>OX422217.1:338956807-340372689 GCA_949130495.1 Sambucus nigra
TCTTGTCACTTTTCTTATTAGTTTGTGGTTTTTTGTGTTTTTATAAAATTCCTTATTTTCTTTATTGTAAAATTTGTTGTTTTTGAAATAGTTTTTTCTATGTTTCTCATATCGTTTTGGATATGACTTGTATTTTTATTTCTTGATGGTGCAACAGGGTTTTAAGCCGTATTGTTCACAAAAATTTCCCATTTCGTATTTTGTTTAATTTTTCTTTATTAGCCTGTTTACTTATTTTCATATCTATACACATTTTTAATCCTTCTTTCTGGATTGTACTTATTATGTCTCCATATGTAAGATTGGTTATAATCAATGTGTCCATTGGTGTTACTTAGGACTTCTCTTATTTATGAGCAAATAAATTTGGTAAACCATTAATGAATTTTTCTTTCAAAATGGTTCATTACTATCGTCTCTAAAGCATTACTCGTGATGTGAAAACATCTTTGTACCATCTAAAATTCACTTAAAGTTGGGCATCTAAGGTTACTTAGTTGATCATGAATCCTTGAGGTGATATTACTTGGTGTTCCTAAAACTGTTTTATTATTGTGAAAACTAAAGTGTTAACTCCATCTGGAATCCCCATTCCAATGTTTTCATCAAAAATTGGGAGGCGCAGATTTAAATTGCCTACAAGAAGGATTAATTCCAACCCGGTATTATCATAAAACATCTAGAACGATTAAACTCAGCCAATGGAAGTAAAATGCAAATCAAATACAAATTACCCAAAGCTCATATTTGTCAAAATAATGTATGTTACAAAACACCTTTCGTTTTAGTAAAAAATATGACAGACAAAGTAATCCTAGGAATCCCTTTTCTTTGCCTTTTATATCCATTTACAACTAGTGACACTGGAATAACCTCAATAGCCTTAGACAACAAGTAGAAATTCGAATTTCTCTCAAAACCAGAAATCAGGGATTTAAAAACTCTCAAAGAATTTTCAATATCAATAAAGCGTCTTCAATATAAGAGAAAACAATTAAATTTTCTAATGAAGAAATAAGAGACAAAAGAATTGAAAAACAACTACTAATAAACCTCTCCAAGATGAAATAGAAAAAATTCAAGATAAAAATCACAAATGAAATCTGTTCTGATCTACCAAATGCCTTCTTACATAGAAAGAAACATACATCAAAATAGAAAGTAAAGAGTTAAAACAAGATATCACTATTTTAAAAGTGACCAAACCTTCCAAAAGCAAAAAGTTATCTCCTCAGAACAGTGAACCAGAGGATGACAAAATAGTAACAGAGGAAGAAACAGATCAACAATTAAATATCATAAACCAAATTAATTTGCAAAAGTGGCATGTACAAGTAACTTTAATCATTGACAAAGAATATGAGGTAAAAGTCATAGCATTAATTGATTCAGACGCAGATTTAAATTGCCTACAAGAAGGATTAATTCCAACCCGGTATTATCATAAAACATCTGAACGATTAAACTCAGCCAATGGAAGTAAAATGCAAATCAAACACAAATTACCCGAAGCTCATATTTGTCAAAATAATGTATGTTACAAAACACCTTTCGTTTTAGTAAAAAATATGACAGACAAAGTAATCCTAGGAATCCCTTTTCTTTGCCTTTTATACCCATTTACAACTAGTGACACTGGAATAACCTCAATAGCCTTCGGACAACAAGTGAAATTCGAATTTCTCTCAAAACCAGAAATCAGGGATTTAAAAACTCTCAAAGAATTTTCAATATCAATAAAGCGTCTTCAATATAAGAGAAAACAATTAAATTTTCTAAATGAAGAAATAAGATACAAAAGAATTGAAAAACAACTTACTAATAAACCTCTCCAAGATGAAATAGAAAAATTCAAGATAAAAATCACAAATGAAATCTGTTCTGATCTACCAAATGCCTTCTTACATAGAAAGAAACATATAGTAACCTTACCATACACCAAGGATTTTAGTGAAAAATTTATTCCTACAAAAGCAAGACCTATTCAAATGAATCAAGAAGATATGGAACTATGTAAAGATGAAATTAATGGGTTGTTACAAAAAGGAATTATAAGGAAAGTTTTAGAATGGATAAGATATCCAAAAGTCAATTTATTCCAAACAAAGGTCAGATTTTTAGGTCGTAACATTTATCAAGGATTTACACCACAATTTGAACATATTAAAGGTAAAGATAATCAATTAGCCGATATTTTATTACTAACTCTTCTTAATGTTCTGCAGATGTCTTATCAAGGATCTTCCTCAGGAACACAAGAGCATACTAATCAATTGTTTACTGTTCTTAATGCAAAACAAAAATTTAGGTCAAAGCTACCAGTCAATGAAGACCAGCAAAGGATGCTAGATAACCTCTGGTTCAATAGAGAATACAATAAAGGTTCTTTTATCCACACAATGAACTACGTAAATACTTTTTTTCACAATATGAATAATTACGTGAAAACTCTAGAAGCACAAGTTAAATATTATAAAAGCAAAAGCAGTCCACAACTCATTGAGGACCATGAAACTGTTATTAAATATTATAAAGTATTAAATCTTAAAAATCAAGAAAATGAAAAGAAAATGAAAACTGTTGACCTCTACTCTAATAATAATTTTTTTATCTTCCTTTGACCCTTATCATAGATATATATTAAAAACAAAAGTAGAAACCATATTGCCAAATGATATATCCGATAAAATAATTAGATTTGCACAAGAAAAAGATGTCTCAAATTGGCTATTTATTCAAAATTATTTCCGTTTTAATCCCGAACCTTTGGGATGTACATATAAATATGAACATGTCCATCTAAATGCTATAAATAAATATGAAACAATGATATTTATAGAAATAGACTATAAAAAATTTAAAAATTTTATAATAACTAGACCCAACGTAATATTCCAGACTAATCCTGAGATTGCAATAGAAGTTACTATAAGTTTATTATTAGAATATGCAATGGTTAGTAGTATTTTAATACCTCCTCCATGGGATAATATTAATTGCAACTTTCCAAAATGTTTAAAAGAGGCAATAGCCGAACAACAGCCTAAAAAGGTGAATTCACCTTATCTTTATTAATAATCGAAAGTATACCACCAGAATGGATAGGAACTGGTCAAATAATTCATAGCAGGCACAATATATTTATTGAACACAGGCAAGAAAGAATTTCAAACTATTATGCTCAAGCAAGTAACGATGACTCATTAATTCAAGGAAAAGAGGCAACAGCTGATTTATTATTAATGTATAAAGTTTATAATATAATGAATGAAATTCCAGCTGACCCCTGGTATATGATTAAAGAAAATTTTAACATAAGAATATTTATAGCAAAACATCCTTTTAATAGAAATGTAACTTATTTTAACAAAACTCAAAATTCTACAGACACTGAAGAAGCACTATTTAATGAAAGGGAAAGTAATTATGATTATTTGGCTTATAGACACACCGACTCAGATAACGACTCAATGGACTCAGTAACCAGGCACAATATTGATAATATGACGGAACCCTAAAAATAGATGCAATAAATCTGTCAGCTCTACCAAATGGAGTTTCCTTGCCAGCCAATCATTCCAGCTCAGGCAGTTCAAGTAACAAAGAAATCCAGTCAAAGTTCAAGTTCAAGTAACAAAGAAATCCAGTCAAAATTCTATGGATACATCATTAGCCAAGTCAAAGAAATCCCAGCAGCTCAAAGATCTAGCGAAACAGCTCTTTCTTCAAGCTGAAGCCGAAGATGAAAATTATTGTTCTCCCACTTCTTCTAATGAATCAACAAACAGTCACCAAGTTAACACATCGGATCCATATTCAAGTTCTTTATTCCAAGATGCTCAAGACCCTTACAGTCTGTAATAAATTAAATCCGTTTACCCCCAGGTGAAAATATTTACCCCAGTCAAAGTTACCCCCAGGTCAAAGTTACCCTCGGTGAAATTATTTACCCCAGCCAAAGTTACCCTCGGTGAAATTATATTTACCCCAGTCAAAGTTACCTCCAGGTGAAATTAAATCCGTTTACCCCCAGGTGAAAATATTTACCCCAGTCAAAGTTACCCCCAGGTCAAAGTTACCCTCGGTGAAATTATTTACCCCAGTCAAAGTTACCCTCGGTGAAATTATATTTACCCCAGTCAAAGTTACCCCCAGGTGAAATTATATTTACCCCAGGTGAAAATCATTAGTCAAAGAAAGCCCAGGTTAATATCAGTTTAATAATCCTTTTTGATTTCATCATTAGTAGAAGTAATTTTAAAGGGTGTAGCCACTACTTCTGTTCCCATGTGATTTACCAAAATGGTTTCTAGTGGAGGGTGACTAGATGATACTGTTGCTTTGTTTTTTACTTTTGTTAGGACATTTATTGTTTGATAATAGTTATCTAAATAGTCGAAAAATTTTATGTCTGTTCTTAATTCATTCATTAAAGTTTTCCATTTTCTTAGTATTCTAGCCTTTTCACTTTGGGAATATTTTTCTCGATATGCTCGTCGTTTAGTACGGTTATCTTTTGACTCAAAATCTTCTCCTAGTTTAATCATGTCAGTTTTATAGTCTTTATTGATTGTTAATAATTGGTGATTTACTGAACCTGTAAATCACCAATATATTATATATGTATATATATATATGTATATTCAATATATATATATATTATATATGTATATACATATAATATATAATATACTGAATATACATATATATATATATATATATATATATATATATATATATATATATATATATATATATATATATGTATGTATATATGTATATATATATATGTATATATGTATATATATGTATATATATATATATGTATATATATATGTATATATTATAATATATACATATATATATATATTATATATGTATATATTATAATATATACATATATATAATATAATATATAATATATAATATATAATATAATATATAATATACATATATATTATAATATATATATATATGTATATATTATAATATATACATATATATATATATATATATATATATATATATATATATATATATATATAGAGAGAGAGAGAGAGAGAGAGAGAGAGAGAGAGAGAGAGAGAGAGGCAGGCTCTTGTGCACACTAAGCTTGCACACTAAGTTTGCACATTACCTTTTATATATAGTAAAAAAAATATTTTTGAGTTGATTTTTTTTGTGTGATATTTAAACATTTCAAGGAACCCATATAAAAAAAATCAGCTCAAAAAAACTTTTTTTGCTATTTTTAAAAAATCGGTCAAACTTTCGCAGTTTTTAAGCGCTTTAAAAACTGCGAAAGTTTGACCGATTTTTTAAAAATAGCAAAAAAAGTTTTTTTGAGCTAATTTTTTTTATGTGAGTCCGTTGAAATGTTAAAATATCACATAAAAAAATTGGTGTGCGCCAGCACTAAGTTTGCACACTTTTAAAAGGTAATGTGCAAACTTAGTGTGCAAACTTAGTGTGCACAGGAGCCTGCCTCTCTCTCTCTCTCTCTCTATATATATATATATATATATATATATATATATGTATATATATATATATGTATATATATATATATATGTATATATATATATGTATAATATATACATATATGTATATAGATATAATATATAATATACTGAATATACATATATAATATATAATATACTGAATTATATATATAATATATAATATATATTATTTATATAATATATATTATATATATAATATATGTATATATTACAATATATATATATAATATATACATATATTATATATATAATATATTATATACATATATTATATATAATATGTATTATATATAATATATGTATATAATATATATTATATATATAATATATGTATATATTGAATATATATATTGTAATATATATAATATATATTATATATATAATATATGTATATATTGAATATATATATTGTAATATATACATATATTATATATATAATATATATTATATATATTATATACATATATATAATATGTATTATATATAATATATGTATATAATATATATTATATATATAATATATGTATTTATATAAATATATATTGTAATATATACATATATTATATATATATAATATATGTATATATTACAATATATATATTCAATATATACATATATTATATATATAATATATTATATATATATACATATTCAATATATATATATATATATATATATGTATATATATATATATATATGTATATATATATATATATATATATATATATATGTATATATATATATATATATATATATATATAATATGTATATATTATATATATGTATATACATATAATATATAATATACTGAATATACATATATATATACATATATAATATATTGAATATACATATATATAATATATTATATATGTATATATATATATATATATATATATATATATATATATATATATATATATATATATATATATATATATATATATATATATATGTATGTATATTCAGTATATATATATTATATATGTATATACATATAATATATAATATACTGAATATACATATATATATACATATATAATATATTGAATATACATATATATAATATATTATATATGTATATATATATATATATATATGTATATTCAGTATATTATATATTACAATATATGTATATATATATATATATATATATATATATATACATATATATATATATATATATATATATATATATATATATATATATATATATATATATATATATATATTTATACTGAATATATATATATACATATATATGTATACTGAATATACATATATACATATACATATATATTATATATTTATACTGAATATACATATATATATGTATATTCAGTATACATATATATGTATATATTTGTATTCAGTATAAATATATAATATATATGTATACTGAATATACATATATACTGAATATACATATATATAGAATATATATTTACAGAATATATATAGAATATATATATATTCTATATACATTTACAGAACTGTATATATATATAATATATGTGTGTATGTATGTATATATTCTGTAAATAATATATGTTCAGTATATATATAATATATATGTGTGTGTGTGTATATTCAGTATATGTGTGTGTTATATATATGTGTGTGTGTGTTATATGTGTGTGTGTGTGTGTGTATATATATTTACATATATACATAACTGTATATTCAGTATATATATAATATATATGTGTGTGTGTGTATGTAAATTCAGTATATGTGTGTGTTATATGTGTGTGTGTGTGTTATATGTGTGTGTGTGTGTATATTCATTATATATATAATATATGTGTGTGTGTGTGTGTGTGTGTGTGTAAATAATACATATTCAGTATATATATAATATATTATATATATGAAATAAATGAATTATTTTTAAAAAAACTCTATGAAATATATGAAATATATTAATCATACGTAATATATGAGTATACCGAATATATTAAATGTACGAAATATATAAATATAAGGAATATATTAAATATATGAAATAGACAAAATTTACATAATATTAATATATATTAAAGTATATGAATTATATAAATTATATAAATGTACGAAATATATAAATATATGAAATATATATAAATATACGATATATATATATAGTTATAAAAAACAATAGTTTTAAGTGATTTGTCACTCAAAGTTGGAAAACAAAAATCTGTCCACCCAAAGAATTGAATTCCATATAGGGTGACAAATTGTGCATAAGGGGTGTTGTACATAGAAAACAAATTTCAAGACAAATTAGTAATATCAAACCGCCTAAAAGCTAGAAAAAACAAGAATTTTGAACTTTTAAAATTTTATTTTAAAATTTTTGTGCTATCAAACGGACACTTGCATCTTTAGTTTAAATGAATACTCCTACGGCAAGTGATTTTAAAATCCCAGGTAATTTTATATGTTCTTTATAAAAATTATAGTTATTAATTAGAAAGTCGTAAGAGAACATATCTCCCTTTTAAAAAAGGATGGCTTATCAAATTTGTCATTTGCAGAGTTGCATTCGGATGCTGTCAGTGTCCTCATAATATTCCCTGGACCATCCAACCGTCCACAAGTCGCGAGGCCACTGTTTTCCTTCACAGTTTTTCTTTTAAGGATTTATGCGGAGAAAATCCGCCCTAATTTATCCAACTGTACTGTATCCTCTATCTTCCACATCTTTTAGAAGTCAAAAACGAGAAAAATCTAATGTAACAGCTATGTATGAATATGACAGCAATTCTCTTATCAGCTCAATTAACTCCAGAACAGAAGAAAATATTCGATGACCGGTATATCGTTTATAACGTCCAAAATAGAGTAAGTTTTGGCGTACTTAAAGAGAGATTTTGTAGGATTTTGTAGTTGAGTCGATGGAGGCCGCAGATTGCAAAGGAAAATAAATTTAACAATAATTATAGCCCAACTCTTATTTTTGCCTTATATGGATGAATCGAAAATGAGAGTCAGCCTAGAATGACTCTAAATTTAAATGTCGAACTAGCTTGTTGGGTTAAATTAAAAAACAAATGCAGGTTTTGAAGGAGTTACGACTTAATTTATAAGATTGCTCACTTGATTCTTCGCTTATTGACGCTAATGATTTAATTTGAAAGTGCTTATAACACCTATAAAATTTACAACGGTTTTAAACACTCAAAATTTGTAAGTGTTCAAAACTGTTGTAAATTTTGTAATAGTTACTTAATTTGTAAGTTGGATAACCTAAAAGGGTTATATAGTAAAAAAATTGTGTCAAAATTTTCACACTAAATTTCCCCTCCAAAACCTTCGGGCCAAGCATTCCTATCAGACATTCGTGCCTCGAAACCTTCCCACCAAGCGAAATCCCGTCTTCAGCCATATCACCACTCTTCAACATATCACCACTCTTCGTTGTGAAATCAGAAGCGAAATTCGTACTCAAGACATCAAATCTTTTCGATTTGATTTGCGAGATCAAAAGGTATTCATTAAAGTTTATGTTCGATTTGATCTTCTCATTAAAGTTTGAGAAGTTTCTTGCGGAAATAGTTTAATAGGGTATGTATGCACATTTTATGTATTTTTTCTTGCGGAAGCTTTTTTCGGACATAGTTTAATTAGGGTATGTATGATCGTATAGTTTGGATATCCACAATAATCTTTTGATATTCAATAATTATTCTGGTGCCCCTTTTGATATCATACATACCCTTTTGATTACAGAATAGTTTAATTATTTTTTATGTTATCAAAAGCTTCGAATTGTTGAAGGTGGATGTGTAGAAATCTATTCCCAGGTATTCAATAATATTTTAAAATTTTGTATTAATATCTTTAGTACATGATGATACTATGTCCAATATCTTCAAATGTTGCGTTAAAAGAGGGCCTTAGGTATAATATAAATTCTCTGATATTACCAAGCATGAAGTTTTTGATTTATAGGTATGAATCTTCGTTGTTTAAGGATAACGTGCCTTTTTTTTCCAATGTGCGACATGTTTTTTATTTTATTTTTTTTCAAGTTTTCATCTAAATGTTTGGGGCATATTCTAATTCATAAAACGTTGGTATTCACTTTCACTTTTTGTTAAACATAAATGAATGTGTAGTAAGCTATGTTGGCACTCACTTTAATTTTAATTTGGATTCTGCTTTTTTAATTATGCAAATTAAAATGGGGTGTTCTATGTGGCAAAACTTTTAATTGTAGATTATGAACAAAGCATAGGATGCCTAGGTGTGGGTATTGAATTGGTGTAGGAAATATGATCTTTATTGAGAATCCACATTTGGGCGTAACCGAAGAGTGGCTACATTGAAGGAAAAGGCCGAGGGTTTTATCTCATGGTTGATTAAGGAAGTTCGCTTTTAATTCGACTACATAATAAAATTTTACATTTATTCATGTGTGTATATATATAATCGTCTTATGAAATCTTTTTTGGAGTTATTGAAAGCGAGATTGACTGATACCGCACTTTGGCGGCTAGCAAATGGGTCATTATATGATGTACAATCATATAAGAGGTATCAGGTGAATGGGTTTGAATTTTGCACACGTGAGTATGATGAGTCACGGGTAACCCAAAATAGTGGCGTGTCAATGAGGGGCATCACAAAGTTCTAGTCAAGCGAAAAATATATGAATTATAAGGAAGCGGAGGCAACATACTTTGGCATTGTTCTAGGAATATTTGAGTTGGATTATACATTTTCAAAACAATTATGTTTACTATGACTAGGTGAGAGTTGACGACAAGGTAAATGGTTTCAAAGTTGATCCTGAATCGAACTTAATGATGGTAAACTTAAGTAGGTTGAAGAGCAAGGATAAAATCGATGACGATCCATTCATTCTTGCATCTGAAGCATCTCAAGTGTTTTACTCATAGTATTTTGAAGACAATGGTTGGTCTATCATTTTTCATGCACCACAGAGATTAACAACAAGTGTTGAATCTATCGTGTGGGTTGTTGAATGTATGAACAAGCTTAAAGAAGACTTAATTGGGTTTAAACATAAATAAAGAAAAAGATTGAAATTCTAGTCTTCAAAGTGCATAAAAAAGGGGCTAAAAATATGATTAGCATAATGTTATAAGACTACATGTGAGATGAAAGAAATGGTAATTTTTAATAAAAGTAGTCTTAAGCGTAAATGGAGTTCTTGAATAAATTAAGTAAAGAAATGTGTAAAGTATTGATTAAGTGTTAATGGGTAAACACGAAAAAGTTAGTATGTGTAACTTAGTAATGTTGTAAAAGGTTAATACTTATGAAATTGAAAAAAATTAAAGAGGTAAAGGTGTTTTCGATCAAGAAAAATATTACTCCAAGGTTAAAAAGGTGGTTAGGTGTTAAAACACTTAAGAAGTTAGTATGGATGAGTTAAGAGTTTTTTTAGGAAATTAACACTTGTGAAAATGGAGTAAAAGGTGATTTTGGAAATAAGTGGGTAAAATGGTAATTTTACTTCAAGTGGAACGTTTTTATGAAATAAGAATGCTGGAACGGTGTTACACAAAGTGGTCCTAAATAAATATAATTTTTGGAATAAAATCAAAGTTAAAATGTAAAGGACGTGAAATGGTAAAATTTCAAAGTGTAACACAAATTAGGGTATAGCCCCCGGATTTGGCTTCGGCTGGGTAAAAAGGGAAAGTGGGTAATCTGGACGTATATAAAATGTTAAAACAGATTAAAAGGAAGTTGGATGAAAGTGGGATAAGAAAGAAGGGACTGGAGTTCTAGGGTGAAAATCCCAAAACCACTGGCCAGAGCATATGGTGCGCATAACCGACGGTAGGGAGCCCGTTGAAGTATACGTTATTGGAAGACTGTGAGAAAGACAAAAAAATGGAAAATGTCAAGGAATGAGTTGTCTGTCAAATTATGTTAATATAACCTAACTTGAATGAATTAAGAAATGTTCTGGTAAAGGTTAAAATGGACAAGTAAATTTATAATTGATAAATGTCCATAACGTAAGTAAAAAGGTAAAGTGAGTGGGTAAATTGATGAGTAAGTAGCCTAAGAGGTTTAACCCATATTAAAGACAAGAATGTGTTGTAAAAAGGTTTTCAAAGATTAAAAAAGTATTTTTTTACATGTGGTTTGCGTGTGTTGAAGGGGTGAGTTTCAACGAAAATACTAAAGTGTGTTTAATAAAATAAAGGAGAGAAAGGAACGTGACACGATAAGTCAAATGTAATGGTTCCAAGTGTTGAATCGGGTGTGTTAAATAAAGTGCGAAATTGCTAAGGGTGAACAAAGGAAATCTCTATAAGATTAAGGTAAATTAATCTAGATAAGTATGGGTTTTCAGAATTAAAAACCTTTTATGCATTTTTTATATGTATATGCATGTATGTATATGTATACAATGTAGTTGCAGGTGCATGAACGTATAACGCGTAGAGTCTCCTTTCTATCGTACCATTATATGTTTCATTTGTATATTTCCCACTGGGCATAAGCTCACACCCTTGTTTTGTTATGGTAGGTTGGGAGCGGTTTCGTATTTTGAGGGCGTTATACAGGTAAGTATTTTCTTTATTTTATGATTAGTAGCTCTATATACTTGGACTTTAGGGTTATCCCTATTGGTCCTTCACGCAGTTTATTTTGAAACTCGAATCGCATTCTAACAAGTGAAACGTTTATTAAAATAAAAATGGGTTAGCAACATTATATAGGATTGTTTCATTGCATTTAACACTTAACGCTCGAGTCAAACTAGGTTGACTATGGGTAACCCATAAATCTGGGTTGGGCGTTATAAATGGTATCAGAGATCTAGGTTCAAGGTTCCTTTTGAGAATGAGTTGGTGAGTTCGGTATTGGATATTTTAACTTCGGTGTTTGGTAGGGCCATTCATGCTAATTTGATGACGGTTCAGTTCATGTCCTCAACGGTAAAGTCAAAATGGGTAGGATGACAAGTGGGTTAGTGCTAAGTGGCACACAATTAAGTTGATGGTTATTAATTGCTTTCTGCTTGTGTTGAATTTTAATGGCATAGAATCCTTTGAAGTGTTGATAGAGTGAAATGACGCCCATCGGGCAAGTAGCTTGAGTTGCATATAGTTAACGGTAGAGTTTGGCAGTTAGATTGTCACGCTAAGCACGAATGATTGATGATTTAAAGGTATATAACCATTCGGTGTGGAACTTAAGGGTAATTAGATTCGGTGGAATAGTTAGAAAATTTTGGTTCTTGGAGAAAAAACATAATTGATAGTATTTTGGTGAACACATGAAGTTGTGTAAGCTAGTAGTGGAAATGCCATGATCCTTTATATGATAACGTATTAGTTCCATTGGTTGAGGATTTGGGTTGGGTGTACCTTGGTTATAAGGTGATATTGCGGAATAAGATTCTGCATGACGTCTGCGGTATAAACCTTGGTATTCATAGGCAATACCCGACGTCTCATATCCTACCAAGATCTATATAGTTATGATGATGGGTAGTTTAGCACACGATATGATATTTTCGTAGTGAGGAAATTAAGTTGCCATAGTTGAACAGTCATTGAGGATTGGGTGAGGCAGACCTTAAGGTTGATAGGCTGCAGGCGACGTCTTGTATCATGCCATAACCCGTAGTGTCGTTGGTTGTGGTTTTTACGTGACTTATAGTCACGACCGCTTGGAAGAAAGATGAGATGGTTATCTAGATGTGGAGACTCATTTAAACCACCAAGTTAATGGCTAGGTGCGAGCTAGTTGAATGTGAGAGTAGTTTATAGGCACGTTGAGATATCCATGGAACCAATTGTGTGGGCATCATTGAGGATAAATATCGAGTGTTGTGATTCCTTAAGGCGTTTGATGATTAAGGTACACTATAGATAGAATCTCGTAGACTAGTGTCTTTATGAACACTATGTAATTGCAATGTGGGTACCAAAAGGTTCGTACAGTGAACCTATGATGATAATGGTGTAGACGATGAAATCTCATCGAGTTTTGGGACTATTACATGAAATGTGCTTGGTGTTCTTAGGAAACCAATTGAGTCTGGTAAGATAGTAATGATTGTTCTAAGGGTTAGTTGGTGATCCTAGATTACTGGTTGTATAGAATGCGCACGGAGTACAGCTTACCAAATTGGCACAGATGGTAGTGTAATACCTAAGCCAGGGTGACATTTTTTGTCATTATAAGAGTGATACTCCGATGTTATGGAACGACTAGTGTGGTGTAATAATACCCAATTTTAGGATGTACTAGGAGGGGTATTCGAGACTTAGAATCATGACGCCATATGGAGACGTGAAAATGGAAGTTAAGGTGGGGTAACATCTAAACATGATTATTATGCAACGGTATATTCTTGGGTGGCCTTAGCACTGTATGTACTACTTTTTGACACATCTTGTTAAGCTGGAAGGGTCAGAGATATAGCCCAGTATGATATTAACTACCCTTAAGGTGCCAATGACGGCGGGTGTGATTGTCACAAAAATCCCATTTGGGTAGAAAAGGTAAGGTGAATTGGTGGTAACCTTGTGGTAAAAAGGACACGATTAGGTGATTGCCTCACTTGAGCCAAGTAATGTCTATGGGAGTTTGGAATTTCGATCACGATATGTTAAAGCGGATAATAACCTAGGTGTTGTAGGTTGGTGATGGCGTCACTAGTAATTAGATAAGATCAATGACTAGATCATGAGGTGTTCCCTAATCAGAATGATTCATCTACACCAAGGATGTGAATGGTAGGGCCTTGCTCCTAAGGAGGGAAGCCGGGCATTGACTTCCTAAAGGACTACCGTTTCATAAATTACTTTCGTATTGTGAGAATGAATGGTGGCAATTTGATTCATCACTGCCAATGACCCAAGTCAGGGGGTGTGGCTAGGATTTGTGATCGATGAAAACTTAAGAAATGAGTGGGGTGATTTTAAGTGCGCGGCGTAGGTTCACTTCTGCGAGTCAGAGTCGGACGCCTATGTGAAAAATTCCTCGGGACAGTTGCTTACTCCTTCTGACTCAAGTGTGTTTCTTTCGGTTTTGATAATCGAGAATTGGTATTCTCACCTATGTGGTGACTCAAATTGGTACCATGTCATGGTATGACACGATTAGGCTCAGGAGGGCGCGGTGGACCGGGTTTGGTCAGTGAAGCTCGATAACTAGTTAGGCCCATCTGAGGTATTATTGCTATTTCATAAAGTTTTGCGTATGGGTGACTTTATTTTTAGTCACACAGTTTGCTCGTAGTATCAACCTCTCTTAAAACTAGTGCGCTTTTGATTGGCCGACTCAGCAGTCAGTGGCTCAGGTTGTGAAGAGCGAGATGATGACTTAAGGATATGATACAGTGATGGAAATTGGGAAACTTAGCATATGATGTTACCTTGCCACAGTGAGTGGATTAGTGAGACTCTAGTGAGTACTCAAGGATGGGACGCCTAAGGTAGTGCTAGGATCATTAGAGTGACGCAATGAAAGGTGTAAACCGAGTGTGCGGTAATGCTTTGATGGGATTATTCCTCCTTGGATTGACAGAATATCATTATATGCGTATTGACGAGCTCATGCGAATTGTGTAGTTAGTATAACATGAAAAGTTATGGAACACATGATGTACAGTCCTAATATATAATTGATTTTTAGTGGTATATACAACGGTTGGCTGCATTAAAATTTGTTTTGGGTGATCGTTAACCACTAGAAAGGTTTTGCCCATAGAGGCGCCGATATAACTTAGTAACTAGCATAAGTAGTGCTAGGAGTGGTTTGGACTTGATCATAAGGCGAGTGAAGACTCGGAGTCGATTATGTAATGTCATGGTTAACGAAATGATGAACGTTAGAGCATGTCGCATATCAAACATTTGGTGACCTTAGTGTTGAGGACTTCGATGAATTGTCTTGGAGGATTTTTAGGACTCTAAATAGAACTTGGTGGATCCTATCAGCTTGAAGGTTTAAGGATCGAGAATTTTAGGGATGAAATTCCCCAATTAGGGAAGTTTGTAATACCATATCCTAAAAATTGAATCAAATTATATGTGGATTATAATTTAGGAGGAGTTAATGATGATTTGGAAGAATTATGGGAAACAATTGATAAAAGATAAAAGAAGAACAAAAAATGGGTCGTTCAAATAATAAGGCTATGTTGTTCGAATGACAAGGTGAGGTCGCGAGAAGGTTCACAAGAAGCAAGGCATTAAATAATGTACAATTGACTTACAGTAGTAGGTAACGCGAAGGGTCACACGATATATTATTCTAACAACATAGGGTAATTATTCGAACAACATAGGGAAGTCGTCCAAACGGCGTAAGTAGAGATTCTTAATCTCAGTTTCCCTTGTGCGCTATCACAATTCTGGGCATTGGATGTTTGAGCTATCGAGCTCGGATCTTCCTAGAAGGGGCGAACTGGGTTTTTGACCTTAAGGAGGGTTTAATTATGGGTTGTTTGGTTGTTTGGGGTTAATTGTTGTTGGTAAAAAATGGAAGAAGGAGAGAGAGGTGGGTGGTCTTTCACCTCCACACACCACCAAACCACCACTACACCACCATTTTACATGATATTCCACCATGCTCAAGCCTAAAATACCTATTTCTACCATCGTATGAGAAGAGCTACGAAATTTGGTGTAGAGTTGGGAGAATTTTTGAAGAAGATGAAGGTGGGTTTTCATGAAGTTGAAGGGGTTTTTTACTTGGAAGCTTGATAGATCATGATTTTGGAGTGGGGCAACCTCCTTGAGGCCACCTTAGGAGGTAGGAGGTTTCCATCTTCTTAGATTTATCTGCCTATCATTTTAGAGCTCAATTAGAGGTGGGAAAAACCCTAATCTTGTATTAAGATTATATTTGCATATTGTAGTCTTTATAGATAGATTACATGAGAATGGTGTATTTGAATGAATGGTGAAATTGATGTGTAGAATTGGAAAAACATTGTAATGAAGTGAAAATGTTGGGAGAAATGATATTTTGTTGAAGACAAAGAATGAGTAAATATTTCAAGTTTTGAAATATTAAAAGGTGGCGTTTTATGAAAGTAGTGTATTTTCTAAAAAAAATTGGTGTTAAACATTTGATGGAATAAAATATTTGGAAATGATGACTTATTTTGTAAACATTGGTGAAATAATATTTCTTGCAAAATTGATGATTTTAAGAAAAATAGACATTTGTTGAGTTTGAAGAATTAAATGTCTTTTATGTCTTAAAAATATAATTTTTGCAAATGTAATGAATTTATAGAATGAAAAATTTGTTTAACATATTTAATAGGATTTTAATATTTAAAAATCCATCTTCCCATGCATATAAACTTGTAGTATTTGGTTGTCGAATGTATGAACATGCTTAGAGAAGATTTAATTGGGTTTAAACATGAATAAAGAAAAAGATAGATATTCTAGTCTTCAAAGTGTGTAAAAAGGGGGTTAACAATATGATTAGCATAATGTTGTAAGACTACATGTAAGATGAAAGAAATGGCATTTTTTAATAAAAGTAGTATTAAGTGTAAATAGAATTCTTGAATAAAGAAAATAAAGAAATGTGTGGTTATGAAAAATATTGATAAAAGTATTGAGTAAGTGTTAATGGGTAAACATGGAAAAGTTAGTATGTGCAACTTAGTAATGTTGTAAAAGGTTAAAACTTATAAAATTGAAAAAAAATTAAAGAGGTAACGGTGTTTTCAATTAAGAAAAATATCACTCCAAGGTTAAAAAGGTGTTTAGGTTTTAAAACACTTAAGAAGTTAGTGTAATTGACTTAAGAGTGTGTTTAGGAAATTAACACTTGTGAAAATTGAGTAAACAGTGATTTTAGAAAGAAATGGGTAAAATGGTAATTTTACTTCAAGTGGAACATTTTTATGAAATACGAATGTTGGAAAGGTGTTACACAAATTGGTCCTAAATAAATATGAAAATCAAGGTTAAAATGTAAAGGACGTGAAATAGTAAAAGTTCAAAATGTAACACAAATTAGGGTGTAACCCCCGATTTTGACTTCAGCCGGGTAAAAAGAAAAAGTGGGTAATGTGGACATTTGTAAAATATTAAAACAGATTAAAAAGAACTCGGATGACACTGGGATAAGCAAGAAGGTCCCAGAGTCCTAGGATGAAAATCCAAAAGCCACTGGCCAGAGCATATGGTGCGCATAGCCGACATAGTGGAGCCCGTTGAAGTATGCGGTATTGGAAGACTCTGAGAAAAACAAAATAAATATGGAACATGTCAAGAAATGGGTTCTATGTTGAATTATGTTAATATAACCAAACTTGAATTAATTAATAAATATTTCGGTAAATGTTAAAATGGACAAGTAAATTTATAATTGATAATTGTCCATAACGTAAGTAAAAAGGTAAAGTGAGCGAGTAAATTAATGATTAAGCATCCTAAGAGGTTTAACACATATTTAAGACAAGAATGTGTTATAAAAGGGTTTTCAAAGATTAAATTAGTATTTTGTTACACGGGGTTTGCGTGTGTTGAAAGGGTGAGTTTCAACGAAAATACTAAAGTGTGTTGGATAAAATAAAATGGGTAAAGGAACGTGACCAGATAAGTCAAATGTAATGGTTCAAAGTGTTGAATCGGGTGTGTTAAATAAAGTGAGAAATTGCTAAGGGTGAACAAAGGAAATCTCTATAAGATTAAGGTAAATTATTCTGGATAAGTATGAGTTTTCAGAATTAAAAACCTTTTATGCATTTTGTATATGTATATGCATGTATGTATATGTATACAATGTAGTTGCATGTGCACGTATGTATAATTCATCGAGTCTCCTTTCTATCATACCATTATATGTTTCATTTGTATATTTCCCACTGGGCATAAGCTCACACCCTTGTTTTGTTATGGTAGGTGTGACACCCCGACTAATTAAATACCGGGTAGCTACTCCTTTATTCAATTTAATACAAAATATCAAGTTGGTTTAGTTCATAGCATCACTGTCGAAAAATATTTTAACAATTACTAGCCACCTAATATTTAAAAAGTGAGTTGTCAATTTTAACTGAATTAAATTAACATACGACCAAACTAATTTATGCAATATTAGTACCACAACTACAATACCACAACTACAATACAGTCGCAATATAAAATAATATAATAAACTGAATCTGGGGGAATACTCCTCACAACAGTCGGAATACTGACATAAACCAAATACAAAGCCTGAATTATTAATTAGTTACATCTAAAACTGAAATAAAACTGCATAAGTAAATTATCTCTAAGAAAAGGGGCGACATGACCTACAGATAAACAAGTCTGAACTGGAATCAAGGAAGAAAGTGGAGGCGTCTATAATCGAGATCCTGTAACTTCCACAGTCGCTACAGCACATCGCTGGAGTGGAACTCGTAACTTTTGTGTCCTTGTGGTTGGGCACCCAAAAGGTTTTTACAAGAAAATAGATTTGAAAGCAAACGTGTTAGAGCCCGAGTGTGAAAACAGTTTAAAGTATAGCAAGTGTTTAATATCATTAAATGGTGAATATAAAATATATGATAGTGCATGCGCTCACATGACTTCCTCACCACTCAACTAATAGTGCACGCCTAACGTACCCGTACCCGTTCTAGTCATTTCACTATCTAACTAGTCCAATTCACCACACAATTTCGATAAACTATTGAGGTTCAATTCTCGACATCTTAATATAAAAAGAAAGTTTTACTCTTTATTTCACAAAATTTATCATAATACTCACTAAAATGTTCCATCTTTAACTCTACTAAAAATGTTACGATCATTCACCCTTACATTTATAACAACATTTCATTACAATTCTCAGTGTATGAATCCCATCATAAATATACAATACTGGCACCCCGAGACTAAGCTACGGTGCACACATACTCTGCTATCAAATCTCGGTACATCACGTACATTAGAATCACGTATTCCAAATCACTCAGGAACCATCTCAATAAGTAACAAGCACACACAATGGAGGCGAACATAGCTCACATCACATGGGTCACGCACATACCTACACTCCCATGATCAGATGACTTATTAACTCCCCAATAAGCCATTCTCTGACCTATGTTCTCGAGGTACCAATCTAAATCCCCCCCGTAGGCACACAAAGATTAGATGGTCCTGATCGAACGCCGACCTCCCGTGATAGCAAGTATAGTTGGTATGTTATACACAGATAAACACATATACTAAGCATTCACACATCTTAGATATTTTATAATATTAATAGAGGCATATGTCACATTCCTATACCGTCATTAAATGTTTCACGTTTACAAGTCCCCGAATAATATACATTAAAGTTGTCAACTCTTCTCACGTCGTAAATTCAAGTACTTACAACCTAACCCGTAGAAGTCACCCGGTCTATTATATAATTCCGAGTTTTTAATCCTCAACGTACTCCAATCTCATAACTATACCCATGAATCAGAAGGGAAGGATAATACTCAATAAAATAAGCCTATGGAAAACTCGAAACCAAAATTGGGCCTAAAAAGACCATTCTGTGAACTCGTTAGAAGTCCCAGAAATCTCGTTCGAATGAGGTGGTTTGAACGAGCATCATTCGAACGAACTCTGAACTCGTTAGAAGGGACACTGGCCTCTCGTTAAAAATTCGTTCGAACGAGGTCGTTCGAACGACCTGGGTTGGTCTTCTAACGAGATGGTAAAAAACGCCCAGAATTTCCCCACTCCGTTTTTCTTCATTTTTATCTTCTCTAAATCCATCCTAAGATCATCCCAATTACGTTTTAATGTTTTTAAACCATTCTAAGTCAGTCTAGATCACTCCTTAACATATTTTTGGGGTTAAATCTTACTAATCAACATGCAATAATCATAAATCCCCCAATTCTTTCCCCAAACCCTATGAACATGAATTCAGAATTTAATTACACCTAAATACTCATCATAAATCCATTTTTAAATCATCAAAGATAAGTTTTGGGGTAACAAATTCACCCATAGTCATTCTACATGCAATCCTAATCAAACTTTATAGTTTCTACAACAATCCCATTAGGTTTTCATCAAAACTTTCAAGGCAATTATCGTTCCTACACTAAACATGGAAGAAATATTCATTGAACTTAATAATATCAAATCACTTGCCTTAAATCCAATGTTCTGATTCGTTGTTGACGATCAAGGTTGGTTCGTTCTTCTTTCCAGTCACAAATTCCTTTCAAAATGACGGTGGGGGAGATGGTTTGGTTTAAATCCTCCTTTAACCTCTCTTCTAACTTCTCTCAAAAACCTCCGTAGCCCACTCTCTCACTTTTGGATGATAATGGACTTAGTGGAACTTTTAATAATATCTAAATTACCTCTAAAATTCGTGGGTTTTAATCCCTTAATTTTTAAAAATACCAAAATACCCTTCTAGGTTGCCGGTTTGGCCTAAAAAGGCCCCGGGACCCAAACTAAACTCCCGGCTAGAGTTTTCTGACTATTTCGGCCCTTCCGGACACGTTGGCGCACTCAAAATGACCATCCAGTTGATAAAAATATAGTTTACTTTTTAATTTAAATAGATTCATTCCTGACGCGATTGACATGCACGTCCCAACTATATTATCAAAACTGCCGTATTTTCAACTCACAACGTTTTTAATAAATTCAATAATCACATATTACCATAATCACTTAGTAATATTCAATGACATATAAATGACCAAATATTAACTCTCGTCTCGCTAGCATTTAAATCCGAATTAATTTTAATACATCCCAAATTAATTTAATAAATCCTATAATTAAAAGCAATTCCATTTAATTACCCTCATGATTAAAAGCCATAAAAAATACGGGGTATTACATACTCCCCCCTTAATAAGGAATTTCTTCCCGAAATTCGGAAAGTAAGGCACACCTGGAAAATTAGGTATCCTCCAGTATTCAGAACAAGATATAAAGAAAGGCCCAATCACTAAAACCCTCGCTTCACAACAAGCTTGGTTAACATACTTGATACTTTATCAGAATACACTTCAATAAATGCACCTCACGTTGTGCTCTTATTAAACAACATTCGAATAAAAATAGCTTATACATCATTAGCCGCATTATTTTAATATTATAGTGAGTCCGCACCTCACTACGCATTAACTCCTGCGTTTATCAAAACACCAAACTCCCATCCTAACACATCTGACTACTCTTGCCCATTATTTGAATCTCAGTTCCCGACGTTGTGACTTTTACACAAGGTAAAACCACTTCAGCCGGTTGGTGTTACACAAACATTTGTAAGAACCTTGTCCACTATAAATAGATACGGGTGTTTTCCCACAACTCTACCATTAGGTAATATCTCCTCCCCATTACTACAATATACCTCACTTACTAGTTATACCCAATTTGGAATTTAAAAGGTCGCAATGATTTCAAAATTTCTTTCATACAATCCATCATTTGTTAATCATCTTGCGCCTACACCTCAGGCTATAGGTGATACAAACCTCAGAACGAATCGTTATCTCCCACTACTTCTTGCTACCCCACATCGAATGTGGATTTTGGGGAGCTCATCCCAGTTCTAAATAATACTGCGTGGTAACACGTACCGTCGTGATCACTATCTAATAGTGTAAATCCCCCAAGTATATAACATTTCTCTCATTCTGGATAACCTGTCCCACGTATTCAAAGGAACTCATTACTTATCTATAAGTTGGAGACCCTTAAAGGAAATTTACCAACTTGACTTTTCCATTCCTAGAATCGTCAGCTCGATACAAAATTATCTGGTTGAACATCTAACCCCAACCATTCTACTACTTACTACACCCCTTTCAATGTTGACCTTCACGTATAATTATTCCCGTTAAGTGATACTTAATGATCTTCTTCTTCTCTCGCTGTATACTAAAAGTTTCGATCCTTGCACTTTTCACCACATTGTGCACATCTGGACTCTTTTTACCTTATTGACATCCTCATTCTATTTACTCTTGAGTTACCCTCAACACTCGATTGGTCTGAACTCTACTCCAAATTGCCCATAATAATTAAATATTTGCCTTCTCAAGAGGTATCCCTTTATTAAATGGATTTCCTCTGCCCTTTTCACCAAATTTGGACGTGCTACACTGATTAAACCCGAGTATACTTATTAACAACTTCTCTTACGACGCTTAATTTTATAAGTAATAATTTCACCCATCTATATCCCTTCTTCCGATGATTACTACATTAGTAAACTAAGATGCCTACACCCTGTGACACCCCTTATAACCCAATCATACTGTTTTAAACATCATATACGGTTCATACGTATTCCAAACTCTTTATTGCCTCTAAATTTGCAATGTGGCTATACCACTTGGGCGTTCTAAATCACCTCTGAATTTGAAAACCTAAATCCTTCTTAATCCTCAATGCGTCCTTCAACCCGTCGTAACAAAACCAACATTATCAGTACTTCTTTACTAACAACTGGCTCTACTGGCCTTACATCGCAATTTACCCCTTATAAAACTTCCAGTCATAAATACTTACTTCCATAACGATCGAGGTATCAAATTTATGGACGAATGGTCAAACATCTCCCTACTACCTACTTTACGCTAAGTTTCATGCGTGGGATGTCTCGCAAAGCGAAATCCAAATAAGGAACCCCCAGATACACTACTACCTAACATTGTCGGTCACCGGGATCCGTTAACCCTCAGTCCATAACATGTACCCCTATATTCCCGTCTCTTAACAACAAAGTTACATTTCCTTCCGCAATTACACTTAAACAAGGAACTCTTCCCGAAAGACACTTTTTCTTGACATTGATGGTCATCACATTCCATATACACCATGCAAATAAAATCAGGGATCTTAAAATTCCGTCCCTCGACATACAACTATGAGTATAAACTCCCAAATCTCTAAAGGGTGATAAAATAATGCACTCTTCTTATTACGACATCCTGAGCGTTAATATAATAACCAGTTAAGCCTTTTCGCTGACTAGTAAACCAATTGCTTACGAATCATAACAATTTAAATCCCTACACATGCTGGGATTAAATATTCGAGACTATTATACCTTTTTGCAGGCAATATATAAATATATACATATATACAAAAATACAATTGCGAGCCCGGCCCTCTCACAGATGGGACGTCGTTAGAATCAAAACATTCTACCCCAAGGTAGTAACTCCGATAAACTTGTAATACCAGCACACTATCGGTATAAGTATATTATAAAACCATAATTAGGATAATATCGTACTCATATAACACAACACATAAAATGATTAATTTCAATAAAGTATATACCACTATCAATATACTCATTCATCCTCCGCGGATGAAAATCAATTAACCCCACACTATCAGGGAAAAATATTCACATAAATAAATAAAATTGTTGATACTCACTAAACCCGACTCTCAAGTAAAAATATAACAATAATAACAATTGTAGAAACTCGTTCATGCCACAAACAACATGCAACATCATCTGAGGATATAACTCCTACTTCTATCCTAACAAGCGTCCTGCTGCTCAAATGGTTCCTGGACTTAACACAACTGTCCGTACCAAACTGTATATTCCAATAACTGTTGCCCTTGCCAGGCACAATACCTTTATCCCAACACTTGCTTCGGGAAACATTTATAACGCACGGGTTTCACTTCCCACAAAATACCTCTACACCTACTCCACTTATCTCCGATCACACTGACCATGTAAAGGTGGTCCTCTTGGACGTTGGTACTCTCGGTTCTGATGACTACCTCCATTATTTCCTTACCTTGATGGACCTAAGGAACAGGCTACTAGTTCCCACCTCTCTTACTGAAATCACCATCGCTCGATAATAATTCAGCTATCCGAATCACTTGAACGGGTTCCTCGTTGAGTCTTCCCCTTGTGGTGCTTCTCCAACACCATTTTCCCAGTCTTACTCTATAAAGATCCTCGATTCTTGCACCTCTCCACCCAAGGAAACGTTTACCTCCAAATTAACACTACGCGACATTAATACCATCTTCATTGACCGTCCAAGTAGAATTCCTCGGAAGAGCAAATAATTCTTCTTGTATATAAATTCTCCCTTTTATATCCTATTCTTCATTTTACCTACTTCACTCGGTGTAAGGTTTGCTAAATAATTAAATTTCTCCTCACAAAGTGATCTTTTTCCAGCCCTCTTCTGTGAGTTCAGAATAACATTCGCCTTTCACCCTGAACATATGATTAAGGAACTTATGGTCAAACCATACGTGTACGCCTTCTCTTGACATCACAATCCACTTCTAAGTATGGTGATTGTCTCTCACCATTGAAACTCCGCTCTCACGAGCCAAGAATGAAAAAAAAAATTTACCCCAAATTCTCACTCCCAATGGGCCATACCCCAACATATCTCCAAGCCTTTGGATATAGCACACGCCATCTCCACACTTCGAGTATTTCCACTACTGGTTCTCTTAAATGTTTCACCTAACTATTTCTCTCCCATTCCAACCTTGTCGGATTAGTCTAATTTGACTCCATTCCTGCTATAGTTGTACCTGGAAGTCGCAAATTGCGCCTTAGCCGTTTATACCATCCTGGACTTGTGTGCCATAATATGGGTGACTTCAACTACGGTCATCCTTCTTTAATAAATTCAAATAACCTCACTGATCTTTTGCCTCCTGTTGTTCGCCCAACTGTCTTTGCTTGACATACTACATTGTTTGGCACATGAACACACCCGATTGAAAATAAGGTTCACTATCATATAGATCGAAGCAGGAGAACGAAATCTCACCAAAGAAATCAACAATCCTAAACATAGGGCTCTACATCAAAGAAAGCTACGCTGGAAGCATAATAATCCGCACGAATCCTAAAGGACACTAGAACCTGATGCTCTAATACCACCTGTGACACCCCGACTAATTAAATACCGGGTAGCTACTCCTTTATTCAATTTAATACAAAATATAGTGTTGGTTCAGTTCATAGCATCACTGTCAAAAAATATTTTAACAATTACTAGCCACCTAATATTTAAAAAGTTAGTTGTCAATTTTAACTGAATTAAATTAACATACAACCAAACTAAATTATGCAATATTAGTACCACAACTACAATACAGTCGCAATATAAAACGATATAATAAACTGAATCTGGAGGAATACTCCTCACAACAATCCGAATACTGACATAAACTAAATACAAAGCCTGAATTATTAATTAGTTACATCCAAAACTGAAATAAAACTGCATAAGTAAATTGTCTCTAAGAAAAGGGGCGACATGCCCTACAGATAAACAAGTCTGAACTAGAATCAAGGTAGAAAGTGTAGGCGTCTATAATCGAGGTCCTGTAACTTCCACAGCAACTACAGCACGTCACTGGAATGGAACTCCTAAGTCTGGTGTCCTTGTGGCTGGGCACCTAAAGGTTTTTACAAGAAAATAGATTTGAAAGAAAACGGGTCAGAGCCCGAGTGTGAAAACAGTTTAAAATACAGCAAGTGTTTAATATCATTAAACAGTGAATATAAAATACATGATAGTGCGTGCGCTCACATGAGTTCCTCACCCCTCAACTAATAGTGCACGCCTAACGTACCCGTACCCGTTCTAATCATTTCACTATCTAACTAGTCCAATTCACCATCCAATTTCGGTAAACTATTGATGTTCAATTCTCGAAATCTTAATATAAAAAGAAATTTTTAATCTTTATTTCACAGAATTTATCATAATACTTACTAAAATGTTCCATCTTTAACTCTACTAAAAATGTTACGATCATTCACCCTTACACTTATAACAACATTTCATTACAATTCCCAGTGTATTAATCCCATCATAAATATACAATACTGGCACCCTGAGACTAAGTTGCGGTGCACACATACTCTGCTATCAAATCCCGGTACATCACGTACATTAGGATCACGTATTCTAAATCACTCAGGAATCGTCTCAATAAGTAACAATCACACACAATGGAGGCGAACATATCTCACATCACATGGGTCACGCACATACCTACACTCCCATGATCATATGACTTATTAACTCCCTAATAAGCCATTCTCTGACCTATGTTCTCGAGGTACCAATCTAAATCCCCCCCGTAGGCACAAAGATTAGATGGTCCTGATCGAACGCCGACCTCCCGTGATAGCAAGTATAGTTGGTATGTTATACACAGATAAACACATATACTAAGCATTCATACATCTTAGATAACTTATAATATTAATAGAGACATATGTGACATTCCTATACCGTCATTAAATGTTTCACGTTTACAAGTCCCCAAATAATATACATTAAAGTTGTCAACTCTTCTCACGTTGTAAATTCAAGTACTTACAACCTAACCCGTAGAAGTCACCCGGTCTATTATATAATTTCGAGTTTTTAATCCTCAACGTACTCCAATCTCAGAACTATACCTGATGATGCTATGAATCAGCACCACCAAGTGAGGTGTTTGCAAGCTCAATATATTAGTAACAATGGAGGCACAACTGTATAAAGAGATAAGAGAGGGAGGTGAGGATATGAAGAATCAACACCGGAATATGAGTGGTTCAGCCAATCTGGCCTACGTCCACCGTGAGCGTGTGAGTAATATCACTGAACAAAGGCACTAATGGCCCTGGGTACAATTCACTCAAGCTCTCTCTCTCTACTGTATATTTAGACAGAGTTTTGGCTAGGTTTTCATAATCTGGATCCCTTTGTAAGGTACGGGATGATCCCTTTATATAGTGCCTAGGGGGTGTAGTGTACCCCCTATGCATGTAATGTGCATGTGTGTGGTATCCTCACCAATGGGGGAGCGCCACCTGTCACTATCACATGTAAGCAATGATGATGAAATATTCTCCCACATGTGGAGAATAATCTTGTTACAACTGATTTATGCCCAGGTGTCCTTATCCAAATGTCAACAGGTGCTCGACAGTTATGTTGGTGAATGACCTCGGTCTGGGAGAGGCCGAGCTGTAAAAGCTTGATGTTCGTCCAATCCGAAATGTCATGTGGAGTCTCGGCCTGATCTCAACCGAGACATTTTGCTGAGTCGGCCTCAGCCGAGGTAGGGATATGCCGCATGCTGATGATTATTAATACCTCTGGTAACCTTGGCCCAAGCCGAGGTAGGACGACTGAAGATTATTAATACATCTGGTTCTATGTTGGGGATGATCAGTGACTCCTTGTCACCTCGGCCAACTGATGGCCGAGGTTGCTATTCCTAGGTACTTGTGGATGTTGTTGATGCCTACAATGCGCGTAGTGTCCTTAGAGAGGTGTATGTAGTAGTGTCGGCCTTGGCCGAGCTTAGCCTGGCCGAGGGATGATATCGTGGGCCCTTACCCCTCATTGGGTCGGTCCATGTCTCGGTCATTATCTCGGCCGAGGTAAGTATCCCTGGGCCGAGGTTATACTTGGGCATATCAATCACCTCCCAGCCCTTAGTCATTTGCGAGAGCAGGTGGCTAGGGGATTATCACCTCCGAGGCCTGTTCATCCTAAGGCTAACACCTGCGTGACACTTGTCCCAGGCTAAGGCGTGCCCACTTGGCTTGTGTGTGTTGTCAGTTGTCCCTTGGGTTTCCCAAGGCAATGATGGGCCTTCGGAAGTGCGCCTAAGTATTTAAGGGTTAAACCCTTTCTCTCTCTTTCTTTTTCCTCATTTCTCTCTTTCGTGCACACTGTTTCTGCAAATTCTCTCTCCGAGGCCTCTTCGTTCCACCGCCCTTTCTGTAGAGGATCCGCCCCGTTTCTTATGAGATTTCTTCTTTTCCAACCATCAACTCATCTTCAGGTACCTCTCCCTCTCCATTTCCTTCATTTTTGGCATTTGATTTGAATTTTTCGGCGAGATTTTGAGTTTTTCGGCGAGGTTTAGAGTTTTCCGGTGAATTAGGTTTTCTGAAAAACTCCTTAATTTGATCTTTGGGCCCCTTTATTTTTCAAGCCAAACTTGTTTGTAGTTTTAGGAGTTTTCCTCAAGTTTAGAGTCGATCAAAGTTTTGGGTCGTCCCCTGATGCTCAGACCCCTGTACCAACTTCTTGAGGACTTCCCTTCTCTTAGAGAAAAGACCTTAGAGAAAATTAGGCAAATAGAGAGAGCTCAGGAAGAAGCTCGTAGGTCACAGGAATTCCCTGTCAGACCCCTCTTTCCTCTACCTCTCAAGGTGGTATACCCTCATCCACCTGGGAATTTCTATCAGACAGACGTCTCTGCCAATAACTTGCCGATGTCTGAGTCTGAGTCTTCCAACTCCGACCCAATGTCTGTGGACTCTTTCCAAGAGGCCATGGATTTTACCCCTCAGACTGGTCAGGACCCTAACCAGGCCGAGGTCTCCAGTCGCGCCTCGTCTCAAAACGGCACAGGTACCTCAGGTTCTTCTTTCGAGGTTGAACTTGTTGAGCCAAGTGTTGCTGTGCCACCCATTCTAGATGATATCCCCCTGTCGGCCGTTACCGGGGCCGAGTTTGCTCAGAGGTTCCCTGGTAACCCGTCTACGTCTGCTCCAGTCGACGTTGAGCCTGACGATGATGAGGACGCCGAAAGTGATGTTGACGTATCTGAGGCGGCCGAGTACGAGAGCACGGTCACTGAGGTGGATCTTTTGCACTTCAGATACCTATACTCCATCAGTCCCTCAATCCAATTAAGGAGACCTCTGAGGGAAGAGAGGGCCTACCATGGTCAAGATGGAGAAGTCTGCTTATACGAGCAGATGTTCAAGCTAGGTTTTCGTCTTCCCTTTCACCCTGGCATTAGGTCCATTCTTTCCTTCATCAATTTGGCTCCCTCGCAGCTCTCTCCCAATGCTTGGAGAGTTATTATAGGGGCCATCATCTTGTGGAGGGCAGTCCACCACTCTGACCTCCCAGTTCAGGTCTTTGTTGGGTGTTACGTTCCCACCTCGGCCAAGAATCATCCGAGCTACTTTCACTTCGTGGCTCGGAGGCCTGAGAAAAAGATGCGCGTAGTCACTCAGACCTCGAATCATAATTGGAAACCTCGGTACTTTTTCGCCTCAGGGCCGTGGGAATTTGGCCCATCTATTCCCTCTTCCATTTTTGAGCCCAGAATACCCCTCAAATGGGGTAAAGTCACCATGTCTGCAAGGGCCGATCCTGGACTAAGTGTTTAAAATAGCAAAAAGGTGAAGGTCCTGCAAGACCAAGGGGCACATGGGCTGTTTATCAAGTTCGAGCATCTGCTGACCCCCCAGTACCTCTCGGGGACGAGCTTAGGTGGAAGTCCCCTAGTTGACTTTGGTAAGGATTTTTCTTTTTAGTTCAAGTCTAACCTCTGATCATTCATATTTGATTCCTAACCCTCATTTTTTCACTTTTGCAGAGAGACCACCAGGCGTTTCGGACGAGTTGTGGGAGATGACAGCTCCAAGTTTGGCTAGGCTCGTCAAGAAGACTGGTTTGAGCGCTCCTCCACCTGCTCCCTCAACATCCAAATCCAAGAAGAGGGCCCCTGAGGTCCATGCTTCTGAGGATCAGAGGCCTACCTCTAGGCAAAACAAGACTTCAGACGCTGCGATCCCTATCACAGCCGACATATTATCAGCTCGTCTGGACCAGCTAAAGCTTACCGACAGCGTGGTCGGCAACAGCAGGCAGGCCATGGATGCCCTAGCCAACGTGATGACTGATGCCGATAAGAATTTTTATAGGGCTATGGACACTCATATGATGGTTGAGTTCGGCCTCCACAGAGCCGTCCAGGTATGGCTTATTCCTTTTGCCAATAATTTTGCAAGTGCAACGTCTGAATTTATTTCCATCTAACCTCTTTATTGTCTATGCAGGGTGTGACCGCCATGTACCAGCTATCTAACTGGGCCCTGAGGAAATTGCCTCTGATTCAGAAGGGGCAAGAGGCTGAGAAGGTTGAGAGCACCCTGAAGTCCGAGGTTGACCGTCTGAGGTCAGAGTTGCTGAATGCCGAGACCAAGGCCCAGAACTCTGAAAATAAGGCCCAAGGTCTAGAAAAAGATATCTCTGCACTCGTCCAAAGCCACGCCAAGGCCCTGAAGGACAAGGACGATGCCCTGCAGAGGAAGGTCAATGCTGCTGTGAAGGCCTCTCTTGTAGATGCCTCAGAGAAAACAATTGCTGATTACAAGGTCTCTGGGGAGTTCATAGGTTTTGGTCTGGAATACCTCGAAAGAGGTATCAAGGCCACCACCAAATGGGCTGAGGTCAGGGAAACCGAGGTTGGAACTATAAAGGCCTCCGACTTTGTGGGCCTCGGTCTCGTCGACCCTCAGTTTGCCCAGGCCTTGCAAGAGATAGAGGACTAGGCTGCTGCCCCTGGTCACACTGTTACTCTGGAAGGGACTGATCTCAGAGGGACTGATCCTGTCGATGAAGTGGCTGAGGTGACCAATGCTGAACAGGCCAACCCAGGCGTGACATTGAATGTTCCTCCCTCAGATGCTTAACTTGGCCTTGTATTTTGTATTTTTTGATTTGTAACTCTGTACTTGTAATTTATCAGACACCTAAATGTTGTAATTTCTTCCTTTTATTGAATGCCAATGTCTTCCTTCATCTTGATCTCTGAATGTATTTGAATGCTATGCAATCTCTGAAGTCATTACTTAATATGATGTTGTCATAACCATTACTTAAGGGTCTGAGGTTATCTAACCCAGGTTTCTGAGCTCAGACCTCGTCATCACCGAGTGATGTTATGAGGGTCTGAGGTCATCACCTAAGAGGTTAGCCTCATAATAAGTATCACCAAATTAATGATGTTAAGGGTCTGAGGTCATCTAACCCAGGTGTCTGAGCTCAGACCTCGTCACCACCGAGTGATGTTATGGGGGTCTGAGGTCGTCACCTAAGAGGTTATCCTCATAATAAGTATCACCAAACTAGTGATGTTAAGGGTCTGAGGTCATCTAACCCAGGTGTCTGAGCTCAGACCTCGTCACCACCGAGTGATGTTATGAGGGTCTGAGGTCATCACCTAAGAGGTTATCCTCATAATAAGTATCACCAAATTAATGATGTTAAGGGTCTGAGGTTATCTAACCCAGGTGTCTGAGCTCAGACCTCGTCACCACCTGGTGATGTTATGAGGGTCTGAGGTCGTCACCTAAGAGGTTATCCTCATAATAAGTATCACCAAATTAATGATGTTAAGGGTCTGAGGTCATCTAACCCAGGTGTCTGAGCTCAAACCTTGTCCCCACCGAGTGATGTTATGAGGGTCTGAGGTCGTCACCTAAGAGGTTATCCTCATAATAAGTATCACCAAATTAATGATGTTAAGGGTCTGAGGTCATCTAACCCAGATGTCTGGGCTTAGACCTCGTCACCACCGAGTGATGTTATGAGGGTCTGAGGTCATCACCTGAGAGGTTAGCCTCATAAATATATCATCAAATTAATGATGTTATATAATATCTTTGCTCTAAGAATGGAACAAGAATTTGCCACGGAAACAGATCTTTATTAACAACCTCTTCTCGATAAGATGATACATTTACAAATTACAAATCCTATGCAACATCATATAAAATATCTCTTCAGGTGGTCAGCATTCCACGGGTTGGTGAAAGGTTCTCCCTCTAGGTTCTCTAGCCTATATGTGCCAGGCACAACCTCTTCCGTTACTTTGTAGGGGCCATGCCAGTTCGGGTGTAGCTTGTTCGCCTTCTGTAGGGTCTTCTTAAGCACTAGGTCTCCCACCGCAATGGGCCTTGACTTCACCCTTTGATTGTAGAATCTTGTTGCCCTCTGCTGATAGGCTGCTTTCCTGACCTCTGCGCCTTCTCTTCTCTCTTCAATGAGATCCAGGTCTAGCCTTCTCTTATCCCCATTGCGATCAGGGTCGTAGGTCTGAATCCGATGAGTTGGCAGTCCTACCTCCATTGGTATGACTGCCTCTGAGCCATGTGCCAACATGAATGGGGTTTCTCCTATGGGTGTCCTTGCCGTAGTTCTGTAGGCCCACAACACAGCGTAGACCTCTTCTATCCATCTCCCCTTCGCGTCTTCTAACCTCTTCTTGATTCCATCCAAGATAGTTCTGTTCGTGACCTCTGTCTGGCCATTTGCTTGAGGTCGACCAGGAGAAGAGAAGAACTGTCTGATCCCCACATTTTGGCAATACTTCTCCAAGGAGGCATTCTTGAATTGGGTCCCATTATCGGAGATGAGCGTGTTTGGGAGGCCATACCTACATATGATGTTCTTCCAGATGAACTGAAAGGTCTTCTGCTCCGTAATTATTATCATTGGCTCTGCCTCTATCCGTTTTGAAAAGTAGTCAATGGCAACTATCAAGAATCTATAGTTGTTGACTGCTCTTGGCAAAGGTCCTACTAAGTCAATTCCCCATACCGCAAACGGCCATGGAGAAGAGATCGACGTCATAGGCTGATGGGGTTAGTGAGGGATAGTGGTGAACCTCTGACATTTGTCACACCTCTTCACATAGTCGGTAACGTCCTTAGACAAGGTGGGCCACCAGTATCCCTGAGTGATGATCCTCTTGGAAAAGGGTCTTCCTCCTATGTGGCTGGAGCAGGAGCCTTCATGAACCTCCTGTAGGATCCGAGGTACCTCCACAGGATGCACACATCTGAGGAGGGGCAAGAGAAACCCCTTTTTATACAAGACGTCTCCTACTAATGAGAACTTTGCAGCTCTGTATCTCAACTTTTTTCTTTCCATCTTAGACTCAGGTAGCTCCCCCTCTCCTAGGTATCTGACAATCGGGTCAATCCACGAGTCTCCCAAGTTTACATTGTGGCAAGGGTTACATACCTCGTCCTCCTCGATACTTGCCTTTCCTAAGATTTCGATTGGGATGGTTCTTCCCAAGTCTGTCTTCATTGCTGAGGCCAGCCTTGCCAATGCATCAGCGTGATTATTGCTCAATCTAGGCACTCTCTTCAGTTTGGCCTCTTCAAAGTACTCTAGCAACCCTCTTACTTTCTTTAGGTATTTGGCCATCCTTTCATCCTTGGCCTCGTATGCCCCCAGCACTTGATTGACAACCAACCTCGAGTCGCTATGGAGTAGGAGCCGCTTTACTCGAAGAGCTGTTGCCAACAAGAGACCTGCTATCATGGCCTCATACTGAGACTCGTTGTTGGAGGCCTTAAAGTTGAATCTCAATGCGTACTCAATGTTGGCGCCATCTGGAGCCGAGAGTACTAGCCCCGCGCCGCTTCCATGGTCACAAGAAGAGCCATCAACGAAGAGGCTCCACACGTCTGCATCGGATGAGAAGACCCCTTCACTCATAACCCCCTTCTTGAAGAGGTACCGATCCTCTTCATTCTCTTCCACTCTGCTCCGGGTTTTTCCTGGTACAACCTCTTCTTGGTCTTGGAAGACGTTTGGTGCCGCCTCTTCCGAATTTCGGAAGACACTACGGTTTGTCTCTTCGCCGTCATCCAGGTCTTTCTCTATCTCGGCTGTTTCCAAACCTCTATCTACCTCTTCCCAGGTGAACTCTGCGACAAAGTCTGCGAGGGCCTGCCCCTTGATGGCTATCCTGGGCTGGTAGGTAAGATCATACTCTCCTAGCTCGATGGCCCAGGTCATCAATCTTCCGGACTTTTCAGGCTTGTGCAGAACCTGCCGTAGTGGTGAGTCGGTGAGGACTATCATAGAGTGAGCTTGAAAGTAAGGCTTCATCTTCCTTGAGGCATGTATCACTGCATAGGACAACTTCTCCATACGGGGATAGTTTTGTTCAGACCCTTGAAGGGCCTTGCTATTTAAGTACACGGGTCTCTGAACCCCATCCTCTTCTCGTATGATGGCCGCGCTAATGGCTGACTCAGAGACTGCCAGGTACACAAACAACCTGATGGGCCGGGATAGCAGCAAGGGATACCCCAAGTAGGACTTAAGTTGATCAAAGGCCTTTTCACATTCTTCGTCCCACTGGAAGGCCTTTCTCAGAACTTTAAAGAATGGAAGACACTTGTCTGTGGCTCTGGAAACAAACCTGTTAAGGGCCGCCACCCTTCCAGTGAGTCTCTGAACATCCTTGATACTCCTAGGAGTCTTCATGTCGAGTAACGCCTTGATTTTCTCTGGGTTTGCTTCAATCCCCCTCTGATTAACGATGAACCCAAGAACTTCCCGGCTCCTACCCCGAAGACACATTTTACCGGGTTGAGCTTCATTCTGTAGGAGTCCATGACATCAAAGGTCTTCTTAAGGTCCGCTACGTGAGTACATGCTTTCAGGCTCTTCGTTAGCATATCGTCCACATACACCTCCATGGTCTTACCTATCTGCTCCTAGAACATCTTATTAACAAGACGTTGATACATTTCCCCAGCATTCTTCAGACCAAATGGCATCACCTTGTAACAGTACGTCCCCTTGTCAGTAATGAAGGCTGTCTTTTCAGAGTCCTCGGCATCCATGAAGATTTGGTTATAACCTGAATAAGCATCCATGAAACTCATAAGCTCGTGCCCTGCTATTGCATCCACCATCTGTTCTATCCTAGGCAAGGGATAGCTATCTTTCGGGCAACACCTGTTCAGGTTTGTGAAATCTACACACATCCGCCACTTTCCATTGGCCTTAGGCACGATGACTGCATTTGAGAGCCACTCTGGATAAGTAACCTCTCTTATGAACTCGGCCTCTTACAACTTCTTCACCTCTTCCCGGATGACCTCATACTTCTCTCTGGAGTAGATCCTTCGCCTCTGTTTAATAGGCTTAGCATCTCCATCCACGTTGAGCTTGTGGGTCATGATCCCAGGGTCGATGCCAGGCATGTCTGCATGACTCCACGCGAAGACGCTCTGCCTCCTCCTAAGGAAGTTTATCAGCTCTTCCTTGATCCCTTGCTCCAGGGCCTTGCCGACCTGGATGGTTTTTTCCGGCTCTTCCTCATTGAGGACAATGGATTCTACCTCTTCTGCGGCCTCGCCCTTCTTTAATTTTGTTTCATCTCTGGGATCAAGTGTGTCAATGCTGTAAGTGGCGGTTGCTCTCTTATGGGCTTCTCGCTCTTCGGCCGAGTTGAAATAACACTCCTGCGCCGTGGTCTGGTCCCCTTGCACTTCCCCTACCCCATAAGGAGTCGGGAGTTTTAGCATCTGGTGGATCGTTGACGGCACGGCTTCAAACTCCTTGAGGGCCACTCTTCCGATGATGAGGTTGTAGGTCGAGAAGACATTTTCGTCCATCACAAAAAGGTTTATCTTCTTAGTCAGCCTCTTAGGCCACTCATCTCCCATCCGTACATCCATTTCATACATGCCCAATGGGTGTACCTTCTCACCACTGAAGCCTATCAATGGGTGATGGTAGGGCACCAGCCTTGCCCTGCTAAGACCCAAGCTCTTGACACAAGGCCAGAACATCACATCTGCTGAGCTTCCCCCATCTATGAGGATTCTCCCTACATCGCACCCATGCACCCTTGTTGTTATGACTAGAGGGTCATCATGGGGGGCTAAGATTCCCTTGAAGTCGAGTCTGTAGAATCCCACCACTAGGGTGTCCATGTCTACCTTCTTTCTCTTCTGTACTGCATCAGAAGAGGTCAGATTCACAACCTCAGTCTTGACCACCGACTTGGCCTCCGCTACATGAGCCTTCCTATCGGCTACCTCAGAGCCACCTCCCGCGAATCCCCCACATATGGTGCTAACACCAAAGGAGATCATTCCTACCCTCTTCACTGGGGTGTTGTCATCCTTAGGTGGGAGATCCGGGTCATCACCATCATCACCCTCTGAATCATCATGCCTTCTAGTCGGGACATCACCGCGGAACCTGTCATCTCTTCTCTTCCTAGGGTCTTCTCTTCCACCCTTCGGGGCCTTGCTATCCACATACTTTCTCAGTTTCCCGGATTTCAACATCTTCTCGATCTCGTCCTTCAGAGCGAAGCATTTTTCTGTGACATGGCCGTGATCCTGATAGAACTCACACCAGAGGTTTTTATTCCTCTTATGTGGCGGGGCCTTCAATTTTTATGGCCATCTCAGAGCCCGGTCAGTCTTGATCTCATTAAGGATGTGCTCACAGCTCACAGTTAGAGGTGTGTAATGAGCGAACTTGTCGTCCGCTGACCTCTTCTTCCCCTCTTTCTTACCCTGGGACCTCCCAGTGCTACCACGGTTCTCCTCCTCGTATTTGGCGGCCATTGCCTCTTCCACATTCATCACTTTCCCCGCAGTGGACAACAGCTCTGCCATAGACTTAGGGAGGTCTTCCGCCAACTTCCATAATAGCTTCCCCTTCTGGAGGCCTCCTATCAGGGCGGTCATGGATATGCTCTCCTCGTAATCCTCTACCTTTAACTTCTCCTTGTTAAACCTTGCTATATAGTCTCTTAGGCTTTCTCCCTTAGCCCGTTTGACATATAGGAGGTGGGTAGTCTTCTTCTGTGGTCTTATCCCAAAGCAGAAGTTGTGGATGAACTACTCTGCTAGGCCTTTGAAGTTCTCGATCAAGTTCTTCGGAAGAGAGGTGAACCAGCTGTTTGCTGCCCCTGTCAAGGTTCCTGAGAAGGCCCTGCATTTCATCTCATCAGGTATCGAGTAAATATCTACCGCTGACTGATACATCTCGATATGGTGTACTGGGTTAGTGCTGCCGTCATACTTAGGAGTCACGGTAGGAGGCTTGAATTTAGCTGGGGTTGGGAACCCCACTATCCTAGCTACAAACGGGGAGCCCTCCGAGTAGCCCCTCTGTAGTGGGTCCCTGCTCTTTATGAGGTCCCCTATCTTCTCCTCGAGACGTTGGATTGAGTCATTCCAGGGTCTTCTCTCTTCAGCTAGGCCGAGGTTATCCCCTGCCACCTCCCTACGATGGACAGAGGGTTCCCCAGCCACAACACGCTGACTATTGACTTCTTCCTGCTCCCTGGCTCTTCTCTCCCCGGGTCGGCCTTGATCTGGCCGAGCCTGCCTATTCCCTATTTGAGAGCCTTCCGCGCTCCTTGACCTGGATAGCCTCTGCCTCAGGTCATTGACTGGGCCTAGCCTCTCGAAGGCCGACCCCCTGCTCAACCTGTTAAAGGCCGACCCTCTCTGCTGGGCCTCATCTCTTCCTCGGCCGACACATCCTTGACTCTGCCTATCAAAGGCCGACCCTCTTTGTTGGGCCTCGTCTCTTCTTAGACCGTGACATCCTTGACTCCGCCTAAGAGGTCGTACGGTGTTATCTGACACCTCATACGGCTCCCAGCAGTCCTTTAGGGCCTCTTCAGCTTCTAGGTCATCATACTTGTCCTCTGGGCAAGGGTTTCCCTGCCTCCCCAGGCGCAAGCGCCTAGGGTCAGCAACGTCCCTCCTCCGCTGGGGTGCAGGTTGGTCCTTCATGGGCGCCTGGGGTGGTCCCCTGGCATCGGGATGGGGCTGAACTGCCGCCTGAGTTATCATGTCCGGGGAGACTCCAGGTGGTCTCATCATCATGGTTTAGCTGAGCTGGGCAAATTGCTCCTTCATGGCTTGTTGTGTTGCAGCCAAAGATTTCAAGGCCGCTGCCACCTCCGCCATTTCTGACTGGGGAGGAGCCTGACTGGAGCTAGCCCCTCCACCTCCGGGCGGCGGAAGAGGCGGTGGTAATTCCGGTGCCATGTGTTAATAACAAAGATCTTGAACAGTAAATGAGATTAATACCTTATAGGACCTCTTTCAATGGTGAAACAGCTCCACACAAGGGGTGGTTCCTGGTTCACCACCAGAGTCTCAGGTGAGGTAAAGCAGAAAAAGAGGAAGAGATAGCCTCTCGAATTCCCACAGACGGCGCCAAAATGCTGATGCTATGAATCAGCACCACTAAGTGAGGTGTTCGCAAGCTCAATATATTAGTAACAATGGAGGCACAACTTTATAAAGAGATAAGAGAGGGAGGTGAGGATATGAAGAATCAACACCGGAATATGAGTGGTTCAGCCAATCTGGCCTACGTCCACTGTGAGCGTGTGAGTAATATCACTGAACAAAGGCACTAATGGCCCTGGGTATAATTCACTCAAGCTCTCTCTCTCTACTGTATATTTAGACAGAGTTTTGGCTAGGGTTGCATAATCTGGATCCCTTTGCAAGGTAGGGGATGATCCCTTTATATAGTGCCTAGGGGGTGTAGTGTACCCCCTATGCATGTAATGTGCATGTGTGTGGTATCCTCAATAATGGGGGAGCGCCACCTGTCACAGTCACATGTAAGCAATGATGATAAAATATTCTCCCACATGTGGAGAATAATCTTGTTACAACTTCTTTGTGCCCAGGTGTCCTTATCCAAATGTCAATAGATGCTCGACAGTCATGTTGGTGAATGACCTCGGTCTGGGAGAGGCCGAGCTGTAAAAGATTGATGTCCGTCCAATTCGAAATGTCATGTGGAGTCTCGGCCTGATCTCAGCCGAGACATTATGCTGAGTCGACCTCAGCCGAGGTAGGGATATGCCCCTTGCTGATGATTATTAATACCTCTGGTAACCTCGGCCCAAGCCGAGGTAGGACTACTGAAGATTATTAATACATCTGATTCTATGTTGGGGGTGATCAGTGACTCCTTGTCACCTCGGCCAACTGATGGCCGAGGTTGCTATTCCTAGGTACTTGTGGATGTTGCTGATGCCTACAATGCGCGTAGTGTCCTTAGAGAGGTGTATGTAGTAGTGTCGGCCTGGGCCGAGCTTAGCCTGGCCGAGGGATGATATCGTGGGCCCTTACCCCTCATTGGGTCGGTCCATGTCTCGGTCATTATCTCGGCCGAGGTAAGTATCCTTGGGCCGAGGTTATACTTGGGCATATCAATACCCACTAATCACAAGGGAAGGATAATACTCAATAAAATAAGCCTATGGAAAACTCGAAACCAAAATCGGGCCTAAAAAGACCATTATGTGAACTCATTAGAAGTCCCAAAAATCTCGTTCGAACGAGCGTCGTTCGAACGAGCGTCGTTCGAACGAATGGCTTCAAATGAACTCTGAACTCATTAGAAGGGACACTGGCATCTCGTTAGAAACTCGTTCGAACGAGGTTGTTCGAACGACCTGGGTTGGTCTTCTAACGAGATGGCAGAAAACGCCATGAATTTCCCCACACCGTTTTTCTTCATTTTTCTCTTCTCTAAATCCATCCTAAGATCATCCCAATTACGTTTTAATGTTTTTAAACCATTCTAAGTCACTCTAGATCACTCCTTAACATATTTTTGGGGTTAAATCTTGCTAATCAACATGCAATAACCATAAATCCCCCAATTCTTTCCCCAAACCCTATGAACATGAATCCAGAATTTAATTGCACCTAAATACTCATCATAAATCCGTTTTTAAATCATCAAAGATATGTTTTGGGGTAACAAATTTGCCCATAGTCATTCTACATGCAATCCCTAACCAAACTTTATAGTTTCTACAACAATCCCATTAGGTTTTCATCAAAACTTTCAAGGCAATTACCGTTCCTACACTAAACATGGAAGAAATATTCATTGAACTTAATAGTATCAAATCACTTTCCTTAAATCCGATGTTCTGATTCATTGTTGTCGATCAAGGTTGGTTCTTTCTTCTTTCCGGTCACAAATTCCGTTTAAAATGACGGTGGGGAGATGGTTTGGTTTAGATCCTCCTTTAACCTCTCTTCTAACTTCTCTCAAAAACCTCCGTAGCCCACTCTATCACTTTTGGCTGATAATGGCCTTAGTGGACCTTTTAATAATATCTAAATTACCTCTAAAATTCTTGGGTTTTAATCCCTTAATTTTTAAAATTACCAAATTACCCTTCTAGGTTGCCGGTTTGACCTAAAAATGCCCCGGGACCCAAACTAAACTCCCGGCTAGTGTTTTCTGACTATTTCGGCCCTTTCGGACACGTTGGTGCACCCAAAATGACCATTAGGTTGATAAAAATATAATTTAATTTTTAATTTAAATAGATTCATTCCTGACGCGATTGACACGCGCGTCCCAACTATATTATCGAAACTGCCGTATTTTCAATTCACGACATTTTTAATAAATTCAATAATCACATATTAACATAATCACTTAGTAATATTCAATGACATATAAATGACCAACTACTAACTCTCGTCTCGCTCGCATTTAAATCCAAATTAATTTTAATACATCCCAAATTAATTTAATAAATCCCAGAATTAAAAGCAATTCCATTTAATTACCCTCATGATTAAAAGCCATAAAAAATACGGGGTATTACAGTAGGTTGGGAGCGGTTTCATATTTTGAGGGCGTTATACAGGTAATTATTTTCTTTATTTTATGATTAGTAGCTGTGTATACTTGGACTTCAGGGTTCTCCCTATGGGTCCTTCCTGTAGATTATTTTGAAACTGGAATCACATGCTAACGAGTGAAATGTTAATTAAAATTAATCTGGATATATGATTATTTCATTGCACTTCATACTTAATGCTTGAGTCGGATCGGGTTGACTACGGGTAACCCATAAATCCGGATCGGGGAGTTACAGATGCACTTGAACCCGATGGGTTTATCCCATCATAAAGTCAATAAGTTACCAAAACTTAATTTGAATACATCGAATACATCTTTGTATCCATAGTCTTAAGTTGAAATTAAAAGTCATCGTCTTATAATGCCTCATTATTATTCTTGGGACATCGTTCGCTCTTTATTCGGATATCACCAAAATGTTCACCGTAAACATTATCCTGTTAATATGTCTCTTGAAAATCCTATTATGACGTTGTACCACTTGTGATCATATATAAGTGAAACGTGTTACCTAATCATCAATAATTCTCCAACTATCTCTGGGTAATGCATTATTAATATTATATTGTATTTTGTCCCTATAATCAGTCTAGTAACACTGGTAATATGATGTTCGTTTTTAATCTCGTGTAAGTCTAACTTACTCATATTCATGTGGTTTATTACATAATCCTCTTTTAAGAATCGAAAATTAATACAATTAATGACCTTAAAATACCTTTAAGACGTTTGGGATAACGAATAAAGAGACGTACTTATATCGTTGATTCTAACTTCCTTGGCTCCTTTCATGGCACTAGTGCCAAGAACTCCCAGATATGAACATGTCCCAGATTAAGATTGCATATACTCCATGGTTCCATGGGAGTTAAAGAGGTTGGCTTATATGGAACTAATTCAAAATGTATATATCTTTCTCTTAGTGAAAAATCCCAACAATAATGTCATAGTCCTGAATAATTAACCATGGACCTTATCATGTCTACAAGATTCTTATTCTTTCTTTTCGCTAAAATATTATATAGTGGAATTCCCAGAATAAGCAACTGAGATATAATCCTATTTTTGATAAATGATTTCTAAGCTCTCCCAAGAGGTATATGCCCCCACGATCAGATTATAGGGTTTGGATTAGTTTACCTTACCCATGAACCGCCTTATCCTTGCCACTTTAAACTAATCAAAGGCTTTTGAATTTTGGTGCATAAGGTAGACATATTAATAACTTGAGTAATAATCATTGAAATCGATGTATTACTCAAAGCCACCTCTTGATCGGATATACATAGTTCCACACAAATCAAAATAAACCATTTACAACACATCTTTGGATCTATAGCTTTTGGCCATGAAGGTCCTTTTAGATATTTTACTTTCTAAATGGGATTAAAAAACATTAAGTTCCTCCACTTCCAATGAAACCATTCATCCATTTTAGACTAGTCTTTGAATTTCTTTTAGAATAAAATAACCTAAGCATGAGTGGCAAGATTGTGTTTGGTTCAACTAAGAAGGAAACTTCCTCTTTAATGATTTGGCCATTATTGTTATTCATTTTAGTATTTAACAGTATTGGTGAGACAAATATTGTAATGTATGTCACACCTCGCACGCCCGAGAGGACACGCGGCGTGCTACTACGATAAAAACTAAGCTAAAACCATCCACAATAATTATAGAGCATCTAAATTCCACGATTTAAATATAACAAAACCATAATTCTTCTATTTCCACAATAATGATTTACAATAATGTTTCTCCCCAAATACACAATTCTCCAACAAAAATTACACCACTAATTTATACATCAAAATTAAATCTTCCAATCCAAGCTCTAAAATAATTCTCCAAAGTAGTCCATAACATCCTAATCCACGCTAGCCTTCCACTAAAAGAAAATATGGGGAAGTACACATTATGACAGGAATAGATGTTCAAAAAAAATTACCACTATGAATAAATCACAACAATATGAATGCATATATACACTACACCAAATCTGCCCATTTGTCAAGGTCATTGACCTTGACAAATTCACCTTGTCAAGGTCAATGACCGTGACATTTCGAGGCGAGACAACTTTTTTTGTCACGGTCGTGTCACGGTCATTGACCTTGACAAAAAACTCGCGTTTTGTGTCACGGTCGTGTCAAGGTCAAAGACCGTGACACGTTTGTCACGGTTCTAAACAGTGACAAAGTCGCGACCCTTTTAAAAAAAATTGTTACGGTCATTGACCGTGACACATCCGTGTCAATTTTGTCACCGACGTGTCACGGTCAATGACCGTGACAATTCTAGGCAGAATTAAAAAAAAAACTGCTGGGCAGTATGGCCACTGCCACTGCCCAGCAGTATATTTGTACCTGTTATAGCAACGTTGTACCTGTTCCAAACATCATATATCCGAACAAACTAAAGATAATGCAAATATATTTTCAAATAAGAAACTATTTAAAAAGAAACAACATCACCATCATTTTATCTCAAATCTACAAACTATTTGCATGGAAAAGAGATTTTGTACCGCAACGCTCGGGAACACCTCATTATCCTTCCCTTCTCGTCCGAATAGCCACATAAGTATAGAGCATATATGGCCTACCCTTAGGGCCACTCCCTGTCACCTGAATTGAAATAAAGTAAAATTATTATCCGCCCCTTAAATATAGACAAATATAAATCGTAATTGAAATCGAAATCGAAATTGACATATAAATATAATTACATTACCTGTAGTGTCACTCAAACAGCTAACTTGAGCTCATATGGCACCTCCTTCCAACTAATGTACCCCGGGCAATCGTGTCAATTATAATTCTCTTCATATCTAAACACTAAGAAATACCATAATCCTATGGAGGTATGCGTTGCAAATTCCTTCCAACCGTTGTGTAGCCAAAATCAGCAGTTGAAGTTGTCAACTCCACCTTTGAATGGGGTATGGAAAGTGGTGGGGTATGGAAAGTGGAATTGACAACTTCAACCGGTGATGTTTGGCTACATAACGGTTGGGAGGAATTTGCAGAGCATCGCTCCATAGGATTATGGCATTTCTTAGTGTTCGGATAGACGAAGAGATTCAGTCTCCTCTCCACAAATAGGACACCCCAAATAACTATGTACTAATCACCTATTAAAGGTAAGAAGCGTATATTCATGGATTAGTATAAACAAAACTTAGATGTAGTTGGAATATTTATGTATTAATCTCCTCTCCACACACGCACACTACACAAGAGTGAAAATGATAAAGTGCAGATCAAGTAAAAGCATTAAAAATGGATGTTTCGGTACAAATTGAAATATTTATTACAAATTGAAAAATTGTTTCAAATTCGGGTTATCATAAAAAATGGATTGATATTCGGTAGGAGCAGCCAAGTCATCCACACTACTATTTAGACGCCTTGGCGTGTGTTGGACTATTAACCACAGCTCGTTGTTGATATACTCCAAGTAAAACACTTGCTTAACCTTTTGAAATGCACAAACAAACGGCTCATCGCTCACGTGATCGTTGCTCTTCAACTTGGACAAGTCAACCATGATCAAATTGGTGACAGGATCAACTTTATAAGCATTTTTATCCTCAACTCTTACCCATTCACAATAAAATACAACCTCTTTGAAGCTTATATAATCCAATTCAAATATATTTTGGATTACACAATAGTAAGTCATTTCATCTTCAACGAGTTTTTTATCTTTTGCGCTCGCTCGAAAGAAAGTAAGAGCCTTGTATGAAATTCCCGAGTTCTGTACATTTGTACTTTCCTCGTACACTTTAGCGCCGAAAATGTAACCGTTCAATCGATATTTTTTTTACTCTTATGCCACGAACAAGGGTCCAGTGGCTAGACGAGCAAGCCTTGATGTCGCATCACCCATCTTTAGGAGCTGAGAATATAGATAAATTAATTATATTAGTGGTAAAATTTGAGTGTAATGTAACGTTATATAACGACTGTTTTCATTGTAATTACCTCTTGTGTCAACCATAGCCTAAATTCGCTGTCTGATTGTACCACTGTTTTTCATCTTTTATTCTTCTCACAGGCTTCATATTTACTGCATATTACAAAATTAATCATGTACAAAATAATCTAAAATAATGTTAAACATTATAATATTCGAAACTTCCTTTTTCCATTCTTCGACATCTTCATGTGTGTCAAATAGATAACGAGGTACTTGTTCATGTTACAAACTCGTTAATTTCACTCGTTTTCCCATCACATTACCACCATCATCGAGGAATTCATCAGTGTCATCAACGCTGGTAGAGTCAGTCATATATTCCCGAGTATATATTGATGACTCCACGGTGATGTATTCCTCTGCAATTGATCCTGCAATATATCGCGTATTCTTGACGTAATCTTTAAAAACTTTCATCAATCTTTCAAACGGATACATCCACCGATATCTAACTGGACCACAAAGAAGTGCCTCGTCACATAGGTGTACCAACAAGTGAACACTTATGTCAAAGAATGCTGGGGGAAAGTACTTCTCCAATACACAAATCGCTTCGTTCACAGCCAATTTTGCGGCCACTATGTGTTCTCGATTCACTACCTTCTCACACAAGAGGGAGAAGGTAATACTAATTTGCATAATAGCCCTACGCAAATCCTTGTGCTTGGAGAAACAGTGCTTAAACAATAGAGGAACCAATTGCATGATCACATGCCAATCGTGGGACTTACACTTATGTAAATCATGAGTAACATAATTCACAATCCTTTGCAAGTTGGACGAAAAAGTAGATGGGCCCTTCAAATTATATAATGTGTCTAGAAGCACCTTCCTTTCCTCACTCGTCAAAGTAAACGCACCAGGGGGAATTATTGTCCTCCCCCTACTATCTTCTTTCAACCATAGTTGTGGTTTAAGTTTTAACGTTTTAAGGTCTTTTCGTGCATTTTCTCCATCCTTCGAATGACTCCGCCCAAGGCAAGTACCCACAATATGTTCAGCGAAGTTCTTCTCTGCATGCATCACATCCAATACATGGCACACTCGGTTTTTCTTCCAATAAGGAAAGTCAAATAAAATTAACCTCCGAGACCATGCCTTTCTTATCTCAGTTTCATTCCCAGTTGGGGTCTTCTTATGCTTGACATTCTTAAATTTGGGATTCTTACCTGGCATATTTGGGCCACATTCAGAAGATTTACTTTCAATTTCTGAACCCGAAAGTTGTCTCGGTGGTAGCCTATGTTCAACTCCGCCCAATAAAAAATTGGAAGCTTTCTCAAATCTGAAACTATGAGCTGGGGGTAAAAACCTCCTGTGGCAATGGTATACATTTTTTAAGCTGGAGGATAGACGAAGAGATTCAGTCTCCTCTCCACAAATAGGACACCCCAAATAACCATGTACTACACATCCGGATAATGTCCCATAAGCTGGAAAATCATGAATTGCCCACATCAACATAGCTTTCAGCGTAAACTCTTCTTTTCTAAAAGAGTCAAATGATTGCACACCCTCTTACCACAACTCATTTAATTCTTCTACCAAAGGAGCCAGGTAGATATCAATGTCTTCACTTGGTGCCTTTGGCCCACGTATCAATAAAGTCATCATCGAAAATTCAGGTCTCATACACTGTGAAGGAGGGAGGTTGAGTGGGGCTAGGATCACTGGACATACACTCTGATTGGTGCTTAGATTTCCAAATGGATTGAAACCATCTGTTGATATAGCCAAACGAATGTTGCGTTGTTCTCGAGCAAAATTGGGATACTCATAATTCATCCTCCGCCAGGCAGTAGAATCAATAGGATGACGCATGATATTACCCCCTAATTCTGCCCTAGCATGCCAAGTCATTGCCTCTGCAATCCATGGTACTGTGAAAAATCGCTTTAATCTAGGCCCAACGGGAAAATATTTCAATACTTTTTGAGGCACTTTTGAGCTTGTGCCTTCCTTACTAGTAGATTGGACATAGCTAGGTTCATCGCATACCGGACAACGATCGAGATTTTCATACTCCTTTCGGTATAGTATGCAGTGATACTCACAAGCATGAATCGATTTATACTTCATTCCCAAACCTTTCAAACTGTTCTTCATAACAGGATAGCTATTTGGAAGTGTATTCACCTTGGGTAATAAGCCCTTCACCCATTTCATAATTCCCGTCACGCTATTGCCAGACAAACCGTACTGCGTCTTCAAACTGTGAAAACCAATCATGGCATGTAAAGTTGTTTGATCTTTCTCACAGCCAGAGTATAACGGTTGGGTCGCCTTAAATTTTAAACTTTGGTAGTCATCGTCAAGTTTTATCGTGTTATCTTCACGAGCACTTGAATCTTCTACATCATCAGTAACCTCATTCTCCTCAGCTTCATAAACTCCGTACGCATCATCAACTAAATCCTCTAACATATTATGATCTACGTCATCCCCTTCTTCATCTATTCTACTTGTTGAAGGATGTTGTGAAGGTTGGTCAGGGACAAAAGGAACTTTCAATTCACCGTGAAAACTCCAAAATTGATAACTATCTTGCGTACCCGATCTTAACAAATGTAGTTAAACTATTTTCCACTCAAACACCTTACCATTCTTACACCTAGCACACGGACACGGAAACTCTTCATCATTACGACATCTCTTTGCATATTTCACAAATTCGTTAGCACCTCTGCGAAACACATCCCCCATTCTATTAGTCTCACCCATCCACTCTTTGTATTTCGGATATCCCATCACAGCTACCACAACTAAACACCTATTAAAGGTAAACAAAACTTAGATTTATAGTATGTTTTATTTAATTATCCCAATATTTAATTATCCTATTAAAGGGTAAGTGGTCCTATCCCATTCAAGAATGCATTTTTCTGTAATATACTTAACAGCTCATGCACATTGTTACGATTTGAAAAAAATTCGATAGCATATCCCCTTAGTTCTCCAAGTACATGACGTAGATTGGCCGGTGTGAGTGTTATTTCAATTGGTCAATTAAAATAACAGTCACACTTGTCAATCTAGTATGTACCCAGAGAACATTAAGATACGACTGCAGAACTTACTCCAAAAGTAACAACTTTAAGCCAATAAGAATATTATACAGAAATTATACAGTCTCAAACTGTCCAAACGGGACAATTCGAGAGATCTCATTACAGGGATAATGACTCTCGAACGGGTCTAAGGGTTATTGAATGCGTACGCATAAGAACTAGAATGCTAGTATCTATGCGCACTATATTTAATTTCAAGTATGTTTCATATAATGGGTTAATTCAAATACAAAAATAAATTCATGGGATAATTCAAATACAAAAATAAATTCATGTATTGACCACATACACACACACACACACACACACACACACTATCTAAGCTGTTCTATAGGTATAAAAACAATTATTATCCAATTATTATCCAACTATTATCAATTATTTATTTTGAATGTAAATAATATTCAAAACCCCACCCACCCCCACCCCCACCCCACCCCCTCCCGATGTTTATTATCCAATTATTATCCAACTATTATCAATTATTTATAAAATTGATGTCTGCTTTTAGTGTTGTGTATATATGTCAGTCCTCGGCTTTTTTATTGAACTTTTAGTTATGTAGTGTATTGTAGATTGATGAGGCCACACAATGAGCACACAATGAACTATTATTTCTCCTTTTACTAAAGAATATCATATGCTCACAAATAGGCGGCATACGCCCATTTTTTTAATTGTTTATACCCCCTCCCCCACCACACACCACCTGATGATGCTTAAACCCCTTTTGATAGACGACTCTCTTAGTATTTTTTTTGTCTATACTATCAAGTGTTCAACTAGTTTGGAGATTTGTACCAAACAATATTAGTTGAGATCCAACTTCAGATTAATTGAAGACATAAGACCCTAAAGGGAATCCTATTTGCAACAAGATTCTAGTTAGTAAAGAAGACATAACAGAATATGGTGGAATCCACTACACTACACACGCATTCCCACACTTAAATTTATATAAAAAATTCAAAACCATTTAATAATATTTAAGCACTAAAATTAATTTAATTTAATTTAACCTAGGAATTAATCAGATATTTTTATCCTATGTTTACTAATGCTAAAATTATGAAAAATGATATTATGAGATAATAATATGTGAAAATTTGTTTTATGATTTTTTTCTTAACTGAAAATTATTTGGGGGTATTTTTAATTGAATATATACACATTTTTAACTCTTTAAAAATTACATTTTAATCCTTTCTAAATCTTAAGGAGAGTTTGGGTTGAGTTTTTCGGCCATAACACCACACACCCCCACCACCACCCCCTCCCCCACCACACACCACCACACACACACACACACCCCACCCTCCACTACCCCCTCCCCCCTCCCCCCTCCCCCAAAACACTCCACCACACACACACACACACCCCACCCCACCCCACCCCCTGCCCCCTCCACCACCCCCTCCCCCACCCCCCACCCCCTCCCCCACCCTGCCCCACCCCGCCCCACCCTGCCCCACCCCCCACACACGCACACACACATATATATATATACACATACACACATAAATATATAGACAAATATATATATAAATGGAAGAGAGAGAGAGAGAGAGAGTGGAGAGGGAGGGAACGGTGGGAGGGAAAAAAGAAGGCAGAAAGGGTTTTTGCTGGAAAAGTTGTCACGGTCGTGTCAAGGTCATTGACCGTGACAATTAGTTATCACGGTCGTGTCAAGGTCAATGACCGTGACATAAAACGCGTGTTTTTTTGTCACGGTCAATGACCTTGACGGCTGGCCGGCTGAAAGGTGACAATTTGCCCATTTTGGTGTAGTGATACGAATCAAATGCAATACTCAAGCATTATATCAATATTAATTTCTCAACAATACATCAATGGGTCACCAGGCCTCGCCTCGCCTCACCTCCCCTAGGCATCTCAAATCGATATAATTATTTTTGGAATATTGGCGGGTGCCCATTCTCCGTGTCATATTAAAATCTCATGACACTGTGATCAAATCAACAATATAATATATCTTAATGAATCAAATAATATATTCCAACAATTTTTCAGGACTCCAATGAATACCACAATTCAACATGAGTACAATTGACAAGAAAACAAACGGAATACTCTCAAGAGAATTTAGGAGCATATTGTTTAAGTCCCGTACCTCAAAATCATCATAAAATTTCAGCCTCAAAATCTGATCGCCCCATCACATTCCTCTCACGAAAATAATAAAAAATCTTTCTAGCCCAAACTCGAGAAAATACCAAATAAGCCTTCAAATATTGAGTTAAACACTTGATTAAGTTTCGGACTTAAGTTTGAACATGAAAGGAAATAATTTTATAGAGGTCTTCTGGTTGAAAAGTTGATAAAAAGGTAATTTTAATGGCCAAGACACGAATTTATTGTGATATATAAAGGATTAAGAGTTTAATTAAGAAAAAATTCTAATCAGATACAAGTACTAAAATAAGAATTTCAGACGATCAGACCATTGGAATTGGCTGAAATTTAAGGTCATAGTATCTAAAGACGAGAGAAAGCTGCACAAAAAATTTCAGCTCAATCAAGCGGTCGAATGTATATATATATATATATATATATATATATATATATGTTTTGAGGACTCTTAGTGAGTTTTATATTTTGAGGACTCTTCTAAACGCCCTAAGACTTATATATACTCATATTACGAGTCTTTTAAGATAGCTTTTTGAAATCCAAATATAAAAACCAATATATTTAATTATTAAAAATAATTAAATCCAAAATTTTATTTTTCACCTCTTTCCAAAAATAAATTTAAAAATTCCCGTTTAAAAAGTTCGAGTTGTTACAGTGTATAAATCATTTTCCAATAAACCAGAACGATAAAAGATATTCCAGATTTGATAAAAAAAAATTATAAAATTAATCCAATATCTGTACAAAACCAATTTAGAAATCAAAAGAAAATTTTCTTCTAAAACGATGTACGCAAAAAATTCCAACATTATCCTTTCGTCTCCACTAAAATATAAAATAGATATCATGCTTCGAATAATGATTCCTTATACTTATTGCCCATGATTAGGAACATCCCTCTTTTATGTAGTAGGTCGTTTACCTCGGACCTCTGCAACTAGTTGTGTTCCTGATCTGTGGCTCCCGAACTAACATATCAGGTTCCTGTAGACCAATCTATAAATCGTGATTTTACTTTAAAGAGAAAAACTATTACCTTGTCCATTTCCTTATATTTCTAGGGAAAATTCGGATGTTGTTGCTATCAATGCTTTAACTCCTTATAGTGAAAACATATGCCTTATGGCTGTTTCGCTCCTTACCGTGGAATATGAACTTTCTTAACCAAATACCATTGCACTTGATATTTAGTCTTCTCCTTCTACCTCCTTTTTGAGAAAGAAGTTGATTGTTTCTTAACAACTAACACCATTTTTTGACTTTCAATGATGCTTACTACTAGATTACGAAATGGTTCCAAGTTTCCCCAAAATTTCTAGCCCAAAGAATATATTTTTTACCCAGTGATGAAAATCATCATATGAAATGATTCTTACTTCAGCATCATCTGCCAATATTGGCATTTACAAATTCCCATCAGTTCATTCTTTAAGATTAAAGATTTAAATATAGAACTTTACTACTGGAGGGGGGGAGGGAATAAACAAACATAACACTTAATTTCATAGAATTGCCTTTAATTTTAAAATACCGTGATATCATGATCAATTACCTCCGTTGCGGAGGAAAGATGAAGCTCATACAAGGAATCAATCACATCACAATTTGAAAATATTAATAGGAACTATGGGTTAAATAAGTTTATCCTCCTCCTTTGTTATGATGCCCAATTATACATTTTAATCCTTAATTTTTTTCCAAACAAAACCTTTTATACTAAGACTAAAATAATGAGTGAGAAGTTGAGTTAGTTTTTTACAATCTTCATTAAAAAAAGTAAATTTCTAATTAAATACGTGATAATTATCTTTTGATTAAATTTTAATTTCACATCCCTCTATCACCAATTAAAATTAAATATGTTGAGCATCCTAGTTCCCTTGTGAACCGAGATTCCTTGCTGGGAGCTTAAATCACCTCATTCTGAACTAGAGAGACTTTTTGTCTTTCAATTATTCTATTCAAACAGTTCAGAAAAGTTTTGTACAACATAATTGAATAGTCAACGTCTTTTAATCCCACAATTAATGACAATGAATCTGTTGCGAAAGATATCATTAATTATGTTTAAGCATATACGATGAGTCCATTCCTTGAATTTGAATTCGCTCATGCAGAACTTTCCCGTTGGGGGGGACCAAACTCACTGACATTCAAATTCTAGAAACTATCACATATAAGTTTTAAGAATACAAAATACCATGATTAATTCCCTCCGTTGGGGAGGAAAGACAAATCGGACGCGGGGAACTAATCACATTATATTCTTAAAACACCAATGGAGATTGTGGGGTCTATATTGAAACCCCTCTCCCACTTAATATTTTGGGCATTAGGGTTTTTAAAAATATTTATTCAATTCTAAATATCTTAATTAAATCACCGGTAATTTTTGAATTACTTGTACAAATTATATTATTCAGTCTCATTATTTCAATTTTCCAAAAATAAATCCATTTTTAATTAAAATAAAATCCGGTGATCATAATTTAATTTATTCCTTTAATTAATCACCCTATTAAATTCATTTTTAGAAAAGAATAAATGAACAATGATTTTCCATAAAAATTGTGATCTAGGCCAGTCTCATAACTAAATTCATGTCATGCATAATTGTGGGTCCCTAATTAGTTAACTAATTAGCATAAAAATTTATGCAACATTATGTATGAGATAACAAATATATAATCAAACACAAACACAAGAAATTATATATCAATTAAGAAAAAAAGTCCCCATCCATTATGGCTAGGAATGCTTCCCTGAGTAGTGACCTATTGGATAAAAAAACCTCCTTGAAGAAGAGTCCATCCCGAAATTGCCGGAGGAAAAAGTCGAAATTAAATCAAACTCTATCCCTTCTCGTCATGACCCATTGTCATGGATATTTTTCCCGTTGTCGCGCCTAAATTCACTCTGTTCCTTCTTCTTCAATTTTAGGGTTTTGCCTCTATGATCAAGACTACGTCGGTGGACCTTCCAACAACCTTGAAAACTCCATGAAAGGACATTCAATCTTAATCAAAATGCTTCAAAATTCCATGGGACTTCCAACATGATCAAACCGAATACAAATACAGGATTACGGAAAATAAATGCTATTAAATCCCCTAAAAAACTCCTCCAAATACATCGATTATTGCAATAACTGAAATAATATAATTATTACAACGAAATCGAATCTATAAAGAAAATTAACTGCGGACAAACCATTGTAGAATTTTTTACATAACAAATATATGGTCATGATAAAGGGAGTAATGAAGTCCAAGGAAATCACGATAGTAAAAAAATATTTACATCCACGCATAATTTTTTTTAACATACAACCTAGGGTTTCAATGGTGGGTGACATGGATCTTTTGACTCACGATAAATCGATAACCGGGACTCTGATACTATTGTTAAAAATTAACATTATTAAAAACTTTGTTTCCCTAAGAACTTCAATTCATCACATTTGAGAAAGTAAGCAAAAATAACTAGATTCAAAGAATGAAGATGGGGTTAGGATCACGATACCATTGAAGATCTTGTAGGTCAACTGAATGAGGGGTAATATTTTATGCAGATGATATATGGGGCTTCTTTTCTTACTCCTCCACTCCTTTCTAGAATGCTGTGAATGCCTAGAATATTCTAGTATATAATCCCTTGAAAGTAAGACTGGTGTGTGGTCACTCACGGAGATGAAAACCCGATGACATATAAGAAAAATCACTTTCCCCTTCCTCACCCATACATAAAAATGTGAATAGTTGTTTTCCTATTCCTCTCAAACCCTAGAGAATGTCTCAGGTAACTAAAACTGCTCCCTTTGATTCATATAAATAGGTACATAGAGTGAGCTTGGGCCAATTAGGGTTTTTGGAGAGTTTAGGCTTACTACTTGGGTATTGGACTATTTTAGGGACCTAAGAGTAATAATAAATTGGCCTCCAAATAGAAATATAAAAGTCCCATATTACTTCCTTTAGTATAGTTTTTACCGTTTAATTATAATTTGTTCCATTAAATCATTATAATTGCACTCCAATTTAATTATCTCAATATTACACGAATAATGAGGTACTGTTTACAAAGTTAGACAACACATAATATGATTTCTCGCATAAAGAATAAAATACTCATTTAGTGAAATAAAATTCACTACTAATTGATTTTCACCAACATCTTACGCATTCCTTGATCTCAAACTTAACTCATATGATACTATACCAGATTATAAAATCCATTGGTCAGGTTTGTTGGTAGAATAAAAACATATAACGTTATCAAGGGGTATCACTATCTAGGATATCTCCTAGATATGGATTCCATCGAAATATGATCCCAGACATATCCACATAATAATTTCCCAACTTGCTGATATTTAGACCCAATAAATTGGACCATACCCATAATAATCAAAGCAATAACTGAGTGGATATACCAAGTATCATAATCCTCGAGATTGATAATCTATGCACCCTTTGCAAAAGTAGTGAGATTGTGCAAGTTTAATCTTATTAAAACCTAAACTTGAATCTCACCCTTGTCCCATTCAATACATTCCTGATGTACTAGTGCGGTCGTCTTTCAACTATCACATAAGTTTGCAAACCATTAGACATGTTTCCATTATCAAGATAAACTACTAAGATCGTACTTGAAACTTTATTGATGGGATGTCAACTCTCCATCTAGGTTGTGAAATGTTCAATTGAACTAGAACCAAAATTTCGATCTTCTGTAATCAAGCCGAACTGAACTCACCATAATTTCTATCGAGGTCAATTGAATGAAATATATACAATATATTTAATATAAATATAAGGTATTATCACAAAAATAATTCTTACTCAAAATGATCCCAACACACCTGTATTGAAAAATAAAAGCCACACATGGTTTTAATAATAAAATACCAACAAGTACCACATTAAATTTTGTTTATATTTTCAAGACATAAGTTGGCTTCCCATAAATGTAGTTAATTTATTTAACATACCTTAGTCCTATTCCTTTTTATGTAATATATATCATCTCTCTAATAAGACACTTAATTAGAGGATCAACTAAATTCATATGTGTTTCAACATAATCGACTTTAATTGCTCCTTCATTGAGTAATTGCCTTAGAATTTGATGTTTTTTACTAATGTATCTAGATTTCCCATTATAAGTTTTGCTTGAAACCATATATATTGTAGCTTGATTATCATAATTAATCAAAATAGCAGTAGATGGCTATTTTCCATAAATAAATATCAAATAATAAATTTTTAAGCCATTTTGCTTATTTACATGTATCTACTCGAGTTATGAATTCTGATTGCATTGTTAAATTACACATATGCACCTCCTAGCGTAAATGTCCAATTGTAGTGGACTTAGATTCTGATTATAGGTTGTCCCAACTGGAATCAATATATCATTCTAATACATATGGATACCCTACATAATGGTAGACATAATACATAGTCTTATTAAGGTATCTAAGAATAATACATAGTCTTCTTAAGGTATTTAAGAACTTTAGGGACTACATTCTAGAGATCATGTCATGAATTACTTTTAAACCTATATAATAAGCATATTGCTCATGCAATGTTTGGTTGCATGTAATACATGACATACATTAGACTTTTAATGATACTGGTGTATTTAGGTTAATCCATTGTACGCCCATTATTTATCATTAATTTAATAATAAAATGCACTAGTGTGGATATTGGATTAAGTTTAAAATGATTACATCTGTTTAGAACTTTGTATGTATAGTTAGATTTAGATAATGCTAATGTATTATCTTTTCACACTATTTTGATTCTTAAAATCATGCCAGCGTCTCCATATTATACTACACCATAATAGCTATTTTGCAACTAACAGATTATTTAATTTGTAAGTGTTTATAACACTTACAAAATTTATAACAGTTTTGGACACTTACAAACATTGTAAGTTATTAAAATCGTTGTAAAATTTGTGATTTTATTAGTATCAAAACCTAAAAGTGTTACATAGTCTCCCATAAGTGCGAAGACAAAATTTCCCCCTGACTATTTCCTTCCCCCGTCTACTGAAATTGCACCAAAATTCCCCCCCTCAATCATTTTGGAAATAATGGGTCTCCCTATCAGGATTATTTTGGAAATACTGATCACAGAAAATCCAAATGATAACCCTCGACTGAAATAGAGAAAATTCCAACATCAGAGATAACCCAAAATCGTAGATAACCCAATATCATCCAAAAATCACAAAAATTCCAAGAAGACAAAGGATTTCGAGTTTTACTTCATATGAAATCGCAAATGATTTTGGATTTTATTTCGTCTGAAATTTCAAACCCTTGTCTAAAATCGCAAACCCTCATCTCACACTGAATTTGCTGAAGGTATTTGGAGCAAGGAGCATATTTTACTTCAAGTGGTGCTGAGGATATTCTTAAACTTCTTTGAGGTATGAATAGTTTTATTTGTAAATTATCAATTTTTAAATTTTGGGTCATTGACAATAATGAGTTTTGGAAATGAATGTTAACTACTGTGTGATTTAGAATTTGGTTGGATTTCTCATATAAATCCAATGCATTTTCCATTGGATAGTCTCATTAATAAAGTATAATTTTGTAGAGTACGAGTCCTTCATAATTATGGGTTATGGAATTCATTGTGTTACATTTTGGAATTGAGGTACGGATAGTTTGTTTAAGAAAGTATACATTTTTGGATCTTAGGTGATTGATATTTATTGGTTTTGGTAATCACTCTGAACTACTATGTATTTAATGATTTGTTACACCATTTTTAGACTTTATTCTCTTGTTTGTCTATTTTTAATTTCTTGGTGTGAATAGTCTTGCTTTGGTTAGTTTGGTTAATAAAGTGTCAATTGTGGATTTTGGGGTAATTGAGAATTATGTGGTTCAAAAATCAACGTGTGTGTTCGTACTTATTTTAGTTTTTTTTAATTGAGGTACAGTTAGTTTGATTAGTAAAGTATAAACTTTTGGAATTTGGGTGGTTGAGAATTATGGGTTTTGTAAATCAATGTAAACTATATGATACCCAAATTTAAATGGGGCGTTATCACTCTAATGATATCCCTTATCAATGCATAAAAAAGGTCATTTTTCAACTCCATCAATAACAAAACTCTCATTTTCTTACAAGTAGATTGTGAAGATTTTTTCTCATACTTTGATCCTTAAGAATCCAAACTATGGATCATTTTTTAGATAAAGCTATCATTTTAATAAAGTACCTTTGTTGTTTGATGATCAGGACTCTAACTCCTTCTTTGAGGTCGCGGATATAGTCGATATAGTATTATGCCTCATTTTTTTCTATGACTTTTTGTATTTATAATGTTGAGGAAACGAGATTGATGTGCCAAGCCAAGGCACCATGTCTTGAGTATCACCTCTTGCATTTCGCTCGAGGCTAAATGGCTAGTTCAAGGATGATTTATCGTATACTAGTTAAGGGGTTTGCACTTTGGAAGATCTCAACCAAGTTTGCATAGCTAATAGAAAACCATAGATCTTTCTTCCTCGAACTGGGTTAGAGAGGAGGTCGTGACCTATGGTATTGACATAAGGTTGTGGAGTTACGAGTTATGTTCAAGGTCAGATTTTAGGTTTTTCAAGACAAGGATTTAAGTGAACCAAAGTACATTTAACCTTCGTTTAAGTCGGAGTTAGGTGAACCAGTGGAGATTGAGCCTTGGGATGCTAGAGGTAGTCATCAAGGTAGACTTATTACCTTGTTTGATATTCCTTTTTTGCACTTAGAGATTGAGGTATGGGTTTTGAAAAATAATCTCTCTCATTTTATATTCAAATCTTATTGTAGAAGATTCAATATTTTATCTATTTTGTAGTTTTTTTTATTATATTTGTGGTTACTAAAATTAAAAATTTGGGCTGACAAAAATTTATTTAACCCTTAGTGGACTATTTGAGCTCATCCCTTTATTCCTTGACTTCCTCTGGTTAAGAGGCCACGTAGAGAATATAAAGGTTTTGGGGAAGAAAGTATATAGCGAGTTAGAGTAAATTTTGTTAAGCGTCCATATCTAGTTGTAGTTGGTTATGCTAATAAAGGATTTTTTGAGATACTTTAATTGTAAATATTTTTTGTTATCAGTTATCAGACGAAGTGATTTCCTAATTGCTTTTTATGAATAATAAGTGATATTAACTATGATCATGAGACCTAGGATTACTTAGGGGCTGCAGCGTAATAAGATTTCCCTATTTAAGATTATTTAAACTATATTCATGAAAAAACATGTGTTATATGGATTTACTTGCATCTTAGGTTACTCACACAAAGATTCACTTTATATCAAATTTTATTTTGATTTAATTTAAAGTGAACATGCAATGGTGACGTGAAGTCGAATTCCAAACCAAAATAAAAAGAAGAAGAAATAGAGGAAAAATTCCTTTCGAGAAAACCCTTTATTTCATCATTGTTAAATATAAGACAATCCCATAATGACTTGGAAACTACTTAGATATACGTTGAGTATAATACACAAGAGTCATTAAATATTCAACTGGAAATGATGCAATCCAGCACCCCCCAAAGTAAGAAGATCTTGCCTCGATATCTACCGATCAGCCTTCGGAGTGGCAATTCCTTTCTTCTTCATCCTTAGAGCCTCAACTCCACAAATTAGCAATAGAGAATTTATCTACAAGGATTTAGAACTTTAGATTATGTTCTTCTTTTTTTGTAAAAGTTATCCTCAAATTCCAAGGGGTTTGAATAAAATAATTATAGATTTTGATCACAAAAAACATCTAAAAAGGCTTGTCTAAAACTATAATCTCGCATCTCTACTTATAGGGAATGTTATTTCAAAGAGACGGGGATTAAAGATTTAGAAAATATTTGTTTAGAAAAATAAAAACACACATATTCTTTTGAGCAAACTTCCACCTTATTCGAACGCCATACCCCATCTCGTTCGAACGGTCTCTAATGAAATTCGAACGACATTCTAGAGTTGACCAAAAAGGTGATGTTTCAAATTTCGTTTGAATATGACAACCTCATTCTAACGACCAACTGAATCTGGTTCGAACGAGATGTCAGGTCGTTCTAACGAGCTAGCAATTTTTTCAAAAAAATATTGTAAAAACATTTTGTAAAACAAACTCTATTTAGAAATGACCCCTGAACACTTTGATTTTTACCAAACCACCTTATAACATTTCTTTGATAAAAATGTGATAAACGATCTTCGATCTTGCAAATGTCACCATCGATTCTTCTCTTAGAAGACTCGAGAATAATCATGAAGGTGTAGTGGGGTGTAACGGGATAAGGCAAATAAAAATAAAATGGCAATTATAATTTTTTCTCTTACAAATCTCCCCCTTTCACTATTCCGGTAAAAAACATGAACTAAAACCAAATTGATACTTAAGACTAATGCAACAAATGCCTTTCCAAACCAAGAAATGGAAATGCATGAATTTATATGTCTTAAACTAAAAGTCTTCATCTTGTGTGTTCTATGAAATCATCATCACGATGGAATGGCCTACACACATGATGAAAAAGAATTACCGTGATGCATACTAGTTTAAAGACAAAATAAAAACTCCCTGAATTTGTTCTCCCCCTTTTTCGTAATATAGAAAGGGTCAGAAACTAATCATGAATTATTAGCATCACCCGAATCCAAGTGAAATAACATCACAAAGATAATCAATTAAGTACATGCGATGAGATTTCGAAGAAGCATACCAACTATGTTTGAAAATTTTGAATTTTTTCAAGTATAAAAATAAGTATATGTATAAAAAATACATATAGATACAAGTACAACACATCATGGAATAACACTAAAATACCCAAATCATGAAAGCAAAATGTAATTGTGGGAATATTTTTCACAGGAAAATCACCATAGGCATTCATAAAATACGCACACGAAGTCATGAGATATTTCTAAAAAAAGAGCTCAATTTCAACCTTAGGTGTACGAAAGTTGAACATAAATAAAATTGACTCGACTTATGCAACATGCCATTAATTTAAATGCCTCTCAAAGTAATAACGCTAATTTTTTTTCAAGAGAGTAAGTTGTACAAAATCATTGATCTTCTACTTTATTACACCATCAAAGTCTCACATATTTAAGAATTCACTATTAAAATTTTGAAGATATCACAATGCTCATGTGTAGCGAAGCATCAATGTAATAAAAATTATTGTTAGCACTTCTGTCTTATTATGTCGTCAATCTTTTAATCTCTTCTTATAAATGATGGAAATTAAAGCAAAGATAATTTTCTCTTTCGTATCCCTTTTCCATTGCTTAACATGAAATAAAATTTTCGAGAACCGAAATCCAGACAATGGTTCTTACAAGGACAATTTATATCTAGTACCTTTGGTTCGTTATTATGGACGATTAAGATGAATACACTGTATTCGACATACGATAAGCAAGAAAAATGTTCAAAATGTCTGTGTATGTGTGTAATAAAGGTGATAAAAAGTCTAGCATAAAGAGAGTAATCATCAGTTAAAAATGAAATGCTATCCACACATTATTAAGCACACTAAAGAAACGAAACCATGTATCAAAGAACCATAAAAAAGTCACATAAATGGATGGAATATAAGGGTGATTTGAACATCTTAAAGGCACATCCATATATGATGAAAAATAAAAATAAATAATCTTTGTCTTTTTCAAAAAAAAAATTACAACTAAAATCTTTTTGGAAATTCTCAGACTTTTTCTTAAAAATTGAAAATCTGTTTGAATTTTTGAAAATAAAAGCATATACACACACACACACACACACACCCACACCCACATATACACATACACATACACGCAGAAATATAATCTAGCATTAAGGACAAATGATAGCAACATGATAATCATCCTTTACTTGATAATGTGCCAGAACTCAATCAATAGAAAAAATACCCAAAGACTTCCTGAGATTATCAAATCTAAGAGCATTTAAAGGTTTCGTGAAAATATTGGCTAATTGGCGTTCATTGCTCATAAAGATCAAGGACACGACCTTCTCCTCAATGAGATCACGAATGAATTGATCACGTATCCTAATGTGCTTCGTGCTAGAATGTTGGACTGGATTACGGGATATATGAATTTCACTCATAATATCACACTAAATAATCATATTGCGTTGGGTAATCCCATAATTTTCCAACATTTGTTTCATCCATAAGAGTTTTGTGCAACAACTCCTAATGACTATATACTCAGCCTCCATCGTGGACAAAGAGATGTAGTTTTGCTTCTTGCTCAACCAAGAGACAAGAGAACTACCAAAGTAAAAACATCCACTCGAGGTGCTCCTATAACCATCATCATCCCCGGCCCAATAGATATCTGAATAAGAGAAAAAATGGTCATCGGTATTAAAGGAATACCATACTAAAGAGTGACATTCACATATTTGATGATACGTTTAAGTGTGAGGAAGTGAGATTCTTTTAGGGATGCTTGGTAATGCGCACAAACTTCAACGCTAAAGGAAATATCAGGTTGACTAGTGATCAAGTAGAGAAGACTACATATCATGCTCCTATAAAGGGTTTGCTCTACGTCCGTGCCTAAAGTGTCTTTGCTAATATTAGTTGATGTGCTCATAGGGGTTCATGAGTTCTTAGCGGAGTCTAAACCAAACTACTTCATAAGGTCTCTAGCATATTTGGATTAAGATATGAATATCCCACCCTTAAGTTTATGCACGTGAAAACCTCATAATAGCATAATCTCACCAAACATGCTCATCTCAAACCCACTCTTCATCTCCCCCTCAGACATGTGAGAATAATCCAAATACCATGTCATCCATGTTGACTTAGGCAACAAATATAGGACCACTTTCTCTCCTTACAAATAATATTTTATCCACTCCCCCTCTCTTGAAGCTGCGAGCTAAGAGATAAGAAGTGAGCCTCTCGTACCAGGAATGTCGTGTCCTTCATATGATAAAAAATGTATCCCAGGTTTTTTGGGTCATTGAATAATTTTGGTTGTTCCACGTACACTTCATCCTACAGAATGCCATTAAGGAAGGCACTCTTGACATCAATTTGGTATTAATTAAACAGTAGATGACATGTTATGGAGAGTAGTAAGCGGACGAATTCAATCCTAGCAACAAAAATGAATACCTCATCAAAGTCTACACGTTTAATATGTGTGTAGCCTTGAATGACCATTTTATCCTTATTGGGAGCAATGGTACCATTCTCATCCATATTGTTCTTGTAAATTACGGGACTAACTCCCAAACATCGTTTTGCAAAAATAAATCAACTCGTCTTGCATAGCGCATATCAAATGCTCGTCCTTGTGTACTTCTTTCACATTCTTGGACTCTACTAAGGAGGTGTAGCAAAAGTAGTTAACCACATTCTCAATTTGAGAGAGAATCTTGACACCTAGTTTAGGATCACCAAGTATAGCAGAAGGGTCATGACTTTTTCGAACCCAAGAATGTGAATCATCTAAATCAAAAAAGGGTTCCACATGAGTAGTATGAGGAATAATGGGATCATTACTGGGGTATGCAATGTTCTCACACTCGAGGTCGGGGTCAATAAATGGCGACGGATTGCCGTCTCTAATCGTGACATTTATTGACTTCATAACTATAGATCTCGTAAGGTTAACCACTTTATAAGCTCTACTCAAATATGAATAACCTAAAAATATCCTCTCATCTCTTTGGGATTCCAACTTTCCTAAGTTCTCTCGGTATATCAAGATGTAGCAAGGACTCCCAAAGACTTGAAAATATGACATGTTAGGTTTCTTCCCTATCCACAACTTGTATGGCATGTGTCATGTGTGTGGATGAAGATATACCCTATTCATCGTATGGCATATGGTATTAACCACCTCTGCCTAAAAATGTGTAGGCATGTTTCTCCCAAGAAGCATGGATCTATTTATTTATTGAATCATTCGGTTCTTTTTATCAACTATCCCATTTTATTGAGGAATACGAATGGTCAAAAGTCGTGTTTAATGAACACTCCATCACAATAGCTATCCACTCTAGATTCTTTAAATTTAGCGTCGTTGTTACTTCACATCCAATAAGTAGTGACACCTTATTGGTTTTGTAGGACATGACACTTGGTTATTAAGAACTCAATCGTATCGGAATTTTATCTGAGAAGCCCCATTATGGAGTATCTCTAAAACTTATCGACCATCATGAGAATTTGTCGATTACCACTAATGCTTTCCACATGAGTATGATCCATAAAATCCATGTGTACCAACTCCAACACATGAGAGGTGGTAATGGTATTCTACTTTCGATGGGGACTTCTAATTTGTTATCCTTGTTGGCAAGGACCACAAACTGAGGAAGTTGGTGTTGATACAAAATTTAATCTGCTGACATGGACCAATCACCTGAAGACATGTGTCAACTTACATGGCAAATACGAATACGCCATACGAGAAACTCATACACTCCGAGAAGCTCAAGCGTGGCGAGCAACTTAGGCTGCCCGAGCAACTCAGGGGCCCCGAGCAACTTAAGAGAGCTGAGCAACTTAAGTGGTGCGAGCAGCTTAAGAGGTCCGAGCTACTTAGCATACAGTGCACCCAAATTAAGAGAATCAAAGAGACGACTGCGCATTAAATGTCCATTTTTATCGTACAGATGTATTTGTCTACTAAATGACCGCGCATTTTCCTTTCATTTGTACAACCTCAAGGCTATAAATACATTGTAACCTCCTCATTAGAAGGGGAATTGAAATTTCTTGATAAATCCATTATCGAGAATTCCAAGAAAATAGTCAGCAATAATAAAAACAGTGGACGTAGGCCATTCTTATAAGGCTGAACCACTTTAAAAATCTTTTTGTCTTATTTATTTTATTTGTGATTGATAAATTAGAGATAATCTATTTTTTTACATCAACAGATTGGCGCCGTATATGGGAATCGATTGTACTTATCATTTTTCACCAAAACAACTCATCTTTTATGGCTGATAATCCTGAATCCAGTAATAGAAACACTGGGGCTCCTCCAAACTTTTTTGCTTCTCCAAATGTTCAAGATCTGGCTGGTATAATGGCTAATCTGGCCCAAGGCTAAACGGCCATGCAAGAAACCATGCGTCAACTTATATAAACTGTTCAAGGAGGAGTGTCGGCTTAATCAGGACAACGAAGTGTCCAAAGAAATACCCGCATACCCTCTTCGTGAGCTAGATGAACGCTATTCCAAGAGGAATCTCGATCTAGACACACTGAATCTTATCGTACTGAGAGATCTAATGATCCTTCTTATCATCCTGGTCGAACTTCATCAGTGCGAGCTACAGATTCTCAACGAAACATCACTCTATCTCCAGAAAGGACCAGTGATCTAGAAAGGTTGAGTAGAGTCTCTCCTTTCGATCGTTTGGGACCTAGGAGGAATATAAGTCCTCCTAGGATTGCGTCGAGAAACTATCCACGACCATCCGATCTAAGTGAAGGCTCTGCCCAATCACGACCAACTGCTCGTAATGAAAGATCCCAAGAGGCAAATTCAACGTGATCAATTGCTCGAACTAATAGGCCCGTGGAAGGAAACGATGCATGGAAGGGCTCTATTCAGAGGTTGGAGGACAGATTAGGCAAAATGGCTAAGGCCAAGAGTCCTTTACAAAGGACTTTTGTTCAAGGGACACCCTTTGTACAAACAATTGTGGATTTCCCACACCATCAAAATTCAAAGCACCTGTGGTGATGCCTAAGTATGATGGAAAAACTGACCCTGCCCATCATATAGAGCAATACCAAGCTGCTGCTGATATCTATGCAGTTCCAGATGAGATGAGATGTAGGGCATTTTTAGGAACTCTTACCGGATCAGCCCAAATCTGGTACAACAACCTTCCGCGGGGGAAGATCGTGACTTTCTTTCAAGTGGCAGAGCTCTTTATTGGGAACTTCTATTTTGGAGCAAAACCAGTCAAATGAGTAGCACACTTATTGAGTGTTAGACAGAAGACAGGTGAAAGCACCAGGGATTAATTACTCGTTTTAATAATGAGAAGATCGAAGTAATTAATTATGAGGAGAAAACAATAATTACTGCTCTGATGAGTGGACTATTGCCAGATAAATTGTATTACACTTTAGCCAAAGATCTGCCTAGAACTATGGCAGACCTAATGGCAAAGGCAACCAAGATTATGAACGCCGAGGAAGCTATGGCTACGAAGAATAATACAGACACTAAAGAGACCAAAGTTGAGGCTAATAAGGCTGAGAAGAAGGAGCGGAAGAATAATGGTGGAAACAGGCAGTTAAAAGCAAAGCAAGCATTAGAACAGTTGAAGAAATTTGGAAACTATACTCCTTTGAAGGTAGATATAAACCACATTCTGGAAGAGATCAAGAACAACAAGGAGCTAAACTGGACAGAAAAAATGAAGGTGAATCCTGACAAGAGGAATAAGCCCAAATATTGCGAGTTCCATAAAGACCATGGTCACACGACCAAAAACTGCATAGCTCTCCAGAATGAAATTGAAGAGCTCATCAGGCGGAGAAAATTGACCAAGTATGTTGATCGCCAAAATGGTGGAGGTCAACGACCAAACAAGGCAGAAGTCTAGATCTCTTCGACGAGCAAAAGAAGACAAGAAGAGAAGTCATGAAGAAGACCCAAAAAATGACCAAGATGATCCCGATCTCCCCAAAAGACCAAAGCAGCCAAAATGCGATGTATTTTCAATCCATTTTGGATCATTTGAATGTAATGTTATTACAGGAGGAGATGCAGGAGGTGGGGATATGACTGCAGAAAAGAAATCTTACCTCAATGAGGCTCAAGCTTGCTTGTACATTCAGCGAATAAATCTGGCGGAAGATGATTGCCTGAGGAAGGTGAACAAAGACAAATTGGTCAGCGGTTTCTCTAAGAAAGACCTGGCAGGTGTATTATATCCTCACGACGACCCATTGGTGATCAAGATGACAATGAAGGAAGTGGTGATTTCATGAGTACTAGTGGATAATGGTAGCTCGATAGATATCATGTTCTATCCCTGCTTTGACAGTTTTAATGTGAAGCTAGCCTAGTTAGAGCCCTATCATAGGCCCCTCCTTAGCTTTACTGGCAAGAAGGTTTTTCCACTTGGGACGATCAAGTTAGATATGCTTATCGGTACATGGACTGCCTATCAAACAGAAAGAATATGCTTTTTTATAATGGATAAAAATGTCCAATCAGCCTACAATATCATCATGGGAAGGGTAGGTCTGAAGAAGTTCGATGTAGTACCATCTACTATACATCAGTGTTTAAAATTCCCAACTAACTTTAGAGTAGGAGTTGTGAAAGGTGACCAGAAAGTAGCTCGGGAATGCTACTATTCATTTACCGAACAGGAGGAACGTGAAGAATCTAGGAAGAAGACTACTACCTATCAAGTGGATGAAATAGGAGGGGCTGAGATTAAAACATTAGACCCTAGAGACGAATCTCAACTCGTGAAGGGACAGGTCATGGGGGCTACCGAGAATGTCATTCTAGATGACGAGCATCCAGAATAAATAACTCAAATTGGTGCATCATTGGATGTATCAATGAAATAAGAGCTGATAGCATTTCTAAGGCGCAGAAAGCAAACTTTCACATGGAGTCATGAAGACATGCCCGGGATATATCTGAGTTTCTTGTGCCACGAGCTCAACGTGAATAAGGAAATCAAGCCAATAAAACAGTGAAGAAGAGTGTTCAGTCTTGAGAAGAACCAATCTATACAGGAAGAAGTAGAGAAACTACAAAAAACCTCTTTTATTGAAGATATCAAATATCCTGATTGGCTAGCAAATGTGGTGATGGTGAAGAAGAAAAATAACAAGTGGAGGATGTGTGTAGACTTCACCGATATCAATAAAGCATGCCCAAAGGATTATTTTCCTTTAACCCAAATCGATCAACTGGTAGATGCTACCTCAGGGCATGAATTGTTGAGTTTCATAGATGCTTATTCTGGATACAACCAGATTAAGATGAAGCCTGAAGACAGGGAGAACACCTCTTTTATCACCCCAAGGGGAACTTATTATTATAATGTTATGCCTTATGGACTTAAAAATGCAGGTACCAGATATCAGCGGCTGGTGAATAAGGTGTTTATAATCAAATCAGCCATAACATGGAGGTTTATGTTGATGATATGTTGACGAAGTGCAAGAAAGCTGTCGATCATCTAGTTGACCTAAGTCAGACCTTTGATCAACTAGAGAAGTATCAAATGAATCTGAATACCACCAAATGCATATTCGGAGTACGAGAAGGCATGTTTCTCGAATATATTGTTAACCAACGAGGTATCGAGGCCAACCCTAAAAAGATCAAGGATCTATTGGAGCTACGATCTCCAACGACAAAGAAGGAAGTGCAAAGTCTCACAGGGCGAGTTGCAGCTCTTAATAGGTTTGTGTCACGAGCAACTGACAGATGCCTACTATTCTTCAAAATATTCCGAAAAACCTTTGAATGAAATGATGAATGCGAGGAGGCCTTTTGAGAATTGAAGAAATATCTGAGGACACCTCCATTGTTGTCCAAACCAGTGATGGGAGAAAGATTATACTTGCATCTGGAAGTATCAGATAATGCAGTTAGCTTGGCATTGATCAGGTTGGAGAATGGAGTATAAAAACCAGTTTATTATACCAGCAAAGCTTTTTGAGGAGCAAAAATCAGATATCCAAGGCTGGAGAAATTGGCACTAGCACTAATTTAGGCAAGTAGAAGGATGAGGCCATACTTCCAAGCCTATACTATAGTGGTATACACCGATATGCCGTTAAGGGAAGCTCTGCACAAACCGAAAAAATCAGGAAGATTGATGTACTGGGCAGTAGAACTGGGTGATTATGATATAATTTATGAGCCTAGATCGTCGCTCAATGGGCAGTCAGTAGCAGACTTTATTGCAGAGTTTACTCAAGAAGACACCTCTGAAGAGAAGAAGTTGAATACCGACCAACCTATGGATGTTATAGGATCATCAAATTTAAACCCCGACCAACTTACGTTGGGGGACGAGCAAGATAGGATGATCAACGAGCAACGAGAAGTGCCGAAGGAGGACAAAAGGAAGCACCAAATATTCCTTCAAGGCACTTTGTCTGATCAAAAATTTGATGATGAAGTACCTATATGGAATTTATATGCGGATGGATCTTCTTGCACTACAGGCAGTAGAGCAGGGATGATTTTAAGCAGCCCATATGAGATTGATGTTGAGTATGCTCTGCGCTTTTAATTTAAGGCTTCTAACAATGAGGCTGAATATGAAGCTATGATCGTGGGTCTCAGTTTGGCAAAAACCATGAAGATAGAGCAGGTCGTTGTATTCAGTGACTCACTGTTGATCGTAAATCAAATGCTGGGGGTGTATGCATCAAAAGGATAATTAATGATCAAGTATCATGCGAAGGCAATGAAAGTTGTATCGAGTTTTAATGAAATTCAGTTGATTAAAATACCGAGATCGAAGAATGCAAGAGCAGACGCATTAGCTCGGTTAGCATCTTCCACACACACCGAGCTACGAAGAACAATCCCGATAAAAATCTTGGCTGGTCGGAGCATATACCAAGATTTGATGATAAACTTCATTGCCCTTGACTTGGGACCATCTTGGATTGATCCCATCAGGGCCTATATTGAAGAGGGGGCTTTACCAACGGATAAACTCGCAGCCAAGAAACTAATGTTTAAAGCTTCTCGTTATGTATTGACCAATGGCATTTTATATAGACGAGGAATTGAAGGAGGGCTATAAAGATGTATCCACCCCTTCGAAGTGAAAGATTTGATGAAGAGGTCCATGAAGGGTCTTATGGAGCCCATGTAGCAGGTCAGATGCTTTTGCAAAGAATAACAACGCAGGGGTATTACTTGTCGACGATGAGAGCTGATTGCGTAGATTATGCCAAGAAATGTGATAAATGTCAACGCTTCTCCTCTATCCGAAAAACTCCCCAAGCATTGTTAACACCCATCACGTCTCCTTAGCCATTCGCCATGTGGGGAATAGATTTGGTCAGGCCACTTCGAGTGACCGAGGAAGATTTAAATACCTTGTGGTTGTTGTGGATTACTTTACCAAATGGGTGGAAGCTGAGCCTCTCATTGATATGACATACGACAAAGTCTATAAATTCATTTGGAAGAATATCATCTTCAGATATGGTCTCCCACATGCATTCATTACCGACCATGGAACCCAGTTTGATAATGAGGAGTTTGCTGCGTATTATCATCAATCCAATGTGTTGAAGGCCCCTTCTGCACTAGGCCATCCGCAGAGTAATGGACAAATCGAGGTGACAAATAGAACTCTACTAAATGGTCTAAAAAATGACTAGATGATGCAAAAGGAAATTAAATTAACGAGTTACATTATGTGCTATGGGCTTATCGTACAACACCACGAACAGCAATAGGAGAATCTCTATACATGCTGGCGTTTGGAAGTGAGGCTGTCATACCCACCGAATTGGGTCTTCCCACGCATAGAGTGCTCAATTTCAATTCTCCTATCAGTGTTTTGATGAGAATATTGGACCTGGATATGCTCGAAGAAGTTAGGGAAGAAGCAGCAATCAGGAACGCAACGTATCAATAACAAACATCTTTGTTCTATAACAAAAGAGTGAAGAAGTGTGATTTGAAGGAAGGAGATTATGTGCTGAAGAAAGTAGTACAAAAGAATAACAAACTGGAAGCCAACTGGCATGGACCCTGCAGAGTAAAAGAGATTGTTTGTCCAGGGACATACATGATTGAATCCTTGGAGGGGGAGGAATTCAAGAATGCGTGGAATGCAGAACATTTGCGCAAATATTATTAGTACTTGAAATTTTTTCAGAATATTAGTGTTGCACACTATACATCAACTTCAGAGCAATTACCACCAACTCCGATTGGTCGGGAATCAATTACCACCAACTCTGGTTGGTCGGCAAATTAATTACTACCAACTCCGGTTGGTCGGGAATCAATTTCCACCAACTACGGTTGGTCGGCAAATAAATTACCACCAACTCCGATTGGTCGGGAATCAATTACCACCAACTCCGATTGGTCGACAAATCAATTACCACCAACTTCGGTTGGTCGGGAATCAATTACCACCAATTTCTATTGGTCGGAAAATCAATTACCACCAACTCCGATTGGTCGGGAATCAATTACCACCAACTCCGATTGGTCGGAAAATAAATTACCACCAACTCCGATTGGTCGGGAATCAACTACCACCAACTCCAACTAGTCGACAAATCAATTACCACCAACTCCGATTGGTCGGGAATCAATTACCACCAACTCCGGTTGGTCGGCAAATCAATTACCACCAACTCCGGTTGGTGAGAAAATTAAATACAATCAACTCCGGTTGGTTAAACTAGGCAGGAACATGGGATGCAAATCATTTCATTGCTTAGGCCCAAAGAGTGACAAGTCAAATAATAGATAGGATGAGTTCTATTATCCAAAAACAAAATAGAATGTACATATCAAAATGTGCATATATTCACAAACAAAGACATTCTGCAAATTACATAGAAGAAAATGAAATGGAAAAAGACTAAAAATTTCTTCATTCAAATCAAGTAGAATTACATATGCTGTGAAAAATACACTTCATTACATAAAAATTCCTATTCTATTGGTTTTTTCCCTTCTGCCTTTGAAACAGGTTCTATTCCAGCAGGAGGATCATCTAAAGCATAAGGAGAATTTATAAAATTTACATCTCTCAGCATTCTAATATTCATTACAGATGGCCAATCAAGTAAATGTTCTGGGAGAGATATCTCGAAGTTATCATGAAGTCTATAATCACCAAGATACTTGGAAATCAGACATCGAGGAATTGCATGAGCAAGAATCCAGCTAAAATCAAGTTTAAAAGGAGGAACGGGTAAATCGAGCACTCCAGGCTCATAATAATCCCATAAATAATGTCCCTGCTCCAATTATAACACACACATAGCATTTAACCATCCCTGCTTGTACCCCTCATTATTTGATTGCTGGATCCGAGCATCAATATAGTAAAGGGATTCATTATACCCAGCCATCCAAAACTCTTTAGGTTGTTTATAAAATTGGTAAGTTAACCTCTCAAGTTGCTTGTGGAGGTTCTTCACCATAAGTTCTTTGTTTTCCAAGGCAGAACTCTGGGTGGATAGTTGTTCGCTTAAATTTTAGAATCTTTATAGACATTTCTGCTAAGGCTTGGTTCTTCGCCACCAACTGAAAGGCCTGATTTTCTAAAGCTGCTTGCGTTTTAGCTTTTTCAATAGAGACCCGACCAGTCCTTGCTCATCCACGAGAAGAAGATCTTGCTCGTCCACAAGTGAATGTGGAGGGTCCAGCTCCTTTTAAGGTTTCCAACTCATCTCTTAAGTTGGCATTTTCTACCTCTAAGAAAGAGAAACCTTCATCATTAACAGGGACCAAGGCTCCCGAGGAAGATGCAACAGAATTGAGCTATTTTATCTCCTCTTGCAAGGCAATGTTCTCCTGCTCCAACAACTTGGCAATATGTCTGTGTTCTTCAACCCCAAGCTTCAGAACGCTCTCTTTCTTCTCATAAGCAGAGATGAATTTATCATATCCTTTATCAGCACTCAATTGCTGATATTTCCTCTCATATCCCTGACGCAAAAGTGTGGAAGACTCTTTGTACTGCAGCTGAAGTTCCTCGATCGTTCCTTGGAGATGTTCAATCATCTCATAGTAAGCCGCATTATTGGCAACTGAATGATCGACCGAACATTTCAGGTATTGGTAAGCTTCAACTGCTCGGTCAGAAGCCTCTAAACCCAAGATATTAATGATTTGAGCCTCATTTAGATCTGCGTGACCGTCTTTGAAGTAGTCATTGCATTTATTCATCAATTCGGTGTCATGAGCTGATAATAGCTCCATTCTGGCCTTAAACTAACAAAGCAAAGAGAAATAAAAAGAATCAATAAGGATGCAGATAGAGCAAGTCAAAGAAAAAGGTCAAGACAAATAACCAAAGTTCAAATTTTTATTTCATCATAAGGGGAAAATATAAAATCTGAGGTTACATTCAATTGAATAAAAAAAATAAACACCCGAGCAACTCTACACCTTCTCTTTGTTTCCTATGACATCCTCAGAAGGTTTTGAGGAAGAGACTGGTTGCTTGGAGGGCAAGATTAGCTACTCGGCAGAAGTACTGACTGGTTGGGGTTGCTCGAAAAGATGAACAACAAGAACAGCAAGGACCTGATCTCCAGTCATCATTAAATATTCGTTTGAAGTAGCTTCATCCTCTTCTTCTTATCCAGGAGAGGGAGGAGGGCCATGAGTGTGTTGCTGGAACAATTCAAAATTCTTAGCAACTTTCATCTCTTTCAATGCAGCCACCCATCCATCCCTAAAGAATTTGACACCTGCATACTCCATTTGAGAGGACATGGCGGCTAGGCCCTTGTTCCAGCCCTTATCCCAACCAGCGCTAAAAGATTTTTTAACTGCCTTCTTCCTTTTTGCGTTCTCTGAGGAGGTCCTTTCCCTTAGGATCTGCTCGACAACCTTCAACTTCTCTTCCACCTCGAGTTTTTATCGCTCAACATCTTGAAGTTTAACAACTTCCTCTTCAGCAGACTTGAGCTTAAGTTCCAACTCCTTGTTTCTTTGTTCGAAGACTTTGTTGCTCTACTCAGACTCTGTCAATTTCTTCTCCAAATCCTAGGAGGCATTTTCTAGCTCGATGGACTTGAGTTGCTTCTCCTAAGCAACTTTATCTTCCTTGTACTTTTGACGAGAGTCTTTTAAAGAATGAGTCAGACCAACAAAAGCTTCCTCTACACCTCCTGAGGATCTTGAAGCCTTGATAGCTTCATCCTTCTTCAAGATGCTATTGAAACACGTCACCAGCAGAAAAAAGAAATAACATTAAGTCAATACCTGAATATAGTGTTAAAAGATAAAAGGGGTTGAGCTAAAAATACTTACTGAGGCAATGTGTTGAGCAGTCAGTGTAGTGATTTTCTCACGAGAAAGGGCATCTTCAATGCGTTGAGCTTCTGGAATGGTCCAGGATCTTACGAAGCCCACAGTAGAGCTCGGAGGAACACAAGTTAGAACACCACCTTCAACATTTGAAGGTTGAGAGACAGGTTCAACAAGTCTCTCAGAAGAGCTTTTCTTCAACCTCCTTAGAGGAGAAGGAACATTCTCAACTAAAGACGTTGTCTTTGTTGGTGATATGACAATAACCTCACTTGGAGGAGAGATAACAACAACCTTGCTCGGAGCCATAGGGGGATTCTCAACAACTTTCTTGGCAGTAGTAGGAGGGGGTGCATCAATGGTTCTTGTCCCTTCTTCTAAGATATCTTGTTTACTTTTATTTGCCTCCCCAGCAGTAGAGGTAGACTTGTCAAAAAAGGCAGGAGCTCTTCTCCTCTTCATCAGATTACTGATAGGAATACTTGATTCAGAAGAAGAACCCTCTACGCTAGTCTCAGATGCTGGTACTTGGTCAAGATTAACCACCACTGGACGAGAACAAGTAGTGAAAGATGAAGTATAACTCTTATACTGGAACAAGTAAGAGACAAATCTAATATGTTCCTCGACAATAGATTGATGCAAATCCTAGATAAGTTTTAAATGCTTTAAATTAACGTCAGCTTCTTTGGGAGATTTTCTTTTACTGTCAACTGTAACAAATAAAAAACAAAATGTCAATGATGCATTTTATCAAACATAAAGAAAATAAGATTTCAAAAAATAAAAATAACCTATCCCATTGCCAAAAGGTGGACATCTGGGACCTTGGTATACATCATCTCCATTTAAGGGAGGGTGTTGCCAATTTTTCATCACCACTCCATGTTCAAAGTAATCCCTATTGGCATCAAGGAGATTGACAACTAATTCCCTATTTAAAAACCTAGTTTTTAAATAGAAAGTACTATCACTGATAACCCATCTGTAGTAATACATAATTTCTGGAATCCCTAAACGGGTTCCATGAAGTTTATTTAACCTGTGTATGCCATTAACTATCCTTCATGTATTTGGAGCTATTCATACAGGTACAACATCAAAGTATTGGCAAAACTCCAAACACAGGGGATTTGCGGGAAAGAAAAGACACATTCGGCTACAAAAAGACTGGGGAACCAATGTCCCTGAGCCAAAGAAAAATAATCATAAGGTTCAGAAAGTTCTTATAAAGTAACCCACGAGGGGATCGAAAATTTAGATCGAAATTTATCCAATGACTCAACAGGATAAACCATGATGAACAAAGAAAATAAAAGAAAGGGAAGAAAATCTTACAGAAAAAGAGAGATCAGTTGACAATAAACAATGGAAAGAACGAAGGCACAAGATAGAGAAGAAATGAAGAGTTCAAAGATATAAATTTGAAAATTGAAAAATGACAGGATTTCTGCCGCGCTTAAATACTTTGTCTCGGGAATAGAGAAAAACAATGACTACAAGGGAAGACGTTTGCGTTTTCGATGGCTAAAAGAATAAAAGGGCACAATTATCGAAACGATCGTGGAAATTCAAAATATTTATGAAGTTTGATATTGTGCGCTCAAAAAAGGAATTTAGTACAAGGAAAATTTTCCTAAAGCCCATGAAGACCAGTAATCCAAGCAATTTTCGAACAAAATGTTCCACACTCTCCCTCAACCACAACTGTGAAACATTGGGGGCTTCTGTGGATACCAAATTTAATCTGCTGACATGGACCAATCACCTGAAGACACGTGTCAACTTACATGACAAATACGAATACACCGTACGAGCAACTCATACACTCTGAGAAGATAAAGCGTGCCGAGAAACTTAGGCAGACCGAGCAACTCAGGGGCCCTGAGCAACTTAAGCGTTCCGAGCAACTTAAGCGGTGTGAGAAGCTTAAGCGGTCCGAGCTACTTAGCGTACAGCGCACCCAAATCAAGAGAATAAAAGAGACGACTGCGCATTAAATGTCCATTATTATCGTAGAGATGTATTTGTCTACTAAATGACAACACATTGTCCTTTCATTTGTACAGCCTCATGGCTTTAAATACATTGTAACCTCCTCATTAGAAGGGGACTCGAAATTTCTTGATAAATCCATTATCGAGAATTCCAAGCAAATAGTCAGCAATAACAAAAACAGTGGACGTAGGCCTTCTTACAAGGCTGAACCATTTTAAAAATCTTTTTGTCTTATTTATTTTATCTGTGATTGATAAATTAGAGATAATCTAATTCTTTACGTCAACAGTTGGTTTCCCAAGAGATGGTAGGCCATGAACTAGATCTTTATTCACTAATTATTCAAGATATCTAAAGTTCACATGACCATGTCGTTGATGCCAAAGGTCCATAAAGGAGATCGTGGCACAGTTGCACATAAAGGAGGATATGGGAATGATCCCATAATAGTTATTATCAGTTGTCACTCCTTGTAGTAATAGTTCACCAGATTGATCATACACGTTAAATTCTGACTTTATCGCAAAGTTTGATTCGCAAAGTTGGCTTGTTCTGATCAAGTTTCTTTTAACCCTTTAATGTTAAACACATTTTCTAGCTTAGGAAATTCGAGTATCTTACCACAAGCACGTCCTAAAATTCTCGACCTACTCATATCTACAAAGGTGACTTTGCCTTCCTTGATATCCATAAGGTCAGTAAAATATGACTTTTGATCGATCATGTGCCTAGAGCACCCATTATAAAAATACAATTAAGAAGTATCTTGAACCTTAAGAGCAATGTGAGCAATAAGAACTTTGTCGTTTTGCTTAGGTACCCAAGTATAGGTAACCTTTTATTTGCCCCTATCATTGTTGTCTCTAGTCGTAGCATTCTCAAAAGGCATAGATATCCTTTGAAATTATTCTATTAAGCTTTGAGAAGTGGTGACTAGGAACTCAACTTGCTCTCTAAGACTTGCAAAGTGGCTATAGCGGTGCGCGAGAGTATATGTATGGGGAGTTCTTTCTAACTTGTAGAAAATTTCCTAATGTGACCTATTCTTTTGCAATGGGTGTAAACATAGACTTGTTTAGGTATACCTTGATTAGGTCATTTAGGTTGAACTATTTTTATTGGGTTAGGAAGATCCATATGGATCCACCATAAACTTGGTAATCGGTTCCGATGTGACATGAGAAATAAATGCACCGTCATAACCTAGTCCTCGCCTTTCCTAAAACCTAAAGCGGGACTAAGGAACATCTCCACTACCTTATTTGATATATCTTCTATAGTAAACTTGGCTTCCCATGAATGTTTGAGTTCTTTCTCGAGTTGGCGTATAAGGGCTTCAAGTTTTTCATGAGTCTCCGGTCATGCTTGAAGATCTCTCGTAAGACTGGATACTTTGTTGGTCAAGTCACCCTTTTTCCTCTCCACTAAAATAACTCTCTCTACCAAGGAAACTCTCACTGATCACCCACTCTTTCTTAACCCACTTAACTCCTAATCTAAAGCTAACACTCTAATATTTAAGTTTTAATTTTTATTTTTCATTTTAAAGGACTCGGTGTAAAGCTCAGCGTGAGAGCGTTAAAGTCCAATTTCTGCCTTACTCAAAGCGTCATCTCCCTCACTCTCTCTGGAATGACTAGACTTATTGTCGAGGTAATCATGCTTGGAAATGTCTTCATTGGTGCAAGATGTACTTGATGTGCCAACATGACTATCCATGTGGTGATTCGTCCCCGAAATCCACCAACTCGACATCGCACTAATTAAGAGTGGATTGTATGCAACTTTGCCCTTTCTTTATGTCTTTAACATCGTTGTACACTCATGAGCTTTGTGACCCTTACCCTTGCACTTGTATAATCTCTCTTAATATTTTTTAGGGTACTTTCCTCTCGCCTTTTCAAAACATTTCTTGTCTAACTTAAAAATTTTATCTTTCTCAAAACCTTTATCTTTTTTCGAAGAATTTTCTTTTCTTAGTTTGATAAATTTTTTAAACTTTTTCGTTAAAAGGACAAGATCATCAAGATCAAAATTAAACTCGGAGTCTGAAGAAACCTCCTCTTTCCTTTTAAATTGTCTTTCAAAACTATCCTTTTTTCTTTACGCTTTTGAATTTTAGGGAACATGTCGATTTCATACATTTTAAGGTCTCCTACGAGTTCATCTAACCTAAGCATATCTAAAAGTCTCAACGAATTAAGAACCATAACTTTAGGGATAAAACGGTATGACAGGGATCTATAAATCGTTTTACAACTCTCATATAAAAAATTCTATCTCCCAAATTAAAACTAGAATTTAAAATATCAGTTAATCGTGCATAAAATTCATAAGATCTCTCAGATTTTAGCATAGTTATGGTCTCAAACTGTGCGTTGAGATTTTTTAGATTAGAAGATTTCACATTGTTAGTACCCATGTGAGTGAGTTGGAGGTTATCATCGCTTATTTAGATGTGGTACACATCATAATGTGACGAAACTCCAGGGGATGAATTCACTTGAAATAACACTTTAGGCTAATGAGTTAAAACCGCTCCATTTAAGTTCATCATACATCCAACTGGTGATAGGTTTAGGACTTATGACATCGCTATTAGTCATAGTGGGTGGTGTCCACCAGTTTTTACAAACAAGTCAGACATGCTCGTCAATCTCTGTTAAAGTCGACCTCACTCAAGCTTCCCAATATGCATAATTTGACCCATCAAAAATAGGAACCATATTATAAAATATTACATATAATCCCAAAATAAAGATCACATAATAAGTTAGAGTAACCAACTCTGATACCAATTTAAGAAAGTATGGGATATATGGATTTACTTGTATCTTAGCTTACTCGTACAATGATTCACTTTTTACTAAATTTTTACTAGATTTAATTTAAAGTGAACCTTTAACGATAGTGTAAAACCAAATTCCAAACCAAAATAGAAAGAAGAATAAACAGAGGAAAAATCCCTTTCGGGTTAAACTTTTAATTCATCACTATTAAAGATAAGACAGACACATAATGACTTACAAACTACATATATATCCATTAAGTATAATGCGCAAGAATCTTTGAATCTTTAATAGAAAATGATATAGTCCAGCATTGACCACAATAGGTAGATCTTGCCTCGGTATCCACTAATTATCCTTCAAAAGTGCAATTCCTTTCTTCTTCATCCGTAGAGCATTGACTCCATATATCAGCAGTGGAGAATTTCTCTACAAAGGTTTAGAACTCTAGATTGTTTTCTTCTTGGTTTATTAAAGTGATCCTAAAAGATCCAAGGGGTTAGGACAAAAAAATTGGAGAGTTTGATCACAAAAAGAACTCCATAAAGGCATCTAAAAGTCTGATCCCGCATCTCTATTTATAAGGAAAGTTGTTGCAAAGATATAGGGATTGGAGATTTGGAAAAGTTTTCTTTAAAAAATAAAAATACGTGTACTCTTTCGAAAGAACTGCCATCTCGTTCGAGTGATGTACCTGATCTCATTCGAACATTTTCCATCAAAACTTTGAACAACATTCCACACCTAACCAAAAAGGCAATGCTTCAGATTTTGTTCAAATGTGGGAATCACATTCTAACGACCAGATGAATCTCGTTCGAACTACATGTCAGTTCGTTATAACAAGCCAACGAGTTTTTCAAAAAACATTTTTTAAAACAAACTCTATTTAAAATAATCCATGAACATTTAAGCTTTTTTAAATTACCTTATAGTTCTCCGATAAAGATGTAATGAACGATCTTCAATCTTGCAAATAACACCAATGATTCTTCTCTTCGAAGACTTGACAACAGTCACGAAGGTGAAATGGGGGGAAATGCGATAAGACAAATAAAAATTAAATGATCAATTATTAATTTTTCTCTTACACTTCGCATGAGGTCAAGGGAATTAACACCTCGACCTAATAGGGAAAGGCCGCAGACATTACATTTGGTATCGAATTGTTTATTTCTTGATACTATAAGTAGACTTTGACTTAGTAATTAAACTGTGATATGAACTTATACGTGTGTAATTCTTGTTATGAGTCCCTAGGAAAAGGTAATCTCCGAGAAAATGGAGCAGTCACGATAAATAATGCTGAGGATGTGAAACCCGATGTTCTCAATGGAGGATAAAAGGAGAAAATTACCTCGGATGATGGTTGGATTTGCTGAGGTACTGTTGAGGGAAATGGTAGAAAGAATGGCCAAAAAAATTCATGTTGGCTTATCCATTAAGCAATTCATGAAATTAGTCTCGTATCCCTTTAAGGGGGAGCTTGACCTCTTGGAGGATGAGGCCTAGATAAGTAAAGCAAATTTTTCCATGTTCATGTTTGAGGCAGAGGTTGATCACTGGTGGAATATAATTAGGAGGACTCAACTTCAGGAAGAGGTTGCCGTCATTCAGTGGACAAGATTCAAGGAGATATTCTTTGAGAACTATTTTCCAATCATATATAGGGATATGATGGATGTAGAAGTTTTGGAACTTACTCAATAATAGTGTTAGATGGCCAAATATGAGTCCATGTTTGTAAATATTTGGCGCTTCACTCCTCATTTGATGGATATTGACGAAAGGAAGGCAAAGAAGTTATAATGGGGTCAAAAGCGTGGACTCTAGAGATGAGTTATCGATCTAAAGTTATGGACATATTGTGAGTTAGTAAAAGTGGCCCAGATTATGTAATAATATTTTAAGAAAGGAATGAAGGATAATGACGAGAAAAGAAAATGGATAGACAAGGGTATAACAAGCATAGATAATAGGCCACGCATCAGGTGCAATGGCCGCAGAATGATAATAGTGCTCCGAAAAATAAGGAGTTCAAGAAGACGGACACCACAACCATCACCTGCTATAATTGTGTAATGACTATTAATTACTCCAAGATATGTCCCTTGGCAATTAGTAACTAATTATGGAAAGATAAGACATAAGTCTAAGGAATTAAATACACCAAAAAAGGATATGGAGAAATCACGTAATCAATCCACAATCTATAAAATGAAATCCAAGGATGTGGAGAGGGATGAGGATGTTATAATATATACTATTACTATTGATGATAGAAATTCTTACGAATATATTATCATGGCAATAAATATTCCTTTGTATCGACCATTTTTTAAGGAAAATTAATGATAAAGCCCCAAGCCTCGATAACCTCCGTACATGATAGACACTTAAGTAGGGATAGCTATAGAGTCCACAATTATTTATGTGGTATATCCCATGGAGGTAGAGGGACACTATTTTGATCTTACTTGATTCCTTTGGGATTTAAGGATTTTGATGTTATCCTAGGCATGGATTGGTTATTCATCCATTTTTCTAGGATTCATTGCGCTAAAAAGTAAATCCTACTATGTAATTCTAGAGGAGCTAAAGTAAGATTTATAGGAACTAAACCAAGTAGTAAAACCCTTGTTGATTTCATCATTGAGAGCTAAGAAAATGTTAAAAGGAGGATGTTACGTCTATGTAACCTATGTAAAGGATCTGAACAAAACCTCCATCATTATAAGGAATGTTTTAGTAGCTATAGAGTTTGAAGATGTATTTCCCAAAGAACTCCAGGTATTCCCCCAAATAAAGATATTGAGTTTAAAATTAGGCTGCGACTATTTCAAAGGCATCATATATGATGACACCTATGGAGTTGAAGGAGATGAAAGATTAGTTGAAAGACATGTTTGGTCATGGATTCATTAAGCCCAAAACCTCCCCTTGGGATGATCTAGTACCTTTTGTAGAGACGAAAGAAGAATCTATTATAATGTCCATTGGTTGTAAAAAATTAGACAAGGTAAACGTGAAGAACAAGTATCCGTTGCCTAGAATTAATGATATATTTTAGCAAATAAAGGATGCTAGGTATTTTTCCAAGTTCGATCAATTTCGGGGTATCAACAATTAAAAAAAGGATTAGGAAATTCATAAGAAAACTTTTAGGACTAGATATGGTCATTGTGAGTTTGTGATTAATCTATTTGTATTTATCAATGACCATGCAAGTTTTATGGATTTAATGAATAGGGTGTTTATGAAATTCCTAGATAAGTTTGTAATTATGTTTATTGATGACATACTCATATACTCAAAGACCACTGGGGATCGGTATTCACACCTCCACAATATGTTTGGAGTAGGGTTTGACATAGTCTTGGCTTCGGCGGGCTCGAGTTTGGCTTACTTTATATCATAAAGATTATTGTGCCTCCCCAGTCCTAACTAGGCCCAAATAGGGCCTGGTTATACCATCCCAAGCCTTCCCATATTGAACTCCTTATTTCTCAAGCTCATTTCTCGGGCCCAAAAATGAACCATTATTTTATTTTTTAAATTGGATAACTTTTTTATTTACTGAGATTACATAAATTATAAGATAAATTATAATAACACATTAAATTTGTATTGAAAAATTACCCCAACTATTTTAGTATACCATTTTATTCCTCATGCAAAAATTTTAACCTATAACAAGATATAAAACATAATAGCCTATTCTATTATGAAAATAAAAATATGACAACTATCGAGCCTCAGTTCAGGCTGAGCATGTGCATGCCTAAGAATGCTTATCTAGGTTTGCCCATAAAAACATCAGACTTGAAATTTTTTGCAAAGTCTACTTTTCGGGCCTATTTAATTATCCCAAGCCTGACTTTTTTATCGAGCAGGCCTGTCAGGCCTTACGGGCCTCAGGTTTATGTCGACCCTTAGTTTGAAGTAATGAGGAAGGAGAAGTTGTATGCCAAATTCTCCATGTATGACTTTTATTTGGAAAAGGTCGCTTTTCTTGACCAAATACTATAACCGAGGTCCAAAGTTTCCTCAGCCATGTCAGCTATTATTGGAGGTTTGTGGAAGGATTTTTCAAAATGGTCGTGCTCCTATATAAACTAACATATATGTATGCTAAGTTTATATGGACCACAGAGTGTGAAAATAGTGTACAAACTTAGAGGAAAAAGGTTGTACCCATGCATGTTTTAACTCCGCCTAAGGCGGGAGGAGGATATGTGATATATAGTGATGCTTCAAGTCGAGGATGTGGATGCGTACTTATGCATAACGGCAACATAATCGATAATTATTTTGGGAATCTAAGGCTTCATGAATAGAATTACCCTACCCATGACTTAAATTTAGTAGTCATGTTATTTTCCTTAAAAATTTTGAGACACTACCTTTATGGGTAAACTTTTTATATTTCATGGATCATAAACGTATAACCTACCTATTCACCCAAAGGGAATTGAATATGATATAGAGGAGATGGCTAGAGTTGATTAAGGACTACAATTTCTATATCAAATATCACTCTGGTAAAGCTAATGTTGTAGATGATGCCTTAAGTAGAAAAGGTATAATTAATTCTTTAAGGATAATTAGAAAGAGTATATCTTAAGGGACTTTCAGAATATGGGAATATAAGAGGTTGGTCATTCGGGCAGTGGCTGCTCAAGACAGGGTCACGTACAAAGTAGTATGATGTGGGTGGAGCTAGCATTAATTATGAATATAAGAATCGCTCAGGCTATAGACCTTAAACTATATATTTCATGGATTGATAATAAATAATGACAGGAGTACCTTTAGGTTTGATGAATACGATGCCTTAAGATTTTGACCAAGGCTTTGTGTACTGTAGAATGAAAAGATAAAGGTAGTAGTATTGGAGGGATTTCACTCGTCATACTTTATGATTAACCCCAAAGGCACTAATATTCACCAAGGCTTGAAGGAAAATATTTGGTGGCCTAACATGAAGAATGATGATGTGGAGTATGTTTCCAAATGTTTAGTTTTCAAAAGTCAAGGTTGAGCATTAAAATCCCGTGGGATTATTATATCCCTTTCTTATCCCAGAGTGGAATTGTAGGTCTACCGTGAACTCGGATATTTATGGATTCTATTTAGGTTATATTTGACCTTATTAATAAATTCAACACACTTTCTTACCTTGAAGACCGTGGCCATCATCGAGTTCTTGGACAAGATGTTCATGAAGGATATTTTTAGACTCCATGGAGTACTAGTATCCATCGTATTAAATCACGATTCGAGGTTCACCTATGAGTTTTGTATAAGTTTTCAAAGGGCTATGAGGCCAAAACTCCACTTAAGCAGAACCTTCTATCCTCAAATACTCGGACAAATAGGGAGGAGAAATTAGACTTTGGAAGATATGTTAAAATCATATGACTTGGACTTTCATAAAAGTTGGGAAAATTGCCTGCCATTAGTGGAGTTTGTTTATAACAACAATTAGTGGGTTAGAATTCAAATGTCTCCTTTTGAATCCTTGTAAGGCAATAAATTCCTCAATCTTTTTTATTGGAACGAGGTGGGAGAAAGGAAACTGTTGGGACTGGACTCGATAGAACAAATTTTAAGCAAAGTTAGGATTATTCAAAAAGGATATGGAGTGCACAGAGTCGAGAGAAGAGTTAGGAAGACATCCAATGCAGAGACTTGACCTTAAGGTCAAGGCCCATGTTGTTCTTAAGGTCTCTCTTGGACGGGGGTAATGGGATCTGGGAAGAAAGTTAAGCTCAACCCACGGTATGTAGGGTCCTTTGAAATACTAGATGCGGTTAGAAAGTTAGCATATAGAATTTCCTTGCCACCAAACTTAGCTCATGTACATAATGTCTTTTATGTTTCAATGCTATGAAATTACATTAGAGACCAAAACCATATTATCAACCTCGAACCTATAGAGATCTATGGATATTTAAGTTATAAAGATGCCCAGTGGGAATCTTAAACATGAAGGATCAAGTGTTAAGGACCATAAATTTATTTAATTAAGGTGCTATGGAGAAACCAGGTCGTGGAAGAAGCCATTAAAAACTTGAGCATGTAATCGGAGAGAAATACTCACTGTTATTTTGAGATACGAATTGGACTTTATCTTATTTAATTTTTTATTTAAATTCCGAGGACATAATTTTCTAAATTAGGCAGAATATAACGACCTAAACCTTAGTATATCATGGAGTGTTCTTGAGGCCACAGATGAAACCTTTAGGCTACGAATAGTTACAAAGGCCACAAACCATACTGCTAGGCCACAACATGTTACAAAGGTCATGGAAAATACTACGAGGTTGTGACATATGTAAAGAAGGAAGAAGAGTTTACATCTCGAAATTATAAAGAAACTTGACATGTGGATGAATGATATGGACCAATTATGTTATTTATTAAGGACCAAGTATTTGAGCTTATAGAAGCCTTTTTAAGGGTATTTTTAGGAAAAGTGGTGACATAATTAGAAGCCCTAGGTTCCCTTCTCTTCCTATAAGAGTGTCACTATTCAGAAGGTGAAGTAGATTTGTTTAAGGGGGTCGAACACCACTATTCATCATTAGACTTAGTCCTTTAGTAAGGGATTCCTTCATCGCACTCTTTTACCCTTTCATAGATCCTATTATGTATAGTTTGTTGAATAAAATGAGACCCATTAGTGTAAATCTAATTTTCTAAAAAATGGCCATGGACTTTTCTGTTCATCATATACTCTTTCTATAAATTTTATTTCCTTGGATGTGATGGGTTTGGGTGCCTAGAGATTAAACCAATTTTTGAGATATTTATGTTTTCCTAAGAGCATTGTCAGGGTTTCATAATTTGATCCTTAAGCATCCAAAATATGGATAATTTTTGGTATAAAACTATCGTTTTACAAAAGTATCGTTGTTATATGAAGATCAGTGTGACACCCCGACTAATTAATACCGGGTAGCTACTCCTTTATTTAAACTAATGCAAAATATCAAGTTGGTTCAGTTCATAGCATTACTGTCGAAAACATTTAATTATTTACTAACAACCCAATATTTATAATAGTGGAGTGTCAAATTTTAATGTTTAAATTAACCATCAAAAAAATAATTTAAATCATCCTCCAACCATTACATGAACAATCTCATAAGGTAATCAACATAATGAAATAACTGATGTCTGGAGTAAATATTCCAATAATAGTAGAAATGTAAATAAACCAAGTACAATAGTCTGAATAAATAAAATCCCAAGGCTGAAATAAAATGAAAGCCTAAAACTGTTGTCTCCGAATAGAATGGGCAATAAGCCCTAACTGGAATAAATGACTCCCAAAAGAAGCAAAGATAGATGTGGAGGCGTATAGTAACGAGATCATGTAACTTTCAAAGCAGCTATAGCACGTCAATGGAATGGAACTCCTAAGCTTGGCGTCCCTGTGGCTGGGCATCTAAAAGGTTTTTACAAAAAAAAAAGATTTGAAAGCAAGGGGATTAGAGCGCAAGGTGAAAATATTTTAAAAACATCAAGTGTTTAAATTACAATATTAAACAACACATATGTTAAACATTTTAGTCAAGTGCCCTCACTTAATATCCTCATCCCTCAACTATTGTGCATGCCTAGCGCATCTTCTAAATTCCACCTAGTTATACCACTGTCTGACTAGCCTATTCTACCCCCGTCCAGATGGTTCTTCCTTTAGATGTCACCCATATTATTAAAATAAATTATATTCCTAAATCACACATTCATTAATCAAATTACTTAGCTCAAGTATTAGTTAAGTTCATAGTATTCTTAACCCATTTAAATCTCTTAGTCATTCGCATCTACTATGTAATAGTGAATCAGACACAGGTACATATATAAGTCACTCTCATTACATATATACATATATAGCACCCCTATGCTAAGATACGGTGCATGCATACTCTGTTATCGAATCCCAGTACATCACGTACATAAAGAGTTCTAAAGTTTGTAAGTTACTAAATTATTTAAAGGCAAATATTTCACTTTTCTAGAAGGGGCGATTGATCGAAGAAATGGGTCGATCGATCAACATTCTTGGGTTGATCGATCGATCAAGCAGTTATCTACCCAGAATTCCTTTAACAGTTACGGTTTCTACCATTTTTACACTTCCAATTCTCCATTACAACGTCCCAAACTCCCAAATGAGTACACTAAACATTAAAAGCAACCTAACTACACTAGTTTTAACATTCAAGATTCATCAAAACATCACAGAATATCGATTTCTTAGATCAAAAGTCATGATTATTACTACAACCCTAATTCTTCCATATCTCTTCAAATATCATCATAATTCTCAATTTTATTTCCTGATTTCCTAACTCTTAATTTGTAGATTCGTTCACTTAATAGTTCCAGAAGATCCACTAAATGCAAACCTATCCAAGTTCAATAATTTAATATCCATCTTCACATTATCACAAGTTATTCATAATTTGTCTTCAAATCTAAATTATCATGTAAAATATATGCCTTAAATCATTGCAAGATAAATCATTTGCCTTGATATATAGATTATGATCCTTTAATGACGATATTGGTTGGTCCTCCGTCTCTTTCCAATCATAAATCTGGCGCTGGTGGTGGTGTATAGTGGTTATTTGACGATATAATGGTTATTTGTATTATCTCTAGTAATACAAATTCTGAAGAAAAAATAGGCGTAGGTTTGATAAAAAATTTAAGACACAAACTAAACCTTCGCAAAATATAAAATTTGTGCCTTTTGGAAAAAGACCTATTGATTTATGCCTGATTTTCAATCCTTAAAACTTGATTTTGAAAATAAACAAAAAGGGCCAGACATCTTGATGAAAAATTGTCAAAAGCCTACTGCTGAACCTAAGGCTAAATATCTTTGCCCTCCTATTAAGAGATTTGAACCTGAATGGAAAATTGTTGCAGTTAGACCTAAGGTCAATGTCTAGAAAATGGATAAACCTATTTTTAAAGATTTTAAAAATCAAAGACGATCGTCTAGCCACCAATATTTTTCATACTGTGATGTTTATGGACACTGTCTCGATGAATGTTTTAAAAAAATACTGCATAAGCCTGTCTATAAGTCACATGTCTATGAAAACTTTAACTATTCTAGATAGAGAAGAAATAATTATGTATTTCCTAAACAACCCAATAAAAACTCTAACTATGGGAATAGGAATAAAATGTCTAACACTAGGAATAAAACTAAGAGAAAGAGTCCTACATATATTTCTAAACCAAAAACCCACAAACCTTTTAAAACCAGAGCTATATGGGTTAAAAGGACGATCTAATACCCCAGTTGAAGTGTAACATAATTATAATCATTTTAAAAGCTTAAAACACTGCATCTGGTTGGTATTTAGACTCTAGACGTTCGAAACATATGACTGGAGATGATATTAAATTATTCAACAAAATTGACTTCTTAGGAGGAAATGTTTTATTTGGCAACGAAGTATCAGCTCAGATCATAGGGAAAGGAACACTCCAAGAAAAAGGACTTCCTATTCTCAAAGATGCCTTATTAATGAAAGGTCTTAAAGCTAATCAATAAAAATACGGGGTATTACATTCTTCCCCCTAATAACAAAAGTTCATCCCGAAATTCAGAAATAAAAATATACCTAGCAAGAATAACTCTGGATAACGCTCGCGCATCTCATCCTCGCGCTCCTAGGTAGATTCCTCGGTATTATGATGCCGCCTCTGAACCCGCACTAATGGTACTATGTTCGACCTCAATTTCATCTCACTATGGTCTAGGTTAGCAATCGGACATTCCTCATAGGAACTATCAGGCTACAAGTCAATATCCTCTAAATTAATGTGAGTATGAGCCAAATCATCTCGAAGATATCTCCTTAAAGAGGAAATGTGGAACACATCATGGATCATATGCAAGTATTTTGGTAGCCCAAGTTCATACGCAACCGGCCCAATCTTCTCGATAATAGGGAGTGGCACCACTTATCTAGGGACCAACTTCCCCTTCTTCCCAAAATGAATAATCCCCTTCATAGGAGACACTCGCAGCAGCACTTGGTCCCCCATATTTAACTCTTGGAAGAACCTCTTGGCATCGGCATAACTCTTCTGCCGGTCCTAAGCAACCCGAATACGACTCTGTATCATCTCTATTCTTGTCGAAGTATCTTGAATCACCTTCGACCCAAGTAGCTTGTTATCCCCCACCTCTAACCAACATGTTTGGGAACGACAAGGCTTACCGTACAATGCCTTGAATGGATCCATAATGATAGTAAACTAGTAGGATTTATTATAAGAGAACTCCACCAGTGGGAGATACTTCTCCCAGCCTCTACTAAAATCAAGGATGCACATACGCGACATGTCCTCTAATATCTGATTCGTCCTCTCGGTCTGCCTGATGATGCTGAGATCTAGCACCACCAGATAAGTGATGATGAGCTTAAACAGTAGTAACCATGGTAGCCATAGAGATGTAAGTGTATAAGTTTGTAGAAGGAGATGAGTATAAGAGGGATAAGACAATGATGTATAGTGGTTCGACCAATTTTTCCTACATCCACTATGAGTGTGTGATCCACTAAGTATGGGAACTAATGGCCTTGGATACAATGCACATAAGCTCACTTTCTCTCTCTACTATGTGTACAAGCAGAGTTTTTGCTAGGGTTACAATTAACGATCACCCCCTTGTAGGGTTGTAGGTGACAAGTATATATAGGTCCTGGGGGGTGTAGTGTACCCCCCAAATATGCATGGTGTATGTGAATGATGGTCTAGACAATCTCCTGTTGATACCTGTAGATGCCAAATGATAACATAATATTCCCTCACGTGAGGGGGTGATATGGTTATAACGGTCTTCCACGTGCCATGTGAGCCCCACGTGCATTGTTCCACGCGTCTCCCAAACCACACGCTGTGATGATGTCACCCTCGGCCTATGATATGAGGCCGAGGGAAAAGTTCCTTCTAGTAGTTAGTCTGGACTAATTTAGGCCTCATACCGTCATACCCTCGGAGGGTCGTCTGGACCTTGGTGATGGGTGGGACCCTTGGAGGGTCTTTTGGGCCATGATGGGGGGTCGGCCCCTTGGAGGGTCATCCGGGCCTGGTGAGGGGTCGGCCCCTTAGAGGGTCATCTGGGCCTGATGGAGGGTCGTCTGGGCCTGGTGAGGGGTCGACCCTTGAAGGGTCATCTGGGCCTGATGAGGGGTCGACCCCTTTGAGGGTCATTTGGTCCTGATGGAGGGTCATGAGACCATCTTGAGCTCGTTTTGTTGGAGGGCCCACGACCTGGAGAAGGGTATATATGGGTATATCAATCACCCCTATCCCTTAGCCATAGATGATACTGAGATGGCTGAGGGATAATGTTGCTTTGAGACAAGTGTATGGTCTGTTTGATGGGTGACACTTCTAAAGCTGTCGTGACACCTAGGCAGGTACTCATTGTTGTTTCTATTTCCAAGGCGTGGTGGCTGCACACTTTGCTTGGGGCTTTGTACCCTAATGATGCCCTCCTCATGGGCTGTACTCTGCATTGGTTAGTGGGCCCACTCATTGGCAAGGTATTTAAATAATTTTTGAAGTTTCTCTTTCTTCTTCTTCTTCTCCGCGCCTGAATTCTCTCTCTCTAGCCTCCAGCTTTCTAGCCATTTCTGCAACTTCGACGTTTTGAGTTTGGCAATTCTGTTATTTCTTCTCACGTAACCCCTTTGCCCTAGTGCCCTCTTTATCTTCATTTATGTTTTCTTTCTTATTTTAGGGTTGTAGGGTTGGATTTTCCTTAGGCTGTTTCATAGCTTTTCCGGCGTATTCTCTAGTAGTCTATTCTTGAATGTTCTTGATAAAACCCTTTAATTTTTTGGCTTTGATCGAAAATTCCAACCTGGTCAATTGTGAGATTATTTATAGTTAGCTTAGACAAATTCTTCTAAGTGTAGGGTCTTCTCCTTAATGCTTAGGAGGCTTTACAGTTTAGCTGAGGAGTTTCCATCCCTGAGAGAGAAGTTCTTCGTAGATATTAGGCGAATAGAGGAAGAAGAGGAGAGGATACGAGGGGTCGACCCTAATTGGGTACGACCCATTTTTCCCATTCCTCTTGCCACAATAAATCCACCTGAGCGATCTGAGTCTTATGGATCGTCCGGTCGTCCAACCGAGAGTTATTCAGGAGAGATGGATGAGAGAGCCTCGTCGCCAATGAGTGCAGGCCCTTCTGGGAGGAGAGAAATGTCTGGTCTTAGCTCAGGCTGACAGGCCAAGGGTGTGGTCCCTTCAGAGGCTGTCCCTATGACAACTTTGTCCCCCCATGCCTTCCAGATGGATTTCCCTCAAGGTCCTCTAACAGGTGACGAAGCCGAGGGAGAGGGGACTGAAGATGATGGTGAGGACTCAGATGTTGTCCCAGTTGACACCTCCCATGCCTCGTCTTATAACTCCTTCATCAGGTATCGTGACCTCTTTCTTTGGAGGCATGCATTTGGTGTGCCCCCAACATAAATATGAAGGTCCCCTCTGAGTCTGAGAGGGTCTTTGAGGGTGAAGAGGGAGAGGCCACAGTATATGAACAAATGTTTAAGGTCGGTGTCAGGTTCCCTCTACAGCCTGCTGTAGTGAATATCTTATCAGCCCTCGGCGTCGCCCCCTCTCAACTACCTCCCAACTCCTGGAGGACGATCCTTGGCTACGTCTCCCTATGGAAGAATGCCTTTACTGACAAGCCCTCAACCGATCTGTTCTTGGCCTGCTATAATATCACTTCCTCGTCTAAGAAGCCTCGGTCTTATCATCTGGGGGCGAGAAAGTCTAATAAAAAACTTCTACACGTGGCACAAACCTCCAACCACGATTGGAAGAAGAGATTCTTCTTAGTCTCTGGAGAATGGGAATTTTCCGTCGAGGCTCAACCTTTAGTCGATAGTCCGAGGGTCCCCAGAAGATGGTCTAACCCCTCTATGAAGGCCAGGTCATATCCCGGACTTAGTCTGGACGAGAAAGACATAGTCGATTATCTGAGAGAATGAGGGAAAGGGGGTGAACTTGCAAAGTTTGAAGATCTAATGACCCCTCAGTACCTCAAGGAAGCTGGTCTGAGAGTCGGCCCCTTGACAGAGCTATGTGAGTTATATTATTTTTTGCCCGATCTTTGCTTTTTTCAACTGTTTCATCATTACCTCTGTATTTTTCTGACGTGTCGTCCTCTTTTCAGGTCGTCCTTCTGGTATATCTGATCAAATTTAGGAGATGACCTCCCCAAGTTTGCTATCTGGCTTGGGCAAGAAGAAGGGCAAGGAGCCTCAGCAATCTCCGAGGAAGACTAAGACCATAGGGCCGACGCCTATTGAGCCGACCTCCGACAGACAAAAGAGGAAAGAGCCAGGAGTCCCTGTCGACCCTCGGCCAGATTCACGGATGAGGTCAAGGGTCAAGGCGTCTGAGGGGACCACCTCTTCTTCCAGTATGGGGGCCTTCTGGTCCTAAAACTTGACATTACTGAAGGCCGAGTCCTCTTCTCTTATTTCCAACCTGAGGGTGGCCAAAGCGTCAATGTTTTCTTCCCCCTCGGCTGTCGATTATGAATTACTGTCCAAGATGCCTCCGACGAAGGTGTATGACTATGGTCTGCACACTCTGGCTCAGGTACTTATCTTACTCCATTCCCTTAATTTCATTATTTCACAAACTATTTTCTCGGCCTCTTAATGAGTTTCTTTTTCTTATGCAGTCTGTCTGTGCTTTTACCTCGGCCACTAAGTGGATGGCTGAGAACCAAGCGAAATTCCTTGAAGCTGAGAGGGCCATTTAGCACGAGGCTAATCTACAGTCAGAGCTTGAGACTATTAGGGATGAGTTAGAGAGCGCTAGGACTGATGATGCGAGGATCCTGGACGAGGTGACGAGGCAGCATGATGCAGACATGGCGGCCAATGACTTGCTTCTTAAAGAGAAGGATGAATCCTTGACCCATCAGGGGGCCCAATTTAAGACTGATCTATCTGAGACCGTGAAGAAAGCAGAGGCAGACGCTGTGGAGGCCTACAAACTCTCAGATGAGTTTCAAGGTTTCGGTCTTGAATACTTGGAGAGAGGGATCACGACGGCCTGTCGGTGGGTCGTCCTCAAGTTTGGCGATGTCATCTCTTCAGTTCGTCCCTCTCGGGAGGCAGTTCAACTGGACGACCCATTGATTGCTGAGGCTTTAGCCCACGTGGAGTCCCAGGTGCACGTCGAGGGTGTCGGCACATCTGAGGATCAGCCAGTCGTGGTCGTTGAGGAGACCTCTCTTATCGACGTTGAGGCCCTGCCCTTTGATGCTGCTCAATAGGGTGGCTATTTGTAGCCAATAACCTCTTTATGTACCCCCTGACTGTACTTTATTTTTGTAGAACACTTGTAATATTTCATTTATAATATCATCTATCTTGTTGTCTTTCATACTCGTCTCTTTCGCATTGTGAATTTTTTATATTAACAATATCACTACACCCCTCCCTCGTCTTTCTTGTGGGTGAATGAGGGGTTGTCCCCTGCATTGACCCTCATTATAGCCGAGGGTGGTTTTTAACCAATTTTAATTGATGCTCAAGTCCTCCCTCATCTTTCTTGAGGGCGAAGGTGGGGTCGTCCCCACCATTGACCCTCATCATAGCCGAGGGTTGCTTCTACCAAATTAGTGGTTTTTAACAAAGTACTCCCTCGTCTTTCTTGAGGGCAAGGGTGGGGTCGTCCCCACCATTGAACCTCATTATAGTCGAGGGTTACTTTTCCCAAATTAATGGTTTTTAATTAAGTTCTTCCTCGTCTTTCTTGAGGGCAAAGGTGGGGTCGTCCCCACCATTGACCCTCATCATAGCCGAGGGTTACTTTTACCAAATTAATGGTTTTTAATTTAGTTCTCCCTCGTCTTTCTTGAGGGAAAAGGTGGGGTCGTCCCCACCATCGACCCTCATCACAGCCGAGGGTTACTTTTACCAAATTAATGGTTTTTAATAAAGTCCTCCCTCGTCTTTCTTGAGGGCAAGGGTGTCCCCTCCATTGACCCTCATTATGGCTGAGGGTTACTTTTTTCAAATTAATGGTTTTTAATTAAGTTCTTCCTCGTCTTTCTTGAGGGCAAAGGTGGGGTCGTCCCCACCATCGACCCTCATCATAGCCGAGGGTTACTTTTACCAAATTAATGATTTTTAGTAAAGTCCTCCCTCGTCTTTCTTAAGGGAAAGGGTGGGGTCGTCCCCTCCATTGACCTTCATCATAGCCGAGGGTTGCTTCTACCAAATTAATGGTTTTTAACAAAGTCCTCCCTCGTCTTTCTTAAAGGCAAGGGTGGGGTCGTCCCCTCTATTGACCCTCATCATTGCCGAGGGTTGCTTCAACCAAATTAATGGTTTTTAACAAAGTACTCCCTCATCTTTCTTGAGGGCAAGGGTGGGGTCGTCCCCGCCATTGACCCTCGTTATAGCCGAGGGCTAATTTTACCAAATTAATGGTTTTTAATTAAGTACTCCCTTATCTTTCTTGAGGGCAAGGGTAGGGTCATCCCCACCATTGGCCCTCATTATAGCCGAGGGTTACTTTTACCAAATTAATGGTTTTTAATTAAGTACTCCCTCGTCTTTCTTGAGGGCAAGGGTGGGGTCGTCCCCACCATTGACCCTCATTATAGTCGAGGGCTACTTTTACCAAATTAATGGTTTTTAATTAAGTACTCCCTTGTCTTTCTTGAGGGCAAGGGTGGGGTCGTTCCCACCATTGACCCTCATTATAGCCGAGGGTTGCTTTTCACAAAAATGATCCCATATATACTAGAACTGACAAACACAAGATGAGAGGAAACACTGATATTTCTTATTAACATTCCAAGTGTTCTGTTGGAGCAACACCCATTAAAATTATGGTCCGTCAGGACATTACGACACTACTGATAGTATTTCTTCAAATGATCTGCATTACAGGGGTTGGAAAAGGGTTCCCCGTCTAGGTTTTCTAGTCTGTAGGTCCCAGGGACAACTTCATCGATGACCTTATATGGGCCATGCCAATTAAGGTAGAGCTTGTTGGGCTTTTGCCAAGTCTTTTTGAGGACTAAGTCCCCCACTGCAATTGGTCTCTGCTTCACCCTCTGATTGTAAAACCTTGCAGTCCTCTGCTGGTAGGCGGCTTGCCTTATCTCGGCGTCTTCCCTCCTTTCCTCAATCAGGTCTAAGTCAAGTCTCCTCTCTTCCATATTCCTCTAGGGGTCGTACATTTGGACCCTATGGGTAGGAAACCCAATCTCAGTGGGGATGACGGCTTCTGAGCCATAAGCCAGCATGAACCGGGGTTCCCCGATAGAGGTCTTTGCTGTCGTCCTGTAGGCCCACAGTACAGCGTATAACTCCTCAACCCATCTTCCTTTTACCTTTTCAAGCCTCTTCTTGATCCCGTCAAGGATCGTCCTGTTTGTAACTTTCATTTGCCCATTAGCCTGAGGTAGACCTGGGGTAGAGAAAAATTGTTTGATACTCACCCTTTCACAGTACTTCTCTAGGGATGTATTCTTGAATTGAGTCCCATTATCCGAGATGAGGGTGTTGGGGAGACCATATCTGCATATAATATTTTTCCGGATGAACTGGAAGGTCTTCTGTTCGATAATCGTGACCATCGGCTCTCCCTCCACCCATTTTGAAAAATAGTCAATTGCCACGATGAGGAACCGATATTTATTAATGGCCCTAGGCAAGGGGCCTACCAGGTCGATCCCCCATACTGCAAATGGCCACGGGGATGTAATGGAGGTAAGGGGATGATGGGGCTGGTGTGGGATGGTGGCAAATCTCTGACATTTATCACACTTTTTTACATACGCCGTGGCGTCTTTCCCCAAGGTCAGCCACCAGCACCCCTGGGTGATCACCCTCTTCGCCAGAGACCTGCCACCAATGTGGCTTGAACACGACCCCTCATGCACATCTCGCAAAATTCGTGGGACTTCAGATGGGTGTACACACCTGAGTAAGGGGAGAAGAAACCCTTTTTGTACAAGGTGTCTCCGATGACAGTGAATTTTACAGTCCTGTATCTCAACTTCTTCCTTTCTTACCTTGCTCCTGGCATCTCTCCCTCTTTAATGTATCTGATCAGAGGGTCCATCCATGAATCTTCCTGAGAAACATTCAGGAAATTGCTAAGTGTTCCCTCAGCATCTTCAATAGTTGGTCGAAGTAAAATTTCCACTGGGACTGTCCTCCTGATGTCTGTCCTAGTTGCTGAGGCTATCTTGGCAAGTGCATCAGCTCGGCCATTATCTTGCCTAGGTATCCTCTTCAATTTCACTTCTCTAAGGCTCTTCAGTAATGACATTACTTTCTCAAGGTACTTGGCCATCCGCTCGTTCTTGGCCTCGTAGGCTCCTAGTATCTGATTTACTACTAGCCTTGAATTACTATGGACCAAAATCTGGTCGACACTAAGAGACTTGGCCATGGAGAGTCCTGCTATCAGGTCCTCATATTCGGATTCATTGTTGGAGGCTTTGAAGTTGAACCTTAGGGCGTACTCAATGTCTGTGCCATCGGGTGCTGATAATATCAGTCCAGCTCCACTTTCGCTGTCACAGGAGGACCCGTCAACGAAGAGGCTCCACACAGTCTTTTCCCTTGAGAAATTTCCCTCGGTGAGGGATCCCTCTCTAAAGAGGTATCTTCCCTCTTCGTTTTCAGCCACTTTCCTTCTAGCGATGCTTGTCTCAGCCTTATCTGCAGGTGTGTCGGTGAGCCTCTCTTATTAGGTATCTATCTTCCCGAGGCTCTCACCCTCAATTTCATCATCTTCCCAAGTAAACTCGGCCATAAAATCCGCTAGTGCTTGCCCCTTAATGGACGTCCTAGGTTGATACACAATGTCAAACTCCCCCAGCTCTATAGCCCAGGCCATTAACCTGCCTTATTTTTTTGGCTTGTGTAGGACCTGCCTAAGAGGAGATTCAGTGAGGATGACCATTGTATGGGACTGGTAGTATGGCTTCATCTTCCTTGAGGCATGGATCAAGGCGTAGGATAACTTCTCCATCCTCGGGTATCTTTGCTCTGCCCCCTGAAGTGCCTTACTGTTGAAATACACTGGCCTCTGTACCACGTCTTCCTCTATGATGATTTCTGCGCTAATGATTGACTCAGAGATAGCTAGATACATATAGAGTCGTTCACCCTGCACTGGTCGTTACAACAGCAAGGGGGACCCTAGGTATGAATTTAGCTCCCTGAAAACCTCATCACACTCTTCACTCCATTCGAAGGCCTTCCTGAGGATCTTGAAGAATGGAAAACACTTGTCTGTGGCTATGGATACGAACCTATTCAAAGTGTCCACTCGCCCCGTGAGCCTCTGACATCTTTGATGGTCTTGGGGGTCTTCATTTCCAGGAGGGCCTTTATTTTCTCAGGGTTGGCCTCGATGCCTCTTTGGTTGATAATGAACCCCAAGAATTTCCCTGCTCCGACCCCGAAGACACACTTGGACGAGTTGAGCTTCATCTGGTATTTATCCATCGTATTAAAGGTCCTCTCCAGGTCAGCCACATGATCCTCTGTCTTCAGGATCTTAGTCAGCATGTCATCTACATAAACTTCCATAGATTTTCTAACTTGTTCTTCGAACATTTTATTTACAAGGTGCTAATACGTTGCCCCTACATTCTTCAGACCAAATGGCATGAACTTATAATAGTATGTCCCCTTATCGGTAATGAAGGCTGTTTTCTCCGAGTCTTCAGGGTCCATGAAGATCTGGTTGTACCCTGAATAGGCATCCATGAAGCTCATGAGCTTATGGCCTACGCTAGTGTCTACCATCTGGTCAATGCGGGGGAGAGGGATGCTATCTTTAGGACAGTGCTTGTTGAGGTCGGTGAAGTCCACACACATTCTCCACTTCCCATTGGCCTTTGGGACAATGACTGCTTTGGAAAGCCATTCAGGGTAGATGACCTCTCTGATAAACTCCGCATCTTCTAATTTTTTTACCTCATCCCTTATGACCTCATACTTCTCTCTAGAGTAATTTCTCCTCTTCTTCTTCACTGGCTTCGCAGCCTCTGCCACGTTGAGCTTGTGGCACATGATTTCAAGGTCGATCCCCGACATATCTTCATAACTCCATGCAAAGATGCTATGTCTTCTCCTCAACAGTTTAATGAGGTCTTCCTTGATATTTGGCTTCAGAGACTTTCCAACTTGGACGGTTTTTTTTGGGTCATCCTCATTGAGGATGATGGATTCTACCTCTTCTACGGCCTCTCCCTTCTTCAGCTTTGTCTAGTCTCTGGGGTCTAGGGTATTAATATTATAAGTGGTCGTAGCCTTCTTATAGGCCTCTCTTTCTTCAGCGGAGTTGTAATAGCATTCCCGTACTGTCGTCTGGTCTCCCTGAACTTTCCCCACCCCGTAAGGGGTTGGAAATTTTATCATCTGATGGACCATAGACGGCACAGCTTTGAACCTCTTGAGGTCTACCCGTCCCAGCATAATGTTGTAGGTCGAAAACACATGTTCATCCATCACAAAGAAGCTGACCTTCTTGGTAAGCCACCTCGGCCACTCGTCCCCCATCCTGACATCAGCCTCATACACTCCAAGGGGATGAACCTTTTCTTCACTGAACTCAATCAATGGGTGATGGTATGGGATGAGTCTAGCACGGCTGAGACCTAAAGCTTTGAAGCATGGCCAAAACATCACGTCTGCAGATGAGCCCCCATCTACCAGGATCCTCGGCACCTCGCATCCGTGCACCCTAGTAGTGATGACGAGAGGGTCATCATGTGGGTCTAAGAGGACTTTGAAGTCCATTCTTGAGAACCCCACTATCAGAGTATCCATGTCAACCTTTTTTATTTTCTCTGACTTTGCCTCCAGAGAGGTTAAGTGTACTGTCTTCGTCACTGCCTTGGCCTCAGCCACATGGGCCTTCCTGTCAGCGACCTCTGACCCTCCTCCTGCTAGACCCACAGAGATCATTCCTACTCCAATCGAGATCATATTAAGCCTCTTGACAGGTCCTTGGTCATCTCTCGGCGGGAGGTCAGGGTCGTCCTCATCGTCAGAAGGGTCGTCCCCTCTTTTTTGAGGACCTTCTCCACATGCATCGCCTCGCTTTTTCCTGGGGTCGTCCCCTTGGCCCCTCTTAAAGGAACCTTTGTCAACGTACTTCCTGAGCTTCCCTTTTCTTAACATTTTTTCAATATCATCTTTCAGAGAAAAACATTTGTCTGTCAGATGGCCATGGTCTTGGTGAAATTGGCACCACAGGTTTTTGTTCCTGTTGTTGGGGGCTGCCCTCAACTTCTCAGGCCACTTCAGGGATCGATAACTCTTTATCTCATTAAGAATATGTTCATAGCTGACCGTTAGAGGGGTATAGCCAGCGAACTTGTCGTCCGTAGACCTCTTCTTCCCCTCTTTATTCTTCTTAGGGTACTTACCCCCACTAGCGCCTCCTTTTTCGTCTTCGTATTTTGCGGCCATCGCCTCTTCGGCGTTCATCACCTTTCCTGCTGTTGACAGTAATTCAGCCATCGTCCTCGGAGGGTCTTCAGCAAGCTTCCATAATATCTTACCCTTTTGGAGTCCTCCAATCAGGGTTGTCATAGCTATGCTCTCTTCATAGTCTTCTACCTCCAACTTTTGTTTGTTGAATCTGGATATGTAGTCCCTTAGACTCTCATTCTTACCCTGCTTAACATAGAGCAGGTGTGTGGTCTTCTTCTGGGCCTCACCCCAAAGCAAAATTTGTGGATAAACCGGTCTGCCAACTGCTTAAAGCTTTCAATGGAGTTTTTTGGAAGAGACATGTACCAGACATGTGCAGCCCCAGTCAGAGTACCAGAAAAGGTACAACACCTCATCTCATCTGAGATAGAGTATATGTTTACCGCTGATTGATACATCTCAATATGATGGACAGGGCTAGTACTCCCGTCATACCTTAGGGTGACCACGGGTGGCTTAAACTTTGATGGCGTAGGGAAGTTAACTATCTTCGCCACAAAGGGAGAGCCTATGGAGTATCCTCTTTGAAGAGGGTCCCAGATTTTCAGAATAACACATATCTTGTCCTTCAGTCGCTGGATTGAGTCATTCCAGGGCCTCATAGGGTCGGCCTGGCCGATGTTATCCCTCGACGCCTCTTTAAGGTGGACGGAGGGTTCTACGGCGGCAGGCCTATGTCGGCTATTTACTTCCCCCTAGTCGTTGTCCCGTCCTTGGGGTCGGCCATCTGCTGCCTCCCTTCTGGACCTCGCAGCACTCCTTGATCTGGATAATTTTTCCCGTAGGTCATTTACTGGGTCCAGCCTCTCAAAGGCCGACCCCCTGCTCAGGCGATCATCAGGATTTGGTCTCCCGCACTTCCCTCTACTCTCCTGGAGAGGTCGTACAATATTGTTGGAGACCTCATACAGCTCCCAGCATTATATGGGGGCCTCCTCTCCCTCCAGATCGTCATACCTGTCCTCAGGGCAAGGGTTCCCTTACCTCCCCAGGCATAGATGCCGAGGGTCAGCAATATCCCTCCGCCGCTGAGGGGGCGATAAGTCTTTGCGTGGTGCCTTGGGTGGTCCCCTGGCCTCATGCTGCCCTGGAGCCACTGCCGGAGTAATCATCTCAGGTGAGACCCCTGGTGGTCTTAGTATGTTCTGGCTTAGGGCTGTGAACTTCTCCTGCATGATCCACTGGCTTGCTGCCAGAGACTTCAAGGCTGTTGCCACATCAGCCATCTCAGACTGAGGTGGTGGCTGACTGGAAGTGGGTCTTACTCCACTATCCGGTGGAGGGAGTGGTGGTGGTGGCATCTCTGGTACCATGTGTTTGAGCTGTGAACAGCTGATCTGAAAAAAGGCTGGTGATCTTGAGAACCTTAATGGGTCTCTTTCAATGGTGAAACATCTCCTCTCAGGGGGAGAGCTGGTTCACCACCAGAGTGCCTAGTGAGGTCAAGCTGTATAAAGGAAGAGATGTCTTCTCGTTCCCACAAACGGTGCCAAACTGATGATGCTGAGATCTAGCACCACCAAATAAGTGATGATGAGCTCAAACAGTAGTAACCATGGCAACCATAGAGATGTAAGTGTATAAGTGTGTAGAAGGAGATGAGTATAAGAGGGATAAGACAATGATGTATAGTAGTTTAGCCAATTTGGCCTACATCCACTATGAGTGTGTGATCCACTAAGTATGGGCACTAATGGCCTTGGATACAATGCACATAAGCTCACTTTCTCTCTCTACTGTGTGTACAAGCATAGTTTTTTCTAGGGTTACAATTATCGATCACCCCCTTGTAGGGTTGTAGGTGACAAGTATATATAGGTCCTGGGGAGTGTAGTGTACCCCCCAAGTATGCATGGTGCATGTGAATGATGATCTAGCCAATCTCCTGTTGACACCTGTAGATGCCAAATGATGACATAATATTCCCTCACGTGAGGGGGTGATATGGTTATAACGGTCTTTCACGTGCCATGTGAGCCCCACGCGCACTGTTCCATGCGTCTCCCAAACCACGAGCTGTGATGATGTCACCCATGGCCAATGATATGAGCTCGAGGGCAAAGTTACTTCTGGTAGTGAGTCTGGCCTAATTTAGGCCTCGTACTGTCGTACCCTCTGAGGGTTGTCCGGACCCTGATGAAGGGTCGGCCCCTCAGAGGGTCGTCTGGGCCATGACGGGGGGTCGGCCCCTTGGAGGGTCGTCTGGGCCTGGTGAGGGGTCAACCCCTTGGAGGGTCGTCTGGGCCTGGTGAGGGGTCGACCCCTTGAAGGGTCATCTGGGCCTGATGAGGGGTCGGCCCCTTTGAGGGTCGTCTGGGCCTGATGGAGGGTCATGAGACCATCTTGAGCTCGTCCTGTTAGAGTGCGCCCGCGGCCTGGCCGAGGGTATATATGGGTATATCACTGCCCATCTATCTACGAGTGATAGGCTGTACTCAATCGTAACTCTGTACCCATAGCTTCCTGGAAACTCTCCCAATATCATGACACAAATATCTTTTCCCTATCAGAAACAATATTGAGAGGCACCCCGTGGAGTCTCACCATCTCAGCTGTGAAGATATGGGCTTATTGTCCCATAGTATAGTTTGTTCGGGATGGAAGAAAGTGAGCAACCTTAGTCAACGATCCACAATCACCCATATGGAATCGTGACCCCTCTGTGATATAGGTAATTGTGACACCCCGCCTAATTAACCCCGGGTGATCAGTCCTAAATTAAGTTAGAACAGTTTTCTCAATTGGATCATCCTTAGCATCACTGTCGTCTTTTTAATTACTAACCACCTAAGTGAAAAAAATAGACCGGTGCCAAGTTGTATCTTTCATTAACTTAAATGAAATCTCATGTGGAAAAATAAAATAACGCAAATAATCACAATTAACCAAAACAACCATACAAATTAAAATGACTAACCGAATAAACCATCGACCCAAAATCCAACAAATATAAAATAAGGACAAGTAATCAATCTCAACAAGTCTGGAAGAAACTAAATGAACTGTGAGCGACATGCTCGAAATAACTAATAGAAGTCTCTACAATAGAATGAAGGAATGAGGCGTCTATCGAAACTCCCGCAACATCCACATATGCTGCAGCAACGGATATCCTGAAATAGAGTTAAGCCTGGCATCCCTGTGGCTGGACACCTAAAAGGTTTTAAATTTTTTATAGCAAGGGTTAGTACCCAAAAACATTTGAAAAAATTTAGCAAATGATTAACTTGCAGTAATAAACAAATATGCATGCTCTCCATATTTTAGTTAGTGCCGCACTCCCTTGAGGATATCCTCACCCCTCCTCTAATGTGCACTGCTAACGCCTTAATTAAATTTACCTAGGTCTTACTCTCCTAACCTTATCACTTATGTAACCCCTTGCAATTAACCTACTCTAACCGAGTATGCCCTAGATCATGATTTTTAAGTTATTATAAAAATCAACTTAATTAAATAATTTCCCTTTTTAATTCAATATAACACTCACACCTGTTATACACATGATACATCATATACTTTGCATTAATTATCCCATATATAATTATTCACCTAATTATATATTTTGTCATATTGTAGTATTCACAAACATACTAAAATAATGTTTAATAATAGTATTTTTCCCGAGTAAAGTCTCACCGGGTATAAATTCTCTAAAGTGCTATCCCACTAGGTGAAATCACATAACCTAGTTATCCCAAGTCAGAATTGCTAACTAACTTGGTTAATATATATATATATTGGAGGCGGTCGTATTCCTTCCCTGAAAGTGAGATGCCCCTCACCCATATAACGGACGCTATGACCTGGGAATATACTCGCCCTACTCCTCAAGCTTGTGGATTCATCCACTACGCGCAACCTCCCCCTATAGCACTAGAGTATATAATAATAATATCTATCACTGATATTAAAGCACACACCATATATATATATATATATATATACTATCGCACGCCGTATATATATATATATAAATATAAAATATCCCGGCTATATCGTGTACTAAGTCCGTGACACAAGCCTATTCCATTTTATTATGAATTTGTGGTCCAACTCGAATTATTAATTAATTTACACATTAATTTCCTTTAGTACTGCCCCAACCAACATATTCGGATTTACACTCATAGACCGAAATAAACAACACTCGAGTCTATATTCTCGACTCTAAATTATTTAGCCTTCACCTAAATAAAATTTACATCGCGGTGTCGCTCAACCAATGTTCCCGGACTTGTCCACTCAATCCGTTATTTTACCATGTCGAAACAAACTTTCCAAAATTCAACCTTAGTGTGTCACACCTAATTTCCTCAAATCCCAATTTATTTTAATTATGATGTCACACTAAGACACCTTCAAATTCTAATTAACTTTATTCACTAATAATGAGATTTTAAATACATGTATTAATTACTCAACAATTTAAGGCATGGAAAAATGTTAAATTAAATTTTTCTACATATAAAGGAAAACTGGATGAACTGTCAAAATTTCCGGACCATCGATCGATCGATGGTGCCCCTTCGATCGATCGATCGAGCAGGTCCTCGTCTTCCTCGAGTTGGCTGTTTCAGCCATGGGCGCACACCTCCAAACCCTAGTTCCTTCTACACTGAAAATTAAGCTTTCCTATCGACAATAAACATCAAATACCTTATATGAAACGTCTATAAAGTCCATCAACATCAAAAATTTTACTTTCTCTACTGTTTTCACAGATTTGGGGTAAAATTACATTCAGTCTTTAACCCATTTAAACATCAATTTCTTTCCACCAAATTCGTCTCTAATTCATCCGGCTTACACATCTTACCAGATATAAATACACAACCCAAGTTACATATGATCTTCTAATCCATTTATAAATCAGATTCATGATTTACAAAATCCCATGTTTATACCCCTTTAAAACCCAAAACAAATTTCTTTAATTATACACATCACATGAATATTAATTGAAATACACTTTACATGCTACAACAAGTTAACCACCTGCCTTAGGGTTCGTAGAGTCCGAATTTGAAACCGTGAGTGCTCAAGGTTGAAGATGACTCCTTTATGGCTCTCCTGTGATTCCTAAATTTGGCTTTGGCTGCTGTTAGGGTTTCCTAACCCTCTAAGTCTTTTCTCCAATTAATTCAGTCGTTCCCTTGTTTTTTTTATTTGTTTAATTAACCTTAATCCCATTTTTTGTCTAACGGGCCAAGCCCAAATGACCCAAATGCCCCCGTGTGGGCCCGGCTGTGCCTAAAAATGTCTCGTGACCCGTTTACTACCCCGGGCACACTTTTTCGACTATCTCGACCCATTCGGACTCAATCGTACACTCAGAATTGGCATCCGAATTAATTTATAAAATACTTATTTCGCACCCAAATTAGTCTATACCGACTCCCGGCTGAAATAAGTACATATCCCGTCATTAATACCCGAAATGACGTAAATACAATATTACTATTCACTCAGTAAATAAGTTTCCCTAAATATTAACCATTCACTTCCCAATTAATATTAAATTAAAATTTCCCTAATTAATTCAATTAAAATTACGACTCACAAGTAATTTTAAATTCTCGAATTAATTAATATTTAATGCATGAAAAATATAGGGTGTTACAGTAATCCCGTGATGAAGTCCATGGAAATGCTCTCCCATTTCCACATAGGAACCTCTAATGGTTGTAGAAGTCCCGTCGGTCTTTGATGGTACACCTTTACTAGCCGACAAGTGGCACATTTCAAACGAACTCGATAATATCCTTCTGCATCCCGCTCTACTAGTACTGTCGCCTCATATCCTGTTACATCTTATCCCCACCAGGACGTATCGCGAATCGCGAACCGTGAGACTCTGTCATTACCTCGTGTCGCTAGTCTTCTTCCTCAAGAAAAACTAATCTCCCATTAAAGCTTAAGACCCCGAATGAACCAACAGTATAAGACTCATCCCGTTCTTCTAGTAACCGTACTATCTGCTCTAGACATAACGGTCTGTTGCATAAGCCTGTACTACTCTCGTAATTATCTAGGGCGTAATTATCATCACATACATGAATGATCGGGTCACTGCGTTCTGGTGTCTCAACTCCTTCCACACCTCGGCCACCTCACCTACTGGCCTATGGCTCAACGCATCTGCTACCATGTTAGCCTTCCTAGGGTGGTATTGGATATCAAACTGATAATCCTTCATAAACTCGAGCCACTGACGTTGATGCATATTTAGCTCCTTTTGCATGAAGAGGTATTGTAGGGACTTGTGGTCTGTGAATAAGCAAAATTTATCCCCTAGGAAACAGTGTCTCCAAATCTGAAGTGCAAATACGACTTCCACTAACTCCAAGTCGTTGGTGGGGTAATTCTTCTTGTGAGGCTTAATCTTACGATAAGCATAAGATATAGCCTGACTCTCTTGCTACAGTACACCCCCAAGTCCTAGTAAGGCCGCATCAGTATGTACTAGATACTGCACTCCTAGCCTAGGCAGTGCCAACAGTGGTGCTGAGGTCAGATTGTCTTTCAAATCATCAAAAGCTAACTGATAGGAATCACTCAATATAAATGGTACTCCTTTGCGAGTCAGATGTGTCAATGGACCCGTAATTTTTAAAATCCCGAATAAATCTCCTGTAGTATCCTGCTAGGCCCAAGAAACTACGTATCTCCTTCGGTGTCGTGGGATGTCCCCACTCCCTCACTGCTGATACCTTCCCCGGATCAACAGATATCCCCCTGTCAGAAATGATGTGCCCTAAAAACTGAACTTCCTTCAGCCAAAACCCGTATTTCTCATATTTTGCATATAGTTTGTGCTGACGCAGTGTCTGTAAAACCTGCCTAAAATGCTTGGCATGCTCCTCCTGGATATGTGAGTAAACCAGAATGTCATCAATGAAGACAATGATGAACTGGTCCAAGAACTCTCTAAACACCTTATTCATCAAGTCCATAAACACGATTGGGGTGTTGGTCAGGCCAAAAGGCATAACCCTGAACTCGTAGGAACCATATCTCGTCAAGAAGTAAGTTTTCGAGACATCCTGATCCCTTATACGCAACTGATGGTATCCCGATCTCAAGTAAATCTTTGAGAATAAGGCACTTCGTATCAACTGATCGAATAAGTCTTCGATTCGGGGCAACGAATACTTATTCCGTATCGTGACTCTATTCAACTCCTGATAATCGACACATAACCTCAGGGATCCATACCTTTTCTTAACAAACATCATAGGATCACCCCCACGATGAAGTACTCCTATGAAAAAAACTCTTACCCAATATCTGCTCTATCTGCTCACGTAGCTCCCTCATCTCCACTGAGGCCATACGATAAGGTGCGCGGGCTATCAACTGAGTGCCCAATTCCAAATCTATAACAAAGTCTATCTCTCTACTAGGAGGTAATCCTGGAACACATCAACGAGCTCCCTAACAACTGGGATCAAATCAAGTGATATCACAACCTCCTTAGAAGTCTCCTCCTCTATGTAGTACAAGTGACTAGATGATCCTCCCTTAGGATGAGGGATGGCTACTAGGAACATGTCTTAACCGGGTATGGGAAAGATAATACTCCTACTAAAACAATCGATCATGGATATATATGTAGCTAGCCAATCCATACAGATAATCGCATCATACTCGGACATATCTAAACTAGCATGTCAGAAGGTAAAGTAAATCTCCCAAGCTCTACACCCTCGCCTCTACATAAAAAGGAAATCATAGAACCTTTACTCAATGGGGAATCTACACAACTGATAGTCCTCTCTGCGGTATCTAATAATCCCATAGAACGTGTAAATTTTATGGCAATAAAACAGTGTGTGGCTGTCGTGTCAAATAAAATACGCCCATAGTCCCCTGAATAGAAAACATACACTCAATCGAGGATGGATCCTACGGGACTGCAGCTTGGAGAAGGTTATAAACCCGACCATACTGGAGTTGCCCCTGCTGAATTGTGATCGTTGGAATAGATGGCAGTGTTGGCATCTGTGGTGGTGCTGGGAGGGTAGAGGGAAATATCTATCTCTGGGGCTCATATCGCGCACCCTATTGTTGCTGTTGCGGGGCCCTGCCCCTCTCAGGACACTCCTGGCATTTGTGCCCAATCCTACTACATATGAAGCATTTTCCTGCTAAGTTTCCCCCTTTTTGACCCTCCTGCCCACAGCCCTGATGATCGTTACCACCTCTACCTTGGCCATGCTGGCCCTGCTAAAACTTCTTCTAGACTTGATGGCCGTGTTGACCCTACTGGCCCTGACTAAAGCCTCCCTGGCCATGTTAACTACCTCCTGATCTGAATCTCTTAAAATCCCCATGTTGGGAACTTTGATCACCCTGCTAATGCTGACCCTGAGTTGGTTGGGGCCCAGTGGCACCATTACCTCCTGTCTTGCCCTACTGGCTGGACTCCCCAAATCGCTTACCCTCTGACAGATGAAAGCGGTGGTATTGGAAGTGAAGTAGCGCTCCGTCAACCACATCTGAATAGTTGGTCAATGAAAGATTCCCTAGTAGGTGCTGGCGAATCCTCCACGTCAACCCATCCATGAACTTCTGGATATTCTTCTCTTCAGTTGGGATCTCATCGATAACTATGTTAAGAATATTGGTGAACTCGGCCACTTACTTTACCACTATCCTCCCTTCCTGCTTAAGGTTCACCAATTTTTGCCTCATCTCTATCTGAACTGTTGAGGGGAAATATTTTTGGTCGAACCGCACCTAGAACTCCTGAATAGAAAGAACATCTCTCTCCTCAGTGGTGGTAATAGACTCCCACCACTACAATGCTTCTCCTACCAGTTTAAACGTATCCAGTATCTGCCTCTGTACATCTGTGCACTTATACACCCTCAAGTGCCTTTGGATGTCCTTCTTCCATTGGCTTTCCACTATGACATCGGAGCTCCCTGTAAACTCGAGAGGATGCGCCTTCTAAAAGGCATCACGAACACGTTCCCAAGCATGTGGGAATGCATGAGCCTGCTTTGGGGCTACCACCGGTGCCTGAGGTGGTGTCTGCTGCACAACTACTAATGCGGAATTGATTTCCTGGGCTATAATGGTGCCAACTTCAATAGCGTTCATAGAACCCTGAACTGGTGCAGGCCGAGGCTTAGGCTTGGCACCCCTGGGAACTCGTTGTTCACTTCGAGGAGGCATCTGAAATGAGATAGAAGTCTTGTAAGTCCACAGTTAATATCTCAAAATAGCTAAAGAACATATGATGCACAAAAGAGTACAACAATCCTAAAATATATGGCTCTATATCAAAGGACGCTACGTAGAAATATAACAGGCTATACAGATCCTAAGGACTCTAGAACCTGATGCTCTAATACCACCTGTGACACCCCGACTAATTCAATAAAGGGTAGCTACTCCTTTATTTAAATTAATGCAAAATGTGAAGTTGGTTCAGTTCATAGCATCACTGTCGAAAACATTTAATTAATTACTAACCACTTAAAATTTAAGATAGTGGAGTGTCAAATTTTAATGTTTAAATTAACCATCAACAAAATAATTTAAATCATCATCCAACCATCACATGAACAATCTCATAAGGTAATTAACAAAATAAAATAGCTGATGTCTAGAGTAAACACTCCAATAATAGTAGTGTAACACCCCGGAGAGACACGCGGCGTGCTACTATAATAAAACTAACTAAATCTGCAAATAGCAAGGTATAAAGCATCTAAAAAAATCCCACAATAATATCATTCCACTCATCTCAAATTCTTCAAGTTAATACAACAATATTCTCTTGAATAAAACAACTAAAGTAAATCTCCAATGCTCTATACATAAAAAATAAATTAATACAAGTCTTCTCATCTTCTTTTAAAAATTCTTTCCAAATAATCCACACTAAAAATCATCCCAATTGGTCCATAGTGTCCCAATCCACGCTAACCTGCCAACTAAAGAAAATATGGGGAAGTACACAATACGACAGAAATGATGCTCAATAAATATATATTAGCGATGAATAAAGCGTAACAACGCGAGTACGAATATTCAAACCAAATGCAAATATCAAAACATTTATCAATAAACTTCTCAACAAAACATTAACCGGGTCACCAGGCCTCACCCCATCCGCATATGCTTTATCAAGACATAGTTCCGGGAAGTAGGAATTTTGGCGGGTGCCCAACATCTGTGCCATATTAAAATCTCATGACAACGTGCTCAACAACAATATAATGATACCACATGAATCAAAATAATTCAATAATTGTTTTTCCAGATTTCATTGAATTTAACAATGTAAAAATCAGTTCAATAATCGCAAGAATTCAAAGGGAATAACACTCGCGAGATTAAGGAGCATATTGTGTAAAAACCCATACCTTAAAATCATTTCATGAATCACCACATAAATTCATCCTCAAAATCTGATCGCACCATCACGTTCCTCTAGCAAAAAAAATCAAATCACATTCTTGCCCCAACACGAGATAACCCCAAATAGTCCTATTTTAAAAACTCAAAAAAATCAGCTCCAAAATTATTCGAATTGCTGACCCGACTTCGGATTTGGATTCTACACGAAAAATTGATTCAGGTATGTGTTTTGAGTTTTTCTCAAATCTTATCTGAATACACTCAAAAAAAGATCTAAATATTCCAAATTGGCTCTTCTCATTCCACTCGTTTTTGCCTCTTTTGATTTCGTTTTTAACCTCTATTTTTCATCTCCCTTTCCTTATAATCACCCATAATATTCCTTATATAGCCCCTCTCTCAAACCCTAGTTTGGAGCCTAAGATAACCTATATTACTATATTTCCCTTTAATTCAAAATTGTCAACTTTACATATTTAATCCATTATAAAATGTCCAAAAGTGAATTAAATTTGAATTTAAATATTCGATTCATTTCAAATAAAAATAAATATAATATCAATATCCCGATTAATAAAATAATAATATTATTAAAATTATATACCATATTCATATATAAAGCCCTCAAAATTACAGGCCCTCAAAATTACGGGGTATTACAAGTAGCAATGTAAATAAATCAAGTACAATAGTCTGAATAAATAAAATCCCAAGACTGAAATAAAATGAAAGTCTAAAACTGTTGTCTGTGAATAGAATGGGCAATAGGTACTAACTGGAATAAATGAATCCCAAAAGAAGCAAAGATAGACGTGGAGGCGTTTAGTAATGAGATCATGTAACTTCCAAAGCAACCACATCACATCAATGGAATGGAACTCCTAATCTTGACGTCCCTGTGGCCGGGCACCTAAAAGGTTTTTACAAAAAGAAATAGATTTGAAAGCAAACGGGTCAGATACCGATGTGAAAATATTTTAAAAACAGCAAGTGTTTAAATTACAATATTAAACAAAACATATATTAAACATGTTAGTCACGTGCCCTCACTTGATATCCTCACCCCTCAACTATTGTGCACGCCTAACGCATCTGCTAAATCCCACCTAGTTATACCACTTCCTGACTAGTCTATTCTATCTCCATCCATACGGTTCTTATTTTAGATGTCACCCATATTATTCAAATAAATTATATTCATAACTCACACATTCATTAATCAAATTACTTAGCTCAAGTATTAGTTAAGTTCATAGTATTCTTAACCCATTTAAATATCTTAGTCATTAGCATCTGCTTTGTAATAGTGAATCAACCACAGGTACATATATAAGTCACTCTCATTACATATATACATATATAACACCCCTAGGCTAAGATGACGTGCATGCATAATCTGCTATCGAATCCCGGTACATCACGTACATAAGGATCACGTGTTCAGAATCACCCGGGAACCGTCTCAACACAAATCACACATATTAGAGGCGAACATAGTTCACATACCCATGGGTAATGCACATACCTACGCTCCCATGGTCAGCTGACTTATCAACTCACAAATAAGTCATTCACAGTCCAATGTCCTTAAGGTACCAATCTAAACCCCCCCCGAAGGCACACAAAGATAAGATTGTCATTTTTCGAAAATCAACCCCCCGTGATAGCAAGTATGGTAGGTGTATCATACTCATAATCATCCATATACTAAGTATTAACACAACTTAGGTAATCATCATATTAGTATAGGTATATTCCATCCCTATATCATAAGTCTCACACATATAATAATATCATCCGATTTATTTTACACAATAGGTTTAGCGCGATAATTCTTGTCGTATAGTTCCGAGTACATACTTTGTCCTGAAAGGTTACTAAGTCTCCCGCTAGTCTCTAAGGTTATCTCAGTAATTAAAGTTCCCCTTTTCAGTATTTAACCTCAAATTATAGTTGGGGCGAAATATATTTAGGTTCTCACAACTTTCAATCATATCTCACTAGTCAGATATTCATAAGTTTACCACTTAACTTCAATTAAATCTAATAATTTTTCCGGCTTCAAATACAATCCTACTGGTCTTCCCTAAATGCCAATATGTTCAATAAATCATCACTAAAGAGTTATAAAGGTTGAAAGTTACTCAATTATTTTAAGGTAATATTTCACTTTTTCCAGAGCGGTCGATCGATTGAAGAAATGAGTCGATCGATCGAACAGTAGATTGATCGACATTCTTGGGTCGATCAATCAATCAAGTAGTTATCTGTCCATAATTCCTTAACAGTTACGGTTTTTACCATTTTTACACCTTTAAGTGTCCATTACAACGTCCCAAACTCCTAAATGAGCATACTAAACATTAAACCAACCTAACTACACTAGTTTTAACATTCAAGATTCATCAAAACATCACAGAATATCGATTTCTTAGATCAAAAGTCATGAATATTACTACAACCCTAATTCTTCCATATATCTTCAAATATCAACATAACTCTAAATTTAATTTCGTGATTTCCTAACTCTTAATTTGTAGATTCGTTTACTTAATAGTTCCAGTAGATCCACTACATGTAACCTATCCAAGTTCAATAATTTAGTCTCCAACATTATTACAAGTTATTCATATTTTTGTTCAAATCTAAACTATCATGTAAAATATATGCCTTAAATCATTGCAAAATAAACCACGTGCCTTGAATTAGAGATTTTGATCCTTTGATAACGATATTGGTTGGTCCTCCCTCTCTTTCCAATCACAAAGCTGGCGATAGTGATGGTGTATAGTGGTTATTTGGCCTTGGAACTCTCTTGAAACCCTTCCTTTCTTCTCACGTTGTTCTCTCTTGTGTTTAACAATTAATGGCCCTAATAAACCTAAGGGTTTTCTGATATACAAAATCTAATTTCATAGGTTACTGTTCACCAAAATTAGAAATTACCAAAATACCCTCCCGGGTTGTCGGTTAGGCTTAAAATGCTGCGGGACTCAAACTAAACCCCCGGCTGGTGTTTTCTGACTATCTCGACCCTTCCGGACAAGTTGGTGCACTCAAAATGACCATATGGATGATCCAAAAATAAGTTACTTTTAAATTCATTAAATTGGCTCCTAACACGATTGGCACGCGCATCCTAACTTTATTTTTGAAATTATCGTATTTATAACTCGCGATAATATTAATAAATTCATCAATCATATATTACCATATTCATTTAGTAATATTCAACATTATTAACATAATCCAATACTAACTCTCATCTCCTTAGTATTTAAATCCAGATTAATTTCCAATCATTTTTCCCATTTAATTTAATTAATCCCAAAAATGAAATCAATAAAAATATGGTGTGTTACAATCAGGAGTTTTAACTCCTTCTTTGAGGTTGTGGACATCAGTAATATATTATTTTGACCTGATTTGTTTATATTCCACGCTGTATTTATGATGTTGACGTAGTGGCATGTATGCGCGAGGTCTAGGAATTATGTCTTGAGTATCACCACTTGCATTATTCTCGAGGCTAAACGACTAGTTTAAGGGAGATTGAGCCTCTACTAGTTATGGGGCTCTAATACCCCACATTTTTTTCATTTATTTATTGTTTATTAATTGTGAGAAGAAATTAATAAATGGGAATCGATTATTACTTATGATAATTTGTAGTAATTATTGTATATTTGGATGAGGATTAAATGTGCATAATATGTGACTTAATTACGATTTACATATTAAGTAATTTATATGTGCCAAATGCTATTACTTAGTGGGTGTAATTAATTATGTTGGACTACATGCGATTAGGCATAAAATAGTTAATTTTTGGTTTTATTTTACGTTTTGAGATTTTACCATTAGAGATGAGATATAAATAGTTAGAGAGTACTTTAGAGTGATTTGATGACCCCGATTATGCACTATTATCGTATTAAGTAGGGGTCGGGGTAGGTATACCCTTAGGATATGTTTTGGGTCACTCCAATAGCATTTCGGGACCATTTGGTTCCCCAAAAAAGGTCGAATGTGGAGGTGCAGAAATTAAAGATATTTTTACAGAGTTAGGAATTTTTAATTAGTCATTTATTATCAAAAGAGAAAACCCTTGTATACATAAGACTTGTAGGAGAACTAGAGAAGCCCTATAGAGGAGAAAGTAAAAAGGATTCAAGTAAAAGGTTCATCGTTCTTCAACTAAAGCAGAAATCTCTTGCAATACCACCTTTAAATTTGTAATTGATTTAAAATTCATGTTTATGTAATATAATCTAGTATTTGGATGCACGTTTAAGATCTAATCTAGTTTAGATTAATCATGTTTATGTTTTAGGTGAATTAGGAATTACATTAATTAGCCTTGCTTTAAAAACTTATACCTTTGAAAAAAAAATAAAAAATTAAATGGTTTATATGTATAAATCTATAATAGTATTTAATCTCGTTGGTAGGTCTAATCTCCAATTGAATTTGTTTTAAATTCGTAGGTAAATTAATGCCCATTTATATTGATGATAAACTAGTTTTTAGAGTATGAATCTTAATGAATTAAATCTTTTTTTTGACGTCCCTGATCTCAAATAATTGTTGAAAGTATTTAAGATCATAATTTGATAGTTAGGTTGAAGTTTTCTTGAGTATTTAACCTAATTTGTGAGATTGAGTAACTCTAATGGATGTTTTTGAGGAAAATAACTTGTAAGGAAGAAAAAGGATATGGGATCTGAGATGATCGATCGAGCCCTACAATTTTGACCAAGTTCAGGGAGGGGTTGTTTACTTGGGTTTTTAACCTAGTTTTGGCATGGGCTTTCCCTGATTGTTGTTTAACTTAGTTTATTAAAGCGATAGAGTTTGTTATTAGTGGTATTATTATCCTTAGTACAATTTAGTGCTCTATAATGTTGGGATTTGGGTTAAATTGGCTAAACGCACAAGGGAGTGATATCCTATAATCATATGTATGCATAGAGTAATATGTATATGTGTACTTTATGTGAACATATTTTTCTCTTAATGAATCTATTAATTATGGTTGTGTCGGACATTGTGGTTGTGTATCCTACACCTGGCCGCTGACGGGGGACATCGGGATGTCTTATATTTTAAATCATACACTACGTCAGTTTAGCCTTGTGAGAAGAGAGGTTGATGAGTTGATCCATTGGTGGGATTTTGGCATGGAACTACCAAGTGGTGTCACTTCATATCGATTCCCCACTCTCATAAGTCTGTATTAATTTAGTTGAAGTTGGATGGGTGAGGGACTCCTACAAACTTACCGATAAAAGCACGAGAGTGTCCCTAAAGGTTGTTGCCTTTGTGTGTGATTGAATTATGATTATAAATAATGAAATACTTCAGTCTAGTGATTGATAACCTTTAATTGAACCCTATATCATTTTTAGTGTGTTATTATGAGTTAAGTGTACTCTATTTGTGGGTGTCATTGCGGAAGGTTAATATCTAGGTGTGTTCTCACATGTGTAGTTAATTTCATCTTTATTACATTTATTATTGTTTTATATATATATAATGATTAGAGACTCTTAGTGTAGTATTTTCCTTAGGTTAGAGACATGCGAGTAGTATTTTACTTAGATAAGGAGTGAAGTATTTATTTTATGATAGTGGCAACGGGTTGGATGCGTATTATAAATGAGTCACATGATTTATATTGTTGTCAATGGAGATGTTTCTTGAAAATTTTGGGCTCTGACCCATTCTATATAAAAAAAAAAACTATTTTCGAAGGCATTGTTAGAGATGATCTACAAGGCTGAGGTGATTCAAACTTGCAATTATACTCATTCCATTCAGCTCTAAATTTAGTTGATTCTATCATAGGTTGTTCTTTATTTTAGTCAATTCAGTTATTTCCTTCTCATAGATTGTATGTACATTGAGTCCTAGTTATTTCCTTTCAGTTAGTCATTGAGTCAGATTTGTAGACTATTCTCTTATTTCAGTTGGGACTTATTCTTTTTGGAGTTTATTTACAGTTTTAACTTTTCCATGTTGTGAATGGGTTTTTAAATTCATTTACTCTATTTATTGTATAATGCTAAGATTGATATAGATTATTTGACAAGCCCTATCTTCGGCATATTGATCAGGACGACTCCTATATGGAAAAAGAGGTTATTAAAGGGTCTTTCACCTTGGCAAAGCTCGGTCAAGGTTGTGAAGCTAATAGCAAACCAAGTATCTCTCATCTTGGAAGTAGGTAAGAGAGGAGTTCGCGACTTATGGCATGAGTAGGTCAATAGAAACCATGATAAGATCATGGAGTTGCAAGGTTTGTTTGATTTTCGCTTTAAGGCCACAAAATATTAGGTTTTATGCAAACAGTGGGATATTAAGACTCGGGGAAGACATAATTAGGTGAACCAAGGAAGATTGAGCCTTGGGATGGTAGCGGTAGTCATCTGTGCAAATTCGATATATCTTTATTTCACCTAGAGATTAAGGTCTCAATTTGGGAAAATAATTTGTCTACTCTTATATTAAAATATTATAGTGGATAATTCAATCTATTACATATTTTGTAGTTTTCATATTATATTTATGGTTACAAACATTAACAAATTGGGATAATGGATTTAACCCTTACTGGGCTATATGAGCTCATCCCTTTCTTCCTTGACTTTCTCAGGTCAAGAACCAATGGAGAAGAAAGGATATAGAGAGTTAGATGTGATTTTGTTAAGATTACATTAATAGTTGTAGTTGGTTGTGCAAAAAATAATTTTGATAAGCCCTTTGTATTGTAACCCTTTTCGTTATCATGTATCGATCCAAGTGATTTTCTAATGCATGTATCAAGGAATGTGGTTATTTATTTTTAGATTAAACCTATTACTCTTTGTCTGATTACTTTTTATGAATGAGAAGTGATATTAACTATAATTGTGAGGCATATACCTACTTAGGGTCCGCAACCTAATAATATTTCCCTATTTAAGATTATTAAAACTATCTTCGTGTGAGGTAAAAAAAAATTAACACCTCTGCTTAGTAGGTAAAGTTCCTAGGCATTACACTTGGTATAAATAAAGTTTTTTATTACATGGAGGTTTTTATTTTTATAGTGATTGTGGGTATGAGGTAATGAGTTGTGCAATGGTAGCCTTAGTATATTAAGGTTGGGATGAATACATATAGTTGGAATGGTTTTAGGTTAGGTATGAGTGTCAACAGGAGACAACATGAGGAGTAAATGGGTCACACTTAATACTATTATGTAATATTGCTATTTCTTGAAACTTTCGAGCCCTGAACTAAATATATTAAAAATATTTTTCTTTGTATTTTTAGGCAGGAGAAGCTGGGTTGATCATTCACACTCGCATTGGTTGGATATCTAGTTCTTTGTCTTTAGTGTAGGATTTCTATTGCATTCATTTGTTATTCCAGTTTTCATTTTTCAGATATTTTATTTACGGGACGTGGTTGTTCAAACTTGTTTACATTTCAATTTGAGACTACTCGGTACTATGGAGTTTTATTATAATTATTCGATTCAAAGTTCGTGGAGAGTCTTTTATATTATTATATCTCAATTATTTACATTGTTCATTGCTATTATGTCATGAATTTTTTTATTGTTGTTTTTTCTTTGATCGTTAATGATAAGAATGGTATAAATTTCATAATGCGCCCTACCTTTGGCGTGTTAGTCTGATCATCTGCACTTGAAAAATATGGGGTGCTATAGTGGTATCAAATCATCTTAGGTTCTAATGTTCTTAGTATCCGTGTTGCGCCCATTAGGTTTTTCGCACTGCATTCTTTGGTTATTATATTCATATGATTATGTTTATTTTTACTCCCTATATTAATTTTTATCTCATACGAGTTTTCTTGTTTGATTTCATATAGAAAACACTTGAGGTAGGATAGGATGAATAACTACCACTAGGGCTACGAACCGGGAGGCAGAGGCAGACCAACAACTACAATAAAATGCACCACTAGTTAATTTGGCTTCAATTATTTTCTAGTAAGTCAGAACTTGGGTGACCACCTTATTGCAGAACCTTCATAAGCCCAACAACCATCGCCGAAGGTGGTAGTGCTAGTTCAATCACAATTACCTATTTGGGAGAGGACATACGCGACATTTTCTATGGGTACCCTTCCAAAGTTTGTGGGGACCACTGAAATTTGGTGAAACACCAGTGGATGAAGGACATTCAAAGGAACTTAAGGATGTTGGACTATGTATAATTTCATATGCAAATGTTTTACACCTTTAAGATTTCAGGGGAGGTATTACTATGGTGGGAGTCTACCACCATTATCAAGGAGAGGAGAAATGTGACTATAATTGAGTTTTATAAGAGTTTAGAGTACAAGTATTGTCCTCAAGAAGTTAAAGCAATAAAGGAAAGGGAGTTTCAGACCTTGGCTCATAGGAGCCGCACGGTGGTTGAGTATAAATAAGAGTTCACAAATCTCTCACTGTTTGTACCAGAGGAGAAACATATGGACTACTTTGTTAGGGGATTGATTTGGAGGATCAAGTACGAATTATTAGGGAATCCGACATACACACCATATAACCATGTGGTTAATGTTGGACGTATGCATTGTGAGGATAATTAAGACTTTCGAAAGTACAAAAATTAGAAGACAACAAACAATGGGACTAGCTCTACTCAAGAGAAAAATGGTGGGTCCAACGGACAAAAGCACTTTCATTGCAAGGACAAACATCAAGAGTGCAAGTATTAACAGATAGTCTTTGAGGCATGGAAGATACATGAGGGGGAGGTACTAGCCTAGCATTAAGGACATCACAATGGATTCTTTCAAAGATGTTGGTATAGATGTGGAGAGGAGAGTCATTCATTCAAGAGGCATTTTAAGGCTCACCCAGGATAATTTAACCAAATAGGTAATATGATATAGAAACTTCACGTGACTCTACCAGCAACGTAGCTTCCAACACGGATTCATGGTCTGCTAGATCTTTCGACACCCCAGGAGTCGGAGTGGAAATAATTACCGAACTGGGAGAATGATCATTTTAGTACCTCGTGTAAAGGGAAACATATCAAATTGACTATGGTATGTCCTTATTACTTTATTTATGTATTATGATTCTCATATATGTGCATGTGTAAGGGAATGAAAGGTAGGATATGTAAAAATAATAGATAATTTATTTGTATCTATTAGGGTTGACATGGGTAATTTTCTGAAGGTAGGATATGAAGGATGGCATTATTGACTTATCGCAATATTGGTTAACTATGGAATATGTTGGCATGGATTATTTGCCCCATCATGGGTGATTTTCTGAACATGATGATATGGTTAATTTCCACAACGTGAGTGAGCTTATAAGTAGGATGGCATGGTTGACTTGCCGCAACATGTGTTATTTGTTAAATTGGATGGTGTGGTTGATTTTTCATAACATGGGTGATTTGATGAATAGGTGGGCATGGTTGATTTTGCCACAACATAGTTGAAATGATGAGAATATGAGTGTCTGGTTAAAGTGTGTTTGCTTAAAAGATTATGTAAGACCAGCACTAAAATGGTAGGCTACGAGGATATATGGGGGTTTCCTTGTTTGGATTGTTTATCTAATGTACTGATTTCTACTAGGTGTTAATATCTGGATCTAATAGCCTACTATTTCTCTATTTTTCTTGGTAGGAAAGAGTTTGGGGAAATTTTGAGAACGAAATTCCATTATTGGGGGGGATAATGTAATACCCCATATTTTTAGGAATTAAAAAATGATTATTTAGATATTACGTAATATTTACTAAGGTAAATTAACGAGTAATATACTGAGATTCTTTTCTTGGATTATTTATCGAAATTTAAAATGAGAATTTTAAATTATATATGCATGACTTTTTAAGTTAATAACACGGTAATAATTAATTTGTATGTTATGAGTTGGTATGGATGAACCGGGGTCTTGGGTTATACCAAATGCCGAAGTTCTTCTTTTAATGTGCTAAATTGGGCTCCTGAGGTAGGTACGCATTTGGACCAAGTTTTAGGATCATCTCGTTAGTGTTTTGGGCTTATTTGGGGGGCGAAAAGTGGGCCCATAGTGGACCTGTGGGATTAGAGTTATAAATACATTATTAAACCTCATTAATCATGATAATACATCATAATACAAAATCTAGCAACATAGGCTAACTTGAGGAGAGAATGGAAAAATAAATAGAGTTCATTCTACATTCATTGTTCTTAAAGGCAAGAAATACTATCTTGCTTATCGTTTTACTTATAACCTATTTATGATTTTCATTGCTAAAAGTATTTGAATCATTACAAACATAATTCGGGATTTAAATTTGAGTAATGACTTGTATATTTTATTAGTAACATTCTTAGGGATAGATATAATGTGATTAGATTAATATACTCATGTCCATATTAATTATCATGTTTAACTTAGTATTATATGGAGTATATTATTAAAAACCAATGAAAAATATTCTTTGAATCATTAGTTTTTGTATATATGATTTTTTTTATATTTATAATTGTTGATTAATGGATAATCACATGTTTAATGGGGACAATATTATTAATTGACTAAAAATCGTGTTTAAAGATGGACCAAATGAAGAACACGGTAACTTAGTGTTTATGCCCCTTATTAATGGAATTAAACATTTATAATAAACATTAAGTGGTTATGTTATTATTTATGAGTGATTAGAGTTCATAATAGGGTCTTTTGGAGGTTTTAGGAGCCTTGGTATGGTCTTAAATGGTGAACTAGGGCTTCGGAATTTGTAACTTAAAGTCAGTTGACTAATGAGCATAAAAAATAAGTTTTTTTAAGACCAGAGTGGGTGAGGTCGCCGTTGCGACAATTTATTCCATGGTTGTAGATTTGGAGGCCTCGATTATAATTTTTACACAATGATCACAGGGTGGTTAATTGGGTCATGTGTAAGGGTCTATTTGGGTTTGGGTTGGGTTGGCTTTTGGCGCTAGTTTGGACTTTTAATAAATATTTTTATTAATGGAATTAGAATCAATTTACATGGTTTTTTGGGACATTAGAATACAAATTTTCTCAATTTATAAAAAGGTTTATAAGTCGGGTATCTGTGTTCTGATAGGCACGGTTGGAACGATTCACTTTAAGTGTATACATGTATAGTTATACACAGGTTTCATGGATTATTCATGTAACTAATTTAGGAATATATATATATATGTGTGTGTGTGTGTGTGTGTGTGTGAAATTAAATCAGGATGTGCAAAAATTAGATTAATAATGTTAAAATACACACTTGTGGTGGGGTAATCATAGATAATAAATAAGGATTAATAATATACATTTATGGTACGTTCCTTGAAGATGGATTAATTTAGTATAGTTATACTCCTTATATGGTTTATGTTGGGCGTGAGTTGGTTGATTACTCAACCATAGGATTGTTAAGGCTTGATTTATCTGTGTGAATGACAGAATCGTAAGAGTTGGTTGAGTACTCTGTTTTAGGACAGTTTAGGGGTGGTTTATTACTCTGAACTAATGTAAGAATTTTTATTATTTGCATATGATTTAGTATAAGATGGTTATAAAGTGGGTTTATTTCTCTATGGCAGAAGGTTTAGGTTATTGGTTTGCTACTTGTCTGGCATATGAGTCGTGTTTGTGCTCTACGTTCACTGTTATGTATATGGTAAGTGGAGTTAATGGTATTTGTTTAAGGAGTCTCGTACTGCTGATTTCTGAAAAATGATTCGACTAGACATAAGTGTAAAAAGGGTTCTTTATTTGGATTACATTGATAATGAGATTGTATTATTAAGTGCTAACAGATGCGAACGAAGCGTTCAAAGTAATTAAATAACAGTTATAATCCAAAAACTTTACATCAGTCCATAATACTCTTGCCTTTTTCACTATCATTCCATCCTTCTCAATAATAGGATAGGTCCAACTATCTTCTATACTCATCCACAGTCATCAGTTGAGGTTATGTATTTAACTCTTTTTTGCCAATTATGTCCAATTTTCGCCAATTTAACTCTTTTTTACAATCTATGCAACCTAGAACATGTAACATCTAGGTGAAATCTTATTAGGCACTTGAATCATATAGATCAACGAATTTGAGTAAAAATTTAGGAAATCTAGGTTAAATACGCTAGATGAACAATCCTAATTCATTGTTATGGATTAAACAAAATCTATATGAGATCTAGTTGTAGAGTGTGATGCAAATGAACAAAATTAGAAAATATAACATACAAGCAATCCATAACCCAGATTTTATTAGGAACTACCCCCACCAAGGAGTAAAAAACCTTGACATACTCTAATCTCGTATTCAACCTAAAAAGGCTTTATATAATTCTATACTGTACCTCTCACTCATGCACTCATGAGTAGTTAGCTATGAACATTGAATTTCCCCCATTGACGATTAAAGATCCAAACTAAGCTCGATAAGATGAACAAGGACATAAATGCTCCTCCTCAGAATTTAATCTTGTCACAATCTTACCAATAAAATGAAACACCTATTGATCATCAGTTCATATGTTAAATGATATGAATTTAACTTTAGATATATGGATCTAAATCAAATTTCTGTCAATTTCCTCTTAATCCACGGATGAAGTATAGATCTAAGCTGTTCTCACAATTTGGAGGGAACGAATAGAAAAAGTAAAATTTCTCAACCTCAAAAATACTATCTAATATCTATATGAGTAATGAGGATTTCAGATATTTTACAAAAGAAGGGAAGAAAACCTATTTATAGAATTTTTGGAAAATTTAATTTCGTCGTGCATGGGGGTAAAAATGCTACTGTTTGAACGGTTTTGACTAGGATGAAACATAAGCTAAAATTATGCATGGCTATGTGCACGAGTATAAAAGAGACCTTGTGAATGATGTTGTGCACACAATTTCAAAAGGGGACCATACAAACGGTTTGAAGCCATTTTGATAAAAACTTCAAATAAAGGCACTTTTGAAAAATAAGTCTTTTCCCAAAGGTATACACAACACATATCATGACTAAAAATCACTTGGTCAAGACATAAAAATGCATTTTGTAAAAAGGTGTAAGTGTGTGTATACATGAATGACGTACAACCACAAACTTATAAAAAGGAAATGTGTTCAATTCGGCAATAGAAGTATTATGAAGTAGATAAGCTTTATAGATCTTCAAAGTTTTAAAGTTCATGATGTTTATATGGATGAGCCTCACTCACTACTCAAACGTATAACCATGTATCAATCTTATATATCTTGAATGACACAGGATTCAATGCTTTGACATGAGCCAACTTATATACAATTACAAATAATTTCCTTATCATTAAGATTATGATGATTCGCTCTAAATACGATCAAAAAACCCTATTCATCAAATCCATGAATATTGTTAGGTCATTATTCAACCCAAACGACATCCGTCGGAACTCATAAGACCCATAACGAGTCAAGAATGTTTTCTTAGGTACATCCTCCTTTCATACCCCCAACTAATGATAACCAGATCGTAAATAATTATTCAAAAAGAAAGATGCTCCATTCAATTGATCAAAAAGATCATCTATCCTCATAAGCGGGCACTTGTTCTTTATAGTCACCTTATTGATCTCGCAATAACCAATACATAACCTCAAAGTACCATCCTTCTTTTTCATGAACAAAATTGTCACACTCAAAGTTAAAGTTCTATAGTGGATAAGACCCTGCTCTAACAATGTCTTAATATAATCTCTAAGCTCTTTCATCTTAACAGGGGACATATGGTACAATGATTTGTCTATTGACTTTTTGACTGGACTTAAATATATCACAAAGTCAATCTCCCTACAAGGTGGTAAATCTAGAATCTCATCTAAAATAGTAAAGAACTCCTGAACTACTGGGATCATATATAATCAATACGTGGTCTCATCCTAGGTATCCTCATAAATAAAATAAAAGTGGGTAATAATGCCACCATGTTGCCTAGTCGTAGTGGCCAGATACATCTCCTAAACTAATATAGAAACCATAATATCTTTGCCTACATAATAAATTCTAGCTCGATATGTACAAAACCATTCCATACCTAAAATAACATTGTATAATTTTTTTTCAATAGGGATCATATCTCCCATATTAAAATTAAAGCTAAAAGCGAAGAAAATCCTCTTCCAGTGGCTTACATTAAGTATGAGAAATATGATCACCTATGCTTGAAAAAGCCTCTAAAACATCTAAACAAGATCTATTTTTAACACCAGTGAAAGGAAATATACAAAAAGACATCTTAATCTCTCCACAAATGAGAGTAATAGTAGAAGTCTCTTGCATTGACAAACTCTCAAAATTGGATTTGTTCCTCGCACACCAAAGATGCTAACAAATGAAAGCTGGAATAATCCGACAAAGAATGCCTCTAATTTTATCACCCTTAGAATTAATCCACCAATTCATCAAATTATCGCTTAAGTTGGATGAATTAATCCTCAATCCAAGAATATTCGGAAAAAAACTCCAAATAGATTGAGCAATAGATACACTCCAAAAAGATGATCTCTATCCCCTTCACAAGCATTTATAAAAAATATACATTTTGAAGCTAAAGTAATATGAAGGTGTTTGATGCACTCGTGTATGGAAATACCTTTACGGAGTAACCGCCACATGAAAATTGAAATTTTAGGAATAATCCTTTTATCCCAAATTAGAGAAAAATAGCGTTGAACACATCCTTTCTCCCTCACTAAATGCTAAGAGAATTTGACAATAAATCTACCATCATTTGTCAAAAACCTTTTCCTTCTATCATTATCAACATTATTAGAATATTCCTCCCAAACATGTTGCATTCTCTTCCATACTTGAGACGAAATTGAAGTAGACCCTCTAAAATGTTAATCTTCCAATTTTTTTACTATGCATGAATCGGGACCATTAGGATGTGGAATTAAAAAAATTCCACCATAAATTATGATAAGAAGCAAGAGATAGATCAAACATACACCGTAAATTTAAGCCATGTTTTTCTTTAGTTTTACAAATGTTGTACCACTCCACCCAGTGAAATTTTGATTTGTCATCTAGTTTACCCCATAAAAATTGAGCCAAGAGTTTGTTTATATGATTGAGAACCATACTAGGAGGTTTGATGGCATCTATAAGGTGAATATGCATGTATTACACAACTAATTTGATGAGATTTAATCTTCCCGCTTGAGAAATATTTTGGAGATTCTAGAAATTAAGTTTCTCCATCAATTTGTCAATGTAGGGAGCGAAATAAGACTTCTTTTTTCTTCCAGTAAATAAAGGAATTCACAAATTGATTCAATCATCCTTCTCATCCCATAAGATTCATTTACCGGGAGATTAAATGAGCTTTTGTTGCAATTCACAACTTGTCCTGATGCCATTTCATAATTTTTCAAAAAATCCTTGAATTTTTTTAGAGATCGTCGATCGCCAGTGAAAAAATTAGGGTGTCATACGCAAAAGAAAGACAAGAAATAATAGGGCATCCCTTAGTTAGATTAAAATGTGACATTTTCCCATCTTCTATAATTTTTTGCACCCCCATTTATTAAGAACTTCCGCTGCAACTACAAAGAGATTCGATGACAATGGATCCCCTTGTCTCACCCCTCTATTGGATTTGAAGAAATCACATTTTTTTTCGATTAATACCAATTGAATACTAACAATTTGAAATAATCCTCCAAATCAAATCAATAACTGTCTCTGAAGACCCAAAGCTCCTGAATGTTTTAAGATAAATAGCCATGACATTCTATCATAGGCCTTTGACATGTCAAGTTTAAGAATAAGGTTAGATCCCCGCACTTTCTTTCTAAAACATAACATAAGTTCTTGAGGGAATATCATAATTTCCAGTATGGATCAACCTTTAATAAAATCCGATTGATAAGGAGAGATAATTTTTGGTAAAATGAGACCCAATATTTTTACCAATAACTTCAAAATTATTTTGGAGGAAAAATTACATAGACTTATTGGACATAAGTATCCACTGTTTGTAGGTCTACTAATTTTAGGTATCAAAATATTATTGATGGGCGACCAACTAACCGAAAGGACACAGCCGAGCAAGCATGACTAAATGGCTTTGACGAGGTCATCTTTAATAATTTGCCAACAATATCTAAAAAATACCATTATAACCATCTAGACTTGCTGTCCTGTCTCCATTCATCTAAAAAATAGCTTCTCGAAATTCTTCTAAATTTGGAACACCACTCAACAACAATTTGCCATCTTCTGTAACAGAGTTCGGAATGTAGACCCATAATGCCTCGGTGTTGGTAGTAGATACTCGATCATGACCAGTAGTGTGTCTGTCAACTGGATTATGGTAAGCGATGGGAGAAGTAGCAGGTGTACTTCCTGCATATGTGATGTCCAAAGAGTTATTACAAAGCAGTGTTTTCAAGGAGGCAACGACCATATTCTTAACCTCATGAATATCATCAATCCATTGACCATCTTCATTTTCAATACGTGATAGGTTAAGGGTAGGACTTTTTTTCTTTGTGACCCCATAAAAGAATTTCGTATTGGAGTCACCATCAATTCCCATTTAAGTCTCTCCTTTTACTTCCAGTAATCTTCCTTAATTTTTAAGGCTTGTAAATAATCAACTTGAATCCTGTAAAATTTTAGACGGTTTGCCATTGATGGATTTGTATCAAACTCTACTTCACACCTTAACATGTCGTCTTTTGCTTTGCAAGCAACTCGAAAAAAATCACCAAATTTAGTTCTAGACTAGATTTTAAGAAATGTTTTAACCCTTTTGAGTTTTTCCACAAATACCACAAGAGGCCTACCCTTCACGTGAAAACACCAAGCTTGCTTAACCACTTGAAAAAATTCAGCATCTTTGGTCCAAAAAGAAATAAGTTTAAAGTTTTAGGAAAAGAAAGATTATTTTCTTGAAGTTCGAGGAGTAAAGGACTATGATCTGAGTTTTCTCTGTTAAGGTGATCCATCGAGCTAGAATATTTCCCATAAAACCAATTAGAGTTACCCACCACCCTATCAAGAAGATCCCAAATCCGAGCGTTACCTTCAGGATTATTACACCACTTAAATTGGGAGCCGTTGAAAGAGATATCTTATAAAATAGAATTAAAAAGAGATAAGTTGAAATTCGACATACCTTCCCAATTCACCCCGTTGCCTCCAAAGGATAAATCTCTAATTCGCCACTATATTGAAATCTCCTCCCATAATCCATTTCATATTGCTGATAGATGTTAAAGAATCAATCTCCTCCCAAAGGATAAATCTCTACCCACGTATATTTAGCATAAATGGCCATAAATAAGAAAGGAACTTCAAAATTATTATTGCTCAACCAAAGAGATAATGATTGTTCCCCATTATTTGCTGAGTAACTATCCAATTATTCTTTGAAAGGATCTAGATTTTATTCGTAGTATTAGCGAAACCACCGAAAAAGTTCAATTTTTTACACACTTCCTCAACATTAATCTCCTCAATCTTTGGCTCTAATAAAGCCAAAATAGTAGTCGAATGAATACGGATGGTCCATTTAAGTCTATGTAAAGAAGGCCCCTTTCCCACTCCCCAAATATTCCAAAATAGCAATGGCATCATTTGGAAAATTTAAGTTTCAAAACTTTAGTAAATTTACATCCTGACCACGTATTTGAGACGGTTGGTTTAATAGTCGAGTAGTTATTTCTTGGTCTTTTCTTATTTACCATAGAGAATTTTTCATCCATCAAAGTTTCCTTGTCAATCTTGGAAATCTCTCAGAAATGCATTTGGAAAAGGCATCCCAATCACCGTTAATCTCCCTCACCAACAGAGTTTCTGAGTTAAAAGCATATAAAGGACGCCAATCTTCTAAGAGCGAGTTACAAAGTCTGCCTTCTAGGTGCTTGAGGAGATAGTCCATAATTCTTTATCATAATTGGGTCTGTGATTACCTTCTTAATCTTTGGTACATCACCAATATCAAAATCCCATTTCTCCAATGGTTTATATTGTAAAACTTCAATCGAAACATTAGTGAAACCCTGGATCACTGGGTCTGAGAATTCATTTACTGGTGATGTTAGTATTTCTCCAATTTTTGACCCTATATTATCCACGATCAAAGAATCAAAATAGTTTAATGTCAACACCTAGTCAGTCTTCTTATGATTCTGCATTTTAGTTTTTGAACAAGAAGATTATTTGGCCGAAACCATCTGTAAGCCATCATCGCGACTTGTACTAGTAATGAAATAGGATGGTTGTATTGTTTATATTGGAGAGAGAGAAATCATTTTAGATGAACCAGCACCATCTTTAATGAAGACTCATGTATTCATCTGATTCCACTGTACTTTATTGACCTTCTGATGATGTTGCGGAATGAACTTATCTTTGTCTGAAGTTTTGATAACGTTATTTTCCTCTTCATCTTTGCACTCCAAATTATTTTGGACCAATTTCGAATAAATGGAATAATACTGTGGGAGATTCTTGTAAATAATTTTCTGCCAAAGACCTTTATCAGAAAAACCAAGCCAAATCCATTTTGGGAGACGATTCATAACATTAACTTCCACGAATGGTAGTGTACCAACATAAATACCTATGAAATCATAAGACCCAATAATATGAATGGATACACCTAATGGAGTATCTATGGGTGATACTCTAGCACAAAGAGTTGAAATTATCCCCACAAGACCCATGAAATGTCATCCTATAAAAAAAATGTGTTGACATTGAGTCGAATAAAACCATGGCTAAAGAACCATGAATAGAAAATGTACCATCAATTGACTAAATAGATGTTGGCTCCTCCCTGGGTCCCACCTAGTAAACCTTGACATACTATACTTGAGCCTGAGGCACTACGGATGGTGGTGCTGGAAGTGTCATTGGTGCCTAATTCCTAAGAACTTAAAATTTTTGTTGCCTCTCCTGCTACTGATAATTAGGACTAAAGGCATTTTACCCTCTATATACGGGCTTTATTGGCCTAACCTTACAAGCCCTGCATGCCTATCTTTCCCCCACTCAGGCACTCCTTATTTATGTGGCCAATGCCACCACATCTAAACTAAACCACTGAAAATGGTCTATGGGAGTCTCCCCACATCTCCCCTGTGGTTGCTGCCCCTACTAGTCTATTAAGGCCTTTTCTTATTGGTACAAAATCTCTTCAACAACATTTGTCCCTATGGTCCCTAACATCCCTTCCGATCTCTATCGGATTCTCCATCTTCCTTGGGCCTAGTTTTTTGTCTTCCTTGACTTCATAATTCTACTAATGCTCCACGTAGTCATGACAGATTATAAGTGAAACATCTAGTATTTATGTGTATGTAGTATATGTAGAGTTTATAATATGGTAAGTAAGCCCCTTCACAAGACACCCAAACCTTTTTTTTCTCTGTGCCAACCTCCTTGGGAGAAAAAAGGGACAGACTCATGAATTATTTTTCATTCTCTGCCACAATATGAGGCTCGAAATGAAGTCAATAAACTCCGTCTTCTTATGCAAAAAGATATATTTGGGGAATTAATTGTCATTGAACTTAATCGTGAACTCTTCCTCTACTCTTATGTAGTCACATTCTTACACCACTAAAGAGCATCTCTAATTAAATGAAAATGGGAGAGAAACTACTTTTGCACGTCAGTGCGCGACAAAGCTTCTGCTGATGCTCAATACCCTGATGTCACTGCAATGCCACCAAAGGATTGGTAGGATCAATTAATGTAGGTGGACAATTATTGATAAATGATACCCTGATCTTCTCCTAATTTGGTGTGGGAGTTAGTGCAACCAGTTATGGTTCCTCGAGTGGCCTTTCGTGGCTACCTGCTACTAACCCCGTCTGAACTGCCTATGAAATCAACTTTAAGAGATAATGAGACCCAAAATGGTACTATCCCCAAGCATCTAGAATTGGGACTACTGGCATAGACGGTATCGGTCAGGTCAGTGGTGCAAGTGGTACTAGTGTTGTGATAATTATCTCGACAACATTTGTAATTGTGAGAGTCTTCCTCTTAGGTCCCATACGAAATTTGACATGTTTCACTTATTGGTACTAATAACATATGGTAATAATACAAAGAAAATGAACATATCAAAGAACACTACGTGGATACAACCTTTGAAAACCTGTATATTTTAGTACTCATGTTGATCAAAACTGATTATTAAATTATACATGTTATTAAAATAATTAATTACCATCCTTAGCATGAAATGGAAACAATAGATAAAGATAAAAAAAAATAGAATGCAACATGAATATCCTTAATATAAATTAATATGGAATGGAAATCAATCAAAATTACTAACTACGAAAATATTAAAGGATGAGGTCTGAAAAAATAATTCGAAATCATACACGCCAAAACTGATATCTCCACAAACTTTAACATAACCATAAACTGAGTACAAAGTGTACCGAGGTAAAGGATAAACCTAACTTCACTCAAAAGCATAAAAATGATTGATAATGTCCAGTACCTCCATCTCTGACTAGTGGTGATTGGGATGACGACTTGGTACTCACAAGAAGGAATGCTAAATCTAATGTGCCATTGAAGCACCTGGAAACAACGCGACGGGTCAGGCCCACTGTAAGATAAAAAGCTATACAACCCGTGTAATAAAGATGAAAATAATATATATAGTTTTTCCTTTAACTCTAAAACAACTCGCCACGTCATTACCAGTGTCATTTTATTATAAACTTTAATAGAGTCTTTCTAGAAATTTAATTGTTCCCATTAGTGAATACACAACCAGTATACCAAATACGCATAATAATATCGTCATAACTAAACCAAGATAACCCCGAACAAACTATGGTGTTACTAGTGCACTAAAACATAAATACCAAGACTATCCCCCAACTAGCTATAGGGTCATTAGTAAGACAAATAACTCATGGCTAGTCCCCAACTTACTATTGGTTAACTCACACGTAAGTCCGTCATCTTTTATCTAGAGCAAAGTAAATCAATCATAAGTTTCTCTCAACTAACTACCAAGGTCACTAGTGTTTTTAATCTGGCATAAACTATTAACATAATTCCTTAACTCCACCCCCATCCACACTCATAACCAAATAATCATACAACGATAATTTCATACCGAGACATGCAAACAAAAATAATTATCTATACCTTAACATCTTTATCGTATTTGCCTAAAGGCATAATTAATACTTTTATAAATATTTATTATTTCATTCCGTACATGATATCATAACTTTATCTTACGTCATTATAACATTTCCAATGGGGAAATATAACATATATTTTGTTTGGGATGTTTAATCCAATATTCAAGTTTAGAATTTCGACATCTATGAGTTCATGTAAAGGTGGGACAATATGGGAAAGCTAATATAAATAATTTCTCTCAAACATCATATTTGATTCAATTCCTAGTCCAATTTAATAGGATAGCAATTATCAAACATACTATCATAACCAAATTCCAACATACTTAACTTTTCTTTTAGGATTTCCATTATATCAATTACATAAAAGGGGTTAAATCTTTAATATTCCTAAATTATGAGTAGAAATTGAATTGGAGTTTTCAACATCATATTTGATTGTATATAATTCAATTTCAACTACAAGAGTGATTATCATGAAAATATTCCAATTTACATGAATTACTAACGTATGTGCAAATTATAATCACAATTACAAATTTCAATGTAGGACTAGGTTGAATGATATACTTAAATAATGATTGATTAAAATTAACAAGTTGCATTAACAAATTATATAATGCACACGAATTCGGTTTACAAACATTACATATGAATTCTTAACTAAGAGGATTACATGGTAAAGATTTAAACCTAATTATCTCTATTGTATTTTACAATTTAAAATATTGTTTAGGTATAAGTTACTATTTATAAACATGAAAGGGGAAGAGTAGATTTTATCTTCCCTTCGTTTAGAACTTGTTGATGTGAGAAGATCATGATCCTTGCTTCAATTCTGTGAAATTATCTTAGCTTCTCCCTTCTTCTTTCCTTTTCTTACTTTCTTTAATCTTCTTTCTTTCTTTCCTGATCTTAATTATTCATTGTTAATGGAGTTTTAGTTTCTAGGATGATTAGGGTTTGTGCGTAGAGAGAATGAGGAGATTGGGGATTTGATAGGTGAGAGTTTTGATAAAAACAACTCAAAAAATGTGCATAAGTCCCTTATTTAGAAAGACCAACTAGTGCACCTCGTGGGTGACTTGTGACCCATCTGCGGCCTTAGGCTAGCTTCCCCTTTTCTTGATTTCAATTACTCAAAATCCATTTATGTTAATTAAAAAAATTCCAACTCATATCTCCACCATCCAAGCCTTAGCTTGCCCTACATGGTTATTAAGTTACTACCAAAAAGACTAAATTAACCTTAGTCCCAAACCCATATTTCAAACTAACCATTTATTAGCCTAGCCCAATTCAACTTAATTAATCTAAGTACAATTATGTTAGCCCATTATAACTTTACCTTCCTCCAATTCGTAATTAGTTATTAGTACAATTCACTTGTTTTAATTCAAATATAACAAAATTAATTTAAATTAAATTCAATCCCTTATTACAATTTTATTCAACAAATTCGTAATTTGTTTAACTAACTAATTACAAGAAATCAATAAATTCTAACTTAATCATTTAATTAATTACCCAAAATATGATTTAAAATACTATTAATAACATTCTTTGTGTCAATCTCTTTATAACATATAAAATTATATATCCGTACAAGTCTACAAATTGCGTAACGCGCGATTATCCTATAATATTCTTGAAATTATACATAATCATAATTGTACATGTGCAGAATAAAGATTTACTTCTTTAATACAAAACCATGAAATGTACAGTAAATAACTTTAATTATGTAATATACATTTAATAGTTATTAGGATTGAAAGTATTGTAGTAATAGTATTGTAATTTTTGTTCCTAATAATTATATATAATATTTTGTACAAAACGATAAAAAAAAATGGCACCTCAATAGTTTTTTTTGCAAATATTTCTATAGGTCGACTTAACATACCTCAATCTGTATTTATTTTATTTTTTAAAGGTGTAATTGATGTGTATAACCAAACAAAAACAGAGGGCGCCGTACTAAGGAGAGATTACACAACTAAAATGTGACAAAAACTCAAAAGTAAATCAAAATCAATCAATTGTAAAAGAAAAAAATGTAAATGTTCAACCATTACGCAATAAAGCCCAAAGTTAACTTTTTTGGCAGTAAAGTGTAAATCTATATGATTAATTAAATGAATGAGGAAAAAATAAACGGTTTGTATGAATCTCTTATTGATTGACTAACTAATGTGTTTGTTTAGTTATCAAATTAAAGTTTTATCAGTTCTCTATAGATTAAATAAAAACTGAAAGGAAAAATACCTGGTTAAAAAGATAAGATTTTTAAGTTAAGAAATGTAAAAACAATTCATGAAACCTACATTATTTAACATTTTACTATGATAATGCAATAATTGAAAGCTCAAAGAAACCCTTGATTTCTTTCAGTAGACAAAAAATAGGATTTTTTGTGAGTAACAATGATGACACATAAGTTTAATATAACTTGTAATTTTGTATACGTGATGCGTCTGCAACACATGTTTAGTAACAATTTATAAATAGTATTGAGATTGCAATTTGATAGTTATTTTTATACATAATTCTTTCATATATCGAATTATATCATTAAGTTATAAATATGTGAATAGTAACTAGCGTAATTTTTAAGCTTAAGAAGGCATTTTATAAAATAAGTGGATATCTCAACCTGTGGATGTGACTTAAAAGTGGTGCGTGGGTAATAAAAAGAGGCCTTCATCCTTGAGTACGAGCAAAAAGTGGTGTATCTGATAAATATTTATAAGTGATGTGTGTGATAGTATAAAACTCATAGTCCCCAGCTTATATTAAAAAAATAAGGAAAAAAAGTGTAACCCCTCAAAAAGAGTGACAATGAAAACATATCAAAACGAAACCAATGAGGAATGAGATAGGGGATTTAATTATGGAGAAAGAAGGTTTTAGGCACCCCCTTCACCCTTTCGATCTCTTGTTGGTTAAATGTATTCTCTTAAAAACAAATATGTGTGTTTGCGCGCGCACGCACGCATATGTGTGAAAGTGAATTAATACGTACCTAAGTATGAAAATGGGTACAAACATGAACATGTGTGATTATGTGAAAGAATGTGTGCTAACATGAATAAGTGTGAAAATATGAATAGGTCTGTGCAAACAAGAATATTTGTGACTATGTAGAAAAATGTATAAAAACATGAGTAAGTGCGATGATATGGGAAAGTGTGTTCAAACATGAATAAGTGTGACTGTGTGGGAAAGTGTGGGTGCACATGAATAAGTAAAAATGAGTGAAAAATGTGTTTAAACATGTATAAGTGTGAGTATGTGGGAAAGTGTGTATACACCTGAATAAGTGTGACTAACTAAAAAGTACGTGCAAACACAAAGAAGTGTGACTATGTGGGAAAGTGTATGGACACATGAATAAGTATAACTAAGTGAAAAAATGTGTGTAAATGTGAATATTTGAAAATAAATGAAAAATTCATGTAAATATGGATATGTGAAAATAAGTGAAAAAGTTTGTATATTTGTGAATTTGTGAAAGTAATTGAAAAGTGTTTGAAAATGTGAATACATGAAAATAAGTGAAGAAGTGTGCATAAATGCTGATATGTGAAAATACATGGAAATGTTTGTATAATTGTGAATATGTAAAAGTTAATGAAAAAGTGTTTGTAAATGTGAATACGTGAAAGTAAGTGAAAAGTGTTTGCATATGTGAAAATGTGAAGATAAGTAAAAGTACGTGCACAGTGTGAAAGAGTATAAATGTCTGTAAAAATAAATGTGAAAATAAATGAAAGTGTGTGCAAGGTGTACAAGAGTTGAATATGAAGTGTGTGTGTGTGTGTGTAATACATGTGTGGTGTGCATATAGTAAGGGCATATCAAACCCCCATCATGAAGAAATTAGAAATTTTATTTAATGACTAGACATAAACCAAAGATGAGTTGTCTACATATCCCATAGGGAAAATCAGGTCAATGTAGTTAATGAGAATATGAGAACAAGGTTCTAATTATTGTTAGGATATATGGAACGAGGTTGACTTGATTACATCCTCTTGTAAATTTTTGCTCAATAAGGAATTGGCTTAGGTTGAAATTCTCACTCAATTTGAATTAAGGCGCTTGCTTGGTATTGGTGCTTGAGTGAATTAATGAAATGAGGAGAACATTTTTTTGTTGAAATTTTTTCGCCGCACCTTGATTGGCATTTTAAATGTATCTTGAAGGTTTAGCCCCTGATTTGGCTTATGAATTCAATTTGATCATGTAGTTATTTGGTTGGTCTCATTTATTCAGTTTGATGATGTAGCCCATTGCCTTTTCGTTGTTGATTTATTTGCTTTATGAAACGCGTCTTGGTGCTTAAATGTTTAGAAATATTTAATATGAACTATTGGGGTGCATCTTTTTCATTTCTTTTTTTTTCTTTTTTCTTTTTTTATGCTTCCAAAGATTGTTGGTGTAGTGTCGTGGCGTTTTACTTGTAATTGGAAAACTCTTGCTTTTAACCCGAACCAAGGGCGTAACTAGTGAGTCACTAGAAGTCATTGTTATTCATTTTATAAACATGTATTTGTGTTTCAAAAGTTTTGATTGGGGATGTAAATTAAAGGGATAAAAAATTCATGATTTCTTCCACATCTCCTTGGGTCGGTCCTTCGACAAATGAGGTGAGATTCCATTAGTTGTATCATGCTTCTTTGTGTTGTATTTAGCTTAGATGTTATTGCATAGTGGCATGATTGAGTAAGACTTTGCTCGCTCGTTGAGAGTGAGTTTGACCATGGTCTGCTTCAATTTCTCTTTCATGGACCAAATTTTATATGGTCTATTCATTTTTCGTAAGTTATGCATGATTTCTCTATGTTAATTCATTTTGATTGATTAAATATTTTTCAACGTAAAGTACCCCTTTATGGATCTTCATTAGTTAGAGTGGTTGCTAATTCATCGGTAATAAGAAAACAAAAGTGGATACTTAAACTCAATATACATTTCCTTAATCTAGATTTTTAAATACAAAATTAATTGAAAAAATAGAACAAAGCATGAGTAACATGAGTTAGGGGAAGATAATATCATTGAGGGAAAAAGAAAAATATCCACCTATTGAATGAGACTAAGTCTATAGGGAACCATAAGATATAAGAATAAAATATCCCACCACCCTTATGCTTGATAGTGACGATCATTTGTTGGTTTTGCAATTTTTTCTCTCCTTTTTTGAGTCTTGGATAAAATAACTTCCTCAAAAGGGAAGTCCATGGCTATCATCATTTGTGTTCTCTAGAAATTCACATGCTAATACAAGCATCTTAGTTTAAATTTTTTGTTAGCTAGATTCTAGTGTCTGTTGTGTTAAGGAATCATGGTTAGGAGGATTATTTTGTTATGTAGTTGTTAGCTCTGAGATCTCTTATTGGTTCAAACCCAACCCTTTTTCTGGTACGCACTTCAACATTTAGACTCAAGACCGCTTTATAGGATCACCACTGCTAACTTGAGAATTGGATACTTTCGGGGTGGAACCATTATGATTAAAGGTCATGCCATCAGCTGGAGGATTATTTGTTGTAAGCAAAGTATGGTATTTTTTTGGTGTTCCCTTGGCTTAGTTAATAAATTTAATTGCAGAATGACAGACAAGTTTGTGGTATTGCCAACCAATATATCCTAGCCTTGTGATGATAGCAAATGATTGTGTACCATTCGATGCTTCATTTAAGAAGACTTGTGATTCGCGTTAGGAAGACTTTAAAGTGATACTAAATTTCTACGATTAACTAGAACAAAAGAAACTGTAAATTTAATAAACTAAATAAAAGTAAAGGTTTTAAATAAAATAAATATAATTACAATAAAGTGACTTATTACACTACGAAATGTCAAGAAAGAAAGTAAAAGAAATCAAATGTAAAAGAAAGAATCTTTTAATAAACCGTAGAAGAAGTTACAGTCTACCTTACAATCTACTTCGAATGCTAGAAAATCGGTAAATAAATTAAAAGGAAAGAAAGGATAAAATGAGTAAATGTAAGTTTTTTTGTGAGGGAGTCATTTCTTCCGTTGTCTTCAAGTTGCTTATTTATTGAGTTTCTTGCCATACAACTATCCCGTAACTATTAATTGGTTACCAAATTAGATTTTTCCACCTAGGTGCATTAGTGATCATATAAACGTTGCTTAGTGATCAATTTCTCATCCAAAGTCTTGACATATTTCAAGTATTTAAGCTTCTTTTAGCACTAAACCCTCACATTTTACTTGATTGTATTTTTTGTCGAGTGAAAATACGTGGCAAGCCTTCATTGGACTAATTTTATGGTGTAAGCATATGGTAGAACAATTATCCCCTCGTCAATGAGTTTCTAACCATCTTACCTCAAAGGAAGACGATGATTATTAGATGAGCCATTAGTGAATGTGGCATTCATCGAGGAAGTTTGAGGGTATTGGATTATGGCAGGATCGGATATAGATTATAGGTGAGTTGGATGATAATATATGATAGAAAAAGAGGTTATTTGACTCAACTCCATATTCGAATGATTGATCCCGAAAGGCATAGGACTTTCCATTAATGGTCTTTAGAGAGTCTAAATATGGGATGGATTGTACGACATAGAAGTTAAGAAAAATCTTAGGACTGCTACATGACCTTCAAGAAGGTCAAGAAAAATTCACTCAGTCCCCACGGGGCTTAATAGAGGTCTCGACAAAGTTCCAAAAGATCTCTGAGGTCTTATGAGAGGTCTTAACTCAACCACCACTAATGTTTGAGCTCCCCATGGAAAGACTGAGCACAAAGTCGGTGAGTTTAAGTACCTTATCCCCGCATAGTGAAGACAGTTTCCCTCTCAACTAAGAGTCCAATGAAGGTGGAGAGTTAAAGGTAGCAGAAGCCTCGAGATGCCATCCTACAAATGACAGTAAATAATGTATTCTACTGCCAAAAATGAAAAAAAAACTATTATTCATAATGTATTCAGTAAAGGTATTTTTTAAGAGCTATAAGGAGTTCAACATTGGCTTTAAAAAACTAAGTTATTAAAGCCCACAAATCGAGTTGCAAGGACTTTAACCTTGTCTCAAAACTAAAACCAATGTCTAAAGACCCAAAATAGAGAGTTTCAAGGATTTCAGCCTTAATTCTAGGTTTAAGCTAATGTCTTAGGACCTAACATTCAAGTTGTAAGGATTTCAACATTGGCCTAAGGCTATCATTCAAAGGTCTAGTGACCCAAAAAAGACTACAGTCCTTGGACCACACAACACAAAAAAATAGTCAAAAGTCTCTGAACCCATAATATACTAAGGGATTATCGAGATTTTCATCCATAACTCCAAAAAGCCTAGGGTTTAAAGACCCATAAAATCCCATTTTCTTACATCAAAAATTTTTCTTCTTACTCTGCAATTATACAAAAAAAAATGTGCAACCCTTAGCCAAACACACCTTGGACCTAATTTTTGAAGATCTTTAAAGAAAAACTTTTGTTTTAAAAAAACTTTGTGGAGACTAAGTGTTCAAAATACAAAAAATATCCAAAACTTCAGTTTTTAATAGGACAATGTGTAAGGCCAAAGGTTCAGAGGTTTCTGAACCCTTTGAAAAACCTCAAAACATCCTCTTCAGGGCGTTAAGGTCTAGAGGATTTGCATCCCAAAACAACCCTCGAATTTTTCTCAATTCAAAGGTCTTAGGACCTTTATAAGGATATCAAATTTCAAAATTTCCATGTTTAGAGGTCTTAGGACCCTTTTGGGGATTTCATATTCCAGTTTACCCCAGTTAAGAGGTTTTATGACCCTTTATGGGACTTTAAGTTACAATTTTAGTAAGTCTATAGCTTATAGTACCCTTATAAGCACTTTATATTTCAAGCGTTCAAGACATTTTAAAATTTAAGGTCTTGGGGCCCTTTTACATATTTGATTTTAGGCCTTTTCACTCCAAATTTTTTTGGACTAAGTGTTTATGAAAAATTATCCTTTAGTCCTAAAAAATTGCAAGTATAAAGCGCTGAAATTTTCTAAGGTCTAAGAACTCATTAAAGAACCCGAATCTCAACTTCAAAAACTTTTGAAAATATGTGGCATCAGGTCTTAGGACTCTCAGGTCTGCTCCAGCAGATCCACGACTCAAGTTAATTTGATTTACTAAGTAACCTTAGTGTACAAGGGTGTACTACATACAGGGAAAACCTTATCAGACCATATATAGTACAAGTTAGTGCAAAAAATTACTTACCAAAGCAAAAATTAAAGTAAGTGTGAAGTGAAGATTGAACAAAAAATTTCCATGATTTTAAAACTACCTTTTCGTTAAGAGTGGATATGGATATTATAAAGAGTGGACCATAACCAACAGATAGCTTACAAAAACCAAAAAAACATAAAATCCATTCAAGGCTTGAGGTTTTGGTAGTCCACAAGGGCTTCACTTATTAAGGTCAAAGAGTTAAAGCTAGTTTTCATGGCTTCTTCCTCTTGAGGTATAGGACTAGAGGCTTCAAAAATATCTCCTCCAATAATAACTTCATCATCATCTAAGATCACTTTCTTTGACTGGGGGGATTTAGGAAACAGTTCAGAGACATCCACATCACGAAATTATACTTGGACCTTAGCCTTACAAGATTCAAAACAAGTGCTGAAGTTTTGGAAGAGGTATCTTTTGACGGCCTCGTATTCCTCATAGGCATCCAACTGGCTCTGCACAGAAGTATGGATCCACCCCTGAAGTTTTCTATGCTTAATGAAGATTTTGGCATAGCTCGCTTACAACTTATGTCCTTGGGATATCAATTATTCCTTCTCAATAGACATGTTTTTTATTATTTGCTTCAAAAGCTAGATGCCAGCATAAACTAGAATAAGTCTCTCCTTGAAGCTCTGAAGCTTACCTGTCATTCCTTTTTAAATCCTATATTGTCACCTTTAGCTCAACTTGATCGAGGTTACATAGGTCCTCAACCTTGACCAAAGACTCCCATCCAAAACCAATAAAGAAGAACTATCCCTGAAAGTCTTCTCATTAGAAAATATTTTATAATAGACATGTTCTAGGGAATTAACCCGTGTCTTTAAGGAATCCATATCTTTTATAATAGACCCCACCCACAACCTCTAATCGTTGATCCTTCAGTCTAAATGTGAACGAGTGAGGTCCCAATTGCTTTCCATCTTGATAGCCTTCCTTCATGCTCCACTACCACCAAAAGCATGAACTAAAAGAGATTTAATTAGATGTTGAGCCAACAAGAGAAACAAAATATGAGAACAAGGAACAAAATGTAAAATGGTTAAGGAATATTGCAGATTAATGTGCAAGTACCTTTCCTGTCAAATGGACCAGCTCCTCAACATTGGTAGGGGTATCTCCACCCCTCAAAGTGGCCACCATATCAACTTTTTATCTCGGAAAGAGAATGGAGGGAATACATAATTAAGGCATAAGATTATATCCACTCAGTTGAGAGAGGCCTTGAGTAAATATTCCCCTCTAATGAATTAGTCACATCATCCTCCCATTGAAAACTCCCCTCCCCGTGAGGGGAAACCACCTTCTCAAAGTTTGGTTTCTGTAAAACAAAGGGATGAGAGTACCTTGGAATATAATGACCTTTTTGGGATATTCTAGAAGTCATACATACTCCCTATTATGCTTATAGTAAGGGTAGGGTTTTTTAAGATCTAAATATAAGCCTTTAATAGGTAGACCCCGAGTTGACCTCCTCCGCCAACTTGGCCCCGGGAACTGGAATGTCCATTGGAGCATTGAACTTCAAGCGCTTGGTGGTCTTTGATCTCTTCTTCTCATTGATATATGATTTAAAAATAGTCTCCTGGATAAACCGCTCGGCTATCCTTTATTCTTCCTATTCCTCTACTACATCAAATAGAGGTTAGAGTCGTCTATTAGAGAACAAGTGAAGAAAGTTAAAAAAAGGGCAAAAACTACTTACAAGGTAAATAATTAAAAAACATAATGGGCTCATAAACTAGGGTAGAGATCATTCAACCTTCGAAGGGACCCTTGGACTGATCATCTCCCCCTTAAAAGGTCTCATGGACTTCTGCCAAGACTTTAAATACAATCTTCCTTTTCTAGGAGGCTAAGATATAAGGCTTAGACTCCAGAGCGGACCACAATGATCTTGGGAACCTCGGGGAGTCCTACAAGTGTCAGAGGCCTAGGCTTAGGTACCAACCCATAAATAAAGAGACTCCTAATAATGACATGAATATCAAACGCAGTAAACTCTCCGACATGGTGGTCTCAAGCTACTGCAAACGATAATTGAAAATTTCATTCTCAACATAGAGGTCAATCGAAGCACTAAAAAAATGTGAAACTTCAACTTACCTACTAATGGAGTAGTATACCAAAGATTGGGGAAGCCAATGGTCTTAGTAGGATCTGGCAGTCCCAAGCTCCCCTAATAAAGAAGAATCCATTCCTTGAGTTCTTGGGAGCATTATTCTTGTTCTTAATAAAGGTCATCACGTTAAGACTGGGGGATAGGTACTTCAGACCCTTATCGATTGTCTTTTTCTCCTGAAATTTACATAGCTTAAAGAACTGGGTTGGGGAGCATCACACTTGACCTCGCTCACCTCCCTAAAGGCTAAGACTGTGGTTATCAAAGATATCTATGATTTTACTACTAGTTGAGAAGGGGCTATACCCATGCCTTTAAGAATCCTGACCACGAACAATGGTAAGGAGAATTTGTCTTCATTCTTAATGAATCACTCATTAAAGCACACATGATTAGCCACCATTAAAAATCTAAGATTTTAAAGAATGACACTCTTCGAAATATGATAAATCTTCTAGAATATTTCCAAATCCTTCTTAATAAACCACGAGGCATAGTGAGACCCACCAAAAAAATTAAGGTTGAAGACCTCCTCATAACTCATCAGTTTCATTCTAGGAGGAATAAAACCATTGGGAATATGAATACGGGGATCATATTTTGAATTCACCATGAAAGGAAGAGAGATATGGGGCCTAACAACAAATAGGGGCATGGGGTTCAAGAACTTAGAGGGAGAAATTTTTTCTATAGAAATTATTTGGAATAAAGGGTTTGCTTGCTCGACGAAATTCTAAAATAGAAGAGATAAAGTGGAAGTTATGGTGAAGAACTCAATTCAGTCCAAGGGGATATTTGATATCCTTTAAGGCGTAGAGTCCCATACACTTCAATCTCCAGGATAAGACACTTTAGTCACATCAATGATCACAGTCACCATCACCTTTCCATAGCCATGTATGAGTTCCTTCCCAACATAATCTCATGATGATGGAAATCTCAGTGGCTACTTATGATCATACCCCCAACTTGAAGAAGAGATAAGTGTTTTCCCTTGCGACCTTTGCAAGAATAAATAAGGGTATACTGATGATACCCTATTCTAGACTTGGTATTTAGAAGATGCTTAAACTACCAAACTACCTCTAAGGTAGGGAGGGTAGAGGCCCTAAGGTTCACCCTTGACCTCAGATTTACTATTACTTTCCTCATAAAGTCTCTGCTACTTTTAAGGGTGAACTATGGTACTGTTAAAGAATTTAGTCGTGCATTCTTGCTCCCCAAAAGTCCAGTCGTTTAGGCATACCTCCTTAGAGACCTCAACATCAAGGTTCCACCATGAATTATGCTCAGAGTGGACCTCAAATTGAAGGGAAATGATCTCTTAAGGTCACCCAAGCCCCAATCCTAGGATGTGGAAGTATGTGGGACTTCAGAATAAACTTTAAGAAACTCCACAACCCTTCCAGACCACTTTGACCTTCGACAAGACTCATACAAGAAGTCTGAGGATGTAGGCGAGAGTCATAACACTATTCCATCTACCGCCACTACCCATCTTCAATTGCATTGAAATTTTCCATCAGAATTAAATGTTATTAAAAACCATTTTACACCACCCCCAAATACTTTATCTAACACTCCACCAGTTTCTAGACACCAGCAAACCTCAGGGATGCCACTTCCTTGTTGTGCTAGTTCAATCATTACCTTTCTAGGTATTTATGTATAACTAGGAAGAAGATGGAAGGTAAAAGGCAACTAATCTCGAGCATTCAAATATTTTACAACATTCAAGAAATTAGACTTGCAAATATCCAAGAGTTATAGGCATACACAAGTGTTTTATTCTTTGTTCCATATTGATAACCCATTGTTGTAAGTTTATATTTGTAACTTCGATCATTTTCTTCCTTACATAGCTTATATATCTCGTCGAGCCCTAAATTAGTTCTTAGGAACCCTTAGATAAGTCACTAGTTACTTCCTAAGGTCCTCTATATAGTTGATGAAGGTCGTAATACCTCAGGCTCTCTTCGCCAAATCTCAAGAGGACTCATATACTATAATAACTCATTTATAATCTAATAAAATAGTACAACATCTTTGACAGTGGACATAAAACCCTCGTGTGTGGTCTGAACCACTTTGATTCATTGTGTGTTACTTTAACACTCCTATCTTGTTACCTGTCTAAGGTCCATAGGGGAGCACATGTGAGTATAAATTTATTTACGATTTTAACATTCATTGGGACCCTAGATAGAGAGAAAAAAAGACTTAAGGGGTAGAGCGATAAAGAGAGAAACCATAACTAGAGAAAGAAAATAAAGAGTGAGAAAGAAGGAGTCTAGAAGGAGTTACAAAAGAATGAATGAGAGTGAGTGAACTCATACCAAGCTCTACCAAAAACAAATCATGAGTTATTTTCTTTAGGATACCAACTAGGTGTTAGAGAAGTTGTCAAGTTTTCTATCAAATAAGAGAATATCTCATTGAATCTTAAATTTCTCACACACTACACATGTTGTTAGGATTTGTATTATTTAGTTTATTTCAAGCTATAAAAGTTTTATTAAAATAATTTTTATTTTAAAGAATTTTAAAAGCCTTGGATTCCTTTGGATTTTCTCTTGTATGTTATATTTTGTTTGAGATCCAAACTCTCTTCTTAAATCAGAACTTTTTTAAATACAGAAAATGTTTAGATTTGAGTTTGTATATAAGGGAATCTTTTGAAACATTTTGAAAGTTTTTATATCTAAAGTTTTTTACATAGAGCCTTTAAGATCTAAAACCAGAATAAATATCTCTTAAAGAGTTTCTAATTTAAATTACATATAAAATTCTTGTAATTACTATTTTAGGGTGATTGAGTTGGAATGTGCCTATTAATCACATAACACAACACTACATTACATATTACACACTACAAATCACTCCAGTCTCTTTTGGATGATATTTGGGGGAGAGAGAGGTGTACTCCATGATGATACAAGGTTGAAGGTTCAATTATTTATAGAAAGATATCAAAAATAAGTATCTAGAAGGGATATCAGTTTAGTTAATTATTTCATTTCCTTTCAATCTTATTTTGTTGTACTTACAGCCTAAATTTGATTGTGACTGATTTTATTTTTGTGTCATAGAGAAAACTGAGGATGTTTCCCCAGGTAGTTTGGGATTTTACTGCATAAAAAATCTTGTTTTAAAGTGACTAGCAAACTTAAGTTTTAAAGTGATTAAAACTTAATAAGATTTTATAAATAAAAGGATGATTTAGGATATTAGTGATTCTTAAACACATCTTGTGTTTTAAAACCTATTACACTTTTATACAAATTATATTATTCAGTAAGATTGTCCTATTATACTTGAAGTAATTTTAAATTTGTTAAAATAAAACTTTGAGTTATTTAGATAAGGAGTATGTGATGGATATACAAAAAAATCTTGTGATAAAGAACATGTGCACTACTAAAATATGGAAAAAAGATATACACAAGAAGCACATAACAAGTTAAGAAATAAAACAAAAAAATCCACATAAAACATCGTCCAGTCCTCAAAGTTCCCTAGAAAAGTAACCATTATGGATATCCCGACTCGCTAATGTGCCTCTAATGGGGTGAGTGGTAACAAAACACGCTTTCATCCCCAAAGAAGGAATAAAGAGGATATCTAGACGATGTTGGCAATTGATATGTGTGATAGAATAAAACTTAGAGTCACTAACCTATTTTATCATAAATAATAAAAACATAAGTGATTTCCCCCAAAAAAGAGTGACAAGGAAAATAGATCAAAATAAAACAAAAGAGAAATGGATGGGGGACTAAGTTACGAAAAAGATACGGACATGATTATGTGTAAAATGTTTGCCAACATGAATAAGTGTGCCATTATAAAAGGTGTATGTAAACAATAATATGTTTGACTATGTAGTAAACTATGTCCAAATATGAGTAGGTGTGACTATGTGTGAGAGTGTGTTCAGATATAAATAAGTGTGACCAATTGTACAAAAATGGATAAGTGTGACTATATTGAAAAGTTTTCTCACATTTGAAAAAGTGTGACTTAAGTGAAAAAGTGTGTGACTATGTGGGAAAGTGTGTGCACATATAAATAAGTGAAAAATTATTTTCAAACATGAATAAGTGTGACTATGTAGAAAGTTTTTTCACACATGAATAAGTGTGACTAAGTGGAAAAGTGTGTGTAAATGTTAATATATTAAAGTAAGTGAAAAAGTGTGTGTAAATGTGGATATGTGATAAGCTGTATGTAAATGTCAATATGTAAAAGAAAATGAAAAAGTGTCTGTAATATAAATGTATGAAAATAAGTACGAAATGTGTGTAAGTGTGAATATGTGAAAATAAGTGAAAGTATGTGCAAATTGTGCACGAGTATAAATGTGTGTAAGCTTAAATGTGCAAATAAATGAAAGTACGTGCAAGGTGTACAAGAGTGTAAACATGCAACTATATGTGTAAAATATAATGGTGTCATGAGTATATTACAGACATATCATAAAATCACCATGGAAAATGTGAGTAAGAACATTTAAGAGAAACAAATAAATATGGGTGGGCTTATATTAGTCATGAATCACTATGAGAAAGTGGCCACGAACAAATAAGCCACTAAATATGAAAAAGAGATAAATTCATAAATGGCGTAATATATAAAGAAAAAGGAAAATGAAATATTAACAAAATCGAAATTGAATCTCAAAGTAGATTCGGACACCTACATACCCTCACGAAGAGAGATCAAATCCCATTTATTTTGAAACGGATTTTAAAAAGTGGGTCTACATTGTATTTAAAATTTAGGGGTTCTTATGACTTACTTGTGAAGAGTGTGTATTGAAACCCTTCTTTGTGAAAAGTGGGTTTGGAAACCCTTTTATGTGAACAATTGATTTATAAACCCGTTTGTATGAAAACATATTTTAGAAACCCTTATGTGTGAAAATGAGTTTAGAAACCCATTTGTGTAGTGGATTTAAACCCATTTTTGTGAATAAACCAAATGTATAGCATCGCTATATTATCAAATACATTATAAACCCTTTATTCGTTTTTTTAATCTATGAATATAGTCTTAAGAATATAAATCTGGATTAAAAAAAGAGGTGATAGACTAGTGCTAATTAGTGTTATGAAAAAAATGGTACTAGAAAAATACAAATAATAAATATGTATGAAGATGATATTAAATTGAGAAGGAAACAAAGTGAGTCTAATATCTAAAGATAGTAAGACTTTTAAACATTTATTATAGATTGAAATGTAATTATTCTTGACAATGACTTCCAAAAAATGATTCAATGTATCGTGATGATGCAATGGGTGATGTTTGAATGAGGAAATTTGGTGAAAATCGAATGCATGGGATGATGAGGTGAGGGTTTAAAATAGGTTTGAGGCTAAAAGAGGGATAAAGTGAGTGTTTGGAAGCTTCCATAAGTTAATTTTTAGATTCCCTAAAGGCGAGGGGGTGGATGACATTTAAAAGGATAAAAAATGATTTTTCTTAGCGATTAAGTCAGGCGCTAGGGTAGTGTTGATTGAAACCTTAGGTGGCCTGTTGATCAACACTCTATCCTTATTTAATTCTGATTTCAACAGAGTTTCATATTTTTGTCCATAATTATTTACTCTAGTTTCTAAATTGCATTGGATCAGAACCACCGGAAAGATAATTCAAATCTCTAAAATTTACTAAAATAAATGAAGAGACAAAAGTTTATGTGCATGAAATTTTCTTTTAATTTTAATAAAGGGTTTATTAATGGGGTTTTCGAATGGCTTTGGGTTGCTTAAGTCTTGGGATGGGGTTTTCTTTTCTTAAGACTTATAAAATGGTATATGTGTGTACATATAAGGTCTTAGACAAACTTAGATATCCTTGAGTGACTTAAGAAAACTTCAAAAGGGGGTAATAAGGGTACGTAAATGGGGTGTCGTCAATAAGAAATAATAATACAATATCATTTTTGTAACCGGGTAGTCCCCTTGTATCCTGGGAGTATGGTAATACAATTTGAGGTGTAACCCCTATAGGTATGATAATAAATGATAACCCATAAACTCTTTAATGAACACAAGTAAGCACACAATATTATATTTGGTCAACACTCAAATTGGACTCACAATGCACTCGTGTATAACTTAAACAACAATAAAGGAAACTCAGAAACAACTGAGTCGGAAGGAGAAAGGAGTAAGCACCCTAGATACACCTTGGCAAGCAGCGAAATACAGCAAAAACCTCTGAAAGATCTCTAGTTAGCTATTAAAATCTTCACAATAAATGACAATGGTGGGTGAGTAAGAGCTCTGGTCTGTAATAACTTCTTTCTCTGTGATCATAATCTCTCTAGAGAAGGACTCTAAAAGAACATCCTCCCCTCAGAAGTGGTTGAGGCCTATAAATAGCCCCCTCGCACCACTCCCGAGGTGCCTCAGTCTTTCAAATCTATGAAAGACATCCCTCATACTTCATGTCACAAACATTAAATGCCTGATGGACTAGTCAACTCTATGTCATAAACATTAAATGCCAAGATATGACTTTTGCCTAATAATTGTGCATCAGGGGGGCTGTCATCACAGAGGTGGATCATCAACTGTCTGACAGCCCCAAATGCCACGGTGGTTTACTTGAGTGTAGATTTGATATTGCTTGGCTGGCTAGTGACATCACCTAAAGTATATGTGACCTTAAGTATAGGGTTATTTGGTTCACAACAGAATGCACGATGGAACTCAAGGCTGCTCTGCCCAGGATTCTACGATCAAATGTCTGTTGGTGTTTTACCAGGTGTATCTAAGATGGTCAGGACAATCCCCAATGTTTCCTCACTTCTCAATCCTCCAAACCAAATCCCTCTGAAGTTCCCACGGCGGTGCCTCCCGATAGAGCATGAAAGCTCTCCCAGGCCCTTCCAAGACTGGTCTCTCGCTACTACCATTTGACCTCACACTAAATAGCGCTATAATCATTACATCATTACAATTTTTATAGCTTGTAGCCAATATGAGAAAGATACAACACTTTAAGTAAAACAAAAAAGCTAAAGGATGATCCCTCTTAGCCAATTACTTCGTTGGAAGATCTCCCTAGACTGCCACGTTGAGCTGCCTCACTTTAGTTGCCACGCTGAGCTACCTCCCTTGAGCTGCCTCGCTGACTTATTCCCTTGAGTCTATTGTATTAGCTGGGGGATTATCTCTAATATTGAGATTATATTCAAGCCCCCTATATTTTCCCTTTCGTGTAGAGATTTGTTATGGTACTAAGAAATGTCTGCACAAAAACTTCTTAATCCAATGAACCTCCTATTTGTGGAAAATTCTTGTATCTCTGTCTACATTACAACTTTAGTCGTTATCACTGCAAGAAAAAGTAAAATTCTCCCCGATGTACCAGAACCAAAGCGTTGCGAATCGTCAATGAATGGTGAAGGGACAACGTAACTTTTTATGTCGTTGCGCCTCAGTCGTTCCGTCTTCTTCACTAGATATTGGATTTCTTCAAAACATTTGAGGAAGTTACTGATTATCCAAACTGATTGTTAAAAAGTTAAACTCTCCTTTGTCTGCACTGTTCCGTGTCACCATGCAGTATAGTTGTAATAAGTTGGTATTTGCATTAGGACTACCCCCTGGTGGTATGCAATCTCCCTTCTGAACATTCCTAGTATTTAGACTTATGAAATTCTCCCAAGGTAACTTATTGAACTATAAAATTCTTCCTTGTTTCTTCATGCCACTATTCTTCTTCATTTTATGTTGTTTAAAAAGTAAAATTCTCCTCGATGTACCGAAGCAGAAATAACTTTGAACGGGCTTGTGACGAGGAGACATCGTGGACTTTTTGTACTGCGCTACCTGGAGACTTTTCTCTAACATTAGAATGCTCCTGCGTAAATTCTCCCGATGAAATTCCCCTAAGTTGAAGGTATTTTCTCGTTTGGACTGTGCTGCGTCATCGTTTTATCTTATTCAAAAAGAAAAGTTCACCCTGAAGTGCCTAAGTCAAAGCTAACCCCATTTGGACTTGTGGCAAGGAGACATCGTATCTTTTTTAACCGTGGTAACAACTTCTGCATTGTGGAACATTCGATGTGACTGACATTAAAAAACTCTGGTGCTAAAATCATAACCAGTTTTGAAATAAACCTTTTCTATTCCCCATGTGTCACTTCATTAAATGGCGCAGTGCCGTTTTTTCAACTGTCAGGATACTCCCCGAAGTTCCACGTGTCCATTTGAAATAATTGTGGGGTGGTTTGCACGTGTGGTGGTTGGAAACTCAAAAGCCAACTTAAAAATTTCAAACGTTTATTATTCAAACACTTAGCCATTTTTTTCCATTCGCATTTCCGTCGTCTTCTTTAACCCTCAAAGCATTTAGAGAGAGAAACCCCTCAAACTTCCATTGTTAACAAGATTTTCTATTGTTTATTTTCCTTCGTCATCTTCTTCGCCACCTCCTGTAGCGATACTCCACCATTTTCATCCTTATCTCCTCCTTGTCAAGCTTTCTTCTTTTATCGCTACCTGGTATGGCTTCTTCAAGTATTCGTAACATGCCTGGAACCAGGGCTCCGCCTGCAACAACCCTTGCCCCTACTGCTACCTCTTTTCTAGATGCCCCTTCTTTGGTGGAAGTACGCCAAGAACAGCTGCACTTCTATCATCGCTCCCTCATTTTTGGTGAGTAAGATGATCAGGGCGCCCTCAAAACTTGAACTCTAAGTGCCAAGTATGACCCTTTAATTTTTGGTGATGATGACCAAGATTCCACTTCTTGGGGTTATATTCCTCTGAAGGGGACTAAGAGGTTTCGTCTTGACAGAGGTGACTTACCTTGGTCCCACATTAATTTTGAAGGACCTAGTGGTTCCCCCTTCCACTTTGCTGCTTGGAATTTATTTATGCGGACCACTTATTCTGATGCTCTTTCCAATGTTGGTCTCCATCAAGCTGCCTAGTTTGAGTAATTCTCACTCTCTAAACACAATGCTACACTTCAAATCTTGGTCTCTCTTTGGAACATTACAATTCACACATTCGTTATTTCATGGGAGAGTTCACCGTTATGCTTGAGGATGTTTGTGAGCTTCTTGAGCTTGATCCCATAGGTATTTTGACCTATCACGATAAGGCTTTGGACGTCGAAAAGACAAAGGCTCGAGCAGACTTAGACCATATTTGCAGGAGATGTATCGATATTTTTAACAAGGCTACGTTCATTCCCTTCATAAACTACTTATATCATACCAACCCCACTACTGAGATAAGACCCCCACATATTCAACGGGAGTAGCAGGCCTCTTAGCAGCCTCCTCTACACGTCTAGAGGCCGAATGCCGTGAATAAATAAGACCTATCATGGGAGAACGGGGAGGAGATAAATCATTCATAGAAGCACTGATGTTCCCTCCCACAAAAGGACTTAGAGGAGGAGAAGGCCTTTCTTCATCAACCTCATAATGAAAATAGAAAAGAAAGAACAAGTGTAAAAAAAAGAAATGAGAATTCACTAAAATATAAACGGCTAAGTGTGGGAGACTTACCTCATGCTGAGAAGAAGAGTGTGATGGTACAAAAATGGACAAAGTCAGAGGAGCAGAGTGAGGAGAAGCCCTCTTGATGAGATCAACTGCAGCCTCAAGGCTATCATCAACTGATATAACTGCATCAGGAGAAGGAGAAGGAGAACTTCTAGGAGTAGGGGTAACTGTTGTGGGTTGTACTATAAAGTCTTGGCATTTACTTTCCTTGGTTCCTAAAGTTTTCTTCCTCGTACCAGAAGCGCCAGTAGCTAAAGAACCATGGGAACCTCTTTTTCTTTGTGAAGTCCTTTCAGTAGGATCCACCACGATAGTGGGAAACGACTCAGGAGGAGGAAATAATGGTGCAGTTTGTCAAAATATCCGTTGTAGCCATTTTACCTCCTTTTTAATTTCCTCCCGTATTTCCTCAAGCACATTAGTAATGGGAGGAACAGAGGTAATGGGAAAAGCATCTATAGGGGCTTGGTACTTGCGCGGGGACCTGGGCTTCGAGGAGGCCCCACTCCTGGTCTTCCTTGACTTTTGCGAAGGGGTTTGTAAGGGAACCTCATCAAAAGTTGCATTAGCAGAAGAACTTCGAGCAGGGGGTTTAATCGTTGAAGCTTTCTTGGCCTTGGCTGCAGTAATGGGGATTGCTGGGCAGCATAGAGGCACCTCGCTAGGAGGATCCTTCGGTGTTCGGCTGAGAGGGAACTTAATTCCCAGAATGAAATTCCCCTTTATCCGCAGCTCTAAAGGAGGAAAACTTTGTACAACGGGGTAAACCGGGGGACTTTGGATGAATTCGTGCATTTTGTCTATTTGTCTTGGCCAAGATTTTAGTGCAAAATCACTAGTTACATCCCCCTTCCTTGAAAGTGCAGGAATGGTAACACGACCACTTTTGGCTGAGTAGATCATGGAAGCAGTTGACATAGTGTAGAAGGCACAGGCCTTAGGAAAAGATGCCCTGGGGTGAGAATCTTAAAACATCGACCGAGGAAACCCTTGGTCGTACCCAAACTGACGGCTACAACAGTTGGGGTTGTAATGTTCAAATGTGTATCCCCATTCAGTGTAAGAGGGTAGATAGATGGGAGTCAAGGCCAGAACGATGGCAAAAGAAGGATCCTCGGCTATAAAATCCTCAAAAGTGGGACCCACCACCCTGGGTATATGACCAAAAAAGTTCCAAGTGTGGGAAAAGAAATCTTCATTATAGGCCCTCATCACGAAGCAATTTTCTTTCTCAAAAATGCCTAGAAGCTCCTTTATGCTCTGCTTCTTATGAAATCAAAAAAGGCAATGGGGCTTGATTATTTCTTCAGCCCGAAGGGGAACACAGTTGGCAGATATCTCGAGAAAACGAAAGTGAAGAAAATCAGTTAAAATAATGGCATTGGAAAAGTTGGCCAAGTTATATCTACACACGGAGAGTTCCATGTCCATATGGGTCCTATCCAACCATGTATAAAGTGACCCTAAGGCCATGGCTGCTAGAGGAAGCCTATATCCTCTAGGAAAATGGATAGAAAACTTGATTAAGTCCCTTTGTGGTTAATCATTGGGTTTTTTAGGCAAAAGAAAATGAGAAATAATCACAAGTATGTGAGGAACCCCCCACATATTCAACGAGAGTAGCAGGCCTCTTAGCAGCCTCCTTTGAACGTCTGCAGGGCGAACGGCGTGAATAAGTGAGAACTATCATGGGAGAATGAGGAGGATATAAATCGTTCATAGAAGCACCGAAGCATCCTCCCATAAAAGGACTCACCGGAGGAGAGGCCTTTCTTCATAAACCTCCTAACGAAAACAAAAAAGAAAGAACATGTGTCAAAAAGGAGAAGATAATTCACTAAGCTATAAATGGCTAAGTATGGGAAGACTTACCTTGTGCTAGGAAGAAGAGTGTGATGGTAAAAAAAAGGGCGAAGCTAAAGGAGAAGAGTGAGGAGAATCCCTCTCGGTGAGATCAGCTACAACCTCAGGGCTATCATCAACTGATATAACTACATCGAGAGAAAGAGAATGAGATGGAGAACTTCTAGGATTAGGGGTAACTACTGTGGGTTGCACTATAAATGCTTGCCTTTTACTTGCCTTGGTTCCCTAAGTTTTCTTCCTTTTACCAGAAGTGCCAGTAGTTGAAGAACCATGGGAATCCCTTTTTCCTCGTGAAGTCCCTTTAGTAGGATCCACCACGATAGTAGGAAACGACTCGGGAGGAGGAACTGATTGAGCAGTTTGTCAAAATATATGTTGTTGCTGTTCTACCACCTTTATAACCACCTACCGTATTCCCTTAGGCACATTAGTATTAGGAGTAACAAAGGGAATGGGAAAAGCATTTATAGGGGCTTAAGACTTATATGAGGACCTAGGCTTCGAGGAGGCCCCACTCCTGTTCCTCCTTGCCTTTTGCCAAGGGGTTATGAAGGACCCTCACCAAAAGCTGCACCGGTAGAAGAACCTCCAGCAAGGGGTTTAGTCGTTGGCGATTTCTTGGTCTTGGCTGCAGTAATGGGGATTGATGGGCAGTATGGAGGCAACTTGCTAGGAGGATCCTTCGGTGTTCAACTGAGAGGGAACTCAATTCCCATAACGGAATTCCCATTTATCCCAAGCTCCAAAGGAGGAAAACTCAATACAACAGGGAAAATAGGACGACTTTGGATAAATTCATGAATTTTGGCTATCTGTCTTGGCCAAGACTTCAGCGCAAAATCACTAGTTACATACCCCTTCATAGAAAATGCAGGAATGGTAACAAGGTCACTTATGGTTGAGAAGATCGTGGAAGAAAATGACATAGTCTAAAAGGCATAAGCCTCAGGAAAAGATGTCCTGGGGTGAGAATCTTGAAACACCGATTGAGGAATCCCTTGGTCGTACCCAAACTGATGGTTGCCACGGTTGGGGCTATAATGTTCAGACGTGTATCCCCATTCAAGTGTGAGAGGGCAGATAGTTGGGAGTCAAGGAAAAAAGGATAGAAAAAGAAGGATCCTCAGCCATAAGATCCTTAGAAGTGGCCCCCACCACCCTGGGTACAAGAATAAAAAATTTCCAAGTGTGGGTAAAGGAATCTTCACTATAAGGCCTCATTATGAAGCATCTTGCTTTGTTAAAATGGTCGAAAACTCCTTTCTATTCTATTTCTTGTGAAAGAAAAAAAGGCGATGGGGCTTGAAGATTTCTCCAGCACGAAGGGGAACGCAGTTGGCAGATATCTTAAGAAAATGGAAGTAAAGAAAACCAGTCAAAATGATGGCATTGACAAATTTGTCCAAGTTCTATCTTCCCAAGGACCATTCCATGTCTAGATGGGTCTTGTTCAACCATGTGTAAAGTGACCCGAAGGCCATGGATGCTAGAGGAAGCCTATATGCTCTTGACAAATGAATAAACGGATTAGTCAATTCCCTACATGGTTGATCACTGGGTTTGCCAAGCAAGAAAAAATGAGAAAGAATCACAAGTATGTGAGGAATCCCCCACATATTTAATGGGAGTAGCAAGCTTCTTAGCATCCTCCTCTGTACATCTGGAGGTCGAACAACGTAAATAAGTTAGACCTATCGCGGTATAACGTGTTGGAGATAAATCGTCCACAGAAGCATCGAAGCGTCCTCCCATGAAAGGACTCACTAGAGGAGAAGGCCTTTCTTCATCAACCTCCTGAAGAAAATAGAAAAGAAAGAACAAGTGTCAGAAAAGAGAAGAGAATTTACTATGCTATAAATGACTAAGTGTGGGAAGACTTACCTCGTGCTCAGAAGAAGAGTGTGATAATATGACAACGGGTGATGCTAGATAATAAAAGTGAGTAGAATCCTACTCGATGAGATCGGCTGCAACCTCAGGGCTATCATCAACTGATAGAACTACATCGGGAGAAGGATAAGGAGAAGAAGTACTTCTAATAGTAGGGGTAACTGCTTTGTGTTGCAATATAAAGTCTTGGCTTTTACTTGCCTTGGTTCCCAGAGTTTTCTTCCTCTTACCAGTAGATCTGGTAGCTGAAGGACCATGAGAACCACTTTTCCTTCGCAAAGTCCCTTCACTAGGATCCACCACGATAGTGGGAAACGACTCCGAAGGAGGAACTGATGGCACAGTTTATTGAAATATATTTTATAGTCGTTCTACCTCCTTTCTAATTGCCTCCCTATTTCCTCAGACACATCAGTATTGGGAGGAACAAAGGCAATGGGAAAAGAATCTATAGGGGCTTGGGACTTACGTGGGAACCTAGGATTTTAGGAAGCCCAACTCTTGGTCTTCCTTGCCTTTTGAGAAGGGGGTTGTGAGGGATCCTCACCATAAGTTGCAACGATAGAAGCCCCTCCAGCAGGGGGTTTAGGTGTTGGATCTTTCTTGGCCTTGGCTGCAGCAACGGGGATTGCTGGGCAATATGGAGGCAGCTCGTTAAGAGGATCCTTCAGTGTTTGACTAAGAGGGAACTCAATTCCTAGAATGAAATTCCCCTTTATTCATAGCTCCAAAGGAGGAAAACTCTGTACAACGGGGTAAACCGGGGGACTTTTGATGAATTCATGAGATTTGGCTATCTTTCTTAGCCAATACATCAGTGAAAAATCACTAGTTACATCCCCCTTCCTAGAAAGTTCATGAATGGTAACACGACCATTTATAAGTGAGCAGATCGTGGAAGAAGTTGACATAGTGTAGAAGGCACAGGCCTTAGGAAAAGATGCCCTGGGGTGAGAATCTTGAAACATCGACCGAGGAACTCCTTAGTCGTACCCAAACTGATAGCTGCAATAGTTGGGGTTGTAATGTTCAGACGTGTATCCCCATTTAGTGTAAGAGGTCAAATAGATGGGAGTCAAGGCCAAAATGATGGCAAAATAAGGATCCTCGACTATAAAATCCTCAGAAGTGGGACCCACCACCCTGGGTACAGGACCAAAAAAGTTCCAAGAGTGGGCAAAGGAAACTTCACTATAGGGACTCATTATGAAGCATCTTGCTTTGTCAAAAATGCCCGAAAACTCCTTTATACTCTATTTCTTGTGAAAGCAAAAAAGGTGATGGGGCTTGATTATTTCTCTAGAACTAAGAGGAACACGGTTGACAGATATCTCGAGAAAATGGAAGTAAAGAAAACTAGCCAAAATGATGGCATTGGCAAAGTTGGATAAATGTTATATCTTCCCAAAGACCATTCCATGTGCAGATAGGTCCTATCCAACCGTGTATAAAATGACCCAAAGGCCATGGGTGCCAGAGGAAGCCTATATCCTTTAGATTAATGGACAGGCATATTAATTAAGTCCCTACGTGGTTGATCATTGGGTTTTCCACGTAAGACAAAACGAGAAAGAATCACAAGTATGTGAGGAAACCCCCACAAATTTAATGGGAGTAGCAGGCCTCTTAGCAACCTCCTATGCACGTCTAGAGGTCGAACGAGGTGAATAATTGTGACCTATAGTTGGAGAATGGGGATGAGATAAATCAGTCGTTGAAGTACATAAGCGTCCTCCCATGAAAGGACTCACCGGAGGAGAAGTCCTTTCTTCATCAACCTCCTGAGGAAAATAGAAAAGAAAGAATAAGTGTCAGAAAAGAGAAAAGAAATTACTAAGCTATAAACGACTAAGTGTGGGAAGACTTACCTCATGCTCCGAAGAAGAGTGTGATGTTACCACAATGGGCAAAGATGGAGAATAAAAGTGAGGAGAAGCCCTCTCGGTGAGATCGACTGCAACCTCAGGGCTATCACAAACTTATATAACTGTGTCGTGAGAAGGATAAGGAGAACTTCTAGGAGTAGGGGTAACTATTGTGGGTTGCTCTATAAAGGATAGGTATTTACTTGCCTTAGTTCCTAAAGTTTTCTTCCTCTTCCCAGAAGCGCTAGTAGCAGAAGGACTAGGGGAACCCCTTTTTCTTCACGAGTCCCTTCACTAGGATCCACCTCGATAGTGGGAAAAAACTCCGGAGGAGAAACTGATGGCGCGGTTTGTTAAAATATCTGTTATAGCCATTCTACCTCCTTTCTAATCGCCTCCCGTATTTCCTCTGGCACATCAGTATTGGGAGGAACGTAGGTAATGGGAAAAGCATCTATAGGGGCTTGGGACATGCGTGGGGATCTGGTCTTAGAGGAGGACCCACTCTGGGTCTTCCTTGACTTTTGCGGAGGGGGTTTCTAGGGACCCTCACCAAAAGCTGCAACTACAGAAACACCTCCAGCAGGGGGTTTAGGCACTGGAGCTTTCTTGGCCTTGGCTACAGCAACAGGGATTGCTGGGCAGTATAGAGGCAGCTCGCTAGGAGGATCCTTCAGTGTTCGACTGAGAGGGAACTCAATTCCCAGAACAATATTCCCTTTTATACTCAGCTCCAAATGAGGAAAACTCTGTACAATGGGGTAAACCGAGGGACATTGGATGAATTCATGAATTTTGGCTATCTGTCTTGGCCAATACTTCAGTATAAAATCACTAGTTAAATCCCCCTTCCTAAAAAGTTCAGGAATGGTAACACGACCACTTATGGCTGAGCAGATCGTGGAAGCATCTGGTATAGTATAGAAGGCACAGGATTCAAGAAATGATGCCCTGGGGTGAGAATCTTGAAACACCGACCAAGGAACCCCTTGGTCGTACCCAAACGGACGGCTACAATGCTTGGGGTTATAATGTTCAGACATGTATCCCCATTCAGTGTAAGAGGGCCGATAACTAGGAGTCAAGGCCAAAACAATGGCAAAAAAAGAATCCTCAGCTATAAGATGCTCTAAAGTGGGCCCCACCACCTTGGGTACAGGATGGGCAATGGAATCTTCACTATAGAGCCTCATCCTGAAGCATCTTACTTTGTCAAAAATGCCCTGAAATTCCTTTCTACTCTGTATCTTGTGAAAGCAAAAAAGGCGATGGGGCTTGATGATTTCTCCAGCACGAAGGGGAACACAGTTGGAAGATATCTCGATAAAATGGAAGTAAAGGAAACCAGTTCAAATAATGGAATTGGCAAAGTTGTCCAAGTTATATCTACCCAACGACCATTCCATCTCCAGATGGGTCCTGTCCAACCATGTATAAAGTGACCCGAAGCCATTAGCTTCCAGAGAAAGTCTATATCATCTAGACAAACAGATAGACATATTAATCAAGTTCCTATGTGGTTGATCATTAGGTTTACTAGGCAAGACAAAATGAGAAAGAATCACAAGTATGTGAGGAAAACCCCACATATTCAACGGGAGTAGCAGGCCTCTTAGTAGCCTCCTATGCACGTCTGGAGGCCAAACGTCGTGAATAATTTAAACCTATCATGGGATAACGGGGAGGAGATAAATGGGTCATAGAAGCATAGAAGCATCCTCCCATGAAAGGACTCACTAGAGGAGAAGTCCTTTCTTTATCAACCTCCAAACGAAAACAGAAAAGAAAGAACAAGTGTAAAAAAAGAAAAGATAATTCACTAAGCTATAAACGGATATGTGTGGGAAGACTTACCTCGTGCTCAGAAGAGGCCCTCTCAGTGAGATCAGCTGCAACCTGAGGGATATTATTAACTGATATAACTGTATCGGGAGGAGGATAAAGAGAAGGAGAACTTCTAGGAGTAGGGGTAACTACTGTGGGTTTCACTATAAAGTCGTTGCCTTGGTTCCAAAAGTTTTATTCCTCTTACCAGAAGCCCCAGCGGCTGTAGGACCATGGGAACCCCTTTTTCTTCGTGAATTCCCTTCAGTAGGATCCACCACGATAGTGGGAAATTACTCAGGAGGAGAAACTGATGGTGCAGTTTATCGAAATATCAATTATAGACGTTCTACCTCCTTTCTAACCGCCTCCCGTATTTCCTCAGGCACATCAGTATTGGGAGGAATGGAGGTAATGGGAAAAGCATATATAGGGGCTTGGGACTTGCGTGGGGATCTGGGCTTTGAGGAGGACCCACTCTAGGTCTTTCTTGCCTTTTTCGAAGGGGGTTGCGAGGGACCCTCACCAAAAGCTGCAGCTACAGAAACACCTCCAGCAGGGGGTTTAGGCACTGGAGATTTCTTGGCCTTGGTTGCAGAAACAGGGATTGATAGGTAGTATGGAGGCAGCTCCCTAGTTGTATCCTTCGGTGTTTGACTGAGAGGGAACTCAATTCCCAGAACAGAATTCCCCTTTAGCCCCCGCTCCGAAGGATGAAAACTATGTACAAAGGGGTAAACAGGTGGACTTTAGATGAATTCCTGAATTTTGGCTATCTGTCTTGTCCAATACTTCAGCGCAAAATCACTAGTTACATCCCCCTTCTTAAAAAGTGCAGGAAGGGTAACACGACCACTTATGGCTGAGAAGATCGTGGAAGCAGCTGACATAGTGTAAAAGGCACAGGCCTCAGGAAAAGATGCCCTGTGAAAAACTGTTACTAAAGGCATTTAATACAAGATTAAACTATTTAAGTAACTCCAAACTCTTTTTTGAAGAAACTATTTTCTTTAAACCAAATCAGTTTTAATCACAAGTTGTGTTTAATAAAATATGCACAAGATCAGTTCGAGATTTGTTAACAGGTTTTGAAAAATAAAACTAAAACAGTGTTAAATCAGCACACCAGTAAGAATGAGATGAGGAGATGTAGAAAGATTAATGAAAAAAGATTTTTAACGTGGTAAAACCTCACACAACTGAGGAAATATCCACGACTCCCTCTACGGAGTACAAAGAAAAATCCACTAAAACAAAATATAATAGTTACCTATAGAAGTTTAAGAATGTACCCACTGGTGCCCTTCTAACTTTTCTACACTTCTTATTGCTGATGTGGTTCTCCCAGTTTGCTAACTTTGACTTTGTTCCAGTCTTTACGTCGACTCTTGTTTCAAGATCTTATTACCAACACTTTCAGTGTTGTAGTGTGTAAGTGTTTGTGATGGTGCTCTAACACATGCATGCACACACTCACTCTTATCTTTACAAACATTCCTCGTAAAATACAAATTAGATCTATATGCTATGATTTTCAGTTTCTCTCATCTTACGAAACTTAAACCTTATCTGACCTTTAAAAAGAACCCAGAATCCACGGCTATCTTGCTCGAAAGACGTTTCAAGATCTTAATCAATTTCAGGGTTTTAAAAATAATTTTTGAAATTGAAAACCACCAAGTGTGATTCAAACTAGGTCAAAAGGTCATGTTTCAAGAGAACTAGAAAAAGGAAATTATTTTGTTGATTCTGAAGATGAAAACATTTACAGAAAGTAATCAGCAAAAGATATCTCAAGGCGAGAAACTAAGAATGCAGATCTAGGTGTAATATAACATAAAAAGATTAGATCTATGATTTATATGAAACAGAAATACAGATCTAACCTAATGTTTAAGTTGGACACAAGATCTTAAAGTAAAGAGGTTACAGCACGAAACAACTTTCAAACCAACACACAAAAACTCTCAAACACTCAAGGTTGGTGTTTTTTATAAACTGTTTTTGGAAAAAGGGTTAGGGTTTGATAAAGTGTTTGGAACGATTTAGGGTTAGGGTTTCTAACTCTATAATTTCTCTCTCTCTTCTCTCTCTTCTCTCTTCTCACTTTGATTAGACGAAGTGGCAAAATCTTCTCGAAGGCTAAGGGTTAGCCTCTTTAAATACTGGACTGAGAAGGATCGAGAAGGGGGATCAAAATCAATGGCAGAGATTACATCTTGCCATATGAACTTTCATCCAACGGTTAAAGATAAGCAGTTGGTTAAACGCTTTCTGATTGGCTATGAGAGGTTCACAAGGATTGGGACAAGGATGCATACAGGGCGTTGATAAGCTCAATCCAAGGGCTGTAAATAAACACCGGTTTGGTCTCTTAAAAGAAACACACATCCAACCAATAGGAGTTCGACAGGTGTAGGGCAAATAATGGACCATAAAAGCGCGTCTAAAAATAATTACAAACACACCCTAATGTCTTTAACGCTTTCGAATCCTACCCAAGGGAACTTTATAGGAATAAAACTAACAACTAGAAATTAGAGAAATACACCAAAACCTTTTAATTCCAATTTTAATTATGAAAAAATAGTTTTAAAAATCAATAAAAATTCCCAAAAAAATTATCAAAAATTGTTTTAAGCGAAATTAACACACACAACACACACATAAACAATTTATGCAATATATGAACAATGTATGCAGTCCTAATGTGTGTGAGTGTTTGTAAGTATACCTTTGATCAATCAAACTAGAAGAATAAATTATATTATAGTGTCTGAGGCTCTTTGGTATTATAGGGAAGGGACTCAATTTTATCTCTATTTCCAACCTAGAAGAGCACTTTTTCAATGTAGACTCAAGTGAGTCAAGAGTATAAGGTGCTTCAATCTCCCCCTTTGGAAATATGAGACAAAATCTCCTTTGAGTCATCTTGGACTCGTAGGGAAATAAAAAGAAAAAGAAAAATCCTATTCCTATTCAAAAATTCTATCTACCCATATCCTAGAAGAGAAAACTCAACTAAATACAATTGAATACCCTATTGCAACTGTTGAGAATAACTGTACATAAACCTACAAAATAATCACTAAGATCAAGAATTTTAGAATATGTACAAAAGTAATGAACTCATAAGACTCAAATTTCTCACCGTTTTGTCTTAAATGGACAAAGGGAAAACTATGCAAGCCAAATAATTTATTTAGCACAAACCATTCCTATCGATTTATGCAAAGAAATAAACCTATTATAATCCAAAGGTTTGGTAAAAATATCTGCGAGCTGCAAATCAGTAGGAAGATAATTTATTTCTAATTCCTTAGTCTCAAATAATTCGCGTATAAAGTGATGTCTTATTTTTATGTGTTTTGTTCGCGAGTTGAACCAGATTTTTAGAGATATTGATCGCGCTTTGAATATCACAATGGAGATGTAGCTGTTCCTATTCAATACCATAGTCACTTAGCATTTCCTTAAGCCAAAGTAATTGGGCATAGCAGCTTCCAACGGCTATGTATTCAGATTGATAAAGAAGTGCAGTTTTGTTTCTTACTACTCCAACCTACCAAATTATTACCAATATAGTAACATGCTCCTGATGTGCTCTTACTATCATCAGTACACTCTTCCCAATCGGCATCAGTGTATCCTATTATAGTGCTAGGATTATCATTGGTGTACCAAAGTCCTAAATTTAGAGTGCATTTTATGTATTTTATGATTCTTTTAACACAAGTTAAATGGCTCTCTTTAGGATTGTTTTGATAACGGGCACACACGTAAATAGCGTATATAACATCAGGACGCAAGGCAGTAAGGTATAGCAAGGTTCCTATCATACTACGATACAAGGTTGGATCTACGGATTTCCCAGTTTCATCCTTAGACAGTTTGAGAGTAGTACTCATGGGAGTTTTGGCATCTTTTGCACTCTCAAGGCCAAATTTTTTAACAATCTCTAACACGTATTTTGATTGCGAAAAAAAATAATCCTTCTGAATTCTGTTTGACTTGAAGACCCAAGAAAAATTATAAATCCCCCATAAGAGACATTTGAAATTCTTTATGCATAATTTCAGAAAAGGATTTAACTTCTGAACGGGAAGTTGATTCAAAATTGATATCGTCAACATAAACTTGAGCTATAGTAATATGTTTATCAAAATTTATGACAAAAAGGGTCTGATCATTTCTACCTCTCTTAAAACCTTTGTCTAAGAGAAAATTGGAAAGGCGCTCATACCAGGCTCTTGGCGCTTGTTTTAGGCCATACAAAGCCTTTTTAAGATGAAAGACATGATTGGTATATTTAGGGTCAATGAACCCTTTTAGTTGTTCTACATTGGTCTCCTCTATCAATATTCCATTAAGGAAGGCAAATTTGACATCCATTTGATAAAGTGTAAAATGTAAGTAGCAAGCTATGGCAAAGAGAGGATGGACAGATTCTAATTGAGTAACAGGAGGAAAAGTCTTGTTAAAATCTATTCCTTCAATTTGAGAGTATCCTTGAGCAACTAATCTGGCTTTGTTTCTAATGATTATCCTAGTTTCATCAGATTTATTTTTAAATATCCAGCTTGTGCTAATAACCTTTTTGTGATCAGGCCTAGGTATAAGATACCAAATATTATGAATGACAAATTAAAGAAGTTCTTCCTGCATTACAGAAATCCAATGAGGATCATTCAATGCATCATTTACATTCTTTGGTTCCACAAGGGAAACAAAACATGCATAATGAGCATAATTTCTTAATTGAGATCTTGTACATACAGGTTCACTAGGGTTACCAACAACGTTATTTATGGGATGTTCTTTAGAAACCCAGTTAGGTACTTCTGGTTTCTCAATTGGTAAAGAATCATCTATAATTGGAGAGTCATTTTCTAAAACATTTTCAGACTCTTCCATAATAGTTGTTTCTGCAGTCTTACTATCTATAGTAGTGTCAGTTACAGTAACGTTTATGGATTCCATTAAGGTATTAGTGCAAAGGTTATAGACACAGTATGCTCTACTATTAGGAGAATATCCTAGAAAAATAGATTTATCTCCACGAGTCTCAAATTTGGATAAGGGTTCTCTGTCTTTGCAGATATAACACGTACTACCAAAGGTTTTAAGGTATGTAAGATTGGGCTTCTTCCCATACCATAGCTCATAAGGAGTTTGTTTAGAATTATTTTTAAGATAGAACCTATTGATAATATGACATATAGTACGAATGGATTCTACCCCAAAATACTTAGGTAAAGTCTTGGCATGAATCATAACACGTGCCATCTCTTGAAGGGTCCAATTCTTTCTCTCAGCAATACCGTTCTGTTGAGGAGTCTTAGGAGCACTAAATTCATGTTTGTAACCATTATAGTCATAATACTCTATAACACCAGTATCTATAAATTCTCCACCTCTATCACTACGAATTCTATTTACTTGAGTATCTTTCGCATTTTCAATTCGAAGTAAAATCTTCTAAATTTTTTAGAAAGTGTCAGACTTTTGTTTAAGAAAGCTACCCAGGTAAATCTGGTGAAGTAATCAACCCTAACAAGAATGTAATTGCGTCCACAGAGACTAACAGTTCGAGAAGGACCCATTAGGTCCATATGCTTAATAATTTTTCCTTCTTGACAAGATCCACAGACAATATTCGAAATAAGTTTGATTTTAGGAATACCTCTAACTATTTCTTGTGAAGACAATCTACTAAGATTTTCCTAATTTACGTGACCCATTCAATAATGCCATATCTCATTGTCATCCATTCTGGCAATGTTACAGACCCTAGTACTGTTCTGGAGAGTATAACAATTGTCAGGAGTCATGAATCCTGTAATTATGCACTCACATTTTTTATTTAAAATTTTGCAATTATTCTTTGAAAAGGTGACAGTATGATTTGAGACACAAAATTGCGAGTTACTAAGTAAATTAGCCTTAAAACCTTTTACTAGAAGAACATTTTCAAGTATAGGTAATCCTTCTTCTTGGAGTGTTCCTTTACTAATGATTTGAGATGATACATCATCACCAAAAATAACTTTTCCACCAGCAAAGCTAGTTTTTTGTAAAAGTTTGGTATCGTCCCAGTCATGTGCTTTGAACATCCGTAGTCTAAATAACAACCAGAGGGAGTGTGTTTAGCTTTTAAAGCCGTAATCACAATATTACACTTTATCTGGGGTAATAGTTCATCTTTTCTAATCCAAACAGCTCTTGTTTTCATTGTGCGCTTATTTGCTCTCAATTGATAAAATTTGCGAGCATTAGATTTCTGTTGAAAAATGTTTTGCGCATGAGGACGAATTTTATGAACAACATGAGCATTTGGTTCAGGAAAGTGTCTAGGAATCCTTCTTGGAAATTATATTTTAGGTTTGGTCTTTCTCTTTCTATAGTTAGAATTTTTGTCTGGTTGTCTAGGAAGAACATAATTGTTACAGATTCGCCTAGAATAGGTAAAGTTTTGGTACACAGGAGTATTATGGACAGGGTTGACTAAACGTCTAGAGTAGTAACCTTCAAAGGAATGACCATATAAGTCACAATAAGAATAATATAAGTTACACGAGGATGGTATCTCTTTAGGAAAGTCTCTAAACATACGTTGCATGGTATTTTGGGGTTGAACCTTATTCCTAGGGAGTACAGTTTGAAAGGAAGAATCATTTATCCTAATCGGGGGGCAGACATATTTAGCCTTGGGTAGACTTTCACACTTAGAGTAACTTGATTCCCCAATATCAAACTTTAATTATTTTTCATCAAACTCATTTTTCAAAGAATGAAAATCTGGACAGGTTTCTGTAGGTCTTTTGCCTCCTGACACAAACTTAATTGGTTCAAAGTTTATAGTTTAAGTCTTCAAATTTGGGAAAACCCTAATTCCATTTCGATCATCAGAATGGGTTTTTGAATCAGCAATAAAACCATCAAAACATTTTGAATTATTTTCAAATTTTGCAATTTTTTTTAAAACAGTTGGTGTCTTTTCTTTGGATTGTTCCAATTCTAATAATGTCCCTTTATATTTTTTCTCCAGATTTTCATTTTCTTCAATTAAATTATTCAATTTTTAATCAAAAGTTTTAACTTCATTTTCATGAGTTAGACATTGGGTTGTATACTCTTCAGCGTTAAGTTTAACCATCAGACTTAGGTCTTCTAGTTTCTTAGTCAGATCCTTCACTATCTTCTCCACTCTAGTGCTTTTCTTGAGAGTTTTTGCATAAAGTGTGTGAATGTCAGGGAGGCCTTCAGTGTCTGAGTCACTAAGTGTAGTGTGTGAAGTTACCCCTAAGGATTCAATTCTTGAACTCACGTACCCATTGATATCGTCATTATCGCATTCCCTTCGACTCACACACCCCGTGGTGGAACTAGCAATATTCTCAAAAATTAAAGCATCTAAACCAGAGCAACATGATTTATAACAACTGAAGTAGAGCTATTATCAACATTCTCATATATTGACATATCATCATTGTAGATTATTTTAGCAAAAAAAGACATGCAAGGATCAAAACCATCAGAAGATTCAGGTTCCTCATTTTCACAATCACTTGAATCATCCCATGTTTTGCAAATGTTGGCGCTAGTATGTTTATTGGTTGTGTTCAGTTTCACTCTACAGTCTTGTGCTATGTGTCCTAGTTTTCCATATCTAAAACATTCAATGTTTTTGAATTCTTGGTTGGGTCTCATGTCCTTGTGATGTTTGTCTTGACCTTTTTCATGAGATTTTTAGTTGGACTGAGTTATGTAATTTGGCCTGCCTTGTCTATTTGCCATTTTATTTCTAAATTTGACAATTTTATTAAATTGTTTTGACATCAAGGCAATTTGATTATCCAAACTGTCTATATCACATTCCTCATCAGACTCATCAGTATGAAGAGTAAACTCAGGTTTCATCATCTTAGGGGAAAAACTTAAGTTAGAACTAGTCTGTTTGCTATGGGATTGAGTCATTTGTTTTTTAAATTCTAATTCCATTTCCACAGTTCTTAGTTTACTACTGAGTAATTCAGGAGTGAGATTTTAATCACACATTTCCTCAATAGCATATCTTTTGTTGTAAAATTTCTGTGGTGGTGAGCTTAGAATTTTAGATACAATTTCATGTCTGTCATATGTTATCCCATTAGCATGTAGTTTGGTCACAATTTCAGTCGATTTCATGTAAAAATCATCAAAGGATTCAGAATCTGACATAATTAGGGAGATATACGGTTGGATAAGCATTTGAGTTTTAGCAGCCTTAACTCTAGTGTCACCTTCATGTGCAGTGATCAGTGTATCCCAAGCTTCCTTAGAAGTGGCACAAGATGAGATCCTTTTGAACTCATGTTCATTTATGGACATAAATATGGCATTCTTGCCTTTGTTGTTGTTTCGAGAGGTTTGCTTCTCTTATTGTGTGAATTCACTTAATGCTTTCTTAATCCTCTCATTATTGCCTTCGGTGGCAGGTTTAGTAGGATAAGTATATCCATTTTCAACAATATCCCAGACATCATCTCCCAAGGTTCCTTGTATGAAAACAACCATTATTATACCTTCTAGTAAACAAAGTTGTTTCCATCAAAGAGAGGGGGTCTGGTCAAGTTACCAAATCTTTCATTTTTCTCGTCCATTGTTTTGATTTCAAGAAAACAATTTCAGAAACACAAGATCTTTTAAATATTTCCAAAGCTCTGATACTAATTGAAAAACTTTTACTAAAACCGTTTAATACAAGATTAAACTATTTAAGTAACTCCAAACTATTTTTTAAAGAAACTCTTTTCTTTAAACCAAATCAGTTTTAATCACAAGATGTGTTTAACAAAATATGCACGAGATCAGTTCAAGATTTGTTAACAAGTTTTGAAAAACTAAACTAAAATAGTGTTAAATCAGCACACCGGCAAGAATGAGATGAGGAGATGTAGAATATTAATGACAAGCTATTTTTAACATGGTAAAACCTCACCCAACTGAGGAAACATCCATGACTCCCTCTAGGGAGTAAAAATAAAAATCCACAAAAAAAAAATATAACAGTGACAAACTATATAACACACATGTACACAAATCAGTCATATACAAGTTTAGGAATCTACCCACTAGTGTCCTTCTAACTTTTCTGCACTTCTGATTGATGATGTGGCTCTCCCAGTTTGCTAACTTCCACTTTGTTCCAGTATTTACGTCGACCCTTGTTTCAAGATCTTACTACCAACAATTTCAGTGTTGTAGTGTGTAAGTGTTTGTGACGCTGCTCTAACACAAGCATGCACACACTCACGCTTATTTTTACAAACAGTCCTAGAAAATTACAAATCAAATCTATATGTTGTAATTTTTGGTTTCTCTCTTCTTAGGAAACTTAAACCTTATTTGACCTTCAAAAAGAACCAGAATCCACGACTATCTTGCTCGGAAGATATTTCAAGATCTTAATCAATTTCAGTGTTTTGAAAATGAAAACTGCCAAGTGTGATTCCAACTAGGTCAAAAGGTCTTGTTTAAAAAGAACTAGAAACAGAAAATGATTTTGGTGATTTTGAAGATGAAAACATTTACAGAAAATAATCAACAAAAGATTTCTCAAGGCGAGAAACCAAGAATGTCGATCTAGGTGTAATATAACATAAAAAGACTAGATCTATGATTTCTATGAAACAGAAATACAGATCTAACCTAATGTTTAAGTTGGAGACAAGATCTTAAAACGAAGAGGTTACAACACATAACAAATTTCAAACCAACACACAAAACTCTCAAACACTCAAGGTTGGTGTTTGGTATAAACGTGTTTTTGGAAAGAGGGTTAGGGTTTAATAAAGTGTTTGGAATGATTTAGGGTTTGGATTTATAACTCTGCAATTTCTCTATCTCTTCTCTCTCTTCTCTCTTCTCACTTCGATTAGACGAAGTGGCAAAATCTTCTCGAAGGCTGAGGGTTAGACTCTTTAAATACTGGGTTGAGAAGGATCGAGAAGGGGGTTCAAAATCAGTGGTAGAGATTACGTCTTGCCATATAAAATTTTATCCAACTGTTAAAGATAAGCGGTTGGTTAAACGCTTTCTGATTGCCTAAGAGAGGCTCACAGGGATTGGTACAAGGACGCATGCAGAGCGTTGATAAGCTCAATCCAAGGGTTGTAAATAAACACCAGTTTTGTCTCTTAAAAGAAACACACATCCAACCAACAGGAGTGCGACGGGTGTAGGGAAAATAACGGACCACAAAAGTGCATCTAAAAATAATTACAAACACACTCTAATGTCTTCAGCGCTCTCGGATCCTACCCAAGTGAACTTTATAGGAATAAAACTAACAACCATAAATTTGAGAATGGCCCCAAAACCTTTTAATTCCAATTTTAATTATGAAACAATTGTTTTAAAAATCAATAAAAATTCCCAAAAAATTATTAAAAATTATTTTAAGGGAAATTAACACACACAACACACATACAAATAGTTTATGCAATATATGAACAATGTATGCGGTCCTAATGTGTGTGAGTGTTTGTAAGTATACCTTTGATCAATCAAATAAGAGGAATGAATTGTATTGTAGTGTTTGAGGCTCTTTGGTATTCTAGGGAAGGGAGTCAATTTTTTTCTATTTCCCAAGTAGATGAGCACTTATACAATGTAGACTCAAGTGAGTCAAGTGTATAAGGTACTTCACCCTGGGGTGAGAATCTTGAAACACCGATTGAGGAATCCCTTGGTCGTACTCAAACTGACGGCTATAACGGTTGGGGTTATAATGTTCAGAGGTGTATCCCCATTCAGTGTAAGAGGGAAGATAGCAAGGAGCCAAGTCCAAAATGATGGTAAAAGAAGTATCCTCAGCAATTGGATCCTCAGAAGTGGGCCCCACCACCCTGGGTACAGGACCAAAAAAGTTCCAAGTGTGGGCAAATGAATCTTCACTATAGTGCCTCATCATGAAGCATCTTGCTTTGTCAAAAATGCCCGAAAACTCCTTTCTAATCTGTTTCTTGTGAAAGTAAAAAAGGCGATGGGTCTTGATGATTTCTCCAGTGCGAAGGGGAACATGATTGGCAGATATCTCGAGAAAATGGATGTAAAGAAAACCAGTCAAAATGATGGCATTGGCAAAGTTGTCCAAGTTCTATCTGCCCAAGGACCATTCCATGTCCAGATGGGTCCTATCCAACAATGTATAAAGTGACCCAAAGGCCATGGCTTCCAGAGGAAGCCTATATCCTCTAGTCAAACGGACATACAGATTAATCAAGTCCCTATATAATTGATCAATGGCTTTGCCAGGTAAGAAAAAGTGAGAAAGAATCACAAGTATTTAGGCTGGTAACTCAAGAGATTTACCTTTGCCTAGGCCAAATCCAGTAGTGGGGTTGGTGGGATAGAAGTAGTTTATGAGGGGAGTGAAGCTACCTTTATTGTATGTACCGATAAACCTCCTACAAACCTAGTCCAAGTCTTCTCGGGTCTTTATCTCTTCAGCGTCTAAAGCCTCATCGTGATAAGACAAAATCCCTATGGGATAAAGACCAAGAAGCTCACAAACGTCCTCAGATATTTAAAAGAATTCCAATAGCTAGTGAAGAAGATAGAATGGCTGAGGCGCCATGACATAAAAAGTTGCGATGTCCCTTCTCTATTCTCCAATGATTCGTAGTGCTTTGGTTCATGTACATAAGGGAAAATTTTACTTTTTTTGGCAGTGATAAAGGCTAAAGTTGTAACTTAGACAAAGATGCAAGAATCTTTTCACAAATAGGAGGTTCATCAGATCGAGAAGTTTTCATGCAGACATTTTTTGTTACCACAATAAATCTCTACATGAAAGGGAAAATATGGGGGGATTGAAGATAATATCGAGATTAGAGATAGTTCCCCTAGCTAATACAACAGACTCAAGGGAATAAGGCAGCTCAATCGAGGTAGCTCAGTGTGGCAACTAAAGCGAGGCAGCTCAGCGTGGAGACCTAGGGAGATCTTCTAGCGAAGTAACTGGCTGAGAGGGATCATCCCTTAGCTTTGTTATTTTTCTTAAAGCGTTGTATATTTCTCATATTGTCTACAAGTTATAACGATTGTAATGATGTAATGATTATAGTGCAATTCGGTGTGAGGTCAAAGGGTACTCGCAAGAGATCAGGCCTGGCAGGGCCTGGGAGAGCTTTCATGCTCTATCGGGAGACCCCATCGTGGGAACTTTAGAGGGATTTGGTTTGGAGGATTGAGAAGTGAGGAAGTTTTAGGTCTTGTCCTGACCATTTTAGATACACCTAGTAAAACACCGAAAGATCTTTGATTGTGGAATCTTGGGTGGTACAACCTTGAGTTCCATCGTGCGTTGAGTTGTGAATAAAAGAGCCCTTTACTTAATGTCACATCTACTTTAGGTAATATCACTAGTCGGCTAAGCAATGTCAAATCTGCACTCAAGTAAACCATCATGGAGTTTGGGGATGTCAGACAGTTGACGAGACACCTTTATGATAAGAATCCCTTTGACGCACAGTGGTCATGTCTTGGCATTTAATGTTTATGGCGTGGAGCTGACTAGTCCATCAGGCATTTAATGTTTGTGACATAAAGTATGAGGGATGTCTTTCACATTTGTGAAAGTCTGAGGCACATCAGGAGTGGTGTGGGGGCTATTTAGAGGCCTTAACCACTTATGAGGGGATGATGTTCTTTCAAAGTCCTTCTCTAGAGAGATTATCATCAGATAGAAAGAAGTTATTGCAAATTAGAACTCTTACTCACCCATCATTGTCATTTATTGTGAATCTTTTAATGGATAACCAGAGATCTTTCAAAGGTTGTTTGTGTATTTAGCTACATGCCAAGGTGTATCTAGGGTGCTTACTCCTATCTCCCTCTGACTGAGTTGTTTATGGGTTTCCTTTATTATTGTTTGGGTTATAAAAGAGTGTATTGTGAGCCCAATCTGAGTGTTGACAAAATATACTATTCTGTGTTTACTTGTGTTCATGAAAGATGTGGGTACCCGAAATTAGAATGATGGGCCTGGACGAGTAGCCCAATTATAACGGCCCAAAGTCCAAACCCCCATATCTTAACCGATTATGATTTAGTCTTCTCCCATGTTCCCATTAAGAGGGGTTCTAGGAGAAGATGGAAAACGTGGGGGAGTCCAACACCCCCACTCCCTGAAATGGACATGTATACAATGAACCCTAGGTCCAGGGCAAAAGACACATTGTATTTTCTGTAATCGCTCTCCGGAGTATATAGAAATAATACTGACTGCACCACCGTGGACGTAGGCATTTTTGTTGAACCACGTATATCTCTTGTTGTGTGATTTGCATTTTGTATTCCTTATTTTGTTTGGTGATCGTGATTTTCTTTTTTCTTTGTGTTGAATAATAATTGTCACCACAATTGGCGCCGTCTGTGGGAAGCATTTATCTTACGTGAGAAATCCCACACCCAGAAAGGAATTCGAAATGTCTGGTCATAATAGTAATGCTCCCCAGGTAGGAGATATCCAAGAACCACCTGCTTCTCGCAGGATTAGATCCGAAGTTAGGGGTTCAGATCAGAGGGCTCTCTTAGAAAGGCAAGCCTCAGAAGAATGCCAAGGACCAGCGAGGTCCACACAGATATCCAGGCTGATTGATGCATATGAGGCTTGGCTCCATGAGCAGAGGGAGTCTTCTTACAAGCATGAAGCTGAGAATGCTCCCTTCAAAAGAAAATTAGAAAGAATGGAGAGAGAACTCCATTATGGAACCAAAAGATGTCCATACCGCACTCCTAGCCCTCAGGCGAGCAAGCCTCGCAGCCGAGGATGGAGCCCCAGGCACAAATCCCAGAAAGCTGAGGACAGCGAGTCAGAGGACAACCTGCTCGAGCAACTGTGACTAGCTCGCAATCATAGGAGCCCAGATCGCAGAAACGAAAACATACGAAGTTTGGTCCGAAGAGAGATGGACCAACACCCTGCACATCACGGCACCAGATCGACCCGAGAACTCGCTAGGCGAGCTCTCAAAACTCAGATGAAATCACCTTTCGCGAGGAAAATTGAAGAAGAGTAAGCCCCCAAGAAGTTTTCTATTCCAAGGTTAAAAATTTATGATGGTAAGACTAATCCCATTGATCACGTCAGGCAGTACCGACAGGCCATGACTCTCTGTAATAATTGAGACGCACTAATGTGCTGAATTTTTCCCTCGAGCCTGCATGACGTGGTGCAAAAATGGTTCGAAAGGCTCCCCCACCTATCCTTCAGGAGTTTCAAGTCCCTGGCCGAGCTCTTTACGGCCCGATTCATTACTAGTAGCTCCCATCCCAAAAGGATGGATGCTTTGCTGACAATGAAAAAGACGCCTCAAGAGACCCTCCGAGACTACACGAAGAGGTACTGGGAGTTATTCAACAAGGTCGAGGACTGCTCGGAGCAAGTGGCAGTGGACTATTTTAAAATTGGGCTACACAGATCTTCCCTTTTGTACCAGTCCTTGACGAAGAAGGAAGCCATGGCCATCGATGACCTAATGGCCCGCATCGAGAAGTATGCCAAGGTAGAAGATGTCACCCGCCTCAGCACAGGGGAAAACGGTCGAGCTAAACTCGTTGCCAAGGGCACTGACAAAACTGAGAACCAGAAGAAAGGAGGAAAGAATGGGGGCAAAAATAGCTTCAAGAATGGAGGCAACAATGATGTGTCAAAAGCATTTCAGGCGGTCAACACAATCTTCATAGAACCAATTTACAAAATTCTAGCAAAAATCAAAGACGAGACATTTATTAAGTGGCCCAGGAAGATGGGAAGAGATCCCTCAAAAATAAACAACGTGATGAGATGCGCTTTTCATAAAGAAGTAGGATATAATACTGAGCATTACAAGGCTCTTAAGTCCCACCTCGAAGAGCTGGCCCAATTCGGGCATCTGAACGAATTCGTGGACAAAAGGGCAGAGAAGGTTGCTGCCCATAAAGAAGCCAGGCCTAATAACGTGCTTGAAGATGATGCCGGCCATAAATTTGTAGTAATCCATGAGGCATCTAACGCAAAACAAATTCAAGGAAATTCAGCCCGAATGGAGGTAAAAAAGCTTACGACAGTGATGCAAGCTTTTCAGATCGATTCAGCGAAAACACAGTCGGGAAAGCATCGACGAGCAGATAACGTCGACTATAGTAAGCATATCGTATTTACGGATGAAGATCTGGTGGGAGTGAGAAACCCACATCATGATGCTTTAATCGTTACTCTCAAGATAACGAACTATGACGTCGACAAATTGCTCGTTGACTAAGGGATCGTTCGAGGTGATGTACCTTGACCTGTTCAGAAAATTGAAATTAAGCATTGCCGACCTGAAGGAAGCTACTGTCCCTTTGGTTTGCTTCGCTGGAAAGATGACTATGCCCTTGGGAAAGATCGTGCTGCCAGTAAGGGCAGGAAATGTTTCTAAAATGATCGAATTTCTAGTGGTCGACATTGACTCGCCATATCAGCCTATCCTCGGCAGAGGGTGGTTACACGAAATGAAGGTAGTCTCCTCGACCTACCATCAGAAACTCAAGTATGTGACCGAGCGTGGAGTAATGGAGATCCATGGCAATCAAGCGATGGCGAGAAGATGCTTCATAGCAGCCATCCGCCCAAAACCAGAGAAGAAGGCCGATAAGCGCAGCGAGAAGGTTGAAGAACAAGGAGGTCTGATACCTTCGAAATAGAAATTAAAATATGTAAGGCCCAGAGTAGAGGAGACCAGGCTCCTCCCCTCTGAACGTGTTATCGAAGACCTGGAGGAAATCACAGCTGGAGATTACGATGACAGCAGGATCTTCTTGATTGAAGCTTCTCTCACAGATCAGGAGAAGAAGGAATTGACTACCATGCTAAGAAACAACGTAGATGTCTTTGCGTGGGAGCCATACGAGTTGCCCAAAATTGATCCTAGTATGGCTTGTAATCAGCTTCGCGTCGATCCCACCTTCAAACCAATCGTGCAGAAGGCACGGCGACCTGCACCCGATAAGGCAAAAGCCGTGGAAAAAGAAGTGGAAAAACTTTTGGATGCAGAATTCATACGGGAGGTACAATTCCCCAAATGGTTATCCAAACCAATAGTAGTTCCAAAAAGCAACGGGAAGTGGAGAGTTTGCATCGACTTCACTGACCTCAATAGAGCGTGCCCGAAAGACAGTTTCCCCCTCCCAAAAATTGATCAACTAGTAGACGCCACTGCAGCTCACTAGAGGATGAGTTTTCTGGACGCATACTCAGGGTATCATCATATCCCTCTGTATACCGCAGACTAGGACAAAACAACATGCATCACCACGGTTGGGTTATATTGCTACAAGGTTATGACCTTCGGGCTCAAAAATGAAGGGGCAACCTACCAGCAGCTGGTCACCAAGATGTTCAAGGACCAAATGGGAGACACCATGGAGGTCTACATCGATGATATGCTCGTTAAAAGAAAGAAGAATGAAGACCACCTCTCAGACCTTTCAAACACCTTTGAAATCCTTAGGAAGTACCGAATGAAACTTAACTCGAGCAAGTGTTACTTCGTTGTCTAGTTAGGAAAATTTCTTGGGTACTTGATCAGCAAAAGAGGCATCGAGGCTAACCCAGACCAGATCGATGCAATAAACAAGTTACAACCTCCTCGCACAATTCAGGACGTACAGAAGCTCACCAGTATGCTCGCTGCCTTGAATTGCTTTATCTTCAAGTCCTCCAAGAAGTGCAAGCCTTTCTTCTAGCTTCTAAAGGGAAACAAAACGGTAGAATGGAACCAAGATTGCTCGCGGGCATTGGACGAGATCAAGGCTTACCTCAGTTCCCCACCACTGCTCATCATACCACAGGAAATAAATTCCTTGTACTTGTACCTCTCCGTTTCCAACCACACTGTCAGTTCTGCATTAATGTGCGAAGTTGCAGGAATCCAGCACCCCGTTTATTACACGAGCAAGACCCTACTAGACACTGAGCAGAGGTAACTACCACTGGAGAAGCTCGCCTTTGCACTAGTAGTGGCTTCGAGGAAGCTGAAGCATTATTTCGAAGCCCACACTATAATCGTCCTTACATCACACCCCCTTAAAGCAATCCTGAGGAAGGCGAATTTGTCGGGCAGACTGTCTAAATGGTTAGTCGAGCTAGGACGATTTGACATACAATTTAAACCAAGGAACGCAGTCAAGGGGCAGGTCCTTGCTGATTTTATAACTGAATTCATAGGCGAGCAACCTTCCAACCAACCTCAACCAGCATGACAAAAGGGGAACTACGCGACGAAGGAAACCTGGAAATTATTCGTTGATGGAGCCTCCAACTTAAATGTGGCAGGAGTAGGCATTGTCCTCATTACTCCAAAGGATACGATCCTTGAACAAGGAATCAGGCTTGGATTTACAGCCTCTAACAACAAAGCAGAATACGAAGCCTTAATAGCCGGCCTCTAGAAGGCACACACTTTGGGAACAAAGCATTTACAGGTGTTCGGCGATTCTCAATTAGCCTTCAATTAGATAAGTGGAGACTACAATGCAAAAGATGAAAGAATGTCAGCTTACCTCGCCTTAGTGAAAAGACTATTGGCTAGCTTCGAAGAGATCAATGTCCAGGAATTTCCTAGAGGATAGAACAGCTATGCTGACGCCTTTGCAACCCTAAGTTCAGTTGTCAATTCCGACCTAAAAAGAACAATCCCCATCGATTTCCTCTCTCATCCGAGCATTAGCCGTAGCAACAAGCCGCCAGGCGTAGAGCAGATGATCCAAGTGGAGTCAGCACCCAGCTGGATGGACCCTTTATGAAACTATTTAAAGGATGGCACGCTCCCAGACGACAAAAAGATTGCCCACCAGATAAGAGTCAAACCTGCTCGCTTTCACTTTTCACCAGAGGGAAAGCTATATAAGAGATATTTTCCGGTCCATACCTTCAATGTGTTAACCCAAGGAATGTCGAGCAGGTTCGATATGAGCTTCACGAGGAAATTCGTGGAAGTCATATTGGAGGAAGGTCTCTAACTTTTCGAGCAATGAAGGAAGGCTATTGATGTCCATATGTGCAAAGGGACTCTGCGATGTATGTTCGCAAGTGCCTAAAATGCCAACTTCACGCTCCTATGGTCCACCAACCTGCTAGCAACCTAAAATCACTGTCCAGCCCATGGCCATTCGCCCAATGGGGAATGGACATCGTAGGACCACTTCCTACCACCATCGGTAATCGTAAATATTTGTTGGTCGCAACTGACTACTTCACTAAATGGATCGAGGCGGAACCCCTAGCGAACATCCGAGATGCAGATATGATAAGGTTCATATGGAGAAATATAATCACCCATTTTGGAATCCCCAGAACCATCATCACTGATAATGGAACGCAGTTCGAGAGCGGCTCCTTTCAGAGTTTATGCGACGAGTATGGAATCAGACACCATTTTAGCTCGGTGGCCTATCCTCAGAGTAATGGCCAAGCCGAGGCTTCCAACAAGACAGTGATCGATGGATTAAAAAAATGATTAGAGCGAGCCAAAGGCGCATGGGTAAATGAATTACCACATATTCTATGGGCCTACTGAACCACTCCACGACGAGCAACGGGGGAAACCCCATTTTCGCTGACATATGGAATGGAAGAAGTCATCCCATTAGAAGTAGGCTTGCCAATAATGAGGTCCAGCCTTGTCAACCAGGGCCATAACGATGCAGCATTGCTCGCTGAGCTCAACCTAGCCGATGAGCACCGAGAGCTAGCCCTAGTAAAACTAGCGAGCTATCAGCAACAGCTCGCAAGGCATTATAACAAGAGGGTCAACCCAAGGGCATTCCAAGTTGGGGACTATGTCCTGAGGAAAGTCCTAGGTAATGTAGTAAAACCATCAGACGGCAAGCTAGGGCCAAACTGGGAAGGACCATTCAAGATAACTAGAGATGATCTGCATGGAGCCTATCACTTGGAAACGATGGAAGGCAGAGAGATACCCCGAGCATGGAATGCAGCCAACCTTAAGAAATTATATTTCTAGATTCTCCCTTTGATATTTATTTATGAAACCGAAAGTTCATTTCCTTATCATTAATGAAAAGTTATTTGGCAATTACATTCTACGAAGTATCAGTTAACTAATTTTTATTTTACGAGGTGTCAATGTACAAACTTTATAACCCACACACCCTTTCCAAGTAACATACACACTGAATATTACACTATAGGAGGGAAATGACCCTCCTTAGGTTTTCATTATAAAATACGAAAGACCTCATAAACATTGCCCTTGGAAATATATGAAGCCCTACAGGAGATCTGATACGGCGGAAATATTGCGTATTTCACCCGTTAACCTACGCGTTATTAGCCCCCTCGGGTATCTTATTCCCTATATTTATGCTCGTTAACCAAACAACCCTCGGATTTCTATGATAACATGTTTCGCAGGTGTTAATTGAGCTTTTGTAGGTATTTGGATGCTAAGTGTGAAGTCCGGATGCGTTTCGCTCGATTTCCGTACACAACCGCACGTGCAAGGGCATTTTAGTCTTTTGACAGCTTGGGAACCTGGCCCGACATCTACACGGAAGTTGTAGCTCTCCTCTCTAGCTTCGCGTGGCCGCGAACGGTGTGCGATTCCGATGCATAACGACAAAGTTACGGCGATTGGAGCGACGTTGGATTGTATGCCAAAACAGGGAGGATTGCAGGCTGCCCTGCTTGGTCGATCTATCGACCATAAGGGTCGATCGATCGACTCTTCTGATTTTTGCCACGAATTACACTGTCGATCGATCGACCAAAGGGGTCGATCGATCGATCCCCTGTTTTTCTGCAGATATTTTCTTTTCTTTTCTTTCTTCTTTTCTTTTATTCTAACTTACTATATAAGCTAATTTTGTTGTAATATTCAGAGAGAATTAGTTTCATACGTTTTTAGGTTAGTTCTTAGCTAGGGTTTGGGGTTTTTGCTTGGTTTGGCTTCAATTCTCTTAGGTTTGACACCCCATTTGGATTGTAAGTTGTATTATTCATTACCCTCACCATTAATATAGTTTGTATCCATTACTTTCTTGCTTTCTAGATTAATTTCATGCTTTGTTAATTAGTTTAGTTATTTATTTCTTGCTTAATTAGTTTATTGCTTTGTTAATTAGTTTCATTTATGTCTATCCCTTAGATAAATAGGGTCGGGATTTCATTTCCGCCATTTTCGGGCCCCGAGCTCCGAAAACTAGGTTTAGTGCAAAATCGCGTTTAATTGAAACCGCGCGTATCAAAGTTGGATTGCTAAGCGTTTATCTTTCTTTTTCATGCAACGTTAGAGTTTATAGCGACAATCCGAATTTAATCCGCGCGTGATCATTTTTCAGTTAAATGTTTTATCTCGCAACTTTGGGTTAAATTCCTTCTTGCGTGATGTTTATGCTTAATTGTATATGCTCGATTAGATTGCTTTCGAGCCTTAACTTTAGTTAGTAGTGGTTTCGACCCGTTTGGTTGAATGCGATCTCGATCCTAGCTTTACTTTAATTTAGCGTAACTTCTCTTTTCTTTTGTCACCATAACTACACATCACCTTTTACACTTTTATTCTTGAAGTTTTAAAGTAATTAACATCTAAAATTTAATAATTCCCTGTGGATTCTCGACACCCGACTTACCGCTTTACTTGCTTGTCAAGTGTAGCTGTAGCTTAGGTCTATTCTTTTGCATGTCGAGCGGGAACCGAAATCAACGATAGTGTCCCTACACGAGCACTCGGTTTCCCTCGCGTCAAATTGGCGCCGTTGCCGGGGAATTATTGTTTTAGATAGTAATTGTTTTATGATTTCGTAGTATTTTTCCTTTTCTATTTGTATTCTTTCTTTTAACCGTTCTTGCAGGATTTGCATACTTCGAGCGCTAAAAAATTTCTATTCGCGGTTGCTCACTTTCTTTCTTGGATTCTCCATCTTTCAACGACGAGGTAACCATGTCTTTCTTTGATAGTAATTACGGTTATTCTAATGATTCATACTTTGGGGATAGTTTTCAAGATTTTCTTGAAAGTGAAAGACTTGAAAACATTTATCGAAATGAAAATCGTCATTGGGAGCTTGAGTTGGATTCATTATTCGAATCCAATGACGATCTTCATCTCATTACTTTCGAAGACGAATTTCAAACAAATGAGGAGTCCGAGGCTCTTGAGCCGAGGAAGCCTACTTTGGAAGAGACTTTTCTTCTTTATTCCCAAGGTTTGGAAAGCCTAAATGATGCTGGAATGAGACTTGGTTCACTTTGCGATGAGATGAATTCTTTTCCACAAAACAACGAGGAGGTGGAAACTTGTGTTTCACCTCAATTCTTCAAAGAATTTCTCATCGAGTGTGAATCTCTCTCCCTCGAAATTCAATCTCCTTCCGACGATGAGTCGATTGAGATTGAATTTGTTTCATCACCATATTCGTTTTCCGTGATCGAACCATTAGAATTACCGGTTGATTCCTGTGAGTCGGTAGAAATTAAAACTTCTACACTTTTTGCCGACGAGGACTCTTTACCGGACTTGTTTTCGATGGATGTTGTCCCAATGTGTGCACCATCTCCCATTCCAATTGAAAAACCTTTGGGAGATGAATCGATTTTTCTTGGACCTCAAGTGTACTTTTCCCCCTTGTTATCCAAATCCCCCATCGTCCGCCTAGAATTTCAAATTTGCGATGGTTCATTACTTTCACTGCCCACATGCCTTCCGTTGTTCAAACGGAATTCCTATTTTCCGGGAGGCATGCATGCTCGGGAGGGTCCACCGTTGATCCTCCAAAGTCAAATCGTGTTTTGGATGGACCCTCAAAAATTTCGACTTTTGGTATATAGTTAAGTGCGCATTCCGAGTGTAGGTTGTATATACTAACTTCTTTATTTTTGTTTTTCTTGATTTTAGCCTAGTGTAATTAGCTAAACTCTTTTTATTTCTTTTCGTATGCTTGGTTCTAACTCTTTTGTAGGTTCAACGGACTTGAATTTGCGGAGATATGCGCCCGGCACACATTTGTTAAGAAAACAATCAAAAATCACAAAAACATTTTTTCTCTTTTGTTTTTCACACTCGCATTCTCACGCATTTGCATTTGTTTTTACTTTTCTTTTATTTTATTTTTCATTTGTTGTCGTGATTATGCGTGTGCGTTGCTCGTGTACATATTTTTATTTTCTTTTATTTTTATTTTTTTATTTTCTTTAGCCTAGGCCTTCTTGGTGTGTATATTTAGGCCTATGTGTATTTTATTTTTATTTTATTTTTATTTTTATTTTCCTATTTTTATTTCATATTTTCATGTATATATATATATACTATATTTATATTTATTTTCTTTTTATACCCCATAATTATCCCCAAAATGCATTTTCCCCCCCATTTTTAAAAATTGGATGCAGTAGGCTTTCCCCTGCTCGATCGATCGATCGAGCCTGGGGGTCGATCGATCGATCGACCAGGTTTAAGCCGAGGTCTGCCTATTTTTCCCCCCATTCCTCTTATTCTATTCTCTCCTCTCTCAAAACCGTTTGTGCCCTAGACATTTCCCTACACCAAATTCCCCCTTGTTCTTCCAATTTCTACACATTCAGGTATAATATTAATTTGTTTTACTTGAATTTATAGTTGTTGTTAGGATTGTGTCACATATTACATAGTTTAAACCCTAGTTTGACACTTGTTGGGAATGTGGTGTTCTTCCCCTGATTTCGTTTGTTCCAACTGAAATTTTGCATGATTCTTGTTATAAATCCACTCATGAACATGTTTAGATTGCTACATTGTTGTTTGTTCATGAGTGGGGAGGTTTTGTTGGTCCAAACTTGGTATTTTCGACCTTGACGCACATTGTGCACGCCAAGTGTTCGTCAAAATGCCTAAAACAGTTTTCAATCCTTATTTTGACGCACACTTGGGTGATTTTCATGCCACGTCGCATTCCGACATTTTTCATCGCATTGTTGGTTGTTTTCACCTCAGTTTTGCGCACTTGCACCACCATTTCAATTTTCACACTACTAACCATAAATTGTGCTTACACTTGCTTGTATTGTGTAATTTGTGTTTTGTAGGTTGAAATGGCGCCGAAAAAGTATGCTTCTACTAGGTGTGTGCCCGCCGGGGGCGTCGATGGGTTCCGCACAGAACAAGAGCGAGATTGGTTCCGTGCACATTTCTACACTTCCGAGCGACCGCTTGGTAATCATTTTGCATGGGTCCTTGAGGATATACCGAGGGAGGCTCGGGTTCTGTTGCGCCGTCAGGGCTGGGAGCCCTTTCTTTCTACTAATGGGCGCGTCAACGAAGAGTTAGTACGGATTTTCTACGCGACGCTAGTAGAGGTGAAGAGCAGAGATGGGCCTACCACATATGAGGCCATGGTTCGTGGGGTGAGGATCCCATTCAGTATTTCAGACTTAGCAGCATTTATGGATGTTCCTCTCCCTGCGGACCCAGTCAGTTTTCTCGATGGGTCTATCTACGGCCGTGGGACATTGATAGAGGCCCTTGCACCGGGCGAGCCGTGGAAGAGGGGTTCTTTCCGCTCGGCTGATATGGAGGACTTGCCTAGACTACTCCACTACATCAATGTCCATTCCTTCATGGTGACGAACAACAGGTCTGAGGTTCGTCACAGGCATGCTGCACTGATCTACACTATGCTGAATGGATTGGGCAGTATCAGTTTGCCCGCTATTTTTCTAGATATGATGTGCGCTACGGCGAAGGAGGTCGCCTGGAGATTTTCCCTTCCTTTTCCTGCCCTTATCACGAAGATATGTATTTCTCACGGTTGCCAGGAGTTAGACGCAGACCGTAGGCATGTGCCACTCGGGCTTCTCTCAAAAGACAACATCACAAGAATGCTGAGGCGCGAGTGGGGGCAACCGGATGAGAAGAGACAGAGGGCAGAGACACCTGACTTGCCTGACGAGGAGGATGAGATCAGAGAGATGGATACCGGGGAGGGTTCTGGCATGCCACACACAGAGGATGATGCTCGCTTTGCGGCATACCAGGCTGTGCAGGACCAGCGCTGGGAGGAGACCCAGCTCAGGTGGGCGACTTGGGAGTCGCGCCTGGACCAGTTGCAGGTCGATCAGCGGCAGCAGTGGGCTCAGCAGCATGCTCATCAGGAGCAGTTTCAGGTGGTCTGTGCAGAGGCAGGCCAGGGCACAGAGTAGACAGGAGTACCGGATGATGCAGCGGATGATAAGAGATCTTTATCTGCAGCGCAGTGATTCCGACGCGCCAGTGCCTCCTCATTTTCAGGACCCCTCCGATCCTAGTGGTTCTGGCCACTAGGCTGTTGTTGTGCTGGGTTTCATTTTTGTATTTTGGGACCGGATAGTATTGTACTTTTTATTTTTATTTTTATTTTTATTTGTATTTGTATTTCTTTTATTTCAGAAGTTGTAATGTATTAAGTAATTTTGTACTGAACTTATGAAATGAGAAATGAAAATGTAGTTTGTGGTTGTTTATTGGATTTTGATGTGTGTGACCTTCCATTTTATAAAATCAAAAAGTTCACCATCAATTTATCTAGTATTTGCACTTCAGCCCCTCTATATTATTGTGACTTGTGACATAATTTCTCTTCACTTGATACATCGGTACATATTCTTCATATGCTTTGTACTAACTTGTTTTGCAGCTTCATTTGGACTTGTACTTATGGAGATCGCTCCACGTGTGGGTAATATCATTATTTTCCTAGCTTTGTGTTGTGTTCTTTAATGGACGCATTGGGGACAATGCAACATTTAAGTTAGGGGGTGTAGGATAGTCTATCCATTTTGCTGTTTAGTCCTTGGATTTGATTACAATTTAGTTACAAAGCATGTTTTTGTTAAAATTTGAAAATTTTCAAAAATATTTTCTTTCTTTTTTCTCCTTTGTTGGGCATTTTGCCTTGTTTCCAGTGATAAATTTTAATAATTGCCCGATCAAATAGACAATTCAACTATGCATGTTCTCGATTTTAGAAGTTATTAGATTCTAGTCCCTAAATCATTAATATTATGAATAACTTCATGAATTAAACTTTATCCGTGAACATATGCACCATTCTTGTTATATTGAATTGGCTTAAGATTTTTATAACTCGGTATGCTTTTGCTGCATTGTATATACTTACACCGAGTGAGATTAGAGACTTATCTTCATTTGTGAGTGTATACACTATTCTTTTCTCATTGAAAACGTTACAGTCGTTGGTAATCTCTTTATTCTTTCATTGACCGTTCATTAACTGAGTTCATCATTGAAATGTGTTACTTGAGCATGATTTTCATATGTTGTTTTGACTCGTGAATTGCGTATACTTTGTGAAATGATCATAGGCAATCTTTGTTATATCACCCATATTAGCCTTGACCTCACCATATATGTTTCCCTAGTCAACCCCTTTGAGCCTATATACTAGCCTTTCGTTTCATTACCCAAAATCCCATAACCAACTCCAAATTGGAGTTTTAAGCCATATATATTACCTTACATACCCTTGTTTGGATTGTTGCTTGGAATTGAATGTTATTATTGTTGTGTGGTTGCAATTTGAGTATGAAAAGAGTAAGAAGGGTCAGAAAAAGAAAGTAGTGAAAAGAGAAAGCAAAAAGCAAAGAAAACAAAAGAAAAAAGTGAAAAAAAAAAGGAAGAAAAGAAAAAGAAAGAGAAAGTTGTAAATATTGTTTGTAGTGTTTCAATAAGCTTTGATTACTCTCTCGATTGTTATATCTATGCTCGTTTGGACATTCTTGTCCAACTTTTGTTATTGCCCACATTTTTCCATTATCCCGAGTTTTCATCCCCAAACACTTTGAATCCGTACATATACCTTTCATTTCGTACCTTAACCTAGCCATACATTACAACCCTATTACAAGTCCTATGTGATCTTAAGTAGATGTAATTCAAATGTTTAAATAGTTTTGATAATCTGTGAAAATGCATTTCGCCTCTTTTAGTGTGCGGTATCCTTTCACTGAGATTGCAATTTTTATTTCCTATATAGCGTTCCTCATTCGTGACATGTGTGCGGCCTAGTTTCCATTTACAATTACTCTTTATGTCCGCATGTCCCGTGTATTACCTCCCTTCTCATAGTGAATTTATTTGTTGAGCGTAATGCCCGTGAGGATTGAATGTATGCATGCTTTGATGTTTAGTATCCGAATTATTTAAGTTTTTCGCCAAATCATACTTTGCATATGCTCACTTCCCTCCCACATGCTAGAGTTTCAATTCATTGAGGTGCATTCGATAATGTTAATAACTACGGACTTCTCATGCGAATTCGTTTGCTATGCTAATAACATGTTGAAATCTTGTTCGCACTGATGAGTTTGTCTTACTTGATTGGGCATATTTTGAGGAAACTTTATGATGTTTGTGGGTTTCATCCCTGAAAACCCTCACGAGACGACACTCGTCCACTAGGGTAACCTAGGGGTTTAACGGCTTATTGCATACGCTAAATGCAATCGAATCGCCCGCGAAAGTGGCCTTATCTTTTTATTGCTTTTATACCATACTTTTGTACTCTCTCCTGTGTTGGTTTACTTGTTCTTCTTGTTGCATCTTATTTCATTGCTAGGGACTAGCAACGTGTAAGTTAGGGGGTGTGATACGGCGGAAATATTGCGTATTTCACCCGTTAACCTACGCGTTATTAGCCCCCTCGGGTATCTTATTCCCTATATTTATGCTCGTTAACCAGACAACCCTCGGATTTCTATGATAACATGTTTCGCAGGTGTTAATTGAGCTTTTGTAGGTATTTGGATGCTAAGTGTGAAGTCCGGATGCGTTTCGCTCGATTTCCGTACACAACCGCACGCGCAAGTGCATTTTAGTCTTCTGACAGCTTGGGCACCTGGCCCGACATCTACACGGAAGTTGTAGCTCTCCTCTCTAGCTTCGCGTGGCCGCGAACGGTGCGCGATTCCGATGCATAACGACAAAGTTACGGCGATTGGAGCGACGTTGGATTGTATGCCAAAACAGGGAGGATTGCAGGCTGCCCTGCTTGGTCGATCTATCGACCATAAGGGTCGATCGATCGACTCTTCTGATTTTTGCCACGAATTACACTGTCGATCGATCGACCAAAGGGGTCGATTGATCGATCCCCTGTTTTTCTGCAGATATTTTCTTTTCTTTTCTTTCTTCTTTTCTTTTATTCTAACTTACTATATAAGCTAATTTTGTTGTAATATTCAGAGAGAATTAGTTTCATACGTTTTTAGGTTAGTTCTTAGCTAGGGTTTGGGGTTTTTGCTTGGTTTGGCTTCAATTCTCTTAGGTTTGACACCCCATTTGGATTGTAAGTTGTATTATTCATTACCCTCACCATTAATATAGTTTGTATCCATTACTTTCTTGCTTTCTAGATTAATTTCATGCTTTGTTAATTAGTTTAGTTATTTATTTCTTGCTTAATTAGTTTATTGCTTTGTTAATTAGTTTCATTTATGTCTATCCCTTAGATAAATAGGGTCGGGATTTCATTTCCGCCATTTTCGGGCCCCGAGCTCCGAAAACTAGGTTTAGTGCAAAATCGCGTTTAATTGAAACCGCGCGTATCGAAGTTGGATTGCTAAGCGTTTATCTTTCTTTGTCATGCAACGTTAGAGTTTATAGAGACAATCCGAATTTAATCCGCGCGTGATCATTTTTTAGTTAAATGTTTTATCTCGCAACTTTGGGTTAAATTCCTTCTTGCGTGATGTTTATGCTTAATTGTATATGCTCGATTAGATTGCTTTCGAGCCTTAACTTTAGTTAGTAGTGGTTTCGACCCATTTGGTTGAATGCGATCTCGATCCTAGCTTTACTTTAATTTAGCGTAACTTCTCTTTTCTTTTGTCACCATAACCACACATCACCTTTTACACTTTTATTCTTGAAGTTTTAAAGTAATTAACATCTAAAATTTAATAATTCCCTGTGGATTCTCGACACCCGACTTACCGCTTTACTTGCTTGTCAAGTGTAGCTGTAGCTTAGGTCTATTCTTTTGCATGTCGAGCGGGAACCGAAATCAACGATAGTGTCCCTACACGAGCACTTGGTTTCCCTCGCGTCAAGATCCTTAGGCAATATGACCAAGTCGAAATTGGTCACCAAATAATGTTTAATTGAATAAAATCCTGATCGGATAGAGCATCCAACACCAGATGTGTCCTCGCCAATTGCCACACTTAGGCCTAAGGGAGTGTGATGACACAACCTAAAAGGTAAAGTGAGGCAGAATGGTATCTCGTTGGCATACTGTACTGGAAGGACACTTACTTGATAATGCGAACATAGAAATCTAGTCAGCCAAGATAGGCTCAAGATTTTTGAACAAAAATGTGGAAAATATAGGACACTTGTTTAGTCGACAAATTTGTCCAAAGCATAAATTTTATATTAATTTATCATATTTACAACAAATACAATACATGTTTAGTCAGCGAGCTCTCCCAAAACATTGAGATTACATCACTTCAATATAAAATATACAGAGTTACTACTGGCATAATCTTAGTGAGGGTGAGGCCTCCGAGCAAGATAATCAGCCACTTGAGCTCTTCGACCATCATCGGGAGGGGGAACTAACTCTTCCTCAACTTCGTTAACATTCGACTCCAATAGCTACCGAGGGATGGCATCAATGGGTATCCACTGATCATCTCTCCGTAAGGGGTTAGACATCCGAGTGGAAGGAGATATTTCATGGCGATACCAAAGCATTGAGTTCATTGGAACTTTTATCTCCCTCAAAGCACTCGACCACCCCCTGATGAAGGCGAGCTCCTCAAACTCTGTCAGCCTCGTTGGAGCATCTAACCAACCCTAGTCATAACCGTCGACCCATACTCGCCGAGGTCCTTTTTTAAACAGGTGTCGCAGCCGAGTAACGTCCCTTTGAAGCTCGACAGTAATCACGTATGCTCGTTGAACATCATCACGGAGCTCTTCCATTTCCCTAGCTGGGCCCCTATCACTTGTACTAGCTCGTGGAAAAATTGACGAGATAGAACCTTACAGCACCGAAGGAACATCATTTGATCTCTCTCCAGCTCGTGAAGAGGAAGAACCTCATAATACCCCAAGAACAGTGCTCGGCGCATGTTCCCTGAGTAATGAGACTTCCCTCCTCAAAGGTTCATTCTCCTGCTGAAGAATCTCCCCAACCTGATTGATCTCAGAGGCATCCAGGAGCCTTGCTCTCAATGTATTCACCTCCTCTTGGACTGAAGAGCCAACTTCTTCCATCTCTTAAAGCCTATCCTTCATCTTGGCCATAAGATCAGACTGATCCTTATACTTCTGATTCCTTGATCTAAGAGATTTGCAAAGCTTAACAAAGTCTTGGCGAACCTGAGGACTTGCATTGGGACCAAGGGTCTTGACCAACTGATATGTGTAAGGAATATACTCTTCTATGTCAATTAACTACAAGACATAAAAGAGAAAGGAAAGACATAATCATTCAGCACACTAAGGGAATGAGAAACCGTTTCGTTTCATTAATAAGGGTCAAATTACATCGAGCAACAAAAAGGAAAATTACGAACAAAAATACAAAAGTAGTCCTATAAGTAAATTAACTGGAAACCTCAGGCTTCTCAGAGGTAGTTGGTTGCTTCCCCTTGTCAGCAGCAGTAGAGGCATCATCCTCTGCAGGGATAACCTCAATCGCCTGGGCAGGGCGACCATTGGCAGGAATTGTCTAAGAGGTAGAATCAACACCTTCGATGGCTGGGGAAGGAGCTTCTTCATCTACAGTTGGCTTCTGGCCCGAGTCGTGCTCATCGAAAAGAGGAGAGACGGCATCGACACCAACAGCTAAGAGGTCCTTATTCCCGCCCTTCTTGAAGCTCAGACGGCTGATGTAGCCTATCTGAACCTCGGCGTCTCCATATGCAGCAGCCCACCCGGAGTTATATGAATCCTCCTTGATGGTGGCTGCCTGGGACTCTTTTTCCTTAAGATGCTCGGCTAGTACCTTATTCTCCTCTACGATGACCAACTTGCTCGAGCAGACCAGATCATAGGCCTGCCTCAACTCGATCAGCTCTTTAATTGCCGCATCCCTCTCCCGATTGGAATTAACGAGGGCCAGGTCAGAAGAGGCTCGAGCAGCATCAGTAGTCATTAGATCAGTCTCCATTTGAGTGCCCTCACTTTCAAGGCAGCACTCTACTGCTCCAGCTCACTGTTCCTGCTCATCAGCTCGTCATGAGAGCGATAGAGCACGGCGAAGTCAATCACAAACTGCAAAAACAAAGAAGACATAAAGAAAAGGAAATAGCTAACACTTAATAAAGCATTGGAGAAAAGAAAAGGTCTTACCAAAACTAGCCTCTGGCTAGCCTGTAGGTCCAATTGATCAGACCCCAGTGCCCCTTGGCGATCAGCAGGAAGAACTGCCCTCTCGAGCAGTGCGAGGGCAAACTGAGGAGAAATAGCAACTGAGGCCCCCTCGGGCAATGGGGACACGGGAAATAGGGCTTGCCCAGCCTTCGTCCTCGATTCCATCCTTCTCCTCTCCTCCTCTATCTTTTTCTCTATCCTTCTCTTCTCCTCCATCCTTTTCTTCTCCTCCATCTTCTTTCTCTCCTCTTCCTTTTTTCTCTCTCTCTCTTTCAACTATTCTTCTTCTTTCCTCTTCCTCTCCTCCTCCTGAGCAGAAGACCGAGAGCTAGTGGCAACAGCCTCCGTACTGGACTTCTGCTTCTTTGACTCTGGGCGAGGAGCATGTGATCATCGTCGTCATCGTCCCGAATTAAGTTTTTCCTTGGAGGAACCATCTCCTCACTTAAACTGTTGGACGTGCTCGAAGATCCTCGGGCTTCAGAAGCCTCTTCTGATTCAGAAGAACTATCACCACTAGAGCTCTCCTCACCAAAATTGCCTTCAACATCGCCTACAATGTCACTCTCCGAACTGCTCTCCTCCTCGTCCAACTGGATAGGACCAGCAGTAGCCTCTTCAGAGGTATCAAATTCAGGGATACTATCTACCAGCCTCGCTATAAAGCTAGAACCAACATTTTTGTATTCGAGCAAGAAAGCAACAGACTGGGGATGCTCGCCGTCGGCTAAAGGCTCCCGATACTCCAGGCCTTGACCAATTCAGAAAGACAAACCTCGCTGAGAGCAGGTTCCAAGTTCTTTGACCTCGCTGAAGAAAAAACAGGAAAAGTAAAAAAGATCACAAATCAGTAAAGAAATTGAAGGAACAGAGCAAAGTCTACCTATGTATTCTTCCCCATAAAAGGGAACAGAGAACCTATCAGACCTCGACCCCTCAGGCTGGGGAGAAAACTGCCAATTTCTAGCAAGAAAGCCCTCTTGCCAATAGTCCTTATGGGAATCAGGTAGGTTTACTACCAATACCCTGTCGGGACTCCTCGCTTTGAGATAGAGAACACCAGAACAAGTTCAAGAAAAAGAATAGCAAAAGGATACCTCGACGAGCCCTAACTTGGTACCATATAACTGATTTATTCTATGAACACCATTGATTATCTTCTACACGTTGGGCGAACACGGTGCAGGAACAATGTTGAAATATCCAAATAAGTGAAAGAATAGGTTGTTGGGAGGAAAAGTTAGTCCCCTTTAGGAAAGCAGCAAGACATGGATCCAATGGGCACCCTCTATCTCTCTAACATTTTCAGGGGGAGGGACACACTCAATCTCTACCCACTCTGGGATATTATAAAACTTCCTAAACTCATACACTAACCTATTACCGATCTTTTCCATTGGGAAACCCTAGAAAACTACAAATTCAAAGAGAAAATACAAAGAGAAGGAATAGGAGACTTACAAGATGAAAGTTCAACTCGAACGATGAAGAATCACGAGCCCAAATGACAAGGAAGCAATAAGAATGGAGACTGAGAGAAGAGAACGTGAATTGCTAGAGCTTACAAAAAATACGAAAGTACTGACAAGGTTGAAACGACGATCGAGAAATGACTACTCTGGATAGTTTTTGAGTGCTGCTAATCATAATGCACAAACCACGAAGCAAGTTCCTCCTAAACCTAGTCCTCGAACTTTAGGAAGAGTTGCACGGTATACAAATGAGCCATTATGACAAATCATTTAAATTTATTGAGCCCAAAGTGTGGCCTAACAAACTTAGGGGAAATTGTGGGTACCCGAAATTAGAATGATGGGCCTGGACGAGTAGCCCAATTATAACGACCCAAAGTCAAGACCCCCCATATCTTAACCGGTTATGATTTAGTCTTCTCCCATGTTCCCATTAAGGGGTTCTAGGAGAAGATGGAAAACGTGGTGGAGTTTAACACCCCCATTCCCTGATATGGACATGTATATAATGAACCCTATGTCTAGGGCAAAAGACACATTATATTCCTTGTAATCTCTCTCCAGAGTATATAGAAATAATACTGACTGCACCACCGTGGACGTAGGCATTTTTGCTGAACCACGTATATCTCTTGTTGTGTGATTGGCATTTTGTATTCCTTATTTTTCTTGGTGATCGTGCTTCTTTTTTTCTTTGTGTTGAATAATAATTGGCATCACAAAAAATTTTCCGATTTATCATTTATCACCATACCTATAGGATTTACACCTTAACTAGTATTACCATACTCCCAGGCTACAAGGGGATAACCCTCTTATAATTTTTAAATACTCCAGTTATTGACTAACAAATTATCATTAAAAACATATTAATTATTGATTGTTCACCTTTTTGTGATGTTTGATTACAAATATATATGACTTTATTGTACTTGATCTCTATTTTTAATGCAGAACTAAACTTAATCCAAGTTTCACAAATCCTTTTTCCTCCCCCTCCCCCATCGCACTTAATTTTTTTTAATGATTAGTAACACCATTATAAAACCTCTAGCTAATTAGACTTAATACATAGTGACCTTTCCTGAATAAAATGCCCCTATATTAATATCACATGTTCGTATAAAATAAAAAATGTTCGTCTTTCTATATCCCTTTATCTATATATGTATCTAGTTACCAATTATATCTCTATCTTTATATCGATATATCTATATCCATGTTTGTCAGGAAAAACTTTTTAAGAAACCCATCATTTTAGACTGATGTTCAACATTAAACCTATTTCCTTTTGATTTTGTTATTACATCCAATATTGTTTGAAAGTATCATATAATTACAAGTATAATTATGGCTTATTATTCTGGGAAAGAAAACTATGGGGAATATCATCACAATGTTGACGCATTTAAAGTTCCACAACATCTATTTAGAGATGTGTCATGAGTATTTATTTCACTTTTTAAGTTATTACTTTTATTTTCAGTTTCTTGCAGTTTGGTCTTATTTGACCATTTCTATAGTGTTTTGTTCTAATTGATGTTTATACTCTATTTTTGGGGATTTATTAGTTCTCAAAACATATCCCTTGGTCCCTCACCTTTATATTTGGTTGAAGGTGTAAACATGGAAATTAAAAATAACACAAACATATTTATGGATTTTGAGGATAGTTTTGAAGTTGGTTATTAGACATACATCCTTAAGAATAAATGGAACCCACTCATATATAACAAAAATGTGTCATTCAACATTGTTGTCCCTATCAGATAAGTCCCTAAAAACCTAACCAATTATAACATCCATTGAGCAAACAAAACCTATAACGATCTGAGTTCAAGTATTATAAAAAAATGTGAAATGTAAAGGGTATTTAATATAAGATTAACATTGAATTTAGTGGATAACTTCGAGTAAAAGTTGGATGACTTTCCATAAGAACAAAAAGAAGTTATATTTTATGGGTATGGTATTGATTGAGAGTTATGTAAAAAGACTAGAAATTAGGATGAACATGTACACGGGGAGGAACAACTTAATGGAGAAGAACCACGTTAGGAAGACCATTCATGTCAGTAAGAACAAAGGGATAGGGTTAGTGAGTTTAATGGAGTTGAGCATGCTAAATCATATCACCATGTACCCTTTAACTGTAAAAGAAAAATCAAGGTGATGGGGAACATGATGGGGTATTTTAAACAAACAAATAAAGTTAAAATGGAAGAGAACAATGAGAAGAACCATGTTCCAACCATTCAGCTGCCACTATTAGAGAAGGGGATAGAGTTTGAGATGATAAACAAATTTAGGGGGTACATATTTTTTGTTGGATATATTTACAAAATATAATGTCATTTTTTTTACTAATATTTATCTATATAAAAACTCTTATGTATAAAGAGGTTGAATAGTTGAGTAACGTGTAAATTTATGTGTGGATCCTTAACCCACACAAGAAAGAAATGTGTGTGCGTGCCCGTGCTCGATCCTGATCTTGGTCCCAATTACTTATGCATACGTGTTTGTTAAGAAAAATGGTGCTCTTTGAGGGCGCACTTAGCATGCGAGTTGTGGTTGTTAATCGTTGTGCTCAGTGCAAGGAATGTCTTTGTGAAGTTAGGTTCAATTTTCTAGTGCAGTCCCAATCGGTTTCAATTTGCGCCTTATTTTTAAGTGATGAAAATTTAGGACATTAACAAAATGTCACTATTAACCTAATAAACATTTATTTTGGACGAAATACTTTCTTCAAAATCCACGATTTTTCTGAATAGTCATGATTATACCTATATAAAGGAGAAATATCCATTGGAGTTCATCATCGAAATATCTTCCATTATCCTTAAAAATTTCTGCCAACTACACACATACGTTCGATTGTTTCCAATATTAAAATTCTAATAAATTCAAGGCCGGTTTCCATTACAAGTTGTCTGAATAGTATCATCAACCTATCTTCGTAATTTCAATATACATTTGTAGAAGGTTATATTATATCTTGACAACGGGTCTACAGAAACCCTTTTGCAAACCTATCTAGTGGGGGTAGATAAAGTTTTTAAGACAATGCTTTCTACGCAATTTGGAAAACTTATTTCTAAATTTGTTTCCTTAGCTATGACATTTCACTTCTACAATTTAAAAATAATAACCCCCAAATGGAAGCCTCTTTATCAGTAAAATCTATCTGTCACATGATTGAAAATTTTGTCAACCAAGATCATTTTGATGGAGAAAAGTTTTTACATTGGCCAAGGAATTTACATTTCCTTCTTATAGTGATGAAGATTTCATATGCGTTGAAGACTTAGAAACCAGACGAATTGTTCGATAAAATTGTGGCAATAACAAAGGAGAGTTTTGAAGAGGAAAATGTGAATGTCTTTGCAAGGGTCACATCCTAAATGCTATGTTTGACACATTGTCCAATCCCTATCAAGGAGTGGAATTTTCCAAAGAACTATTGGACAAATTATAAGAAAAATACCTTGTTGAAGATTTAATAAGTAAGAAATTACTTGTCATTTCATTTCTAAATTATAAAATGGTTGATAATAAGTTGGTGATTAAACAATTTTATGATATTTAACGTATTACCAATTAGGTTAATTAGAAAAATATGCATGAATCTATCATTACTTCTGTTATAATTGAAATTTTTTATCCATCATGAAAAGACTTTAAGAAAAGTCTTCAACATAAAGGGAGTACTTATCTCTTAAAGAATTCACCACTCATATTCATTTAGAATCGGGGTAAAGAAAGGTTAATATAGTGGTTGTTATATATGAGATTAATGTTTTCAAAGATGATGAATCATAGTGGGTCAATTCGGGTATAGCAAGGCATGTTTTCTAGGATCGAGAAATTTTTTGTTCTTATGAACAATTGGAAGATGGTACTATTCTCTATATGGGAAATATATCGATTTTTCCATTTAAAGGCAAAGGAAAAGTGAAAATTGTATTCACTTATGGTAAGACTTTCACTTTTACCAATGTGTACCATGTTCTTGAACTCCGTATAAATTTGGTCTCCTATAGTCTACTTAAAAAAATGGAATTAAACATGTATTTGAGCTAACTAACTTTGTATTGTCCATGGGTGGAATATATGTAAGAAATGAATATATGTATGATAGTATGATTAAACTCGATTTCAATAAAATTTCTACTTATTTTATTTTGTTAATTGTTGTTCTTTATGGCATAGTCCTTTAGGCCATTTTAATTCTTGGAAAATCAATCGCATGATTAAAATAAATTTAATTGCTAGATATGATAATGACTTGGTAGAAAAATTTAAAACTTGCACAAAAATTGAAATAACTAATACACCATTTTCAGTCTCTAATAAATCATTCTCATTATTAGAACTTGTTTATAGTGATGTTTTTTTATTTTCAAAGCACAACTTGTAGAGGAGGAAATAAAAATTTTACTACATTAAGTAATGTTTATTCCAAATTTTGTTATGTATATCTTTTAAATTTTTAAGATGATATTTTAGAAAATTCAAGATATACACAAATGAAGTTGAAAATTATGTCGAATAAAGATAAAATGCCTTCAATATGATCGAGGAGGTGAACATCAGTTCCCTTACTTTTGTGAATCTACATAAATAATTCATGAAGTAATCTCCCTTTACACACCCCAATAAAATTGTGTAACGAAACGAAAAATAAAACCTTAACCGAAATAATAAATGTTATTTAATATAATTCTAGTTTTATTATGCGACTTTGGGGATAAGCATTATTAATGGCATGCCACATATTTCATAGAGTCCCCATAAATAATATAAAATAATACCATGCAAATAGTTAAAGAAAATAATGCATAATTTAAGTTATTTTAAATTTTAGGGTTGAAGGGATATATTGAGATTTCCTGAACTAAAAAGAAAGAAGTTAGGTAATAAAGGCGTTAAATGTATATATGTTTGTGTGTGTGTGTGTGTGTGTGTGTGTGTGTGTGTGTGTAGAGAGAGAGAGAGAGAGAGAGAGAGAGAGAGAGAGAATAGTAAGGCTTATATGTATCGTGTAACAAAACCTAATGAATCGATTAAAATTAATACAATCCTAGAATCAAGAGATGCTAAATTCTAATAAAATAAGTTTAACACAATCCCTAGGATTTAAGATCATGATGGAGTGACTATAAATGATAATGAATCTAGCGATCTCAATAATTCAAGTACCAAAACTAAATCTCTCTAAACTAGAAGGAGCAAAAGGACTAGAATAAAAAAATATTTTGGACCTAATTTTATTGTATACTAGGGAAGATTATTATGACCTAATTACTATTTATTTGCATTTAGAATTTGATCCTGAAACCTTTGAAAGATCCATAAAATCCAAAGACTTTGCATTTTGGAAAAAGGAATAAATGATTAAATGGATCCAATAATGGGTATTAAAACTTGAAAACTAGTTAACTTACCCCTATGATCAAAACCAATAAAATCGAAATGGATTTTCAAAGCAAAACTGAAAATAGATGGAGAAATTGATAAATTCAAGGCTATATTAGTAGAAAAAGGGTTCACACAAACGGAAGGTATAGATTATTTTGATACATATGCCCTTGTTTCTGGGGTCTCAACCATTAGAGTCTTAATTTCTCTAGCCACCATTTATAATTTTTACATTCACCATATGGACACTCAAACGTTTTTCTTAGACCATGATTTGAAGCAAGAAATTTATATTGAACAATTAAAAGGTTTTATTATGAATGTCCAATAAAACAAAGTTTATAAACTTATTAAACCTTTATATGGCCTAAAACAACCACTTAAACAGTGGCACACTCCAAATTATCAAGCTATTACTTCCAATGGCTTCTAAATTCATTAATCGGATAAATATGCGTATACCAAGTTTCAAAATGGTCAAGGTCTGAGAGTTTGTTTATATGTTAATCACATTTTAATTTTTGATACTGATTTAGATAATGTAACTGTTACCAAATATGTATGTCATAAAAAATTTATATGAAGGATATTAGAGTAACATATGTTATTTTAGGGATTTAAATAATTTAAAAAAACTTGATTTTATTACAATCTCAATATTAGGAGTGCACACGGTTTGGTTTGGTTTCACTACTTACCTAGGACTGGAACTGGGATTAGTCGATTCCAATTTTTTTGGAAGTGGAATCGAACCTATGTTTTGTAGAACAAAATTAACCCAAATCAATTGTTCTTGATTTAGTTCATAGAATTTTTCGATTCTAAACTCATGTTTCAAAATTGATATAATATATAAGCATAATATTGTAGATAGAAAATCAAACAAACCAAATAAATAAATAAACATTATGGAAATAAAATTAGCATAATAACGTATTGCACCATAACACCTTAGAAACATAATTCCATTTCAGCTAATATATAACTCTAAAGAGCTATTTCATTTATTTTATACAATAAAACTTAACATGAAAAAGTCCATGTACCATATTGTATTTTATAAGAGAACATACGTTTCCACTAACTTCTCAGGATAAGTTTGATGCATGTTTTCAATGTCTTTAACTATTGTAGTTATCAAAAAATGGATATACTAGATTAAACCATGCCATCAAAGCCACATCCAATAGTCAAAGTATAGAAATCGAGTTAAAGAGATATAAAGAGTGATAAACATGAGATTTAGAGTAGTTTGTCTATAAGAATCGGCCTACAGCCAATTTAGTGCTTGATTCTCATTATCCATATACATTGAGTAGAAGTTTAGGGGCATTAGAGGCATAAAAGAGGAGAGAAATACATTAAATGAACACACATATAAGTTCTATGTAGTGGAAGTTGAGGACTCTATAGTGTAGACTGAAACAGGCCGCGACAGGTAGTGATTCAGTCTATCGGAGAAGATGGCCGAAGTATAGACTTTGATGTATAGAGAAGCTAGAGATAATTGGACAAAACTTCATTACCCAAATTTTAACCCGAAATGAGGAGGTGAGGACCTATATTTATAGTAATTGGTGGGGCTGTCATGTGCACAGTAGATATGACTTGTGGATAAGTATTGGTTAGGTGGAATCCTTCTAGAAGGTGGACAACTAGAAGTTCATTACTAACGTGTTAGGGTTCATGGCATGTCCTAATGGGCAATGTTTTGCTTGAGGGGACACGACCTATTAGACACCTGGTCATGGCCTTCTTATTTAATCTTGTGCCTAGGGGTCGCGGCCTGTGAGGCACCTTGACATTTCCTTCTAAGAAAGTATATACTATAGGTACCACAAACGTTAAGATACTAGGTCATGGTCCTATGTCCTTTAGAGGGAAAATGAAGCAGCGTCTATGGCCTTTCTTACAAGTCATGGCTTTTTACCTATACTTGGGCATATTTTTATTGCATTTATATGGGATTCCATGCCACGTGTATCTTCATCATTGGATGACATATTTTGGATATAATATGAACCCATAGGACTTATTTCTAAGAGGTAAGTGATTTAGTTTTATGGTTCTGTTCATGTCCATGGAGTGTAGCTTTCGGGTCGAGGCTTTACTTAAGATGGGCTGGAGTTTCGTTGGTGTTGAGGTTTTATTGATACAATGGCCTCTAGTGAGGAGTTTAAAATTCTATAATGTTATAACTTGGTAACCCCTTATATAAATGGTTCAATTCAATGACCATATTACCTTTTCCCATACTTGAGAGCAGGTAACCTGGAGATACCCGACAATTTCAAGGATGATTTTCGACAGAAGTTAGGAAATTTTTTTAACGAGAAATTTTCTTCATCTCAAGTTAGTTTTCACATTTTTCTTTATAATTTCTTTGCAAATATTGTCTTCTAGTTTACTTTCTTTCATTTTCACGCTTTAATTTTCACAAATACGTCCTCAAATCATCAAAATGTATAAAATTAGGCTTTATTTTTTCCCAACTTGTATTTAGGTTGAACCTGATTGGATTTCTGGAAGTTCTTAATGATTTTTGGTTTTTTAATAATTATGCGGTGTTGATTGGCATAAGCAAGGAATTATAAGGGTTGAGTTTGTGTTTGTATGTTATTTCCCGCCAAAAATGTGTGATTTTGAAGCATTTGGGTTCAGTTTTGTTGAAGAACATGAAAAGTTGTTCGTTTGTGCTCTTATTTAGAAACTCTAGGGTATAGGTCTTTTATCTTTACCAACTGGTAACAATTGGTCTTAGGTGTTTACGTCGATGGTCGCATCTTTATACCCGTGCTTATGGTATTTGTGTACTTTTATCTTTCCCTTTACCATGTTTACTCTAGACTCCGTCATCTTATCGTATACGAACTGGCATTTTGAATGATTACATTCTTCTACATGAATCATGCGGACTTTATCTATTTTAAAGGGGTGTCTCCATAGTTTTAAACTTGAGTCTGAGGTTAATTTTTAGGATTCCATGACCTTAGGTGTTATAAGTATTATTGCGACATTTTATAACTTAGCTATGACTTTTATCCATAATACTTCTGGCTTTTAGGATCTATACTTCCGTCTATTTCCGTGTTTTTTTATTAAAGTCATGTTCTTTCAAACTTATGATTCCCTTATATTTCGTTCATAATGGATGCGATTCTCTAACTATGAATCTATTTCTACTTTTAGAGGCACCATCGGTGGATTTATGCATTGGAACACTTGGAAGATTTTTAGATAAGACACCTTGGTGTTTCACCTCTCACAATCTTGAACTTCAAGCCTCTTAGGACCTCTGGATAGTGAAAACTACTAGATTATCGAACTTGTGTGCGTATCGACTCTGATTTTACGAACTCTAATTGTAAGGAACCTATGGATGCTGCTGACGAAATCCATGAGGAGTAAATTGGTTCAATAAGTAATCATACATCGGTGGAGAGAAATACCTTGGACGGGGAAATAGCTACTGCTAAACAAGTGCAAACTGCTACAAAGAGGAGGAACACTGAAACTGGGCCATCAATCTGTGGCATTAAAGGAGATAAAGGCCCTACGGGCATAAATTATCCTTGCATCAAGACCAAAAATGGTTGGATCATCTGGTCGCGGTCTGTGAATTTTGATCATAGATCGTATTGACTTTACCTTACGCGGATGAAAGTTCATACTCTGTAGTCCCTAATAATGGCATTTGTTTCACTCTCTATGCCTTCCTCTTTGTACTCAAGATGCCAGTCCTTATGCCTATTAGAAAACTTATCAAAGTGATGAACTTGTCCCTAACCGAGGTTGGTCCCAATGGATGGAGGGACATATTAACTTCTTTAGTTGTTTGGAAGAAGAGATTTGATAGGGATATCACGGTTGTGGAGTTCTTAGACTTTTACACTCCAAAAAAGAACATCATTGATAATCCTTGGTATTATTATATGGCTACACGGAGTGTTAGCCAATATCTTATGAGGGTGAGGCCTTCTAGTAATAAAACTAGAAAGGCAAGTATTTTTTTAATCTCTAGGAAATTTAGGAAATTAACTTTGTAGATCCTGAGAGGGAGAGGTCTCATAAGCTTCAGTGTACCTAGGGTTGTCCCCCGTCCGCAACCTTTATTCTTTAAACTTAATCTTCTCTATAACTTATCTTTTGGTTGTGTTGTTACAGTTCATGCAAGCATGACTCCATCTAAGCATTAAAGGGAGAAAATTGAGGCCATGGTGGACATTCATAACAAGAAGGAATTCTACTATGTGATCATTCTGAGAGCCTTGTACAGGCTTGGATATTATATTGTGCACGTTACTCCTTTCAGACTATCCGTAGGTAAAATAGATTTTCAGGCCGCGGACGCCCACTTTTCCTTTAGGTATATTTTTAATTAGAATAGCGAAATTCTCTTGTTGTCTAGGTATGTCCACGGACAGAGATCCAATTATGAAATTGATGGAGATATGGTCCTTTCCCAGCTTGATGAGGTGGAAGAAAATAGGAAAACTCTTAAGTAGGCTCCCAAAAAGACCAAGAGCAGGAAAAGAAAAAGGGCAGTGGACAAAGTTGTTTCTTCGACAGCTGAGGTCCCTACTAAGACACAAAATGAGTTTGCGATAAGAAGTTCAAACATAACAATTTTTTAGGATGTCACGACTAACATATCTAATGCAGGCTTGGCATCCCCCACTGTCGGGGAGAAAAATAAAGACCCAATAAAATTTGGGCGTATATCCATCATATATTTGCTTCTGCGATCGTCTATTCTAGCGAACATAAATTCCCCAACTCTACAAATTAAGGTATAAGGAAGGTGGATCTAACTTCTTCATAGGATACTGCTGGTACCACAGTCCCATTGATGAGGGGGTTGCCAATCCTTATAACATCAAACATTTTTATGAGGAAGATGCTGAGGATTTTGAGGAATATCAACTCCATTGTCTTCTTAAGCTAAATTTTCTTATATCTACGTGACCTTTTTATCATGTTGTCTACATTTACTTCAACTTATTTTCTTCTTTCCTCCAAATTTCTAAGACTAATATGATCCAAAGGGATAAGTATGAAGACATATATATTTTGCATAAGAACAAAGAGGCTTGCCAACAGGCTAAGGTAGAGAGTGTGAAGTCTTCCTCTTTTGAAGCAGGCAGGAAGTCTGCAGCTTTTTCTTTCCATACTAAAAGTATTAATGCCAAGGCAAAAGTTGTTGATGCAAATAAGGCCAAAATTAATGTCGAAGTTAATTTTCAAACAGGCTATGGAGGCACTTAAAGCACCTGAAATGAAATGCCTTGAAGCTTCCAAATAGGTCGCGACTTCCCAAGATAAATTGGCATGTCTTGGGGACAAACTAACTTATTTACCTAAGAGTCATACCTTAGACATGAAAAAATATTGATGAACATGTCGTGATTGTCCAGAAGATGGTCGGTCAAAATGATGTGGATTTAAATATTGTTGGTGGAGATGTTGTGCCTAAGTTTAAAACTTCAAAATACTTTTAGATTAGACAGAATATGGCATACATTCGCGGGTACAAAGAGATGAGGTACAGATTTGCCAAAAAAAATCTCGAGGCTAAGGAGACCGTATTTGCCTCGAGGTTTGATGATGTCGAGCACACTTAGTGCGTGGAGGAGCTAAAAAAGTTGAATAATTAGCTAGGAAGCAGGGGGAAGAGGCCTCTACAACTTCCACATTGGAGACTGGAGATGCTAAAATATGCTAGGAAGAAGATGAAGATAAAGAAGAGGATGCGGAGTATTAGATTTCATGTCTTGTACTCTTTTTTCTTAACCTTTGTTATTTTTGGAACTATTTTATAATGGAATATCTTATGCTGAATGAAATTTTACTTTTATCTCCATAGTCTTGTGTGTATATTTTGTTTTTTCCTTGCATGCTCTTCGGTCTTTAATGTTGTGTATGCCTAGTTATCTTCACTCTGTAGCATTATTAGAATTGTAGCTTGATTATTTATAGCTGCAGACTTATATTTTTCAATTGCACTTTGTTTAACTGTTACCTTAATTGTGGACACAACCCTAGTAGTGAGATGTCGGGTCATTAAACAATACTCTGCAACGTGAGGCGTAGAGTGCCCCCAAAGGCTCTAGATAGGGTTGTCTTCATATTTTGCAGTCTTACACTACTATCGTTGTCTTCTAGCCCATAATGTCTTCAAAGTATTATAATGTCCAAAGGATTTAGGCAATACGATGCGAAATTGAGGGGAAGAGTGGCCCTATTGTGGACATTCAACATGAATTATTTTTTGTATGGCTGTTAGAGTCTTTAATTCTTCATATGGTATCTTATTGCCACCAACGATAATAGGGCTAAATCTGATTACTCAGATTCAAGCCTCTACATTTCTCATGACTTGGGTTTTTCTTATGGATCAAGCCTGATTGCTCTAACCAAAGTCTCTACATTTATTATAACTTGGACTATCTAATTTCTCTGACCAAATTCTCTGCATTTCTTATGACTTAGTTTTTTCTTATGGACCAAGTATGATTGATCTAACTGAAGACTCTGCATTTCTTATGACTTGGACTAAGTCCAATTTCTCTGACTGAAGTCTATGCATTTCTTATCACTTAAACCTTATTCTTATAGATGATTTTGCCTTCATGACTATTCATTAGCATACACTTTCTACATCTTTGGTCTTCTTCCTCCTTGTTTTATGGGCCAATATCCTTCTGCGGGTGTTTATCGGTATATTCCATTTACAACCGCAATATTGTAGTGCGATTATTAGGTTTTTAGTTAAACCTATCAAACAAAATTGTAAACGAATTAAGGTAAACTATTAACTTTTATTGACATGAATTCGAGGAATACATATTTTTTATGGCCTAACTATGGTTTTGTAGTAATTATAAAAACATCAAATTTTAGAAAAAAACTTTCTCAACACATATTTTAAGTTGTGTTTTCCTCGCTACTTAGTTGAAGGTCGTGGACTGACTGAACCTTTCTAGCATCCCTTATGTGACTAGCCTCTCAACTTCGTTCTTAAGACTACAACAGGCATTGGTTAAGTGGTGATTGTCTTTGTGGAATGCACACCATTTATTTTTGTCTCTCTTTCTAGTGGGAAACTTTAATCCTTTTTAGATGGTGTTCTTCCTTGATCTTGGTCAAAATAATTCTAGTTAATAGTTGAGAGGATTAAACTCTTCATGCTAATTTTTAGTATGAACCTCATGCTTTCTTTTCTTCCCCTCTTCCACCTTTGTCCCAGACTTCTTTTTAAATCTTGCGGCCTCCGTCTTCAATTTAGTATCCTCGACCTCCAATGTGCTAGTGAAGGATACAAACTTAATCATAATAATTCTCTATCAGGGGAGATTAATTTAGACCTGGAGTAAGTCTTGGTCTTCATAAAGATGATTGACGCACCTCATCAAGTGGGCTACATCATTAGTCTGCTGGTGTCCTAATCCTGAGTTGCCTTCTATGATGCTTCTCTTTAAATAGTTAATTATTTATAAAATCTTTTCTCTAAGATGAACTAAACATAGTGATAAATCCAAGAGTCAGAAAGATAGCATAACCATATACTGAGAAGACAATAACAATGGGATAAGGTCATGTCTTATCAGGCCAATAAGGATGAGGATATGGATTTTGTCCTTTATAAGGAGTTTCTCCGCTACAATTGATATGATCGAATATGATTTTCTCCATGGATGATTCCATCTGGCGGACAATTTTCTGAGTATATGCCCTTGGACGGAATAGTAGCTGAAAAGTTAGTAAAACATCTTAACCTATCTTGGAAAATTTAACGATCCTTAAGGTAATTTACTTGTCATATTTTTATCGTGGAGCCATCGATTTCCAATTCTACGACCTATCCTTATGCAATTCAAACCGAACCATAAGTCATAAAACATGTTATGGGGATTTTTAAGCATTTTGTGGCATCTTTGGTCTTAAAGAAAATAAATATTTAATCATAAATGCTAAATATTCCAAAAATAGAAAAATTGACCTGAGTTGTCAACTGGAGGTCGTGACCTGTAGCACAATAACATCTAAGGCTGCAAACTTTAGGGTCAGAGCACAAAATCTAACCCAAATTTTGCCAATGTGAATTTCCACCCCCAAGAATTAGACTATAAAGTCTTTAGGGTGTTGATCCAAGGCATAACAGGTCTTTATGTGCAACATAACATAAGTTTAGCATAAAATACCTAATATATAGGTCATAACATGGCAAACAAATGCCTAAAAGAATAAGGAAAGTAGATAATATACTCATCTCTAGTTCCCAATCTTTATGAGGTCGTGTCCTGTCAGCTTCTTAGTAGAATCATACATGGAAACATCACTGGGGTAAACGAATCTACCCCAAAACTATAAGATTAGCTTGGGAAAATAAATCTTAAATGATAAAGACACCCTAAATGGGTTTTATATGAAAATATGGGCCTAAGTACCAAGATTTCACCCATATGATGTAGATCTGGAGATCCATATAGAAGAACTAAGTCATAATCAACCTGATTAGTGAGAAACATAGTAGAGCACCTCATTCTCACAGATGGCGTCAAACTGTTATTGTCAAAAAATGGATCTAATAGAGGATACCATACCAACATATCCATTTACAACAGTCAAAGTATAAAAGTAAAATAGAGATAAAGAGTGATAAACATTAGATTTAGAGTGGTTCAGCCGTAAGAATGAGCCTACATCTACTTTGGTGCTTGATTTCATTATCCATATACGTTGAGTACAAGTTTAGGGACCTTGTAGTCATTCAATAGTAAATAAACATGTTAAATGTACTAGTATAGAAGTTATGTGTAATAGAGGCTACGGACTTTGTAGTGTAGACTAGAAGAGGTCACGACAGGTAGTGATTCAGGATGTTAAATAAGGTGACCAGAGTGTGGACTTCGGTGTAGAGAGAAGATGCAAAGAATTGGGTAGAAATTTGTTATCTTGATCTCCCCCCCAAAAAAATGAGGATGTGAGGACCTTTATCTATAGTAGCTAGTTGCGGTGTCATGTTCATAGTGTACGTGACTTTTGGATTATTATTGGTCAGATTAAATCCTTCTAGAAGATGGATAACTAGTAGTCCATTGCTGATGTGTCAGAGTTCGCGGACTGTACTTATAGGGTCATTTTGTGGTTGAGGGGCCGCAGCCTGTTAAACACTGTAATACCCCGTAATTTTAATGCCTTTTAAAATAGGTTATATTTTTTAAATTAATGGATTAATTAGATTTTCTTATTAATTAATTCATTCGGGTTTATCCGAACGGTGGATATTAAAATGGATGATTCTTAATATTACTTAAAGATATTTAGGTAACATATGAAATGTGATGTCATTGATATGACTGTATGATATAAATTCGGTAATTTATATTTTTAGTCAGACGCGGTATGGGACGTGTCGGGACTAGTTTATTAAATTAAAAAGGAAATTTATTTTTCTATCGATCTAATAGTCATTTCGACTGCGTCGTTGCGTCCGGAAGGTTCGAAATAGTCAGAAAAGTCTATTTGGATGTCAATTTTGAGTCTCGGGTCATTTGGGAATGAATAGACAACCCAAAAGGTCATTTTGGTCATTTTTCTAGGGGGGATGAATAGTGTTACGGATTTGGAACTATTATAAGTGTTTGTAGATTAAGTGAATGGGAGTTATTCATCTCCTCTTCACAAATAAGAGCAGCCATCTTCCTAGAGAGAAAATAAGAGTGCTTGGGAAGGGAAAAGTCACTTGGGAAGGTGAAGAACTAAAAACCAAGGTTCACCACCACCAACCACCACCAGCCACCACCGGAGTTTGACCGGAGAAGGGACAACCACTTGAGATAAACTACACCAAAGGATCAGACCTACACTAAAGGCAAGTGTTTAATAATGGCAAATTCAGTTTGTATATTGTCCATGTTAGAAAAATATGAAAAGAGAAGATTATTATTGTTTTGGAAGAAATAATGGATCATTAAATGGATTTCTGGAAAACTGAAATGATATAGGAATTTAACTCATGTGTTAGGATGTTAATAATCCACGAATTAATCATGAATTTGTTGAAGAAAAGATGGAAACCATTGTTATGTTCTTGAAGAGGTTATGTTAATAAATTTCTGGGATTAAAGATATAAACAAGCTTTTTAATCCAATCCTTTGATGATTCTAGGATGTTTAGAGTATTGGAAATCGTTCATATATGTTGTTATATCATGAAGTAAAGTTTATAAGACATTTGGGATATTTAGATGAAGGTTTAAATGATCAAAAGTTGTTAAACCCGTAGTTGCAGAAATGCAGAAAATGCAGACCTGGACCTGAGTGATCGATCGATCGACCCCTACCATCGATCGATCGACCTCCCCAGTTTAAGTAAAGTTATTTCTTTTTAAATGTTTATTTTTATCCCAAACCTTTTTTGGATCTTTGGTGATTATTATTTGGAGATTATGGGACTTAGAAAATATCAGTGAACCCTTATTAAGATTTGGATTAAATTGATTTATATTCAAGTGATTAAAAAGGATGAAAATTATATCGAATGAAATTTCGGTTGCTAGAATTCATTTGTTAAATTCTAAATGGAGATGTATGAGGATTAAAGATAGGACCAGTAGGTGTGATTGAATATAACACCTGGGTATCCTTAGGTTTACAAGAGAGTTTAATCCTAAGTGAAAGAATATGTGTTTATAAGAGAATTGAAACTATCGGTTTTAACCTTAATTAAAAGGAGAACTAAACTCGTAATAGTTCGGGAGAAATAATGTTATGGACCAGTAGTATATTAGTGACTTCTTACTGAATATATGTAGAGGAAAATCCTATTTGAATCTTATGAGATGGGAGCTTAGAATACATTTGGTTGAAAGAGGTTATGAGGTTATCCCGATCGCATAGTTTAAGATTTCGGACCTCCTCGATTGACAAAGTTAAGTAGTAGTGTATTGGAGGGGTTCCTTGTTTGGATTTCGCTTCGCGAGACGCTCCGCGCATGAACCTTAACGGCGTCGGTAGTGAAGAGATGTTATAGGGTGCGAGGGTAATTGATTTATGAAGTAAAGATATGATATTTTAAAAGAAATATAAAGCTACGTATGGGAAATATCTTAGGGTAGTGATAATTACCTTATTGAAATTATATTATAGGTATGATAATACCTATTTGATTGATTAATGATTATGTGTATGACATACCTAGCTTACTTGCTATCGGTGGGAGGTTTACGCGTGAGGGCAGTCATATCCTGATGAATCCATGGGATCTTTGATTTGTCGCTCGAGAACATAGGTCTATGAAAGACTTATCGGGGAGTTGATAAGTCCGCTGACTGTGGGTACGTAGGTATGTGCGTGACCCATGGATACGAGAACTATATTCGCCTCCAATTTGTTTGTTGTTGTTTGTGGTTCGTGGAATCTTACCGAACCTGTAGTCCCCTATTCGGCGACCTGCGATGATGGGACATGATAGCAGAGTAATGCATTGCACCACAGCTGTGACTAGGGGTGCTGTATTATATATGAATATATATATATAATGGATTAAATGAATGAATAGATATATTGTGGTTAAATCTATCTGCGGTGTTAATTGTAGATAACGGTAAATATAGAAAGTTCATGGAATTTAGTTAATAAATGTTTATGCTTATAGAATTGAAAAACTTAACTCATGATAATGAGAAATGATTCAGATTAATGATTAATGATTCATGCTAATGAGAAACTAAATCATAAAGGAGAAAGGTATGGATAATAATGTGACGTATGGTATGGGACATACGGGGATTATGATATGGGAATGGAACTGTAATATGAAGATTAGAAAAGAGGAACCATTAACTAGGAGGTTAGTAGGAAACGTTAAGTGTGCACTCTAGTTGAGAGGCGAGAATTGCAAGTGAGTGTTGGATTTAACATGTACATAATAAATGCTTTATTGCACTTGTTAAATACTTGCTGTTTTAAAAATACTCTACACATTCGGGCTCTGACCCGTTTGCGTGCATATTTCTCTTCTATTGTATCTCTATATCAGGTGTCCAGCAACAGGGATGCCAACCATAGTTGATTGTGACGAGCTAGGGAGCTATGGGAGTTTTGCTTAGACGCTTATCATCTTTTGATTCACAGTATTCTTAGTTAGGGCATGTCGCCCAAAGGATTCAGTTATCATTTCTATTGAGGTCAAATTCTATTATATTCGGGACTTTTTTATACATTTAACATTTGTTGAGTTTATTGTAAAGGATTTATATTATATGGGAATGTCCAATCCAGATGCATTTAAATTCTTTTATGTTATTTATTGTGTTACCAGTTTTGTAGAATAAAATGGGTTGTGTTCGTCTTATAAAAAATGAAAATGGATTTGTTGAAATTTAAATTGGAAAGTTTTTAACACCAGCTTATTTGAGTATTGGGTGAGTTGTAAATGTTTTCGACAGTGATGCTAAGAATGAGCCAACTGTATATTCTGTTTTAATTTGGTATAGGACTGGCCACCCGGTATTTAATTAGGCGGGGTGTTACAGGTGGTATCAGAGCATCAGGTTCTAGTGTCCTTTAGGATCTGTACGGCTTACTGTGTTTTCAGCTTAGCGTTCTTTGATGTAGAGCCCTATGTTTAGGATTGTTGATCTCTTTGGTAAGATTCCGTATATATCAGTGAATCTTATTTTCGTTCGGGAGTGATCGAACAAAGAAGTATGGCAGATGAGGGCCATTGGATGGATAGTAGAGATCGTGCTTAGGAGGTTATGAAGTATGTTCGAGGATGATGACCGTAGTCAAGGTCACCCCTATTATGGAAAAATTGAGGAGCGCCATCAGTAGAAGTTCTTGAAATGAGGGAATTATGTGAAGGCAATATATCGAAAGGCTTGGGTATATAGTGGAGTGTGATTTAACTAGAACTGAAAATTTGGAGTAAAATTTTTCTTGACTCATCGGAGCAAAGTTATAATATTGGGATTCAACAAATGAGGTTATGTTTTCTATCTAAGGAAGTTTGAGGCGTATTGATTTTTGTAGTGATTGATGTTGTGTGGGCAGGGTTGCTAAACTTAGCCTATAGCATTGTTATTTACGTAGACTCACTGAGGGGTGTGGAACACCTATATATATTACATGTTATCACGTGGGTTTGATTTGTATCATGGGATTACTTACCTAGAGCATGTCCGAGTATGATTTGATTATCGGCGTGCATTGATTTGTGGTATATGAGAACATATGTCTGCATCTTGTCTTCTATAAAAGAGTAGATGCGTAGACCCTTATTGAAATCGATAAAACCAAATTTTTGTTTTAAAATTGATAAACCTGTTACTTTTAAACCAAAATTTTTATATATTATTAACTAAGGACCTTAGGAGTTTCGATGACCGACTACTTTAGGAAGTAGTGTATCGGGGTGGTTCCTTGTTTGGATTTCGCTTGCGAGACACCCCACGCACGAAACTAATAACCGTTGGGAGTCGAAATAAGTTAGGTATTTAGTATATGAGTTTAAAACCTTTGCGACAAATATTATAATGAAAGTGGTACGACAGGGTGTATGGGCGCCCTGGATGATTGAATGGTAGTAATTTTCGAAATTGTAAAAGGTAAGTAGTTGGAACTTCAGGATTTGTTTATTCATTGTGTGAGGCTCAGTTTTTCCCAAAGTTTGTCACAAGGACGGTATAGGGAAGATTAGGAATGGTCTAAATCTGATTCAGTTGAAACTATATGGTGAGGCTTGGCGTATAACATCGCTAGGGATTTTGTTAATGTATTGTATGGGCGGTACATCTTGGATTTCTTGCAATGTGAGATTTATACTCGGAGTTGACCTTACCGTTATGACTTATATTCCTGAATTTCGGGACGAAATTCTGTTATAAGGGGGGAAGTATGTAATACCCCGTAATTTTAATGCCTTTTAAAATAGGTTATATTTTTTAAATTAATGGATTAATTAGATTTTCTTATTAATTAATTCATTCGGGTTTATCCGAACGGTGGATATTAAAATGGATGATTCTTAATATTACTTAAAGATATTTAGGTAACATATGAAATGTGATGTCATTGATATGACTGTATGATATAAATTCGGTAATTTATATTTTTAGTCAGACGCGGTATGGGACGTGTCGGGACTAGTTTATTAAATTAAAAAGGAAATTTATTTTTCTATCGATCTAATAGTCATTTCGACTGCGTCGTTGCGTCCGGAAGGTTCGAAATAGTCAGAAAAGTCTATTTGGATGTCAATTTTGAGTCTCGGGTCATTTGGGAATGAATAGACAACCCGAAAGGTCATTTTGGTCATTTTTCTAGGGGGGATGAATAGTGTTACGGATTTGGAACTATTATAAGTGTTTGTAGATTAAGTGAATGGGCGTTATTCATCTCCTCTTCACAAATAAGAGCAGCCATCTTCCTAGAGGGAAAATAAGAGTGCTTGGGAAGGGAAAAGTCACTTGGGAAGGTGAAGAACTAAAAACCAAGGTTCACCACCACCAACCACCACCAGCCACCACCGGAGTTTGACCGGAGAAGGGACAACCACTTGAGATAAACTACACCAAAGGATCAGACCTACACTAAAGGCAAGTGTTTAATAATGGCAAATTCAGTTTGTATATTGTCCATGTTAGAAAAATATGAAAAGAGAAGATTATTATTGTTTTGGAAGAAATAATGGATCATTAAATGGATTTCTGGAAAACTGAAATGATATAGGAATTTAACTCATGTGTTAGGATGTTAATAATCCACGAATTAATCATGAATTTGTTGAAGAAAAGATGGAAACCATTGTTATGTTTTTGAAGAGGTTATGTTAATAAATTTCTGGGATTAAAGATATAAACAAGCTTTTTAATCCAATCCTTTGATGATTCTAGGATGTTTAGAGTATTGGAAATCGTTCATATATGTTGTTATATCATGAAGTATAGATTATAAGACATTTGGGATATTTAGATGAAGGTTTAAATGATCAAAAGTTGTTAAACCCGTAGTTGCAGAAATGCAGAAAATGCAGGCCTGGACCTGAGTGATCGATCGATCGACCCCTACCATCGATCGATCGACCTCCCCAGTTTAAGTAAAGTTATTTCTTTTTAAATGTTTATTTTTATCCCAAACCTTTTTTGGATCTTTGGTGATTATTATTTGGAGATTATGGGACTTAGAAAATATCAGTGAACCCTTATTAAGATTTGGATTAAATTGATTTATATTCAAGTGATTAAAAAGGATGAAAATTATATCGAATGAAATTTCGGTTGCTAGAATTCATTTGTTAAATTCTAAATGGAGATGTATGAGGATTAAAGATAGGACCAGTAGGGGTGATTGAATATAACACCTGGGTATCCTTAGGTTTACAAGAGAGTTTAATCCTAAGTGAAAGAATATGTGTTTATAAGAGAATTGAAACTATCGGTTTTAACCTTAATTAAAAGGAGAACTAAACTCGTAATAGTTCGGGAGAAATAATGTTATGGACCAGTAGTATATTAGTGACTTCTTACTGAATATATGTAGAGTAAAATCCTATTTGAATCTTATGAGATGGGAGCTTAGAATACATTTGGTTGAAAGAGGTTATGAGGTTATCCCGATCGCATAGTTTAAGATTTCGGACCTCCTCGATTGACAAAGTTAAGTAGTAGTGTATTGGAGGGGTTCCTTGTTTGGATTTCGCTTCGCGAGACGCTCCGCGCATGAACCTTAACGGCGTCGGTAGTGGAGAGATGTTATAGGGTGCGAGGGTAATTGATTTATGAAGTAAAGATATGATATTTTAAAAGAAATATAAAGCTACGTATGGGAAATATCTTAGGGTAGTGATAATTACCTTATTGAAATTATATTATAGGTATGATAATACCTATTTGATTGATTAATGATTATGTGTATGACATACCTAGCTTACTTGCTATCGGTGGGAGGTTTACGCGTGAGGGCAGTCATATCCTGATGAATCCATGGGATCTTTGATTTGTCGCTCGAGAACATAGGTCTATGAAAGACTTATCGGGGAGTTGATAAGTCCGCTGACTGTGGGTACGTAGGTATGTGCGTGACCCATGGATACGAGAACTATGTTCGCCTCCAATTTGTTTGTTGTTGTTTGTGGTTCGTGGAATCTTACCGAACCTGTAGTCCCCTATTCGGCGACCTGCGATGATGGGACATGATAGCAGAGTAATGCATTGCACCACAGCTGTGACTAGGGGTGCTGTATTATATATGAATATATATATAATGGATTAAATGAATGAATAGATATATTGTGGTTAAATCTATCTACGGTGTTAATTGTAGATAACGGTAAATATAGAAAGTTAATGGAATTTAGTTAATAAATGTTTATGCTTATAGAATTGAAAAGCTTAACTCATGATAATGAGAAATGATTCAGATTAATGATTAATGATTCATGCTAATGAGAAACTAAATCATAAAGGAGAAAGGTATGGATAATAATGTGACGTATGGTATGGGACATACGGGGATTATGATATGGGAATGGAACTGTAATATGAAGATTAGAAAAGAGGAACCATTAACTAGGAGGTTAGTAGGAAACGTTAAGTGTGCACTCTAGTTGAGAGGCGAGAATTGCAAGTGAGTGTTGGATTTAACATGTACATAATAAATGATTTATTGCACTTGTTAAATACTTGCTGTTTTAAAAATACTCTACACATTCGGGCTCTGACCCGTTTGCGTGCATATTTTCTCTTCTATTGTATCTCTATATCAGGTGTCCAGCAACAGGGATGCCAACCATAGTTGATTGTGACGAGTTAGGGAGCTATGGGGGTTTTGCTTAGACGCTTATCATCTTTTGATTCACAGTATTCTTAGTTAGGGCATGTCGCCCAAAGGATTCAGTTATCATTTCTATTGAGGTCAAATTCTATTATATTCGGGACTTTTTTATACATTTAACATTGTTGAGTTTATTGTAAAGGATTTATATTATATGGGAATGTTCAATCCAGATGCATTTAAATTCTTTTGTGTTATTTATTGTGTTACCAGTTTTGTAGAATAAAATGGGTTGTGTTCGTCTTATAAAAAATGAAAATGGATTTGTTGAAATTTAAATTGGAAAGTTTTTAACACCATCTTATTTGAGTATTGGGTGAGTTGTAAATGTTTTCGACAGTGATGCTAAGAATGAGCCAACTGTATATTCTGTTTTAATTTGGTATAGGACTGGCCACCCGGTATTTAATTAGGCGGGGTGTTACAAACACCTGGTTGTGGCCTTCTGATGTAGTATTGTGACTGGAGTCTGCGGATCGTGAGGCGCCTAGACACTCCCTTCTGAGAAAGTTTATGCTATATGTATCATGACCATTAAGATAGTAGTTCATGGTCTTATGTGCTTTAGATGGAAAACGGATCATCTTTCGCATCCTATCTTACATATCGTTGTTTTTTACCAGTAATTGGGCATATCTTCATCATGTGTAGATAATATTCCATGCCACATATTTCTTGATCATCGGATGACATATTAATTCCTTTTCAGCTAAAATATTACTCTAAAAGGTTACTACATTTATTGTATTTAATTAAACTTAACAAGAAAGAGTCCGTGTACCATATTGTACTTTATAAGAGAGCATAATTTTTCATTGCCTTCTCAATAAAAGTCCGAGACATGTTTTAAATGTCTTCAACTATACTATCAGATTTCACATCTATTAAATAATAAACATATGTGTATAATCTCTAAGAAAATGAAAAATTAAATAGATAACATACCAATTGAAACTTTAATCAAAGAGATAAGGGTCTCATCACAGCCGACTAAGATGAGGTCTAAAAAATGACAATGTCAGAGATAGGATGAAACCGACTAAGATGAGGTCTGATAGTTACTTTTCATTAGAGAGGGGAGGAGAGGGGATGAAATGGAAATAGGGGATGGAAGGGAATTTTTGTGCCTACGGTGAATGAATGGGATTGGGAGGGGAGGGATGGTCAGATGGAGATGGAAGATTGGGAGGGGAGAATGGGTTGAGGAGTGAGATGAAAGGGATGATAAATTGAGATGCTAGGGTTTTTTAACATTTGGTATATATGTGGTTATTAATGGGTATCCACAGAAATTATATATATATATATATATATATATATATATATGAATCGGTTATTTCCATTTTAGTGTGAATTCTGGTTCCAAATCGATTCAGGTTACGGATTGGTTCAGTTTGGTTTCATATTTGTAACCAAGAACCGATAAAAAAACATTTTTTATCCGAGTTCGAACTAGTAGTATAAAATATGAAACCAAATAAACCCAATACATCATGTTTAGTTAGGTTTATCTGTTTTTTTTAATGCTGTCGTGCACCCCTACTCACTATATTGAAAATATACTTAAAAAGTTCATTTATTTTGATTTGTTACCTCTAAGTACACACTTTTTAGTTACAACTGAAGGTGATCAAAATACTGGTAGGAGCATGCAACAACTAGAACACGCTTGAGTAATAAGTAGCCAAATGTATGCTCTAACATGTACAGGACCCGATATTACACACGTCATAGGGAAACTAAGTAGATATACCAACTGCCCTATTCAAACTCATTATATAGCCTCATATATGTTATGACATACACTAGACTAGATATCTCATATGTCGTTAGATAAATTAGTAGATATACCAATTGCGTAGTCGAGTTCATTGGCATGCAATTCATAGAATCTTAAGATGTCTAAAGGATACCTTAGATAATGGAATACAATATCATGGCTATCCTTTTATTTTTATGAAGATATTCTTATGTCAGTTGGATTACCAATCAAGAGGATCATTTTTCCAAAAGTGTATGGATTTTTACCCTTTGAGGGATATTCGTTTCTTAGAGATCCTAGGAACAAATGTGTACCATTTACTCTACTATGGCATCAGGGTTTTTTGCTTTAACTGTATTTAATTAAGATATGAAGTGGTTAAGGAATCTATTATTACTCTTTGTCCTAAGCCAATGAATCTTATATCTTTACATTTTGTAGCGAGTTAGCATAGGAAGATTCTTATAGAGAAAAGTATAATGGATAGTGTAGACCACATTTGAGGACCCCCTAAGTCTCTCCTTAGGTCATTAGCACCTCCCTAACTTATTACAAACCCTATGTCATACTTTGAGTAATGATCTAGAGGCCATCGAGTGCTCCCGAGACCCTTTTGACTCCAATAAACTCTATTGTTAGAGAAAAATATGAATGAATCTTCGAAGGGCTCTGAATCCCTTTTCCAATGGTCCACCTCGTGCACGAATCGGCATAATGGTTCAGACGAAGGGAACATTTTACTACCAAAAACTGATCTGGAGGCCATTGAGATCTCTCGATCCCCATTTTTACCCCAATCAACTTCATCGCCAGAGCAAAATCTCAATGTATATTTAAAGGTCAATGAAACCCTATTCCAATGGTCCACCCCGTGCACGAAACGTCATAACCGTTCGTAAGAACGATCCGTTTTCTCCCAAAAAGTGGTTTAGAGGCTAACAAGCGCTCCCAGGCTCTGTTTGATAAAATTCAACTCTTCACTTTGAATGATAATAAATGAATCTTCTAAGGGCACTGAATACCCTTTCCAACGGTCCACCCCACGCATGAATCCGCCTTACAGTACGGACGAACGACCCATTTTACTCTTAAAGGTCAACAAGCATTTTCGGGCCCCGTTTGGCCAAAGTTAACTTTCTGAACAAAGCGAATCTCTTTGGAACATCGAAGTGCCTTGAATAAACTTTCCAATGGTCCGCCCCGTGTGAGGTTCTAACTTACATTTTGGACGAATGATTTATTCCCGTCCAATGATCTTCCGTCTAAAAGACCAACAGGCTCTTTTGAGCCCCATTTGACCCAAAGTCAACTCTCGGACCTTGAAGCGGTCCAAAGGATTCTTAAAGGTCTCTAAATTACCTTTTTAACGGTATGACCCATGCATGATTTGGATTTATGGATTTATTTCTACGACCACTTTTCTATAAATATCTGCTCGAGATTGCCGATTAGCAGGACCATTTCCCTACCAGTCGGCAGTGTACTAGGATCATTTATGGATTGGAAAGGCTAGAGGTATACGGATTGGGAGTTCCCCTACCCTATAAAAGGAGGGCATGAGCTCACTCTCAAGACACGCCTCAGATCAATCAATACCAATGATCTCAGTAACATTCTCTTGTAATCAACAAAGTTTCCTTGTGTGAAATTCCTTTCCATCTGTCATTTCCATCATTTTCTTACCCAATTTAGCAAAATATCCTTCTCTCTTGTCCAACATTCATCCCAACATTCAAGGCAGCTCATCAAAGATAAAGATCAATCCACAATTCTCCAAAGAAGGTCCAAATATCCTTCTCTCAGTTTAAATTTCTTTATTTTTGCATTAGTTACATAAATTCTTAATCTAGATTTTATTTTAGATCATAAACATTATTAACTCATACTTTATTAGTTATATTGCTCATACTTTATTTTCTATTAAAAAAAACAAAGAAAAAGAGGGTTACGCCTATAAATTCCAATGGGATTATTCACCACTTTTTCGCAAAACTAAAATATCTTTTCTACACACACACATATAATAAACTCCCATTTGAATTATGGGATAAACCCCATCCTTGTGCTGCACATGAACTACATGGACTTTGATTCCCTATAGGCTACGTAGGCATTTCGAACTAAAGCCTGAGACTCGAGTCCAATTTTCCTATTTTCACATTTGGCATGATTCTTAGCTACGTAGGCATTTCGTACTGATTGTCGACAAAAGCAAGACGTATATCGTGGAAGTCATGCCAAAGGGAGGAAACTTTCCACTAACCTAATAACTGCATAACCTCGTATAGGCGTTAAACCTAGGGCACCCATGTTTAGTTTGTTGGTTACTACTCGAAACTCTGGCAAAATGATGGGTTGGCATGCTGCCCAAATTGTTGCTCCATTTTGTCTTTTTTCAACATGAGACCCTATCCATGAGCCTGGCAACAAGTCAAACCATGTTTTACATATTTTTCAAACCCAATTTTTTCTAGGCTCGGGTCCCGTTCAACATTTCTTTTGCGTTTAAGTAAACATAATACAAGTGAAAACATAATAATAAAAATAATCACACTGAGATGTTTCTCTTGTTTTTTCCTCCTCCCCTACCAAAATGACAAAAACATTTTTTTCCCTCTTTTCAAAATACCAAAGAACATTTTTCACCCCTTTTATCAAAAAATACAAAAAATATTTTTCCCTTTCCAGCAAAAACATTTTCCTTTTTTACAAAAAAGAAGATTCTTCCTCTTCTCTTTCAAAAATAAATTCGAATCATTTTCCTTCTCAGGTCGATCGAATAACCAACCCTTGCCTTGGCTCCCTATTTTTTTCGGCCTTCCATCGAATCGCCCTGAAGTTTTGTCGGTTCTCCTGCTACTTCCTCTGAGTTCGGAATCCATCGTCACCTGTTTTCCATGGATAATGAAGACCAAGTAACGAATGTGTAACCTGATTTGTTGATGGTTCTAGTCCAACATATCGCCAAGATTAACAACCTTCAAACTGAGGTTCATAAGATATAGCAAAACCGAGTCCCAATTCCAAAAAAAACTGAGGTCCTCTTCCATTGTGCTATGGGGCCACCCACACCTGAGACTATTTGGGCCCCAGAAGAGTACCATCATTCTCCACATGCCCCTCCTGCCAATGGGCCACCGCCAGCTCAACTACCTATAATGAATCTAGCCCAATCAGGTGCTAACCTTCCCATGACCATTGATCTGAAGGAATAAGAGTTGAACACGGTCAAGGAGGACCTTAAGCTATTGATAAGAAGTTCAACCAAGTTTTAATCTTCGGGAATTACATGGATTACACCCATATGTCTCCCTGCCCTAAAGCAAGGCTGCCGAAAAAGTTTAAGATGCCCAACATTGAGATGTTCGGGGTAGAAGGCCCCAAATTTTACATGACCAACCACCCTTTCGATGAGGGACAAGTCAGTTGTGAAGAAAAAAGTCTTACCCCATGTCCGAGAGACAATGGGAGGACATTATCACCTATGTTTTCAATCCCTTCGAGAAGCATAAGTGGAGATTAAAGAATTATTTTCAAGACATAAGTTGAGCTAAAGAAAGTATACCGATAGTTCACTCCTAAAAAGTATGAGAAGCCTGCTAATGCCACAATTTCGACCATTAATAACATCTCTCAGCATGCCACTTCATGGGACCAGAAAGCCACCTTAACACAGTAACAATAGAATAAACCGAGCTTCATGCTCCTCTATCCAAAGTCTATGAAGCCCTTCTGAGTCGAAATCTTATCAAGCCACTGGACCCTCATCCATTACCAAACCCACTTCCCAAAAATTCCAAACCCGATGCCCATTGCGATTTTCACCAAACTGTCGATCACCATTGATCAATGCTTCCATCTCTAAAATATAACCCAAGGTCTAATTGACTGGGGGTACCATCATCCCACCAACCAATCCTATCATAAACAGTTCTCACAATCCACTCCCAAATCATGCAAATGCTATCTTCCTAGAAGAAAACCCAAAATTTGACCCATCTACGCAGATTATACCAAGTAAATCACCCATATGTTCACCAAAAGTCCTCAAAGTTTGTCCATATTTTCTCCTCTGTCCTACCTATATTGTTAATCAGGCCTTGTCACTTCTTACAAGATCATACATTACCATTGTACTCGGTCCAAAAGATAAGATATGGAATAGCCAACGGTATTAAACCAGCTCCTAGAGTTTGGGCTAAAATTGTCCTAAAAAATGACCATTGACTGCCAAAAGTTTTTGCACTATTCATGGAAGAACAAAAGTGGGCTCGAGAGTTATATAATTAGGTGGCACCTACAGATGTAATCAGCTTAGATGACGCCGTCCAGATTATGGAAGACTTATTTCGACAAATCAAAAAAATTTGTAGTATGCCCCATCTACTTGATGTTTTGAAACTACAAGGGAGTTTTGTCCCTTCGCTTCTACATTTCTCTATTGAGTGGGAGGATCTATACAAAGAGTCCATTGAGGTTGTAGAATTCATTGACTTCTCGTGGAAGGATGATATCATTTCCACTGGATGAGGGGATAAATTCAATAGTTCAGATGAATACTCAAGCCCAAAAAATACTAGCCCAGTAGTCAGTATATGTGGAATGATATCATTTTAGGATCTTCTAGGAGAGATCAATAAATTGTCCGAAAAGCCCGAGATAGATGAAGAAATAGGGTTTCTATCTTTCCCATCTTCTATGAACCATATGACTAGATATGGGAGGCATTACTAGGTTCTGAACCGTCAATCAGCAATGACGAATAAGGGAAAAGGTATTGAGAAATCCCAATGCCATAAATGACCCTAGAGGAGAGAAAGATCCTCGATCAGTTGAAGAAAAGTTAGGTTAATGTCACTCTATGGGGAATCTTTATGACTTCCCAACTTAACCAAAATGCCTTTAATAAACTGCTTACCAGGGCCACAGTTCCTCCTCCCACCATGCCGGAAGAATCAGTGAATCTAGTTATATCACTAACCTCTACTATAATGTTCTCTTTCTTAAGGGAAGAAATCCCTAATTTTAGTCCAAATCAAACTATTGATGATGATGATGATTTTGCAAATGAAAAATTCTTAACTGATATTAATAAGGTTAATAACAAATAACATAACCGCATTCAAATTAATGAAGATGAAACTGTTGTTATTAATCTCAGTTCTAGTAGCCAACTGCACAAGATTATGATAAGGTCCACCCTTGACGAGTACGAGTGCGAGCAACTCGAAGAATTGATGAAGGAATTTTTGGACGTCTTCATGTGGTCCTATGATGACATGCTCGACATTGATACTGAGATCGCTCAACACCAAATTTTAACTCTCTCAAAATTCAAATCGATCAAATAAAAACTGTAAAAGCTCCACGATGAATGGTCGCTCAAGTTTAAGGAGGAGGTGGTCAAACAGATAAATGTGGGCTTCATTCGGGTGATTAAATATCCCACATGGTTAGCAAACATTGTGCCCATGCCAAAATCGAGAGGAAAGGTTTGCATGTGCGTTGATTACTGAGATTTGAACAAGGCCTCTCTAATGGATGATTACACGCTGCCCAATATCGACATGATTGTGGATAATACGGCCAGTCGCGCTCTCAAGTCATTCGTTAATGTGTTTTGTAGATACAATCAGATCAAGATGCACCCTAATCATCAAGAAAAAACCACATGCATCAATACCTAGGGAGCCTTCTATTACACTGTTATGCTGTTTGGTAAAAAAAACACGGGGGCTTCCTACGAAAGGGCTGCCACAACCATCTTCCATGATTTGATATACAAAGAGGTCGAAGTCTACGTAGATGATATGATTATAAGTCTAAGACCCGAGTCATGTTCTCGCTCTCCAAAAGTTCTTCGACCACCTACGACAATACCAAATGCGAATTAACCCACAGAAATGTGTCTTTGGCATTACCAAAGGAAAACTTTTGGGATTCTTGGTTAACGAGTAGGGGATTGAAGTCGGTCCTGCCAAACTGTAAGCCATACTCGAAATTCCACCACCCTGAACGGAGAAGGAAGTTAGGGGATTCCTAGAAAAGTTACAGTATATCAGCCAGTTCATCATCCTATTGACTTCTATAAGAGGGTGTATCTATTTTAGCCTGGGATGTAAAGACATTTTTATCATGTCCGAAATGTTTCATTTATTTATGTCGTACGCCATTACATTTGGCACGTCTCTACCTGATCGCACACGACGGCCTCAATCCAAATTTTGGGATTCAAGCATTTATGATCTCCATCATGTGTCCCTCATCTGCCTCAACGACTTCACGTTCCATGATTTTAGGCACGTAAAGCTAGTGGTACGCAAGAGAAGTCAAAACAGTGCAATAAGTCTTGATAGGTAAGTTCAAGGGAAATTTGGTAATTTTATAGACACCGTTCGGAGGACTGATCAACTGGAAAGTTGAAGAGCTTACCGCAACAAAGATACTGGAAGAAACGGAACCTCAATCCGAGCTACGGTGAACAAGTTATGGCCCTTGGAAAATGGAGATATTTCCAAGAATCTCCTTGGAATTTTTTCTAAGTGCTGAAAGCCCCTTTGGCCAGCGAGTTTCCCCGAACCCAGCCCGAACCGGTTCAGGGGGCAAACCGATTCGCAGGGACCCCGAACCGGTTCGAGTACCCTATACGCTGGCAGAATTTTTGGTGTTTTTAAAACGTGGGTCTCTTCATATATTTCCCTATAAATACCAACTTCGGGGGAGCTATTTTACAAGACTTACATAGACGAATTTGAGAGTCCAAATACCTCAAGTCTTCATCTTTTTGAGTCCCTAGACTCAGGTTTTGATTCACACAACCTTGCCAATCCTTTGTGAATCAGTTTGCAACCCAAGAACACATTCGCGTTTCTGTTCACACTCTTGTGGAGAAGACCGTTCTTCTTCTTCACTGCTGCCCTTCTGGAAAGGGAAACTTTTAGCCGCCGACTACAGAATCCGACACCTGAGGGTAATTCTTAGTCACTTTTATTTTCATTGTAATCCGAAATTGTACGTTATAATATTATAATGAAAATAAATGGTTTTGCCCCTTTGGGGGATTTTTCCTCACATGTATGTGTTGAATGTTCTTGCATATGTTATCATCTTGATCAATCACATACAGTTGCATGTTTAGGATTTAATTGACAAAAACTGTGTTTAATTAAATAATATATCTATTTGAACACACGCGCACTCCTCTCAAATTGGTATCAGAGCCAGTTACACAATTTTACCGTGTAATTTTCTGCAAAATTTTTCTAAGATATCAATTTTTTGAAAATTTGATTTTTGAAAACGAGTGTGTTCATTATGGAGAAGTTATATAATAAAATTCCAGTTTTTGACGGGACAAACTATGCATATTGGAAAGCCCGTATGAGATCCGCTTTAAAAGCCATTGATGAACGTGTCCGGATTTTGGTTGAAAAAGAGTGGACACCTCCCTCCGTCACTGTTGATAATGTGATCAATTTAAAACCTGTCACTTCTTGGACTGAAGACGAATGTAAATGGTCATCATTCAATTCTAAGGGTCTAAGTGCTATTTTTGGGTCTGTCACACCTGATGAGTTCAAACGCATAATGACGTGCACCACGTCAAAAGAGGCATGGGATGTTTTACAACTCACCCATGAAGGAACGAATGTTGTGAAAGAGTATAAATTGTAGAATTTGACAACTCAATTTGAAACAATCACCATGCATGAGACTGAATGTTTTGATGATTTCTATGCTAGGCTTTCTGACATTGTTAATACTAGCTTTAATCTTGGTGAACATATTCCTAATGCTAGAGTTGTTAAAAAGATTCTTCGTTCTTTGCCTAAGTGTTTTATCCCTAAAGTCACTGTGCTAAATTCTATGGGTAATTTAAATACGCTAAAATTGGAAGAACTTGTAGGAGATTTGCAGACTTATGAAATTGATATGTTCCCTAAAATTGCTAGGTCTAAAGATAAAGGAATTTCACTTAATGCCCAAGAGAGAAAAAGTGAGGGGTGGCTAGAAAGAGGGTAGAGTCATCTAGAACGAGAGAGACTGACACGTCAGATTCTGATTGTGATTTTGACTTAGATGATTTGGCTCTTTCTGCAAAAAAAATCAAAAGGATTCTCAAATTTAAGAAAAATGGCAATTTTAAAGATAAAAAGAAATTTGAGGAAAATAAGTTTGAAAAGAAAAATGATTTTTTTTTAAAGATCCTCCTAAGAAAGAAAGTGAGAGATGCTTTGAGTGCGACGGTAAGGGTCATAGAGCCTTTGAGTGTGTCACTCGTCTGAATAGAGAGAAAGGGAAAGCTATCCTTAATGCTACTCTTAGCGACGACGGTAAGGTCGAGACGGTGGATTCAGGAGATGAGTCACCGCATGAGTGTAACTTCACCGCATTCATGGACAGTCATGTGAGCACTCCTAGTTCTCCTCATGACGATGAGGATGATGCTTCACAGGGACACCTCGACAGTGGGATCGATGTGAGTGAGGGGGAGGATGACACAAGTGAGAGCGAGAGTGATATTCAACGCGCCTACGCTGAGTTATATTCTGAGTCATTTAAAACTAGAAAGCGTAACAAACCGTTAGTTCTTAAGATCACTGGCTTAGAGGAAGATTTAAGAAAAGTGAGATAGAGAGTCCTCCACCTGCACCGCCCTGAGAGAGAGAGAATCTACCTGTATTGATAAAGAGAGTTTGTTTAGAGAGAGAGAGAGTTATTTTGATAAAGAGATAGGGGACTTGACTAAACAAGTGGCTAGTCTTACGAGTGAGCTCCATTCCTCCATGGAGACTTGGAAGAAACTTGAAGCCCTTGTTGCCCAGCTGACTCATGATCTTGAGAAAGCACGGGAAGTCAAGGTACAAATCGAGGACAGATCAGGGAAAATGGGAAAGATGCTCCTCGGCCCCGCTTTAGGTTTTGGTGATAGGCAGGGAATCGGTTATGATGGTGCCACCACCTCCCAAATTGCACCTGGACCAGTTCCTTAGTTTACTACGAATCCTTATGGCCATCGTCAAAAACCTCAAAGGAGAGTTCGACCAAGAAAATAAAACTAAGGTCCGCCTTTGACTGTGTTCTTTTGTTCCATTGCAAAAGAAAAGGCCACCTCAGGGAGTTTTGCTATAGCATGGGTCGGACACGAAGTACTACTGCTCCACAATGTCATACTGATGAGTTTTCTAGTCTGAGAGAGCGAGTTGAGTTCTTAGCTACCACGTCTCAGAGTTTGATGGAAGAATTTCGATGGATGTCGTTGCTGTTTGTGAATGCCTCTCACATTCCAGCTAAAACCAACAACAACAAAGGCAAACAAAAGGTCACCACTTCTTGGGTACCTAAGAAAGATAAAAAGGCTTTTGTTGTTCATGTTACTCTCAAAGCACATAATACCTCACAGTGGTATTTTGACAGTGGGTGATCCAGACACATGACAGGTGATGCCTCATTTTTTACATCTCTTGAAGATTATAAGGATGGCAGAGTCACCTTTGGAGATGGGAGCAAGTCTAGCATTGTAGGATGAGGTACTGTAGAGTTACCAGGATTTCCTATGCTAGAGAATGTGTTGTACGTCAAAGGTTTGAAAGAAAACCTTCTCAGTATTATCCAGCTGTGCGATGCTGACTTTGCCGTAAAGTTTGACCGGAACGCTTGTAAGGTCTATAATCAAGCCGGTAAACTTTTAGTGCAAGGGGTGAGGACGAAGGATAATTGCTATGGGACTGAGCCCACATCCTCACTTGTCTGCAACAGCACCACGATCACTCCTATGGATCTGTGGCACACACATCTAGGTGATGTAAATATTACAGATCTCACTCGCTTAGCTAAAAAGGACCTAGTACGTGGCTTACAATATCTTGGAAAGTCAACTTCGACGGTTTGTGGACCCTGTCGGTTGGGAAAACAAATTTGTAGTCCCCATAGGAAGGTGCATTCCATTACCACCTCTCGTGTTCTTGAGCTTATACGCATGGATCTTATGGGTCCCACTCGTACCGAGAGTCTGGGTGGTAAGACTTATATCCTCGTGATGGTGGATGATTTCTCCAGGTACAGCATTGTAGGTTTTCTGAGAGAGAAATCCGATGCTGTAGAGTTTTTAACGACCAAGTGTCGTGTCCTGCAAAATTAACACGGAGTCACTATTAACCGGATACGTAGTGACAACGGCACTGAATTTAAGGAAGCAAAGGTAGATTTGTATTGGGATAGCCTTGGAATCAAACATGAGTTTTCTGATGTGAAGACTCCTCAGCAAAATGGGATTGTTGAGAGAAAGAATAGAACGATCCAGGAGATGGCTAGATCTATGCTTCTAGGTCGTAAAGTTTCTAGGAGATTTTGGGCAAAGGCAGTGTCTACTGCATGCCACACGGTTGTTAGGGTTTATCTGCGTCCACACACACTACAGACACCTTATGAGTTGTGGACTGGCAAGAAGCCCAACCTGGCATATTTTCGTGTTTTGGGGAGTAAATGCTACATCCTATGGGATAGAGAGCAATTAGGAAAGTTTGACTCCCGGAGCGACGAGGGAATATTGTTAGGCTATTCATCGAATAGTAGAGCATACCGGGTTTTTAACCGAAAGAGCTCTAAGGTTATGGAGTCAATAAACGTCACCGTGCAAGATGACGAACCTCTGACGTCTATTGATCCTAACCTTCAGTGTGAGGATGAGGACTTTTCTAATAGTGATTTACTTGCCCCTCACCCACACTCTGTGGTCCCCACTCCTGTGTTAGGGGACACACTTGCTTGGGTTCGCAAGAGTCATGACCCTTCTGCCATTGTTAGTGATCCCACTCTTGGGGTCAAGACTCGTGCTCAGCAAGAGAACGTTGTTAGCCATCTCTACTACACGTCCAAAGTCGAGCACAAGAATCATAAAGAAGCACTCAAGGATGAACACTGGATATCTGCTATGCAGGATGAGTTGCTTCAGTTTAAAAAGAATAATGTCTGGGAACTAGTCCCCCGACCTAGTGAGACTAATGTGATAGGTACCCGGTGGATTTTCAATAATAAAATGGATGAAAATGGTATCATAATCTGAAATAAGGCTAGGTTGGTCGCTCAAGGATACACACAGATAGAGGGTGTACACTTTGGGGAGACATTTGCTCCTGTTGCGAGGCTTGAGTCTGTCTGTTTACTACTCGCCATCGCATGTCATCTGCGCTTCAAGTTATATCAGATGGATGTCAAGAGTGTCTTTCTGAATGGAATTTTACAGGAGGAGATTTACGTGGAACAACCAAAAGGGTTTGAAGACCCTCAGCACCCGAAGCATGTCTACTATCTGAGGAAAGCCTTGTATGGTTTGAAGAAAGAACCTCGTGCTTGGTACGAGAGGCTTACTTCCTATCTCTTAGCCCGTGGCTTCAAGAGAGGGGGAGTTGATATGACGTTGTTCATCAGTAGAGATGACGATGCAATTTTGGTTGCCCAGGTCTATGTGGACGACATAGTCTTTAGATCCACGTGCTCTCAACATGCTCATCACTTTGAAGAGGAGATGAAAAGTGAGTTTGAGATGAGCATAGTTGGTGAGCTTACTTTCTTCCTTGGTCTCCAGGTTCGTCAGCTAGAGGATGGGATGTTCATCTCCCAATCCAAGTATGCTAGAGACCTAGTGAAGAAATTTGGTTTAGACTCCACTAAGCATGCACGTACACCTATGAGTACCACTACCAAGCTTAGTAAGGACACTTCAGGGAAGGACGTAGAGCTAACCGTATATCGGAGTATGATCGGTAGTCTTCTCTACTTGACTGTCAGTCGTCCCGACATCGCCTTTAGTGTTGGAGTCTGTGCGCGATATCAGGCGTCCCCAAAAGAGTCACATTTACTTGCTCTAAAACGTATTATTAAATACGTGAGTGGGACTCTCTCATACGGTATTTGGTATTCCTTTGATATCGATAGCCGTTTGTCCGCCTATTCGGATGCCGATTGGGCTGGGGATTTAGATGGTTGTAGGAGCACTTCTGGTGGGTGTTTCTATTTTAGTTATGCTCTTGTCTCCTGGATGAGCTAGAAGCAAAATTCCATCTCTTTGTTCACTGCGGAGGCTGAGTACATAGCCGCCGGGAGTTGTTGCACGCAACTCTTGTGGATGAAGCAAATGCTGGAGGATTATGGGATTTCACAGGACACCATGACCATTTCCTATGATAACACGAGCGCGATACACATATCCCGCAATCCAGTTCAGCATTCGCGCTCCAAGCACATCAGGATACGTGAGCACTTTATTCGTCAGTTAGTTATGGAGAACACTCTATCCCTGAGTTTTGTTCCCACCGACCGTCAGTTAGCCGACATTTTCACGAAACCTTTAGATGTCCTTAGATTTGAGAGTCTTAGGAAGTCTTTTGGGATTTGCACAGTTGACTGAGGGGTTGGTCTATGTCTAGCATAGGATGTTTCTTCATGTTCATATCATATGCTTCCTATTGCTATTATGTTTTATATGTACCATTGCTTAGTTGTTGTAAGGACACAAATTTCCAATTGAGTCCATATATAGTTTTGTCTCAATTTCGGACAAAAACATTTATTCATAGGATAGTATGTAATTGTAATACTCTCAAGCCTATGAAGTGTTTGTTGAAGACGTAGCGGCAAAGAGTATAAAGCTTCATCAAATGTGCCGGTTTGCATGCCTCGTTTCTACGTCATCAACCATAGTTCCATGCTCCCAAGGTTTGAATGCAATATTATATATATAGGAGCTTGGAACATGTTTTATTGGGTGTTAGGTTTTATAAAAACTGCAATTTGTTTTAAGAAAGAATTAATTAAAACTTTAAATAAACGTTTATAAAGTTTTCTGGGCTTAAACAAGAATATTCAAACTTTCTATTTTTCGTTCGATAGAGTCGTTCGAACGAGATTGCCGTTCGAACGAAAATGTCGTTCGAACGAACCTGCCAACGAGTTCCCACCAAAGTATACTGGTCCGTCGTTCGAAATGTCGTTCGAACAAGATTGTTCGTTCTAACGAGATTTCCAACGAGTTTCTAACGAGTTCAATCTGGAACGTCGTTAGAAGTCTCGTTCGAACGAGATTTCGTTCGAACGAAATGTCGTTCGAACGAGATGCCAGGAGGGAACAGTTTTTGGTAGTTTTTTGGCAGTTTTGCACCCACTTTCCCACTAAGTTTGTAACCAACTTTTTCAGACTTTAATATGTGCGGGAATCACTTTTGATAATCTATCTTTTTCATATCATACAAACTCTTAGAGAATATTTTGAGAGCAAAATTAAAAAGAGAAAAAGATCAAGTTTCGAGTGTTAATTTTCAAAGAGAAATTTACTTACCACTCTAGTTTTACACCCAAATTAGTGTGTATCCAAGTTCATATATACATAACAATTGCTTGGAGTTTGGCATCGGTTTATCTCTTTCGTTTCAAAGAGAAGTTTTGGTTTGCTTCTACATCCATCAAAGAAGAAGATGTTTTGTTGCGATTCTACCCACTTGGAGAAAGGCTCCATGTACGGGTGACAGTGACCATATAAAGTCCTATCGGTGGATTCCGAGACCGCGGTGGTGTTCCGAGGTTATCCGCTGGGAAGAGGTGTCTACAAGAAGAAACGTCGAGGCTTGAGAGGGATCGAGTCATGCGTTGTAAGTCAATCTTTCTTGTACTTGTAATTCCGTATCTAGTGGATTTGTGGCTAGGGCCGTCCGAGGTTGTTTCCCGTCTTGGGTTTTTCCTCGTACATCGCGGCGTAGTGTGATTGGTTTATTTTATCTTGCATAATTTATTTAGAACGCATGCGTAAGATAATTCAAGATAAAATTCGGTTTAAATTATCACACTTCATTTAATTTTGGACTAAATTAAATATTAGGTAATTGTGTAGTTAATTCAAGTCTTTTACTAAAAATTGGTTTGGCCTAGCATTCGGAATATTGATAATATTTACTTAGGCAAATTCTAGGGCTTGGATTAATGAATTGGTTTAAGTGAATATATTAATTGATTAATTTTACTTCACTTGGTGTAATTTTAATTTGTTTTAAGAAATTAAAATTTGTTGTTACAAAGTTGAACCATCACACTGCTTCCGCATCGATTTTACTTACAAAGGAAATAAGCACTTTCAAATTGGTATCAGAGCTTTGATTTAGAAAAGCTCGCGCTTTCAGTTGTACAACTATTTATTTATTCTTTTGAAAATTCCAAAAAGATTTTTGTATTTTGTTTGCACCTTTTATGGATGAACATTTAAGATAGCCAAGTCACTAAATTGATTCCATTTATCCATGTGAATGTTTGATAGAGATTTGAGCCGCTACATCATTTCATCCATGTGCTTTACATTGCTTGGAGTCTTTTAGATGTGATTAGTGATATCTTTCTACATGTTTGACTCCTATCTCCTTTATTGCACACATGCACGACTTTATTTGATTATTGCACTTGTCTGTCACATGTTGGCTTGAGTGTTTCCATATCAATTCTGTCTATACAACTAACAATATGCGATAAAACTTGACAAGATTGGATTGCATGTAAAAACCATTTTTTTTTGTGAGACTGAGTGTTTGTTTAAAAATGGGGAGGGGTTGCGAAAGGTATTTATCACGTCTTTGCGCAAAAGCCACCGTTCAAAAGGACCTCAAAAATGGAGGAATTTTATTATCCGGGGTCCAAAGAGTTTAAAAGAGCCCGAAAAAATTTAAAGGAAATAAAAAGCAATTCATGCCAAATATGGGCCACTTAGGTTTCACCATTAATTCTCCAAAGTTTGAGAATTTAGAAAGCCTCTATTCAAAATATAAATCTGAGGGAGTTTGGTTGGAGAATATAAACGGGTTTGCACTTCCTTGAAAGTCCTGAAAAAGCATTAAATCGTTTTCTACGTTATTGGTGTGGAAATCATTTTTAGCTTTGATTTGTTGATTTGATTGAGTCAATGTCTCATATTACCACATTTTTACACCAAAGGAAGACTTTGAGTTCATTCGTTAGGAGTATCTGATATTCATCGTGCACATATGTCATGTTTGTATGCATTGATTTTCCTATCGAATTTGATCACACCCCTTCATTTTCTCTATCCTTGACTTGGTTGTTTTTGTGATCATTCATGGTGTGTTTCTTTGCTGTATTATTTGTGTGAAAATTTTTGAAAAATTCAAAAATAGTGGTTTACTACCATGTGACATTCTCCATATACATCTATTTTTGCTTCTCATATATGTCTATTTGGGAACATCATAAAAAGGGGGAGAAGAATTATCATACTATGGGGGAGTAAGTTTTGAGTTTGAGGATCTATTTTAAATTGGTATCTATGTTTAGCTCATTTCAAACTCGATATGTCACGTGGTATTTGCTTGTTCTCATGTGTGTAGGTACTACATTGATAATCTCTGAATTGCACACCCTGATGAGAAAAGCTTTGAATGTATTGAAGATTTGAAGATCAAACGATGAAGACTTATTCATTTTTATCTTTCCAGTTTTGGGTTCATGGAAGGGTAGATTTGTATAGGCAATTTTGTTATTCGATAATTCGGATTTTTTATGTATGTACCGGCATAGACATAGGGGGAGATTTGTAAGGACATTTTTATCATGTCCGAAATGTTTCATTTATTTATGTCGTACGCCGTTACATTTGGCACGTCTCTACACGATCGCACACGACGGACTCAATCCAAATTCTGGGATTCAAGCATTTATGATCTCCATCATGTGTCCCTCGTCTGCCTCAACGACTTCACGTTCCATGATTTTAGGCACGTAAAGCTAGTGATATGCAAGAGAAGTCAAAACAGTGTAACAAGGCTTCATAGGGAAGTAGTTCACAATAAATTACAATGGTGGGTGACTAAGAGATTTGATTTGTAATAACTTCTCTCTGATCTATTCTCTTTCTAGCAAATAATCTATAAAAAGAACTCTCTTCTCTTAGAAGTAGTTCAGACCAATAAAGAGCCCCCACACCACTCTCGAGATTCCTAGTGATTTATAGATGTGTAAGACATACCCTCATACTTTATGTCCCAAACATTAAATTCATGATGGTCCAGTCAACTCTACATCATAAATATTAAATGCCAAGACATGCCTTTTGCCTAACCACTGTGGGTCAGAGGACTGTCACCACAGAGGTGGCTCAATAAACCATCTGACAACCCCAATACCACAGTGGTTTACTCAAGTGCTTCCCAGATAGTGCTTAGCTCGCTAATGACAATACCTAAAGTAGATGTGACATTAGGTAGGGGTTGTTTGGTTTAAAACTCAACAAACGAAGGAACTCAAGGATTCTCCGCATAAGCTTTCGCAGTTAAAGGTTTATCGATGTTTTACCAGGTGTATCTAAGATGGTCAGGACAAGTCCCAATGGTGCCTCACTTATCAATAATCCAAACCAAGTCCCTCTGAAGCTCCCACGACATGGTCATTTGATATAGCATGAAAGCTTTCCCAAGCCTGGTCTCTCGCGAGTACCGTTTGACCTCACACTGAATAGTTATAATTGTTACGTCATTATAATCATTATATCACAGTCAATATAAACAAAAGTTACAACATAACTAAGTACTACAAAGAAAATAAAGGATCAACTCTCTCGGCCAGTCTCTTCGCTGGAAGACGTCCTTGGGCTGCCACGTTGAGCTCCTTACTACTTTTATGTTATTTTAATCTTTTAATCCTGTTATATTAACTAGGTAGGCTTATCTCTAATTCGGAGATTATCTTCAATACTCCCCCCCCCCCCACACACACACACATACATTTTCCCCTTCGTGTAGAGATTTGTTATGTTACCAAGAAATATATGCACGAAAACCTCTCAATCTGTCAAAAATAAAGAAATTCCGGCATCTATGCCTTTGTTGCCACTTTTGCCATTATCTCTTGTCAGTAAAAAGTAAAATTCTCCCCGATGTACCTGAACCAATTCGCTTCAACTTGTCGATGAATGGTAAGGGGTATCGTGACTTTTTTCTATCATTATGCCATAACCGTTCTACCTTAGTCACCGGCTATTGAAATTCTCCTGAAACATCTAAGGAAACTGCTGATTACCCGTTCTTACCCTTCAAAAGCAAAATTCTTCCCCATCTCTTCTGTTTCGTTCCCTGATGCAGTGAACTTTTGATAAGTAGGTATTTTCGTTAGGGCTGCCCCTAGTGGTATGAAATCTCCCTCCTAAACATTCCAAGAGTTTCGATTCGTAAAAAATTCTACTGAAATAACTTTTGGACTAAAAAATTCTCCCTAGTTTCATCATTTCGTTATTCCTCCTCATTTTATCTTGTTCAAAAAGTAAAATTCTTCGCGGCGTACCTGAGTTGAAGTTAATTCCATTTGGACTTATGGTGAGGGGATATCATAGATTTTTGAACCGTGGTAATAGCTTCTGGGTTTACGATACGTCTGACAAATTCTGGAGCCAAAATCATAACATCTTTTGAAAGCAAACCCTCTCTCTTCCCTAAGATCCACTTCACTAATAACGTGGGAATGTCTTTTCAACTGTTAGAGCACTTCCCAAAGTGCCACACATTCATTTGAAATGATTATAGGCAACTTGGCACGTGCTTTGGTTGGATACCTAAACACCAACTTGAAATTTCAAATGGCTATTATCCAACACTTATCCATTTTCCTCATTTACGCTTCCTTTGTCTTCTTCAACTCAGAGAGATTTTAGAGAGAGAAAATCAAATCTCCATTGTTGTTAATCTTCTTTTCTTGTTCTTTCCCTCTTTATCCTCTGTGCCATCTCCGGTGACTGTGTTCCACCATTTTCAGCCTCTTTTCTCTTCCTATAAGCTTTTTTCCCTCATAACTGTATATAATGGCCTCTTTATGTTCTCCGGCTGCCCCTACCACTAGTGCTACATCTATTGCCCCTAGGGAGGTCACCGCTCTAGTGGCAGCTAGCCAGGAACAACTGCATTTTCACCGTCATTACCCCATTTTCAATAAGGGTGATGATTTTTCAGCCCTCTGCAAAACTTGTACTTTCAATGATAAGTTTGACCCCTTACTCATGGGTGATGAATATGAAGACTCGGCCAAATGGGGTTTCCTCCCCCCATAGGGGAATCTATGTTTCTATATTGATCGAGGCGACCTCCCTTGATCACAGATGGATTTTGAGGGATGTAGAGGTTCTCCAGCCCATTTTGACGCTTGGAACACCCACATGTAAATTTCCCATGTTGCAGCCCTTGCTAAGGTCGGTCTTCATCGGGCCAAATGGTTTGGTGAGTTCATTATTTCCAAACATAATGCTACCATCCAGCTCTGGGTCTCTCGCTGGAACATGACCACTCATACTTTTATATCTACATGGGTATAGTTTACCATTACCTTAGAGGATGTTTGTGATATTTGGGGGCTTGAGCCTCGGGTGATGTGCCTTATTCTGATGAGGCTCTAGAGGATGAATAGTCTACTGATCACTCTGATTTGGATCGAATATGCTGAAGCTACACTGGGTCATCCAACGAAGCCACCTTCACTCCTCTTATCAGCTACTTATTTCAAGATCCTTCTGTAAAGGATGGTTCCTCTGGTCATGCCAAAGGACAAGGCTCATCTCTTGAGTTTCTAGCTTATATCCTTGTTATTCTCTCCCATTTTGTGATACCTAGGAAACTGAATGATTATCCCAGGAGGGACCTAATCAATATATCAATGCATTTTACAAGAGGTATCAAGCTTCCTCTGGTGGTCATGGCGTCAGGCTCCCTCTACACCTGGATCGACAGGACTCGTCTAAACATGAAAAGGTCCTTTAGCCGTTATAACTTAGCCAACTTTTCCAACACCACTTCTAACGGGGATACCATTCTGTCCCATCGGTTATACCTTCACCATAAAAAATAGAGTCGTAGGGAGATACATCCTGGTGTTAACAAACCTGACAGCTTTGTCATGAGGCCTTACGATGAAGAAAGTTTTTTCCACACTTGGAATTTTTTTCAACATGAGGCCAAGATCATCCAACCAACTACTGTGGACCATATTGTTGGAGATCATTCTCTGGTCGTGGTCCTTCTATTTTTTCCAGGGTATTTACCCTCTTATATCGAGTGGGGATATACTTCAGAGCACTACAACCCCAATTGGTTCAGTCGCCAATTTCGTTTTGACCAAGGGGCCCCTCGCCCAGTTTTTTAGCTGTCCTACCCCAAATCTGCCTTTACTGCGGCCTGCTCTCTCTATACCTCTACTGCTTCTTTGGGGGTCAGCTCATCACTGGTTAGGAGAGTCGCCATCCCTAATATTATGATAAAATAGGATATGACTTCTCTATTTGCGACTAGGTACTAGATGATGCAGCTGGCCAAGATTGTTGAGTTCGTTTAAGGTCCTCCGGTGTATCCACTAGTTCTTTCTTTTCCCACCTTAGAAATGGAGCATAAGGGAAATTTAGTTCTGGGGGTAGAGCTCCCTTTGAGAAATACTCCCAAGGATCTACCGATCGAGTTGCCTCCTTATTGACCAATAATACCCATTGTGGCATCCAAGACCAAGAAATATCCCATGCCTAAACATCCTGCCCCTTTCGAAGGTACTTCCGATGAGGATGCTCCAACCGATGTAGCTCCTAGCTAAGGACCTTCAAAGCCTCCGACCCAAAGAACTAGGGCCTCCAAGAGTGGGAATTCTTCAAAGTCTAAGTCCTAACCCCAAATTCAAGCTCCCTTGGATGCATCCCCTATTTCTTTCGCTCCTCCCCCTATATCTGTTGAAGTGACTGAGGAACTGAGGAAGAAAGTTCAGGCTGAGGTGAATTGGATAAACACTGAGTTTTAACGGCACACTCTTGCCACCCCTCCTGCTGTTGCGTTTCCCACTATTGTGGTAGATCCATCGAAAAGGGGATCAAAGCGAAGTAATAGTTCAAGTGTTCCCTCTATTCATGGTGCTTCTGGCGCCAGGAAGAAGACTTTGGGTACTAAGATTCAGAGAAAATAGGCTTACGAAGCGCAGCCTGATGCCTTTCCCCTTAGAGCTCAAACTATTGCTAATAATATTCCCCAGGTTGATTCTGGCCCCACCAAAAGGTCTTCAAGTGAATATTTTCCTCCTGTCTCCCCTGCGATTATCTCATCACACTCATCTCGAGAGCAAGAGGTAAATTTTCTAACACTTAACCGTTTATAACTTAAATGAAAGTATATGTAATTGTTGTGCTAATTTATCTGCCTTAAGTTATTGAAAAAGGGATTCGCTCCGAGGGAGTCCCTTTGTGGGAGGATAATTTGGTCAACCTGCAATTGTTTCCTCTCCTCCCCGTTCTCCCATAATTGGGCTCACCTATTCCCATTTCTCCCCCTCCCGTTATGAAAAGTTGGTTTCCAGAAGGGCTAATGCTTCTGTTGAATCTGAAGGAGATTATTCTCAACCAGGGGGAACTCCCTTAATTTCTTCTGAGTTATCTTCTTTATCTGTGATTACTCTTGCAATCATTCCAGTTTGGCCAAGTATTCTTGAGGTATTGAAGTTTAGATCTCCCATCTATTCCTTTCTTTTGTTGACCTTATTTCTAAGTGACCTGATATATCTAAGGTTGAAGTTGGATCCCCATTAATCTCCTCCCTCATTGACGCTTTTCTGTAGCTTCGTACGTTGAGGCCGGTCTCTAGATTTTCCCCATTTGCCAATGTCACTAAGGTAAGACAAATGATTGCCTTGACCTTTTTCCTAAGATATTTCTTGTATTTAAAAAGCAATATTTATGTTTGTGTCTTTCTCCATCTTTGACTCCCCCATTATAACCTGTGGTTGAACGATTTTTTTTTTTGCTGTAACTGGTGCATCTAGCTTTCGTGTTCCTTCTGCCTCTGTAGGGCCTATTCCTTCACCAGTTCTGATATCGTCCGTGGGTACTTCTCTAATTGTATCTACTCCACTGGGGACAACGTCTATGTTAGCCCTTGTACCTTTCGAAGGAGATGGTACTTTGGCTCCGATTATGGTTCCTCTGGTGAAAGTTCTTCTGGGAGGTTGAGGGGAGGCAAAGTTGTCATTCCTGCCATTGCACCTTCATCAATTTACCAAGAGGTAACTATTGCTTTATCCTATTATTTTACATAACTGTTATCATTATGCCTATTGTAATGAGAATAGGATATAATATGATATGTTACTTTAACAATGAAAACCACTTGTTAAGATTTTTTATCAAACTCTACCATTAACGGTGACTTAACGATGAAAACCACTTGTTAAGATTTTTCGTCAAACTCCACCACTAACGGTGGCTTAACAATGAAAACCACTTGTTAATATTTTTATCAAACTCCACCGGTAACGGTGACTTAACAATGAAAACCACATGTTAATATTTTTACCAAACTCCACCAGTGACGGTGACTTAACAATGAAAACCACTTGTTAAAATTTTTCATCAAACTCCACTGGTAACGGTGACTTAACAATGAAAACTACTTTTTAATATTTTTCATCAAATTCCTTCAGCAACTATGACTTAACAATGAAACCCACTTGTTAAGATTTTTATTAGAACTAGTATCTCTTTATCTTTTCCAGGGTGCAAAAGAGCCCGTTCTTGTTGAAGATTAAACCCAATGCATCCCTTCACCTATTGCTTCGCCCCATCGGGATCCAGACTTCCCAGATGAGTCAAGCCACAATGACCAAGGCTCAAGGACAAATCTTCAGCCTAACAGTGAATTCGTCTGCGAAGTGACACTTCCTGATGTGTCCCCTCATGCCTTTTGCATGCAGCTCCTTCGACAATCCCCGTAATTTTCTACCTGCCATCGAACTATTATTGAGCGATTGACCACCCATCACCCAGAGACTTTTACCCCATACTTCCTTCGTTCTAACCCTATCCTGATGGGCTATAGGCTTTAGGGTATGGCGACAATAGTGGTTTAGGTCGTTAATATCCTACTTAAGGTTTGTCAAGGTCTGTTATAAATCAACATTTGGGCAACTTAAGGGAGCTAGGTGGGGATGGCTTCCATTTTCTTGGCTTATTGAGTACTTGAAGGTTCTGAACTCCACCCACCTGACCAACCAAAGGGAACTATTTCAGAAGCAAGTGGAGGCCCAACGGGCTGAGGAGGCTAAATTTCTAGAGTTAGTGCCTTTGATGGAGGCGGCTAATCGCTGGGTCAAGGCTGTCGAAGAAGCTTTACTCAAGGCGATGCAGACACGTGAGGCCCTGGTCGTTCAACGAGCCCAAGCTCATTTTAGACTTAAGGGTTCCATCGCTTCACAAAAAAAGTCCTTGTAGCTACTTCGATCCTACCTGGGGATTTCTTTTCTTCCCTAGATCTATGTTTCTTCTTGGGCTGACACCTTATTTATGAAAAAGATATAATGTTTTGTCATCATTTGTTGTTTGGTTGCAATATCTCTGTTTATCATAAAGTTCCAACCTTTATAATTTATGAACAAATTCTTTTTCATCTCATTACAAAAGGAATGATTCACTCAACAAATTTCACCATAACGAAAACATATAATTTCTAACTGAGGTTACTAGCCTACACATTATAAACTTTCAACCATTTACTATTAATCTTGAAAGGTTTATCCTTTTTCATTTTAGAAATTAGGCAATAACCTGAATCGTGAACCTCCTTTACAATGAAAGGCCCTCCCAATTCGTAGAAAATTTAGGCAATGGGAGTCCCCCGAATGTGCTCCATTGTTGCCTTTAAGACTAAATCCCTTTCCATAAATTTCCTGGGCCTCACCAAGTTATTATATGCTCTTGAGAGTTACTTTGTATACATTTAGAAATGTTGAATTGTGTTATCTTGGTGCTCATATAGTGCTTCTAATTATACATGCCTACTTTGAGGGAGCATACTTCTTCGCAAGGCATATCTGGCAGAGGGGATTTCCAGTTCTACTGGAAGGATTTTCTTCAGCCCCAAATATAAGTGAGAACAACATATACCCTGTAGGCTTCCTCTTGGTCGTTCGATAGGACCACAAGACTGCTGGGATCTTATCATCCCACGATCCTAGAAAGTCTTCCATAGTTTTGGCCAAAATGTTGACTAAGGTTTTGTTAGTTTCTTCAGCCTGATCGTTTCCCTTAGGATATGCCACCGTTGAGGTATGATGGACGATGAAGTATCTGTTTGTAAGCATCGTTACTTGTTTGTTAACAAACGGGGTCCCATTATCAGAGAGGATTACCTTTGGAATCCCAAACCTGTAAATAATATACTCCCTAATAAAGTTAGCCACCAGTCCTGCAGTTGCTCTCTTGAGTGGTATCGCCTCAGCCCACTTTGTAAAACATTCTGTTGCCATGAGTATCTAGATCTTTCTCCTTGAAGATGGGTGTATCACTCGTACTAGGTCAAATACCCAAGTGTGGAAGGGCTAGGGAGTGGCCAAAGAATGTAGGTCCACCTAAGGGGAATGGATCATGTTCCCATACATCTAGCACGCCTTGTATTTTCACACAAACTCAGCAGAATCCTTTTCCATAGTTGGCCAATAATAACCCAAGGTCATCAATTGATAATATAACTTTGCTCCTCCAATGTGAGCTGGATCGTGAGCTTGGTTCATACTTCTGTTGCCTCCTCTTTCGTGATGCATCTTAACGGTCTATTGAAGTACCCTCTTGAATAGAGCTGACCTTCCTAGACGTAAAACCGTGGGGCCCTTTGCTTGAGTACCATCGCATCTACTTTCTCCAAAGGAATAACTTCGCCTATGATAAAGTAGATGTAGGGTTACCTCTAGTCTTGTTGAGTTTCAATGAAGTGGCATTCAACTGCTTAAAAGAAGAATTGCCATTTATCACACCTTCGTTGGAAGTCTGTTGCATCCTGCTTTATTATTATCCAGAAGTATCCCTCCCTCTGAACTCATCTATATAGAAGGATCTCTATTGTTTCGTAGTTTTCATCATGTGTTTTCTTTAACCACTATTCTACTTGTTCTAGATCGATACATCTTAATAGCCATCCTCCCACACTCCTGAAGTAGAGGTTTCCATGATTGGCAAAGTATTGCACTAGCTCCTTCAGTTCCATCTCGCCTTCCCCACATTCCAATTGTACCCCTCCAATCCAAATCACCTTACATATATAGGATTGATTGCACAACCGATGGGGTTGTTATCCGTTGGATCACTATAGTAGTTGTGTTGATTTTCATTGATAATTTTTGGGCAATGGTGGCATAGGCTTCAGCATGCCTATTCATAATTTGGGGATGCCTTCTTATCTTGACCTGATGGAATTGGTTGATCAGCCGTTGGATGATTGTCCTGTAGGGGGCCAGGCTGAGATGTTTTAACGCATATTCCCCATTTACTTATTGGACCACTAAATTTGAATCGCTTTTGATGCATAGTGAGATAATGCCCCTTCGAAGGGCCTCTAGCAACCCTAGTACCAATGCTTCATACTCTACTCCATTTTGGAGCAAAGGAAATCTAATTTATAGGAAAGGCAAAATTCTTCCTTCCCTTTAGAAAAGGTGACCCCTGCCCCTCCTTTCTTTTCAGCTAAAGAACCATCGAACTGCATCGTTCATCCTTCAAGGTCTGCATCCATAAAATTTTCCTGTAAGTCGTCCCCTGGAATGATCTCTCGTGGTGGCTCAAATGCCCCGGATGGGAAAATTACCAATAGGTCCACATATGCTTGGCTCTTAAACGCATGAGGGACCACGCATTTTAAATCATACTCTGAAAGGATGAGGAACCACCTCGTTACCCTTCCAATCAGAATGGTTCTTACCAACAAAAACTTAATTGAGTCACATCCTGTCACAATGTGAATTATGAAAGATAACATGTAATGTCTAAGTTTTTATGATATAAATACCAAGGCTAAATAATGTCTTTCTACACTACTGTACCTCGCCTCTAGTCCATGTAGGATCTTATTCAAGTTATAGACTAGCCTTTCTTACCCATTGGTTTCCTGTGCTAAGAGAGCTTCGATGGACTTGGTGGTAGATGTGAGGCAGAGTTGCAACGGTATCCCTGCTCTTAGAGGAATCATCGTTTGTGGACAAGTGAGCAACTTCTTTAATGTGGTCAAAGACTTCTGGTGAACCTCCTCCCATTTGAATTATGTTCCCTTTCATAGTAGCTTCATTAGTGGGTGAGTAATTTCAGCTAGTCCTGGTATAAATCTCTCAAGTTATTAGACTTTACAGATGAAACTCTTGATCTCCCTCTTTGATTGTAGACACGGCATTTCTAGGACTTCTCACTGCTTGTCCTGGTCCATCTGTACTCCCTACCATTCCACCATGAAACCCAGGAACTTCCCACTTGTGACCCCAAAATTTCACTTTAGTGGATTCATCTTCAGTTTGTATTTTTTGCAGCGAATGAACACCCTTCTCAAGTCAACCAGATTGGACTCTTCCTTCTTTGACTTGATGACCAAATCATCCACATAGAATTATAAAAACTTATGAAAGAAATCATGGAAAATTGCCATCATCGTTCTCTGATACGTTTCCCCACCATTCTTTAATCGAAGGGCATTACTTTGTATATAAAGTTGCCCAGCGGAGTCCTAAATGTCATTTTCTCTCCGTCTGCTAGATCCATCTTGAACTAGTTGTATCCCACATACCTATCCATCAAGCTATACATCTCATGATACACCGTTTCATCAATCAAGCTATCAATTGAGGGTAGAGGGAACTCATCTTTCGGATAGGCTCTGTTCAAATCTTTGAAGTCCACACAAATTCTTCCTGATTATTGTCCTTTTTCCCCACTGGGACGATGCTTGACAGCCAAAGAGGAACTTATATTGGTTCGATGAACCCTACTATTAACAATTGTTCCACCTCCTCTTTTATCTTCAAATCCATCTCCGGTTTGTAAATTCTTATGTCTTACTTCACTGGTATGGCTGAAGGCATAACGTTGAGCTTGTGGCAACTCACTTCTTTATCTAATCCTTCCATCTCAATGTATTTCCATGCAAAAACATCCCTATATTCCTGAATCAGCTCAATCAAGGCCCCTCTTTTCTCTTTGCTCATATCTTTCGAAATAAAGATGGGCCTTGGGTCTTCTCCTTCATCGGCTAAGTCAAACTTCTCTAGTTCTTGCACTTGTGGCTTCAGTCAATCTGTCATATACTCTAGCTCTTATCCCACTTCCTCTATAAACTCTTGTATGTTAGAGTTGTCAATGACCATACATTTCACCTGTAAGTCTATTAAGAAACATTCATATACCGAATCAGCCTCTTCACCAGCACCTAGATCAGCTCACTACACCAAATCTACCCATTTGTCAAGGTCATTGACCTTGACAAATCCAACTTGTCAAGGTCAATGACCGTGACATTTTGAGGCGAGACAAATTTTTTTGTCACGGTCGTGTCGTGGTCAACGACCGTGACACGTTTGTCACGGTTTATAACCGTGACAAAGCCGTGACCCTTTTTAAAAAAAATTATCACGGTCATTGACCGTGACAATTCTGGGTAGAATTTAAAAAAAATCTGCTGGGCAGTATGGCCACTGCCACTGCCCAATGGTATATTTGTACCTGTTATAGCAACGTTGTACCTGTTCCAAACATCATATATCCGAACAAACTAAAGATAATGCAAATATATATTCAAATAAGAAACTATTTAAGAAGAAACAACATCACCATCAATTATCTCAAATCTACAAACTATTTGCATGGAAAAGAGATTTTGTACCGCGACGCTCGAGAACACCTCCTTATCCTTCCCTTCTCGTCCGAATAGCCACATAAGTATAGAGAATATGTGGCCTACCCTTAGGGCCACTCCCTGTCCCCTGAATTGAAATAAAGTAAAATTAGTATCCGCCCCTCAAATATAGATAAATATAAATCGTAATTGAAATCGAAATCGAAATTGACATATAAATATAAATACATTACCTATAGTGTCACTCAAACAGCTAACTTGAGCTCATATGGCACCTCCTTCCAACTAATGTATCCCGGGCAATCGTGTCAAATATAATTCTCTTCATATCTAAACACTAAGAAATACCATAATCCTATGGAGTTATGCGTTGCAAATTCCTTCCAACCGTTGTGTAGCCAAAAATCAGCAGTTGAAGTTGTCAATTCCACCTTTCAATGGTCTCCCATGTTTTGCTAGAAGTTCCAAGTGGTGGGGTATGGAAAGTGGAATTGACAACTTCAACTGGTGATGTTTGGATACATAACGGTTGGGAGGAATTTGCATAGCATCGCTCCATAGGATTATGGCATTTCTTAGTGTTCGGATAGACGAAGAGATTCAGTCTCCTCTCCACAAATAAGACACCCCAAATAACTATGTACTAATCACCTATTAAAGGTAAAAAGCGTATATTCATGGATTAGTATAAACAAAACTTAGATGTAGTTGGAATATTTATGTATTAATCTCCTCTCCACACATGCACACTACACAAGAGTGAAAATGATAAAGTGCAGATCAAGTAAAAGCATTAAAAATGGATGTTTCGGTACAAATTGAAATATTTATTACAAATTGAAAAATTGTTTCAAATTCGGGTTATCATAAAAAATGGATTGATATTCGGTTGGAGCAGCCAAGTCATCCACACTACTATTTAGACGCCTTGGCGCGTGTTGGACAATTGACCACGGCTCGTTGTTGATATACTCCGAGTAAAACACTTGCTTAACCTTTTGAAATGCACAAACAAACGGCTCATCGCTCACGTGGTCGTTGCTCTTCAACTTGGACAAGTCAACCATGATCAAATTTGTGACAATATCAACTTTACAAGCATTTTTATCCTCAACTCTTACCCATTCATAGTAAAATACAACCTCTTTGAAGCTTATATAATTCAATTCAAATATATTTTGGATTACACCATAGTAAGTCATTTCAGCTTCAACGAGGTTTTTATCTTTTGCGCTCGCTCGAAAGAAAGTAAGAGCCTTGTATGAAATTCCCGAGTTCTGTACATTTGTACTTTCCTCGTACACTTTAGCGCCGAAAATGTAACCGTTCAATCGATACTTTTTGTACTCTTGTGCCACGAACAAGGGTCCAGTTGCTAGACGAGCAAGCCTTGATGTCGGATCACCCATCTTTAGGAGCTGAGAATATAGATAAATTAATTATATTAGTGGTAAAATTTGAGTGTAATGCAACGTTATATACCGAATGTTTTCATTATAATTACCTCTTGTGTCAACCATAGCCTAAATTCGTTGACTGATTGTACCATTGTTTTTCGTCTTTTATTGTTCTCACAGGCTTCATATTTACTGCATATTACAAAATTAATCATGTATCAAATAATCTAAAATAATGTTAAACATTATAATATTCGAAACTTACTTTTTCCATTCTTCGACATCTTCGTGTGTGTCAAATAGATAACGAGCTACTTGTTCATGTTACAAACTCGTTAATTTCACTCGTTTTCCCATCACATTACCACCATCATCGAGGAATTCATCAGTGTCATCAACGTTGGTAGAGTCAGGCATATATTCCCGAGTATATATTGATGACTCCACGGTGATGTATTCCTCTGCAATTGATCCTGCAATATATCGCGTATTCTTGACGTAATCTTTAAAAACTTTCATCAATCTTTCAAACGGATACATCCACCGATATCTAACTGGACCACAAAGAAGTGCCTCGTCGCATAGGTGTACCAACAAGTGAACACTTATGTCAAAGAATGCTGGGGGAAAGTACTTCTCCAATACACAAATCGCTTCGTTCACAGCCAATTTTGCGGCCACTACGTGTTATCGATTCACTACCTTCTCACACAAGAGGGAGAAGGTAATACTAATTTGCATAATAGCCCTACGCAAATACTTGTGCTTGGAGAAACAATGCTTAAACAATAGAGGAACCAATTGCATGATCACATGCCAATCGTGGGACTTACACTTATGTAAATCATGAGTAGCATAATTCACAATCCTTTGCAAGTTGGACGAAAAAGTAGATGGGCCCTTCAAATTATATATTGTGTCTAGATGTACCTTCCTTTCCTCACTCGTCAAAGTAAATGCACCAAGGGGAATTATTGCCCTTCCCCTACTATCTTCTTTCAACCATAGTTGTGGCTTAAGTTTTAACGTTTTAAGGTCTTTTCGTGCATTTTCTCCATCCTTCGAATGACTCCCTCCAAGGCAAGTACCCACAATATGTTCAGCGAAGTTCTTCTCTGCATGCATCACATCCAATACATGGCGCACCGTGTTTTTCTTCCAATAAGGCAAGTTAAATAAAATTGACCTCCGAGACCATGCCTTTCTTATCTCAGTTTCATTCCCCGTTGGGGTCTTCTTATGCTTGACATTCTTAAATTTGGGATTCTTACCTGGCATATTTGGGCCACATTCAGAAGATTTACTTTCAATTTCTGAACCCGAAAGTTGTCTCGGCGGTAGCCTATGTTCAACTCCGCCCAATAAAAAATTAGAACCTTTCTCAAATCTGAAACTATGAGCTGGAGGTAAAAACCTAGCATGCTAATAGGATGACGCATGATATTACCCCCTACTTCTGCCCTAGCATGCCAAGTCATTGCCTCTGCAATCCATGGTACTGTGAAAAATCGCTTTAATCTAGGCCCAACGAGAAAATATTTCAATACTTTTTGAGGCACTTTTGATCTTGTGCCGTCCTTACTAGTAGATTGGACATATCTAGGTTCATCGCATACCGGACAACGATCGAGATTTTCATACTCCTTTCGGTATAGTATGCAGTCATACACACAAGTATGAATCGATTTATACTTCATTCCCAAACCTTTCAAACTGTTCTTCATAACAGGATAGCTATTTGGAAGTGTATTCACCTTGGGTAATAAGCCCTTCACCCATTTCAGAATTCCCGTCATGCTATTGCCAGACAAACCGTACCGCGTCTTCAAATTGTGCAAACCAACCATGGCATGTAAAGTTGTTTGATCTTTCTCACAGCCAGAGTATAACGGTTGGGTCGCCTTAAATGTTAAACTTTGGTAGTCATCGTCAAGTTTTATCGTGTTATCTTCACGAGAACTTGAATCGTCTACATCATCAGTAACCTCATTCTCCTCAGCTTCAACTAAATCCTCTAACATATTATGATCTACGCCGTCCCCTTCTACATCAATTCTACTTGTTGAAGGTTGTTGTGAAGGTTGGTCGGGGACAAAAGGAACTTTCAATTCACCGTGAAAACTCCAAAATCGATAACTATCTTGCATACCCGATCTTATCAAATGTAGTTCAACTGTTTTCCACTCAAACACCTTACCATTCTTACACCTAGCACACGGACACGGAAACTCTTCATCATTACGACATCTCTTTGCATATTTCACAAATTCGTTAGCACCTCTGCGAAACACATCCCCCATTCTATTAGTCTCACCCATCCACTCTTTGTATTTCGGATATCCCATCACAGCTACCACAACTAAACACCTATTAAAGGTAAAAAAAAACTTAGATTTATAGTACATTTTATTTAATTATCCTATTAAAGGGTAAGTGGTCCTATCCCATTCAAGACTGCATTTTTCTGTAATATACTTAACAGCTCATGCACATTGTTACGATTTGAAAAAAATTCGACAGCATATCCCCTTAGTTCTCCAAGTACACGACGTAGATTGGCAGGTGTGAGTGTTATTTTAATTGGTCAATTGAAATAACAGTCACACTTGTCAATCTAGTATGTATCCAGAGAACATTAAGATACGACTGCCGAACTTCCTCCAAAAGTAACAACTTTAAGCCAATAAGAATATTATACAGAAATTATATAGTCTCAAACTGTCCAAACGGGACAATTCGAGAGATCTCATTACAGGGGTAATGACTCTCGAACGGGTCTAAGGGCTATTGAATGCGTACGCATAAGAACTAGAAGGCTAGTATCTATGCGCACTATATTTAATTTCAAGTATGTTTCATATAATGAGTTAATTCAAATACAAAAATAAATTCATGGGTTAATTCAAATACAAAAATAAATTCATGGGTTAATTCAAATACAAAAATACAAATTCATGGGTTAATTCAAATATACACACACATACACACACACACACACACACACACACACCTCCCTCCACACCCCCCACTCACCACATACACACACACCACCACCCCCACTCACCACATACACACACACACACACACACTTATTTATTTTGAATGAAAATAATTTGTTATCCAATATTTTTGGATATTATTTATAATTATGAAACTCATACACAAATTAATGTTGTATCAAAATGATATTACATTTTTAACCCCCTACCCCCACCCTACCCCACCCCCTACCCCCACTCTGCCCCCACCTTACCCCTACCCCCAATCTAAATACCACATTTTCTTTCTATAACTCCTATTTTATTAAACTTTAAATATAATTAGAGATGTATAGAAAGAAAAGTTAAATAGGAATAAAAACAATATTTTTAAAATATGAAGGGCTCACCAATTTGATCAAATTTTTCAACAACATAGACTAATTGATCTTTATTATAAGACAATTACTACAAATTTATGTGCATTGCCCGAATTCAAAAAGTAATTTAATGATTAAAGTAATACTTTTTTTAACTTTAGTTATTCACCACAAATCTTAAAAAATATTTTATTTTTCATGCTTTTAGCAACTTCGGATGCCATTTTAACCCTTATTGTAGTTTCTTAGTTTTCATGCTTTTATTTGATGGATATTAAACCGACCTTCATTTTTTTATGAAATTTGTAGAAAATTACTTATTTATTTTGAATGAAAATAAATTGTTATCCAATATTTTTGGATATTATTTACATTTACATTTTTGGATATTATTTTTGGATATTATTTACATTTACATTTTTGGATATTATTTTTTGAAATTTATAGAAAATTACTTATTTATTTATATTTTTAACCCCCTACCCCCTAAAAACCACCCTGCCCCACCCCCTACCCCCACCCTACCCCCACCCTTCCCCACCCCTTACCCCCACCCTGCCCCCACCCTACCCCAGCCCCCACACACGCACACACACACGCACATATATACACACATACACACATATATATACACACAAACATATATATAAATGGAAGAGAGAGAGAGAGAGAGAGAGAGCAGCGTCGCAGCGTCGAGAGAGAAAGAGAGGGAGGGAATAGCGGGAGGGAAAAAAGAAGGGGGAAAGGGTTTTTGCTGCAAACATTGTCACGGTCGTGTCAAGGTCATTGACCGTGACAATTATTTAAAGAATTGTCACGGTCATTGACCGTGACAAGTCCGTGACAAGTAAATTTGTCACTGCCTTGTCACGGTCGTGTCAAGGTCAATGACCGTGACATAAAATGCGTGTTTTTTGTCACGGTCAATGACCTTGACAAGGGTGACCGGCTGAAAGGTGACAATGTGGCCATTTTGGTGTAGTGGCTCATTTGACTGCCCACTCACACCATTAGAGTAGGAAAATCACTCTTCCATCCTGCTTGATTTTTTTCTTGCATTGGCTACTTGTCATGACAACAGCCTTCCTCTTCCTTTCCTCGAAGCTTCTGATAGTCTGCTTCATGAAAAATTTCCCAGCACACTCTGCCTCTAAGCCTCATGTTCCATTGGATCCATCCTGGGCCCCATTCTATCATTGAGTTGCTTCGAGAGGTTCTGTTTCTTGGGATCGGCAAGGTGAGCTTCCACGGACACTTCCTTCCCTCTTGTCCCTTCTCCATTTTTGCTATTCATAGGCCCCATCCATTTTCTGAATGAGGGAACCTGATTGAGGGTGAAAAGTAGCGGATAGTCAGTACGTCAATCGTTATTTCCAGTTCACCTCCTTAATACAAAAACCTAAACTATGACTACACTCTTTTAAGGGAGTATAGTGGCCAGTCCGGGTATCAAAAATCTACAGAAACAAGTTGCTAGAATTTATTTGATTTAATACTTCTAAAATAAAAGTGTAACTAATGATTTACTAACTACAAAGAAAGAAAAAGGTTATACTAGGCATGGGTGTATTTAAACTAAGATTAACAAAGGAATAAAAACTGTAAGATGTGACTAATATCCCTCACCTCGGCTTAACACATATAAATGGTTACATGTGACTACAGATTCATTAAGATTGGGTCTCGTTTTGAAAGTTAATTAAATCCAAGGTTGTTACACCCTAAACTCGCATAAAAGCCTTATAAGATTTTGGCGTCAACAAATATCCCAGGAATTATGCGTGAAAGGTCGTAAATATGGAGCATAGATGATATACCCCGTTAAATCTCCTAGGCGTAATAACTAGAACAACCCGATCAAATTAAATATTCAAACTCCATCACCAAATCAAAGCAACACATTAAACGCGAGGTGAGTTCAATAAATTGCACCCTAGACTAATTTAGCTAGAAAGCATAGTAAAAATGCGATAAATAAAGAAGTAAATAAACACAATAAATCTATTCTAGAAAGCACGTAAAGAAAGCATGTAAATAAAGTGAGTAAATAACGAAATACAAACAATGGGAACTTCGGATTGATAGATAATATGATGAATAGTGTGCTACACAAACTCGATGGGAAAACCTCTCTATACGACCAAACCCTCGGAGGGAGAAAATGGCACACCCTAAAAAATATTCAATAGCTCCTAAAGAGAAAACAAAGTAAAACCTAACTAAAACTAATTGTTATTACAAGATAATATCTATCTCTCAGATGAGAGAAAAAAGTATATATACAAAAGTCCTAATGGCAAACTTGCAATTAAAAGAAAAGAAAAATATATGTAGAGACGAATTGATTTGCCATGGATCGAGAATCGATTCGCAAGCTAAATATCTCGAAGGCTGCAAGTGAGCGAATCGATTCGCCTGAAAACGAATCCATTCGCTGGAAGGACTTAGTGCACTGCCTTGTAGCAAATATATTCACTAAGGAGAGAATCGATTTGGTCCTGGAAAAATGGCTACTGGTTCATAGCGAATCGATTCGCAAAGGGGCGAATCGATTTGCTCCCCTATTTTTGCTTTCCTTCTCCTTCTTTGATTTGAAATGTCTTTCTCTTCTAGGAGAATTACCGTAACTTCTTCGTTCGGATTCAGAATTATGCACTGTTTGTGGCGCAAAGCTTGCCCAGATGGATACAACTTTTGTGTAGATATTAGACCAGTTACCCAAACTATGAAATTACCAAAATGCCCTTGTGCATGCGATTGTGTAGGGAACTTCGTCGGAATGCATCCAAACTTTATACTTGCTACCTAAATACCTACAAAAGCCCAATTATACCTCATATAACATGTTAAAAATATTAAATAGAGGTTGTCTAGTTAACGAGCATAAATATAGATATTAAGGCACCCGAGGGGGCCAAAATGAATAGATTCGAGGGTAAAAATATGCAATATTTTATACGAATCAGAACGCTCGATCCTTCCATTCTTCTTGTTAACACCTTGGAATTTTCCTCCAGCTCCGAGTAGAAAGATGGATCAACCAAGTGAGCTTTATCGATGGAGAAAGGCTTCTTTATCGCCCATATAATAATCTCAGTCCCCTTCACATTTGCCTTCGCATATTGGTGATATGTCGAAGGGAATAAACCATGGTTGTGCATCCACACCCTCCCTATTTGAAGGTGGTACGAAGTAGCACTCTCCATCATGTGGAATTTGACGCGCGAAGTAAGGTTACCCATCACAATCCCTACGTTCATATATCCAATTGACTTGGACGATTGATTATTATAGCTAAAAATTACCAAAGTCATTGGTATCAATATTTCCTCCGGAATGTTAGCTATCTGGAACAAACTGATAGGCATGATGTTTATTGATGCTCCCCTATCTATCAATGCCTTTGGAAAACTCACCCTGTTAATACTGGTCATTACGTATAGGGGCTTGTTATATGGGAATCTCATGGCCCTATAAGCATCGCTTAAGGTTACTTCAGATAAAAACTTCCTCACCAACCTGGCCATGGGCCCCCTCCACCTCAGCGATGGTATTGTGTTCTTCCGTGAAATGTCTAGAATCGTTTGCGTTATCTCTAAACGGCTCTCCTTTTGCATTCCCACTTGGTCGAAGAACCATGAGAACTTGGGTGACTGTGAAATGGCTTAGTACTCCAAACCCAGGGCTATCTCTTCTCCTTCCAAGTGGTACACATTATCACCACTTTAGTCATTCCCTTGGTACAGTCCTCCAACGTATCCTCAAAATTTTCTCGTTGGATCTTTAATCCTCTCGCTTCTCGTTTAGCCTCCTCATCATAAGCCTCCACCAGATTTCCCACATGCGCTGGCAAGGGATTGGCGTTAACATTCTCCTGAGGGATCTACAGAGTCCCTGTCTTCATGTGCTTGCTGATGATTTTCCATAGCGTGAATCAGTTTTTCTTTGGGTGACCCACCTTTCGATGGATCTGGTAGTATTTGGGATCATCTCTCATTACTGCATCTGGTTCCATGGTTGGAATGCCCTTAGGTGCATACACAGTTCCCCCTTAGACCATGGCATTATAGCAACTGACAACCTCTTCGATAGTGCAAGGCAGTGGAGACGGGTCCTCTCTGTCCCTTCCAAACTTTCTCTTGTTATCTTTATTTATCTTCTTGACCCCTTCCCCTCCATCAGCATACCCTACCCGTGGGGGTTGGACATGTGCTCCAACGAGTTGTATCAGTTGCCTAAACATCACAGGAACCACGACGGGATTTGGTAAAACCACTAGTGATATATTTCTTATCACTTTAAGAAAAAATGTGAAAGTTCCTTCGCGTGTTTCATTAATGAGGTGGCAGATCTAGGAAAAAACCTTTAGAGCAAAGCCACAGAAGTTTAGACTCTTTGTACTCCTCTCTTACATCAAGAGACCTCTACCTGAACCTTTGAACATATGCCACCACGTCCTCCTTCGGACGTTGTTTCTCCCCGCCTAGATGGGTTAACGTAAACTCCTCCTCTACCAAAAAGAACTTTTGGACAAATAAGACGTGCATCTCTTCCCAAGTTGATACACTTTTGGGTGCCAAATAGGATTACCAGGTGTAGGCCTTATCGGTTAGGGATTTGGAGAACTCCCTCAACCTGAGCTTCTTGTTATTACAGTGAGCCCCAAATGTTTGATGAAGTGTTCGATATATTCCTTCGGGTTCCCTCCCTTCCCGATGTACTTTTCAAAGATGGGAGGAATGTAGTCCTTTGGGTAAGGCTCATTATTGTATTCTTGAGGATAGGGTGTACATAAATCTTCATACATCGATGCTACCTCGTTGGCTGATTGCGAGGAAGCTGTTATCATTTTCAGTATCTCTTTCTGTATCTTTTTCCTCATCTCTTCCAAGGTAGATGCTGGTGTTTTCTCGACCGTTGGGTCAATAGGCTGAGGGACCACTAGTGGGACACTCATTGCACTTAGGGTGCCCCCCATAGGTGGGACACCCTCACACTTAAGGCACCCATTGTTGGAATAGGAGTGGGTATTGTGCTCATGGGGGTAGTCCTCATTGGAGTTGATCCCAATGGGGCTATCGGAGCCATCATTGGTGTTACAAAGGAACTGGGATCAAATCCACCCAACACCATCGTAGCAACAGGAGTCAGTAAAAACTCGTAGAACCTTCCCATGAGAAGGGCCATCTATGACTGGCCCATCCCAGCAATAGTAGAAGCTTGCGTCCCCCTAGGGAGGCCCATTATCATTTGAACTGGGGGGGACCTCCGCCCGAGGAACCCCATCTCTCATGGCCTTAAAATATCTCACGGCTTGTTCTTCGTTACGCTGAATAGCGTCAAAATTGATGACACGGTAATCATTATCCTAACCGATACTTCTAGAAGAATACCTCCCCAGCGGAGTCGCCAAATGTAAGAGGGTGGTCCCCTTATAGACTGGGAGTATGGAAATACTAGTTGAGGTGTAACCCCTGTAGGTATGGGGATAAATGATAACCCAGAAACTCTTTAATAAAAATAAATAAACAAATAATATTTTATTTGATCAATACTCAGATTGGGCTCACAATAAACTCGTGTATAACTCAAGCAATAATAGAGGAAAACTCAAACGTGACTCAGTCAAAGGGAGAAAGCAGTAAGCTCCCTAGATACACCTTAGTAGGCAGCCAAACAAGCCAACAGCCCCTGAAAGATCTCAAATTAGTTATTAAAAGCTTCACAATAAATGACAATGGTGGGTGAGTAAGAGCTCTGGTTTGCAATAACTTCTCTCTAGTCTATTCTCTCTATAGTAAATAATCTCTAGAAAGAATTCTCTTCTCTCAAAAGTAGTTGAGGCCAATAAATAACCTCCACACCACTCTCGAGATACCCCGGTGATTTATCACTGGAAAAGACATCCCCTCATACTTTACATCCCACACATTAAATGCATGATGGGCCAAACAGCTCTACGTCATAAACATTAAATACCAAGACATGCCTTTTGCCTAACCACTGTGCATCAGAGTACTGTCACTATAGAGGTGGCTCACCCAACCATCTGACATCCCTAATACCACAATGGTTTACTCAATTGTTGCCCAGACAGTGCTTAGCTGGCTAGTGATAATACCTATATTAGATGTGACATTAGGTAGAGGGCTATTTGGTTCAAAACTCAACATACGAAGGAACTCAAGGCTTCTCCGCATAAGCTTCCACGGTCAAAGGTTTCTCGATGTTTTACCAAGTGTATCTAAGATGGTTTGGACAATCCCCAACTGTGCCTCACTTCTCAATCCTCCAAACCAAGTCCCTCTGAAGTTCCCACAGTAAGGTCATTCGATAGAGCATGAAAGCTCTCATAGGTCCTGCTAGGATTGATCTCTCGCAAGTATCGTTTGACCTCACATCGAATAGTTATAATCGTTATGTCATTACAATCGTTATGTTATAGTCAATATAAACAAAAGTTATAGCAGGACTAAGTACTATAAAGAAAATTAAGGATGAGCTCTTTCAGTCCGTCGCTTCAATGGAAGACGTCCCTAGGCTGCCACGCTGAGATGTCTCGCTACTTTTATGCTCCTTAAATCTCTTAATCCTAGTATATTAACTGGGAATGCTTTTCTCTAATTCATAGATTATCTTCAAGCCCCCTACAACTTCCATTTGTGAACCCATCTTCAAAATCCTCCAAAATTATTCTACGAAAGTCTGGAATGAAGCTTGTTAGGAAGCCTTTGATCGAATCAAACTATACCTTACCCAACCTTCGGTACTCATGCCACCTTAACCTAGTATCTCCTAGTCCTATACTTGACCATGACAGACACTGAAGTTGGGGCTATGCTAGCCTAATACATTAAAGAATCCTGAAAATATAGGGCCATCTACTACGCAAGTCATAAATTTTTTGGATACGAGGTCAACAACATTGCCTTAGAGAAAGCATGTGTCGCCCATGTCTGGGTCACTCAAAAATTAAGGCACTACATTCTCCCTTTTCCCATCAGGCTTATGTCATTAATGGATTTTATCAAATAACTACTTGAGAAACTTGCCATGTTTAGCCAAATGGCCCGATGGTTAATGTTGCTAGCCAAATTTGATATTGTGTATGTTACGGAGAAAGACATGAAAGGTAAAGCTATCTCTGACTACCTTGTTGATTACCGCATGGCAGAAGCTAACATCTAGAAATCTGAATTCCCAGAATAAGACGTCATATGTACCTCTCAGGAATACCTATGATGGAAAATGTTCTTTGACGGCTCTGCTAACAAGAAGGGATATAGCATTTGGATACTCTTGTTGATGGCTCTCACACTCCCATTGCCATCAAGCTAGATTTTTTCTGCACCAATAACATAATCAAACACTAAGTGTGCATAGTAGGCCTCAAATTCATTCTCAAAAAAGGAATAAAATGCTTAGATGTCAATGGGATTCATCCCTTATCATCGGCCAGTACCTTAGAAGATGGAAAGTCAAGGATGAAAAGATCTTACCCTTCTATGCCCACCTAGAAGAGCTGGCCTCCTAGTTATAAGATATTACCTTCCACTACCTATACCGAGCATGGAACAACTTAGTCGATGCCATTGATACCTTAGCCTCTATGGTCTACATGCCCGACGGAATAACGATGTCCCCTTTTTTAGTCAAAAAGCAAGCTAAACTAACCCATTGCTACCCCATCAAACTAGTCATAGAAGAAGATCCTGATACGTCTGAATGCTTGTAATACAACATTTTGCGCCTCCTCAAGAACGGTAGGTACCCCCAGGATTCCAACAAGAAATACCGAGCAACTCTCTGGAGATTGGTTGCACAATAAAATCTCTAAGATAAAGCTCTTTCAAGAGAAATTTTGATGGAACCCACAAGGGATGAGATTAAAGAAATGATGTAGAAAATCCACAGCGGAGAGTGCGGACCCCACATGAATGGACATATGCTCACGTAGAAGATTATCCGGTAGGGTTACTATTGAACTACCATAGTTCAGGATTGCATCGCCTATGTTTATAGATGCCTTAAATGCCAATAATTTTCCAATTTCCAGCACTTACCTCCGCGAGAATTGTGTAACATTACCTCTCCCTAGTTGTTTTCCACATGGGGTATCGATATCATAGCAAAACTTACACCCAAAGCATCAAGTGAACGAGTTCATCCTAGTTGCCATTGATTACTTCACCAAATGGGTCGAACCCAAGTCATACGCAGTGCTAAAGGCCAAAAAATTGGACAAATTTATCCTAAAAAATATCATATGCAATACAAGGTCCCGCATGAGCTAGTATCAGATAATAGGTTACATTTCATGCCAGAAGTCACAGAAATTAGTTTATAAGTGTGGGATTTAGAAACAAAAATCATATCAATAGACCTCAAACCAACGATGCAGATGAAGTCGCCAATAAGAACCTCAAAGTAATCAATAGTAAGATGACTCAGAGTTACTGAGAGTTTTTAGATCCCTTACACCCTCTAGGGCTACTGCACTTTAGTTTGAGCATCTATTTGGGCTACCCCTTACTCTCTGGTATACATCATGAAAGAAATCCTACCCGTTGAGCTAGAAATACCTTCACTATATGCCATGCTTGAGAGCAAGGTCAATGAGGAAGACTGGCATTAGAGTCGAATTGACGAGTTGTCACTCTTAGACAAAAAGAGGCTAAAGGCTCTATATCATACACATGGGTAGCATCACTGTCTAACGTGATCATTCAACAGGAAAGTTAAGTAGCGTTGTGTCTGAGAAGGTGATTTATCTCTCAAAGAAATAATAAAACCCGTCTGGGACCCTAGAGGAAAATTCAATCCAAACTGGAGTGGCCCCTACATCGTGAAAAAGATACTATCTGGTGGCATCGCCATGATCACCGACCTCGATGAAGAAGAGATAGCCCATCCAGTCAACGTGGATCGTCTCAAGAAATTCTATCCTTAATTCGAAATCTTGGTGGGCTATGACTCCTCTCATCACCCTTCTATTCTAAAAAATCTCCATTTCCCTATACTGAGAACTACGTAGGGCTTGATCCTCTAAAAATCCTTTTTTCTTTCAAAAATGAAACTCGAAACTTTTTCAAAACCCCTAGAGGTATGTAGGCAGCTCATATGCTTTACATGAGCACTCCTCCCTTCTTTGGCAAAAAATGTTAGTCTTTTCTTACCTCCAAGAATGACAGTTCAAATGCAAAATTCATCAAGAGGCAGAACAATATAATTAAAATCCTTTTTTATTTTATTTAAATTTCAATACGATTGCAAAAAATATCAGCGTAGAGAGTTCAACAACTACCACTACACCAAAAACAGGAACCTGGCACAGTTTAAAACTGTGCCAGATCAAATCTGGCACGGTTATGACCTATGACAGAATCAGGTGTTCCAAAATAGCATTTTTTCTAGCAGGGCTCAAAAGTGTGCCGGATTTGGCCAAATAGGAACACTTCTGGCACACTTTTAAACCATGCCAGAATTTGATATTTCTGGCACACTTTTTAACTGTGCCAGATTCAGAACAATTTAAAAAAATTTGGCACAGTTTAAAACCGTGCCAAAATATGATACACTTTTGCCACGGTTTTGAACTGTGCCAAATTTTTTATAAAAAAAATAATTATTATTTGAAAGCAAAAAATTCACAAATTAATAATATTGCGCGTTGTTAATAAACTAATGTACATACAAACTTCAAAATATTACAAGTCTTTAACAGTTCACAGGCCCAAAAAAAATTGGGCAGAGATTCCTCTATTTTCTGGACATTTCAAAACCTATTAATACAAAACCTGCCTAACATAAAGCTCGCATGGCCACAAAATATAACAATTAACTTACAAAAACCCGTACGTCCATAAAAATCAATAATATAACAACAAAAGACCGCCTGGCCATGACACAAAAAAATGAAATCATGAATAAACCCTTTGTTGTAAACCATTGAGTTCTCTGTGTGTTCCACGTGAATAAATGCCAACGATAAACTGTTATCCAACAAAAAAAATAGGATACAAAAAAGATACGATATTAGTAACCTAATAATTTACAAAAAAAAATTACTCAAACTAAAAAATTACATATATGAGTGGAAATTATCGTCATACTCTCAAATTGGGAAACCTGGGACTACGCGGTCAGTTCCTACAAGTTACATTGGTCCTGTGCGAGGTGTTCGTCCCTCCTACGGGATCGTTTGGGGGCTGGTTTGGGTTTTCACCCTTTAACGGCTTGTTTTTTAGTCTAAGTGTGATTTTTGCGAATTATCGTCATACTCTCAAATCGGGAGACCCGGGACTACGCGATCAGTTCCTACAAGTTACATTGGTCCCGTGCGAGGTGTTCATGCCTCCTACGGGGTCGTTTGGGGCTGGTTTGGGATTTCACCCTTTATCGGCTTGTTTTTAAGTCGAAGTGTGATTTTTACAAATTATCGTCATACTCTCAAACCGAGAGACTCGGGACTACGCAGTCAGCTCCTACAAGTTACATTGGTCCCTTGCGAGGTGTTCGTGCCTCCTACGGGGTCGTTTGGGGGCTGGTTTGGGTTTTCACCCTTTAACGGCATGTTTTTTACTCTAAGTATGATTTTTACAAATTATTGTCATACTCTCAAATTGGGACACCCGAGACTACGCGATCAGTTCCTACAAGTTACATTGGTCCCCTGCGAGGTGTCGTGCCTCCTACGGGTTCGTTTGGGGGCTGATTTGGGTTTTCACCCTTTAACGGCATGTTTTTCACTCTAAGTGTGATTTTTGCAAATTATCGTCATACTCTCAAACCGTGATACCCGGGACTACGCGGTCAGTTCCTACAAGTTACATTGGCCTCGTGTGAGGTGTTTGTGCCTCCTACGGGGTCGTATGGGGGCTAGTTTGGGTTTTCACTCTCTAACGGCATATTTTTAAGTCTAAGTGTGATTTTTACAAATTACAGTCATACTCTCAAACCGGGAGACTCGGTACTACACGGTCAATTCCTACAAGTTACATTGGCCCCGTACGAGGTGTTTGTCCCTCCTACGGGGTCGTTAGGGGGCTGGTTTGGGTTTACGCCCTTTAACAGGTTATTTTTAAGTCTAAGTGTGATTTTTCCAAATTTTCATCATACTCTCAAATCGGGAGACCCAAGACTACGCGGTCAGTTCCGACAAGTTACATTGGTCCCGTGCGAGGTGTTCGTGCCTCCTACGAGGTCGTTTGGGGGCTAGCTTAGGTTTTCACCCTTTAACGGCTTGTTTTTAAGTCTAAGTGTGATTTTTGCAAATTATCATCATTCTCTCGAACTGGGAGACCCGAGAATACGTGGTCATTTCCTACAAGTTACATTGGTCCCGTGCGAGGTTTTCGAGCCTCCTACGGGGTCGTTTGGGGGCTGGCTTGGGTTTTCACTCTTTAACGGCTTATTTTTAAGTCTAAGTGTGATTTTTGCAAATTATCATCATACTCTCAAATCGGGAGACTCGGGATTACGCTGTCAGTTCCTACAAGTTACATTGGTCCCGTGCGAGGTGTTCGTTCCTCCTACGGGGTCGTATAGTGGCTGGTTTGGGCTTTCACCCTTTAACGGCTTGTTTTTAAGTCGAAGTGTGATTTTTGCAAATTATCACCATACTCTCAAACCAGGAGACCCGGGACTACGCGATCAATTCCTACAAGTTACATTGGTCCTGTGCGAGGTATTTGTGCCTTTAACGGGGTCGTTTGGGGGATGGTTTGGGTTTTCACCTTTTAACGACTTATTTTTAATTTTAAGTGTGAGTTTTACAAATTATCGTCATACTCTCAAACCGGGAGACCCGGGACTACGCGGTTAGTTCCTATAAGTTACATTGGTCTCCTGCGAGGTGTCCGTGCCTCCTACGGGATCGTTTGGGGCTGGTTTGGGTTTACACCTTTTAAAGACTTGTTTTTAAGTCTAAGTGTGATTTTTGCAAATTATCATCACACTCTCAAACCGGGAGACCCGAGACTACGCGGTTAATTCCTACAAGTTACATTGGTCCCGTGCGAGGTGTTCGTGCCTCCTACGGGGTCGTTTGGGGGATGATTTGAGTTTTCACCCTTTAACGGCATGTTTTTAACTCTAAGTGTGATTTTTGCAAATTATCGTCATACTCTCAAACCGGGAGATCCGGGACTACGCGGTCAGTTCCTACAAGTTACATTGGTCCCGTGTGAGGTGTTTGTGCCTCCTATGGGGCCGTATGGGGGATAGTTTGGGTTTTCACCCTTTAACGACTTGTTTTTAAGTCTAAGTGTGATTTTTACAAATTACCGTCATACTCTCAAACCAGGAGACCCGGTACTACGCGGTTAATTCCTACAAGTTACATTGGCCCCGTGCGAGGTGTTCATGACTCCTACAGGGTTGTATGGAGGCTGGTTTGGGTTTTCATCCTTTAACGGCTTATTTTTAAGTCGAAGTGTGATTTTTGCAAATTACCTTCATACTCTCAAACCGGGAGACCCGGGACTACGCAGTCAGTTTCTACAAGTTACATTGGTCTCGTGCGAGGTGTTCGTGCCTCCTACGGGGTCGTTTGGGGGCTGGTTTGGGTTTTCACCCTTTAACGGAATGTTTTTAACTCTAAGTGTGATTTTTTCAAATTATAATCATCCTCCCAAATCGGGAGACTCGGGACTACGCGATCAGTTCCTATAAGTTACATTGGTCCCGTGCGAGGTGCCGTGCCTCCTATAGGGTCGTTTAGGGGCTGGTTTGGGTTTTCAACCTTTAACGGCTTGTTTTTAAGTCTAAGTGTGATTTTAAAAATTATCATCATACTCTAAAATCGGGAGACTCGGGACTACACGATCAGTTCGTACAAGTTACATTAGTCCCATGCAAGGTGTCCGTGCCTCCTACGGGGTCGTTTGGGGGCTGGTTTGGGTTTTCACCCTTTAACAGCTTATTTTTAATTCTAACCGTGATTTTTGCAAATTATTGTCATTCTGTCAAACTGGGAGACCCGGGACTATGCTGTCAATTCTTACAAGTTACATTGGTCCGGTGCAAGGTATTCGTGCCTCCTACAGGGTCGTTTGGGGGTTGGTTTGGGTTTACACCCTTTAACGGCTTGTTTTTAAGTTTAAGTGTGATTTTTGCAAATTATCATCATACTCTCAAATCGGGAGACCCAGGACTATGCGGTCAGTTTCGACAAGTTACACTGATCCCGTGCGAGGTGTTCGTGCCTCCTACGGGGTCGTTTGGGGGTTGGTTTGGATTTTCACCCTTTAACGGCTTGTTTTTAAGTTTAAGTGTGATTTTTTCAAATTATCGTCATACTCTCAAACCGGGAGACCCGGGAATATGCAATCAGTTCCTACAAGTTACATTGGTCCCGTGTGAGGTGTTTGAGCCTCCCACGAGGTCGTTTGGTGGCTGGTTTGGGTTTTCACCCTTTAACGGCTTGTTCTTAAGTCTAACTGTGATTTTTTTCAAATTGTCGTCATACTCTCAAATCGGGAGACCCGGGACTACGCGGTCAGTTCTTATAAGTTACATTGGTCTCGTGCGAGGTGTTCGTGCCTCCTACGGGGTCGTATGGGGGCTGGTTTGGGTTTTCACCCTTTAACGGCTTATTTTTAAGTCTAAGTGTGATTTTTGCAAATTATCACTATACTCTCAAACCGGGAGACCCGGGACTACGCGATCAGTTCCTACAAGTTACATTGGTCCCGTACGAGGTGTTTGTGCCTCCTACGAGGTCATTTGGGGCTCGTTTGGGTTTTCACCCTTTAACAGCTTGTTTTTAATTCTAAGTGTGTTTTTTGCAAATTATCGTCATACTCTCAAACGGGGAGACCCGGTACTATGCGATCAGTTCCTATAAGTTACATTGGTCCTGTGTGAGGTGTTCGTTCCTCCTACGGGGTCGTTTGGGGACTGGTTTCGGTTTACACCCTTTAATGGCCTATTTTTAAGTCTAAGTTTAATTTTTGCAAGTTATCGTCATACTCGACCCAGGACTACGCAGTTAGTTCCTACAAGTTACATTGGTCCCGTGCGAGGTGTTCGTGCCTCCTACAGGGTCGTTTGGGGGGTTGATTTGGGTTTTCACCCTTTAACGGCTTATTTTTAAGTCTAAGTGTGATTTTTGTAAATTATCATCATACTTTCAAACCGGGAGACCCGGGACTATGCGGTCAGTTCCTACAAGTTATATTGGTCCCGTGTGAGGTGTTCGTGCCTCTTACGGGGTCATTTGAGAGCCAATTTGGGTTTTGACCCTTTAACGACTTGTTTTTAAGTTTAAGTGTTGATTTTGTACATTGTCATCATATTCTCAAACTAAGAGACCTGGGACTACGCGGTCAATTCCTACAAGTTACATTGGTCCCATGCGAGGTGTTCGTGCCTCTTACGGGGCCGTTTGGGGGTTGGTTTGGGTTTTCACCCTCAAACGTCTTGTTTTCTAGCTTAATCTCCATATTTTGAAATTATCGTCATATTCTCAAATCAGGAGACCCACGACTACGTGGTCAGTTCGTACAAGTTACATTGGTCCCGTCCGGGGTGTTCGTGCCTCTTACGGGGCCGTTTGGGGGTTGGTTTGGGTTTTCACCCTCAAACGGCTTGTTTTCAAGCCTAATCTACATATTTTTAAATTATCTTCATATTCTCAAATCGGGAGACCCACGACTACGCGGTCAGTTCATACAAGTTACATTGGTCCCATGCAAGGTGTTCGTGCCTCTTACGGGGCCATTTGGGGGCTGGTTTGGGTTTTCACCCTCAAAGAGCTTGTTTTCAAGCCTAATCTACATATTTTTTTATTAAACATGTTTGTTCTCTAATCTTTCGAGCTCTTTTAATCCGATAACTATAGCCACAAGATGAATCAATCGAATATAAGCATTAAGAAATTTACAAACCTTTAGAATCGGCGTGTCGATTTCAACAAAGCCTACAGACTCTAATGGTACTTCAACAACTTCAAATTCTTCCTCTTTGTAGCTCAGGTCGTAACGTACATACATCCTCCTATAAGTAAGGGGAAACAAATTATTCATATTGATAAGGCTACTTGTAACACAAATCATTCCATATGAAATTATTAAACTCACGAGTAATAACGTGGCTTAAACTCAGGAAATTCTTAAATCATTTTGATCGTAGATGTAATATACACAATCCATTTACATGAAGCGACTATATATATGGTACGAAGGTATTATACACATCTTATGTAATATACACATTCATTTTTATCATAGCCATTGATTGTGTAGCCAATCAATGGATAATTTGCAATGATCGAGAATATGAAATTCACATAATGTAAGGCATGTTCCAGTATATGTGATTGAAAAATAAAGTAAACATAAGGAGGTTCACTTGCAACGGGTAAAATGTAAGACCAAATATATATCAACAACATAAAAATTCAACAGAAACTTACATCATCAACGGCAATACCAAAATGGCCAAACCGAAATCCAATATCATACTTGTCAACTCCAACACGATACACAACATGCATCATTCTTCTCTTCCTTTTTAACCCATTCTAAAGCACTGTCTTGGGTAGCAATCGTGCTAGCTTGCGCCATAGTTCCAGCAGTGGTAACTGCCATTCCATTCCCCTCTTTAAGCCTGTGATATAATCATCAATTGATCACGATTACTTTAAAATCTTTGAGCACAAGGTGAGAAGACCCTGTGACCCCAGAATACATGCAATAAATGTATGCATATATGCACACAATAGCATATATGCAACATATATGCATACAATAGTGGTAACATTAATGGTAACATTAATTCTCGTGATACATTGTGGAGAGTGAGAAGACACTAATCAACTAAAAAAATATGATTCTCCATTGAAAGTGACTAAATCAATATATGTCATCTGTAAGGGTGCTCAACTGACAAGTGGAGCTTCTCCGCCATCTCTATTGCGACGAGGTTATAGCTAAAGGGACGTGCCTATAGTTGTGTATAACAAACTATGCCGATGACAATCAAAGGATGCAACTACCGGAGAAGGGGATGCCAAAGTACGGTGGTACACTAAGGGAAGTGGGGGTATAATTAATTGAGATGTGAATTAATAATTTAGTGACACAATTATAGAATACCTTCACAACAGATTTAGAACCAAGTTCCTTCATATCATTAAATATCATGACCTGCAGCATATAATAACGAAATTTTAGACAACACTTCCACGAAGATTAATAGAAGTGCTAGCATCAGATAGACAATAATTCCAGTAAGATTATCAACTTTTTTTTGTTTATTCTTACCAATTAAGTGATGGGAGATGTTGGAGTAGGTGGAGGGTGGTATCTAATACACTAGTATCCATACATAAGAAATAATTCTCTTGGATTTTCTACATAATGGTCTTTGTGAAGCAAATCACAGGTACATATCATATAGAAAAATGAAATAATAATAAGACTGTCTATGCCGACTCATATTTCCAACTCATTGAGTGAGACTCGCTAACGTGTCGCACCCGTGTTGAATCATGTTCGGATTCCATTGTACCCCATTGGTGAGTGGTCAAAATACGAGTCAATATGAATACGACATGTCAGTGAGTCACACCCAAAAATGATATTCGGTATAGATTTGAAGGTATGAATTTTAATGTATGTAATGTATGCACATCAATGTATTAGATCGTGTATGCAATGTATGCACATTCTAATGTATGCAGTGAGACATTCAAGCCATATGTAGGTTCAAGCCATATGTAGGTTCAATCTCAGTGCTTGATAAATACATTCTTACAAATATCATTTAAGCCATATGTAGGTTCAATCTCAGAATAATCCGAAGCCAAAGAGCAAAATACATGTACTGAAAATAGAACCCAATTGAAATGAATGTGATTGAAACATACCGTGCGGCAAAGGGGAAACATACCGACTCCTGCTTAAAACCATAACCCGGAGTTACCCTCTGGTGCCTGAACCAGCCGTTGTCAAACCTCCGATCCACCAACCCGCATCCTCAAACCCTTTACAGCCCAACAAATCCTGGAGCCACCCGGATTGAACCTCGATCGTCCTTGCCTCCATCAACCCGTCAGGCAGTTTTAAACCTGAAGTCCCAACCTCATACCTTTACCCGTTCACCAACCCACAGACCCATTTTTTTAAACCCATTCCCCATACCTTCTCTGCCAAAACCAAATATCCCAAACCAAACACGAACCGATTCTTCCAAAACCCTAGGCTCTACCACCGTCGATGCTACCGGAGCAGCCACGCAATTGCCTTGAGGTTCAATTACGTGGTATAATTTTAGGTGCTACCGTAGAAACCACGCAACCACACAAATCCCTAAAAACCCTAGGATCTTCTTCTCCTGGTACTGGTCGTGTGAGAGAGAGAGAGAGAGAGAGAGAGAGAGAGAGAGAGAGAGATAGAGGGAGGCGAGCGGGAGAGAGGAGAAAGAGCGGGAGAACAAAAATCCTTTAAAGGGATTAATTTTTTTAGGTTATTTATATTTTAGTAAAGTGTTCTCATATAGTCTCTAGAAACATGCTAAACTCTTCCAAGAGATTGATAAGGGCGGGTCGAAGGTGGATGACTCTCCCCCAAAGAGCCCAACCGCATGCGCATGCCTTCCATGAAATCCTCCACAGGGAAGAAGTCCAGAATATGGGAAGGCACGATCTGCTCCCATTGAACATGACGTAGGAACCGCCAAGGAAAAAAAAAGGAGGTCTACTGGAGGCCATCTAACCAAACATAGTGGTATTCCTGAAATTACAGAATAGGCTGCAGCTCCCCCCACCAGGGTACCGACCAGCACAAACATCAAGCATCATGCTCCACAAACCAGTTTACCTAGTTCTCGATGTTCTAACCAAAGCTGATGAAAAAACGAGTGAAGAAATTCGGCATAGCTGCCAAGGGATATTTAGGTGGAACAACCAAATGAAAACTCTCAGACAGCCACATGAAAAGCATAATCGAGCTTCCTCTCAGAAAATCAGAACGGTCTTCTCGCCAAGCATCTAGTCCGTTCAGGGTCTTTACCAGTATCACCGCCACATGATTACGATAATACGACATCCACGCAATAATGGAAATAAGTTGAGGGTCAACCATTAGGTCCCTAATCACCACTAGTATCTTTGAAGTTAAGCCAATGGAAACAAATCTAACATCAGTGCAGTCTCTTTAACGCACCAGATTCAGCACAATACTGATAATGTTGCGATATCGATTATTAATTTAATTCGCAAATTTCCAAATTTTAAACTTTTTTAACTAGATGTCAATTTTTTATCCAAATTAAACCAAATAAATCCAATTTTATTTAATCCCTAAAACATACATCTATGTGAATAAATCAATCATGTCATAAAAAACAATAACAAATTGCTGGATAAACACTAATTTCAGGAAAAATCCCCTAAAATGGCAAAACCTTTATTTTTATAAATGTTTACAAATCGTAATGTACAATACACTTACAGAAATCTTCAATGAATTTATCACGAAAAACTCACATAGACCGCAAACTAAATTAATAATGGACTCCCGCAAGAACCCATAAGAACTGCAGTTCTATCTCCAACAAGGAACACACCCGAGTCTTCCTAAGTGATCGCAATCGTCAGCAAGCAGCTCCCTCAAGAGCTACCAATCTAAAAGTAGAGATGGCACCCCCACAAGAACAAAATTCAACAATAAGTGATTTGGGTTCCACAAAAGATTCGCAAAAGAAGTGGGAAGTTTCTTATGAATCAAAACATGTGTTTGGCCATAAAAAATTAAAGACTTGTTGTAGTAGGTCTCACAAAAAATGTTCTTCCAAAGACTTAATCAAAAACCCTTCTGAAATAGGTATTTATAGAAAAAATACATATCTAATTCGGCGCGTCAAACTGGTTCGGTTTGGCCTTTATAAGAGGCAAATGAGTTCTCTTTTCCAGTATGACCAAGCCTTTTAGAAAATCGAACTAGTTCAGTTTGCCTTATAAGAGGCAAGTCGGTTCTCTCCAGTTTTATAAAAATGCCTCATTTTGTTAAAAATGTTTTAGAAAAAATACTCCGATACTAAAATAAAACATTTATGAAACTTAAACACATTCTATACAAAATTATACCTCGTGTCGTGCAGATGTTCAAGATTCTTGAAATTCAGATCCGTCGTCTTGAACAAATGATTGTGAGTTTCTCCTGACAGTTGTAGTGGTATTCAACATAGTCTTATGTAAACTACGGACAATGGAAATAATATCCTTACAAATCTCCCCTATGTCTATGCTGATACAAAATAAAAACATCTGAATGATCAAAATAAAAATCCTATACAAATTAATACCCCCCCCCCCCCATCCAACCCAAAATTGCAAAGGTACTAAAAAATACAAGTCTTCAAATTCTTCAAAATTCTTCAACTTTGACATCTTCAAATCTCCAACGTTTCTTTGTCATCATGAGGGTGTGAAAAATAATGATCCTCAAAATTTATACCTACACACATGAGACAAGAAATAAATACCTTCGTGACGTATCGAGTTTGAAATGACATAAACATAAATCAAATTAAATATCTCAAATCTCCCCCATAATTCAAATCTCCTTGAAATAATCATAAATCAAATCAAAGATCAAATATCTCAAATCTCCCCCATAATTCAAAATCTCACTCCACCATAATTCATACTTCGTTCTCCCGCTTTTATTTGTTCGAAATAGACGAGGAAAAGAATAGACCAAATAAATACGGAGTGACACAACAAGCATAGAAAATAGTAAAATAATTACGCTTATGCAAGGATAAACTCAAAAGGATTTCACAAACTCTTTTTAATTTATTTCAAATTTTTTCAAGCGAAGAAAATTTACCACACAACACACACCATGAATTTACACTAAGATAACTAAATCGTGGAAATGGAATGAATAGGTGTGAACATATTTAATAGGTAAATCAACTCAAACATATAACAAATGTTCAGGATGAGTATGGATACTCCTAACGAATGAACTTCACAATCATCCTTAGGTATAAAAATTGTTGAATTCAAATGACATCTACTTAATCAAATCAACAAATCAAAGTCTAAAATGATTTCCACACTAATAACATCTATGTAATGCTCTTTCAAGACTTTGTCAGGACTCGCAAACCCGTTGATATATTTCGATCCAAACTCCCTTGAATATAAGATAATGATCATATTTTGATATCCAATTCTTTTCTTTTAAATGATCATATTGAACTAAACTAATTCGGCCTTGGCTACTTTTTTCAATGCCACACTTTTTTAGGTCCGATTAAAATCGTGGCTTAATCGTAAAGGACATGTGTACCCTTCGTAGCCCTTCCCCAAGTTCACTCATTATTTTTTCAAATTAAACAAATTCCTTATAGGCAATGGTTCTTATGTGCACTACTTTCATTGTCAAGTTCTATCGCACATGGTTCATTTTAAAGACAGGATTGAGATGAATTTTTTTTTTACCAATATGTGATAGACAAGACGATAATCACATAAATCTGTGCAAGTGTGCATTAAAGGAAATCATGAGTCAAACATGTGGAAGTAATCTCAAATCTCATCTAAATGACTACAAATATTATAAAGCACATGGATGAAAAGATGTGTCATCTCAAAACACTATCAAATAGTCACATGCATATGGAATCATGTTGTGACTTGATCATCCTAAATGTCTATCCATAAACGGTGTAAAACAAAATACAAAAATCTTTTTCTCGTTTTCCAAAAATTTTATCAAAATAAAATCTTTTTGGCTTTTTCAATTTTTTTCTCAAAAATAGAATCTTTCCAAAAATTTCAAAAACAAAATCTTTTTGGGTTTTTCAAAAAATATATCAAAACAGAAAAACAATAAATACAGAAGTGGTACACACTAGCAGTATGCATAAAATATCATCGTGAAAATCATCTTATGCTAGCAAACAAGTCTAAACCTCAACCATTAGGTGCGGAGTAGCTTTTCAAAGGTGGTGACATCCTATGAAAAACATCCATCAAATCATGTGAAGTTTTTACTAAAAACTTAACTCGCTCTTGAATGTGTGCAAACTCTCTCAAAGTATCATGTGCGGGTACGTGCGTGGGAACACGTGGAAAAAATTTATGTGACACACTACCCAACTTGAAATAGAATTCCCTAAGGTTTCCTCTCTTCTTACAATGGGAGAAAACATACACGGGCCTAGGAACACCTCTCACAAAATGTCGAGGAGCTCTACTATCGAGTATTTAATGCCTAGATGGGTTAGGTTAAGAGCCATATGGATGTATCAGAAACTCAGGAACTGGCTCGAATGTAACATGGGAAGTAGACGCATCGCCATGACCCGTTCCTTATCTCTCAACATTACCCAAAGCATGAACGAGGAGCATATTTCCTACCTTATTAGATGTATCCTCTATAGTAACCTTGACATCCTGAGCACGATCGAGATCTCTCTTGAGTTGGGACACATGAGTTTCAGGTTCATTGTTTTCCCGACCTACGATGAGCAATGACTCACTCAAAGAAACCTTCAGCTTGTCGATTTGACTCGTCGATGCCTTAAATCCTCTCAAAACTTCTATCCATCTATCCAAGTATAACACCTTAAGACCGAACTCCTTACTTCATTTCTTCATTTTTAAGGTCTCGACGTACAAATATCTGAACGCTTTTTTGATTTCACTTTCAACCTCACTTAGACATTCACTCGAAACAATCAAATCATCATCGGGTCTCTCACGTACACAGTCCTCATCATCGTGGGACAAACTAGGTGTGCTCATGTGACTTTCCATAAAGGCGACACACATACCATGTGATGACTTATCCCCAAAATCATTCCCTTCTTCATCACTATCGCTAAGAGTGGCTGGCATAGAAACTTTCTTCCCCTTTCTCTTTAGCATAGTGGGACATTAAAATGCTTTATTCCCTTTGCCCTCACACACAAAACATCTATCCCCTTCCTCTTTATCTTTCTCACCGCTCTCATTGGCCTCTTCTTTCTTTTTATTTTTCTCAAACATATATTTATTGGAAGAATTTTCTTTGGAAAATTTGAGAAACTATTTAAAAATTTTAGCAAACATGTCCACATCATTAATAGTGAACTCTCCCTCAGACTCGGAATCACAAACTCTCTTTCTTATTCTTCTCTTTCTTCCTAAACTGTTCCTTAAGTGCAATCCTTATATCCTTAAGCTTAAGAGTTTTGGGAAACATGTCGAGCTCATAAGTTTGAAGATATCCAACGAGTTCTTCTATCCTAAGTGTATATAATATCCCTAACGAATTTAAAACAGTGACCTTAGTCCCAAAATATTTTTAACAACCCTCGTCTCATCAATTTTGTCACCCAAATTAAAACTCGTGTTAACAATGTCCAACAACCTAGCATAAAACTCGTCAAAATACTCGGACTCTGACATGGTGATAGTCCCAAACTGGGTGGTCAAATTTTGTAACTTAGACGCCTTAATCGCGTTGGTACACTCATGTGTCAATCGGAGGATATTCCGTGCTTCTTTAGACGTGGTGCACATCATAATATGGCAAAACTCGTCAGAGGTGACGGCTCCAAAAATAGCGTTAAGGCCACGGGAATTATAAATACTCCATTTAAACTCTTGCTCAGTCCAGTCTGACTCAGGTTTGATATTGGTGGCATTATTGACGGTGACATTGGGAGGAGTCCACCCTCTTTCACAAATAGTCCAGACAAGTTCATCAATAGCCTTTAAACCAGATTTCATTTGGGATTTCAAATAGGAATAATTTGTTCCATCAAAGACGAGCAACCGATTATATAGCTTCTCCATCAAAAAAAATTGTGAAATTTTTTCAAAATCAAATTTTTCAAAAAAATCGATATCACAAAAATTTTGCGGAAATAGAATCACACGATAAATTAAAATAACTTGCTTTGATACCAATTTGACAACGTGAGTAGTCAAACGGTATCAGTTAGAAAAATAAAAAAAAATCAGGATCACTTGATAACTTGCAGCAACCTGCTTTGATACCAATTTGAGAATGTTATGATATCGATTATCAATTTAATTTGCAAATTTCCAAATTTTAAACTTATTTAACTGAATGACAATTTTTTATCCAAATTAAACCAAATAATCCAATTTTGTTTCAGCCCTAAAACATGTCTTTATGTGAATAAATCAATCATGCCATAAAAAATAATCACAAATTACTGGACACATTAATTTCTAGAAAAATCCTCCGAAAGGGAAAAACCTTTATTTCTATAGATGTTTGCAAATCGCAACGTACAATACACTTACAAAAATCTTCATCGAATTTATCGCAGAAAACTCATATAGATCATAGCCTAAATCAACAATGGACTCCCTCAAAAACCCACAAGAACTGCAACTCTATCTCTAGTAAGGAACAACCTCGAGTCTTCCTACGTGATCGAAACCATCAGCAAGCAACTCCACCAAGAGCTACCAATCTAGCAGCAGAGATGGAACTCCACAAGAACAAACGTCAGCAAAAAGTGATTGGGGTTCCACAAAAGATTCTCAAAATATTTGGGAATTTTTGTGTGAATCAAAACATGTGTTTGACCTTTAAAAATTTAAGACTTGTTGTAGTAAATCTCTCAAAAAACGTACTTCCAAAGTCTTAATCAAAAACCCTTTCAAAATAGGTATTTATAGAAAAATACATATTTGAGTTGGCGCGTTGAAGTGGTTTGGTTTGGCCTTTATAACAGGCGAACCGGTTCACTTTTCTAATATGGCCAAGCCTTTTAGCAAATCGAACTGGTTTGGTTCCCTTCATAATAGGTGAACCGGTGCACTCCAGTTTTACAAAAATACCTCAGTTAGTTAAAAACCTTTTAGAAAAAATATCCCAATACTAAAATAAAACATTTATGAAAATTAAACACATTCTATACGAAATTATATCTCATGTCATGCATATGTTGAAGATTCTTGAAATTCGGATCCGTCGTCTTGAACAAATAATCATGAGCTTCTCTCGATGGTTGTAGCGGTATACGACATACTCTTATGTAAACTAAGGATAATGGAAATAATGTCCTTATAAATAAAATGAAGGCGACAAGCCCCACTTTACAACTCAACTTTTTATCTCCTCATCTATATACCAACCAGGCCTCTAAGGCCTTTCCCCTACTCAAAAATATCAAAGAACTCATTTGTTTTTACTGTTTCTCTAATAAATCCCTCCAAAAGGGAAGTTATTTTTCAACCAAACCACCAAGGGAACCTTCTACTGAAGAATATTCAAAAATTTGTAAAAAACACACTTTTCCTACTCTTTCTCAAAATAAAAACTCATCAGCAAATTAAAGTGCATGTAGAGTAATCCACCAAATCAAGATAATCAAACAAAATATGCATCTCCATTTGCCTTTTTAAGTCTCTTTTTAGGTGCAATGTCGCCCCATCAAACAACAAATATGGTCAAACGCCAAGCTCCAACGATCAGCGAGGAATCTGCAAAAAATCTCAAAGATCCATCCCGCGAGGGTAGAAAGTCACCTACATCCCTAATAAATATTCAACAATCCTACCCAATGTCGCCTGCACCGCCTCCAGCGTCGCCCTCGGCATACAATCCACCTCTATCTGAAGAACCTCAAAATCAATCCCCAATAACTGTTGAACCCCTCCTCATACCGATCGACATTGTCCGTTCGCCTTCCCTAGGCAGTCCAAAAGACCGTTCCATTGCCGTTTGGCAACTCCCACAACCTGTTGATTAGCAAGAACATGAAATTTCGTACAAAAATCCCAAAAAATGCTAAATAATTCCAAAATTTTCCCATAAAATTTCTGGGGAGGAGTCATTTCTTATTCATCAGGGAAGTGATATATCCGGAGTGGCTATCAAATGACACATTCCCCACTAGATGTCTCCTCCCCAGTTGAGTCTCAAATAATAAATTCCCTAAGGGAGCTATTTCCCACACCTCTCTACTTAAGGTCCTTAGAATTTATCTACACCCTCATAATTGGTCGCTCCAACTTAAGGTCCTCAGAATTGACCTCGACCCTTAGAATTGGTTGCTCCCATATTTAGGTCCTCAGAAAGGACTTCGACCCATAAAATTAGTCTCTCTCTATTTATGGTCCTCGGAATTGATCTCGACACTCATAATCGGTCGCTCTGACTTAAGGTCCTTAGAAGTGACCTCGAACCTCAAAATTGGTCGCTCTCACTTAACGTCCTCAGAATTGACCTCGACCCTCATAATTGGTCACTCCAACTTAAGGTCCTCAGAATTGACCTCAACCCTTAGAATTGGTCACTCTCACTTAAGGTTCTAAGAATTGACCTCGAACCTTAGAATTGGTCGCTCCCATCTTTAGGACCTCGAAAATGACCTCGACCTTCATAATTGGTCGCTATTAACTTGAGGTCCTTAGAATTGATCTCGACCCTCAGAATTGGTTGCTCATATCTTTAGGTCCTCGAAATTGACCTCGTCCTGCAGAATCGTCCATCCCTGGAATTACCTTAGGTCCTTAGCATCAGCTTTAACCCTCTGAATTGGTCATCCTTATCCTTCTCACTCCTCAAAATCGACCTCCTTCCCAAAGCATCATGTGGTGTCTATTCGATGAATCTCACTTATTCCAAGCTTACCCATCAAGGGTCTCTATAGACACCACATTCTAGGACCCCCCTAAGACTCTCCTTAGGTCCCTATCACCTCCCCAACTCATTACAAATCCTAGGTCATATTTTCAGTATCGATTTAGAGGACATCGGGTGCTCTCAATCCCCATTTGACTCAGGTTAACTCTATCATCAGAAGAAAACCTCACTGAATCTTAGAAGGGCTCTGAATACCATTTCCAATAGTCTATACCATGTGCGAATCAGCAAAACATTTCAGATGAAATGACCATTTTACTTCTAAAAATCGATCTGGAGGCCACCGGGCACTCTCGATCCCCACTTTGACCCAAATCAACCTCACCATCAGAGAGAAATATTAATGGATATTCTAAGGGCACTGAAACCAATTTCCAAAAGTCCACCCCGTGCACAAAATCGCATAACCATTCAGACGAACGATCCGTTTTCCTTTGAAAATTGATTCGGAGGCCACTGAGCACTCTCGAGCTCCATTTGACCAAAGTCAACTCTTCATCTTAAATGATATTGAATGAATCTTCTAAGGGAGCTGCATATCCTTTCCAACGGACCACCCCATGCATGAGTAAGTCTTATAATACGGACGAACGACCCATTTTACTCCAAAAGTTCATCGGGCTCTTCCGACCCCCATTTGACCAAAGACAACTTTCCAAAACTGAAAGAAGCTCTTTGGAACATCAAATTTCCTTGCATAACATTTCCAATGGTCCACTCCGTGCATGATTCTGACTTACGGTTTGACAAATGATCCATTCCCGTCCGACGATCTTTTGTCCAAAGGACCGACGGGCTCTTTCGAGCCCCGTTTGACCTAAAGTCAACTCCCGGACCTAGGAGCGGATCAAAGGACTCTTAAAGGTCTCTGAATTACCTTTCTAAAGGTATTCCCCATGCACAATTTGGATTTACAAATTGCATTCTACAACCATTTTCCGGGAAAAAATCAAATCGTAGCACGACAATTTCCCTGTCAATCGGTAGCGTGTCTAGGGCCACCTGTCGATTGGAAGGGCTAGGGGTATGCTGATTGGTAGTCCGCACACCCTATAAAAGGAGATCATGAGCTCACTTTAATGACACACCTCAGATCCATCAATATTAGTTATCTTAGCAACATTCTCTTGCAATCAGTGAAGTTTCACTGTGTGAAATTCCTTTCCATATTTCATTCCCATCATTTTCATAACTAATTTAGCAAAATCTCATTCTCTCTCATCAAACGCTCATTCTAACATTCAAGGGAGATCATCAAAGATCAAGATCAAGCCACAATTCTCCAAATAAGGTCCAAATATCCTTCTCTCTTTAAATTTCTTTATTTTAACATTAGTTATATAAATTCTTAATCTAGCTTTTACTTTAGATCATACACATTAATATCTCATCATTTATTAGTTATGTTTCATATACACTATATTTAATTTAAAAAAAAAACAAAACAAAGAAAAATAGGGTTATGCCTAGAAATTCCAATGGGATTATTCACCACATTTTCTTAAAACTAAAATATATTTTCTACACACACACACATATAATAAACTCCCATTTGAATTTATGGGATAAACCCCATCCTTGTGCCGCAAGAAAATTACGTGGACTTTGATGTCCTTATAGGCTACGTAGGCGTTTTGGGCTAAAGCTTGAGACTCGAGTCCAACTTTCCAATTTTCCTCTTTTCATATTTTTATCCTTTTTATTTTATCTATATATTTCTATGTATATATAACACTTATGCTTCATATTTGCGTTTTATCTAACAAATATTATCGTTTCATTATAACGATCAATATCTCGATAAGCGCGTACATCATATTTTCTAATTATTATTTTGGGAGCATTCATTGGGATGACCTCACTCTATCTTTTTCATGATATGAGTCAACCGATTTTGATCTCCATTTATATACACGCACATACATTTCATGGAGAAATAAAGAAAAATAATAACATAAACCCATGAGAGATTGAAAGGGCGGAATGGGTGCCTAACACCTTCCCATTCCATAACTTAGCCCCCAAACCTACGAACTATTGGTTTCGTAAGCATCAGTTTGTCCTTGAAGCTGCTTTCGAGGAGGCGACATGTTCTTTTGCATGTTTTGTGCAAAATAGGCTGGCAACTCCATCTATTTGCATCACCCCACATCGACGACAGTCGAAGCGCTCCTAGAGAAAAGGGCGCGAGACCATCTCTCCCTTTTTGAGTGCGTGTTCGAGAGCACTGGGAACCTCTCGAGATGAGAGAGAGAGAGGGAAATAGACAAAGGAGGGATGGCCATAGATAGTACAAAAATATTCCTGTTATACATATTTATGTGAGATAATTAATTAAAAATAGTGTAATTTATATGCCCTAAATGTACCCCCTCGGCTCAGAGACATCAACCTCGGCCATGGAGATGATCGATGTAGGAAGGGCCTAAGATTAAAAACCAGCAGTCTCGTCCTAAGCAAGGTCGGCCATGGACGACACTACTATCTACCTCGGCAAGTGAGGTCTCCATAATCCACAAGGGCGGTTACCCATCTGGTCATCCAAGCCTTGAAGCCTCGGCTTGGTTTAGGCTGAGGTTGCCATCCCATCATCATAACCAATCTCGACTGAGGATCAGCCGACGTTGCTGCTAAGCCACCATTACCTCGGCCCAGACCGATGTCACAGCTCAATATGCCTTGACTCAGCTCTCCCACTGAGCCAAGGTCTCCACCTCGTCCTCTTCCAGGCCGAGGTTGGGACTATTCACAAGTGGCTGAGCCCTTACCAGTATATGCATTGTTGGGAACACATGTACACAATCGATTATAATTGAATCATTCCCCTCACATGGGAGAATATTGAGGTCATCATTATCTACATGAGATCAGCCAGGTGTCATTCTCATACTGGTTCGATCCTTATGCGCATGTTCATTACATACTTAGGGGGTATACATTACACCCCCAGGCACTACATATAGAGGTCATCCTCTACCTTGTAAGGGATCCAAAATCAACAACTCTAGCTGAAACTATGTCCAGATATACAGTAGAGAGAGAAATCTTGAGAGATTGTATCCATGGCCATTAGTGCCCTCATACAGTGATATTAATCACACACTTGCACAGTGGACGTAGGCCTGATTGGTTGAACCACTTATATTCTGGTGTTAATCCTCTTCTGCTCACCTCTTTCTCTTATACTTGACATACTTGTGCTGCCATTGTTATACACTGATCAGAGATCATAAACATCTTACCTAGTGGTGCTATTTCTAGCATCATCATTTTGGCGTTGTCTGTGGGAACGATAAGCTGTTTCTTCCTTATTATTCGCATAACCTCATCGGAGACTCTGGTGGTAAACCAGGCCTCACCCCCTGCGTGGAGCTGTTTCATCATTGAAGGAGGTCATGTAAGGTATTAATCTCATCTACTACACCATCTCTTTTGTGCTAACACATCGCACCGAAATTACCACCGCCTCTTTCGCCGTCTGGGGCTGGTGGACCTAGCTCCAGTCAGGCACCGCCACAATCCAAAATGGCGGAGGTGGCCGCAGCCTTGAGGTCTTTAGCTGCAATGCAACAAGTAATGCAGGAGAAATTTGCACAGCTCAGCCAAAATATGATGAGGCCACCGGGATTCTCACTGGAAATGATTACTCCGGCGGCTGTCTAGGCGCATCCAGAAGCCAGGGGACCACCCCAGGCACCGCGAAAGTATCACCCTACACCCCAGCGGAGGAGGGACGTTGCTGACCCTAGGCGCTTGTGCTTGGGGAGGCAAGGAAACCCTTGCCCTAAGGACATGTATGATGATCTGAAGGCGGAAGATGTCCCGAAGATTTTTGGGAGCCGTATGAGGTTTCAAACAATACAGTTCGTCCTATCCAACGGAGCCAAGGTTGTGGGGGCAAAAGAGGTGGAGAAGACCAATGACGAGGATCAGCTTTTGATCGGCTAAGCAGAGGGTCAACCTTTAAAAGGCTCGACCCAGTAAATGACCTAAGACAAAGGTTGTCAAGGTCGAGAAGTACAGCCGGCTCACAAAGGGAAGAGAGACAACGTCGGCCTCAACTGGGATGAGTAAGAGACCAAGAAGAGGTCAACAGTAGACATTTTTCTGTGGCTGGGGAACCCTCAGTCCACCCCTTGGAGGTGGCTGGGGACAACCTCGGTCAAGCCAACATTGCAAGACCATGGAATGACTCCATCCAACATCTTGAGGACAAGATAGGAGACCTCATCAAAAGTCGGGATCCACTACAAAGAGGTTTCTCATAAGGCTCTCCGTTCGTGGCAAAGATAGTAAGCTTCCCTACCCCAGCCAAGTTTAAGCCACTTACGGTGACTCCCAAGTATGACGGTAGCACCAATCATGTACATCATATTGAGATGTACCAGTCAGCGGCAAAAATTTACTCAATACCAGATGAGATGAAATATCGAGCCTTCTCTGGGACTTTGATGGGAGCTTCACACATCTGATTTACTTCTCTTCCAAAGAATTCGATTGAGAATTTTAAGGGCTTGGCTGAACGATTCATTCATAATTTCTTCTTTGGGGTAAGACCTCAAAAGAAGACAGCCCATTTATTGTATGTCAAGCAAGGCAAACACGAGAGCCTAAGAGACTACATCGCCAGGTTCAACAAAAAAAACTTGAGGTTATAGATTACGAAGAGAACATTTCCATGATCTCCCTTATAGGAGGTCTTTAGAAGGGGAACTTATTAGGGAAACTTGTAGAAGATCCTCCAAAGAATATTGCAGAGCTATTGGCAACTGCAGGGAAGGTCATGAACACTGAAGAGGCCATGGTCGCTAAGTATGAAGATGAGAACGGAGATAGCAGCGGAAAGTTAGAAAGAAAGAAAAATGGAAAGAATAAGTCAGTTGACGAAAAGTTTTCACGTTATACCCCTCTTACTGTAAGCTGCGAACACATTCTAAATGAAATCAAGAATGATCGATCCCTAAGATGGCCATAAAAATTGAAGGATCCTCCACATAAGAGGACCCAGAACTTATGGTGTGGATTCCACCAAGACCATGACCATGTCACAGATAAGTGCTTCACCTTAAAGGATAAGATCGTGAAGATTTTAAAATCGAGAACGTTGAGAAATTACGTTGATAGCAAGGCTCCCAAAAAGGGAATAGATGACCCTAAAAAGAGGAGAAATGATAGGTATCATGATGGTACCCCAGCAAAAAGGGGCGATGACTCGGATGGCGATGATGAAGACGATCCGAACCTTCCACTAAAAGATGACAACACCCTCGTGAAGAGGGTTGGTATGATCTCCATGGGTGTTAACACCATATGTGGAGGACTTACAGGGGTGGTTCTGAAGTGGCTGACCGAAAAGCTCATGTTGCAGAGGCCAAGTCAGTGGCCAAACTTAAAATAGTGAATCTGACATCTTCTGAGACAACGCAGAAGAGAAAGAAGGTGGGCATGGACACTCTCATAATCGGGTTCTCCCGACTCGACTTCAAGAGCATCCTAGCTCCACATGATGACCCTTTAGTAATCATAATAAGAGTTCATGGATGTGAGGTACAAATAATTCTTGTAGATGGAGGATGTTCAGCAGATGTGATGTTCTGGCCCTGCTTTAAAAGCCTAGGCCTTAGCAGAGTAAGGCTGGTACCCTATCATCATCCGTTAATGGGGTTCAGCGGTGAAAAGGTCCATCCGTTGGGCATGTATGAGATGGACGTACAAATGGGCGATGAGTGGCCTAAGAGGTTAACCCGGAAGATCAATTTTTTCATTATGTATAAAAATGTGTTCTCGGCCTATAACCTCATCATAGGAAGAGTAGCCCTTAAGGAGTTTGAGGCGGTGTCGTCGATGGTCCACCAGATGATAAAATTCCTGACCCCCTATGGGGTAGGGGAAGTGCAGGGTGACCAGACCACAGCACGAGAATGCTACTTCAACTCGGCCGAAGAGAGAGAGGCACATAAGAGAGATACTACCACTTATAACATCGATACACTTGACCCTAGAGATGAAATAAAGTTGAAGAAAGGAAAGGCCACAAAAGAGGTAGAATCCATCGTGCTCAATGAGGACGAACCAAAAAAAAATCATCCAGGTCAGTAAAGCCTTAAAAGCGGAGATCAAGGAAGAGCTGATAAACTTACTGAATAAGAGGCAGAGTGTCTTCGCTTGGAGTCATGCAGACATGCCTGGCATCAACCCCGAGGTCATGTGCCATAAACTCAACGTATCTAAGGATGCAAAACCAATCAAACAAAGATGAAGAATCTACTCTAGGTAAAAGTATGACGTCATTCGGGAAGAAGTCAGAAATTTAGAAGAGGATGAATTCATCAGGGAAGTGATATATCCGGAGTAGCTATCAAATGCAGTCATTGTGCCCAAAGCCAACGAAAAGTGGAGAATGTGCGTAGATTTTACTATCCTGGACAAGTCTTATCCAAAAGACAGTTATCCCTTACCTCGGATCTATCAGATGGTGGATGCGACGGCAGGACATGAGCTCATGAGCTTCATGGACACGTATTCAGGCTACAACCAGATCTTCATGGATTCTGAAGACTCGGAGAAGACAGCCTTTATCAAGGACAAAGGGACGTATTGCTACAAGGTTATGCCCTTCGGATTAAAAAATACAGGGGAAATATACCAACGTCTTGTGAATAAGATGTTTGAAGACCAAATAGGCAAGACTATAGAGGTGTATCCAGACGATATGTTAACAAAGATCTTAAAGGCCTACACCCACGTGATAGACCTGGAAAAGACATTCGACACCATGGACTTGTACAGAATGAAACTCAACCCTGCGAAGTGTGTCTTCGGAGTAGGAGCTGGGAAATTTCTTGGATTCATTATCAATCAGAGGGGAATAAAGGTGAACCCTGAGAAAATTAAGGCTTTGCTCAACATGAAGACACCAACGAGTATTAAGGACGTTCAAAGGCTCACTGGAAGAGTAGCTATGCTCAACAGATTTGTTTCTAAGGTGATTGACAAGTGTCTTCTGTTCTTTAAGGTGCTTAGAAAGGCCATCGAATGGGACAAAGAGTGTGATGAGGATTTTGATCAACTCAAGTCCTACCTTGGATCTCCCTTGCTCTTATCTCGGCCAATAGCGGGAGAGAGGCTGTTTGTTTATCTAGCAGTCTCTGAATCAGCTATAAGTGTGGTCATTGTACGGGAGGACATTGGGGTTCAAAGGCCCATATACTTCAATAGTAAGGCCCTTTAGGGATCTAAACAGAATTACCCTAAGATGGAAAAGTTAGCCTACGCCTTGATACATGCTTTTAGGAAGATGAAGCCCTACTTTCAAGCCCATTCTATGTTCATCCTCACTGACTCCCCACTAAGATAGGTCCTTCATAAACCTGGGAAGTCGGGAAGATTGATGGAATGGGCCATTGAACTGGGGGAGTATGACCTTACTTATCAGTCTAGGGTGGCTATCAAAGGGCAAGCACTGGAAAATTTTATCACAGAGTTCACATGGGAGGAGGTCGAGGTTGAGAATAACCTAGAGACTACTGAAAGGTCAAACAGCAACATCTTTTGAGAAACAGAAGCGATTATATCCAAGGGAGAATGAGGAAGATCGGTACCTCTTCAGGCAAGGAATCATGTTGGAAGAGGGTTTCTCAACAGATAAAGACATCTGGAACCTCTTCATTGACGGGTATTCTTGTGAAAGTGGAAGCGGTGCGGGGCTGATACTCTCAGCCTCGGATGGTACCAACATCGAATACGCCCTAAGGTTTAACTCCAAGGCATCAAACAATGAGTCAGAATACGAGGCCATGATAATCGGCCTCTCCTTGGCAAGGACCTTTCGGGTAAGACGACTCCTGCTTCATAGTGACTCAAGGTTGTCTGTTAATTAAGTACTGGGGGTTTATGAGGCCAAGGATGAAAGGATGGCCAAATACCTGAAGAGGGTGAGAACGATACTCGAAGGCTTTGAAGAGGTAAAGATAAAAAGAATACCTCGGCAAAATAACAGTCATGCAGATGCATTAGTAAGGCTAGCTTCGATAACAAGGATATATATCAGAAGGATAGTCCCTGTTGAGATCTTTCCCAGAGCCACCATCGAAGAAGAAGAGGTCATTAACCCTTGCATCAATTTGAACCTAGGAGACTCATGGATGGATCCCCTTATACGATATATCAGAGAGGGGGTGCTACCAGAATCAAAGTTAGAGAGGAGGAAACTGAGGCACAGAGCTGCAAAGTTTTCAATAGTAGGAGACGTCCTATATAAGAATGGATTCCTATTACCTCTCCTCATATGCGTTCATCCCACACAAGCTCCCCGTGTCCAAGAGGAGGTACATGAGGGTTATTGCTCCAGTCACGTAGGAGGAAGACCTTTGGCGAAGAGGATTATTACTCAAGGGTATTGGTGGCCGACCTTGGCCAAGGATATTGTAGCTTACGTAAAGAGGTGCGACAAATGTTAGAGATTCTCCACTATCCCCCATAAACCTCATCAGCCTATGATGTCAATCAGTTCCCCTTGGCCATTCGTAGTATGGGGAATTGACTTAGTGGGTCCCCTGCCAAGGGCTGCAAATAATTATCGATTTCTGATAGTTGCGATTGATTATTTCTCCAAGTGGGTAGAGGCAGAACCAATGATCACGATTATAAAGAAGAAGACCTTCCAATTTATTTGTAAAAACATCATATGCATACATGGCCTCCCAACCACTCTCATTTCGGACAACGGAACCTAGTTCAAGAATTCTTCCCTGGAAAGATACTGCGAAAGAGTTGGGATAAAGCAATTTTTCTCTTCTCCTGGCCGACCTCAAGTAAACGGTCAAACCGAAGTCACAAACATAATGATCCTTGACGGGATCAAGAAGATGTTAAAAGAAGCTAAATGTAGATGGACTAAAAAGGTTTATGCTGTGCTATGGGCCTACAGAACAACGGCTAGGACACCAACGGAGGAGACCCCGTTTATCTTATCACATAGCTCAGAGGTCATCATACCAACAGAGGTAGGACTCCCTACTCGTAGGGTTCAGACCTATGACCCTGAGAAAAATGAGGAGGAGAGAAGACTCGACCTAGACTTGATTGAAGAGGGAAGGGAAGACGCAAAAGTTAGGCAGACAGCTTACCAGCAGAGAACCGCAAAGTTTTACAATCAAAGGGTAAAATCAAGACCCATAGCTGTAGGAGACCTGGTGTTGAAGAAGACGTTGCAGAAGGCGAACAAGCTTCACCCAAATTGGCATGGTCCATACAAAGTGATTGAGGAGGTTGTACCCGGGACCTATAGGCTAGAAAACCTCGAAGGGGAACCTTTCTCTAACCCTTGGAATGCTGATTATTTAAAAAAGTATTACATCTGATGTTACCAGGGCTTTCATGTAAATGTATCATCTTATGAAGATATTATTAATGAGAAGATCAGTTCTTATGTCAATACTTGGTTCATTGTGCTCGAATGAAAAAATTTATGGGGATAGCATCTTAGTGATAACCTTAGACCTTATAACATCGTGATTTGGTGACAAGGTCTGAGGTCAGACATCATACTTGGATGACCTCAGACCCTTAACATCATTAATTTGGTGAAAATTATTTATGGGCATAACATCTTAGTTGATGACCTCAGACCTTAGAACATCATAAGTTGGTGACAAGGTCTGAGGTCAGATATCATACTTGGATGACCTCAGACCCTTAACATCATTAATTTGGTGAAAATTATTTATGGGGATAACATCTTAGTTGATGACCTCAGACCTTAGAACATCATGATTTGGTGACAAGGTCTGAGGTCATACATCATACTTGGATGACCTCAGACCCTTAACATCATTAATTTGGTGAAAGTTATTTATGGGGATAACATCTTAGTTGATGACCTCAGACCTTATAACATCATGATTTGGTGACAAGGTTTGAGGTCAGATATCATACTTGGATGACCTCAGACCCTTAACATCATTAGTTTGGTGAAAAGTTATTTATGGGCATAACATCTCAGATGATGACATCAGACCTTATAACATCATGATTTGGTGACAAGGTATGAGCTCCTATATCATACTTGGATGACCTCAGACCCTTAACATCATTAGTTTGGTGAAAAGTAGTTTATGGGGATAACATCTCAGTTGATGACCTCAGACCTTATAACATCATAATTTGGAAACAAGGTCTGAGGTCAGACATCATACTTGGATAACCTCAAACCTTAACATCATTAGTTTGGTGAAAAATTATATTGAGACTTCAGAACTACACACACACCTCATGGCAAAGAGAATTATTAAGAGAACATTCAGCAAATAAAGAAATAAAGCCCTCATCAGAGGTGGATATAGATTAAAGTTAAGAGTTACAAGCTACAAGCTAGTCGAGTTTGTCATCAGAGGTTACAGTTTAAATGCATAATGAAAAAGTACAAAAGGCTTCACAAAAATGGCCTAAGGGTCTGCAGCTACAATGTTAGCATCCTCGACTTCATCCCCTTGGCCGACGTTGGTCACCTCGGCCCCATCATCTTTGAGGTTGGCACCCTCCGTCTCAGTAACATCCAGCAGATAAGTATTTGTAAGGGCAGCATTTTCCTCTTCAATCCCTTGAAGGGCCTGGGCAAATTGAGGATTGCCAAAACCCAGACCAATGAAGTCAGAGGCTTTCAAGCTCCCTGACTCCTTTTCCTTTGCAGCCACCCATTTTCCAGTGGCCTTAATACCTCTTTTGAGGTATTCAAAGCCAAAGCTGATGAATTTATCAAAGACTTTGTAATTAGCCAGGATCCCCTCAGAAGCATCCTCAAGGGTTGCCTTCACTGTAGCATCAACTTTCTGCTGGAGAACATCGTCCTTGGTCTTTAGAGCAATGGTGTGGTCCTTTTTAAGCTTGGAGATCTCTTTCTCTAACTCCTTAACCTTCTTATCAGACCCCTCAAAGGCAGACTTCAGATGATCTACCTCGGCGTTGAGAGAGTCCTGCACCTTCTCGATCTCTTGGCTTTTCTCGATGAGAGGTAGCCTCTTTAGAGTCCAGTTGGCAAAATGATGCATGACCACAATGCCCGACAAGAAAAGGGTCAGATGTATAAGTTCCAATTCAAATTAGAGGTCGCACTTTGGAATAAAGTTGAAATTTTATTCTTACTTGGATAGTCCTGTGAAGGCCAAACTCAACCAGCAGAGGAGTATCCATTGAACGACATAAGCATTTGTCAGCATCGATCATAGAAGAGCCGATTGCATCTAATGCCTGAAGGCTATATCCTATAATACTATCAATAATTTTTAGTTGCTCTAGACGAGCAGCCAGTGCATCTTCAGAAGATATGGGGATGGCCTTTTGGGCCTTGCTTTTCCTCTAATACTCAGAGGGAGTGGTCGTGGTTTTCCTCTTTCTTATAGCATCGGCCTTGGACGTGTTGACACTCTTCTTCAGTGGAGGAGGAGGGGGTACATTTAGGCCTACCCTCTTCACCGGCTTCGTGAGACTTGGGGCAGACATGTCCCATATATCATCTGAGATGCCTTTAGGGCATTCTGCAAATGGAAAGGTCTGAGTTAGAAGATTAGAGACATAAAAAGTCAGAGGTTTAACTTGCTGAAATAATAAAATAATCACTTACGAAGATTTGTTAGAGGACTACCCCCAAGCCTAGTCTCAGAGAGATAGTAGGGGGTCATCAGGTGTTCGAACCTGACCAACAGACCATGCTCCCCCTAATTATGAAGGTATTTTACTTTTTGAAGATTATTTTGTCTTAGCCCAGGGTCGGCCCTGGCAGACATGGACACCTTGCCCCATCTCAGGGGTATCCTCGGCTCTAAGTTCAAAGAGGGGACACAAGGGCTAAATTCTAATGCCCCCGAGGCAAAGAAATATTACGGTTTCCAATTATGGTTAATAGTCTGGGTGACTTGCAACATCTTCTTAGTTGACTTTTGAGCTAAGAAATGGTAATATCTCGGATGATTCCTAGCAGACGAAGGGATATAGCATCCGGTGAAGACCTGGACCGGAAGGTCTGAATGGTGGACTGCCTTCTATAGAACTATAGCTCCAATTATCACCCTCCAAGCATTGGGGGATAACTGGGAAGGAGCTAAGTTGATGTAGGAAAGTATGTCCCTAATGATGGGATGAATGGGCAGACGAAATCCTAACTTGAACATCTGCTCATGCAGGCAGATCTCACCATCTTGACAGCTGAAAACCCTCTCTTCCCTCAAAGGTCTCCTGAGTTTTATGGAGGGGCTAATGGAATATAGATGCCCAAAGGTAAGAAGGTTTAGCTCAGTGATAGGACTTTCTATCTCGAATGCCTCTGAGGTGTCAACATCACTCCCATCATCCTCGCCCTCTCCAACGTCAATCGTAGTAGACAAGGGATTTCCATCAGGAAACCTCTGGGTGAATTCAGCCCCTGTGGCAGCTGACAGGGGGACAGCATTAATGGGAGGACGAAAAGCCACACTCGGTTTGATAACTTCAATATCTGAGGAATTATGGGATGTGCTAGACTCGTTATGGGAAGAGACGTGACTCGAAACCTCGGTTTGATCAGGGACCTGATCCTGCCAAATGGAAAAGTCCATGGCCTCCTGAAAAGAATCCACAGACATAGGGTCTGAGGTAGACAACTCAGACATAGGAGTAGGTTCAACTGGGACCCCTACTTGGGTTACTGGTTCGGCTGGCTCAGGGTATATGACCTTCAGAGGGGTGGAAAGATAGGTCTGAGGGGGAACGCCTCTGCCCTACGATCTTCCTCTTAGGCTCTTTCTATTTTCTTAATTTTATCTAAGGTCTTCTCCCTAAGAGAGGGGAATTCCTCTAAGAGTTGGTAAAGGGGTCTGTGCATATGAGGCAGACCCTACACTTGTGACTCTCCTAAATAAATAGGATTGGCAATTGAATTAAAGATCAAACTATTAACTTTGAGAAAAAAGCAACCAAGAACAATAAGAACCAGGGCCACCGAAAAACACAAGCGATGACCGGAAAACCCAAAGAACTCGGCGAAAAATGCTAAAAATAGGAATAAGGCAAGAAAAAGCGGAGAAGAAGGGATGATAGACGGTACCTGATCAAGAATGATGAGAAGAGAGGATGAGTTGGCAAGGAAAAGTCCACCCAGTGCACTTCTAACCAGAGCTCTTGTAGAGAGAGAGCAGAAAATTTCAGGCAAAGAAATAAAGAAGTGGGGAAGAAAGAGAAAGGAAATAAGGGTTTAACCCTTAAAGAGCCCCACACGCATCCTAAGGCCCATCATTGCCTTAGGAGCCCAAAAGACTGCAATCATTAGACTTGTTAGGCACACTAGCCACTTCTGCAGCTGACACTTGTCAAAAAGGTATTAACACCAAAGGAAGTCCAACCTCGGGCAAATATACCCCTTAGGCACCTGATCACACAGGTAACTAAGGGCTAGGGGTGATTGATATGTTCTAAATGTACCTCCTCGGCTCAGAGACATCAACCTCGGCCATGGAGATGTTCGATGTTGGAAGGGCCTTAGATCAATAACCAGCGGTCTCGTCCTAAGCAAGGTCGGCCATGGCCAACGCTACTATCTACCTCAGTAAGTGAGGTCTCCGTAATCCATAGGGGCGGTTACCCATCTAGTCATCCAAGGCTTGTAGCCTCGGCTTGGTTTAGGTTGAGGTTATCATCCCATTATCATAACCAATCTCGGCTGAGGATCAGCCGACGTTCCTGCTACGCCACCATTACCTCAGCCTAGGCAGACATCACAGCACAACATGCCTTGCCTCAGCTCTCCCACTGAGCTAAGGTCACCACCTCGTCCTCTTCCAGGCCAAGGTTGGGACCATCCACTGGTGGCTGAGCCCTTATCAGCATATGCATTGTTGGGAATACGTGTACACAATCAGTTATAACCGAATTATTCCCCTCATATGGGAGAATATTGAGGTCATCATTATCTAAATGAGATCATCCTGGCATCATCCTCATACTGGTTCGATCCTTATGCACATGTTCATTTCATGCTTAGGGGGTACATTAGACCCCCAGGCACTATATATAGAGGTCATCCTCTACCTTGTAAGGGATTCAAAATCAGCAACTCTAGCTGAAACTCTGTCCAGATATACAGTAGAGAGAGAAATCTTGAGAGATTGTATCCATGGCCATTAGTGCCCTCATACAGTGATATTAATCACACACTTGCATAGTGGACGTAGGCCTGATTGGGTGAACCACTTATATTCTGGTGTTAATCCTCTTCTCCTGACCTCTTTCTCTTATACTTGACATACTTGTGCTGCCATTGTTATACACTGATTAGAGCTCATAAACATCTTACCTGGTGGTGCTATTTCCAGCATCATCAGTAATACTTGTAGATTATGAAAGATTTAGCCAAAATATGGTGGATCCTCTCATTAAAGGTCTTCCAAAAGAAATGGTGTTAAAAACATCAGTGAAGATGGGATTAAATCCCATATATTTGATCACTCCGCGTGGAAACTCGACTTCACACATGATTTTACACCTCAAGTTCATTGAGTAAAGTACACCCCAAGTCATGATGGCAAACACTTACTTAATAATATATTTTTCATCATGTAAAACAAGTGTTTGGTATTTATAATGTGTTAAGGATGAGGTTGGTCATACACTCTTAATAGGCATATAATATAATTATGTTGAAGTGTTATAATTATAGAGGAATTTTTTATTTTCCTACAGATATAAGCGTGAAAGCGGTGTTGTTTTCCATGAGATAAGGGATTTTCTCTGGAGCACTTGTGAAATCAAGATACTAATGAAAGGCCATTAATAGTGTCATAATACATATATATGATATAAAAAATGAACTTTGGGTTGATGTGTGATTAATATCCTCCTAATCTTTGTGGATTTATAGTTCAAAGATTTGTTATACTATGCTCTCATATCAACTTTGATGAGTATTCACTAAAAGAAGGTTCAAATCAAGAGATATCGGCATCTATGAAATGCCTCATTACGACATCCACTTTGCTTCCTATTTGTATTTTATTTTGAAAATTGTGTGGGATTATTGGATACATTTGCAAAATAATTTTTTTATTAGGATTTATTTATATAAAAACACTTGTGTGTAAAGGAGTTGAATAGTTGAGGAATGTGAAACGTTGTGTGTGGATCTTGTCTCAAATGGTAAAGATACCCAAATTTAGTGGATTATATAAAGGCAGGCGTTGGATAAGTTATGACTTATTGTATGTAAGGTGCATGCACATACCATGGAACACCGCCTCTGTGTGGTGCTATTCACCATCTTTTGGATAGTGTCTCCTAAGGTGTTGTGAAGTTCCACCACGACTAGTGTGCACGTGCATGAGCCTAAGCCCGACTTCGGGCTCGGGCTCGAACTCGGTGGGCATAGTGGTACACTTTAAAGGAACACTTTGAACTTGGCACGTCAGTCATGGTTGATGGTCGGTGGGCTCTGTTGTATTATAGTGTGGTTCAGATCAATGCGGTATTATAGTGTTGTATTATAGTTCAGTTATAGAGTTTTTGTGTATGAATTTACTAATACTAATAGGGAAATGTTAAACTATAAGGAAAAAATTGAAAGTGGGTGTGCTATGTTGGAAAAAATATGAAATAGCATATACTGAGGGATAATAAATTTATTGAGACTCACACATGTCTGGACAGTGCAATTAAGAAAGTTAACTAGGAATTTCTTTATGGGTAACCCTCCAGCTTCAAGAGGATGTAAGAATTCAAAATAAAAATTGCACAGTCAAGGAGATTCTATTGGAATATTAAAGGAGTTAAGTGGTGAATATCTCATATTGGGTTTCTTAAGTTAAGTTGGTAAAAAGATAATGGAGAATATTCATGGTACTTATAATAGAAGTTACACTTTCGATCCTTCTTGCATTGAAAAAAATTGAATAAGAGTTTTGTAGTTGTTACTAGTAAAATAAAAATTGCATCTTCAAGTGTTTGTGTATTTATTTTGATGGCCATATGAAAGGTTTTGTATATGGTTGCAGGCAATTGATTGGACTTGATGAGTGTTTTGTGAAGGGTAAGTTTAAGGGTGTTTGTCTTACTATTTATGTGTTAGATTGATTATTTTATCATTATTAAAAATCATGATTAAAATCCTTTTATCATTGTTTTCAAACTTTCAGAACCTAACATATATATGGTTGGCATATATGTTCGTAAAATGGTGATAAAGTATGAGTATTTTATCTCATTTTTATGTAAACGCTGATAAAAACATGTTGTAGTCATATCATATTTATCCCAGATTAGCAAGGTAAATGACAACAAAAGGTCCTATTTATATCATATTTTTAAAAAGTCTTGATTATACATATTTTGTAAGACCTAACGTAATAATTTTTTCCAATGAATTATTATGCATTTATTTACCTACAATTCTACTTACGTATGTTTTCATTCACTAATCAACTAAAACCACAATTCAAATAAATACAACAGTTTAATTGAAAAGTTAATATATTCTCATACCATTCAACTTAGAACCCTAAAACCAAAGTATATATTAATTCAAATCCAAAAAGTAATGTTCATGACTATAACTACCACCGACGATATCCACAACCAAATATTACTACATAATATAACAAAAAGGTGAACTAGTTAACAAGATTCCCACATAAAGTACTACATATATATTCACTTAAAAATAAAATGTTAAATTTTTCAATTGCTTGATGACCATTCACGTCAACAATCTGTATCAACTAGTTGCATTTAACAAATTAAATTATTATTCAAATGATGACATTTGAAATAACTAAACTCAACAATGAGAAATTACTCCAAGAAATAATGAAAATATGTGAACCACCTCTTCAATAAAACATACACAAATAACAAAGTAAATATCGAATGAAGTTAATAAAAAAATGAATGGAAGTTTGATGAACGTGATAGTAATTGAGTACATTAGTTTTGAGTGTAATTTGTACACATGCTTCTTCTTTAGTTAGTTAGTATGTTCCTACCATCTTATTTTATAGGCAACTTGTAACACTCGAGAGGATTCAACCTCATTCTTTAAAACAAGTTTACATGTTATAGGGATTTAATTGTCTTTATTGTAGAATAATAGATATTCATTTGAATTTGAACTAATCCTTGAGATAATCTTTGTTTATAATCTAATTCTTAATTTTTGTAATTAATTTGAAGTTTAAATTAAGATTTAACATTATGTTAATGATATAGGCTGATTTTTGTGATAATTCTCATGAATCTGACTTGGAATATGATTAGATTTGTTATAAACAAGTTAATTAAATTAAATTAAATTAAATACAGATAAAACCCCATAATTAATTCGAGAATTGATGTTGATATGAGACTAATTGGTTTGAACTTTGAAACTAATTTCTTAAGTTTATATTCTGAAATTTAACCCTTAACTCATGTTATAAGTTATTAAAATGGGGTAGATATAGGTTAGTAATGATGTTAGGTAACATGTATCTAAAGGAGGACGGGTTTGGTGTTTCTTAAAGGATTCTGGATTATGTTTTTAGGTTGTTAATGGCGGATTTAGAGAATTGGAGATGATGAATTGCATGCATTTTGTTATAACGAGATTCGGGTACTCATTCGAATGAGTTAGAAACTCGTTAGAACGAAGTGGGGTTTTTCATTCAAATGACTTTGGAATGTCATTTGAATGACTTATCTGGTCTTGTTAGAACGAACAAGGATTTTGTTTGAACGAGCTAGGGTTTATAAGGGTATATTTTCAATCGATTCAATTTGTATATATATTGACTTTATTTCGTTTTGACAAAACTTATTTGAGTCATAGGTTATGATTTGAGTTATTTATCCTTCAAGCCAGTGATGTGTGATTGAAAATCGTAGCGGCAAAGTTAAAGTCTCATCGAGCATATGCCAAGCTTTGTGTCGAGTTTCGTGTTTAGCATCCAAAGGATCTCAATAGGTATGAATGCATATTTATGTTTGATCCGTGGATACATTGTTTGGGTGTTAGCTTTGAATTCACATACTTTTCGTAAAAGTTTTTTAAAGAAAAATTATTTTCATTTAAAGTCGTTTGAACAACTTTTTCTATTTGTTCAAACGAGTTTACACTATTCGTTCGAGTGAGTTTCTAGTTTGGTTCAAATAAGGTTATGGTTTTCATTCAAACAACCATCCAACAAGCTTCAAATGAGTTTATTCTTATTCATGTGAGAATTTTGTTCAAAGTCTATTCAAATGATTTTACTAGTTTCGTTTGAATGAGATTTATTTCACTCAAACGATAATGCACAACTCGTTCGAATGACCTATATGTGTTTGTCCAAGCGATTTTGCCTTGATTTTTGTAAAGCCTTATTTTTTCATGTTTTTTTATAAATAAGAGGGCTGGCAAAGCGTTTTTTAGAGAGATATTTGTGGAAACGATTTTGTTAGACAGCTATTGAGACTCCCAAACCTTAGTTTACTCCCAAAGTTTGAGATCCATGTTTCAACATCTTATGTGTGTTTAAGATCTCTTGTGTATTGAACCAAGTTTGTTTTCTTTATATATTGGAGAGCATTTCAAACCGTGGATACTATGTTTGCATTGTGTGATGGATGAACCTGTCAAGAGGCAAGTAAGATTGGTGGGATACTAATACGTGGAAAAGTATTTTCGGTGTGTTGATTGGTCAAACGTGTCCAATAGTGACTACATATAAGGTGAAGGTAATAAGGAAGCACGTTAAGGACTAAAAGCATCAAGCCGTTGAGTAAGTCTAACTTGTTCTTGTACATAGACCTATATCGTAGTGGATTTGTGTGGCTAGGTTGTCCGAGGTTTTCCCGCTGTGGGTTTTTATCAAACCCCATCGTGTTATGGTTTGATTTATTTTACTCTTGCTTAGTCACCTAGATGCATGCATATTCCAAAATAAAAGTTAGCTAACTATTCACACAACACAAGTTTAATTGGTTCAAAGTTTAGATTTGTTTATTTAATTTTGAAAATCAAAAATTTGTATTTTTTTCAATTCATATAAACCCTAGGGCACCAGAGCTTCTTTCAAATTGTTATTAGAGTGGGAACACTAAGTTATTATGTTAGATCCTTGTTTAGTGTTATTTTAGGTTTGTTTCTTCGTCTCTCTCTCTCTTGTTATTTATTTGTCTCTCTTGATGGGTCATCGTAGTGTTACGTTATCTGATGTGTTTTACGATGATAACAACTTTAATTTTTTAGAGGAGATTAATGACCTTGATAATATTACTGAAAATGTAACTCATTTGAATTTGAAGTTTTCAAAAGGAGTTAAATTTCTTAAAAATATAATTTGTGCTTAAGAGATGAATTGAATTTTTTGGAATTATTCATACTCAAAGAGATATTCTTCGATAAAAGCTCAAGGACATGATCTATGGTTTCCATAATTTAGAAGCGTCCAAGTAAGAGAGCGAGACTAGAGTGTGTGTTTTAGAGAGTGAGATAGAGGACTTTGGAAATGGAGAGACTAGGTTAAACAACATAGCATAGAAGATAATGATAAATTATTTAAGGATTTAAGGGCACGTGAGAAGACTCTTAAGGGTAAGTTTTCTTACATTGATGGAAAGCGAGACAACCTTATAGGAATAATTGATGATTTGAAGAAGGGTACCCTAAAATTTGAGGAGTATAAGTTTTTGCTTGAGTCTAGGGTTTCGAACATAAAATATGAATTAACAGACTTAACTCGAGTCAAATTTGATTTGGAATCTCGGTCAAAAAAGTTGGATTAGATATTAGGAATTGTCTAAATAAAAAATGTCAAAGTTGGTATTTTCTTCGATAATCTGAATACTTCCGCTACAAAAGCCAACACTATGTGTTTGAGAGTGTCAACCATTTCCAAGGACACTAGAAAAGGTCAACCCTAGGGTAAAATTCATCAAGTTTATATATGCTCGCATTATGGTCGAAAAGGTCACCTTAGAGTGTTTGATTATGATGTTAGAAAATGTCATATGAAGTATACATCATGTGTCGCAAAGATTCCCAAAACTTGAGGAGTTAGTTATTCATATATTTGGGTTAGGAAGTCATATTTGGAAACATTGATTGTTAGATTTGTTGATTCTAGCATACTTGGACACGATTTATCTCATGTTATATCCTATGGTTGATTGTACTTGCATATTTTTCATGCACTAGATTTTGTTCATGTTATATGTTATTGCTAGTTGTATGATGTGTGTATCTTTTGCATTTTTATTTTCCATTTATTAGGTCTTATTGAGAAAAATACAAAAAAGGTTGTTTCTCTTTTGAGACATTTTGAAAATTGTTTTAAAAAACTCAAAAATATTTTATTTTGTGTAGTTTGGTTTCCACATTTTGTATGGCATATCAGTGTGTTTGAATCACTTTCGTTCCATGCTTTCCATGTGACTAGGACATTTGATTACGGTTTACAATGCTTAAGATTATTCTTAATCACACTTGCATGGAGTTGTTCAAAATTGATTTTCTTAATGGATTCACTTTGCAAATGCCTCCGCACACACTTGCACGAGATCTTTTGGATGATAACTATCTATTTTGCATGAGCTAATTGAGGTGTTCTCTTATCAATATTTTCATATACATATCTATCTAACAGGTGGATTTGTGAATGTAAGAACCATTGCCTAAGAGACTATTTTGTTTGACAAAATATGAGGGTGCAATGGAAAAGGGCAATGAAGGGAGTAAATCTCCTTTGAGTGAAAGGATACCATTACCAAGAGACTAAAAGAAAAGATAGGAAAAAGGAAAAAAAAATCCAAGGCCATGTTTAAAAATTGATGCTTCAAAAGTGTGATATCCTCAAAAGAAAAAGAATGAAAAAATGACATATATTTATGTAGACATGACATTTTAGTATCTTTAAATCACCTTTTAGGTCCCTAACACCATCCCTTTCACCCTCAGACCCCAGGTCCTACTCTAAACCCTAAACTAGAGGTCACCGAGCACTTACGATGTCCATTTGACATTGGTCAACTCTCAAAATTGAGAGTAGCTCATGCACTTTCATAGCCCTATGAATACCCTTTGTAAACAGTACATACCACGCAGGAGTCGGCCTTATGGTTCGCGTGCACTTGCCTTTTTACTCCAAACCCTAATCTAGAAATCACTGGACACTTCCCAAATCCATTGGACTTTGGTAATATCTTAGAATAGAGAGTAGATTAAGGTAGTTTAAAAGGGATCTAAATACCCTTTCCAACATTCCATACCACGTGTTAATCGGCCTTACAGTTTGTGCATACTTGCCTTTTTACTCCAAACCTTGACCTAGAGCCCACTAGGTGTTTTCAAGCTCCGTTTGTCTTTGGTCCACACTAAGACTCGAGAGTATCTCAATGAAATTTCTAGGGCTATAAATACCCTTTCTGACAGTACTGACCGTGCACGATTCGAACTTATGGTTTGCATCTAATGCCTATTTTTTTTTTGAAAAAGTCACTTTTCGCATGTTCGAGTTTGACCATGTCGAAAAAATTTGGATGCATTGAGAATCAATAAGAAAAACCAAATATGATGCCATATACGACACCACGTAAAAGGAACACATGGAAATTGTGGTGGAAAAGCTCGAGATGGATGTTGATTTCAAAAAGTGCAAGTTAGAGGTCGAACACCTGAGAGATAAACTCGCCCACGTTAACAAGGACAACAAAATGTACCTCATATAAGAAAATAGGTCTCAATAGAAATACAATAGGTTACTAAAGAAATACAAATCTGTGTTGTTGAAGTGTGACAAAACTAGGGCTGAGGATGAGGTTGAAGCCTGGAAGAAAAAATTTGAAGAGTTAGTGTCTAGTGATTTATGCTTTGAACGAGAGGTTGCTACATTGACTAGTGCAAGGTCAAAGAAGGTGAACGTTGGGGGTACTAGGGCCATTTTGGTCAAACCACAAACTTAGGAGATTCCATTATACTACCTTAATGGATCGCAAGAACTATGTATTCTTTACTCTAACTCACTTTTTTATATACTTGATATGTATAATTTTTTAAGTATTTAATTCTTATATAATGGAATATTAAGTGATCATTTCCTATAATATAACCCACAATTGGGTAATAATTATGATACTATTATATACACAACTCTGGTATGAGGGAAAAAATTGAGTTGCATTTTGTGGAGAACTAACCGCTTGAAAACATGCCCTGAGGGGGGAGCCCAAAAAATCCCCCAAACGGCCCCATGAGGGGCAGGAACACCTCGCATGGGACCAATGTAACTCATAGGAAATGATAGTCATGGTATTTCAAATTTTGGAGTAGGACAAAAATTTGTAAATAAGAAGACTTAGGATTGAAAACATGCCCCTAGGGGAAAACCAAAAATAGCCCCGTGAGGGGCACGAAAACCTCGTACAGGACCAATGTAACTTATAAGAACTAACCACGTAGTCAAGGTACTCACGATTTGGTAATAGGAATGAAATTTTCAAATAAGAAAACTCAGTCTTGAAAACATGCCCTAGGGGAAAACCTAAAAACCCCAAACTGTCCTATGAGGGGCACAAACACCTCGCACGGGCCCAATATAATAAGTAGGAACTCACCGCGTAGTCACGCGACTCCTAGTTTAAGAGAAGGGTAATTTTTTTTAAATATGCAGAATTATTCTTGAAAACATGCCCCTACAGGAAAACCCAAAATATCCCTCTAATGGCCCCATGAGGGGCACAAACACCTCGCACAAGACCAATGTAAATCGTAGGAACTGATAGCAAAGTCATGAAACTCCCTGTTTAGGAATATGACTAAAATTTACAACTAAAAAAACTTAGGCTTGAAAATGTTCCCCTAGGAGAAACCCAAAACAGCCACCAAACAGCTCCGCGAGGGGCGTGAACACCTCACTTGGGACCAATGTAACTCATACGAACTGATAGTGTAGTCCTAGGACTCCTGGTTTGGGAATAGGACTAAAATTCGAAAATAAGCAAGCTTAGGAGTGAAAACATGCCCCTAAGGGGAAAACCCAAAATAGCCCCAAAAGGGTCCCATGGGGGGAAGGAATACCTTGCATGGGACCAATGTAACGTATAGGAACCGATCGCATAGTCACAGGACTTCCAGTTTGGGAATAGGACCAATATATGCAAATAAACAAACTTGGGCTTGAAAATAGTCCATTAGGGGGAACCCAAAATAGCCCTCAAGCGGCCCTATGAGGAGTAGAAAGACCTTGCACGGGACTAATGTAAGTCGTAGGAACTGATTGCGTAATCATGAGACTACCGATTAGGAAATAGGACTAAAATTTACAAATAAGAAAACTTAGGCTTAAATATATACCCCTGGGGGAACACCTAAAATAACCACCAAACGGCCCCGCGAGGGGCACAAACACATCGTTCGGGACTAATATAACACGTAGGAACTCATCGCGTAGTCACGAGACTCACAATTTGGGATAAGGGTAAAAATTGCAAATAAGTAGACTTAGGCTTGAAAACATGCCCCTATGGGAACCTAAAACAACAACCACACGGTCCCGTGATAGGCACGAACACTTCACATGGGAAAATGTAACTCATATTAACTGGTCGCATAGTCACGCGACACCCAATTTGGGAATAGGACTAAAATTTGAAAATAAGAAGACTTAGGCTTGAAAATATGCCCCTCGGGGGAAAATCCAAAATAGCCCCCAAGTGAATCGATGAGGGGCAAGATTACCTTGCGAGGAACAATGTAACTCATAGGAACTATTTTCATAGTCACGAGACTCCCGATTTAAGAATAGGGCTAAATTTTACAAATAAACACACTTATGCTTGAAAACATGCCCCTAGAGAAAAATCCAAAACAGCCCCCAAACGGCCCGTGAGGGGAACGAACACCTCACACAATGTAACTTGTAGTAACTGACCTCGTAGTCACGAGACTCCCTGTTTGGGAATAGGAATAAAAAATTTAAATAAGAAAACTTAAGCTTGAAAATAATCCCCTAGGAAGAGAACCCAAAATAGCCCTCGAACGACCCTGTGAGGAATAAGAGAACCTTGCATGAGACAGTGTAACTCGTAGGAACTGACTGCTTAGTAACGGGACTCTCTGTTTGGGAGTCTGACAAAAAGTTGTAAATAAGAAGGCTTAGGCTTGAAAACATGCCCCAAGTGGAAAACCTAAATAAGCCCCACATGGCCCCATGAGGGGAACAAACACCTAAAATAGGACCAATGTAACACATAGGTAGTCACTATATATTCACGAGAATCCCAATTTGGGAATAGTATTATAATTTTCATATAAGTAGACTTAGGCTTGAAAACATGCCTTTTGGGGAAAAAACCAAAAATCTCTGAAACGACCCCATGAGGGGCACGGACACTTCGCACGGGAAAATGTAACTCATAGGAACTGACCATGTAGTCATGCGATTCTCGATTTGGGAATAGGACTATAATATAAAAATAAGCAAACCGGGAGTAGAAAACATGCCCATCAAGGGGAAATCCAATACAACCCCAAATGAGCCCGTATGGGGCACGATCACCTCGCACGGGACTAATATAACTCAAAGGAATTGATTGTGTAGTCACAGGACCCCGGGTTTAGGAGTAGGAATTAAATTTTCAAATAAGAAGACTTAGGATTCAAAACATGACCTAGATAAAAACCCAAAATATCCCTAAAGCGGTCCTGTGTGGGGTACAAACACCTCGCACGGGACTAATGTAACTAGTAGGAAGTAATTGCATAATCATGGGACTCCTAGTTTGGTAATAGGACTAATATTTGTAAATAAGCAAACCTTGGCTTGAAAAGAATCCCCTAGGGGGAAACTTAAAACATCCTTCAAACGGCTCCGTGAAGGGAGGAACACCTCGCACGGGACCAATATAACTTATAGGAGATAATCGCATAGTCATGGGACTCTCGATTTAGGAATAGGACTTAAATTTACAAATAAGCAGACTTAGGCTTAAAAACATCCCTTAGGGGGAACCTAAAACAACCCCCAAAATACCCCGTTCAGGACTAATGTAACACATAAGAACTCACTGCGTAGTCACGGGACTCTCGGCTTGGGAATAGGACTAATATTTGTAAATAAGCAGACTTAGGCTAGAAAATGTGCCCCTTGAGGAAAACCCAGATCGACCCCGTGAGGGGAACGAACACTTTGCATGGGAAAAATGTAACTCATAGTAGACGTTGCATAGTCAAGAAACTCCCGATTTGGGAATAGGGGTAAAATTTGTAAATAAGTAGACTTAATCTTGAAAACATGCCCCTACAGTAAAAACCCAAAATAGCCCCCAAACTGCCCTATAAGGGGCATGAACACCTTACACGGGACCAATGTAACTCGTAGGAACTAACCTCGTAATCACAGGACTCTAGGTTTAGGAATAGGGCTAAAATTTGCAAATAAGTAGACTTAGGCTTAAAAATATGCCCCTAAGGAAAAAACTAAAACAACTCCTAAATGCCTCCGTAAAGAGCATGAACATCACGCACGGGACTATTTAAATCATAGGAACTGGCCGCATACTCACAGGACTGCCGATTTAGGAATAGGACTAAAATTTACAAATAAGCACACTTGTGCTTGAAAACATGCCCCTATGGGAAAACTCAAAACAGCCCCTAAACGGCCCCATGAAGGGAATGGACACTTAGCACGGGAGAAATATAACTCGTAAAAACTGGCCGCATAGTCAAGGGACTCCTGGTTGGGGATTAGGACTAAAATTTTCAAATAAACACACTTATGGTTGAAAATATGCCCCTAGAGGAAAACCCAAAATACCCCCCAAATGGCCATAAGGGGGACTAACACCTCGATCGGGACCAATGTAACTCGTATCAACTAATGTTGTTAGCACGTGACTCCCTGTTTAGGAATAGGAATGAAAATTTTAAATAAGCAGACTAGGCCTGAAAACATACCCCGACGGGAAAACCCAAAAGAGCCCTCGAGCGGCCCCGTGAGGGGCATAAACACCTCGCACAGGACCAATGTAACTCATAGGAACTGACCGCATAGTCACACGACTCCTAGTTTGGGAATAGGAGTAAAAATTTCAGCTAAGCAAACATAGTCTTGAAAAAATGCCACAAGGGGGAAACTTAACATACAACCAAACTGCCCCATTAGGGGCACAAACACCTCGTACGGACCAATGTAACACATAGGAAGTCATCGTGTAGTCACGGGACTCCTAGTACGGGAATTTGATTAAAATTTGTAAATAAGCCGACTTAGGCTTGAAAAAGGGCCCCTTGGGTAAAAATCAAAATAGCCCCCAAATGGCCCCATGAGGGACACGAACACCTCGCATAGGGCCAGTGTAATTTATAGTAACTGATCGCATAGTTAGGGGACTCCCGATTTGGGAATAGGACTAAAATTTGCAAATAAGCAAACTTGGGCTTGAAAAAATGCCCCATAGGAGAATATCCAAAAGACCCTCGTCATAAATTCGTGAGGGGCATGGTCACCTCGCACAGGACCAATGTAATTGGTAAAAAATGATCCCATAGTCACGGGACTCCCAGTTTGGAAATAGGACTAAAATTTGCAAATAAACACACTTAGACTTAAATAAGCCCCTAAGGGAAAACCCAAAATAGCCCCCAAACGGACCCGTGAGGGACACATAGACCTCGCACGGGACCATTGTAACTCGCAGTAATTGAATGCATAGTCATGGGACTCCCTGTTTGGGAATAGGAATACATTTTTTAAATAAGCACACTTAGGCTTGAAAACATGCCCTTGGGGAAAATCCAAAATAGCCCCCAAGCGACCCCATTAGAAGCACAAACACCTCGCACAGGACTAATGTAACTTATAGGAACTGTCCGAGAAGCATGGGACTCACGATTAGGTAATAGGACTAAAATTTACAAATAAGCACACTTAGGTTTGAAAACATGCCCTTAGGGGAAAACCTAAAATAACTCCCATACGGTCCCGTGAGTGGGAACAAACGCCTCGAACAAGACCATTGTAATACGTAAGAAATCACCACGTAGTCACGGGACTCTCGATTTTGAAATAGGACTATAATTTGCAAATAACTAGACTTAGGCTTGAAATGTGCCCCTTAGGAAAAAGAAAAATAACCCCCAAATGGCCTCGTGGGGGGCACGAACATTTCGTACGTAAAAATGTAACTCTTAGGAATTGATCGGGCAGTCACGGGACTCCCGGTTTGAGAATAGGGCTAAAATTTGCAAGCATGCAAACTGAAGCTGGAAAACATGCCCCTCGGATGAAAATCCAAAACAGACCCCAAACGAACCGGTTTGGGGCATGATCACCTCGCACCGGAGAAATATAACTTGTACGAACGGATCACGTAGTCATGGGACTCCCGATTAGGGGATAGGACTAAAATTTGTACTTAAGCACACTTAGGATTGAAAACATGCCCCGATATAAAAACCCAAAACAGTCTCAAAATGGCCTTATGAGGGGTGCGAACACCTTGCACGGGACCAATGTAAGTCATAAGAACTGATAGTGTAGTCAAGGGTGTAGTCACGAGACTCCCGGTTTGGGAATTCAATTAAAATTTGCAAAAAGGTAGACTTAGGCTTGAAAGCATGCCCCTAGGTAAAATGCCAAAAATAGCCTCCTAACGGTCCCGTAAGGGGCATAAACACCTCGTAGAGGACCAATGTAACTCATAAGAACTGATCGCGTATTCATGAAACTCCCGATTTGGTAATAGAAATAAAATTTGCAAATAAGCATACTTAGGTTTGAAAATATGCCCCTAGAGTGAAAACCCAAGACAACTCCCAAATGGCCCCTTGAGGGAGATAAACACCTCACAAAGGACCAATGTAACTGGTAGGAACTTACCGCGTAGTCACTGGACTCTCGATTTAGGACTAGGACTAGAATTTGCAAATAAGTGGACTTAAGATTTAAAAAATGCCCCTAGGGAAAAACCCAAAACTTCCCCCAAACGACCTTCTGAAAGGTACAACACCTCACACAGGACCAATGTAACTCATAGGAATTGAGTCCATAGTCACGGGAAACCCTATCTGGGAATAGGATTGAAATTTTCAAATAAGCTGACTAGACTTTGAAACATGGTCCTATGGGAAAACCCAAAATAACCCCCGAAATGGCCTCATGAGGGGCACGAACACCTCGCACGGGACCATTGTAACTCATAGGAACTTACCTCATAGTCACAGAAATCTTGATCTGGGAATAGGAATAAAATTTGCAAATAAGTATACATAGGTTTAAAATATGCCCCTAGGGGGAAAAACCAAAACAACCTCCCGATGGCCCCGTCAGGGGCACAAACACCTCGCATGGGACCAGTGTAACACTTTGGAACTCACCGCGAAGCAACAAGACTCCTATTTACCTTGCACAAGTTTTTCTTCGGTTCCGTCTAAAAGTAATTTTTTTTAAATGGATATGGTCACGGCCCAAATTCTTGACCACTTTTTATTATTTTGTTAAAAAAATAAGCGTCATAGCTTTGGGTCATGACCGTTATTCACAAGTCCCCCCATATGGTCACAAACATTGTCCATAATGCATAGTACACCACTGGTCACGGACCTAGTCCATGAATTGGTCATGACCATGGTTTGCGACTCCTTGTCCTCCACTGGTCACGGCTCACATCTGTGACCATGTATGAATATTCTACCCCACACTCTAGGCCATGACCCTCTCTTTTATTCAAGGATAAAGTCCATGACCAATAATTTGGGTCACGACAGAAATGGTCATGGACCTTAGTCATGACATGAAGGCCTCAACACGACCAAAAATCGTGATCATTTCAATTTGTGGCGTAGTGCTCGTTCACATACACCGAGTATATCAAATTCTCTTTGACATGTCCCTTCTCCATGAGGTATATCAAGATGCAATTCATATACACTCAGGTATATCGCTTGCCCACACATACCGATGAATGATTGCCCTTATAGGCAAGAGGTATATCGTAGATGTCATGTCAAAGGTGAGAACCTTTCCATTAACTTCCCGATGAATCAGCATTTTATAGGTGTCAGCCTTGGGACACTCATGCCTAGTTTATCGGTTTCAACGCGAAACTCTATCAAAATATTGGTTTGTCTTGTCCTTCGAATTTTATGCTATTTCACCCATTTTTAAAATGATACCATGTCCATGAATCTAGAAACAAGTCGAACTGTGTCTTACATCGTGTACCCTATCTTTTCCTCGACTCGGTTCCTATTCGGTAAATGCTTGCACCCTAGGCATAACATAATACAAGTGACACCTAATATTAACAATTACACTAGGGATTTTCTCTTTCTACATTTAACAAAAAAAAATATACCAAAAGTATTTTATTCAATTTATTAAAGAACAACAACAATATCCTTCGCCAATAAAAAATTCTTCCCCTCTCAAGTACGATCGCATACACTAGTTTTGGTTGGGCTCCCTATTGGTTCAGATCTTCCATCCATCCACCTTGGAGATCTTCCACCTCCACTGATACCCCCACGGAAATTAACAGCCCCTCTGAAGACTCTTTATAGAGAACTTTAATCAAAATGCCATTGTTTATCTAGACTTGATGACAGTATTCGCTCAGCTTAGTGCCAAGATTGATAACCTCCAAGCAGATGTCCAAGGGATACAGGGAAATAGGGTTCAGACATTTGAGGCTCCCAACCCTAACATTGTTTTCCCTCATGTCGTGGGTCGGCAAGACCTAGAACAGATGTGGGTTCCAGGAGAGTGTCAATGTGTCCTGTATGTCCCACCTACTGATGGACTGCCACCCACTCAGTTCCTGATGTCGAACCTCACCCAACTAGGGACTAATTTTCCAGTACTTATTCCTTTTGATCCTAAAGAGGAATTATTGAGAAATATCAAGGAAGACCTCATATAGTACACCTTTGAAGATATAATCATAATATGACTCTACTTGGAGCGTCCAAAGATATAACGGGGCTCATATTTTGAAATACCCTTAAAGAAAGTACTCTTCAATGATTCTTGTCATTAGATGAATCCTGAATTCGTAGTTGGGAGGACGTATCTTGAGAATTCATGACCCAATACAAATACAATGACGAGTTAGAAATCACTCGCCAAGACCTTGAGCTACTTAATAAGAATCTTAGGGAATCATTCAGCATCTTAATCGGTGGGTGGAGAGACAAGTCAGCTACCATGACAACCCAACCTTCCAAGAAAGAAAAAGTGAGCATTGTGAATAAGAATTTCCTATCGCATATTCGAACCTATATGAGAATTTAGTACTACCTTGATTTCAAAACCCTCCCTGAGACAGTGGTAGAGATCGAAGAAAGTGTAATCAATCAGTCGGGTCTGAGACGAAGATGCCAATTAGGAAGTTTATTCCTCACAAGTATGACAAGCCATCCAACACTACTGTCTCAACCATTAACATTTCTCAGTCTTCTATGCCATGCGCACCTATAGATCACCCTGCAACAGTCAAAAGGAAATAGATCGCGCTCTTTGATCCCCTTTCAAAGGTTTACCAAGTTCTCATGTCTCTAAACCCCATCAAACCTTTGGAACCTTGCCCATTACCAGACCCACTTCCAAAGAACTTCAAGCATAACGGTCATTATGATTTCCACCAAATTGTCTTTAACCCTACTGACCAATGTTTTCACCTAAAGAATGTCATTAAATGCCTCATTATTAAAGGGGTCATCGATCCTCCATCCAATCCTAAACCAAATACCATTCAAAACCCTCTTCCAGTGCACCGAATCAGGGATATCATCATGGTTGCCTCTTTATGATTGATGATTTCTTTTAAAGAGCTATTGTTGGTAATTAATGAAGTATCAATCATGATAGAAGTGGGGGATGAAATAAGGTTTCTATTCTTCCTAATATCCGTAAATCAAATGACTCGATAAAGGAGATACTATAAAGGTCCGATTCTTCCATCAGTGAGCATCCATATAGATAAAGATAAATGAGCTCCCGAAGAGCTCTAGATGCTACAAATGTTGATCGAATAAAGTCAAGTCCTTGAACACTCGAAAAGACCCAATCCAATATCACTTTATGGGGGCTTTCCATGTCCTCCTAATTGTATAAAAATGCTTTGATCAAGCTCCTCATAGGACCCACAATTCCTCCTACTATTACCCTTGAAGAAATCACCCACATGGTTAGATATCTCACCACTATGAGGCTAATCTACTTTGCTGATGAAGAAACTTCCAAGATTGGTCCTAACCACAATTATACTCTTAACATCTTAATGGAAATCATGGGAAAGATGATTCCATTGAATTTATGTCCATTAAGAAATCTCAATTATCTAGGGATAAAAGTTAGTGATCTCACCCCCACTTTCACTGCCGTGTACACTTAATAAAACACCCATCGAGAAGTTATGGGCTCAATAAAACTAACACCAGGAGTTGTCCCTATATTCCCCCACACCGAGTTTTAGGTCATCTATACACCAGGATGTTTCAACTTTCTCTGAAGTCATCCGTGGTTTCATAGTATTAGAGGTGTGTCATCATCCCTCCACCAAAAGATGAAATTCTTTCCCAATAATCAGGTCATAGTTATCTTCGGGTATGATGATAACTTTAATGGCATTGGCACATGTAACCTTATTTTGAAAATCCAGTAATGGGCAAATGACATCCTTCTCTCAGGCTTCAAGGTTGATCCACTTCTTATCCCAGCAGGGGATAACTTTAAAGACAGTGTATACCTAGAGCACAACCTGCATGACAACGTTAATGTGATCTAGATGTTCAAGAAATGCATTTCATGCACAAAATGGGCTAGGTCACTGTTAATGGGGAATTTTTGAATTGATAGTTCTCAAAGAAGCTTTCCCCCTACTATCTGGGTTAACAACCATAACTATCTAAACTCATGGAACTCCGCTAGCGGTATTGAAAAAATATGTTAAAAAGAAAATAGTCCACCTTAAGAGACTCCTTAAATGCGTAATTTATCAAGGAAAGCGAGGGTTTTCCTTTCGACAGTTTTCCTCGAATCGTGGTACAATTATGTTGAGAAGAAATTGAAATCTGAATTGGAACTATTCCTTGTAAACAAAGTCACTTGGCCTAAAGACTTGAAGTATGAGTTTAAAACCCTGACCATCAAATATGTGAATTCAATCTCTTCAAGGGAGGGAATTGAAAGTTCCAAGAGTAGTGAAAACGATGAGTTGTTTGGTTTCCACATAGTGAGGATGGATCGCTGCATGATTCACACTAAGGCTGGGCTGTCTGACCCATTTACGAAGATCTTCCCTACTAAAAAGTAGTTCGTCAACTGGCCCAGTGTTCATGTTAACCTAATTATATCTAGCCTGAACCCTATTGTTTACTCTCTGCAAAATGAACCTAAATCTCTCCCGCATTTTGTCTGTTACTGATATTAAATAAATGAGGCCTCTTTCGATAAGGTTCTCGATGTTATATTCCCAGAAATTTTTGTTAATGAAATGAATGAAGATTTTGATTATCTCGGTGTGCCTTATATTAATTGCATTGATTCTAATCAAACAATTAATGAAGATGATTTAATAAATGAACAATTATTAATTGATCACAATAAGGAAAAATTAAACAATGTAAATGCATTCAAAATAATGGTGATGAGACTATTGTTATTAATGTTGGTTCTAGTAGCAATTAACGCGAGAATAAGATGGGGTCCACCCTCAACGAGCATAAGTCGTCACAATTCGAACAATTTTTCAAAGAATTCATGGACATCTTCGTATGGTCCTACAATGACATGTCGGGCATCGACCCAGAGATCGTGTGCAGTATAAAATTCCTACTCATCCAGAAAGAAAGATTTTCAAGTAAAAATTAAGAAAACTCTGAACTGAGCGGTCCCTCAAATTTAAAGATGAAGTGGTCAAATAGTTGAACGTAGGCTTCATCTGTTTGGTCAAATATCCTACATGGCTCACGAACATTATCCATGTGCCCACATTTGGAGGAAAAGTCTACATGTGTGTCAACTATTGAGATATGAATAAAGAATCTCCAAAGGACAATTACCCTTTTCCCAACATCGACATGATTATTAGTGACACTTCTAGTTATGCCTTCAAGTCATTTGTCGATAGTTTTTTCGGGTATAACTAAATCATGATGCATCCCGACCACTAAGAGAAGACTGCCTCTATCACCCTGTGGGAAACCTTTTGCCACACTGCCATGCCTTTTGTCTCAAAAACACTGGAGCTACCTACCAGAGGGAAGCTATAACCATTTGCATGATCTTATCTATAAAGAGTTCGAAGTCTATATTGACAATATGATTATCAAGTCCAAAACTCGATAAGGTCACATCCCTGCCATGAGGAAAAAATTTTAGCGACTACAATAATATTAGATATATCTTGACTAGTAAAAATTCATCTCATAAAGATTAGAATAGAGAGTTTCCTTTCACTGATCTCCGAGTTTCTTGGAGCTTCTCTCTCCTGGTTGTTGCTAACCCTACTACCACCTTAGAATGGCAGCTATGGAAACCCCTTCCACCTCCAATCAGTCAGCGAACCCTCCTTCCTTACCTGTCAATCCATCTAAACCCATCCTTCCTTTTGCAAACAAATATTTTTCTTCTCTCCTTGCACGTAAACCTTCATCTTCCCTCACTTTAAAAATTCCATGCATGCACAAAGGTGAGCCTGCTGTGCTTTTTACTAATGATGATATTCGAACTCTATCAGAACCGTTCAAATTCTCCCATTGTTCGAAAATTCATTCTTGTTCGTCCTCCCATGGATGTTATCCGAAAAATGTTTCTTTCTTTCTCTCTTAAAACTGACTTCTCTATTGGTTTGCTAGATGAGAAGCATATTCTTATTAAGCTTAATTATGAAGAGGAGTTTCTGAGACTTTGGCTTCATAACCAATGGTATATCCATAATTTTCCTTTTCAAATTTCTAAATGGACTACTAACTTTCAAGCCAATGAAAATTTCTCCTTAACTCCTGTTTGGATTTCCTTCCGTTTACTACCCATACATTTATTCTCTAAGGTTGTCCTCTTCTCTATTACGCAATTGATTGGAACTCCACTCAAAATTTATGATTCTACTGCAGTCCTTTCTAGGCCTAGTTGCGCTCGGGTATGTGTTAAATTAGACCTCCTTAAACCTATTATCCACAGAGTCTGGATTAGTAATGGTGACATGGGATTCTGTAAATCCATTGAATATGAGAAAATCCCACCTCATTGCAAGATTTGTAGGTGTCATGGCCATCTTGATAGGGACTGTGAGAAGTGTGAACCACCTATTATCATTGCTTCACATATTGGGAAAGTGACTACGAATTCATTTCTCCCCATTTATACATGATTTTTGTCTAACATAACAGTCCAAGCTAAGGTTTGGACTAAAACCAAAAAGAACCTGATTGTTGGGGAATCAAGTAAACACGCTGCTGCTACTCAAACCATACCTTTAAAAACTACCTCTTCCCCTAAAAACTTTACTAACTCAGAACCAGCTTGCTTCCCATCTGATCTCAAACTCCAATCTTCTGCAAAATCTGATCCTAGTCATAATAAATCTACTCCCAATAACATCTATCTTTATTCAATTAAAGAAGGAAAATTTCTTCCCAGTAATCTTTATCCTAACCTTGCCCATATTAAACCTTTTCTTCCAAAACTGCACCACAAAAAACAAATGTCTCCCACAAAATTTTGGTTGCATTCTATTAACCTTTCTCCCAGACCTCGCCTCCCTTATAAAAAGACCTTTGATTGGAGCTCTAACACCCTCTCTGATAGTGAGAAGGACTGTGATCCACCAGATATCCCAAATCTTTCTGAAGAGTTTAAGAACTACTCCATTACTTTATCTAACAAATATTCTTGTCTGTGAAAGATTAATGAGAATAATATCACCAAAAGGAAAAAATTTCTCAAGCTGAGGCATTTTCAACCATCACCAGATCCAGAGGTAAAAAAACACTTCAAAAACTTTTATAATCTTTGGTTCTCAATGATTAGAGTCCTATTCTGGAATGTCAGAGGTATTGGGAACAAGCCTACAGTTAGAAGGCTCAAGAAACTTATACAAGTTCATAACATCTCTTTAGTTACAATCGTGGAACCTAAAATTAATGATATTCAACTTCAAAGTTTGGTTATCAGGTTGAAATTATCAAATGATATAGAAAACCTCAATAACTCTATTTGGATTTTGTGGAAGTATGAGTGGAATATCTCTATAGCTCTGAATTCTGTACAGGCCTTGTCTCTTGTGCTTCAGGATAACTCTCTACCTCAATTAAATTAATTTCAGTTTATGGCAAGTGCAATAAACTTGAAAGGCAAGGCTTATGGGAAGATATTTTCAATCAGTGCAATAGTTCCTTACCTACAATTATTGGAGGTGACTTTAATATGGTATCCTCTCCTATGGAGAAACTATAAGGAAAATAAATTGTCTTTGAGGTTTGCTCTCAGTTAGTAATGCCATGGGATTATCTTGTTTGTCTGAATTTTCTTTCACTGGTTCCAAATACACTTGGTGTAACCAAAGGGAGGGAGGGAATCGTATTTGGGCCAGGCTTAACAGGGTGGTATACAACTTTCAATGGAGCCAAACTTTTTTAACTTCTACTATATCTCACTTAAATAGAACTAATTATGATCATAGACCTTTATTAATTAGTCTTATGCTAAATGATGAGCCAACTAAGAAGAGGTTCAGATTCCAAACCTTTTGGACTAAGCATCAAAATTTCCTCTCAGTGGTGGATCAAGCTTGGAGAACTGATTATAATGGGGACCCTCTAAGAGTTTTCTCCCAAAAATTAAAGACCACTAAGCAGGCATTAGCTCTGTGGAACAAAGAAACTATCAAAAACATTTTCCAATCCACAATCGAAGCATAAGATGAAGTGCTTAGAAAAGAAACTGAGATAGAATCCAACTTTTAGAAGCTGCCAAGATTGAGTACAAGCTTGCAATAGCTAAACTTCAGCATTAATTAGCCATAAAAGATGATTTTTGGAAACAAAAAGCAAGGATTAACTGGCTGCAAGATGGGGATGAAAATTCAAAATATTTCCATGCTATGGTAAATCATAAGAGGAATAAGCTTAATATCTCTAGAATCAAATACTCTAATGGTGTTTGGATCACAGATCCAGTTACTATTAAAAGTCATTTGTCTGATCATTTTAAAGGTATTATTTCTTCCTCTTCTTTCATTCATGATGATTTATCCTTACTAAATCACATCCCAAACCTTATCACAGAGAGTGGTAATACTCTTCTTTCCTCTCCTCCAACTATACAAGAAATTAGAGATGTTATTCTCCAAATAGATTCCTCTAGCACTGTAGGACCTGATGGATTCAACTCTCTTTTTTGCAAAAAATGTTGGGACATTATTGAAGTAGATCTGTTTAAAGCCATCACTACTTTCTTCATGGGGAATAGATCACCACAGATCCTTCTTGCCCAGGAAATCATGGGTAATTTCAACAAAAACTTGAGAGGAACAAATTTAGTTTGTAAACTTGACATGTCTAAAGCATATGATAGAGTTTCATGGTTATATCTCATTCAAGCTCTCCAAAAAATTAGCTTTGATGAATCATTTATAAATATGGTGTGGAGGTTAATTTCAAAATGATGGTTCTCAATTCTTATCAATGGATCTACTCATAACTTTTTTAAGTCTTCTTGTGGTATTAGACAGGGAGATCCACTCTCAGCTACTCTTTTCATCTTCTCTGCTGAAGTCTTAAATAGAGGGCTATAAAATTTGGTTGAGAATGGTAAGATTGAATCCTTTTCTATGCCTCCTAGTAGTCACATTATTTTTAACCTCTCTTTTGTAGATGACAATCTCATATTCACCTCTGGCAGTTAAAAATGTCTGAAACAACTCACGTCATTTCTCAATGACTACGAAGCTATCTCTGCACAAGCGCCGAATAAATCCAAGTGCACTTTCATGATCCCTCAATCACGCTCTTTATCTAGAAGAAAAATTGTTGAAAGAACAACAAATTTCACTTTCAAATCTCCTCATCTTCTTTATTTGGGGGTTCCTCTTTATGCAGGAAGAAAGAAGAGTTCCTTTTTCAATGGGCTCATAGATAAAATCAATAAGCATCTTGAAGGTTAGTCATGTAAATTTCTGAGTCAAGGAGGAAAACTTATTCTTTTAAAACATGTCACTCAATCTATGTGTTGATACCAAATTTAGTCTGCTGACGTGGATCAATAAAGTGAAGACATGTGGCAGTCTATGTGGCAAAAATAAACACTTCCGAGGAACTCATACACTCCGAGGAACCATACTACAATGAGGAACACTAATTCCCCGAGGAACTAGTATGCTCCAAGGAACGAGAACTCTCCGAGGAACCCTTGAACACTGAGAAGCTTAGGCGGTCCGAGCAACTCAGGCGGTCCGAGCTGCACCTCGAACAAAGCATTAATAGCGGGATAACCAACAGTTCGACTGTTTATTAAATTCCTGTCATTAAGACGCATACGCTTAAGGAGCATTGAATGAATCACCCTTTCATATGTACATCATTTAATATATTACCCTTTCACATTACAGCCCCAGGGATATAAATACATTGTACAATCCTAATTGTAAAAGGACCGGAATTTCTTGATAGAACTTGTAATAGAGAATTTCCAAACACTCAGCAATAACATAACAGTGGACGCAGGCCATTCTTATAAGGCTGAACCACTTTAAAAATTCTTTGTCTCATTTATTTATCTGTGATTGAATAATTAGGTATGATCTAATTTTTTACATCAACAGATTGGCGCCGTCTGTAGGAAGCGACTGGTAATATCGTTTTTCACCAAAAGTGATCCATCACAAATGGTTGATATTCCAAAATCCAGCAATCGAAATGCTGGGACCCCTCCAAATCCATCTGCTCCGCCAAATATTCCAGATCTGGCTAGAATAATGACAAATCTAGCTTAGGGCCAGACCGTCATGCAAGAAACTATGCGACAACTCATACAAACTCTCCATGGTGGTGCACCAACTCATTCAGGACTGCGGAGTATTCAAAGAAATACCCATGCGCCTTCTTCATATACTAGGCGTACCAATTCATATCGCAATGAGGATTCTAAAGATTTTTCTTATCAACCTGGACAAACTTCGTCAGTGCGAGCCACAGATACTGAATAACGTATCACTCTTTCTCCAGAAGGGATTAATACGCTAGAGAGGTTGAGCAGGGTATCACCTTTTGATCGATTAGAACTTAGAAGCAGTAAAAGTCCTCCTAAAGTCGTATCGAGGAGTTTTCGATGACCATCGAATTTAAGGGAAGGATCTGCCCAGTCGCGACCAGCTACTCATCAAGATAGATCCTATGAGCGACCAGTTGCTCGTCAAGATAGATCCCAGGAAGCCACTTCAACGCGATCAGCAGCTCGAACCAATAGGCCTGAGGAAGGGAATGATGCATGGAAAGGCTCTATTCAGAGGCTGGAGGATAGATTAGGGGAAATGGTTAAGGCCAAGAACCCTCTACAACGAACCTTTGTTCGAGGAACACCTTTTGTCCAGGCCATTGTAGATTTTCCAACACCATCAAAATTCAAAGCACCTGTTGTGACCCCCAAATATGATGGAAAGACTGACCCTGTCCTTTATATAGAATAATACCAAGTTGCAGCCGACATCTATGCTGTTCCAAATGAGATGAGATGCAGGGCATTCTAGAGAACTCTTACGGGATCTGCTCAAATATGGTATAATAATCTTCCTCGGGGTAAGATCTCAACCTTTCTTCAACTGGACGAGTTATTCATTGGGAATTTCTGTTTTGGGGCAAAGCCAGTTAAACGAGTAGCGCACTTGTTAAGTGTTAGACAAAAAGCTAGTGAGAACACACGAGATTATATAACTCGTTTTAATAACGAGAAACTTGAAGTCATTGACTATGAGGAGAATACAGCGATTACTGCCTTAATGAGTGGACTACTGCCCAACAAGTTGTCCTACACTTTGGCCAAAGATCCACCTAGAAACATGTCAGATCTGATGGGAAAAGCGTCCAAGATTATGAATGCCGAGGAGGCTATGACTGCGAAGAAGAATATGGATGCTAAAGAAACCAAGGTGGAAGGTGATAAAGCTAAGAAGAAAGAGCATAAGAATAATGGTAATGACAAACATTCAAAAACTAGGTCAGTATGGGATGTAATGAAGAAATATGATAATTATACTCCTTTGAAGAAGGACATCAACCAAGTTCTAGAAGAAATCAAGAACAACGAGGAACTAAATTGGCCAGAGAAAATGAAGGCAGACCCTGACAAGAGGAATAAGGCGAAGTATTGCGAGTTTTATAAAGATCATGGCCATATGACCAAAAATTGCATAGCTCTTCAAAATGAGATTGAAACACTCATCCGACGAGGAAAGCTGTCAAAGTATGTTGATCGTGGAAACGAAAGAAGAAACAACGATCGAGCAAGAGAGAGGTCTAGATCTCCTCATCGAGCAGAGGAGAACAAGAAAAGAAACCATGAAGTTGATCCAAAAGACGACCCCGATCTTCCCAAGAGACCAAGGCAGCCAAAAAGAGAGGTATTTTCAATACGCTTTGGTTCATTTGATTGTAATGTTATAACAGGTGGAGATGAAGGAGGAGGAGACCTTACTACAGAGAGAAAAGCTTACCTCGGTGAGGCTCAAGCTTGCTCGTATATTCAACGAATAAATCTAGCTGAGGAGGATCGCCCGATAAAGGTGAACAAAGAGAAATTGGCCATTGGTTTCTCAAAGAATGACCTCGTAGGATTTTTGTATCCTCATGATAACCCATTGGTGATCAAAATGAGGATGAAGGAGGTTATGATTTCAAGAGTACTGATCGATAATGGTAGCTCGGCAGACATCATGTTATACTCGTGCTTCGATAGTTTAAATCTAAAGTAATCTCAACTGGAGCCTTACCACAGACCCCTCATCGGTTTTGCTGGCGAGAAAGTATTTCCACTTGGGATGATCAAGTTGGATATATTCATTGGTACGTGGCCTACTTGTCGAACAGAAAGAATACGTTTCTTTGTGATGGATAAGAATGTTTAATCATTATACAATATAATCATGGGAAGAGTAGGATTGAAGAAGTTCGAGGCTGTACCATCTATGGTTCATCAATGCTTAAAATTTCCAATAAATTTTGGAGTAGGAGTTGTGAAAGGTGATCAGAAAGTAGCTCGGGAATGCTATTATTCATCCGTCGAGCAAGAAGAACTGAAGGAATCAAGGAAAAATACTACTACCTATCAAGTGGATGAAGGTGCAAAAATTGAAACATTGGATCCTAGAGATGAGTCGCAACTCCTGAAGGGTCAAGTGGTGGAAGCTACTGAAAATATCATTCTGGACGACGAGCACCCTGAACGAACTACTCAAATAGGTCCGTCGTTGGAAACCTCACTAAAATAGGAATTGATAACTTTCCTTAGAAGAAGAAAGCAAACTTTTGCGTGGAGTCAGGAGGATATGCTCAGGATAGACCCAAATTTCTTATGTCACGAACTCAATGTGAATAAGGAGATCAAGCCAGTAAAGTAGAGAAGAAGAGTGTTGAGCCCCGAGAAGAATCAAGCTATACAGGAGGAAGTCGAGAAGCTCCAGAAAGATTGCTTCATAGAAGATGTTAAATATCCAGACTGGTTAGCCAATGTGGTAATGGTAAAAAAGAAAAACAACAAGTGGAGGATGTGTGTAGACTTCACCGACCTCAATAAAGCATGCCCAAAGGATCACTTTCCATTGCCCCGAATTGATCAACTGGTCGATGCTACCTCAGGACACGAGTTGCTGAGCTTCATGGATGCTTATTCTGGTTACAATCAGATCAAAATGAAACCTGAAGACAGGGAAAGTACTTCTTTCATTACCCCTAGGGGAATTTATTGTTATAATGTTATGCCTTTTGGTTTGAAAAATGCAGGTGCGACATATCAGCGGCTGATGAACAAGGTCTTTACTGAACAAATCAGTTGCAATATAAAAGTCTACGTTGACGATAGCTGACAAAAAGCAAGAAAGCTGCCGATCATCTAGTTGACTTAAGCCAGACTTTTGATCAACTGGATAAATATCAAATGAAGCTAAACCCGACGAAGTACATATTTGGAGTACGAGAAGGCATGTTTCTCGGGTACATTGTCAATCAACGAGGCATTGAAGCAAATCCTGAAAAGATCAAAGCTCTATTTGGGCTACGATCTCCAACGACGAAGAAGGAGGTACAGAGTCTCGCAGGACGAGTAGCAGCACTCAAAAGATTTGTGTCACGAGCAACTGATAGATGTCTCCCATTCTTCAAGACACTCCGAAAGACTTTTGAGTGGAATGATGAATATGAGAAGGCTTTTCAAGACTTGAAGAGATACTTGGGAACACCTCCACTGTTGTTCAGGCCAGTGATGGGAGAAAAATTATACTCATATCTTGCAGTGTCCGAGAATGCAGTTAGCTCAGCGTTGATCAGAGTGGAGAATGGAGTGCAAAAACCAATTTACTACACAATCAAGGCCTTTCGAGGAGCAGAAATCAGATATCCAAGGCTGGAAAAATTGGCACTGGCGCTGATTGAGGCGAGTAGGAGAATGAGGCCATACTTCCAGGCTCATAGCATAGTAGTATATATTGATATGCCGTTGAGACAAGCCCTTCATAAACCAGAAAAATCAGGGAGATTGATGTACTGGGCAATAGAGCTCGGTGAATATGATATAGTTTATGAACCCAGATCATCGCTAAAAGGGCAGGCTGTAGCAGATTTTATAGCAGAGTTCACCTATCCTGATACCCCCGAGGAGCAAAAGTTGCTCGCTGATCAACCTGTGGATGTTACAGGACCAACAAAAACTAGCTCGGACCAACTCCGGTTGGTAAAAGAGCAAGTAGATGTTACAGGATCATCAAATTCGAGCTCAGACCAACTCCGGTTCGTAAAAGGGAAAGAAAAGATGATTGACGAAGAGCGAGAAATATCAGGGGAAGATGAAAGAAAGCAAGAAATATTTCACCGAGGAGCTCTGACAGATCAGAAATTTGAAGACGAGGTACCTATATGGAGGCTATATGTAGATGGTTCATCTTGCACTGCAGGATGTGGCGTGGGGATAGTTTTGAGCACTCTGGACGAGGTCGACATGGAGTACGCCCTACGTTTCCAATTCAAAGCTTCCAATAATGAGGCTGAGTATGAGGCCATGATTGCAGGTCTTAATTTGGCAAAAATTATGGGGGCGCAGCAAATTATTGTCTTCAGTGATTCTCAATTAATTGTAAATCAAATGTTGGGAGTATATGCAGTTAAAGGAGAATTAATGATCAGATATCATGCAAAGGCAAAGGAGATGGTGTCAGAATTTGCTGCTATTCAGCTGGTCAGAATACCGAGGATGGAGAATGCGAGAGCAGACGCCCTAGCTCGATTAGCATCAGCTACTCGTACCGAACTACGACGAATAATCCCAATTGAAGTGTTGGTTAGTCGGAGTATAGATGAAGATCTGACGATAAACTTTATTACCCTTGATTTAGGACCATCTTGGATGGATCCAATCAGGGCATACATTGAGGAGGGAGAATTACCAATTGATAAGCTCGCAGCCAAGAAATTGAAGTTTAAAGCTTCTCAGTATGTATTAACTAACGGTAGTCTTTATAGACGAGGAATTATGGCAGGTTTGCAGAGATGTGTACATCCCTCCGAGGTGAAAGAATTGATTGAAGAGATCCATGAAGGGTCATGTGGAGCCCATGTAGTAGGTCGGACGCTTTTGCAAAGGGTGATGACGCAGGGATACTACTGGCCGACGATGAGAGCTGATTGTATAGCCTATGCCAAGAAATGTGACAAGTTCCAACGTTTTTCCTCCATCCAAAGAACTCCACAAGCATTGTTGACACCCATAACTTCCCCTTGGCCATTTTCCATATGGGGAATAGATTTGGTTGGCCCGCTGCCAACGACCAGAGGAAGGTTCAAATACCTCGTTGTCGCAGTGGATTATTTTACTAAGTGGGTAGAAGTTGAGCCTCTCATCGATATGACGTACGACAAGGTGTACCAATTTATTTGGAAGAACATCATTTGTCGATATGGTCTTCCTCATAATTTTATCACAGACCATGGAACACAATTTGATAACGAGGAGTTCGCTGCCTATTGTCATCAGTCAAATATTTTGAAGGTCCACTCAGCACCAGGCCATCCTCAAAGCAATGGACAAACTGAAGTGACAAACAGAACGCTGCTAAATGGCTTAAAGAAAAGACTGAATGATGCAAAAGCAAACTGGATCAACGAGTTACAGTCAGTACTATGGGCTTACCGAACTACTCACTGAGTAGCAACTGGAGAATCACCATATATGCTGGCGTTTGGAAGTGAAGCTGTTATACCTGCCGAGTTGGGTCTCCCAACACACAGGGTACTAAATTTCAACTCCCCTGTCAGCGACTTAATGAGAAGATTTGATTTAGACATGCTCGAGGAAGTTAGAGAAGAAGCAGCCATTAGAAATGCTGCTTACCAGCAGCGAACAGCTTTGTTCTACAATAAGAGGGTGAAGAAGTGCGACCTGAAAGAAGGAGACTATGTGCTGAAGAAATTAATTCAAAAGCCCAATAAGCTGGAGGCAAACTGGCATGGACCATACCGAGTTACAGAAGTTGTTCGACCAGGAACTTACCGAATATCAACTTTAGAAGGGGAGGAGTTTAAGAATGCATGGAACGCAGAACACCTGCGCAAATATTATCAGTGATGAATAAAATGAAGATATTCTGCCGAATTCTTTCTTTTTATTGAAAGTTTTTCGGGGAATACTAGTGCTACACACTACTCGGCAAAAATCGACAAAGCTCAGGCTACTCAATTTTTTTCTCAAAAATGCCAACTAAGGTTGGTCGAGAAACCTATATTCCTCCGGGAAGTAAAGCTACCTATATTCCTCCGGAAAGTAAAGCTACCAATATTCCTTCGGGAAGTAAAGCTACCTATATTCCTCCGGGAAGTAAAGCTACCTATATTCCTTTGGGAAGTAAAGCTACCAATATTCCTCCGGGAAGTAAAGCTACCAATATTCCTCTGAGAAGTAAAGCTACCTACATTCCTCTGGGAAGTAAAGCTACCTATATTCCTCCGGGAAGTAAAGCTACCTGCATTCCTCTGGGAAGTAAAGCTACTTATATTCCTCCGGGAATTAAAATTTGTATTCTTAAGGGAAATAAAACTATATGTTTCTTGAGAAATAAAAGTATTCCTAAAAATGCCAACTTATGTCGGTTAGGAAGTAAATATATTCTCGAAAATGCCAACTTGGGTTGGTCGGGAGGTAAAATTATTTCAAAAAGGCTAACTATGGAAGGTCGGGGATAAAACCCACCAACTGTAGTTGGTCGACAAGGAAAATTTACCGACCTTGGTTGGTCGGAAACATTTAAGAGAAAAATCTACTAACTATGGCTGGTCGGGGATAAAAACCCACTAACTGTAGTTGGTCGACAAGTAAAAATTAACGACCTTGGTTGGTTGGAAACATTTTAAACATTTTTGATACTCATAACTTTTTAATTATTACTAAGTTGGTCGAGAAACAAAATATTATTTTTGCCAAATGGCTACCACAAATTCAAGCTAGTCGACAATAACTTGATCAACAAACAACACAATATCGTTATCTTTTTAATAGATATGCATGCAAAAATATAAAGTGTTTGATAATTACAAGACAATAGCAATTAAGATTGGTAAACAAAAATGAAAGTCTTTCATTGAATTCAAAATAAATTACATTGATAATGAAATGAAAGTTACATTGACATTGAAATGTATACTAACTACTACATCAAAATTCCTATTCTACTGGTCTTTTCCCCTCTGCTTTTGACACAGGTTCCTCCCCAGCAGGCGGATCATTTAAAGCCAGAGGAGAATTTATAAAGTTGAGATCCTTCAACATCCTAACATTCATCACAGATGGTCGATCAAAGAGGTGCTCGGGACGAGATATCTCGGCATTTGAATGGAGATTATAGTCACCGAGATATTCGAAAATCAAGTTCCGAGGAATGGCCCGAGCAGGGATCCAGCTCATATCCAGTTTATATGGTAGCACAGGTAAGTCGATCAGCCCGGGATCATGGTAGTCCCACAGGTAATGACCCTGTTCGAGTTGCAGCACACCTAAGGCATTCAACCAGCCTTGCTTGTAGCCCTCATTATTGGTATTCTGGATACGATCGTCCAAGTGGTATAGCGCTTCGTTGTATCCAGCCATCCAGAAGTCCCTGGGCTATTTGTGGAATTGATATGTTAGTCTTTCTAGCTGCTCGTGGAGATTTTTGATGAAGAACTCTTTGTTCTCCAAGGTAGACTTCTGCATGGAAAGCTTCTCTTCCACGTCCCTGATCTTCTTTGACATTTCAGCCAATGCCTGGTTCTTCGCCATCAGCTGGAAGGCCTGGTTTTCTAATGCAGACTGAGTCCTCTGTTCCTCGATAGGAATCCGAGCTACTCTTTCTCATCCCCGAGGAGCTCTTGCTCGTCCCCGAGAAGAAGAAGAAGGACCAACCCTTTTTAAGGTTTCCAACTCGTCCCTCAAGTTGGCGGTCTCGACTTCCAAGAACGAGAATCCCTCATCAGTCAATGGGATTATGGCTTTTGAAGTGGAAGTTGTAGACTTCAACTGTGACAACTCTCTTTGCAGGTTGTTATTCTCTTGCTCTAATAGTTCAGTGATTTGTCTGCACTCCTCGACCTCACCCTTCAAAGTTCTCTCCCTCACATCGTACCCAGTAAAAAGCTTCTTGTAACCCTTGTCGGCAATGATCTGCTGGTATTTCTTCTCGTACCCCTCATGCAACAGGGCAGTGGATTCTTTGTATTATAGCTGAAGGTCTTCGAGGGTGCCTTGGAGATCCTCGATCATATCATAATAGGCCACATTATTGGCCATCGCTCGATCAAGTAGACACTTCAGATATTGATATGCTTCAACTGCCTGTTCTGAAGCATCTTGTCCGAGGATGTCGATGACTTGTGCTGCACTCAGGTCTGTATGACCAGCCCTAAAGTATTCATTACATTGCCGCAACATCTTTGTATCATGGGCAGATAGTAATTCCATCCTAGCCAAAAACTAGCAGAGAAAGAAAAAGCAATAATCAATAAGAATCAAGACAGAGTATGAAGAAGAGACAACAGTATAAATAAACACAAGTTCAAGTTTTATTATATCATAAAGGTCAGAAGTACAATATTTCAGAGTTACATATTCATGGTTACAATTGATAAAAGAAAAATATAAAGATAAACCTGAACAACTCTACACCTCTTCCTTATCTCCTAAAACTTTCTCGGGAGGCTAGGACGAGGAAGTAGGTTGCTCGAAAGGAGTAGAAAGTTGCTCGGGGAGCGCCAGCAGTTGCTCGAAAGAAGTAACGATTTGCTGAAGTTCCTCTGCAGCAGGCTGGATGGCTGGGGGATGATCTCCCATCACCATAGAAGACTCTTCGGAGGCGGCCTCGTCCTCTTCTAAATCTTCAGGAGTTGGAGGGGGACCAGGGATGTGTTGCTGAAAGAGTTCAGAATTTTCATCCACTTTCATCTCCTGAAGAGCAGCAACCCATCCATCCCTAAAGTATTTGAGGCTGCCATAGTCCACGTGTGACACCATGGCAGCCAATCCCTTGTTCCACCCCTTGTCCCAACCAGCGCTGAAGGACTTCTTCACAGCCATTTTCCTTTTCAACTTTTTCGAGGAAAGCTTCTCGGACAGCGGGTCATCACCAGCTTTCAGCTTTCTCTCAGCCTCCTCCTTTTTCCGATTTACCTCCCAAAGTTGAGACAACTCCTCTTCAGCAACCTTGAGCTTATTCTCTAGCTCTCCAGCATTCTTGAGCTTCTCGTCGAGCTCTTTATTTTTCCCCTCCAAGTCCTTTATTGTCTTCTCCAACTCTTTGGAGACTTCAACAGCTTGAGTTTTTTCCTGCTCGGTGGAGGCAAGCTTTTTTTCCCAAACAGCCTTATCAGTAGCATATGTCTGGCGAGAATCCTCTAGAGACTTAATAGCTTCCTCCAGAGCTCCCTCCACACTAGACGAGGAGCATGAAGCTTTAATCGCCTCGTCTTTCTTCACAATTATATTAAAGCAGCTCGTCAATTATGAAAAGAAAAAGAAAGCAAGTCAGAAACAGAAATGACAAGGGAAATATGAAAAGTTCAAAGTAAGAAGACTTACAGAAGCAAGGTGGCGAGCAACTAACGAGGTGACCATGTCCCGAGTAAGGTTTTCTTAAGTACCTTGGACCTCGAGAATGATCCAAGACTTTACCGAGCTCATGGCAGAGCTCGAAGGAACAAAAGTTGGAACACTGGTTCCAGTAACTGGGGGCTGAGTGATGGTGTCAGCCAAATTGACCGGGGAGCTCTTCTTCAGCTTCCTCGGGGGAACAGGGATTGATTCAAACAAGGAGGAGACCTTGGTTGGTGATATGATAATCACCTCGCCTGGAGCAGCAGCCTTGCTCGGGGCCATTGGAGGCTTCTCGGCGACCTTCACAACAACAGCCGAGGAAGGTGCATCAACTTTCTTTGTCCCTTCTGGGACATCAATCTTACTTCTTTTAGCCTCTCCAGTACCAGAGGCAGGTTTCTCGAAAATATTGGGAGGTCTTCTCTTCTTCATCCTTTCACTTAAAGGAACGTGTGACTCAGGCGAAGAGCTGGTAGAAGCTGGTACTGGCTCTGATTCACTTATTACTGTACGAACAGTAAAAGAGGTGGTGTAGCTCTTGTATTGTAGCAGATATGAGGCCGACCTAATATGCTTGTCGGCAACACTCTGATGCAGACTCCAGATAAGTTTCAAATGTCTTATATTAATATCTGCTTCCTTTGGACACTTTCTTTTGCTATCAACTGCAAATAAATAAAAATTACAATATCAGTGGCACATTTTGTCAAACACAGAGGAAGCATAATTTCAAAATAAATAAAATAAAATAAAAATAACCTATCCCATTGCCATAGGGAGGGCATCTGGGACCCTGATAAACTTCATCTCTAGATAAAGGAGCATGTTGCCAATTTTTTATGACAACCCCGTGCTCAAAATAGTCCCATTTCGCATCCGGGAGATTGACTACTAAAGCCCTATTTAAAAATATAGTTTTTAAATAAAAGGTGTTATCACCAACTGCCCATCTGTAACAAAACATAATTTCTGGAATTCCTATGCGAGTTCCATGGATTTGATTTAACCTATGAACCCCATTAACTATTCTCCATGTATTTGGGGCTATTCTCGCAGGAACAACGTCAAAGTATTGACAGAATTCCAGACATAAGGGATTGGGCGGAAAAGAAAATCCACACTCAACAATAAAGAGACTGGGGAACCAATGTCCCTCAGCCAAACGAAAATAATCAGAAGGCTCAGAAAGCTCTTCCAGAACAACCCAAGAGGGAATAGAAAAATCAGAGCGAAACTTATCAAGAGATTCAACAGGGTAAACCATGATGAATAAAAGAAATGAAGAAGAAAGAAGAAAATCTTACTAAAAAGGAGTGGATCTGATGACAACGAACGATGGAAGAGATGAATACACAGGAGAGAAAGAGACGACGAAAAACTCGAAGATACAAATTTGAAAAGGTAGAAGACGAAGTGTCTGTGAAGTTTAAATACCTTGCCTTGGGAAATGGTAAAGTAATGATTACAAAAAGAAACAATTACGCTACCGGCGGCTAGAGGAATAAAAAGGGCGCGGTAATCGAAGCGAGAAGAAACGATTACGCTACCGGCGGCTAAAAGGACAAAAAGTATGCAGAGATCGAGGCGGTTATGAAAATTCAAAAAAGCCTGATTCTACAAATTTTAAAAGAGAAATAAATACAAGGGAAACACACCTAAAAATCAGGAGGACTATTTAAAGCTATCATATTCCGAGAAAGAATGTTCCACACTCCTCAAATTTCGAACTATGAAACATTGGGGGCTTCTGTTGATACCAAATTTAGTCTGCTGGCGTGGATCAATAAAGTGAAGACATGTGGCAGTCTATGTGGTAAAAATAAACACTTCCGAGGAACTTACACGCTCCGAGGAACCATACTACAACGAGGAACACTGATTCCCCGAGGAACTCGTATGCTCCGAGGAACGAGAACTCTCCGAGGAACCCTTGAACACCGAGAAGCTTAGGCGGTCCGAGCTGCACCTCGAACAAAGCATTAATAGCGGGATAACCAACAGTTTGACTATTCATTAAATGCCTATCATTCATACGCATACGCTTAAGGAGCATTGAATGAATCACCCTTTCATATGTACATCATTTAATGTATTATCCTTTCACATTACAGCCCCAGGGCTATAAATACATTGTACAATCCTCATTGTAAAAGGACCAGAATTTCTTGATAGAACTTGTAATCGAGAATTCCCAAACACTCAGCAATAACATAACAGTGGACGTAGGCCATTCTTATAAGGCTGAACCACTTTAAAAATTCTTTGTCTCATTTATTTATCTGTGATTGAATAATTAGGTATGATCTAATTTTTTACATCAACACAATCTATGTTTTATCATTTATTTGCATCTTTGGATCCTTTAATTTCTATTATTAAGACTCTAGAAACTCTCTTCTCAAAATTCTTTTGGGGTTCTTCCGAAGCTACTATGAAAAGACATTGGAAAAATTGAAATTCTCTTTGTATTCCTTATGACGAACGGGGCTTAGGCCTTAAGCTCATTCCTGATTACATTAAAGCTTATTCGTGCAAACTTTGGAGGAGGTTTCTACCAATAGATTCATCCTGGAGCAGATTTTTAAAAAATAAATTTTGTAAAAGATGTACCCCCTTTGAATCTTCTTGTAAAATTAATTCTTCTCATGTATGGAAAAGGATGCATAAGGTTCTTCCAGTGGTTAAAGAGTTCATCAATAATGATGAGGAGGTGAAATAGATGTCTAACCCTAATGGTATCTTCTCTCTCAAATCAGCTTGGAACGTTGTTAGACGTAAAAGTTATCCCCAATTTTCTTTCAAAACACTATGGAATAAGAGACTTCCTAGTAAAGTTTCAAGTTTTATGTGGAAATTACTCGAAGAAATTGTTCCTAATGATGATATAATTTCCAAAATCAAGATTCATATTGTTTCGAAATGCCATTTTTGCGCTAGCCCTGTCCAAGAATCAATTGATCACCTTTTCTTCGCGAGAGATATAGCTTCATCAATTTGGACTCATTTCAAAGGTATCATAGGTATCAGAATTTCTTCCATATCAATCAGAGGAGAGCTTATGTCATGGTGGATTAAAGTCAAAGGAAATTATGTTCTTTCTACTCTTCTAATCATTATTCCAATTCTTATTACTTGGGGGATCTGGAAAGGTCATAATAGAGCTATTTTTATGCCCATGCTATGAAGACTGAAGTTTTAATCTCTAATATCCACAATGGCAATAGATATTCTTTTTCAGCTTTCCCTTTCATAGATTATAAATCTAGCATGAATCTTGAGCTTGTTAGGGAGTTCAAAATTCGATGTATTTAAGCTTGTTCTGCCACTGGAAAAAGGCTATTTTTCTCCTTTTGAATAAAATGTTTTAATTTAAAAAAAATAGTAAAAATTCATCTTCGACATCGCAAAAGTCAAACTCCTCGATTTCATTATCAGTGAGAAGGGAATCGAAGCATACCCTACCAAACTTGGAGCAATTCTTTAAATGTCTTCAAGTCATACTGAAAAATAAATATGCATCTTCCTAGGTAAACTCGAGTACATCAGTCGCTTCATCAGCCAGCTGACCTCCATCTGCCAACCTATCTTCAAACTTCTTTGAAAGGATTCGACCAAATTGTGGAATTAGGTATTTCAAAAATACTTTGATAAGATCAAGCAGTACTCTACCCAACCTCCAGTGCTCATGCCATCGCATCCCGATCTTCCCTACACCTCACTATCACTGACACCACAACGGGAGCTATACTAGTCTAACACATCAAAGAGTTTCACAAATAAAGATTCACATATTATGCTTGTCGAAAGTTAGAAGGGTATGAAGTGAACTACACAGCATTAGAAAAGACATATGTTACCTTAGTTTGGGTCACTCGGAAGCTCCGGCATTACATGCTTGCATTCTCCATCGAATTGGTGTCCCAAATGTATCCCCTAAAATAGTTGTTAGAAAAATGTGCCTTATCTAGTCGCATGTCTCGTTGGATGATTTTAATCAAATTCGGCATCGCAGATGTCACTAACAAATCCATGCATGGAAGAGCCATGTCTAACTACCTTGCTGATTATCATATGGAAGAACCGGATGTATGGATTTTTTAGTTCAAGGATGAAGATATTCTTTATACTTATCATGAAGAATTCCAATGGCACAAGTTCTTCGATAGAACTACTAATAAGAAGGTATAGGGCATGGGGATACTCCTAATCACCCCTGATGGTTACCACACTCCCACCACCATCAATTTATACTTCTTGCACCAACAATATGACAGAGTATGAAGCATGCACTGTAGGTCTCAAGACTACCCTCGAGAAAGTAATCAGATGCATTGATGTCTATGGAGACAACTCTCACCATTCGATAACTCCTCATAAAGTGTAAAGTCAAAGACGAAAAAGTCCTACCCTTTCATGCTCACTTTGAAGAGCTCGCCTCTTAATTTGAGGGTATCACCTTCCACTACCTTCCCCGTCTAAGAAATAACTTTTTCGACACAATGTCAACCTTGGCCAACATAGTCGACATGCTCAAGGAATAACAATGGCTCCCTTTATAGTCCAAAATTAGTTTGCACCCACTCACTACTACCACGTCGAGCTCAAAATAGAAGAAGACCCAAATATAGTTGAACTGTGGTATTACGATATTTGGTGCCTCCTCAAGCATATTAAATGTCCCCATGATGCTAATAAGAAATATTTTATGACTCTTTGGAGAGTTGATACTCAGTGCATCATATGTGACAAAGTTCTTTTCAAGAGAAATTTCAACAGGACTCGTTTTCAATGCATAGTAAGGGCAAATGTTTAAGACAATATGTAGAAAATTTTCACTGGGGAATATGACCGCCAAATAATTGGTCATATAGTTGCCAAAAAGATCAAGCTAGAGATATTATTGGACCACCATGGTCTAACACTTTGTTGCTTATATTAGAAGGTGCCAAAAAATGCTAACAGTTTATCAATCATCAACACTTGCCTCCTCGAGAGATGTACAACATGACTTCACCTTGGAGTTTCTCAACTTTGGTCATTGACATCATCGGGAAAGTCACTCCCGATGCATCATCGGGAAAGACACTCCTAAAGCATGTGATAGTTCATGTGGGGCTCACATTCCCCTCAGTGGATTTTCTACATCATTCCTTCAATGTCATCCCCTGGTATGCAATGCAAATAGGTTCCATCGAAATTTCTCTTAAAAAGTGCTTTTTGTAGATGTTGTTTGCAAAGGGTCGCACAATCTTTCTTTTCTACATATTGGGGATACCTACCAAGCTTCAGGAGGAGACAAATGTCATAGTACCATAACTCGTACATGTCGGAGTCTTTTTTAGTGATGAGCTCAATGTGGTAACAATGGGTGGGTGCATCTTTTTTTAGGGCTAGGAAAGGGGCCATTGTTATTCCCTCAGGCATATCAACCATGGAGGCCAAGGTTGAAAGGGGATTAGATAGGTTGTTCTTTAAGAGAGGAAAGTAATGGAAGGTGACATCTTTGAACTGGGAGGCAAGCTCTTCTAGTGGGCATGGAAGGGTCGGAGCTTCTCGTCTTTTATTTTCCATTTTCTGAGAATTTATCCGGCAATGAGGGTAGAGTTCCCATATATGTCTAGGTTCTTGATGCTTTTCTCGAGGGAGATCTTAAGGCCTATGGTGCATGCCTCATACTCGGTCATGTTATTAGTATAAAGGAATTCAATCGTGATGGAAATGGGGTGTGGGAGTCATCTGGAGCAATGAGGAGTATCCTAGTAGCGTACCCCTTCTTCTTGGCAGCTCCATAAAATAACATCTTCTATCTGAGACCCTCTTCAGACGTGCAAAAAATGTCTTCATCTGGGAATTCGGAGACCCAAAAATTGGTTCCTTCCTTGGGGTTATCGATAAGGTAGTCGGATATGGCCCTCCCCTCCATGGCTTTCTTTGTGACGTACACAATATCGAACTCAGTTAGCAATATCAACCAGCGATCCATTAAGATTGACAGAGCGAGTTTATCTAGAAGGTATTTTATGGGATCCATTAAGGATAATAGTTTGATGGGAAAAGTAATCATGTAGTGTCGTAACTTCTACATGACCCAAACCAGAGCCACACACGCTTTTCTCCAAGGCAGTGCAGTTGACTTCGTACCTAGCTAGTTTTTTACTAGAATAGCAGATGGATTTTTCTTTATAGAATTCCTTAATGTAGTAAAGCCCCTATTAGGGTATCAGTAATAGTCAAGTACAAGAGGAGGGGGAGACCTGGTTGTAGAGTCATAAGCATCGGAAGTCGATGAGGTATTGCTTAATTTGGTCAAAGATTTCTTAGCATTCCCTATTCCAAACTTTGGTCGAATCCTTCTAAAGAATTTTGAAAGTGGGTTCGCAGATACAGGTCAGTTGGCTAATGAACCGACTCATTTATTGCAATTTACCTAGAAATCCTCAAACTTTAATATTTGTCCAGGGTGATGGCATCTTGAGTATGGCTAGTTTGCTTAAATTCCTTTCACAATGACCATAAACCCCAAGAGTTTCCCTTAATGATGTCAAAAATGCACTTCTGTGGGTCGAGACACATCTGGTACTATCGCGGTCACTCAATGAATTTTTTCAGGGCAATAATGTGGCATTCACGGGTCTTGGACTTGATGATCATGTCATCAACATAGACTTCGACCTCTTTGTGAATGAGATTGTGCAGGAATAATTATGGCATGCCTTTGGTAGGTAGCCTCGACATTCTTGATCCCTAATGACATGACTGTATAGTAAAAATATCCCTGAGGGGTGATGAAGGTAGTTTTCTCTTAGTGGTAAGGGTGCATCTTGATCTGGTTATAACCAACAAATCCATCGGCAAATGATTTGAGGGCATAGTTGGTCGTATTGTCCACGATTATGATGATGTTTGGTAATGGGTAATTATCTTTTGTAAATGCCTTGTTCTAAATTTGATAGTTGACACACATGTGAACTTTTCCTCCTGACTTCGGCATGGGTATGATATTTGTGAGCCATATAAGGTATTCAACCACGTGAATGAAACCCACGTCTAGTTGTTTGACTACCTCTTATTTGATATTGAGTGGCCATTTTGTCCAGAGTTTTCTCAACCTCAACATGATCGGTTTGCATTTTGAGAATGTGTAGGATCTCATGTTGAGCTATTTTTGGGTCAATGCCAAGAAAGTCATCGTAGGATCACACGAAGACATCAGTAAAATATTTTGGCAGCTCTTTAAATTGTGATCGTTCATCCTCATTAAGGATGTACCCTACCCTAATCTCGCACTGGTGGCTACTATAACCAAGGTTAATAACAATAGTCTCATCATCATTAGTTTGATTGCGGTTATGTTATTTATTATTTTCCTTATTGAGATCAGTTAAGAACTATTCATTTACAAAATCATCATCATCAAAAGTTTGATTCGAATCAATGCAATTAATGTAAGGCACAACAAGATACTTAAAATCCTCATTTATTTCGTTTTGAATGAAAATGGAATTGAGAACCTCGTCAAAAGAGGTCTCATCTACATTTACATCAGGAAAAGGAGAAATAGATGCAAGTGCAGAGATATAAGTAGGATAAGTAGCAGGGTTTGGCTGAGCTTGAGCAGGCTAGACTGCAATGGCATGCCAGTTTAGGAGAGGCATATCAACAGTTATGATATGAGCAAATGAGTATGACGGTGCAGCATCTAGGCAGATAATATAGAGACTCAGCCCCAGTATCTGTAGGTCAAAGGATTCTTTGGAGTCACTACCCTCATAGTTCTCAGTAATTTCCATGGTTTTCTCGGTAAGAGGTTGTACTTCATGTTTCTTATCTTTATCCCAAGTGTTTTTGTCTTAAAAGAAGGTCTCCAGCCCTGATGTCATCTTCTTATCAGCGGGATCATACCACGGTTCAAAGAATCCACAGAAGGGAAGTATTCACCCTCCTTGATAAATCTTCTATTCAGAGAGTCTCCCAAAATAGTCTTTTCATCCTCTAAGCTTCTCATTGTTCGCGATCGGCGGAGTGCTTTGAGTTCAGTTGGTGATGGTTGGTAGCCCAGGCCACATGGGGAAAGGATTCTTTCAAGACTATGGGATCAAGGATTCCTTGATGAAATCACCCTATCCCTATTCCAAGCATGAAGTGCATGTTCTTGAACATCTGGATCACATTAACGTTATTCTGAGGGTTGTGTTCTAGAAAAACTCAATTTTTAAAATTTCCCCTGTTGGAACGTGGAGTGGGTCGATCTTAAGATCGAATTGGAACATGTCATGGATCCCATGATGAATCTCTAAGAATGGATTATTGGTGTTGGAACTATCTGAACTGTCATCATCCCCCAAAATGGTGATAACTTGGCCTTTAGTAAAGAACTTTAGTTTCTGATGAAGAGAAGAGGATGCCCCTCGAATGTTATGGATCTATGGATAAATAAGGAGCAAAATTAAATAAGTGGGTATGCCTATGAATAAAAATTCGTTTGAAGAGTTAATAGGTTCATCCCCTAGTGTAAGCTTTATAGGACCCATCACCTCCCGAAAGGTGTTGCCATAAGCGCGCACAGCAGCAGATGTAGGAGAGAGGTCACTGACTTTTAATCCCAAGAAGCTGAAGGTTCTAAGAGGATAGACATTAAGAGCAGATCCATTGTTGACAAGTGATAAGGTGTTGCCATAAGCGCGCACAGCAGCAGATGTAGGAGTGAGGTCACTGACTTTTAATCCCAAGAAGCTGAAGGTTCTAAGAGGATAGATATTGAGAGCAGATCCATTGTTGACAAGTGATAGTGAGACTATCTTCCCCAACGCTTTCACGGAGATGTTGATAGCATAATTATGATCAAGGCCAAACTTTGGGATTTCTTCTTCGAAAAAAGAGTGGAGTCTGTTAGAGGTTAAGGATCTAATCATATGCATGGCTTCTTCGACAGTGGTCGAAGGAGAAACTGTGGGTCTAGTGAGAAGATTTAAAATGGCATTTTGTTATAACTCGGAGGATATAAATAGTCCCCACAAGGTGATATTGGCTTGGATTTTCATGAGCTGATCGACAACTTTCCTTTCTTCAATCGTCATTTTTGGCATTAGAAGCTCTTCGTTAACTCCCTTTCCTTTGCTTTCTCCGACTGAATGGGGAATTAGATCTTTATAGTACCACCCTATTCTAGTTATGTGGATTACAGAGGCAGGGAAATTAAGAAACCCGTGGCTTCGGCTATTTCGGGTTGAATGGACATTTTGTTGATTTCCCCTAATAAATCTTTGAAAGAGATCATTCCATACAAACAAACAACTGAACTGGATTCTTCATGATTCAGCTCATCATCTGAGTTATCAAAGTCCTTATATCTGGTGGTGATGGTGTCTTCTTGCCAAGAGTAATTAATGCATTCGACAACCTCTAAGACTTCATTTTACATGTTTTCCCACCCAGCGGGGAAAAGTAAAAGTGAAGGGAACTGCAGTCCTTAAAGTTTCAAGGACATGAGCAACTCAAAAATGATGTCGATTTCTCCTATTTGATGAAATATATCAACCATGGTTTGCACAACCTCATCTAGAATGGTTTACTCAATCGGTACCACCTACTCATATGATTCTCGATCCTACTTTCGAACTTCCATGAATAGTCCATTGAATTTCTAGTAGTCGATGGACATCCCGATGGGCAATTTATGCCGAAACTTTTAGAGTTGGTCTAACACATCGAGTAGTTCCATGCCTCCCCTCCGATTGAGAGATAATGACAATAAAGGATCTTGTAAGAAGTCATAGATCTTTATCAACAAGGTATTAGGGTGCAAGATAAAGGACGGGCAAACCTTGAGAGGTTTGGGTGAGACTGTAGGAGTGATGGGTACTTTGACAGACATGATCTGGAGAGAAGAGTCAAACTCTAGGTTTTTAGCTTGGATACTGTGCAGAGCTAGGATGGCCATCAGATCTGGCTGAATATTTGGTGCTTGATTGATATTCTCCATGAACAGCTTTCGTAGGTAGACCCAAATTCCATTAAAATAGTAGAAGAAGCAGCGAAGCTTCAGGGCGGTTTGACGGAACACCAAAGCTAATAGGGAGCCAAGCCAAAGTCAGTTATGCGATCTACGTGAGAGGGAAAATAATTTGGGTTTATTTTTAGAAAAAATGCGAGATTTTTTGCCACTCTGAAAAATGGGAAGAAAATGTTTTTGGTATTCTTTTTTAAAACGGAAAAACTGAGAGAAATCTTAGCATGATTATTATTATTATTATTATTATTATTATTATTATTATTATTATTATTATTATTATTATTATTATTATTATTATTAGAATTATTATTATTATTATTATTAGGTTTTCACTTGTATTATATTTGACTAAATGCAAGAAAATTATATACAAGACCTGAGCCTGGGAAAGATAGGGTTTAAAATATAAAACACAACTTGACTAGTTTCCAGGCTCACGGATAGGTATCTGTTTTAAAAATGGACGAAATAGAGCAAAAATTCGGGCTATCTGTCGACCTAGAATTTCGGTAGAGTTTTGCATGGTAATTGAAAAACTAAATATAAGTGCCCTAAGGTTGATGCCTATATGAGGTTCATGCACTTGTTGGTTTAGTGGAAGGGTTATCCTATTTGGCATGACTTCCATGATATACCTCTTGCCTATAAGGGCAATCATTCATTGGTGCGCGTGGACAATCCATTTCATATACCTGAGTTTACATGAATTGTTTCGTGATATACCTCGTGGGGATGGTACGTGTTAGAGCAAATCCGATATACTCAAAGTACGTGAACAAGTTCCTTGCTATATTCTTCCCATCATGAGTTCAGTCAAACAGTACGATGCGAGGGGAACCATTTGATATACATGGAAGGTACAAGGCCAATTGAAGGTGATAATCATATTGCTTAAGTTAACCGCGCCCCCACGAAGATGGCACCCATCACAAAGTAACCCCCCCCAATAGGGGACAAAAATTTGGCAATATTGCCATGATCTGGTGATGTAGTGTGCAAAAATGCACGAGTCTTAATTAGTATCTTATGGAGAGAGATATTTATTTGCACGCTAAGTAAGGGGAGTACTACCACTATGAGGGTGAATAAGAAAAGTAAATCTAACATGGAGAATGAAGACTATACTAGGCATGGTGATAGGGAAGCATGTGAATATACAAGTGAGTGAGATGTGTAAGGTGAGAAAGCGACATGGGAATAATGTGAGTGATCATGTGAATATAAACAAGTGAATGTGTGTTCTAGTGAGCCTACAAGTGGTGTTTGACATATGTAAGTGAGCATAGATATATATACGAGTGAGAAAAGTGTGGGTATGTGCTAGTGAAGTTAAGCATGGATAATCTACAAGTGGTGTGTGGATCATATAAGTAGAGGCAAAACAATATACAAGTTTAAGTTTGTGAAGTGAGCATGGAGAATATATACAAGTGTGCCAAGTGAGCATGTACAAGTGAGTGAAAAGTGAGATATACATGAGAAGAGAGAATAGTAGAGATAAGCATGAGATAGGAATACAAATAAAATAAGTAAAGGAGTAAAGGGAACAAGCAAGTAGAGGCATATGTACACATGTAGAAAAGTAGGAGGGCAAAGAATAACACCCATGTAGAAATAGAGTCTAGCCCTCTTAAAAATCATCCCCTGCAGAGTCGCCATTATGGCCATCTAGGGTCAAATTTCTCTAGTGCGCACAGATACGAAGTTAGCCGTCATCAAATGGGGGTAACACAAAGAGATAATTTTGCCATCCTCTTTAACTAAAAATAGGCAAAATAATGTCATCGCCTGGATAGAACTGTATCAATGTGAAACAAATGCAAGCGAAACTAAGTAGTTCGAAAGTTTGAAAACTAAGTTACGAAATGGGAAGGTGTTAGGCACCTATTCCACCCTTTTGGTCTCTCATGAGCTAATCTTAAACTTCTCCTTTTTGATTACATGATGTGTGTGTACATGTGTATAATATAAGTTATGGGAGAATGAATCATCCAACTCGCGTCATGGAAGGGAATGAGCGGAGTCATTCTTAGTAGTGTTCCCTAAAATAATGATAAAAATAGGATGTAAGTGTTCACCTAAACACAAATAGCTGTAGAAGAGCGAATGTGCACATCGGATGAAACACAAGTATGTAGGTCTCTAAAACTAATAAAATATATGTAATAAGATATGAAAGATATATAAAATAAAAAATGGAAGAGGAGGACTCGAACCTCGAGATTGGCCCAAGACGCCTATGTAGGGTGGGGTTCAACCCATAATTTCAAACGTGGGACTCCTCTTATGTATATGTGAGGAAAATGTGTTTTAAGAGTGAAGACATAACAATGGAAGTTTGAACTTGGGGATTTTAAAGGCCTTATTTTTGTCTTCTTTTTTTATGAAAATAGGTAATGTGCAATATTACTAATAAAGAGTAGAGATTAGTGGATGGGATTTAAGGAAACAAAAGCATAAAATAGAAATAAGATGAATAACACTTAAAAGTGGATAAAGTAGAAAAAGGGGTTGAGTTTTAGACCTCCTTATGGATGCCTGTTGCTGACTTTGGAATGCAAGTGTGCTGATTTTGAGGTAGTACGGAAGTGGTGTAGAGAGGAGGGGTGAATTACCAAGTGAGGTAAGGAGGTGATTTAAGAGAATGTGACAACATGGACTTTTTGGGAAAGAAAAAGGCTCTAATTATGAGGATAACGCTCTCTGATTTTCTGAGGGGATTCCAAGGTTGTTGTGGTAGGGTGAGGTCATGGCCCTTTTATAGGAGCTAAGGGGGTACCGATCGACATTTCCCCTGACCTTCCTATTGGCATAAGGCCTGCCTTGCTAAGCAAGGAAAAGTACACCCCGCTAATAAGCAGGGTGACTGGGTTGGATAAAACGGGCATAAAATACAAATCGTAAGTCTGAATCGCGCACAGAGTGGACCGTTGGAAGGAATTCAGAACCCTTTAAGAATTCATTAGGCCACTCTAGGGTTCAGGAGTTAACCGAAGTTAAAAGGGTCTTGGAATCACCCGATGGTCTCTAGATAGGAGATTTTCGAAGGAAAACGGATCGTTCATCCTAATCGTAAGGCCAATCCACATACGGGGTGGACCGTTGGAAAAGAGATTCAGATCCCCTCAAGGATTCACTGAGCTTTGCTCAAACTGGAGAGCTGACCGGAGTCAAACAGGACTCGAAAGCACCCAATGACCTCGAGATCAGTACTCGAAGTATGACTGAGGGTTTATGGTGAATAAATGAGTGCTAGGGACCTAAGAAGGTGATTAGGGGGTCCTAGGATGGGGTGTTTACAGAACGATTATGCCATAAAGTAACTGGGCACAAATGTAAGGCTTCATAGTTGACATTATACAAACACATGGATTCTAACCCCTCAAGATAGGTGAAAAAGGCCTCAGTCATGAGAACCTCTATCTCACAAGAGCAAGAAACTTTGCAGAATAGGAAGAAGTTAAGGTGTGATTTAAAACTCCACCCCAAAGGGCCTTTTATACATGAAATCATCCATAAAAGAAGAAGGAATCAACCTCCTACTGCAACAACTGCTTTTGAGTACACAGAAGTGCAAGAGAAGGACAATCATGGATGAAAAATAACTTTGACCTGACCAATATGTCGATAGGCAAGCCAAGGGCTTTGTCGATTGGCATACCCCCTATTTTGGGATTTTCCCTATTTTTCCTCCTATATTATTTGCCAAATAAGTCCTTTCTTATCGAAAAAACCTTTTCACAAAGGTTTTCTTGAGTATTCCTTACTATAAAAGAACTTCGTAAAAATAAATATTTTAATTTCTTGCTTACTTTTGTAATAAATTAAACCCCGAGTGGAAAATGAAAGTGCAAGTAGACTGGGTCAATTAATTCAAGATAAATAAAGAAAATGAAAATGCATCATGTATATATTTTTCGTTGCATTTACAATTTACATGAATAAAAAAGAAAAAAAGATCAAGATTACCAGGACGCATCCCAAACTTTCCAAAAGATTGCTAACTAAAACCACTACTTTAAGCACCCCGACAAACACGCTGCCACGATGGTGAACAGTGGAACCTCCACTCCTAGATCTAGAATTCTCCTCAGAAGTCATTAGAGGCACCATGCAAGTTCTAGCCGCTTTCCTCGCGTGATCTGACACATAAGCTATCCAATCTCGGATATCCCGCAACCAAGATGCCGACATGCAAATAGACTATAAAAGAACGATCAAGAAAAGACAAGAAAATTAGTAACAGATAAATAAATCATAATCAAAGCGCAAAATTAAAAGGTAAAATCATACCTCCCTCCGAAGAACCTCCTTGGAAAGGGGAGTGAAACCATAACGTCACCTGAGGACGATGAGGCACTGAGACAACATGTTCGTCACCCAACTAAATGTAGTAAGAAGTAATGGAAAGGTGTTAGACGAGAATATCGGCCATCTCTGCCACTGTGCCACTCCTTGAGTTATGCGCTAAAGATACCAGCACACTGTTACCCCTCCCAGAGCTTGCCGATGGTAGGGTCACACAATCTATATCATAAATAGATTGTGGCTTCAACCAACTAGTCACAAATTTTAAATGATCATACCATGCGGTCACATCCATATAAAGTATATAGGGCTCACTCGCCATCACTATCGCCCTCGCCTCTTTCGATATCTCCTTTACCTTCCTCATATAATCAGGAGGCGCTGACGGTGGAACCTCTACCCCACCCTCCATCATTTTCCTCATCACCCTCTCTCCTAGGCATTAGACATACCCAAACTTGTGCGCCATCTGCATCTGGGCATGAATGCCCTTAATCCCCACAGCCCCCGAGGCCCGATGCTAGAGATATAACGTCACCTATCTCGAAATAAAAGTGAGTTATTAAAAATATAAAAATATAAAAAAATGCACAAAATCCAAAAAGGAGAAAATTGGATCCTAATATGATCACTCATCAATTCGTTTAACACAACCCTTACATCCTTCAAGGCTATGAATTCCTTTGAATTCCTATTCGACCTCCTCCATTGGTACATCTTCAGGAACTCCTCCGCCTCACTCACCTTCAAAGACACTAACCCAGTGTTGGCATCTAAAAATGATTTCTAGAGAAAGAGAAAGAAATTCATGTTTGGAGGTTTGAAAAATGAGAAAATCGTCCCTTTTTTATAAGGGACTAGGGGGTATGCTGATCGACAATCCCCTGGTCATGCCATCGGTAACAGCCTATCACCTTCCCTGAGAAGCCTAAGAGTCTGTGCTCGGTGCCGATAGGCACACCCCTGACTATGCCTATCGAAAACCCCTCTAATTTTTGTCATAAAAATTTCAAAAAAATCCAAAAATTTCCCAAAACATTTATAAAAAAATCCCAAAAAATTCAAAGACCTCCAAATTCATCAAAAACACTATTTTTCATAAAAGTAATTCATTTTTCAAAGAATAAAAAAGTTCTCAAAGATTTAAGAAAAATCTAGAAATTTCTACTTAAAATGCGTCTGCATCAACAAACCGTCGTAATTCTGACATCACACACTCATGTCAGCATACTCCCCAACAAAAACAGAACACACCACCTATCACAACCACTGACCGTCTGCATTTATTGACCTCTCCATCTTTTTAGATCCAGAGAACTAAGGTAGGTCCATAGAATTAGCCTCGACCCTCTGAATCAGGTCACTTTCACTTTTTAGGTTCGTAGAATTAACCTAGGCTCGTAGAATTGTTCTTAGGTCACTATTATTCTTTAGGTCTGCAGAATTGACCTAGAGTTGTAGAATTTTCTTGGAGCCTCTAAATCATGTCACTTTAACTCTTTAGGTCCACAGATTTGACATAGGCCTGCAAAATTGGCCTTGGCCCTCTAAATCATGTCGCTTTCACTCTTTAGGTCTTCAAAATTAACCTAGGGCCACAGAATTATCCTTGACCCTCTGAATTAGGTCACTTTCACTCTTTAGGTCCTCATAATTGACATATGCCCATAAATTGGCCTTGGCCCTTTAAATCAAGTAACCTCCACTCTTTAGGTCCGAAGAATTTACCTAGGCCGGCACAATTGAGCTTAATCTCATAATCAGGTCTCTCTAAACTCAATAAGTCTACAGAATTGACCTAGGCCCGCATAATTGGCTTCGGCCATCTAAATCAGGTCACTTTCACTCTTTAGGACCATATATTTGACCTAATCCCACATAATTGTCTTCAACCCTCTTAATCGGGTCGCTTCCAACTTCCTAGGCCCACGGTTACCCTAAATCCTCAATAGAAGCCTCGACCTACAGATTTGGTCTCTTACGCTCCTTAGGTTCTCAGAATGAGACCTTTAGCCCCAATACTCATAACTTTTCATAAAGGTGTATGTCTTTCAATAAACTTTACTTATCTTAAGCTTTCCCACTAAGGGGATCTATATACACCTCATTCTAGTGTCATTTAAGTGCCTTCTTATGTCCCTAACACCATCCCTTTCAGCCTTGGACCCCAAGTCCTACTCTAAACCCTGACCCATAGGCCGCTGGGCATTTTTTAGATCTATTTAACATTGGTTAACTCTTATAAATTGATATCATTTCAATGCATTTTGATAGGTCTCTGAATACCCTTTACAACGGTCCAAATCATGCACAAATCAGCCTTACGATTTGCGCACACTTGCATTTTTACTCCAAACCCTGGCTTAGAGGCCACCGGGTGCTTTTAATCTCCATTTAACTTTGGTCAACTCTCGTAATTGAGAGTATGCAAGGCTCTGAATACCATTTACAATATTCCATACCGTGTACAAATCGACCTTATGGTTCGCGTGTACTTGTCTTTTTACTCCAATCCCTGACCTAGAGGTCACCAGTCGCTTCCGAGCTTCGTTTGAATTTAGTAAACTCTCAAACCCGGGAGTAGCTCAATGAAATCTCTTTGGACTATGAATACCCTTTCCAACAGTCCCATTTGTGAGAGACTCAAACTTATGTTTGCATTTTATGCCCATTTGTCTGAGAAAGTACCTTTTGGACTACCTATAGGCACCCCTGGCCCTCTACCTATCGGCATAGGAGTACTTTTCTTAGCTCGCAAGACAGGGGTATACTGATAGGTAGGCTTAGGCCTATATTGATCTTCAAACCCCCTAACCCTAAAATTTTACTACTTAAGAAGGTCATGACCTCATTCTCAAGGACCTCCTTCTCAAAATCTGAAGAGCCTCTGCCTCAGAATTACCTTGCCATTTTCCAAAAAACATCATTTTATAAATATTCACTTGACCTTTCCTTATATCATTTTCACCTCATTATTGCCATCCATTTCCCCTGCCACTGCCCCACCTCTTCATCACCATAAAAACCCAGCCTACTTCACCTCAAAATCAGTAGCAAAACTTCACAAAATGTCTACTTCTACCCTTTTCTAGCTCATTTAATTAGTGTCATTTATCACACTTTCTTTACTCTTAGCATATCTTTTTCTTTATTTTTACTTTATCAACCTTAATAATCCTTTTTTCATTACTTATATATACAAAAATATAGTTTTATAAATCTAAAAAAAATCCCAAAGGGTTTAATCCTTAAACCCCAACATAGAATATTCCTCCCTTTTTCCCCTACACTTTCTCCACTTATGATTATTTTCTAAAAAAATAATGTGAATTCTAGTTTCGAGTTCATGGGTTAAATTCCGTCCTTATTTATTATCTAACTATGTGGACTTTTCTAGCTACTTAGGCATATCGATTCGAGTCCTGTTTTCTTATTTCCTCACTTTATTCTTTCTCACTTTAATTGGTATCAGACACACACACACACTAGTTTATATGGTCTTAGAGACCCCGTCAGACATGTATATTCACATCTTCATAGTGAATTATGATCCGATGTGTTACTCACATTACATTATATTTTCATATTTTTATTCTCATTCATTTTTGCAATCTCGTTAGACATGCATCTCCATTTCCTCATATTGGATTATAATCCGGTTTATTGCACATAGCATAGCCTTTTCTTTATTATATTTGTAGTGGCCCCATCAGACATGCGTACTCCTTTCCTTGTGATGGTTTATGATCTAGTGTGTTTCTCACATTTTGACTACCTTTTAGATTATCTTCTTTCTATTATATGTATACTCCTCAGAATGACTCATCCCCGTATTTTCCATGACGTGAGTACGACGATTTCTTTTCTCATTTATTTCACTCGGCACACATCATATGCATAAATTGTGTTTTAGAGAAAAAAGGATAATATTATCACAGCCCATGAGAGATCAAAAGGGAGGACTAGGCGCCTAACGCCTTCCCATTTCATAACTTAGTCCTCGAACCCATGATTTATTTGGTTTCGTATGCATTGGTTTGTCTTTGATGACATTTCTTTGGGGACAACTACATCTTTTGTCTGTTAAGAGAAAAATAGGTTGTCGACTCCATCTTTATATTTTTTCATCCATTTGACGACTGCCAATTCATGTTCGTAGGAGCCTGTGAATATCGCGAGTGGTGAAAAGAGGACTTTCTTCTTTGAACCCTGCACCTAAATTTCCTATTTTCGGGTTGAACCCTTGTCAAAAGAAATCCCAAATGGCCACATTTTATTTTGAGGGTGTTATAATTTAAAGAATATTGGTTTTACATAATGAGTCCATGTCAATCTAAATGTTTGATGCTATTGATTTGAGAATCATTAATATTTTCTAGGCTATATTGAATTGCGTATGCTTGTCCATTATGATTTCATTATTTGAAACTTGAAGCTAAATCTTAGTTTTATAAATTAATGCGGTCAAATAAAAGTCATTGGACATATCTTGAGTGGTTGGGGCATAATTCTTTTGTATTTTAGTTCACTCTCCTTCACTCGGTACCATATGTTTTAGACACATTTATGCCATATGAGTGTGGAAAGCTTATGTTTTTGTATCTTTTATGGTGTTTGTACCTACATATGCTTGTGTGTTATTATTATTATTATTATTATTATTATTATTATTATTATTATTATTATTATTATTATTATTATTATTATATATGGTTTGTTTGTTCTGAGTCTTTGTGTGCATTTAATCCATGTTTGTGACATGCTTCATAGTTTTATCTAATTGACATTGTAATTATCATATTCAATATCTAGTTTCAACCTAGGATGTCAATCAAGGGGCAAATCCTAGCTGACTTTATCGTTGAATTCTCCAGCGACCAGTCTACTAGACACCAATTACAGTTAACATGGGAAGTGATGAGAATGTTTAATGACCATTGAATAAGGTGAAATATGGACCCTTTATTTAGATGGATCCTCTAATTACATAGTATTATGAGTGGGGATAGTGCTGGTATGCTAGGAGAAAAGTTTCCCCAAGCAAGCAATACGCTTGGGATTTGAAGCCTCTAACAACGAAGCATAGTATGAAGCATTAATCGGAGGCTTAAAGGAAGGTATCAAATAAAATACAGGAGAATACAATGCCAAGGATTAATGAATGGATTCATACTTGGAGGAATCTCAAAGCTTAGTCACTCAGTTCAAACATGTGAAAGTGCATCAGTTCCCAAGAGGTAGCAACAGTCACGCTGATGCCATAGCCACACTTGCTTCAGCCAAAGGAGATCTCAAGTGAACAATCCAAATAGAATATCTTAGTCAACCCAACATCAATAAGGGGAAGTTTTTCGAGGATTGATTCGATGGTCCGTTACCTAAAAGAGGATATAATTCCTGATGATTAGAAAGAACTCAAGCCATCGACATTAACTCATAGATAGATCTTTCTGCAAAAATAAATAATGTAGACTCTTGTGATTACTGAAGAGTCTAAACTTTTTACCCTAAATATAATATCTCCTCGTATGTAACACAAATATAATGGCTGCCAACTCCAAGTCATAAGTCAAACAATGAACCTCGTGAGGCTCCAATTTTAGAGAGGCATACAAAATTAGCATATCCTTCTATATCAATACCCCCACCTAATCCATGTAGAGAAGCATCAGTATAGACCAAAAAAATCAACTCCACTCCTAGGTAAGGGAAGAACTAGCACAGAAATTAATTTTTCCTTGAGAATGTTATATGCTTGCTGACACTTCTCACTCCAAAAGATTACCACGCCCTTCTTTATTAACTTGGTCATCGGTCCAACTATTTTTGAGAAACCACAAATGAATTTCCTATAGTAACCTATTAAACCTAAAAATCTGCGGACCTCGGGATGTGTCTTGGGTTATCTCAAATCCAACATAGTTTATGCCTTACTCAGATCCAATGAAAGTCCCTTCTCTGACACATCATGCCCCAAAACTTCACTTCCTACTTACAAAACTCGCACTTAGAAAACTTTGCATAATGCTTATGCTCTCACAATGTTTGTAATAAAATCCGCAAATGTCATTTGTGCTCCTCCTTTGTCCTTCAATAGATCAGAATGTCATCAATAAAGACTATGATTAACTTGTCCAAATACAATCGGAACACCCGATTCACTAAGTCCATGAATATAGCTGGGGCATTAATCAACCCGAATGATGATGCTGGGAATCAGCACCACCGGGTAAGGTGTTTCCAAGCTCTTATGTATATAACAATGGCAGTACAGCTATAAAAAGAGGAGAGAAGGAGGTGAGGATATGAGGAGATTAACACCGGAATATGGGTGGTTCAGCCTGTTCTGGCCTACATCCACAGTGAGCGTGTGAGTAATATCACTAACAGATGGTACTAATGACCATGGATACAATTCCCTCGAGCTCTCTCTCTACTGTATATTTTGACAGGGTTTTTGCTAGGGTTGCATGAATGAGATCCTTTTGCATGGTAGGGGATGACCCCTATATATAATGCCTAGGGGGTGTAATGTACCCCCCATGCATGCAGTGAGCATGTGTGTGATATCCTCACCAATTGGGGAATGCCACCTGTCCTAGTCACATGTAAGCAATGATGATGAAATATTCTCCCCCATGTGGAGAATAATCTTGTTACAACTGATTTGTGTCTAGGTGTCCTTATCCAAATGTCAACAAATGCTCGGCAGTCAAGTTGGTGAATGGCCTCGGCCTAGGAGAGGCCGAGCTATAAAGGTTGGATGTCCGCTCAATCCGCGAAGTGTCATGAGGAATCTCGACCTGATGTCAGCCGAGGTATATGCTAGGGTCGGCCTGAGCTGAGGTTAGGCATGTGGCATGCTGATGTTTACTTATACCTCTAGTAACCTCGGCCCAAGCCGAGGTAGGATCCATGATGAAGGTGGATCGGTGGCTCCTTGTTATCTCGGCCTACTTATGGCCGAGGTTGCTATTCTTGGGCACTTGAGGGTATTGATATCTGCGACGTGTGTAGCATCCTTAGGGAGGTGTATATAGTACCTTCGGCCGGGGTCGAGGTAGTCCTGGACGAGGGATGATACCGGTGGTCCTTACCCCTTATTGGGCCTACCAATGTCTCGGCCACCATCTCGGCCGAGGTAGGTATCCCTGGCTGAGGTTATACTTGGGCATATCAATCACCCCCCAGCCCTTAGTCATTTGCGAGAGCAAGTGGCTAGGGGATTCTTGCCTCCGAGGCCTGTTCACCCCAAGGCCAACACCTGCGTGACACCTGTCCCAAGCCAAGGCGTGCCCACTTGGTTGGCATGTGCTGTCAGTTGTCCCTTGGGCTTCCCAAGGCAATGATGAGCCTTGGGAAATGTTCCCAAGTATTTAAAGGGCTAAAAACCTTTCTTCTTCCTTCTTCTTTCTCATTTTGCGCCTTCACACACAGTTTTCTGCAACCTACTCTCTCCGAAGCTTGCCCTCGTTCCAGTGCTTATTCTGCAGGGGAATACCTCGCTTCTTGCGCGACTTCTTCTATCTTATTCATCAACTCACCTTCAGGTATCCTCCCTCTCCATTTCCTTCACTTTTGGTACTTTTTAATTTGAATTTTCCGGTGAGCACTTGAGTTTTCCGGTGAGCACTTGAGTTTTCCGGTGAGCTAGGTTTCCTATAAAGATTCCTTGGTTTGATCCTTGTTCCCCTTAACTTTTCAAGCCAAATTCGTTTGTAGTTTTTTGGATTTTTCCTCAAGTTTAGGGTCTGTGAAAGCTTTGGGTCGTCCCCTGATGCTCAGACCCCTGTACCAACTTCTTCAAGACTTCCCATCTCTTAGAGAAAAAACCTTAGAGAAAATTAGGCAAATAGAGAGAGCTCAGGAAGAAGCTTGTAGGTCACAGGAGTTCCCTGTCAGACCTCTCTTTCCTCCACCTCTCAAGGTGGTATACCCTCGTCCACCTGAGAATTTCTATCAGACGGACGTCTCTATCAATAACTTGCCGATGTCTGAGTCTGAGTCTTCCACCTCTGACCCAATGTCTGTGGACTCTTTCCAAGAGGCCATGGATTTTACTCCTCAGGCTGGTCAGGACCCTGACCAGGCTGAGGTCTCTAGCCGCGCCTCATCTCAAAACGGCACGGGTACCTCAGGTTCTTCTTCCGAGGTTGAACTTGTTGAGCCAAGTGTGGCTGTGCTACCCATTCTAAACGCCATCCCCCTGTCGGTCGTTACCGGGGCCGAGTTTGCTCAGAGGTTCCCTGGTCATCCGTCCACATCTGCTCCAGCCGACGTTGAGTCTGACGACGATGAGGATACCGAGAGTGATGTTGACACATCTGAGGCGGCCGAGTATGAGAGCACAGTTACTGAGGTGGACCTATTGCACTTCAGGTACCTATACTCCATCAGTCCTTCTATCCATTTAAGAAGACCTCTGAGGGAGGAGAGGGCCTACCATGGCCAAGAGGGAGAGATCTGCTTGTACGAGCAGATGTTCAAGTTAGGTTTTCATCTTCCCTTTCACCCTGTCATCAGATCCATCCTTTCCTTCATTAACTTGGCCCCCTCACAGCTCTCTCCCAATGCTTGGAGAGTTATTATAGGGGCCATCATCTTGTGGAGGGCGGTCCACCACTCTGACCTTCCCGTTCAGGTCTTTGCTAGTTGTTACATCCCCACCTCAGCCAAGAATCATCTGAGCTACTATCACTTCGTGGCTCGGAGGCCTGAGAAAAAGATGCTCTTGGTCACTCAGACCTCTAATCATAATTGGAAACCTCGGTACTTTTTTGCCTCAGGGCCGTGGGAATTTGGTTCTTCCATCCATGAGCCGAGAATACCCCTGAAATGGGGTAAAGTCACCATGTCTGCGAGGGCCGATCCTGGACTAAGTGTTCAAAACGGCAAAAAGGTGAAGGCCCTGCAAGACCAGGGGGCCCATGGGATGTTTATCAAGTTCGAGCATCTGCTAACCCCCCAATATCTCTCCGGGACGAGCTTGGGTGGAAGTCCCCTAGCTGAATTTGGTAAGGATTTTTCTTTTTATTCTAAGTGTAGCCTCTTATCATACATACTTTATTTCTGAGTCTTACCTTTTCACTTTTACAGAGAGACCCTCAGTCATTTCAGAAGAGTTGTGGGAGATGGCAGCCCCAAGCTTAGCTAGGCTTGTCAAGAAGACTGATTTAAATGCTCCTCCACCTGCCCCCTCAACATCTAAGTCCAAGAAGAGGGCCCCTGAGGTCCATCCCCCTGAGGATCAGAGGCCGAGCTCTAGGCGAAGGCAGACTCCAGACGCTGCGATTCCCATAACAGCCGACACCTTAGCTGCTCGTCTGGATCAGCTGAAGCTTACCGAGAGCGTGGTCGGCAACAGCAGGCAGGTCATGGACGCCCTTGCCAACGTGATGACTGATGCAGACAAGCGCTTTTACAGGGCCATGGACACTCATATGCTGGTTGAGTTCGGCCTCCACAGAGCCGTACAGGTATGGCTCGTCCATTGTGTTACCTCTGAATTTACTGAATTTATTTCCCTCTTACCTCTTCACTGTCTGTGCAGAGTGTGACTGCCATGTACCAGTTATCTAACTGGGCCCTGAGGAAGTTGCCTCTGATCTAGAAGGGGTAGGAGGCTGAGCAGGTGGAGATCACTCTGAAGGCCGAGGTCGACCGTCTGAGGACGGAGTTACAAAATGCCGAGACCAAGACACAAAATTCTGAAAACAAGGCCCAAGGCCTAGAAAAGGACATCTCTGCACTCGTCCAGAGCCACACCAAGGCCCTGAAGGACAAAGATGATGCCCTGCAGAGGAAGGTTAATGCTGCCGTGAAGGCCTCTCTTGCAGATGCCTCGGAGAAAATAATTGCTGATTACAAGGTCTCCGACGAGTTTGTAGGTTTTGGTCTTGAATACCTTGAAAGGGATATCAAGGCCACTACCAAATGGGCCGAGGTCAGGGAGGCCGAGGTTGGTACCATAAAGGCCTCAGACTTTGTGGGCCTCGTCCTTGCTGACGCCCAGTTTGCCCAGGCCTTGCAAGAGATAGAGGATGAGGTTGCTGCCCCTGGTCAGACTGTTACTCTGGGAGGGACTGATCTAGAAGGGACTGACCCAGCAAATGAAGTGGCTGAGGTGACCAATGCTGAGCAGACCAATCCAGACGAGACATCAAATGTTCCTCCCTCAGATGTTTGACTTGGCCTTTGTTTCTCTGATTTTTTTTTTACTTGTAATCTTGCTTATAAATGTTCTGTACCTCTGTTTTTTCTGAGACATTTAAATGTTATGTAATTTCTTCTATTGAATGCCAAGGTCTTCCTTTATCTTGATCTGTGAATTTATTTGAATGCTATGAACTCTCTGAAGTCATTACTTAATATGATGCCATAACCATTATTTAAGAGTCTGAGGTCCTCTAACTAAGGTGTCTGAGCTCAGACCTCGTCACCATCGAGTGATGTTATGAGGGTCTGAGGTCATCACCTGGGCCGAGGTATGCCTCATAATAAATCACCAAATTAATGATGTTAAGGGTCTGAGGTCCTCTAACTAAGGTGTCTGAGCTCAGACCTCGTCACCATCGAGTGATGTTATGAGGGTCTGAGGTCATCACCTGGGCCGAGGTATGCCTCATAATAAATCACTAAATTAATGATGTTAAGGGTCTGAGGTCCTCTAACCTAGGTGTCTGAGCTCAGACCTCGTCACCACTGAGTGATGTTATGAGGGTCTGAGGTCACCACCTGGGCCGAGGTTAGCCTCATAATAAATCACCAAATTAATGATGTTAAGGATCTGAGGTCCTCTAACTAAGGTGTCTGAGCTCAGACCTCGTCACCACCGAGTGATGTCGTGAGGGTCTGAGGTCACCACCTGGGCCGAGGTTAGCCTCATAATAAATCACCAAATTAATGATGTTAAAGGTCTGAGGTCCTCTAACCTAGGTGTTTGAGCTCAGACCTCGTCACCACTGAGTGATGTTATGAGGGTCTGAGGTCATCACCTGGGCCGAGGTATGCCTCATAATAAATCACCAAATTAATGATGTTAAGGGTCTGAGGTCCTCTAACCTAGGTGTCTGAGCTCAGACCTCGTCACCACCGAGTGATGTTATGAGGGTCTGAGGTCATCACCTGGGCCGAGGTATGCCTCATAATAAATCACCAAATTAATGATGTTAAGGGTCTGAGGTCCTCTAACCTAGGTGTCTGAGCTCAGACCTCGTCACCACCGAGTGATGTTATGAGGGTCTGAGGTCACCACCTGGGCCGAGGTTAGCCTCATAATAAATCACCAAATTAATGATGTTAAGGGTCTGAGGTCCTCTAACCTAGGTGTCTGAGCTCAGACCTCGTCACCACCGAGTGATGTTATGAGGGCCTGAGGTCATCACCTGGGACGAGGTATGCCTCATAATAAATCACCAAATTAATGATGTTAAGGGTCTGAGGTCCTCTAACCTAGGTGTCTGAGCTCAGACCTCGTCACCACCGAGTGATGTTATGAGGGTCTGAGGTCATCACCTGGGCCGAGGTATGCCTCATAATAAATCACCAAATTAATGATGTTAAGGGTCTGAGGTCCTCTAACCTAGGTGTCTGAGCTCAGACCTCGTCACCACTGAGTGATGTTATGAGGGTCTGAGGTCACCACCTGGGCCGAGGTTAGCCTCATAATAAATCACCAAATTAATGATGTTAAGGGTCTGAGGTCCTCTAACTAAGGTGTCTGAGCTCAGACCTCGTCACCACCGAGTGATGTCGTGAGGGTCTGAGGTCACCACCTGGGCCGAGGTTAGCCTCATAATAAATCACCAAATTAATGATGTTAAGGATGGAACGAGAATTTATCATGGAAACTGATCTTTATTAACAACCTCTTCTCAATAAGATGGTACATTTACAATTTACAAAATAGATGCAACATCATATGAAGTATCTCTTTAGGTGGTCAGCATTCCATGGGTTGGTGAAGGGTTATCCCTCTAGGTTTTCTAGCCTATACGTGCCAGGAACAACCTCTTCCGTTACTCTGTAGGGGCCATGCCAGTTCGGGTGTAGCTTGTTTGTTTTCTATAGGGTCTTCTTAAGCACTAGGTCCCCTACCGCAATGGGTCTTGATTTCACCCTTTGATTGTAGAATTTTGCTGCTCTCTGTTGGTATGCTGCTTTCCTGACCTCTGCGTCTTCCCTTATTTCTTCAATTAGGTCCAGGTCTAACCTCCTCCTTTCCTCGTTGCTGTCAGGATCGTAGGTCTGAACTCGATGAGTTGGTAAGCCTATCTCCGTTGGTATGACGGCTTCTGAACCGTGTGCCAGCATGAATGGGGTTTCTCCTGTGGGCGTCCTCGCTATGGTCCTGTAAGCCCGCAGCACGGCGTAGACCTCTTCTATCCATCTCCCCTTCGCGTCTTCTAACCTCTTCTTGATTCCATCCAAGATGGTTCTGTTCGTGGCCTCGGTCTGGCCATTAGCCTGAGGTCGACCAGGAGATGAGAAGAACTGTTTAATCCCCACACTTTGGCAATACTTCTCTAAGGAGGAGTTCTTGAACTGGGTACCATTATCTGAGATGAGCGTGTTTGGGAGGCCATACTTACATATGATGTTCTTCCAGATGAACTGAAAGGTCTTTTGCTCCGTAATCGTTATCATTGGCTCGGCCTCTACCCATTTTAAAAAGTAGTCAATGGCAACTATCAAGAATCTATAGTTGTTGACTGCTCTTGGCAAAGGTCCTACTAAGTCAATTCCCCATACCGCGAAAGGCCACGGAGAAGAGATTGATGTCATAGGCTGATGGGGTTGGTGGGGGATAGTGGCGAACCTCTGACATTTGTCGCACTTCTTCACATAGTCAGCAGCGTCCCTAAACAAGGTTGGCCACCAGTATCCTTGAGTGATGATCCTTTTGGCTAAGGGTCTTCCTCCTATGTGGCTGGAGAAGGAGCCTTCATGAACCTCCTGTAAGATCTGAGGTACCTCCACAGGATGCACACATCTGAGGAGGGGCAAAAGAAACCCCTTTTTATACAAGACGTCTCCTATCAATGAGAACTTTACAGCCCTGTATCTCAACTTTTTTCTTTCCACCTTAGACTCAGGTAGCTCCCCCTCTCTTAGGTATCTGACGAGCGGGTCGATCCAAGAGTTTCCTGGGTTCACATTGTGACAAGGGCTACGTACCTCGTCCTCCTCTATGCTTGCCTTTCCCAGGACTTCAATTGGGATGGTTCTTCCCAAGTCTGTCTTCATTGCCGAGGCCAGTCTTGCCAATGTGTCAGCGTGATTGTTGCTCAATCTCGGCACTCTCTTCAGTTTGGCCTCTTCAAAAAACTCTAGCAATCCTCTTACCTTTTTTAAGTACCTGGCCATCCTTTCGTCTTTAGCCTCATATGACCCCAACACCTGGTTAACAACCAACCTTGAGTCTCTATGCAGTAGGAGCCGCTTTACCCGCAGAGTTGTTGCCAGTAGGAGACCCGCTATCATGGCCTCATACTCAGACTCGTTATTTGAAGCCTGGAAGTTGAATCTCAAGGCATATTCAATGTTGGTGCCATCTGGAGCCGAGAGTACTAGCCCCGCGCCGCTTCCACCATCACAGGAGGATCCATCCACGAAGAGGCTCCACACGTCTTCGTCTGAAGAGAAGACCCCTTCTCTCATTACCCCTTTTTCGAAGAGGTATCGATCCTCTTCATTTTCTTCTATTCTCCTTCGAGTCTTACCTGGGACTACCTTTTCTCGGCCTTGGAAGACGTTTGGCTCTGCCTCTTCCGAATTTCGGAAGACACTACGGTTTGTCTCTTCGCCATCATCCAGGCCTTTCTCTGTCTCGGCCTCTTCTGAACCTCTATCTGCCTCTTCCCAAGTGAACTCTGTGACAAAGTCTGCGAGGGCCTGCCCCTTGATGGCTGTCCTGGGTTGGTAAGTAAGATCAGACTCTCCTAGTTCAATGGCCCAGGCCATCAATCTCCCGGACTTCTCAGGCTTGTGCAGGACCTGCCTTAGTGGGGAGTCCGTAAGGACTATCATAGAGTGAGCTTGAAAGTAGGGTTTCATTTTCCTTGAAGCATGGATAAGAGCATAAGCCAACTTCTCCATTCGGGGATAGTTTTGTTCAGACCCTTGTAGGGCCTTACTGTTAAAGTACACAGGTCTCTGAACTCCACCTTCCTCTCGTATGATGGTCGTGCTAATAGCCGACTAAGAGATTGCTAGATACACAAACAACCTTTCTCCCGCAATGGGCCGGGACAGCAGCAAAGGAGACCCTAAGTAGGACTTGAGTTGATCAAAAGATTTTTCACACTCTTCATCCCACTGGAAGGCTATCCTTAGAACCTTGAAGAATGGAAGACACTTATCCGTTGCCCTGGAAACAAACCTGTTTAGGGCTGCCACTCTTCCAGTCAGTCTTTGGACATCTTTGATACTCCTAGGAGTCTTCATGTCGAGCAATGCCTTGATCTTCTCAGGGTTTGCCTCAATCCCCCTTTGGTTAACGATGAACCCCAGGAATTTCCCAGCTCCTACCCCTAAGACACACTTCGCCGGGTTGAGCTTCATTTTGTACGAGTCCATGACATCAAAGGTCTTCTCAAGGTCCGCCACGTGAGTACATGCCTTCAGGCTCTTCGTTAGCATATCGTCCACGTACACCTCCATGGTCTTACCTTGGAGATGAGACGCTGATATGTTGCCCCCGCATTTTTCATACCAAAGGGCATTACCTTGTAACAGTATGTCCCCTTGTCAGCGATGAAGGCCGTCTTCTCAGAGTCTTCGGCATCCATGAAGATTTGGTTATAACCTGAATAAGCATCCATGAAGCTCATGAGCTCGTGCCCTGCTGTTGCGTCCACCATCTGGTCTATCCTAGGTAGGAGATAGCTGTCCTTCGGGCAAGACCTATTCAGGTCTGTGAAATCTACACACATCCGCCACTTTCCATTGGCCTTAGGCACGATCACTGCATTTTAGAGCCACTCTGGATAGGTGACCTCTCGTATGAACTCGTCCTCTTCCAACTTTTTCACCTCTTCCCGAATGACCTCATACTTCTCTCTGGAGTAAATTCTTCTCCTCTTCTTGATTGGCCTGGCATCCCTGTCCATGTTGAGTTTGTGGGTCATGACCTCAGGGTCTATACCAGGCATATCGGTGTGGCTCCAGGCGAAGACACTCTGCCTCTTCCTGAGAAGGCTTACCAGCTCTGCCTTAATCTTTGGTTCTAGGGCCTTGCCGACTTGGACGGTTTTTTCTGGCTCGTCCTCATTTAGGACGATGGATTCTACCTCTTCCGCGGCCTCGCCCTTCTTTAGCTTTGTTTCAACTCTCGGGTCAAGAGTGTCTATGCTGTAGGTGACGGTTGCTCTCTTATGGGCCTCCCTCTCTTCAGCTAAGTTGAAGTAACACTCCCGTGTCGTGGTCTGATCCCCCTGCACTTCCCCTACCCCATAAGGAGTCGGGAATTTTAGCATTTGATGGACCGTTGACGGCACGGCTTCAAACTCCTTGAGGGCTACTCTTCCGATGATGAGGTTGTAGGCCTAGAAGACATTCTCGTCCATAACAAAAAAGTTTATCTTCTTAGTCAGCCTCTTAGGCCACTCATCCCCCATGCGCACATCCATCTCATACATGCCTAATGGGTGCACTTTCTCACCACTGAAGCCTATCAAGGGGTGGTGGTATGGCACTAGCCTTGATCTGCTAAGACCCAAGCTCTTGAAACAAGGCCAGAACATCACATCTGCTGGGCTTCCCCCATCTATGAGGATTCTCCCTACATCGCACCCATTCACCCTTGTCGTTATGACCAAGGGGTCATCATGGGGGGCTAAGATGCCCTTGAAGTCGATCCGAGAGAACCCCACCACTAGGGTGTCCATGTCCACCTTCGTTCTCTTCTGTACAGCGTCAGAAGACGTCAGGTTCACAACCTCAGGCTTGACCACCGACTTGGCTTCCGCTACATGAGCCTTTCTATCGGCTACCTCAGAGCCTCCTCCTGCGAATCCCCCACATATGGTGCTAACACCAAAGGAGACCATTCCTACCCTCTTCACTGGGGTGTTGTCATCCCTAGGTGGGAGATCTGGGTCATCTCCATCATCGCCCTCTGAATCATCATGCCTTCTAGCCGGGACATCGCCACGGCACCTGTCGTCTCTTCTTTTCCTAGGGTCTTCTCTTCCACCTTTTGGGGCCTTGCCATCCACATACTTTCTTAGCTTCTCGGATTTTAGCATCTTTTCAATCTCGTCCTTCAGGGCAAAGCATCTGTCTGTGACATGGCCGTGATCCTGATGGAACTCACACCAGAGGTTTTTATTCCTCTTATGTGGCGGGGCCTTCAATTTCTCTGGCCACCTCAGAGCCCGGTCAGTCTTGATCTCATTAAGAATGTGTTCATAGCTCACAGTCAGACGAGTGTAATGAGCGAACTTGTCATTTGCTGACCGCTTCTTCCCTTCTTTCTTGCCCTGGGACCTCCCCGCGCTACCACGGTTCCCCTCTTCGTATTTGGCGGTCATCGCCTCTTCTGCATTCATCACTTTCCCTACAGTGGACAACAGCTCTGCCATAGACTTGGGGGGTCTTCCGCCAGCTTCCATAGTAGCTTTCCCTTCTGGAGGCCTCCTATAAGGGCGGTCATGGCTATGCTCTCTTCATAGTCCTCCACCTCTAACTTTTCCTTGTTGAATCTTGCTATGTAGTCTCTTAGGCTTTCACCCTTAGCCTGTTTGACATATAGGAGGTGGGTAGTCTTATTCTGAGGTCTTACCCCAAAGCAGAAGTTATGGATGAACTGCTCGGCCAACCCCTTGAAGTTTTCGATTGAATTCTTTGGAAGAGAGGTGAACCAGCTATGCGCGGCCCCTGTCAAGGTTCCTGAGAAGGCCCTGCACTTCATCTCATCAGGTATTGAGTAAATATATGCGGCTGACTGATACATCTCGATATGGTGCACTGGGTTAGTGCTGCCATCATACTTAGGAGTCACCGTAAGAGGCTTGAACTTAGCGGGGGTTGGGAACCCCACTATCCTAGCTACAAACGGGGAGCCCTCCGAGTAGCCCCTTTGTAATGGGTCCCTACTCTTCATGAGGTCCCTTATCTTCTCCTCGAGACGTTGGATTGAGTCATTCCAGGGTCTTCTCTCATCAACTTGGTCGAGGTTATCCCCTGCCACCTCTCTGCGGTGGACAGAGGGTTCCCCAGCCGAGACCCGCTGACTGTTGACCTCTTCTTGCTCCCTGGCTCTTCTCTCCATGGGTCGGCCTTGATCTGGCCGAGCCTGCCTATCCCCTCTTTGGGAGCCTACCGCACTCCTTGACCTTGATAGCCTGTGTCTTAGGTCATTAACTGGTCCCAGCCTCTCGAAGGTCGAGCCTCTGCTCAACCTGTTGAAGGCCGACCCTCTTTGTTAGGCCTCTTCTCTTCTTCGGCCGACACATCCTTGGCTTTGCCTAAGAGGTCGTACGGTGTTATCTGACACCTCATATGGCTCCCAGCAGTCTTCTGGGGCCTCTTCTGCTCCCAGGTCATCATACCTGTCCTCTGGGCAAGGGTTTCCTTGCCTCCCCAAGCGCAAGCGCCTAGGGTCAGCAACGTCCCTCCTCCGCTGAGGTGCAGGTTGGTCCTTCATCGGTGCCTGGGGTGGTCCCCTGGCGTCTGGCTGTGGATGAACCTCCGCCGGAGTGATCATATCCGGTGAGACCCCAGGCGGTCTCATCATCATGGTTTGGCTGAGCTGTACAAATTTCTCCTTCATCGCTTGTTGTGTTGCAGCCAAAGATTTCAAGGCAGCTGCCACCTCCGCCATTTCGGACTGGGGAGGATCCTGACTAGAGCTAGCTCCTCCACCTCCGGGCGGCGGAAGAGGCGGCGGTAAGTCTGGTGCCATGCGTTAACTGTATAGAGCTTTAGTAGCAGGTGAGCTTAATACCTTAAAGGACCTCTTTCAATGGTGAAACAGCTCCACACAAGGGGTGGTTCCTGGTTCACCACCAGAGTCTCCGGTGAGGTAAAGCAGAAAAAAAAGGAAGAGATAGCCTCTCGATTCCCACAGACGCCGCCAAAATGATGATGCTGGGAATCAGCACCACCAGGTAAGGTGTTTCCAAGCTCTTATGTATATAACAATGGCAGTACAGCTATAAAAAGAAGAGAGAAGGAGGTGAGGATATGAGGAGATTAACACCGGAATATGGGTGGTTCAGCCTGTTATGGCCTACGTCCACAGTGAGCGTGTGAGTAATATCACTGACATATGGTACTAATGACCATGGATACAATTCCCTCGAGCTCTCTCTCTACTGTATATTTTGACAGGGTTTTTGCTAGGGTTGCATGAATGAGATCCTTATGCAAGGTAGGGGATGACCCCTATATATAATGCCTAGGGGTGTAATGTACCCCCCATGCATGCAGTGAGCATGTGTGTGATATCCTCACCAATTGGGGAATGTCACCTGTCCTAGTCACATGTAAGCAATGATGATAAAATATTCTCCCCCATGTGGAGAATAATCTTGTTACAACTGATTTGTGTCCAGGTGTCCTTATCCAAATGTCAACAAATGCTCGGCAGTCAAGTTGGTGAATGGCCTCGGCCTAGGAGAGGCCGAGCTATAAAGGTTGGATGTCCGCTCAATCCGCGAAGTGTCATGAGGAATCTCGGCCTGATGTCAGCTGAGGTATATGCTAGGGTCAGCCTGAGCCGAGGTTAGGCATGTGGCATGATGATGTTTACTTATACCTCTGGTAACCTCGGCCCAATCCGAGGTAGGATCCATGATGAAGGTGGATCGGTGGCTCCTTGTTATCTCAGCCTACTTATGGCCGAGGTTGCTATTCCTGGGCACTTGAGGGTGTTGATATCTGCGACGTGTGTAGCATCCTTGGGGAGGTGTATGTAGTACCGTCGGCCGGGGCCGAGGTAGTCCTGGACGAGGGATGATACCGGTGGTGCTTACCCCTTATTGGGCCTACCAATGTCTCGGCCACCATCTCGGCCGAGGTAGGTATCCCTGGCTGAGGTTATACTTGGGCATATCACCGAACGACATCATTAAAAACTCATAAGATCGATAACGAGCCAAGAAGGATGTCTTGCGTACATCCTGCTCTCGCACCCTCAACTGATGGTAATTGAATGGCAAATCAATCTTTGAAGAGAAATTAACTTCCTCCAACTTATCAAAGGGGCCATTAATCCTCAATAGCGAATACTTATTCATCATTGTGACCTTATTTAACTCTTGGTAGTCAATGCATAGTCTCAAAGACCCATATTTCTTCTTCACAAACAACACTGATGCCCTCAAGGTGAAGTGCTACGATGGATAAAACTCTCCTCTAATAACTCTTAATCTTATCCCTTTGCCCCCTTCACATCCATAGGGGCCATACGATAAGGGGCTTTAGCTATTGATTTAGTGTTTGATGCCAAATCTATGACAAAGTCAATCTCCCTACTCAGTGGTAAACTCGAAATATCATCAAAGACATCAGTGAAATCTTAAACTATAGGAAATATATAGGGACATTGTGGTCTCCTCCTAAGTCTCCTCATTAATAATATAACAGTAGGTAGTAGAAAATATAATCATTCTACCTACACAATCAATTTAATCTCGTATGTACACAACCAATCCATTCCCAAAATCACATCGTATGTGTAGATATCTAAAACCAATAAATTATCTATGAATGATAACTTACCAATGTCAATGCCTACCCAATCATAAGTCTGTATAATAATAGTAGATACACCAAGTAGCTATAGATTACACCTTACCGCAAGGATCGAGAATCATCCTCGATAAAACCACGAAGTGTCATGTAATAAAAAAGTGTGTAGCCCCCATATCAAATAAAACCTTAGTTAAAGTGTTATGAATAGAGAAAATACCATCGACTACCTGAATAGATCCCTCATCATACTCGGGTCCGACCTGATAGACCCTTTGATATTGCAAATGAGGCTAAGGTGATGCAGTTGGTGCAGGAAGTGCAGCAGGTGTCTACTGCCTCGGAGCTAGGAGAACTGACTCCTATTGTTGCTAATATTTGGACCTAAACCTTGCTAACATTATCCCTATTATCCCTAACCAAAATGTACATGCTCGTACCTGCCCTACTGGGGTGGTTTGCCCCCATTTGGGCAGTCCTTCTTGATGTAGACTATACAAATGGGGGCAAATCGGTCTAGTAGGGGATTGCTACCCTGCGAGGTATCACCCTGCTTCCCTTGATAATGTTGACCATGCATATTCTATTGGGGAATCTATTGATTGGACCAAAACTTCTTCCACATCCCTTGGTCTTGTTGGCCCTGACCTCCCTTCCGATCATTGACAGATCGTCCATCATTCTTAGGCCCACTTATTAAGCCCCCTATCTCAAGTTTCGTCATATGATCAGGTCTACAGAGAGTGAGTGCAACATATACAATCTGAGTGTATGTAGTATATCCTAGATTCGTGATCATAATCTAGCATATAGGGTAAATAAGGCCCTTGGCTAAACACGCTATCCTTTTCTTTTTCGTGTTCACATTATCCGTAGCAAAAAATGATAAATTAATGAACTCTTTCTCATACTTGGAACAAGTACGAGTCCTCTAATGGAATATCATAAAGCCCATTTTCTTATATGTATGAATGGAGTCGAGAAAATACTTTTGATTGAACATATGATCCCTCTACTCATTAGTGGTCACACTCTCCCGCCATTGGAGAGCATCACCGATCAGTCAAAAAGTGGATAGAATTTTTCAAAAATTAGATTGAATTTATCTATGCACATCCGTATAAGTCAAGAGCTTGAGATGGAACTCGATATCTTAACGACACTGTAAATTCATGATACGACGCAAATATTGCGTATTTCACCCGTTAACCTATGTGTTATTAGCCCCCTCGGGTATCTTAATCCCTATATTTATGCTTGTTAACCAGACAAACTTGGATTTCTATGTTAACATGTTTTGCAGTGGTTAATTGAGCTTTTATAGGTATTTGAATGCTTAGTATGAAGTTTATGCATTTCGGTAAAGTTTCGTACACAACCGCACGTGCAAGGGCATTTTAGTCATTCCATAATTTGGGCAACTAGCCCAATGTCTCCACGGAAATATCTCTGAACAAGCTTCGTGTGGCCACAAACGGTGCGCGATTCCGAGTCCGAACGAAGAAGTTATGGCTTTTTTAGCGGGAGGGAATTACAACATACCAAAAAACAGGGGAAGGATTCAAGACTTGTAGGTCCGAATCGATTCGGCCCAAATCCGAATTGATTCAGGTTGAGACAGAGTGCTAGATCTTCTATTTCGAATTGATTCGGATTTCTCCCGAATTGATTTATCCCTTACGCAGCCTCGAGATACTTCCATCTGAATCGATTTGCCCCAATTTTGAATCGATTCAGCCTTGCAGATATTTTTTTTCTTCTCTTTATTTTCAAGTTTGCCATGGGATATTTCGTATATAACTCATTTCTCTCATTTGGGAGAGAGATATCTTACATTTCACATTAGTTTAGGGTGTGTATGGATCTTTGCCCTACTCCACTACTTTGGGTGTTTTGCCCACTTTGATGTATGTAAGCTTATTAATTTAAGTTGTCTTCCCTTATTCTCTTGCTTTCTTTACTTGCTTGCATTAATTTCCATGCTTTCATTTACTTTCTTTATCTACTTTCTTGCCTAGATTAATTTATTTCTTGTTGTAATTAGTCTAGTTGTAGTTTAATTAGTTATTTCATGCTTAGCCCCTAGATAAACAGGATCGGGATTTTGTTCCGCCATTAACGGGTTTGGACCTCGAAAGTTAAAGTTTCGTGCAACATTGTGTTTAATTGAAACTGTGTGTATTAAAGTTGGATTGTTATGCGTTTAGCTTTATTTTTCACGCAACTTTAGTGTTTATAGCGACAATCCAAATTTAATCCGTGTGTGATCATTTTTTTATTAAATGTTTAATCTCGCTACTTTGGGTTAAATTCCTTATTGTGTGATGTTTATGCTTAATTGATTATGTCGGTTAAATAGCTTTCGAGCCAGAATCTTGATTAGTAGTTGTTTTGATCCGTGTGGTAGGATGCGATCCCGATCCTCGCTTTACTTCTGTGTAGCGTAACTTATTCTTTTCTTTTTCCACCATAACTACCCATTACATTTTCTTTTATTTATTTTACACTTTTATTCCTGAAGTTTTAAAGAAATTAAAATCTAAAATTCAATCACTCCCTGTGGATTTCTTACGATACCCGACTTACCGTTGTGCTTGCCTCTCAAGTGTAGTAGTAGCTTAGGTTTTTGCATCGTGACGGCGAAACACACAATGATTGTGTCCTCACACGAACACACTTTTACCACTCAATCAAAAATAGCGCCGTTATCGGGGAGTGTATTTTAGATTGTAATTGTTTTATTATTTCGGAGTATTCTTTATTTTCCCCTTTCTTTTTTACTTGTGCTAGATTGTTTTAAGAAATTGAAATTTTGGTGTTTTTTTCTTCATTGAATAGCTTATTTTGAAATGTCTCGCTATTACACTTTAGATAACCTTAATTTTTATGAGAAATGTTTTCCAAGTTATAATCCCAAAACAATAAGAGAATGCCTACAAATTCTTGAAGATGAGCTCATTGAGCGTCAAATTCAAGGGTATGTAAGTGATCCCTCATCGCCTTGTGAGGGTAATTTGGAATGCGGGGAATCCATTAGCTATGAGCAACCCACACAAGAAGATGTTATGTCATCTTGTGAGTTTGATTATGAGTTAGTGATTAAGGAAATCAATGACCAATTTGAAAGTTCTCAAGCTTGGTTGTTAGAAAATGATGCCATGCTCGATGAGATTATTTCTTTACAAAATCTAGTCGAGATTGAAACTTGCGTTTCACCTCCACCCTTTTTATTGAAGAAATAATTGAGAGTGATCCAAGCTTTAGAACTTTCGATTTCCAACCTCTTATTAATTCTTCCGATTGTATTGAGGTTGTTGGTCCTTCCTTTCCTTTACTCCCTACTATTCCCGAACAATTAAATTTATCAAAAGAATAGGTTGAAAGTTTTTAGGACTTTGACCCGATTCTTGAACGGGAATGTTATTTTGAAATGGTTCATCTCATGGGCTATTCACTTGCACTAGCCCCGCCTCCCCTTCCAATTGAAGAACCTTGGGGATGTGATTTCCATTTTCCCTAGATCAATGTGGTCTTGTCCCCCATATTATCCAAATCCCCCATCGTCCATCTCAAATTTTTAATTGACGATGGTTGATTTCTTACGCCTTACACATGCCTTCCATTTTTCAAACGGAATTATTATTTTTTGGGAGGCATGTTCACTTTGGATGGTCAACCATTGATCTTTCAAAGTAAAATCCCTTTTGGGGTGGACCCTCAACTATTTATACTTCAAGTATATAGTTAGTATTAAGCCTAAATAGTAGGTTGTAAATAGTTATCTTTTTAATTTTCTTTCTTTTTCTTTTTTTTCTTTCTTTTAATTTAGTCTGGTGTAATTAGTTTACTTTTTGTTATTTGTTTTTTCTATGCTCAGTACTAACTTGTTTTGTATATTCTTTGGACTTGTTCTTATGGAGATCGCTCCAATTTTGGGTAATATCGTTATTTTCCTCTCTTGGTGTTGTGTTCTTAATGCGCATTGAGGACAATGCGACATTTAAGTTAGGGGTGTAGGATATTTTATCCATTTCATGTGTAGTCCATAGAATTGCTTACTTGTTAGTTACTAAGCATGCTTTTTGTTAAAAAAATTCAAAAATATTTTCATTCCTTTTTCTCCTTTGTTTGGCATTTTGCCTTGTTTTCGATGATAAATTTTAATAATTGCCAGATCCGATAGACAACTCAACGATGCATGTTCTTGATTTTAGAAGTTATTAGCTTTAGTCCTTAAATCATTGATATTATGAATAACTTCTTGAATTATACTTTTTCCCATGAGCACATGAACTTTCCTTGTTATTTTGATTTGGTTTAAGATTTTTATAACTCGATAATCTTTTGTTGCATTGTATATACTTACACTGAATAAGATTTGTACTTTTCTTCATTTGTGAGTGTTATACACTATTATTTCTTCTTTGAAAACGTTACTTTCGTTGGTAATCTCACTATTCTTTCATTGATCGTTAATTAATTGAGTTTATATCTTGAAATGTGTTTACTTGAGCATGATTTTTATATATTGTTTTGACTCGAGAATTGCGTAAACTTTATGAAATGATCATAGACAATCTTTGTTATATCACCCATATTAGCCTTAACCTCACCTTATATATTTTCTCTAGTAAACCCCTTTGAGCCTAAATATAGCCTTTCGTTTCATTACCCAAAATCCCATAACCAACTCCACATTGGAGTTTTAAACCATACATATTACCTTCCATACCTTTATTTGGAATGATACTTGGGATTGAATGATGTTATTGTAGTGTGGTTGCAATTTGATCATGAAAAGAGTGAGAAAATAAGAAAGTGTAGTGAAAAAGAAAAGAAGAAGAAGAAGAAGAAGAAGAAGAAGAAGAAGAAGAAGAAGAAGAAGAAGAAGAAGAAGAAAAGAAAAGAAAAAGTGAGAAAAAAAGAAAAGAAAAGAGATGTTGTATATAGTATTCAATAATCCTTGTTGCTCTCTTATTGTTATATCTAATGCTTGTATGGAACTTGTATTCCAATTTTGAAATTGCCCGCATTCTTCCCATTATCCCGAGTTATCATCCCCGAACACTTTGAATCCGTATATATTTACCTTTAATTTCGTACCCTAGCCTATCCTAAATTACAACCCTATAAATTCCTATGTGATCTTTGAGCGTATTTAATTTAAAAGTCATAATAGTTTTGATAATCTGTGAAAATACATTTCGCCTCTTTTAATGAGCGGTATCTTTCATTGAGATTATAAGTTTTTCATTTCCTATATAAAGTTCTTCATTTGTGACATGTGTGTGGCTTAGTTTCCATTTACATTTACTCTTTATGCCCGCATGTCCCGTGTATTACCTCCCTTTTCATAGTGAATTCATTTGTTGAGCATAATGCCCATGAGGATTGAACGTATGCACACTTAATGTTTATTTGGTTTATTTAAGTTTTTTCCAAATCATACTTTGCATTTGCTCTCCCCCCTCCCACTTTTAAAGTTTCAATTCCATGAGGTGCATTCAACCTGTTAATAATAACGGACTTTAGCTTGAATTCATTCAATATGTTAATAACGCGTTTGAAATCTTTTTCGTTGTTGTTGAGTTTGTCGCATGTTGGGTTGGGCATATTTTAAGGAAAATATATGATGTTTGTGGGTTTCATCCCTGAAAACCCTCACGAGACAACACTCATCCACTAGGGTAACCTAGGGGTTTAACGGCTTATTGCATATGCTAAATGCAATCGTTCGCCCGCGAAAGTGGCCTTATCTTTTTTTTACTTTTTCATCTCATTTTGTTCCTGCTTTTGGTTTACTTGTAGTTCTTGTTGTTTCCTATTTTATTGCTAGGGACTAGCAATGTGTAAGTTAGGAGGTGTGATACGACGCATATATTGCGTATTTCATCCGTTAACCTCCGCGTTATTATCCCCCTCTGGTATCTTAATCCCTATATTTATGCTCATTAACCAGACAACCTCGAATTTCTATGTTAACATGTTTTGCAAGGGTTAATTGAGCTTTTATAGGTATTTGGATGCTTAGTATGTAGTTAGGATGTATTTCGGTGAAGTTCCATACACAACCCCACGTGTAAGGGCATTTTAGTCATTTCACAATTTGGGCAACTGGCCCAATGTCTATACAGAAGTTGTAGTCCTCTAAGCAAGCTTCACATGGCCACAAACGGTGCTCGATTCCGAGTCCGAACGAAGAAGTTATGGCCTTTTTAGCGGAAGGGGATTACAACATACCAAAAATAGGGGTAGGATTCAAGACCTATAGGTTCGAATCGATTTGGCCCAAATCCGAATCAATTTGGGTTGAGACAGACTACCAGATCTTCTATTTTGAATCAATTCGGATTTCAACTGAATCGATTCGTCGCCCTTTGCGAATCGATTTGGATTTCTCCCGAATCGATTCGGCCCTTATGTGTCCACGAGATATTTCAATCTGAATCGATTCGTCCCAATTCCGAATCGATTCGGCCCTGTAGATATTTGTTTTTCTTATCTTTATTTTCAAGTTTTCCATGGGATATTTTGTATATAACTCATTTCTCTCATTTGGGAGAGAGATATCTTACATTTCACATTAGTTTAGGGTTTGTATGGAGCTTTGCCCTACTCCACCACTTTGGGTGTTTTGCCCACTTTGATGTATGTAAGCTTATTAATTTAAGTTATCTTTCCTTATTCTCTTGCTTTCTTTGCTTGCTTCCATTAATTTCCATGCTTTCATTTACTTTCTTTATCTACTTTCTTGCCTAGATTAATTTATTTCTTGTTGAAATTAGTTTAGTTGTAGTTTAATTAGTTATTTCATGCTTAGCCCCTTGATAAATAGGGTTGGGATTTCGTTCCGCCATTTACGGGTTTGGACCTCGAAAGTTAAAGTTTCATGGAAAATTATGTTTTATTGAAACCGCATGTATTAAAGTTGGATTGTTATGCGTTTAACTTTATTTGTCACGCAACTTTAGTGTTTATAGCGACAATCCGAATTTAATCCGCGTGTGATCATTTTTGATTAAATGTTTAATCTCGCAAATTTAGGTTAAATTCCTTATTGTGTGATGTTTATGCTTAATTGATTATGTCGGTTAAATAGCTTTCGAGACGGAATCTTGATTAGTAGTTTTTTCGATCCGTGTGGTAGGATGCGATCCCGATCCTTGCTTTACTTTTGTGTAGTGTAACTTATTATTTTCTTTTTCCACCATAACCACCCATTACCTTTTCTTTTATTTATTTTACACTTTTATTCTTGAAGTTTTAAAGCAATTAAAATATAAAATTCAATCACTCCCTGTGGATTTCTTACGATACCCGACTTACCGTTGTGCTTGCCTCTCAAGTGTAGTAGTAGCTTAGGTTTTTGCATCACGGTGGCGAAACACACAACGATTGTGTCCTCAACACACTTTTACCATTCGATCAATCCACTAGCAGATATGTTAGCCCTGAGAACGTCGGTGGGTCATTCTTTATGAATGCACCCCAAATCTTCTCCCAATCTACTATGGGATCCCATACCAATTATTGTGGTGCCTCAACTAATCTGTCGTACATACCTGTGGCCAAGCCTACCTACACCGCCTAGGATATCAGATCTGAAAGCTAATGAGACCCAAAAGTAAACTATCCTGGGGCATCTAGATCTAGGACAACTAGCATCTATGAAAATGGTGCAACTAGTGGTGCGGGTAGTAGTGTTGATGCTAGATCGGGTTGGAAAGCACGTGCAGTAGAATGAGTCTTCCTCTTCGGTTCCATCTAAAGTATAACACGTAATGCTTATTATTACTAAGCCAAATATGACCATAGTACAAAGATAAATGGCATTTCAAAGAACCCTACCCAAACAACTAAGATGGATTCAAGGAACCTATGTTTCCTAGGACCGTGCTCTAATACCAACTATAACATGCCGTAATTTTTAATAATTTTGTTGATCAAGTCAATATATTAAATAAAACGGTTTGTCAATTCAATTTAAAGATGAAATATGAATTAATGAATAAGGATAAATCAAAGTAGGGAACAATATGAGAAATCCTCAAATGACCATATAATATGGATATAATCAATCATCGCCACTAAGTAAATAAATTACTTACTGACAATAACTAATACATTCCAAATCTCCCAAAATCATACTATCTCCAAAATCGAGTACAAATGGTAAGAATGAACCTCGCATCTCTCAAATATAAAATATAAAATAAATAAATAACTAAAAGTAGGTTCAGAACCCACATCTCCAAAGTCGACGGTGACTAAGAAGGAAGACTGGGTACTCACATAGGAATGCTAAGTCAGGTACACAGGACGGATTAGTCCCACCGCAACAAGATAATAGCTACGCACTCAAGTAGTAAACTTATCAACCATGAGTATAAATAATAAATCTATAGTTATTAGATTAATAATTATAAATAATAAATCTACAGTATTTAGATTAATAATTATACCCCACCATTACTCGTGTAGTTTCCTTTAAATTTTGTATTCAATAATACCATTTATAACCCCACTAGTTCACATATGAGAAGACACAACTAGTAAATATAATGTCCACAATATAATAACGGGGATGTATCAAAAATAAACATGCCATAAAGCATATATATATATATATATATGAACCGGGACTAGCCCCCATTTATTGAGAGGTCATTAGTACACTAAATAATCCGTGACTAGCCCATATATATGGGTCATTAGCATGTAAGTTTTCCATTTGTTAGCTCATTTTGACATAACAAATTGTCACACTCCTCTGCCATCACTCCAAATCGGCACACCCCTATACCCTCACTTCAAACTCGTACACCCCTCTGCCTTCTCTCCATAACCGACACACCCCTCTGGCCGCCTCCAAAAATATAAAAATAGTATAACACGACCATGACTCTAACCCGAGTCATGCAATATAGTAACACAATCATATCTGGCCCATAGTGTTTAACCTAATGTTGTTCAAGGAATTTATTCCACCTTTTAATAATTTGTACCCACCCCTTATATGTAAGGGAAATAAGGCATATGATATACACAGAGGTTAAGTTCAATATATAAATTATGTCTTATCATTTAGAATAATATAATTCTTGAGGTGCATGTTCTTTATCATGGTTTGGTTATTCATACCCAAAATTCAATCCCAACAACCAATACCCACCAATCCAATACCCTTATATAATTTCAAGGTATTATAATTATTAAACATACATAAGAGTATTCGATTACTTAATATTATGATTATAATTATTACTCATACATGGGAGTATTCGATTTTTTAACATTAGGTATTGTGAAACCAAATTTATTCAAACAAAAAAGGATTTTGTATGATGACAACACAATTCATATAAGATCATAACTTCTCTATCTTCTCTCTAATGTACTTGATATTAAAATAAAAATTAATACATTATGAGATATGTTATCAGGAATACATCAACAATGGAACCATAGCCATATACCCAAGCAACACAATGAAGATCCCAATCAATACAAGATCAACATTAACATATCATACAAACTCTAAACCAAAGAGTTATTCAAAGTTTGTATCAAACTCTAGCAAAGATTAACTCTCAAAAGCTTAGTTCAACATCACCCTCCATATGAGCAAGTTTAGAACCACATCCCACAACCCATGGTGATAACTCTCAAATCAATCAACATATCATCAGCCCTTATTTGATGGTTCAAGAAAGTCAAAGAATGCTCAAATGCCATAATGTTTATTAATTTATTTGTATTGTATTTTAGGAACCATTACATAAAAGTAAAGAAACATATTTTAACATGTATGTGCTCATAATCGACACAACTATACCCACCCTAGTGATCCCTAAAACTTCCCTCAAGCTTTGACCAAAACCAAACAACTTTTATACTAAAAGTTGAAAGGTTTTGTAGATTAAACTTGAGGTTTAGTCAACTAAAGTCCTGGAAAAAAGTTTAGCCAACTAAAATTTTGACAACCCACTAAACCTTTGAAAACAACCTATCTAAGGGAGTTTTAGTCAACTAAAACTTCACTTTTAGTAGACTAAAAGTTCCAGATACCAACCATATTCTTTGGTAAAATCCTCCAACCTTTTCACCCAAAACCCTAATCTTTTCGAACTGATTACCGACCATTTCACCCACCTTTTGTCTGCATCCTACCATATCCTAACACTATAAATACTAGTCTCCGCAATCATTCCAAATCACCAAGCCAAAACTGTATCTTGATTCATCCTACTTTCCAAAATCCCTCTTCCATGTATGTGAGATTCAACCCCAAATATCTATTCTAGGTAAAGATCCATTGAAGGAAAGATTCAAGCCTTAAACCTATACAAGTTCCAAACCAAATGAGTTCCAAGAATAATTATATACATGTTCCAAATAAAAACCCATGAGTTTCAAAGTGAACCGATTTCATCCAAGTTCCACACCCCCAACCCTTATGACCCTTGTTCTTGATAATGCTAGAAATAATCCATTTCTAGAAAGAGAAAGTTGCACCCACCTTATAAGATTTATTTTAAGCAATAAACCCATCACAACCCAAAAACACACATGTGTCTCAAAGTAATTTAAACACAAAATCATTCTTAAACTAAGATACCCATTTGTGCTTAGAGATTAAAACACAGATCTTATAAGACAACTATCCATACCCAAAACCCACTTCCATACCAGTATATGTCCTTATGAATTAAAACCCAAATCTCCTAAGACATATACCACAACCCAAATACTCCCTTGAGTAAGACACGTGGGATTACTTGTTTGTTTACTTTTCTAGGAAAAAAAAGTAAAAACATTTCACTCTTGTTTTAGTAAAGCACTTGATTTACACTTTAATTACAAATCTTGCACTATTGATCGCAAAAAAATTATTTTATATTCATGATCGATAGCGCTGTTGTTGCGGGTAGTCGAGGCATTTAAAGTCCTTAGGATATTGCGTGGGTACCGGTTGTTCAAGGACGAAGGTTTCATCTTGTTGGTTATAGTTTTGCAAGGTGTTGTTTCTTGTGAGGTTTTGGTTCCACTATAAGTGAACCGAATATATTGAAGTTCTTGAGTAGCATCTCAAGCATGTTCGTAGGCTTAAACCCTCTCGCCTCCCTTACTATATTTAAATTCATGATTTACGCTAAAATGATTAGTACTTATTTTTCTTGAATGTGAATGTGAATGTGAACGGATACAACACAACATTAGTGATGTCATTTTATGAACTAAGAAAAAGGTTTTTATTGTGTTGCAAAGTTTATAAAATGACATTGAAAAGAGAGAAAGAAACATTAATTTGTGAAAAGTTGCCCTTCCTCTTGAGATAATTTATGGGCAGACAACTGGTATCAAAACCTCTCTCGTAGATATTTATTTTGAAAAATATATTTTGAGTTTAAAGATCAAATTCGAAAGATGAAATTTTTGAAAAATGATATTTTCTAGAAGATGGATCTAAGAAATAAAAGTTTTGAAATATTGATATGCAAAAAAGGAATAGTAAGGTTCCTATCTTTGAAAAAGTTGTGCCTGAGAAACAAAGTACCCTTGATAAGTGAAATGGGCCTTGAAAATTATTTGGGTAAAATTGAGTTTATGAAATTGATTGTTAAAAAACTCACACTCATACTCTTGCACATAGTGAAAGCCTACACATTAGGACACATCAAAATCAATGAAGTTTTTGACTAATTTATCTCATAGTCTCCACACAAATTTAAGCCATAGTAACAACATAAAAACCCACATATCTTCCACAAACTAAATCCCCAATTTGTGAGTAAATCAACCTTGTATTATTTAATCCTTATCTTAGAAGTTTGCCTAATAATTGATTCATTGGTAAAAACAACACAACATGATGAAATATTAGAAACCAAAACAAGGTTTAAAAAAGTAAAATCAAATTATTAAAGAGATTGACAGTTGTAAAATACGGTTGCACAAATAATGAGAGATTAGGAGAGAGAAAAATATTTTTGAAATAACATTGGAATTTCATGATAATCTTAAACACCCATTTAGCCTTGAATGCATTGAGAAATTTCTTAAAAGATTAAAAGGATAAACTTTTGGAAAAGAGACCTTGGAATTTTTATAAAGATTGTTTTTGGAAAAGATACATTTAAATGTTTGAGAAAGTTTTCACACCTAACCCTTTATGCCTATGATGTTAATATCATGTTAATGTGATACATGTAATCACTAAGGGCTTTCACACATTCTTAAAATATGAATATCCATTATTGTGACACGTGGCCATTTGTTTACACTCACCATTGAAATATCCTTAACACATGCTATATGGGTAGTTCATATTGCTCACTAGTAAAGTTGAATAAATACTTCCATTATTTTTATATGACTCGTGAATTAAAATGCTTACGTTCTATGGCTTTGGTGCCTAGAAATTGTTAAAACCCATTAGTAATATACACTTGATATGATATATCCTGAGAACAAATTTCTATAAAATTATAATCACACCTATTTTCTCATATTCTAAAAAATATGTTCCAATGTGTTTACATGATTAATTTTGTAAAAATAGACCATGTTTAAGAAAGTCTCACTGAAGACTTAAAATCACATGCTAGAGAAAATACATAATTGAATATCTTCTCATGAAAAGTTAGAAATTATTAGACATCAAATCTATAATCAAGTCATACTTCAACAAAGCTCACAAAACCTGAAAATTGATGGCATTCCTATCATTGTGAAAAATAAGTGGCAATCCCACTCACCAGATAAAGGTGGAGAACCCACCTTAGTAAATATTTATGGCATTCCCATCCATATGATATTTTGGTAATAATCCTACCCATTAGAAGACAACCCCTTTCTCATAAAGAAACATGCTTAAAAAGAACATACATTCTCATTTAAGACATAATGGCAATCCCGTCATTGTTGCACAATATTGAGCCTATATTCTAGCATGCTTTTTAAATTTTGATGGCAATCCCATCAGCGTAAGACATTACTTATGAATTGAATTGATAAAAATATGGCATTCCCATATATACATATTGCAATACTTATGAGAAAATTCTTGTAATGGCCACCTTATTACATTGTGAGAATACACCTATTGAGTCACACATGTATGTGAAGCCTAAATACTTGTGTAGGACTTATGACTAGCATTATGAAACTAAAAGAGCATAAATGATATTATTGACATTACATACACTAACTTTTCTAATGAAAATATTTCAAGTGTGTATATGAACATAGGAATGTTGAGATTCGATGAAGAAAAAATCTATATAAAAGGAGGAGGATATGACACATATAAACCAAAGATGGAAAATACAATTTCGATGGAAATTCTTCAAAAAGTTATCACCATAAAGGTGAAGATGGGTAAACAAAGGAATGCAGATAAAGACTAGGTACCTAATTTACACTTTTGTGTGCACACAAATTCTTTAAAAAAATAACCTTAATCAACTCTCACACTTACACTCATATACACAATGAACACCCTCACTTAGAAATATATGTTTTCATAAAAAGACGCTCATGATAACCTACACATAAAACAAGAGTAAATGGCACACACTGATCTTATCAAAAAGTTTTTAACAAATTGCAACACTATCCCTACACAAACATTGGAAACACTATGAAAAAAATTTGTATACAAAATTAATCACATATGTCTTCCCCAAAATGATATAGTTCAAGTTCGAAAACAAACCAAGTACCAAAAACATATAGAAACCATTTTTATTGAATCAATCATGAACCCACCACAATCCACCAAGTGGTTTTCAAATATTTCCTTACCAAAACTTCAAATTCATGTGATACTGCAACTGTGATTTCTCTAAACCAAAACTCTTGCAAAAAATATTATTTCTCTCAACTAATAATGCACTTCTTGAACTGGGGGAGAGAATTTTTTTAAAGAAAACTTTTGCCTCTACTAAAATAGAAGATTTTAATAAATCATTTTCCCAAAGATAATCTTTGCATAATCCCACATAACCTAGGCATGTGCATCAACAATTTTCATACATTATCTACTAACGTATATGTTATACTAATTATCATTATAGCTAATACACTTTCGCACCAAAGGATACCCATTTCTTGAAACATAAGAACATATACTTTAAAAAACTACCCTTTTTCGATAACGACAAAAGGGAATAAAAATGATATGAGAAAAAGAGATGCTTCAACAAAGGGGGAGAAAAACATTTTTTCTAAATACAAAGTCTCAAAGTAGGGGGGACTTTCAACCGTTTTCTCAAACTATATCAAATGTATTGTCATCATAAAAAAGGGGAAGATTATGAAACCAAATGTATTTCAACTAAAATGGATTTTGTATGATGACAACATAATTGGTATAAGATCATAACTTCACTATATTCTCTCTAATGCACTTGAGATTAAAACAAGCACTTAATACATTATGAGATATTTTACCAGGAATTCATCAACCATGCAACCATACCAACATGCCCAAGAAATATAATAAACATCCCAATCAATATAGGATCAACACCAACATATCATACAATCTCTCAACCAAATGGTGACTCAAAGATTGCATCAAACTGTAAGACTTACCATGGCAATTTTGACTCTACCTATGTGATTTGGTGACTTTATGTGACCTAATTGGGCTTTGAACCTTCTGAGATGAATTATGGACCGAATTTGGGTAATGTAGTGGCCTTGGTGCAATAACTGGAGGAATAATAGAATTAAAGGTAATATATGGAAAACTCATGGTCAATCGAATCACATCCGAAGTCGTTCTAATGAGATTCAAATAGCATTCCAACGGTCTTCGAACGACCATCAAATGAGGCACCGTTGTATAGGAATAGCCTCCCTAGTAGGAACCTCATTCAAAGTACATTCTAACGAGATGTATATCTCATTCGAATGGATGGCATTCTAGTTCGAACGAAATGGGAGTCCTCATTCGAATGAGATTCATTCTCGTTCGAACGAGACATTCAAAAATCAATTTCTACAACTTTAAGAAGTATTGTCAAAATGCAAACCGTTGGATGAAGACGCATGTCACGCTCCTGCATCAGGAGATCAATTCGTGAATGGGATTCGGGAATTTTAGGGATTTCTCCCAAAAGGGTTTTAGGGTATTTAAGGAATGTTAGGTCCATTTGGGGCTCATTTTTAATCAAATCTCTCTCTCTTTCTTGAGATCTCCACCTCTTCTTACCACCTCCTACCGCCCTAGCACCACCACTTATCCACCCTAAACCACTATATTCACCTTATATTCCACCATATTTAAGCCTATAAACCCCACGTACACCATTTATTTGTCAAGATGCAAATTCATGAAATTTCTGTTGGGGGTTTTGAAGAAGAAAAGTGTAAGATTAATGGAGTTTGAAGGGGGTTTCGGTTGGAGATTTCATGGATACAACCATGGTGGAGCTAGGAAACCTATTTAAGGTCACCTTGGGAGGTGGGAGACTTCCATCTTCTTCTACATTTCATCCTACCATTGTTGAAGCTTCTTTGAGGTGGGAAAACTCTACCTTTTAAGTTTAAGACTCTATTTCCCTAGTATTTGGTCTTATGTGTAGGGTTTAAGAGTAGAATGCATGAATAATTTAAGAAAGTATTCTAATGATTGGTGTAAAATGGCTTATAAAGGATTTCAAGAATGTTAAGCAAAATGATATATTTCAAGAAAACATGATGTTATATATTTTTATGGAATAAATTTTTTTTAAATAATATTTATCTTGTCAAAGATATTTTATGAACAAATGTTTCAAGGTTTTCTTGTAAAATTTGGAATTTTCACAAAGATGCGCATTTATTCAAGTTTTGAAAGATCAAAAATGTCTTTAGCCTTAAAATCATGTTGTTGCAAATGTTATGAAATTTCTTGAATAATTCTTGTCTTAAACTCATTTTCTTAGATTTTTGGACATAAAATCCCTCTTCCCATGTCTATAAACTTATAGCATTTTGATTATAGGCATATAAACAAGTTTAATAAAGGTTTAATGAGCTTTAACTTAGAATAAAGAAAATTGAATTTTTTTCCCTTAAAGTGTGTGAAAAAGTTGAAAATGTTACAAGTGTATGGCCTTAAGAGTACATGTGCTAATAAGGCAAAATGGTGTTTTTCTTCTAAAGTAGCCTTAAAAAATGTTCAATGATTTATTAGAGAATGGAGGAAAATGCAAGTTTGAAAATAAATGGGTAAAATTGAAATTTTACATAAAGAGGAACATTTTTATAAAATAAAAAGATTGGAAATGGGAACAGTCCTAAATGAAAGTGATTTGGGAATCAAATCAACGTAAGTGTGTAAAGGATAAGAAATAATGATTTTAAAGTGTAACACGAGGTGGGGTGAAACCTCGGGTTTTGGCTTTGATCGGTAGAAAGTGGAGTTATGTGTACATTTGAAAAACTCATTAATATGGACTCGAATGACATAGGGAATAATTGAGAAGGGCCCAAGTCTGTGGATGAAAGATCCAAAATCACTGGCCAGAGCATATAGTAGCATAGTCATCAGTGTGGAGCCCGTTAAAGTGTGCGAATATTTAGAAGATTTCGAGAAAAATATAATTAAAGTGGAACATGTCAAGAAATGGGTTGTGTGGCGAATATAAGAAAAGACAACTTAACTTGAATGAAATTAATAAATTTCCCTGGTTAAAGGATAACGTGGACAAGTAATGTAAGAAAATTAACTAATGCCCATGAAGTGAGAGGGATGGTAAAGTGAAGTGATCAAATGGGTAATTAAACAGACAAGATTATGTTTATAAAAGGCTTTCTAAGAAAAATAAGTATTTTCTAATGCGGTGCTTGCATGTGTTGAAAGTTAATTTTCAAGGAAAATGCTAAGGTAAACTTGGTATGAGTAAAAGGGTGATTTCGGTGAAAGAAATGTTTTTCCTTAAAAAAAGGATATTTGTTTAAAGTATTTAATCGGGTGTGTTAAATCAATAAATAAATGTCAAGTCAAGTAAAAAGAGGTTCTTTTAAAAGATTAAGGTGAATTAATCGGAATAAGTAATATTTTTAGAATAAAAATAGTTTCATGCTTTAAAGTGTATATATAAGTATGGATATATATGAGGTGATGGCATGTGCACGTAGACATAATGTGTTAGAGTCTCTTTTTTACCATTCGATTTTTATTCCATTACTGTATTTTTTCAGTGGGCATTCGGCTCATTCCCTCATCTTTGTTACAGCAGGTTGGGTGCGGTTCCATATTTTGATAGTGTTGCAAAGGTAAGTATCCTTTTTTACGTTAGTATCTCTCTATGCTTGGATTCCAGGGACGCTTCCCACGGGTCCGTCATGTAGATTGATGTAAATTGTAATCGCATGCTAAACAAGTGAAACTCTAATGAATTAAAACTAGACTAATAACATTATTTAGATTGTATCATCGCATTTCACAACTAACGCTCAGGTCGGATTAAGTTAGCCATGGGTAACCCATAAATTCGGGCCAGGGCACTACACAAACCAATAGCAAAGATCAACAATCAAAAGCTCTGTTCAACATTACTTGTCACACAAGTAAGTTAAGAACCACATCCCACAACCCATGGTGAAACATCTCAAATCATGCAACATATCACAAACCCCCATTTGATGATTCAAGCAAGTCTAAAAATGCGCAAATGCCATGATGTTAATTACTTATTTGTGTTGTACTTCATGAGTCATCGTACAAAAGTAAAGTAACATGTTTTAACATGTATATGCTCAAAACCTACACATTTACACCCAACCTAGTGATCCTTAAACCTTCCCTAAATCTTGGAACAAAACCAAATAACTTTTAGACTAAAAGTTGAAATGTTTAGTAGACTAAACTTGAGGTTTAGTCAACTAAAGTCCCAGGAAAAAGGTTTAACCAACTAAACTTTTGACATCCCATTAAACCTTTAAAATAACGAATTTATAGAAGTTTTAGTTGATTAAAACTCCACTTTAGGTCAACTAAAAGTGCCAAATACCAACCTTGTACTTTGGTAAAATCCTCTAACCTTTATACCCAAAACCCTAATCTCTCCCAACTGATTACCAACCGTTTATTCACCTTTTGTCTATATCCTACCTCATCCAAACACTAAAAATACAAACCTCTACAACCATTCCAAATCACCAATCCAAAACCTTATCATTCCTAAGAGCTTCTTCCATCTATGTGATATTCAAACCCAAATCTTTATTTTAGCCAAAGCTCCATTGAAGTAAATCTTCAAACCTTAAACTTATCCAAGTTCCAAACAAATACGTTCTAAGAATCAAAACCCATTATATCCATATTCCAAACTGAACCCTAAACTGAACCCCATGAGTTTCAAAGTAAACTTATTTCATCTAATTTCCACATTCCAAACCCATATAACCTATGTTCTTGATAATGCTAGAACTAATCTATTTTTAGAGAGAGAAAGTTACACCCACCATACAAGATTTCTTTTAAGCAATAAATCCATCACAACCCAAAAACCCACTTGTGTTTTAAAAAGATTTAAACACAAAATTTACTTTGGGACCAAGATACCCATTTGTGCTTAGATATTAAAACACAAATCTTCTAAGACAACTATCCATACTTGAAAATCGACTTGTGTTGCAAAAGGGTTTAAACACAAAATCATTCTTAAACCAAGATACCCAAACCAATATATTTGTTTAAAGATTAAAACTCAAATCTCCTAAGACATAGACCATAACCCAAATACTCCTTGAGCAAAACACATGGGGTTACTTATTTTATTTACTTTCTAGAAAAAGAAAGTAAACACATTTCACCCTTGTTTTAGTAAAGCACTTTCTTTACACTTTGGTTACAAATATTGTACTATTGATCACGGGAAAATTCCTTGTGAGGTTTTTACTTCACTATAAGTGAACCGGAGATTATGAAGTTCTCGAGTACCATCTCAAGCGTGGACATTGGCGAGACTGAACCACATTAAAACTTTGGTTTTCAAAGTTCCTTAAACCCTCCCATCTCCCTTACTATATTTAAATTCATGCTTTACTTTAAAGTGCTCAATACTTATATTGCTTGAATGTAAACGTGAATATAAATGGATAAAACACGTCATTAGAGAAGTCATTTTATCAACAAATAAGGAAATTCTTGGAACATTCCACGATCCAAGTTGACCCTAAACCACGGGTCATTTGTAAGAAAAAACAATCACATTTGAACGACCAACCACACCTCAATTTCATTAACTATGAATTTATATTAACCTAGAGGATAAATCCACAAGGTTTTATAATAATTTTAAATACAATCGTTCATAAAATAAAATCCATCCTAAAATCACCAACTAAAGGATTTTTATCTCACACACCCTTCCGTAGAAAATTCATAATTAATTCAAAAAAATCAGAAAATACGAAACTGGCAGCCACGCGTTCATAACAAAAATATCTAAATTCCATGAACGGAACCCATGGGTCATCTTAACGAAAACTAACCTTATTCGAACGAGAACTATCTCGTTCGAATGAGGTTCTAACGAGGTTCTAACAAGATTCCAGAACTCATATCTGAAGCATTTTTCTTTGACGGGATTCATCTTAAAAGTCCTATTTCATTTATAGGGTTCTTTCTACCACAATTACAAGAACCATAACCCAATTATAATCAAGGAAACATAATTCTATACTTTTATAATCAATCCTCACATACTAATACCCATAAATTCAAGATCAAATTCGATTATCTTCTTAATCTTTAAAAACTTAATCTTTTCATCCAAGATCTACATAATCATACTTTAATTCGACATTCTTTTTTAATATATAAGTGTAATCATTCTCAATTATTTATAGTTTAATATATCTAATCTTGTATTAATCAAGCTTTATCATTAATCATTCAAGACTCAATCTTTTCATGTTCTAAAACTCGAATCTTAATTAAATCAAGAAAGTAAATAAGTAGACCAAAAAATAGCTATATAAAGGAAGTATATACTTGCCTTCATTGATCTAAAATCCGAAGATCTTTTACTTTGATGATGGTTTGAATCCGGAGATGAGTCCTCTCTTTTCTTCTCCAAGACTTCTTATTCCTTTCTCCTATTTTTCTCTTCTCTTAAGCTCTCGATAACTCTCAAATGTGCAAAGAATACAAAGTGGGGTTTCCATCCACTATAGGGATGGAAATTTTAGGAACGAAGCGATAACATGACACAAAATGAAACAAAATTAACACGTTCCTTCATGTTTGGGTCTGGGTTTTGGACCCACCATTGGGTCGTGTCGTGCTTGTGTCCAATTTCTGCCACAAAATTAACCCAATAAGGACCTGATAGTGATACAATAGTGACCCAATTAAGGACACGATATAGACCCTATGTGGACCCACTATCGACCCCATTTAGACCCATTATCAACCCACTATTTAGATCCACTATTTTTTAAATCCTTACTAACTGGTCTAATCATGTGCAATTGTGTTGTATTGAGTCAGGTTTAATCGTGTCCAATCGAACCCTATTTACTTATCATGTTATCGTGTGGTGTCGTATTTTTAACATGTCGTGTTCGGGTTAAATAACAAGCATGTTATTCTGTCGTGTCATGTTCGAGTTAAAGAAAAAGCACGATGTTCTGTCGTGTCGTGTTTGGGTCCACTGAATTCTTATCGTGTCGTGTTAGATCATGTGAAAATACGACCGATTAAATCGTTTTGCCACTCCTAATCCACTCCTATAAACCCTAAATACCTCCCTAATCCCATTTTTCCTTTTTACCCTAAGCATAAAAAGACTCCCTTACCCCTTTACGGGTCCATTTTATGTCCAAAAAGCCTATGGAACCCAAAATTATCACTCGGGTACCTATTGTGGACTATTTTGACCTTCCCGAATCACCAGGGCACTCGAAAAGGTCATCCGAGTCACCCAAATCCAAATATAACATCTCATTAACCGTGTCCTACACATGCATACCCTACGCATCGTCCATAAATTAAACTGATTTGCTGATGTAACACTCTATCGACAATTAATAATAGACCATCGTTATTACTCATAAGTGACATATAATAAGTCACATAACTGTTTACTTATCACACCCAAGTAAATATTAATTACAATAAATATTGATCATTTATCTCGCTAATTAATAATATAAAGCACACGAAAATTAATTAATAAAAGTACATGGTATTACACTTAATGAGTAGATAGTCAGAGATAACACACACATTTCACCTCCCTTATGTGGAGTTGGGAATTACCCTATTTAATTTTGTGGATATCACATGTATATATTTAAAGAGTATGGTATTTAATTTATTTACACATGTTTATTTTTTTCATACCTATATTTTTTTACTAATAAATGTATTTTGTTTAGGAATTCTAGTTTGGAATTCCTACATCAAGTCCTTATACCATGGAGGAAATACCAGAATTATATTTTTTCAGAATAAGCAATACCTAGTAAAAAGGATGGAATATCTCACGTGGCACGCTCAAAGCGTACATGTTACAATGGAAAGAATGAGCTAGCGATGAGAGACTAGTGACACGATTTTCCCGAGATGATTGGTAGAATTAACTTCATGCATTGAAAATGGAATACCTGCCCACACGCATGGAAATGGAATCAGGGACATTGAAAAGATGTAACTATAATTGTGGAGGCTGTAGCATCTTAGGACACTTGTATATGGCATGCGTTCATTGGAATACATGGTCCATGTAAAGATTTGAATGCTTTGGCAAAATCTCACGTGTTTGAAGAAATTTTGGAAGGAAATTGAATGCCTATGCACTTCGAGGTTAATGGAAACATGTATACCAATGGGTATTACCTTGAGGATGGTATTTACCCACCTCTCTCTACTATTGTCAAAAGTTTAAAGAGATCAACCACTCCAAAATAAAGCATCTACACACGAGCTCATGAGGGTGCCTAAAAAGATGTTGAAATGGCTTTCAGTATCCTACAAAAACTTTTCCATTTCATTAGTAACACAAAAATTTTGAAAAAATATAAAGACTTATGTGTAATCATGAAAGCTTGCGTCATATTACACAATACTATTGTCGACGATGAGTCGTGGGACAGAACTTGGCATACTGACCAACTGCTTCATGAGCCACCACCCTACTTAAGAATGTAAAGTCTCGCTAGATATTATCAGTAGCATGTATGGGAGGAGAGGAGAAAAAATGAGGGTGACCAACACCAATTGCGTGATGACCTCATAGAACACATTTGGAACCGTCATGCAGAATCATCAAATTAATAGTCACTACTATTGTGTGTGTTGTTTATTTCTATTAATGTTGCTTTATGTTATTGTTCATTTTAATTTATGTAATGTTATGCCATTGTACTTTTAATTAAGTGTACTCTCTTAATTTATGTTAATGTAATATTCATAATTAAGACTCGTCTAAATTTTTATTTAATGTGATTTTAGTATATAATAATTCATAATAATAAATCCTTAACAAGCAATAACTAACAATTATAAAACTACAAATATAGAATTAAGGACTAACTATTGTGATGTTATGATAAGTTCTTATATGCCCAATTGCATCGATGTATTATCTGATTCATCTGCATTTCGTGAAAGGCAAGTTGTTGTCGCGTGAAGTTACTAGTATCAATGTGTAATGCCCCGACCCGGATTTATAGGTTACCTGTGATTCAACTCGGTCCTACCCGAGCGTTAGGTGTGAAATGCAATGAAACAACCTAAATAATGTTTCTAGTCCAATTTTATTTTAAGTAACATTTCACTTGTTAGCATACGATTTCAAATTTCAAGATGAACTACGTGAGGGGATCATGGGGAGCACCCCGGAGTCCAAGTAAACAAAGATACTAACGTAAAACATAACTAAAATATACTTACCTGTATAGCGCTCTCAAAATACGAAGCCTCTCCCAACCTGCCATAACAAAGTGGGGATGTGAGCCTATGCCCAGTGAGATTTATATAAGCAGTATAGAAACGAACAGCAGAAAGGAATACTCACACACTATAACCATATGCATGCGAAAATATGTATATATCTACATACGTTTACCTTTGAAAAATACATTTTCCAATTTATTTCCGAAAACCTTACTTGCCCAGATTAATTGACCATACTCCTATTTAAGGTTTTCTTTAATCATACTTAGCATTCTCATTTTGTTTAATGCACCCGGTTAAACACTTGAAACCTTTCCACTTAATTTATTAAAACCATTCCATTACTGGAATTTACCCTTTTATTCATTTCAATATCCTTTAGTATTTTTATTGAAAATCGCCATGTCAACACACGCAATCCCCTTGTTAGAAAATACTTATTTAATCTTTGAAAATACTTTTTACAACACATTCTTGGGTTAAGTATGGGTTTAACCATGTAGGTTTCTTAACCATCCATTTATTTACTCCCATTAACCCTTTTCATTTCTTTATGGACATTAACAGATTTACGCATTTACTTGTCCATTTCAACTTTACCGGAACAATTATTACATTCATTTAAGTTAGGTTGTATTGACACATTTTAACACATAACCCATTTCTTGATATGTTCCATATTTCCTTCATCTTTTCTCGGAATCTTCTAATACCGCATACTTACATAGGCTCCACGCCGACGGTTATGCGCACCATATACTCTGACCAGTGATTTAGGACTTTTCACCCAAGGGATCTGGGCCCTTCTTGATTTATCCCGGTGTCATCCGAGTTCCTCTATGTGTTTAATCATTTTACAAATGTTCATATTATTCTACTTTCCTTTTTACCCGGCCGAAGCCAAAACCCGGACCTTTACCTCCCCATCTTGTATTACACCTTGAAATAATTTATCATTTCGCGTCCTTTATAATTTAACCTTGATTTTTATTTCACAAAAATCATATTTATTTAGGACAACTTTGTGTAACACCACTTCCAACATTTTTATTTCATAAAAATATTCCACTTTAAGTAAAAATACCATTTTACCCCTTTTGTTCCAAAATCACTTTTTACTCCATTTCACAAGTGTTAATTCCACCCAAAAATTACTATTAAGTTATACACATCAACTTCTTAAGTGTTTTAACCCTTTAACATCTTTTTACACTTGGATTAATCTCTTTACTTAATTAGAAACACTTTTACACCTTTAATTCCCTTTTAATTCCATTAGTGTTAATATTTCATAACAATAGTAAGTTACACTCACTAACTATTCCATGTTTACCCGTTAACACTTAATTAATGCTTTTTATTGACATTTCCCAGCACACATTTCTATACTTATTCATTCAAGAAATATATTAACACTTAAGACTACTTTTATATGAAAATTGACATTTCTTTTATTTAATATGTAATCCTTTAACTTCATACACATTATATCTTTTAGTCCCAATTACACATCGTTTGAAGAGTAAAATCCCAACTTTTATTATTTTTTGTTTAAACAAAATAAAATCTTCTTTAAACTTGTTTATACATTCTATGTCAAAATACTACAAGTTTATATGCATGAGAAGATTGATTTTGAACTCAAAAATACTACAACATGGTTTAAACATATTTTCATCAAAATTGCTAGAAAATACACCATTTTCATGAAATATCAACTTTTATTTATTTTAAACCTTGAAATAATTATCCACCCGTTATTTTTAACCAAAATAACTTTTTTCTCAACATTTTTATTCCATAAAAATGTTTATTATCTCTTTTCACTAAAAATACACAAAATATTAATTTCTCATATTTTTATTCCATAAAATGTTCATTATTTCCTTTCACTAAGAATACACTTAAATAATATTTTCTTGCATTTTTATTCCATAAAAATGTCCAATATTTCTTTTTACTATAAATACACACAAATAATATTTTCTTGCATTTTTATTCCATAAAAATGTCCAATAGTTATTTTTACTAGAAACACACACAAATAATATTTTCTTGCATTTTTGTTCCATACAAATATCTAATTTCAGTTTATTATGAGCACATCATTATTTCTTATAATCCTACTCTTAATCATAACCAACAATAATGCTACTACAATATTTATCAATAGAGTCTCAAATACAATAAGAGTACGTTACCCACCTAAATGATTCCAAAGTGGTGGTGGTGGTGGTGGTGAAGATGGGTGACTCCCCCACATCCAAAAGTGTCCCTAAAGGGAGTCACATAAGGCTCCACCATTCATACCTCCATGGAAGCTCCAACACACTCCAAAGATGCTTGCATAGACACCTCCTCTTGCTCCAAGGATACCCTCATCAAAACCCCCAATTAAGAACTTCTATATATGTTTTCGTAGCTCTATATGAACTATGGGTGAAGTGAGTATTTCAGTGTGGGTGTAATTTATACACTAAAGAATTGACGGATGATACACTAAATGGAAGGAGGCACTGGGTCTTATAAGAAGAAATGTGGCCCTCCTCTCTTCAGCCTCTCAAGCCTCTCTTAAAAACACTCAAACCTTCATAACCCATCTGATATATCTAGATTAATGAGCTCTTAGGGTGACACGAGTCTTGATCTACGGTTCTAAAATCGACAGCACAAAGGGTACCACCCATGCTCCTCAATGTTACTCACAACCCCAAAACCACAAAGTGTTAATATGGTTTCTATATGGAGGAAGGTCAGGCCCAAGGCTGACTTGGAGGTGATGTTAGACGAAGAGGCGGTGGACTGCGCTCGCCAGTTGACGCATAACTGACCTGCCTGGACCGTCGCTCAAATGACTGAAGTTATCATTCGAACGACACAGAATGTCATTTAAACGACGTGATGGTCGTTTGAACGAACGAATTTGGACTAAATATTCTCCCAAATTTTATCGTTCCATATTTCCACCTTTTACCCAATATTTCTAAAGTCTTAAAACGACATTCATGGTTTATTTAATTTTATAACTATTCATTCTATAATGCATATAAAATCCTTTATTACATAATTATCTTTATAATCCGATTTGTCACCCGAAATTCCAATAATCACACCTTATTCTTCGTCATACAAAATCTATGTATAATTTAATAAATTTCTCGTGGCGGGGTATTTCAAACTTCCCTCCTTAGGGAATTTCGTCCTCGAAATTCTTAGTTTATCACAATTTATAATCCAGTCACCTACGATGAGTTTCCAATCCTAGGCATTCTCAACACTATGGTCTCACCCCAAAGCTTTCTCTTTAATCAATCATCATTAGTAATCCGTTCATGACGAACCCTAAGGGCCTATTTCTAGTCCTCAAGCATACCTAACACGTCTATTTAAACAAAACCTCGAGATTTTTTATACTTTCCCTACATCGCAATGTCACCAATGAATTCATTAACACAGATCACTCCTATGTTGGGATTCGTAACCCATGTTTCCTCAAATAAATTTTAGGATTACGCCTAGCCTAAGCGGATATAATTTCATCACTTCTCGTTACACATAACAATGATTCCTAAGACAATCACCATACCACATAGGTCTACTCGATCGATATCTCTCGTGGGGTCCTTATGCTAACCTAAAGTCATTCTAGGCATCATAACACCATTATACATGAGTGATCACATTCCCAATCCGTACAATCCTTAATAGAGCGTAATCATCGTTTAATGTTTCATCAAGTTATAACATTTAGAACATCCTCACGTCACAACCTCAGAATGCACGACCAAGTCGTAACTAGTTGTACCGGTTAACTAACAAATATGTTTACCCAAGGAAATCAGGTGAAATATCCAACCCTCATGCAAGAACGCGAGACCACGTGCACACACAGACTAGTACAGAATTAAAGTGCATTTGAAGAAGAGCGCATTCACATACCGTGATACATAAGCCACAATAGGCCTAACCTGCATCACTATCAAGCTTACATAGCGCTACTCCCTAATTGACAACCTCCCATTACTGAGATCAAGAAGACACAAGAATGCAACGAATCGAGCGACCACCACGCCAAAAGAAAATGATCTACTTTTGACAACGAATTAAACCATAAGAAGTGTGAACCCACAATATATACTTGAATTCTATAACCCCTTACCAATACCTGCTAAGCACCTTATCCTTTCCACGTACCCTAGCTTGACCTCTTAACCTTGACGAGTTCTACTTAAGAATCATCCGTTCATACCGGACAGACGGAACATAAAACAAGTTTCCTTAGGGAAGCTGAAACGTTAGGCTTCCCTCCTTAGGAATAATGCTACCTATCATCACTAGTAATCTTAACTATCCCAAGTCAAGGAAAAGTTACTTCTCGTGACACTCATCGTTAGTTACCGACCTATCATAGCCAGGCTTCCAAAATTCTTAACTTGCGATCACTATCATCAGTTTTCGAGATCACTATCATTAAGTGAACATAGAGCTCACATAGTTTCACACATTCAATTCATGAACCATTGTTACCATTCTTAGCACTGCCTGCATGATACCAAACCATAATCATTTTAATGGCATCTCAACTTTAAAGCATCATTCATGCCTAATGATTTCCCTTAACAGAGTCATTACTAACCATATAGGTAGCACCTTTAGGTGTTGTAATTATGCCTAACACTTCATCCCAAGTGCCATTTCTAAAAGCCACAATGAACCTCATCGTATTCTAAATCTCCCAGGTGCACCACCTAGCATTGGCCAACCTACTTTTGAAATTATTCTCGAAGTTCACATCATGAAGTACGCCAAAAATCAAGTCATAGCACTAACCCCAAGGCACTGCTAGAAATCGACATGATCTAATCGTACTATAATCATCAATGTAAACTTTAATACAATAATGGTTCCCAACATCCCATGGGCAATGACATCAAACTCAATTATTTCTCTAAGCATCTTACACATCTATTACAAGAAACCCCAAGTCATGCCATGACCTATGCTACTACACCTTGAGATTATCACTATGAAAGACATAACTACCACTCGTATCAATATTTCATTAGACAAACTTTAGTATATACCTTTAAGTGAATTTTCAATACTGATTTTTCACGCCTATCCAAATTACTAACCCAAGGTCAATTTCATCAAACAAACTTAGTAATTATCTCCAAAGGGATTTTAACGTAACTCACGTGCATACCCGGAATGCCAACTCATAGTTAAATTCACTAGACCCCATCATTTGATTCCCAATGAGTGTTCAACCACTATAGTTGAATTGCCTTACTATGTAAAACTTACACTATGTATTAATTTACCAACTATATCAACTATATATATTTTGGTAGGATACGGGACATCGAGCAATGCCTACGAACCCTAAGGTCCATGCCTACGAATGCCACAAGGGATCCTATTTCTCAACGCCAAATGACAATCACCAAACTCTTACTCAATGCCACTCAGGTTTTTGTAGGACACAAGACGTAGGGTATTGCCTAAGAGTAGGCCTGTAAATGGATCGGATTCGGACCGGATCAGGCAAATCCAAATCCATATCCGTTTATGTTAAATGGATTCCGATCCGTTTATTAATTGGATTGGATCAGGCAAATCAAAATTTATATCCGTTTATTTTAAACGGATTCGGATCTGATCCGATTATCCATTTATGTTAAACTTGATTTGCAACATTTTTATTTTCAACTCTTATTTCATAAATTTATTTTGCAAATCTTCCAAAAAAACGATAATGAAATAAATAACTATTATAATAAATATTTAAAATATATATGTAAAATATTATTAAATACAATATATATTAATTAAAAATCTATTATATATATATATATATATATATATATATATATATATATATATATATATATATATATATATATATATATATATATATATATATATATATATATATATATATATTAAAAATATTAATCGAATCGGATTATTAACGGATCAGAGTATATGCATCCAAATATGCTCCATTTAATAAACGGGTAATCGGATAATCGAATAATCGTATTTTAGGCATGATCCATATCCGCTTAAATGGATCGGATTCAGATTCGGATTCGGATAAAATCCGTTCCATTGATAGGCCTACCCAAAAGGAGTCCCACTCTAACAACGTAGCAAGAGGTCATATTCTAATACATCATAACTCATTTACTTAATACTAAGTCACCACGAATTTCTAGGTTCACTCCTAGGTTACCTCAAACCATCATGATTATCTAAGTCCACATTATAGTCAAGGCACAAGAATCGGGACATACTAAATCCAAGCCCGCAACTAAGGGTCCTAATAATTTCTCGCCACGTAGCTAACACTTGTAAATACATTCATCGAACAAAAACCACTACGGTATTCACACACAAGGATAGCATCCTATCAACTAAGATTGGCTTACCCTCTAGCTTATATGCTCATTAGCATTACCATCAATCACGGTATCACCCCAAGGATCGAAATTTCCTAATCATCATATCGATATTGACCGCTCAAATTTGTCACACCCATGATTACATATAATTAAAATCACGATTTCCCATTACATAATTATGACACTCTAACAATCAAATCTACCATTGGTTATTCACAATTTGGTGCCACTTGCCCAATGAGCGATATTTCATTCTATCAATATCTCTAAACTCTTTTTCAACAAGGTTGGAATACAAACACCTCACACTACGAACCATTGTGTCACCATTTTTGGGCTTACATGGACACCCGTAAATTATTTACATACTAAATCAGAAATGCAAAAGCGATTTATAACAATAAACTTGACTGTATGCCACTTGGCACTAACTTACTTATCATGTTAACCTCTTTAACTTTACCGTCGAGAACACGAACTACAACCACCAAACTAACGAGACTGGCCCAAATCAACATCAACGTCGAAAGATCCGCTACCGAACTCACCACGTCACTTCCGAAAGGAACCTTGAACCTAGAGCTCTGATATCATTTGTAACACCTGGACCCGAATTTATGGGTTACTCATGAGTTAATCCGGTCTGACCCGAGCGTTAGGTGTGAAGTGCAATGAAACAACCAAAATAATATTGCTAGTCCAGTTTTATTTTAATTAACATTTCACTTGTTAGCATGCGATTTCAAATTTCAAAATGAACTACGTGAGGGACCCATGGAGATCACCTCGGAGTCCAAGTAAACAGAGCTACTAATGTATAATATAAATAAAATATACTTACATGTATAGCGCTCTCAAAATACAAAGCCTCTCCCAACCTGTCGTAACAAAGTGGGGATGTGAGCCTATGCCCAGTGGGATCTATACAAGAAGAATAAAACGATTGGCAGAAAGGAATACTCACACGCTACAAACACATGCATGCGAAAATATGTATATATCTACATACGTATACCTTTGAAAAATACATATTCCAATGTATTAACCAATTTATTTCCGAAAACCTTACTTGCCCAGATTAATTGAGCTTAATCCAATTTAAGAATTTCTTTAATCATACTTAGCATTCTCACTTTGTTTAACGCACTCAGTTCAACACTTGAAACCTTTCCACTTAATTTATTAAAACCATTCCTTTACCGGAATTTACTCTTTATTCATTTCAATAGCCTTTAGTATTGTCATTGAAAATCGTCATTTCAACACACGCAAACCCGTTTTAGAAAATACTTATTTAATCTTTGAAAATCCTTTTTACAACACATTATTGTGTTAAGTATTGGTTTAACCATTTAGGTTGCTTAACCACCGATTTACTTACTCCCTTTAACCCTTTTCATTTATTTATGGACATTAATAGATTTACGTATTTACTTGTCCATTTCACCTTTACTGAAATATTTATTACATTCATTTAAGTTAGGTTGTATTAACACATTTTAACACAACCCATTTCTTGATATGTTTCATATTTCCTTCATCTTTTCTCAAAATTTTCCAATACTGCATACTTACACGAGCTCCACATCGACGGCTATACTCACCATATGCTCTGGCCAGTGATTTAGGACTTTTCACCCTTAGGCTCTCAGCCCTTCTTGCTTTAACCCGATGTCATCTGAGTTTCTTTATGTGTTTTAATATTTTACGAATGTCCACATTATTCCACTTTCCTTTTTACCTGGCCGAAGCTAAAACTCGGGACTTTATCACCCCATCTTGTGTTACACCTTGAAATAATATATCATTTCGTGTCCTTCATAATTTAACCTTGATTTTTTTTCCATAAAAATCATATTTATTTAGGACTACTTTGTGTAACACCACTTCCAACATTTTTATTTCATAAAAATGTTCCACTTTAAGTAAAATTACCATTTTACCCCTTTTATTCCAAAATCACTTTTTATTCCATTTCACATGTGTTAATTCCACCCAAAAAATACTATTAAGTTATACGCACCAACTTCTTAAGTGTTTTAACCCTTTAACTTTTTTTTACACTTAAAGTAATCTCTTTATTTAATTAGAAACACTTTTACACCTTTAATTCTCTTTTAATTCCATAAGTTTTAATATTTCATAACAATAGTAAGTTACACTCACTAACTATTCCATGTTTACCCATTAACATTGAATTAATGCTTTTTATTGACATTTTCCAAGGACACATTTCTTTACTTATTCATTCAAGAAATATATTCACACTTAAGACTACTTTTATAGGAAAATTGTCATTTCTCTTATTTAATATGTAATCCTTCAACATCATACACATTATGTCTTTTAGTCCCAATTATACATACTTTAAAGACTAAAATCTCAACTTTTATTATTTCTTGTTTAAACCAAACAAAATATTCTTCAAACTTTTTTATACATTCTATGTCTAAATACTACAAGTTTATATGCATGAGAAGATTGATTTTGAACTCAAAAATCCTACTACATAGTTTAAACATATTTTCTTCAAAATTACTAAAAAATACACCATTTTCAAAAAACATCAACTTTTATTATTTTAAACCTTGAAATTATTATCCACCCATTATTTTTAACAAAATAACCTTTTTCTCAAACATTTTTATTCAAAAAAAATGTTTATTATCTCTTTTTCACTAAAAATACACAAAATATCAATTTCTCATATTTTTATTCCATAAAAATGTTCATTATTTTCTTTCACTAAGAATACACCAAAATAATATTTTCTGGCATTTTTAATCTGTAAAAATTTACAAATTTTTTTTACTAGAAATACACACAAATAATATTCTCTTGCATTTTTATTCCATAAAAATGTCTAATATTATTTTTTACTAGAAATACGCACAAATAATATTTTCTTGCATTTTTGTTCCGTAAAAATGCCTAATTTCAGTTTTCTAACAAAACATCATTATTTCTTATAATCCTACTCTTAATCATACCGAACAATAAGACTACGCTTTTTATCAATAGTGTTTCAAATACAATACGAGTAGGTTACCCATCTAAAGATTCCATCGTGATGGTGTTAGTGGTGAAGATGGGTGACTCCCTCACCTCCAAAGGTGGCCCTAAAGGGAGTCACAAAAGGCTCCACCAATTAGACCTCCATGGAAGCTCCAACACATTCCAAAGATGCTTGCACAGACATCTACTCTTTCTCCAAGGATACCCTCATCAAAACCTGCAACTAACAATTTCTATATATTTATTCTTTGCTCTATATGAACAATGGGTGAAGTGAGTATTTCAATGTGGGTGTAAAATCTACATTAACAAAATTACAGATGATACACTAAATGGAAGGAGGCAGTGTGTCTTTTAAGAAGAAACGTGGCCCTCCTCTCTTCAGCCTATCATGCCTCTCTTATATACACTCAAACCTTAATAACCCGTCGAATTTATCCAGATTATTGAGCTCTTAGGGTGACATGAGCCTTGACATACAGTTCTAAAATCGATAACACAGAGGGTACCACCCATGCTCCTCAATGTTACTCACAATCCAAAAAACACAAAGTCTTAATATGATTTCTGTCTGCAGGAAGGTTCGGTCTAAGGTTGACTTGGATGTGATGTTAGACGAAGGGGCGGTTGACAGCGCTCGCCAACTGATTCATACCTGACCTTCCTGGACCGTCGTTCAAACGATTAGAGTTATCGTTTGAATGACACAAAATGTCATTTGAGTGACGTGATGGTCATTTGAACGACCGACTTTGGACGACTGATTATTCTCCCACGTTTTATCTTTCTATATTTATACCTTTGCCCCAACAGTTCTAAAGTCTTATAACAACATACATGGTTTATTTAATATTATAACTATTAATTATATAATCCATATAAAATCCTTAATTAGATCATTCTCTTTATAATCTGATTTGTCGCCTGAAATTCCTTTAATCACGCCTTATTCTTCCTCATACAAAATCTATGTATAATTTAATAAATTTCTCGAGGTAGGGTATTACACCATGTATATAATTCAATCTTCATCGCATTGTAAATTTTATTTATTGTGACGTAGTTGAGCCTCGTACTCATTAGTATGAATTTTAATTAAATCCCCCATCTTCTCATTTAGAATTCTTCGATTGGCTTGAGACTCGGTAGAATTTGCATGTAAAAAATATTAAATTCCTCCAAATTTTCTAGGAGTGGTGCATGTGTTGCTCAACGGTCGGTTGCTGTTCGTTGCTTCCCTTTTTTGGCAGCTTTACGTCCCATCAGTCTCTCAAGTGGATTATCCATATCCCATCAATTGTGGTCTGGGTTGTCCCAATCTCATGGTCTTGACAGATTGTCTTCATCCACAAATTGTGACCCAGTAGTTGACATGTTTTATTTAGGTAAATCCTTCAACAACTCGTAAAAATGGTCAAAACTATATATATGACTAATATCACAATGAAAGTCTACTCGAGCTCGGGTGATCTATGTGACACCCCAACTAATTAAATACCGGGTAGCTACTCCTTTATTAAATTAATTCAAAATGACAAGTTTGTTCAGTTAATAGCATCACTAACGAAAACATTTTAATAATTACTAACCACCTAGTATTTGAAAAGTAAGTGCCAAATTTTAAGTTAAGTCTGATTAACATGCAGTAAAAGAATAATGAAAGAATAATAACCATTCACCATAATGAAGTAATGAATAACCAGCAAAGTAAATATAAATCCGGAGGAAAACTCCTCACAACAATCCCACAATAGAGAATAATACGACAAGTCTGAACCCTGAATAATTACATGCCAAAAGTCTGAATAACTGAAATAAATGAGATGTCTCTAAAAAAATGGGCGACATGCCCTACAACTGATAACTGATGAATATCGAGTCAAGATAGATGAAGCATCTATAAGCAAAGTCCTGTAACTTCCACAATCAGCTACAGCTCGTCACCTGAATGAGAATCCTATGCATGGTGTCCTTGTGGCTGGGCACCTAAAATGGTTTTTACAAAAATAGATTTGAAAGCAAATGGGTCAGAGCCCGAAAGTGTAAAACATTTTGAAAACAACAAGTGTTTTAATAATATTAAAACATTAAATGCAAAGTACATGTTAGGACGTGCACTCACATGGAATTCTCACCTCTCGACTACATGTGCACTCCTAACGTACCGTACCCATATATGAGACATCTATATCTAACCAACCCGTAATAAGTTCTACCCCTTACTACTCGATTCCCACAATACATTCTAGCGTTATCAAATAAATAGAGGGCTTTACTTAACTCAGATTCTCAATATGTAATACATTTCACTATCGGTTAACTCGTTATGTTTTCTCACTACATTACCATAAGTATGTTAACAATAACAACATGAAAGTTCCCATTAATTAAGTGTATATTATTTACGTCATAAATATACAATACAAGCACCCCGAGACTAGCTGCGGTGCACACATACTCTGCTATCCATCCCGGTACATCACGTACATAAGGATCACATATTCCGAATCTCTCAGGAATAGTTCACAGATAACAACATCACAAATAATGGAGGCGAACACAGTCACATCACATGGGTCACGCACATACCTGCGCTCCCACGATCAGTAGACTTATTAACATCCCAATAAGTCCTTCTCTGACCTATGTTCATCGAGGTAACCAATCTAAATCCGGGCAACACAAGGATTAGAGGGCTCTAAGCGAACGCGAACCTCCCGTGATAGCAAGTATGGTAGGTATGTTATACACATAAAATCAATACATATACTAAGTATGCACACGTCTTAGTAATCACCATAATATATTGGTACATATCTCTTCTCGTACTGACATATAACACTACACCATTTATATGTTCCCGGTTAATATAATTAATTAGGCCGTCAATAGCTCACATCGTAATAGACACTCACGTCCTACTTCATATTTTCCCTTAGGTTCAAACTACACTACTAGGTTTGACTCCTCATTATATCCCAAACATCCCAAATATAACAATTACTCATCAAGGAAAGGCTATCTCTACCTATACACAAGGTTACGGGGCACTCGGGATCAAAACAGGCTAAAAAGCCTAAACTGTCAACTCGTTCGAAGTCTCGTTCGAACGAGGCTGTTCGAACGAGACTTCGTTCGAACGAACTGAGTCTTCTAACGAGATCTCGTTCGAACAAAGTGGGATTTCTAACGAGATCTCGTTCGAACGATCTCATCGAACGAACTTCACCCTCGTTAGAAGTCAATGGTCAACTTGTTAGAACGAGGTCGTTCGAACGACCTGGGCAGGTCTTCTAACGAGCGATCAGATTCGAGCCCAGATTTCTGATTTTCGTTTTTCCAACTTCTCTACTCGCCAAATCTCATCCAAACCTCAATTTATCAATTGTTTAAGGTCTCTAATCGTCCCTAAACATACTTAGTTCACATATTGACATGTTTGGGGGTATTAATTCATCCTAACATCATTCAAATATCAAATCTCTACATATTTTTCCCCAAATTTTAAAACTATGAACCCTAGAATTTATGAATCATCAAAGAACTGAATTAAATCCGTTTGGTTTCCTACTAATTGTAATATCATCAGAATAATCATTACACACCAATCTACATGCGATTTCCTCATCAAAATGTACTTTCTATTTCCAATTTACATGGGTTTTTCATTAACTCCCAAGAACAACATGATTTTAATAAATTCCTACACATAGAAGAAGCATTCTTTGAAATAAACGAAATTAAACCACTTGCCTAAAGGTAACTCTGTATTTGATGACGAATTAATGGATGGTTCTCTCTCTCTGCAGAGTTCTCCTTCAATCTCTCTCTACAAGCTTTCTCTAATGGTGGCTATGGAGGCTAGGGTTTGTGCTTTAGAAACTCTTAGGAGCAAATTTCAATAACCTCCGTAGTTATTTGGTTAATTAGTGGGCTTAGTGGGTTATTGTTAAATCAGATATTAACTCCCAATTTTCGTAGCTTTTAATTCCCCAAAATTCAAAATTACCAAACTACCCTTATACGTTGCCGTTATGGCCTAGAAATACCCCGGGACCCAAACCAAACCCCCGGCTAGTGTTTTCTGACTATTTCGACCCTTCCGGACGCGTTGGCGCACTCAAAACGACCATACGGATAATAAAAATAAAATTCACTTTTTAATTATCATAATTATATACCATGACGCGACTGTCACACGCGTCTCAACAAAATTTTCCAAATTGCTGTATTTCAATCTCACGACAAATTTCATAATTCAATATTCATATATAATCATATATGCACATAATCAAATACCAACTCGTATCTCGTTAGTATTTTTAACCGGGATTAATTTCCAATTAATACGCATTTAATTCAATTAATCCCATAAATAAATATCACAAAAATACGGGTATTACAATCTATAAATAAATATTTTGTACAATTAGCGTTATAAAATATTTACTGCAAATATAAATAATTGATTGAATGTTAATAACTGTAGTTACCCAATTAATCTCAGGTGTCCCACTCTCTTTACCAACCCCGTATGCTCGAGACAACTTCACAGAATACGATAAACAATCTTTCTTTATTGCTCTGAATTTGCCCTGTAACACAATGTTCGTGCATTTGTAAATAAAGCCCTCACAACAGTTGTATTCGTGAGTAATTTTATCCCATAGAGTGTTACGGGATTGGTTTGTCCCAGTTGCATCATCAATTGAATGTTTTATATAAGTATGACAAAGTAACACTTTATGGTGTTAGGTGAAATTTGGTAAGTGAGTGAAGTTTGTGGGGAGGGATATGCCATTTATAGGATGAATATATAAAAATGTAAAGTTTTTTTTAAAGGTGTAAAGTAGTCTGGGGTCTGATTTCTATTTATACAAAAAATTAAAAGAGGTCGTTAGTATCCATAACAAAAGAGTTATTGCTGAATAATTTTTGTATTCATTAAAACTGAGTAGGAGACAATATATCACGCAAAACAATTGGAGGGGGTGTAACACCCAATGCTTTTAAAACGTAAAAAGCTGTTGGGAATTTAAATTTTGGGTAAAAATAAATTTTTGGGAATTAATTATTTTCATATTTAAAAATGTTGATCTTGATTTATATAAAAAGGTATTTTATCGAAATTGGAATCAGATTCAAATTAGGGAAGTTTTGCATTTTATATAAGATAAGGGGGAATTTTCAATCTCATGGCATCCGAACCGGTTCGCGGGCTCGTACAGTTTTGGAAATTTAAAACTCTTTACTTTTATAGTTGTGTAGACTAAAATTCTTTTTGGTATAAAAACACTTAGTGACGGGTCTAAAGTTTTTAAAACACATTTTAGCCTTCTCCAAAAGCAAGAATCTCCCATAATTTTATCATTTCTTTCCTTCCAGACCTAAACCCTTTTATGCTCAACTTTCAACTCAAGATTCGAAGAACTAAACCAAGATTTCACAAGATCGTCCAAGAACGTGTTTTCGTTGTTTTCTCGAGAGGAACACAACCATCAAATCAGATTCTTCAAACGATTTTTACATACTTGAATACTTCTAGTGTTTCCCTTTAGTATTATGCATTTTAAATGTTGCCTAATAATCATTTTTTCCCTAAAATAAATGAGAGAAATTAATTAGGAAAAGTGATAAATTTGGGATTGTTTTCATTTAAATCTTTAATACAAATTAAGGCTCAAAACCTTTGCATATTCCATTAGAATTTATGACGTTCTAATGTAGAATAAATCATAGGGATGTTACAAATTTATTGCTGTGACACCCCTCTTAAACTAATAATGGGTGGCCAGCCCTATACTACATTAAATCAGGAATCTCACATGGCTCAGTCTCAACATCAACAGACTATAACATAAATATATAAGGCTAACTACCCGAAATCATATAAGAGAGTGCCAAAAATTTAAAACATGCAACGAAAAACCAACCAACGATGTAACACTACAAGAAAAGGTAACATGAACACAAGTACCATGATAAAAGAAAGCGCAGAATAAAAAGAAATGAGTATGTACAAGGAAAAATATACCCGAATAAGCTATCGGGTCACAGACAGTACAACCATCATAAGGAAGAAATATAAACAGCTACAAATATCCCTTGGTTATAAACTCGATACACAACATGAATCCTACCTAGATTTTGAAAGAATTAGGAGGGGAATACAATCTAAATCCCGCCACAGTTCGCAACTGCTATGGCTCCCAAGACTCTGGATAGAAAAGCATCGGGTATCCATGCGATAGGACACATGTAGTACAATATATATATATATAACAAAAGAGAAATATAAACGGGTCAGAGCCCGAGTGTAAAAATGTTTAGCAAGTTTGTTAACTGTGCATAATAAATATAAATGCACTTATTTCATAATTAAAGTGGAGTCGCACTCTTGTGAAATCCCAAACTCACCTCTCATCTAACAGCGCGCACCTATTCGAATCTTGGAACCTTAATTAAGTTACCCCACCCATAAGGACAACCTACGTTACCATACACATGGCCTACCCACATGACCTGCCATTCTAACATAACCCTCGAATCCTTGTCATTCTAATCACACTTAAGTATATTTTCACATATATGCCTTACTAGGCTATAGTGGTTCCAATTATTAGCTTACACTAGTTATAAGTCTTAATATGTTGCGCATTAACATTTGGCTTCAATATAAGGATTTATTCTCTAAATAACAAGCATACAATATAATAAGGATAAAACTTCTCTACTCTCAACATTGCACTGCGTTTCGTGCGTAAGGCGTCTCGCAAAGCGAAATCTAAACAAGGAACCCCCTCGATACACTACTCCTTGACAATGTTGATCGTAGGGATCCATTATGTCATCTACACAAATCCTACTACTGCAACTACTTAATTATGTTGATACCAAATTTAATCTGCTGACATGGACCATTCACCTGAAGACATACACATATGTTCCGAGTAACTTAATCATACCGAGCAGCCTAGGCGCCCCGAGCAACTCAAGAGTACCGAGCAACTCATAGTTCCCAGCAACTCAATCGTATCGAGAAACTCAAGCGGTCCGAGCTACTTAGTGTGCAGAGCATCCAAATCAAGAGAATCAAAAAGACGACTGTGCATGAAATACTCATTATTATCGTACGGATGTATATATCTACTAGATAACAACACATTGTCCTTTCACATGTATAGCCTCAAGGATATTAATACATTGTAACCTCCTCATTAGAAGGGGACTCTGGATCTCTTGGTAACCCTATTATCGAGAATTCCAGGCAAACAGTCAGCAATACAAAAATAGTGGACGTAGTCCATTCTCATAAGGCTGAACCACTTTAAAAATCTATTGTCTTATATTTATTTATTCATTTTTATCTGTGATTAAAATAATTAGATCAAATCTAGTTTTTTACATCAACAGATTGGCGTCGTCTGTGGGAAACGACTCTACTTAACGTTTTTCACCAAAACAATTCATCATCAATGGCTAATACTCCGGAATCCAGTAATCAAAATGCTGGGATCCCTCCAAATCCATCTATTCCCCCAAATGTTTCAGATCTGGATGGCATAATGGCTAATTTAGCCCAAGGCCAAACGACCATGCAAGAAACCATGCGTTAACTTATATAAACTGTTTAAGGTGGAGTGCCGGTCCACTCAGGACAATGAAGCGTTCAGAAAAATACCCGTTTACCCTCTTCACGAACTAGGCAAACGCTATTCCCAGAGGAATATCGATCTAGACGCATCAAATCATATCGTACTGAGAGGTATAATGATCCTTCTTATCAACCTGGTCGAACCTCCTCAGTACAAGCTATAGATTCTCAACAAAACGTCACTCTATCTCCAGAAAGGACTAGTGCTCTAGAAAGGTTGAGTAGAGTCTCTCCTTTTGATCGTTTGGGCCCTAGGAGGAATAGAAGTCCTCCTAGGATTGCGTCGAGGAACTCTCAACGACCATCTGATCTAAGAGAAGGCTCTGCCCAATCACGACCAATAACCCGTAATGAAAGATCCCAAAAGGAAAACTCAGCGCGATCAGTTACTCGAATAAATAGGCCCGAGGTGGGAAACGATGCATGGAAAGGCTCTATTCAAAGGTTGGAGGACAGATTAGGGGAAATGGTTAAATCCAAGAATCCTTTACAAAGAACTTTTGTCCAAGGGACACCATTCGTACAGACAATTGTGGATTTTCCCACACCATCAAAATTCAAAGTTCCTGTGGTGACGCCTAAGTATGATGGAAAAACTGACCCTGTCCTTCATATAGAACAATACCAAGCTGCTACCGACATCTATACAGTTCTAGACGAGATAAGATGTAGGGCATTTTCAGGAACTCTTACCGGATCAGCTCAGATATGGTACAACAACCTTCCCCGGGGGAAGATTGTGACTTTCCTTCAACTGGCAGAGCTCTTTATAGGGAACTTCTATTTTGGAGCGAAACCAGTCAAACAAGTAGGACACTTACTGAGTGTTAGACATAAGGCAGATGAAAGCACCAGGGACTATATTACTGGTTTCAATAACGAGAAACTTGAAGTTATTGATTACGAGGAGAAAATAACAATTACTGCTCTGATGAGTGGACTGTTTCCAGACAAGTTGTACTATACTCTAACCAAAGATCTACCTAGGACCATGGCAAAGGCAGCCAAAATTATGAACGTCGAGGAAGCTATGGCTACGAAGAAGAATACAGACACTAAGGAGACCAAAGTCGAGACTGACAAGGCTGAGAAGAAGTATCAGAAGAATAATGGTGGCAACAGGCAGTCGAAAGAAAAGCAAGCACTGGAACAGTTGAAGAAATTTGGAAATTATACTCCTTTGAAGGTATATATAAACCACATTCTGGAAGAGATCAAGAACAACGAGGAGCTAAACTGGCCAGAAAAAATGAAGGCAGATCCTGATAAGAGGAATAAGTCCAAATATTGCGAGTTCCATAAAGACTATGGTCACACGACCAAAGTTGTATAGCTCTTCAGAATAAAATTGAAGCCCTCATGAGACGAGGAAAACTGGCTAAGTATGTTGATCGCTAAAATGGTGGAAAAACTAGCGATTGAGGAAGGCAAAGATCTAAATCTCCTCATCGAGCAAAAGAAGACAAGTAGAGAGATCACGATGATGATCCAGAAGATGACCCCGACCTCCCTAAAAAACCAAGACAGCCAGAACATGAGGTATTTTCAATCCATTTCGGATCATTTGAATGTAATGTTATTACAGGTGGAGATGCAGGAGGCACAGATCTGACTGCGTAGAGAAAAACTTACTTCAATGAGGCTCAAGCTTGCTCGTACATTCAGCAAATAAATCTGGCTGAAGATGATCGACCGAGGAAGGTGAATAAAGACAAACTGGTCATTGGTTTCTCTAAGAACGACCTGGCAGGTGTACTATATCCTCATGATGACCTATTGGTGATCAAGATGAGAATGAAGGAAGTGGTGATTTCACGAGTACTGGGAGATAATGGTAGCTCAGTAGATATTATGTTTTATCCATCCTTTGACAGCTTGAATATGAACCTAGCCCAGTTGGAGCCATATCATAGGCCCCTCCTTGGCTTTACTGGCGAGAAGGTTTTTCCACTTGGGATGATCAAGTTGGATATACTTATTGGTACATGGCCTGCTTGTCGAACATAAAGAGTACGCTTTTTTGTACTGGATAAAAATATCCAATCAGCTTACAATATCATCATGGGAAGGGTAGGTCTGAAGAAGTTTAAAGCAATACCATCTGCTATACATCAATATTTATAATTCCCAACCAACTTTGGAGTAAGAGTGGTGAAAGGCGACCAGAAAGTAGCTCGGGAATGCTACTATTCATCTGCCAAGCAGGAGGAATGCGAAGAATCCAGAAAAAAGACTACTACTTACCAAGTGGATGAAATAGAAGATGCAGAGATTGAAACATTAGACCCTAGAGACGAGTCTCAGCTCGTAAAGGGCCAGGTCATGGAGGCTACCGAAAATATCAGTCTGGACGATGAGCATCCAAAACGAACAACTCAAATTGGTGCATCACTGGATGTATCGATAAAACAAGAATTAATAGCATTTCTAAGGCGCAGAAAGCAAACTTTTGCATGGATTCATGAAGACATTCCAGGGATAGACCCAAGTTTCCTGTGTCACGAGCTCAACCTTAACAAGAAAATCAAGCCAGTGAAGCAACGAAGAAGAGTGTTCAGTCCTGAGAAGAACCAAGCCATATAGGAAGAAGTAGAGAAGCTGTAAAAAGCCTTTTTTATTGAGGATGTCAAATATCCTGATTGGATAGCAAATGTGGTGATGGTGAAGAAGAAAAATAACAAGTGGAGGATGTGTGTAGACTTTACTGATCTTAATAAGGCATGCCCAAAGGATCATTTTCCTTTGCCCCGAATTGATCAACTAGAGGATGCTACCTCGGGGCACGAATTGTTAAGTTTCATGGATGCTTATTCTGGTTACAACCAGATTAAAATGAAGCTTGAGGACAGGGAGAGTACATCTTTTATTACCCCAAGGGGAACTTATTGCTATAATGTTATGCCTTTTGGACTTAAAAATGCAGGTGCGACATATCAGCGGCTGATGAATAAGGTATTTATAGAGCAAATCAATCATAACATGGAGGTTTATGTTGACGATATGCTGACGAGGAGCAAGAAAGATGTTGATCATCTAGTTGACCTAGGTCAGACCTTTGATCAACTAGAGAAATATCAAATGAAGCTGAATCCCACCAAATGCATATTCGGAGTACGAGAAGGCACGTTTCTCGGATATATTGTTAACCAACGAGGAATTGAGGCGAACCCTGAAAAGATCAAGGCTCTATTAGAGCTACGATCTCCAACCACGAAGAAGGAAGTGCAAAGTCTCACAGGGAGAGTTGCAGCACTTAATAGGTTTGTGTCACGAGCAACTGACAGATGCCTCCCATTCTTCAAAACACTCCGAAAAACTTTTGAATGGAATGATGAATGCGAGGAGGCTTTTCAAGAATTAAAAAAATATCAGGGGACACCTCTATTGTTATCTAGATCAGTGATGAGAGAAAAACTATACTTGTACCTGGCAGTTTCAGAAAATGTAGTAAGCTCGACATTGATAAGAGTGGAGGATGGAGTACAAAAACCAGTCTATTACACCAGCAAGGCTTTCCGAGGATCAGAAATCAGATATCCAAGGTTGGAGAAGTTGGCACTAGCACTGATCGAAGCGAGCAGAAGGATGAGGCCATACTTCCAAGCCCATACTATAGTGGTGTACACCGATATGCCATTAAAATAAGCTCTGCATAAATCACAGAAATCAGGAAGATTGATGTACTGGGCAGTAGAACTTGGTGAATACGATATAATTTATAAGCCTAGATCGTCGCTCAAGGGGCAGGCAGTAGCGGATTTTATCGCAGAGTTTACTCAGGAAAGTGCCTCCAAAGAATAGGAGTTTAATACAGACCACCCTGTGGATGTTACAGGATCATCAAATTTAAACCCCGGCCAACTTTCGTCGATAGACGAGCAAGAGAAAATGATCTACGAGCAAGAGAAGATGATCAACGAGCAACGAGAAGTGCCGGAGGAGGACAAAAGGAAGCATCAAATATTCCACCGAGGAACTCTGACTGATCAAGAGTTTTGATAATGAAGTACTTATATGGAATTTGTATGTGAATGGCTCTTCGTGCACTACAGGCAGTGGAGCGGGGATTATTTTAAACAGTCCGGATGAGATTGATATGGAGTATGCTCTACGCTTTTAATTTAAAGCTTCTAATAATGAGGCCGGATATGAAGCTATGATCTTGGGCTTAAATCTGGCTAAAACCATGAAGGCAGAGTAGGTTGTTGTATTCAGTGATTCCCAGTTAATCGTAAATCAAATTCTGGGGGTGTATGCAGCAAAAGGAGAATTAATGGTCAAGTATCATAAAAAAGCAATGGAGGTGGTATCGAGTTTTACTGCAGTTCAGTTGTTTAGAATACCCAGATTGGAGAATGCAAGAGCAGACACCCTAGCTCGGTTATCATGAGCCACACGTACCGAGCTACGAAGAATAATCGCAATAGAAATCCTGGCTAGTAGGAGCATAGACAAAGATCTGATGATGAACTTCATTACCCTCGATTTGGGACCATCCTGGATGGATCCCATCAGGGCCTATATTGAAGGGGGGATTAACTAACTGATAAACTCGCTGTCAAGAAACTGAAGTTTAAAGCTGCTCATTATGTATTAACCATTGGCATTTTATATAGATGAGGAGTTATAGTACGGCTACAAAGATGTGTCCATCCCTCCGAAGTAAAAGATTTGATCGAAGAGGTTCATGAAGGGTCTTGTGGAGCCCATGTAGCAGGTCAGACGCTTTTGCAGAGAATAACAACGCATGGGTATTACTGGCCAACGATGAGAGCTGATTGCGTAGCTTATGCTAAGAAGTGCGATAAATGTCAACGCTTCTCTTCCATCCAAAGAACTCCCCAAGCATTGTTAAGACCCATAACGTCCCATTGGTCATTCGCCATGTGGGGGATAGACTTGGTAGGACCATTTCCAATGACCAAGGGAAGATTCAAATACCTCGTGCTTATTGTGGACTACTTTACCAAATGGGTGGAAGTTGAGCCTCTCATTGATATGACATACGGCAAAGTCTATCAATTTATTTGGAAGAATATTATTTACAGATATGGCCTCCCACGTGCATTCATTACTAACCATGGAACCCAGTTTGATAACGAGGAGTTTGCTGCGTATTGTCATTAATCCAATGTACTGAAGATCCACTCTGCACCAGGCCATCCCTACAGCAATGGACAAACTGAGGTGACAAACAGAACGCTACTGAATGGTTTGAAAAAGAGACTGGATGATGCAAAGGGAAATTGGATTAACGAGCTACATTCCGTGTTGTGGGCTTATCGTACCACACCACGAACAGCGACAGGAGAGTCTCCATATATGCTGGGATTTGGGAGTGAGGCTGTCATACCCGCTGAATTAGGTCTACCCATGTATAGGGTGCTTAATTTCAATTATCCTATCAGTGACTTGATGAGAAGATTAGACCTGGATATGCTTGAAGAAGTTAGGGAAGAAACAGCAATCAGGAATGCAGCATATCAACAACGAGCAACTCTGTTCTATAACAAAAGAGTGAAGAAGTGTGATTTGAAGGAAGGGGATTATGTGCTGAAGATAGTGATCCAAAAGCATAACAAACTGGAAGCTAACTGACATGGACCCTACAGAGTAACAAAAGTTATTCATCCAGGGACATATAGGATTGAAACCTTGGAAGGAGAAGAATTCAAGAATGCATGGAATGTAGAGCATCTGCGCAAATATTATCAGTAATTGAAATTCCTATGTAACATAGTTTTTTTTTTCAAAATGAATAAAGTGATGTTTCACCCCAATTTCTTTTTGTTGAAATTTTTTTTTTGGAGTATTAGTGCAACACATTACACAAACCACAAATCCAAATTCAGAGCAACACAGTAAATCAATTACCATCCAAAATTCCCAGGGCTGCTTGTGGAATTGATAAGTCAACCTCTCAAGTTGCTCATGGAGTTTCTTCACTAGAATTTCTTTACTTTATAGAGCGGAGCTTTGATTAGAGAGTTGTTCGGTGAAGTTCAGAATCTTCTTAGACATTTTTTCCAAGGCTTAGTTCTTCGCCATTAACTGAACGACTTGATTCTCTAAAGTCGACTGCGTTCTAGCTTCTTCAATGGTGACCCGACCAGCCCTTGCTCATCCACGAGAAGATCTTGCTCGTCCACAAGTAGAAGTGGAGGGTCCAGCTCATCCCTTAAGTTAGCATTTTTTACTTCCAGAAATGAAAAGCCATCATCATTTACTAGCACCAAGGCTCCCAAAGAAGAAGTAGCAGATTTAAGTTGATTTATTTCCTGTTGCAAAGTAATGTTATCATATTCCAACAACTTAGCGATATGCCTGTGCTCTTCAACTTCAAGCTTCAGGACACTCTCCTTCTTCTCATGAGCAGAGATAAATTTGTCATACCCTTTGTCAGCACTCAATTGTTGATATTTTTTCTCGTATTCTTGATGCAAAATGGTAGTGGATTCTTTATATTATTGTTGAAGTTCCTCGATCATTTCTTGAAGGTCTTCAATCATTTCGTAGTAGGCCACATTATTGGCCACAACACGATCAAGTAAGCACTTCAAGTATTGGTAAGCTTCAACTGCTCGTTCAGAAGCATCTGAACCAATGATATCAATGATTTGGGCCTCATTAAGATCTGCATGACCAACTTTAAAATAGTCATTGCATTTATTCATTAATTATGTATCATGAGATGATAAAAGCTCCATCCTGGCAATAAACTAGCAAAGAGAAGAAATAAAAAGAATCAATAATGATGCAGATAGAGCAAGTGAAAGAGAAATTCAAGACGAACAACCAAAGTTCGAATTTTTATTCATCATAAGAGAAGATACATAGTTCCAAGTTACATTCAAGAAAATAATAAAATAGAAAACCAGAATAACTTTACACCTTCTCCTTGTTTCCTACGACTTCCTTAGAAGTTTTGGATAAAGGGGTTGGTTGCTCGGAAGACAATGGTAGCTGCTCGATAGAAGTGCTGGTTGGTTGGAATTGCTCAGAAGGAAAAACAACAGGAACAGTAGGGGCCTGATCTCCGGTCATCATGGAAGATTCATCTGAAGCAGCTTCATCCTTTTCTTCTTCTCCAAGAGAGAGAGGAGGGCCATGAGTGTGCTGCTGGAATAACTCAAAATTCTCAGTAACCTTCAGCTCCTTCAAGGCTGCTATCCATCCATCCCTAAAATATTTAACACCTGCATACTCCATTTGAGAAGACATGACAGCCAGACCTTTGTTCCAGCCTTTATCCCAACCAGTACTGAATGATTTTTTAACCGCAGTTTTCCCTTTTTCCTTCTCCGAGGAAATCATTTCCCTAAGGAGCTCCTCGGCAGTCTTCAACTTTTCTTCCACCTCTGTTTTCTGTCGCTCAACATCTTGAAGTTTAACAACTTTCTCTTGAGAAGACTTGATCTTAACCTCAAGCTCCTTGTTGCTCCGTTTAAACTCTTACAACTTCTTCTCCAATTCCTTTGAGGCATTCATGGCTTGATCTCTGTCTAGCTCGACGGACTTAAATTGCTTCTCCCAAGCACCTTTATCTTCCTCATACTTTTGACGGGAATCTTTCGGAGATTGGGTCATCCCAACAAAATCTTCCACTACTCCACTCGAGGAGCTTGAAGCCCTAATATCTTCATCCTTCTTTAAAATGCTGTTGAAACACGTCACCAGCTAAAAAAAAGAAAAGAGATTTAAGTCAATGTATGAATATAATATTAGGAAGTAAAAGACTTAGGCTAACAATACTTACTGAGGCAATGTGTTGAGCATCCAGAGTAGTAATCCTCTCACGAGAAAGAGTATCTTCAAGGCCTTGGACTTCTGGGACAGTCCAGGATCTTACCAACCCCACAGCAGAGCTCGGGGGAACAAGAATTGGAACACTACCTTCAACGTTTGAAGGTTGAGAGATAGGTTCAGCAGGTCAGAAGAACTTTTCTTTAATTTCCTCAGAGGAGCTAGAGCATTTTCAATTAAAGATGTTGTCTTTATTGGTGATATGACAACAACATCACTTGAAGGAGAGATAACAACAGTCTTACTTGGAGCCACAAGGGGCTTCTTGCCAGCTTTCTTGGTAGCAGTGGGAGGGGGTACATCTATAATGTTTGTCCCTTCTTCTGGGACACCTTGTTTACTTTTCTTTGCCTCCACATTGGCAGAGGCAGACTTGTCAAAAAAGGCAGGAGCTCTTCTCTTCTTCATCAGATCAGTGATAGGAATATTTGATTTAGAAGAAGAGCCTTCCACACTAGTCTCAGAAGCTGATACTTGGTCAAGATCGACCACCACTAGACGAGGATGAGCAGTGAAAGATGAAGTGTAGCTTTTGTATTGCAACAAGTAAGAAGCATATCTAATATGCTCCTCAGCAACAGATTGGTGCAAGCTCCAGATAAATTTTAAATGCTTTATATTAACATCAGTTTCCTTTGGAGGTTTTCTTTTACTATCAACTGTAATAAATAAAAATCAAATGTCAGTGATGCATTGTATCAAATATAAAGAAAATAATATTTTAAAAATAAAAACAACCTATCCCATTGCCATAAAGTGGACACGTGGGACCTTAGTATACATCATCTCTATTTAATGGAGGGTGTTGCCAATTTTTCATCACAACCCCATGATCAAAATAATCCCTATTGGCATCAGGAAGATTGACAACTAACGCTCTATTCAAAAACCTAGTTTTTAAATAGAAAGTACTATCACTGGTAACCCATCTGTAGCAATACATAATCTTTGGAATCCCTAAATCGGTTCCATGAAGTTGATTCAACCTATGTACGCCATTTACTATCCTCTATGTGTTTGGAGCTATTCTTGCAGGTACAACATCAAAATATTGGCAAAACTCCAAACACAAGGGATTTGGTGTGAAAGAAAAGCCACATTCGGCTATAAAAAGACTTGGGAACCAGTGTCCCTCAGCCAAAGAAAAATAATCAGAAGGACCAAAAATTTCATCCAAGATAACCCACGAAGGGATTGAAAACTCATACTGAAATTTTTCTAACGATTCAACAGGATAAACCATGACGAATAAAGAAAATAAAGAGGAAGGAAGAAAATCTTACAGTGAAAATAGAGATCAGTTGTAAATGAACGATGGAAAGAACGAAGGCATAAGACAGAGAGAAGATAAAGAGTTCAATGATACAGATTTGAAAAGTGAAAAACGATAGGATTTCTATCACACTTAAATACTTTACCTCAGGAATAGAGAAAAATAATGATTACATGAAAAGACGTTTGCGTTTTCGGTGGCTAAAAGAAGAAAAGGGCACAAGTATCGAAGCGATCGTGAAAATTCAAAATATTTATGAAGCTTGATATTGTGCGCATAAAATGGAAATTTCTACAAGGAAAATTTTCCTAAATTCCATGAGGACCAGTAATGCAAGCAGTTTTCAAACAAAATGTTCCACACTCTCATTCAACCTCAATTGAGAAACATTGGGGGCTTCTGTTGATACCAAATTTAATCTGCTGACATGGACCAATCACTTGAAGACACGTGTCAACCACGTGGCAAATACTTATACGTTCTGAGTAATTTAATCATACCGAGCAGCCTAGGCGCCCCGAGCAACTCAAGCGTACTGAGCAACTTATAGTTCAGAGTAACTCAAGCGTACCGAGCAACTCAAGCGGTCCGAGATACTTAGCGTGCAGAGCATCCAAATCAAGAGAATCAAAAAGATAAGTGCGCATTAAATACTCATTATTATCGTACAGATGTATATGTTTACTAGATAACATCGCATTGTCCTTTCACATGTACAACCTTAAGGCTATAAATACATTGTAACCTCCTCATTAGAAGGGGACTCTGGATCTCTTGGTAACCCTATTATCGAGAATTCCAGGCAAACAGTCAGCAATACAAAAACAGTGGACGTAGACCATTCTCATAAGGCTGAACCACTTTAAAAATCTATTGTCTTATATTTATTTATTCATTTTTATCTGTGATTAAAATAATTAGACCGAATCTAGTTTTTTACTTCAACAGAGTACTATCTAAAACCTAATTTGAATCTCTACTAAATCCTTGGGTCAACATAACCGCAAATGTCTCTAAGTACGATCCTTCGACCACAAATAAACTCGTACACCAAAATCACCCAAGATGTAAGTCATCGAAACTTCTTATCCTCTCATCTATAGGACATATAAGTATATATATATATATATATATATATATACTTTAAATATATATATAAGCAATCATCCATTTCCATAACCAAGTATACATATCACACATAATGTACACCATCCAATTTACATAATATAACCGGCTATAGGATGCTAAAAATACTGCACCATGCTATCATCTTCCAGGAATTACTCACTTTCTCCCGGGGTCACCATTTATCGGACTATTTTCTCACTTCCATGGCAATAAAATCAATCATAACGTATGGGAAGCGGTCATAGTTCCTAACCAGTCAAGTGAGAACGTCCCATACCCAAGACTTCTCACCCCCAAAATAAAATCACACAAATAATAATGGATGACTATGACCTGGGGAACACCCCTGCTCCTCAAGCCAAGGGCTCACCCAACATCGCGCAACTTTCCATGATAGCATGTGCTGGGTATGCTTCACACCATAAGTATATATATCATTCACACACACACACACACACACCAACAATCACATCACATGTATATATCATTACACAAGTAATATACATTCACTCCATATTTATCCATTTGATTATATATAAGTCTCTCTATATATAAAAGCATACCCTATCTCCAATCATTAGTCACCAAGTAAAATAAGCTAGCAATATATATACAACTCTCGTAATACTCACCCTTGTTCTGACGCATACTTACTTAAAGCATTCTCCCTTATACAGTGCCTCACTTAACACATATTTATCCATTTCCCTTATGATAGGAATAGTCTTCCAATATATAAACCTTACGATCACTAACTCTAAGTTTACCATATATAACAATCACTATACATTCCATTTATATCCGAATACACTTCGATACATCTAACAAAACTCCCGACTATAAGTGTACTCATAACTAATAGTCTGTAATCCTCAAGCTCAATCTTAAATTCTTTCCATGATCCCATCAAGCATTGGAATCCCTATTGTTAATCACATACTAATATATAACGACTATCCCGACTAGATTTACAACACACCCGATACTAGTTGATAATATAACCCAATCGCTCTCAATTCCAACTACGGTTCAATTGTCCCTATGAACCCTTAACAATTCCATATTTACAATTTGTTCCTTGAGTTTCTCATCCCTAAGGTTACGCGGCCACTCTCTCTCGTTGGCCCCCAATCATAACTTAATTAGAATCCTATCACTATAAGGATTCGGCACAAACGTCGGCCTAAATTTCACCATACCCTCACCACTCTCTCAAAGGGTCCTAAACCTTACGTCATATATAAATTCACTTATGACCTCCAAATAGAACTCCCATTCTTAAAGAAATTACCACACTACACTAATACAATAATCTCCATATATTCGTCTCCATAATAGTTTGATGAGTCCCCACCATCATATCATAGAAGAAACCCCGTAGAATTCTTCAAATCATATCCCTTTCCATCAAATTATAATGTTCCAAATCGATAAGCCCAAGAGAATAGGAGTAAAACTCTCCTTAGGAAAAATTATTCAAAACTGCCCTGTTTCTGAATCGATTCGGCCCCTCCAAATCGATTCGGTCCTAGAAGTGAATCGATTCGCTAGGGGCAAATCGATTCGGCCCTAAAGACCTGATGCTTCTGCAACCTGGCGAATCGATTCTCTAAGGGTGAATCGATTCGCTAAGGGCGAATCGATTCAGCCAGTTCAAAAAGCCACGAAATGGGGTTATTTTCTCCAAAACCCAAAATTTCCCAAATCCAAATTATACAACTTCCACCCAATTATCCTCAACCCAAATATGTTCCCAACATCAAATCTCATCCTATATCTAGTTTCATCAAGTTATACTCCTTTAAACCCATGTGTAAACATCAAATACAAGATTTAATACCCAAAATCTAGGTTTTGCTATTAATACCCAAAATCCAATTCTTTTATCCACAAATTATTAAATTAAATACATAAATGAAATATTTAACAAGATTAAAAACTTGCCTCAGAATTGTAGAGGTTGAATCGTCCTCGAGATCGCGTGTTGGCCGAAGTTTCCAAGCTTTTTCTCCTCTCTCTTTCCTCCCTTTCTTCTTCTTCTTCTTCTTTCTTCCTTTCTCTTTCTCTCTTTCTCTTAAATGAGATATGCTGAAATCGTGAGCCTATTAAACCCTTTAAAACATAAGTCCAAGTTTTTAAATGTTAATACACACTTTAAATGACTCGTTTACTCCAATTCGAGTCGAACTGACTTAAAAATATTCCGGAACCGAAATAAAACCCAAGGACAGTCATTTCAACTATCTCGATCCATCCGAAATCAATGGCACACTCAAAATCGTCATCCAGAATACTTTATAACGTCCTAAATTTTTGGACTTCAATTTTCAAATTTTAAAAATTCTCCAATTTAAATAAATTTTATTTCTCCCAAAAATTTAATTTCTCAGTCCCAAAATCACAGGGTATTACAATTGCGATATGTAAAAACTATATTAATTTTGTGCATCTTGTAGAGTAGAGATTTATTGTTATATGCTCCCCAAAATACGCGTGTGAATGGAAATTCTATAAATTGATGAGAAAATGTATTATTTTAATTAATGTTAAAATTAAATGGACATAATTTGGATAAGTAGTGATCTTGCGATTAATTTATAGAATTATTGTGATAAGTTGAAAATATGTCATACGTGATTCATTAATGTTATTAATAATTGACACAGCGGGGACGACGGGATTGTTGGGTAGTCATTGCTTTAACATTACTTTTAGATTGCTTGCTAGGTGTAAGACTAGTAGGTGGGCCTTGGTTGTTGTTAACACTTTCTAGGTATGGGACAAGATAGTGTGGGTTTTTACAGATGGATGATTCCGAGGTGGGGCAGAATTGTACGTCATTTATGTTGGATCGTTATCCTAGGTGCGAGGCTAGGTAGTAGTTATTGGTAGGCATTCTTTCTAAATGATAGGCTAGAATACACTTGCGTTTTGGATACATCTAGGTATGGGACTAGGGGTAGTTTGAGGAATTTATGCTCGATAAGGGTGGGTCTAATAGAAAGATAATGAGAAATTGAGAAATTGAGAAATTTATAATTAATGCCTGAGGCATAGAACGGGTATTAAAATGAATTTTCATCGTGAGTATGTGCATAAATGACAAATATTGGGTCGACTGGCTATAGCGACGTGGGTTTGTATTGTCATCTCGAGTATGTGCAGGTTTGACAGAATACGGGCTGACTGGCTATAGTGACATGTCGTGCGTGGAACCTCATAAGTATGTGCAGAACTGACAAAATACGGGCTGACTGACTATAGTGAGGGGAATGGGTGTGATTTGTTGGAACTTAAGTGCGCCAAGAGTTTGTGCAGGACCGATAAGGGATCAATTGGCCATAGTGATGTCGCATGAATAAAAATAAGTGGATAATTAAATTAAGTAAGAATAAGAGCTAATGTTTGAATTATAGTTGAAATGAAATAATTAGACTTGAACATCGGGGTAGCTTAGTTATGTGGGTAGGTAATGATATTTATGTGGGTAGGTAATTAGACTTGAATGTTGGGATTTTGATGCTCTTCGTGTTAGGTGGGTTTTTGGTGTCCCATTGAAGAGAATTACAATTTTTTCTTGCAAAAAAACTCTACAATAATAAAGAAAGCAATACAAATGTAGAAAATAAGAATGGAGGTGGATATTGGTGGCTAATGGTGAGAGTGGTGGTGATTGTTTGGTATCACAGTGAAGGTTGAACTTTCACTATCATTTTGAAATGAGAAGTGTAAAGGTTTTTTTGATTAAAGTAGTAACATGTTTTTTTTGTCATTTTTTATATGTATTAGGGATATTTGAGTAAGTTTACCCCAAATTAAAGGTTAATTATTTTTAATGGTTTATACTAAAATATAATTTGAGGCGTTTTTTTAAGTGTAGTGTTAAAGGATAAAAAATTGGATTTCTTTTAAGATGCATATATCAAATAGTTCCTTGAACTTTTTTTAATATATATATAGTTCAAGTCTTTTTATTTTACACCAGAAATTCCTTCACCATGCCAAAAAAATTTTACTATGCCGATGACGTGAATAAAAAAATAAAAGACTTTTTAATATAAAATAAAAAATTTAAATTAAATAAATATTTAAGAAACTTTTTAGTATTTTTGATCCTTCTTTTATCTCACCCTAGAGAAAACAAATAACTTTTACACTTTTACTACTTTTACAATCTCAGCTGCCCATTTCTAAAAGCACAGCTAAGCCGTTGGATCTCGTTAGGCGTCATCTATATAATAAAGCTTTCGTCTTTGACAGAAGCCACCGCTAGGGTTTGTTCTTGTTTTGTGAGAATTAGGATTTAGGTGTATGTATTGCATAATCGTCGATTGGAGTTTATAAAGAGCATCTTTTAAAGTTTATACGCATTGATCTCTTAATTTTGTTGGTTTGTTGTTGCTGTTATTTTAGATCTACTCGACACATAAGAGTCCCGTTGGCTTCTTTATCTGGTCGGCAGGATTAATTTAGTTCCTGATTGACTCGTTCCCTTGAAGCAATACCCGTTGTGCTGCTCTTGCGTTTCATGATACTAACCCTTTATTATTTCATTTTATTATGATTGGGTAACACTCGGGCAGCTACATATATAATATTAAAACAACAATTTTCTTCAACAGTGATGAGCCAATCAGACCTGTAATGACTTGCGAATATGATCGCATCTCTTTATAACATCTAAGGGACTGAGTTGATTTTCATTTTAATGGCACCCGTTCTTCAATTTATTTATTTGTTTTTAAGTAGTTTGGTGTTATATGGGTTGGGATTTGTTTGTTATTGTGGTTGTGCATCATCTAATTTTAGTGGGTGTGTGGCACATACTAAGCGAATCCAAAAAAGACGTTGCCCTCGCTATCCAGTGCAGCTTCCTTATGCTGCATTTGGACGTTGGGTAACTACATTTGCTGAATTGGTATTGGTATAATTTGTTCCTAATTTTGACTTTTTAGTAATTTGGTCTCCTGCTGTTGATCTGGCCTTCAAACCTAATCTAAGAATGATTCGCCTCTTCCATATGAAGAAAGTAAGCTTAGAGAGGAACTTCTTAATGATGGATTAGCTGTTTTGTATGATGAGATCAAAGGGGCAATTATTTAGAGATGGGGTTAAGGGATAAGGGGTTGGTGGTTTGATTTTCTGAAATGACCATCTCAATGAGGTCTTTTATGGTATGGGAGGGAGAGCGCAATTCCGTTGGTTAAGCTTTTCAATTTCCCAATGTGGGGATAATTATGAAAGCAACTCCACAGGAAATTGCAAGCTTTGGATGTGTGTTGATAGACCAACTAGATTGGGTTGAAAATGATGTTGAAGTTGAACGACTGTTGGTGGTCTATAAGGTCAGATACCAGCGGATTGTAGGATGTTTTAGGGAGTGTAGATGGAACTAAAGGTCGCGGTTAACGAGTATGGATTGGACTTGCTCACCTAGTGTTAGCAGTCTTACTTTGGGTTGAAAATGATGTTGAAGTTAAACGACTGTTGGTGGTCTATAGGGTCAGACCAAAGGTCGTGGTTAACGACGGAGATTGGTGTTTGGAGTTGCAATCTCAAGGCTTTTTGACCAAGTATTCCATTTGGCTAGCTGCCATTCTTTGGGATTGGTTAGATAGTTCAACTAGTGTCAGCTGTCTTTTATGTTTATTTGAGGCTTTATATTCATGTTTAGGCTATTAACCACGTTATATAACGTGGATGGGTATTTTTCCCTGTTTAGTAGTTCCATTTTTAAGTTTTGAATAAATCTAGGGAGATCCAGAAAAAAAATTCAATTTTGAAATTATTGCATTAAAAGTTTATATCTTATTGTTGTGGTTTGTACAAGGACGTCAAAATGTGGATTAAAAATTTGTATTCATTTTTGTTTTATGTGTAGGTTTCAAAATAGGGTGCCAAAAGTGGGTCTCCTTATCATTACTTACAAGTATAATTAGATTTTAGCGCCGCGCGATGCGAGGACAAATTATAATTTTTGCACGCGACATGTGTCTGAAGACTTATTAGTTTTTGGTGTTGGAAATACTTGTTGTCGCATTTAAAATGCATGTAAATGACCCTACCAAAATAAAATCTTAAGAGAAACGAAGGGTCCGTTTGGTTCTCAATTCAGAAAACTCGATTTAAACATTGTTTTTAAATACAGTTTTAAAATTCAGTTTTCTCTGTTTATAATTATTGGTGTGCGTTTGGTAAACTTGTTTTTAAATACAGTTTTTTTAAAATTTGATAAAGTTGGTAAACATGTATATTTATATTATACATATATGTGTGTGTGTGTGTGTATATATATATATATAAACACATACATAAAATTTTCATATATACATGATACATGAATGTATATATATATACATACATCATAAATTATATACGTGTACATTTAATATCATGTATAAATTATATACGTGTATATCGTGTATTTTTATGTATATTTAATGAGATATGTTGGGGAGTTTATATATATATATATATATATATATATATATATATATATATATATACATTTATGTATGTATGTACATTTACATTTGTTTTGTGTATTTATGTATATATACACAATACAAATGTTACATACATACATAAATACACAATACAAATGTAAACCTACATACATACATATATTTTGTGTATTTATGTATATATACACAATACAAATGTTACATACATACATAAATACACAATACAAATGTAAACCTACATACATACATACATACATACATACATACATAAATGTACATACATACATTTATGTATGTATGTAGGTTTACATTTGTATTTTGTATTTATGTATGTATGTAACATTTGTATTGTGTATATATAAATGTAAACCTACATATATATATATATATATATATATATATATATATATATATATATATATAGAGAGAGAGAGAGAGAGAGAGAGAGAGAGAGAGAGAGAGAGAGAGAGAGAGAGAGAGAGAGAGAGAGAGAGAGAGAGAGAGAGAGAGAGAGAGAGAGAGAGAGAGAGAGAGAGAGAGAGAGAGAGAGAGAGAGAGAGAGAGAGAGAGAGAGAGAGAGAGGTTCTCATGCATACTCCAGTTTGCATACCGCTGGCGCGGACCAATTTTGATAAAATAGTAAAAAAAATATTTTTGATGTAATTTTTTTTTATAGTTTCTAAACATTTCAATAGGACCATAAAAAAAATTCAACTCAAAATGAATTTTTTTGCTATTTTAAAAAAATCGGTCAAACTTTGTCAGTTTTTAACAACTTAAAAACAACTTAAAAACTGACAAAGTTTGATCGATTTTTTTAAAATAGCAAAAAAATTCATTTTGAGTTGAATTTTTTTTTATTGTCCTATTGAAATGTTTAGAAACTATAAAAAAAAAATCAGCTCGAAAATATTTTTTTTACTATTTTAAAAAAATGGTCCGCACGGAGAGTATGCAAACTAGGTATGCATGAGATCCTTTCTGTATATATATATATATATATATATATGATGATATTGTATGTATAATTCACTATAAAATTATATACATATATGAATTGATAATATTTTTTAATAATACATGTATAAAATTATATATAAGTATCATGTAGCTATTGATAATATTATTTAACTTTATATTATTCCATACATAATTTTGTGTACATGTACATATATATTTTTTATTTAAGGATTACACACATATTAATGTATCATGTACGTATATTATATATTCATGTATAATGCATTAAAATATTAAGAATGAATAATTCTGAGTTAAAAAATAAAAAACAGGAGTTATAAAACACGCTCAACCAGTTTTCTGAAAACTTGATTATAAAACAGAAATATTATAATTCAGTGTTTAAAATCAGGCTGCCAAACGCAGATTTTTATCAGAATTGTATTTAAATACAAAAAATAGAATTATAGTTGCAAACCAAATAGGCCCTAAAGAATTACATACTTAAGAGGAAATATATCAAAGAAAAGGCACACCCAATTTCATTATAATCATGGATGAGAAATATCTCTAGTCAATAGCATGTGCCCAAAAAGCAACTAAACATTAGTGGTTCATTTCATTTTTTCTTCCTCCCCCAATCTATTAGACATTCTAAGTCACATATATGTTACCCAAAAAAGAAAAAGAAAAGCCTAAACAAAACTATGGATTAAAAAGTCATCAATCATTTTTTTTAATTCTCAAAATGCATTGAATAAAAAAAATTATTTTTATCATCCCTCTTAAATGGTTCGCTTGTGTGAAAGTAGTAATCAAATTACATATTCACCCTTTTATAGTACACATGAATAGTAAAGTGAAACTCAATCTTGATTACACTAATAAATTATACAGTGTTTAGAATAAGTAAGATATAAAGGCTATCACAAGTGAAGTTCAATCTAAATCCATGCTAGTATATTTAACATATCCAAATCATAGACCAAATATAAATTCATTTATTCTTGGAAATTCAATCCTTGTCATATTAGTATTCCAATACAAAAGACGGTACATCATTTTAGGTCTCGTAGAGCAAGATATGCTCATTTCTTTACCACATGGCAAATCTGCCCTATAGGCCCTCTTATCGTTCATTCAACTTCCACGAATTTCCATAATTTTTCTACATCATAAATTTATATGATATTTCACCCAATATCAGTAAACATATTGAAAAATACAAAATTAAAGTTTCATAATTTTTAAGGTTCGTTTGCTATGTCAAGCAAAACACCGAACACATGGCGGGCATATTTTCACCCTTAGGGCAGATTTCATACCCGAATTTCAAACTCTCACCAAAGACTCATTTCTTGGTATTTTCACATGATTTTCGGATATGTCATACATATATGAGTCCAAGTTAATATCCAATTGGAATCAATCAATTCCAGTAAGTATACAAAAATATATGGAAGTTTGAATAAAGAAAGTTTATAAACAAGCAATTTTAGGGTTTTGTACATTCAACTTAACTTAAACTTGCATATATCCTTACATATGAACCCGAGAATGAAAGATCAATAAAAAATCAAGGACTTATATCATATAAATCATAAATGAAAGAAAAATAGCAAGATTCATGGTTGGAATTACCTTAGGGGCTTTTACGTAATTTTCTATGAATTTTTTTGAATGTTTCTCCTCACTTTCTTCTTCCTAACCCTCACAATTGTTTTTCCTCAACTTAAAACTCTCCCAAACTGAGTTTGCTGAAGAAAGGAGGATATCTCAAGGGTTTAAGTCGGCCAAAACAACCTCCACCTCCAACCAATCAATTTATAACATGTGGCATCATATAAAACAAAATATCATTTAAGGCTAAATGACTACTTTAGCCCCTGTTCGTAAAAAGACAATATCTTCCCACTCGGATGTCCGTTCGATGAACCGTTTGTTTTGTTATAAACCTAACTCATATATCTACAAATATATAGTTTACACCTCAAGTTAATTGTTATGTCATAAAGGTTAAAACTAGCCTCCAACAGGAACATTCCTACCGAAAACTTTAAAATTTCACAGTTGTAACTAATTCGATATTTCAAGATTTATGAAGGTGGGATTAAAATAAACATAATTACTTAACATTATATATATATGAATAACATATTATTCATATCACATAAGCTAATCATGATTTATCATAATTATATTCGGGTTGTCACAATTCTCCCCTCGTTAGGAAATTTCGTCCCCGAAATTGACAGACCTTGGTTATCCGAATCAAACAAATACGGATAATTAATCTTTATGGTATCCTCGCTCTCCCATGTAGCTTCTTCCATGGAATGCCTTCTCCACACAACTTTCATGAGTGGGATCACTTTTGATCTCAATATTTGTTCCTTCCTATCCACGATAGCAAGTGGTTCTTCCACATAACTCAAGTCTTCCTTTAACTCAATAGGTTGTTCCACCAACACATGTGAAGGATACACTACATACTTTCTTAACATAGAAACATGGAAAACATCGTGTAACCGAGATAACTCCGGTGGTAACGCTAACTTGTAGGCAACCATCCCGACTTTCTCAAGGATTTCATAAGGTCCAATGTAGCGTGGACTTAATTTCCCTTTCTTTCCAAACCTCATAACTCCTTTCTATGGAGATATTCGAAGAAACACATAATCCCCTTTTTGGAATTCCAAATCTTTTCGTCGTTTATCCACATAACTTTTCTGTCTGCTTTGAGCTGTTCTCATTCTATCTTGAATAATTTTCACTTTTTCAGTGGTGACTTCAATCAATTATGGACCCTCTATCTTCCTTTCACCAACTTCACCCCAACATATCGGTGTGCGACATCGTCTACCGTACAATGCTTCATATGGAGCCATACCAATAGTAGACTGAAAACTATTGTTATATGCAAATTCTATCAAAGGCAAATATTCATCCCAATTACCTTTCAAATCAAGCACACAAGCTCTAAGCATATCTTCTAAAGTCTGTATTGTCCTTTCAGACTGCCCATCGGTCTTAGGATGAAAAGCCGTACTAAACTTCAAGTTAGTACCCATTGCATACTGCAAGCTATCCCAAAATCTGGATGTAAAAGTAGGGTCCCTATCTGAAACAATAGATACCGGTGCTCCTTGCAATCGAATATTTTCATTAACATACAATCTAGCATACCTATCAACTGTATACGTAGTCTTGACTGCTAGAAAATGAGCGGACTTCGTCAATCTATCCACCACTACCCAAATCGAATCTGACCTCTTCTGAGATCGAGGAAGCCCAACTATAAAATCCATCGTTACATGATCCCATTTCCATTTCGATATTGGCAATGGCTGAAGCAGACCAGTAGGTTTCTGATGCTCCACTTTCACTTGCTGACATATAAGGCACCTAGCAACAAAATCAGCTATTTCCTTTTTCATATTATTCCACCAATAATGCTCCTTTAAATCCCTATACATTTTAGTACTACCCGGATGCATAGTATAAATGGAATTATGAGCCTCATCTAAAATTTCCTCTTTCAATCCACCCACATTAGGCACGCAAAATCGTTGCTTATACAATAAAGTGCCATCATTCGCAATACAAAAATCTTCAGACTTACTATCTCGTACATCTTGTCGTTTCTTCTCAAGAAAAGGATCTTGACTTTGCAAATCACGAATACGGGTAGCTAACAAAGGCCTCATGCTTACATGAGCAAAGAATCTGTCCCCAACGACTAGCTTCAATTCTACTCCCATCAATCTCAACTCCATGATGTGGGAAACTCTAGGACACCGAATATAAGATAACCTGCCCGAAGCCTTTCTACTCAGAGCATCTGCAACTACATTTGCCTTCCCTGGGTGGTAGTGAGTTGTACAATCATAGTCTTTAATTAACTCCATCCATCACCTCTGCCTCAAATTCAACTCCTTTTGAGTAAATAAATACTTAAGGCTTTGATGGTCAGTAAAAATTTCACATACCTCACCATATAGATAATGACGCCATAATTTCAAAGCAAACACGATAGCAGCAAGTTCCAAATCATGTGTAGCATAATTACGTTCATGTGTACACAACTGCCTAGAAGCATAAGCAATAACTTTACCATGCTGCATAAAAACACAACCCAACCCCTGGTGTGAAGTATCAGTATAAATAACAAAACCATCTCCACCATGGGGAATAGTAAGAACATGTGCAGTTACCAACCTCTTTTTCAATGCATTAAAACTATTTTCGCAATCAGAATTCCATTCAAACTTAACATCTTTCCGGGTTAATTTAGTCATCGGCAAGGCTATTGAAGAAAATCCCTTAATAAACCTTCTATAATACCCAGCTAAACCCAGAAAACTTCTCACCTCAGTGACATTATTGGGCCTCTCCCATTTTACAATAGCTTCTACCTTCTTGGGATCAACACATATACCATCTCCAGAAATAACATGGCCTAAAAATACAACCTTTGAAAGCCAAAATTCACATTTGCTAAACTTAGCATACAATTGCTTATCTTTCAACACATTCAAAATAGTTCTGAGATGCTTTTCATGTTCAACCATATCACGTGAATAAATCAGAATATCATCAATAAAAACTATCACAAATGAATCAACAAAAGGATGCAGTACCCGATTCATAAGATCCATAAATACTGCTGGAGCATTAGTCACCCCAAAAGGCATCACTAGGAATTCAAAATGACCATACCGAGTACGAAAAGAAGCTTTAGAAATATCACTCTCCTTGACCCTCAACTGATGATAACCCGATCGCAAGTCTATTTTCGAAAACACTTTAGCACCCTGTAACTGATCAAACAAATCATCTATACGAGGTAAAGGGTACTTGTTCTTAATAGTAGCTTTATTCAGTTGCCTATAATCAATACAAAAACGCATAGTGCCATCTTTCTATTTCACAAATAAAACCGACGCCCCCCATGGAGATACACTAGGTTGTATGAACCCCCTATCAAGCAAATCCTGCAACTGAATTTTGAGTTCTTTCAACTCAGCAGGTGCCATTCTATATGGTGCCATAGAAATAGGGGTTGTCCCCGGTGCTAATTCAATACTAAATTCAATTTCTCTTTCTGGAGGTAACCCTGGCAACTCACTAGGAAACACTTCAGGAAAATCCCGTACAATAGGAACATCGACTAATTGTAAAGACCCCTTCCTAGTGTCAAGAACATATGCAATAAAACCCTCACAACCCTTACTCAATAATTTCCTCGTCTGAATAGCATAAATGATGCAACTGGGAACAATTTTCCTTTCCCCCACAAATTTAAATTCAGGCTCACCAGGCATATTAAAAATAACTTCCTTACAGAAACAATCCATAGATGCATGATATTTAGATAACCAATCCATTCCCAGAATTATATCAAAATCAGAAATATCCAATGGAAGTAAGTCTATAACTGTATCTCTAGACCCCACAGTTAAAACACAATCACGAAAAGCATATTCAGCTACAAACATATCCCCCATAGGCATATAAATACCCAACCCCACATCTAAACGAGTACATGGTCTATTCAGGTATACAGCAAAAGCATAGGAGACAAAAGAATGCGTGGAACCAGGATCAATCAAAACATAAGCACTTCTATCAGTAACAGAAAGTGTACCTGTCACCACATCTGGAGTAATCTGAGCTTCTTTCATCGTAAAGACTCGTCCACCTGGCCTGTAACCAATAGCTTGTCCTCTACCCACACTTTTCATTGCACTGCCTGGAGATAACATTCTGCTTGCTACTTCACTATGTGCTGCTGGAGTCTGTGCCAATTGCGGACAATTCTTCTTAATATGCCCCACTTGATGACAATGGTAGCATTCCAATCCCTTAAGCTTAGGACACTCAGATTTATGATGCCCTTCCTCTTTACAAAAGAGACATATAACACCTCCTATTGGGGCCTCACCTCTCCCTGACTTTCTGGCTGAACCAAAGATCCTCCACCCCTAGTATCTCTGCCAAATCTCCCCAGACCTCTACCACTATCTCCACCACCTCTCTGAAATTTATGAGGTTCCATCTTAACACTTCCACCCTCACCTCCCTTCGAGTGAGATGCGTCGAATCTACTTTTCTTAAAACTCTCTCTGCTCGCCACCCCTTGGTTCATTTGCCTTTCTGCTATCGTGGCTTTGTTTACCAGAGAAGCATAATCTTCTAACTCATAAGTGGCCACTCTATTTTGAATAGGCCAAATCAGTCCATCTTGAAACTTACTACATTTATCTCCTTCATCCTGCACATACTTAGTAGCAAATCTAGACAAAGCATTAAATTTAACATCATACTCCCTTACAGACATTTTCCCTTGGGTCAAATTTATAAACTCCCTCAGCTTCTCCCTCCGATAAACCTTAGGGAAATACTTAACATACAAAGCTTTAATAAATTCAGCCCAAGTAATAACATCAGTACCTTCCATCCTGGGCACCAAATGGTTGCTGGCTTCCCACCAATATTTGGCCTCTCCTTTGAGCTTAAACACAGCTAGATTCACTTTCTGGTTATCTGGAACCTTCATAACTGCAAATATAGTTTCTAGATCTCTGACCCATATCTCAGCTTCTGTAGGTTCAACTGACCCTGAATATTCTGGAGGATTCAACTTCAAAAACTTCTCATGCATGGAATCTTTCATTTCTTTCCTTGCCTCTTTCTCAATCCTGGCCACAGTCTTTGATTCTAGATATCTAGCCTGTTGTTCTTCCATTTGTGCCATATTTATTTCTTGTTGCTCTGCCATCCTCATCATTACCTGCACCATCATCTGAATCTATGTAGGTTGTTCATTCTCTCTGGACCTTTCAACAACACTCTGCTCTTCTTCAGTATTGTTTGTACGAGAAGCTACTCCCTCTTCTCGATGTTGTCCATCCCCAGGTTCCATCTGTAATTATCTGTAATACAACAAAGTTCTAACAACCAATATAAACAGTTTATACTACAAAACTATTGGTTAGTACATAAACAATTCATAAATATCAAATCAACTCAATACTACCATCTAACCGTCACACATGTCCAGAATTAATAACCACGCTCTGATACCACTAATTGTCACACCCTAAAACCCAATATCCATACTAATCATTTGTTATTGGAATAATTAGATCATAATCTTGAGCCCATTGGAAATATGATTCATTCATCAATATTTTCCTACATAATGAACATAATATTATTCTTATATCATAAAATTCAATATCAGAGTCATAATTAAGCGAACATACAATACCGTGATTAACTATGATCAACCCAATCCATACTAAATCAATATATACAATGTGTGAGTATATTAAAATCTTCAGTGTGACAAAGATAAAATCCCATTTTTAAACCCCAGCTCTCTCCAACGGTGAAACTCTCAAAGCTACCGGTCATATGGTATCCTAGTTGGCGCATATGAACCTGAAATTGTTAAAATACAAACCGTAAGCATTAAGCTTAGTGAGGTACTCCTTCCCTGCAATAGAAAACATTTCTATATCGAATATGTAGATATAATATCCGAATAATCCTGCCCATTGGCAATAACAAATCATGGATCATAAGATCCAAACAATTCTGCCCATTGGCAATAACAAATCCTGGATCATAAGATCCAAACAATTCTGCCCATTGGAAATAACAAATCCTGGATCATAAGATCCAAATAATTCTGCCCATTGGCAATAACAAATCCTGGAACATTAGTTCCCACAAATCATTGGATCTTTGTCCAATTCCAATCCTGGATCATAAGACCCAAACAAATCCTGGATATTTTAATATCCAAACAAATACTGAATACCGAAGTATTCAAACCAATCCTGGATCATGAGACCTAAACAAATCCTGGATATTTTAATATCCAAACAAATCCTGAATACCGAAGTATTCAAACCAATACTGGATCATGAGACCCAAACAAATCCTGGATATTTTAATATCCAAACAAATCCTGAATACCGAAGTATTCAAACAAATCCGCTCTTAGAGCTATATTCATATTTACATATGAAACAAATCATAAGTACACTCACCTTGGCAGTTTAACTGGCTTTGCCATTGCCTTTATCCAGTACTTGTTCAATCAGCTCTCCTTCCCTTCCTATCATTCTTAAAATATTAGTATCATCATAATAATATCAATAATCCAAAGAACGATTTAAACATAATTCAATCCATAAGCATCACATGATTCCATTCAAATCATTTATCACAAGTGAAGTTCCATCCAAATCCATGCTAGTATATTTAACATATCCAAATCATAGACCAAATATAAATTCATTTATTCTTGGAAATTCAATCCTTGTCATATTAGTATTCCAATACAAAAGACGGTACATCATTTTAGGTCTTGTAGAGCAAGATATGCTCATTTCTTTACCACATGGCAAATCTGCCCTATAGGCCCTCTTATCGTTCATTCAACTTCCACGAATTTCCATAATTTTTCTACATCATAAATTTATATGATATTTCACCTAATATCAGTAAAAATATTGAAAAATACAAAATTAAAGTTTCATAATTTTTAAGGTTCGTTTGCTATGTCAAGCAAAACACCGAACACATGGCGGGCATATTTTCACCCTTAGGGCAGATTTCATACCCGAATTTCAAACTCTCACCAAAGACTCATTTCTTGGTATTTTCACATGATTTTAGGATATGTCATACATATATGAGTCCAGGTTAATATCCAATTGGAATCAATCAATTCCAGTAAGTATAAAAAAATATATGGAAGTTTGAATAAACAAAGTTTCTAAACAAAGCAATTTTAGGGTTTTGTACATTCAACTTAACTTAAACTTGCATATATCCATACATATGAACCCGAGAATGAAAGATCAATAAAAAATCAAGGATTTATATCATATAAATCATAAATGAAAGAAAAATAGCAAGATTCATGGTTGGAATTAACTTAGGGGCTTTTATGTAATTTTCTATGAATTGTTTTGAATTTTTCTCCTCACTTTCTTCTTCCTAACCCTCACAATGGTTTTTCCTCAACTTAAAACTCTCCCAAACTGAGTTTTCTGAAGAAAGGAGTATATATCAAGGGTTTAAGTTGGCCAAAACAACCTCCACCTCCAACCAATCAATTTATAACATGTGGCATCATATAAAACAAAATATCATTTAAGGCTAAATGACTACTTTAGCCCCTGTTCGTAAAACGACAATATCTTCCCACTCGGATGTCCGTTCGATGAACTGTTTGTTTTGTTATAAACCTAACTCATATATCTACAAATATATTGTTTACACCTCAAGTTAATTGTTATGTCATAAAGGTCAAAACTAGCCTCCAACAGGAACATTCCTATTGAAAACTTTAAAATTTCACAGTTGTAACTAATTCGATATTTCAAGATTTATGAAGGTGGGATTAAAATAGACATAATTACTTAACATTATATATATATGAATAACATATTATTCATATCACATAAGCTAATCATGATTTACCATAATTATATTCGGGTTGTCACACTAATATTAATTATGAACACATTAATATGATTAAATTTTAACATATAATTGTTCTTAATAAAAGGATTTTAGATCTTCATGTTTTCACAAATTACGTCTAAACGATATAAAATAAAACTTACCTTGATCTAATGCATTGATCAATTTTGTTGTAGAAATCTCTTTTAATCATCTTAATTAATTACTCTATCAATCTCTCTTTTGGAAAAATTGCATTAAATGGAATCTCAGAATTTTACTCCCATCTCAAAATAATGTGTTATAAGATAATTTAGATGGTGTAGGGCTCTTCTATTTATAAGGGGAAGAGGATCAGAATCCTAATCAAGGTGAGATTTTATTTCAAGTCTTTCACTAATGTCACTAATTATCATGAGACTAACGGATAAGATTGACCAAACCTTCCAATGTTCGTATTTGTCACGTTCCTAATTAATTATTTGATATTTATCAAGACCACATAATTGGAAAATTCATAAATTCAGAATTTAATATAATTGAAATTAAATAATTAATTTCAACACTTAATATTAATATTCAACAGTCTCCCACTTGGTCTTAATAATCCTCATAATTAAATTAGGTATCATAAGGTGCACAATAACTGATAAATATAATTTGCTTAAATAACAATTTACAGATGCGCGTCATGACGGTTCCATGTTATTCAAGAGCATGGTTCCTTCCATGTACTACAACACTAATGTTTCATTCAACTAAGCTTTTAATATTGGTGTATCATAATGGCCTCATGTCCTTTTGAATAAGGATTATTTCTGTCAACAATAATTCATAATCATATGCACGCATTCACAAAAGACAGAAATAATTGAAATTGGAAACACTTTTATTGAATCTAAGTAATAGTATCAAACAATTAAGCCAAATAGCAATCATAATTTTACTAATCGAGACCCATCTCTTTGACACGTTCCATAAGGTCTTTGGAGATACATTTTTCCGAGAAAAAACTATATTCACCACTTTAGAACGTTTTACAAGACAAACGACTTACATATCACTTAGAACTACAAAGTATGTCACGCAGTCTTCAAAACTTCTAAAGAAAATGGCTTTGTCCACAGGCGGCGGTTCTCCCTCGATATCCACCGATTAACCTTTCTTCTTCCTTCAGTAGTGATCCCTTATTCGCAGAGAATGATCTCCAAAAAGTGTATATGAGGTATGAAACTTGTAGGGTTTCAAACAGATTCACAATTTATATAGGGATGACACTGTTGTGAATCGAAAGGTGTTTTTAAACCTAAAATATCAAAATCTTTAGCAAAGATATATATAAATCATTTTTTTCAAAGTCTATTCAAAAAGAGGTTCAAAACATGTTTTTATAGGTCTGAAACAAATTTCGAGGCAACAACTCATTCAAATGAAAATAGAGGTCGTTCGAATGAGAGAGTTAGTTTGTTCGAAGGAGAATAAAAATTCGTTCAAAAGATAAAGGAAGTTTGTTTGATGTCTACATCTAAGGAGCTTCTAACGAGAAGTACTTGTAAATTAGGGCAACCTCGTTATTTTCGTTCGAAGAAAATATCTAATGAACTTCAAACGAAATAGCACTTTCGTCCAAATGAGCTTTAAAATCGTTTGAACGAGGCAAAAAAAATATATTTTGAATCTAAATAATCCAGCCTCGATTTTTTGATAAAAACACATCCCAAATAAAAATATGAATAATTAAGAACTCCTAAAAGATTTATACCTTCATGAAATGTAAAGGAGTCTTGTACTTGGAGATGTTGGAGTCCGGTTCGACGTGTCGATGTGTGCAACGGGATCCGCCAAATATGCCAATATGAATATACAAGCCTAAGCTATGTGTAACTTCAGAATATTTGCTCTTATAAATCTCTCCCTTTGGCTATTCTATTACAAAACTTTACAAACCTAAATCGAAACCCAAGTTACATTAAAAACTCCTCAATGAGAAATCAACTTAATATCCTTCCCAAACCCTAAAAATGGAACGTTATAGAGAAACTTTGTCTTCAATATAATCTTGTTCTTCCCTTGGGCAACTTTGTCTTCATACGGTGTAATTTGCTCTTCATTTGGATAACTACATACATGAAACAAAGAAATACCCATAATGTATAGAGTTTGAAATATAAAATAAAAACTCGTAATGCGTTCTCCCCCTTTAATCAATCTCCCACATAATTTGTTCTCCCCTTTTTTGTCCGAAATAGACAAAGGAGTAAAATCTAAATATGAAGTATAAAGCATCACATATAAGAAGTAAAATATCATCACAAAGATATAGAAATAACACACATGTAATGATAATCTCAAAGGTGTCACCAACTAATTTTGAAAATTTTTAAATTTTCTGAAGTATAAATTTTACAAGTACAATACACCATGAATAAACACAAAAATACTTGAATCATGAAAGAGGAATGTAGGGGTGTGAACGTATTCCATAGGATAATCAACATAGACAATCATAACATTTCCATTGCAAATAATTTTTATCTTTTGTGGCCCATTTCCATTGCTTAATATTTAACAAATTTTTCGAAAAAATTATTTAAATTCAATCAATGGTTCTTATTGCACAACTTTGTATCTCATTTTTACATTTGGTTAATTTTAAAGAAAAATTGAGATGAAAACACTATGATCGATAAGTGACTTGTAAATGCAATATTCAAATAAGCTTGTACTCATGTGCATTAAAGGAGACAAGGAGTAAAACATGTAGAAAGTAATCATCAAATCACAACGTAATGATGTCATGTCTCAAAACACTATAAAACAATCACGTGGATATGGACTGAATGGGTGATCTGGACATCTTAAATGTTCATCCATACAAGGTGTAGAAAAAACACAAAAACTCAAATTTTATCAAAATAAAATCTTTTCGCCTTTTTCTTAAAAATTGAAAATCTTTTTGAATTTTTCAAAAAAAAAAAAAAAAACTCTTTTTGGATTTAAAAAAATATATAAAAATGAAAAAGATAAATATAATGATAACACAATGGTAATACAATCTAGCAATAGGAATAAATTGATATAATCATGATAATCATCCTACATTAGACAAAATATTTGAACTCAGTAAACATTGCAAATATCTAGAAATTTCTTAAGATCATCAAATTGAAGTGCATCTAAAGGTTTCGCGCATATGCTAGCTAACTGACGATCGGTGCTCACAAGGCTCAAGCACATGATAAACTAGGTCTCGAATAAAGTTCTTGCATATCCTAATGTGCTTTGTGCACTAACATTGGACAAAATTATGAGAAATGTGAATAACACTCGTATTATGATAATAAGTAGTCACCGTGCCCTGTGAAATACCATAATCCTCCAACATGTGCTTCATCTATAAGAGTTGCGTGCAACAACTCCCAACGAAAATATACGTAGCCTTTATTGTGGACAAATATCTGAAGTTTTTCTTCTTGCTCAACCAAGAGACAAGAGATTTTCTTCCCTTTTCCTAAGGTTTTATACTTTTAGGGAACATATCTATCTCGTATGTTTGAAGATCTCCTACAAGTTTTTTTAAACTAATAGTGTCTAGGATCCCTAATAAATTAAGTACGGTAACCTTAGGAGTGAAACAAGCAGGAAGCGATCTCAAAATTTTCTTACCGACATATGTCTCAGGTATTTTCACACTTGAAATGAAACTCGAGTTACTATATCGAACAATCGTGCATTAAACTCGTCGAATGATTCAGATTCAAGTATAGTGATAGTTTCAAATTGTGTGATGAGATTATGCAAATTAGATGCTTTAACAACATTATTGCCCCCGTGAGCGAGTTAGATGGTATCCCATGTTTCTTTAGATGTGGTGCAAGTCATAATATGGTGGAACTCGTCAGGGGTGACGACTCTCGAGATGGAACTCAAATGCGAGAGATAAAATTACTCCATTTAAAGTCATCCTTTGTCCATTAAGAGATAGGCTTAGGGCCACATGAATTGTCAATAATTACAGTGGGTGGTGTCCACCTTCAGTCACAGAACAACCAGATGCATTCATCAATTTATTTTAGTGTAAACTTCATTCTGTTCAAAAAGAGGTTCAAAATAAGTTTTTAAAGGCCTGACACATATTTCGAGGTGGTGGCTCATTCGAATAAAAATAGAGGTCATTCGAACAATAAAGACAGTTTGTTCGAATGAGAACAAAAGTTCGTTTAAATGACAAATGAAGTTCGTTCGATGTCTACATCGAACGAGAAGTCATTATAAAGCAGTGCAACATCGTTAGTTTTTCATTCGAAGAAAATATCTAATGACCTTCAAACGAAATGGAAATTTTGATCGAATGAGCTTCAAACTTGTTTGAACGACACTAAAAAATTTTATTTTTTAATCTCAAGACTCCTGCCTCGATTTTTTATAAAAAGACATCCTAAATATAAATATAAATAATTAAGAACTCCTAAAAGATTTATACCTTCATGAGATGAAGAGGATTCTTAAACTTAGAGATGTTGAAGTTTGGTTCGACGTGTTGGTGCGTGTCAATTTGTAACGGGATACGCCAAACATGCCAAAATGCAAATACAAGCCTAAGCTATGAGCAACGTCGAAATATTTTATTTTACTAGGGAAAAATATTATACTTGGAGTTTGCCTCCCATGAGCAATTTGAATTGTATAGTAACCAAACTAGTACGAGGCTCCTAAGTGACCATATAAGTGAAGTCCTTATTGCTATAAAAAATAGAGACCACAACCTCATTCCTCTCCTTTTGACGTTTTGAAGGAGTTAAGCGTTAATGGGATGCAAAAAAATAAAAAATAAAAGAAGTAAGTTAGAAAAATAATATCAATTATAAAGGATTCAAGCGCCAACCATATTAGACAAATGTTACTACCTTCCAAAGGGGACGACCCCAAGATCGTAGAATTTTATGGGAACTCTCGCCCTGAGACTTCGCAGTATTTATTTCCCATTTATCCACAAATTTGGAAAAACATACTTGCCTTTCCAGTTTTTGTGTTGGAAGGCTTGCTAGTTATGAGGTATCTACTGACACTCCACATAGCCATAAAGTAATACTGAAGGTTATGCAACACCCCGTATTTTTGAGCATTTTTTAAATTATACGTTTACACGCAATTTAGTTACATTGAGAAATAAAGTGACTTAAATAAATATTAATTGGTGAATGAAAGAATTGATAATTGAGTGCAATTACATTTTCTTACATGAGAAGTAAATTAAAACATGTTAAATTGTATTACGTCGTAAGTGAGAGAAATCATGGTTTATTGGTATATCACTCGGGACGCAAGGATAGGGTCATGTTGGGAATGAGATAAAAATTAATTTTTGATAACTCGGTTGGAAATTTTTCTTGTGCCAATGGTCTGGAATGGGCTGAGATAGTTAGAAATAAGTACCCTAGGGTTGTAATTGGGTTCTAGGGGCTTTTTAGGCTAAACGGGAGCCGTAAAAGGGTATTCGGGTAATGTTAACTATAAGGGCTAGCTTATTGTTTGGATTTAGAGTGTTTTTGTTTATATTTAAGTAAGGTGGATAGAAGGGGTAACTATCTAGCTATTCGAGAGGTTAGGGTTTTAAGATAGGAGGGAAAAGAGAAGGAGAAAAAAAGAGCGAAATGAAGAGGTAGCGTATTGGACTATATGAAGAATGGCTAGACTAGTTAGGCGGGGTAGCATAACTATAAAGTTAAAATCAATGCGTTAGGTGCACATTATAGATGAGTGGCGAGGATAATAACATGTGATTATGATAACAGATGAACATTAATAATTCCGCTACATATTCATTATTGCATTTTAAATACTCGCACATATTTTTAAAATATTTTGGGCGCTACAGTATCAAAAATATTTTCAAAACCTTTTAGGTGCTCAGCCATAGGGACGTCAAGGTTATATTTCCATTCTAGTTAGATGATGTTTCATCAGCTGTGGATGCATGCAGGATTTGCGTAGACATCTCTTTCTATTCTATCTAGTTAGGATGATTATTCCAGTATTTCTTTTGGGCATGTCGCCCACCGTCGGATAATTTTTATTATCATCAGACTTTGTTTATACTATTTCATTTACCAGTTGGATTATTGTACTTAGGATTTTACTGAGAGTTTATTCGGTTATTTATTTAATCATGTAGTCACTACTCATTATGGCCTATTATGGAGAATGTTTATTTATATGCTTGAATGTTTTAATAAAGCATTTAAAAAAGTTTTTAAAATTTGACACCAGGTTTAATAGGTTGTTAGTAATTAATTGGGTTTCGACAATGAGGCTAAGAATGAACCAAATTGAGATTCTTGTTTTATTTTAGTAGTGAATTGGTTACCCGTTATTAGAATATGCGAGGTGTCACAAATGGTACACCTTATCCTCATTCGACTTATAAATATTGAAGAACTCCATGGCTATTATATCCTTATAGATTTTTTTCTTCCAAGTGATCAAAGAGGCCAAGATAGATATCCACCCATTTGGATAAACATGGGTTGGGACTGGGTCTATTACTATGAGAATTTTCCTAACTATGACTGGGGATAGAAGCCTTAGTTGGAGGTGGAATGTGTGAAGGGGAAAACAATCTCCGCCATAAGGGATAGCAGAACATGCTCTTTATTCATTGGAGGGAATAATGCATATGTTCCCTTCAAGAAATTCACGAACTTTGTCCAGATAAGGTAGCCACTCTTCTGTCATGATGCAAAGGCAGTTTAGGTCCACATGATCCCTCTTTATTTTTATGTCGCGGTTAAAAGACCCGACTTCAGCATTCTTAACTTTTACGACCTCTCTATTTCCACTCGCATCTCGTTGTTTGTTTAGCCCGTGCCCTCCTCATCTCTATGGCTTGTTGTGATAGTCCCCATAGGTTCCTTATAGTTAGAATCTACAAAATCAGAATCAACAGATACACATGTTGGGAAATTTAGTAATTTGAAAGATTCAAAGATCCTAAGGGGTTTGATGTTCCACACCATGGGAGGAGGTACCCCAAGGTGCTTTATCAAAAAAATTTCCAAGTACTCTAAAGTATTCAAATACAAAAGGTCACATAAAGTATTTGTAAGACTAAAAAAAAAGCTCCACAATTGGAAGACCATGAACATTATGACCAAAATACGAGGTAACTACTTCGAAGTTTTAAGCACCAGGACCTCATGCACAAAGGCTACGATAACAGACAAAAGTATGGCAGGACTCAAAAACACCTAAGTCCATGGATTTTTTGAAGTCCACGGTATATACGGACAACATGAGATAAATATTAAAAATGACACAACCTAACTTACAACATCGTGAACATATTAAAATATCTAAAACAGTTCTAAATGTTCAAATCTAAGTCCACGTTAAAGGCCGCGACATCATATGTCAAAACAAGATTTTTTATCCCACGCCACAACCAATTCACCAAGGATGCATTCATTAGTCAAAGTTCGTGGACATAACATAAAAACACCTAGATTAATTATTCAATGGTTTTTCAAGATCAAAATAAGTAAAAGACCAAGAACACACCACGAACAACAGTTCATGTCCTTGGCCCAAATTCGACCCTAAAACCTTCAAAAACAAAACAAGCTTTCAAAATTTAGTCCAAAACGATCCTAATCTAACCTTACTAACTCTCCCTTACAACAAACTAATAAAAAATCAACATCAAACAATATTAAAACCTGATGATTCCAAAAATCATCAAGAACACAAACCCAGAATCTTAAGTTCTACAATTTGAGATTTGAACATGAATTCAAGAGTTGTCCGAGAGATTAAGGCATGCAAATGAAAGACACTATTAACACAAATGTAATATGTGAACAAATGGTAAAAGGAAGAGGAAAAATTGACTTGAAATTGAAGTCTCATCGAAAATCATCATGGTAGTCATTGGAAATTGTCTTGATAACTTCTAGAAATTGCACAAGCTTTTGACTCCTAAGTGTTGGAAAGGTAAATGAGGACATGACCTCGGAAAGGTAAATGAGGACATGACCTCAACCCATTTATATAAAAGGTCATGAAAGTGTAAGTGTCGCAGTAGATGAACCGTATGAACATAAGGCTATGACATTGACAAGACCTCAAGCTCAACGAGGCCCCATCCTCTTTATAGTAGACCTCATCTACAAGAAAATGGTCCACGAACAAGAACAAATCCAAAATACTAAATCACTCACTTATTATCACTAAGGCTTGTGGGGATTTTGTTATACCCTAAATATGTCAACCAATAGACAAGAGTCATGCAACACGAAATCCCATATGTAGACATGAAGATATGTTCAAGGACTAGTGAAAGGCGTAGGCCTGTTAAGAAGGCCACGACCTGGTACATAGGTCGCAAACTATGCTATATGTGTCCCGTAAGCACATAAGACCATATCCTTGTATTTTAAAGGCCATGGACCCTAGCATAGACTGCCTCAGAAGGCCACAACCTAGTACCTCATAGTCTACAACCCCTTAACCTTAACATGACTCTATAAGGACAGGCCACAAATTCATACACATCAAACAACACTACACCAAATCCTATGAATAGTCACGACATAGGGATCACAACCTAAATCCGTGACCACATCAAATGTTGGCATGACTAAGTCCATGACCCAATGTAGTCATGGATCCTCTTGAAGGTGGTCACGACCCAAATCAGTGACCACTTTAGGTCACAAACCATAGCTGTGACACGTGCGTGACCATTATGGTGCCAAAGTTCCCTTCAAGTGTGGTCGCGGATGGGGTCACTGTCCAAGTACGTGATCACCAACCAAAATACACATTGAACTGGTCATGGCTTGGGGCCATGACTATACTAATTTAGGAGTCATGACTTTGGGCCGTGACCATCTTCTTGTTTCAGACTAACGTGTTAAAATTTAATAGGGTCACAACATGTGGTCACAGATCAGGGCCGTAACCAGGGTATTTATACTAAAAACCCTGACTAGTTTTCATTTTTGCTCAAAAATTTGGAAACCCTTAAACCCTTTCTCTCTCTTAGCCGATTTCGGCTACCTTTCACTCAATCTTAAGTTTTTAAGTTAATCTCTCTCTTAATCTCAAAGGTATAACTTCAACCCTAATATTTTGTATTCGGGTATTTGTGCATTTGTATATATGTGTGTATTTCTGTGTGTATGTGTGTATATCTATGTATACATGTGTGTATTGTGTATGTATGTGTGTATACTGTGTATGTGTGTGTGTATTGTGTACTCTGTGTGTAAACTGTGTGTGTGTGTAAGAGATAATTTTTTTAAGAAAAAAAGAAAAGTAGGTATTTATAATTATTTGGTTAAAAATTGAAATAAATACAAAAGTATGTATACACACATTGTATATATTGCATGTGTGTATTTATGTGTGTGTATACTCTGTGTGTGTGTGTGTATGTGTAGGGAATAATTCTTTTAAAAAAATATAAAAGTTGGTATATATAACTATTTGGTTTATTATAATTTTATATGTGTGTGGTTTGATATGCTATTGTTTTTTGGGGATAATTATTAACATAATATTTATACATACTGTGTGTGTGTGTATAATGAGTGTTGTCATTTTGAAATCTTAGCATGGAAATAAAGTAACCATAATTGTCTTCAATTTATCCACATAAGCATGGAACAAATCATAAGGTTCAATTTTATGTCTTATACGATGAGTTATTGTTTGGATATCCATATGAGGAAAATCTTTTGACATAAAATAGTGGAATATCAATTTCTTCCTTGATAACCTGTATCGCTAGCAAAAGCGGTAAAAATCAAAAGAATACGGTTCTAACCTATTATTATATAATCCAACAAATCCTAGAACTTGATTACTTAGATTTCATAGAAATCGTATTCTACTGTGATGGGATAAAGGTGGAGGATACTATGAATTCTTGCAAAGTTGATCCCAACTCCGAACTTATTATGGTAGATTTATCAAAGCTAAAGAGTAAAGATCGCATAGTCAACATGCCTTTTACTTGTGCCTTTCAGAACTTAAAGAAGGTATTATACTCGAAGTGCATAAACGATGGTAATTGGTCTATTGTTGTTCATGCACCAAAGGGTATGACTACTCAAGAGGATGCATTAAAGGCTCTAAAAGAGTTCCAGTAAGCTCTTGATGACAACCATAATGTGAAGGATCTTTTAGTTGATTTAGATGAAGATTGAGTATGTAAATATTATTTTATCCTTGTAAATCTTATTTGTATCCTATTATGATATTGACACTATATTAGCACTTTACTTTGATGTATGAATGTTTAGTTACTTCTGCAAATGTTTAATATGATTTATGTAAGTTAACGATAATATGTTATGTTCAGTCAAATGTTTAGTTACTTTCACAAGATGCTCGGTTTGAGAATAAAGTCATTTGAATTTGTGATTTGATCAAATTCACCTAACTCAATTTTTACTTGTTTCTGTACATATACATTTGTTGATCAGTTTCATTAATGCAGTTTTCATAAAATGAAGTTAAATTAGCTTCATTTTATGAAGATTATATTAAAGAAACTAATCAATAAATGTACATGTAAAAGAATACGCTGGGGGCTCCAGGATCAATTTGGTCAAATTGCACATTCAGAAGACTCCATTTATTGGCCTTCTTAGATCACACGAACCAGGTACTCTTTACTTTAACTGAAGTAGTTATATAATTAATATGCATTATCTTTTAAATATTTTAGATGATAGAGGAAGTACTGGATTTTTTTTTTTGGTATGGATGTTGGCTAATTATTGGTTGTTGGCTTGTTGTTGGATAGTATGTTAGAAGGAGTGCATGATAATTATTAGTTGTTCGCTTGTTATTGGTTTTTGGTTGTTTGATAATCACGGGACCCTCGGTTTGAGAACATGATGTTAATTTCAAATTATCTAGACTTAGTCCTAAAAATATGTCGTTAGGGGGTGAAACCCCGAAACATCCCCCAAACGGCCGCATAACACCTCATACGTAACCAGTGTAACTCATAAGATCTGACCACGAGGTCACGAGATCGTCGGTTTGAGAACATGGCAATAATTTGAGAATATCTAGACTTAGGACATACCATGGTGAAAAAAATATACCTTATGTTTGAGAACACGACGATAATTTTCCGCTCGGACCCGTGAGAGGCACCAACACCTCGCTAGGGATATCTTCCCACTTATACTGCAAATAAAACAGCCACGTAAGATGCACGAACACCTTGTACGGGACCAATGTAACCCAAAAGAACCGACTGCATACTCACAAAACTCCCGGTTTGAGAGTACAATGAAAATTTTCAAACTATTAGACTTAGGCTTAAAACATGTCAATAAAGGGTGAAAACGTAAAACAACCACAAAATGGTCCTGTGAGAGGCATGAACACCTCACATGGGACCAATGTAACCCATAGAAACTGATCGTGTACTCACCGGACTCCCAGTTTGAGAGCATGCTGAAAATTTACAAACTGTTAGACCTAGGTTTAAAAACATGTCGTCGAAGGGTGAAAATATAAAACAACCACAAAACGGTCCCACAAGAGGCATGAACAACTCGCACGGGATCAATGTAACCTGTAGGAACCGATCGCGTATCACGGGAATCCTGATTTGAGTTCACGACAAAAATTTGCAAACTATTAGACTAAGGCTTAAAAACATGCCGCCAAAGGGTGAAAACATAAAATAACCACAAAACGGCCCCGTAAGATGCACGAACACCTCGCATAGGACCAATGTAACCTACAGGAATCGACCATGTACTCACGGGACTACCGATTTAGGAGAACCACAAAAATTTGCAAACTGTTAGACTTAGGCTTAAAAATATGCCGTCAAAGGGACCACAAAATGTCCCCGTGAGAGGCACGAACACCTCGTATAAGAAAATATAACCCGTAAGAATCGACCGCATATTCGTGGGACTCCCGGTTTGAGAGCACGATGAAAATTTGCAAACTGTTAGACTTAGGCTTAAAAACATGCCGTTAAAGGGTAAAAACATAGAACAACAACAAAACGTCCCCATGAGAGGCATGAACACCTCGTACGGGACCAATTTAAATCGAAGGAACCAACCGTGGGACCAATGTAACCCGCAGGAATTGATCTCGTACTCACAGGACTCTCGGTTTGAGAGCATGATGTAAATTTGTAAACTGTTAGACTTAGGCTTAAAAACATGCTGTCAAACGGAGAAAACATAAAACAATCACAAAACGGCCCCATAAGAGGCATGGACACCTAGCACAGGACCAATGTAGCCCCCAGGAATCGACCACGTACTCACGAAGATCCCGATTTAAGAGCACAATGAAAATTTGAAAACTGTTAGACATAGGTTTAAAAACATGCCATCAAAGGGTGACAACATAAAACAACCACAAAATGACCCCATAAGAGGCATGAATACCTCGTACGGGACTAATGTAGCCCTTAGAAACTGATCGCATACTCACATGACTCTGGGTTTGAGAGGACGATGAAAATTTGCAAACTATTAGACTTAGGCTTAAAAACATGTCGTCAAAGGGTGAAAATGTAAAACAACCACAAAACGACCCCGATAAAGGCATGAACACCTCGTACGGGACCATTGTAACTCACAAAAATGATCGCATACTCATGGGTCTCCCGATTTTTTGAGCACAACGTAAATTTGCAAACTATTATACCTAGGCTTAAAACCATGCCGTCAAAGCATGAAAATGTAAAATAGCCACAAAATGGCCTCGTAAGAAGCATGAAAACCTTGCACGAGACCAATATAACCCGCAGGAACTGACCGTGTACTCATGAAACTCCCGAGTTGAGAAAAAAATGCTGAATATTTTTTTTATTATTAAAAATAGTCACAGATTTGGACCATGACCATTTTATTTTTATAATAAAAAATGGTCACTGTCCTAATCCGTGACCATTGTTGTGGATACAAATTGTTGGGTCACGGACTTGGGCCATGACCATCTTTTATTTTCAAAATTAAGGGATCACAGTCCAAATCCATGAATATTGTTGTGGACAGAAATGGTTGGGTCATAGACTTGGGCCGTGACCATCTTTTATTTTAAAAATTAAGTGGTCACAGCCCAAGTCCGTGACCAGGTTTCATAGGCACAAATGGTTGGGTCACGAACTTGGCTCATGACCATCTTTAATTTAAAAATTAAGTGGTAATGGTCTAAGTTTGTGATGATGTTTTGTGGGCACAAATGGTTGGGTCACGGACTTGGTCTGTGACCATCATGGGCCACGACCAATGATGCTGGTCAGGGACTTGGGTCGTGACCACCAAAAATGGTCATAATCGAAATGGTCACACACCAATTCTATGAGTCCCAAGTCCATGACCATGCGCAAGATTTGGTGTAGTGCAAGGACTGTCAGCTTTCCAACTTCTAAAAAAATTCCTTCACATCATCCTTATCCACAAGGTATGTGGCACATTGCGCGTGAGGTCTTAAACTAACTCCCATAAATATATGTGCACACCATCGCATTTGGAAAGTAATAACTAGGTAATGAAGCTATACCCAACTTTCTCTAGTTTCTCTTTACACCAGAGTTCTCACTCTGGTAAACTGCTCTGCTAATACTAGATAGCAATATCTGTGGCCTCCTACCATTTTAAACCACAAGGCCATAACCTCTACAACGCATCACATTTATATTTGTGTATCTATCCCATTTCTCTACTCTTATATGCCTAATTGGTCCCCAATCTTCTACTAATTGTACATATCTATTGAGAATGAGACTCCATAAGGGACGTAAGCTCATTTTTATGGCCAAACCACTCTAAATCTCTTGTTTATCCCTCTTTATCTTTCTTTTACTCTATTTTATACTTTTGACTGTCGAGTATAACTTTGATGGCATGGTTTACACTAGTAGATCCATTTTCTTACAATAAGAAGATTTTAGCACCTCTATATTCCCAAACAGTCCTATTTAATCTAAAAAATCCAACTTAGAAACTTTATATCCCCCAGTTTTTTCTTTTACAGATGATATTATCATCTTCTCCTCGAGTTCTAGATTTTCTTTGAAGCTTGTTAGGGAAGTCCTATATAATTACGAAGGTAATTCAGGGCAAGAGATCAATAAAATGAAGAGTTCTTTGATATTATATAAGAAGGTTTCTTCTGTGGTAGCTAGAAGAATCTCATATTTGATTGGTGTATCTTTAATGCAAACTTATATAACCTATCTTGGCAGCCCTATTTATGCTGGTAGAACAAGGAGTTCTATGTTTGAGTGTTTACTCGTGAAAGTCAGTGGTAGAATGCAGAATTGGAAAGATAAAAGTATGTCTACTGGAGACAAAGTAGTCCTTATAAAAATGTTTTATCTTCAATTCCAATTTACATTATGTCAACTATAATATCCCAAAGAAGATAATTTATGCTATTGATATGATTTTGGCCAAATTTTTTTGGAGGTCTAGTATGGGAGATAGTAGGCATCACTGATGTTCTTCCAATTAAAATTTCAAACCTATAAAATATGGAGGTTTTGGGATTAGAAGGATGGAAGACATGTGTAAGGATTTTTCTATGAAGCTTTGGTGGAATATTATAAACTATTCTTCTTTGTGGACTTCTTTAATTATAGCTAAATTTTGTAGAAATTCTCATATTTGCAAGGTGATTGATGTTAGAGGCTCTCAAACATGGACAAGGAGGTTAAAAGATATGCAAAAGAAATTATTAAATGATAGTTGGTAGATGGTAGTATCAATGTTCTGTGGGATAATTTCTACGACATCCTGTAAAATTCATAAATAGATTGATCAAGTATAGTACAAAATCACGCGAATAAAAAACTTTTGGTAACATTCTTAGCATAACGAATCTGAAAAAAAAAACGAATAAATAAAAGTATAACAAGATAACATCTATAAAAATAATTACAATAACTCTGATACAAAACCCTGACAATATAATAATACAAATCTTGAATACAAATAACACATGTAAAAATGTAACTCGGGATGGACTATAAAATACAGTTGTTTGTGCTGAAAACTAAATTTACCCGGGTTGTACTCCAAAACTCGTATGTGGCCCATGTAGTTAAAGTTCACCTCTTAGTTCAATATTCTTTATATTCTCATCCTTAACTTAATTTCTTTTATTAGTTATTAATTATCTTATGGTAATCTATCACATTAAGCTCATCTCCCTAACTAACCAACGTATTTTTAACAGTCTCTAGATAGAATACGAAACACGTATCACAAGTCTATAATTACCGAAGCCATCTCAGGCCACTAAATTAGTATTTACCTTTCTAATATACTTGTTATATAAATCTCGAGTCCTATGTCTATAGTTATACTTATCTAGTATGAATCATATATATCTCTAGTATAATATATAAACCATTACGATCAAATCAAGTACTGCAACACATAATATATATAAAGTAGGAGGAAGACAATATATACGTTTAACATCCATATATAAGTATGATCCCCGACATGTACAATCTAAATGGGATACTCTCATGCCTTCACATAATGACGGCATATCCCTAGTGCCTTCGGGGATCACTCACGCGTAATAGGCAGAGTTATAAGTTGTCCCGAACCTATAACCCCAAAACATCAACAAAGAATAATCATTACGCCTTCCCGCAAATAATAAGGTCAAATACCCAAGACTTATAAAAGATCCCCCTGTTTTATCACAAAGGGATAACACGGGTACGTCAACATGTAATGCTCGGGGTAAAATGACCAAGGTAAATCTTATCTCTATCACAGGGGTAGCAACGCGGTCGACGTCGTACGCGCACCATAAAGGATATGCCCTATAGTACATATACCATGGGACTCACACATCATGGTATGCTTTCACACATAAATCAAGCAAATAAGTAAGCCCCTATGAAATCAGTCCAAGCAAACAAACATAAAACCCTACTCAACTAAGTTACACATAAAGTATTTTAATAACATGTTAATACACATGTTAAATTATAATAGTCTACATATACTAATATCTCAACCTCCAAAGTCTCTCAAAGTTTAGGTTTTGTCTCTCCTCACAGATATAAAAATAATTCTAGAACAACTACTAGCATACACGGTACCTCACCACCCCATCCTCACCTCATATATGATAAATGCCATCGTTAACCATTACCCGACTTGACAAACTTTGAGTCAAATATTTATGTCCTTATGCCTTGTTTATATACTAAAACCTATTGTCTATAAATTCATATCAATTTATTTCAACCCCAAAATAACTCCCCAATTAAAACCCTAACCAAGCAAACACAACACAAAGCCTAAACCAAAATACCAACCCATAATTTCAGCCTTGCGCACTTTTGATAAAATATACATAAGAAATTAATAATAAAATTATAAAAAATATGAAACCAGTACGCACGCGTTCGCAATTCAATTATATATAATTTCACTTCTTCAAACCGTACGCATGCCCCTAACTACTAATTATGGGCACCACTTCATTTGCATGGAACAAATTAATTTTGCACATGGAATGGTGCATACCTAACTTAAAAAATATGGGTATCTTTTTCCCCAAACCCAAAGTTATGAACCTAGAATCCCTAATATGCCATGGGTGACTTACTCCAAGGTTATAATACTTCAAGATCACCCTATTATGATATCCAAACCCTTTATAATCGAAACATAACCTTTTAAGATCATAAACTAATAATCTCTTCCCCAAAATTTACTCAAGTATGAAATTACTTAATAGTTTCCATAAATCAACCAATATTTACACTAATCTAATTAGTTTAAACATATTCAAGTTATAATTCAAAGGTTTCTTCATTAATTTACTTAGATGTATACATAGGATTAAGGTTAAATTCTTAATTTAAACCCAAATACAAAAATTATGAACTAGATGAATTGGAATCAAAATTTACCCCATGTTTTCTTCTAGAGTCCAATGATTATACTAATCTAACACAAATTGAATTAGAATCTCAATTGATATAAAATTTACTTATGGATTGATTGAGTAATCAATCCCCAAATCTGCCAAATCACCATCCAACCCTTAGTGCCTCTTGAGTGCTTCTTCTCTCTCAGCTCCTAGGGTTTTTACCAAATGAAAATGAGCTTAGGTTTAACCTAATGGCCCCTTAAGTAAGATAAACCCGAAATTAGGATTAGCCTCCAGATGGACCTCAACCCAATGAGCCAAAATACACCTCCAATTGGCCTAAGACACTAGTCAAGCCACATAACAACCTATAGGCCTACAACCCATACTTTTAAGCCAAATACGAACATTCTACGTGTCCCAATTACCAACACGAAATACGTCAAGAACAAATTAATTAATTAATTCCATAATTTAATAAATTAACTAGTACGAGTCCAAATATCAACTATTTAAGTATTTATTAATTTAGCGTGACCCGACATTATAAGAAACTACTTTACAATCGTTGGAACCCAACACTGAGGGGATAATCCAAATAAGGAAACCTTCAAAACCAAATCCCTGACCGTTCCATAGTGACCCATAATACCAACTCACCTACAAAAAATTTAATTAATACTTTATCGTGTAATAAATCCCATTTTAAATACAATTCAAATAACATATAAAAATATAAATAGTGGCATCACTTGTCACAACAACACATATAATTTAAGTTTTCATAATTAAATTATGTACAGAAAATACAGGGTCTTACAATTGGTCTGAATTTAGTCCTCTTCACTTGTATTCTAATTGGTCTGATCTTATGCAAGTTAAAGATCTATGGAATCGTAATAGGAGGTGGGATCCTCTAAAATTTCTTCAATACTTCCCAACCGAGATACGTCATAATATCATAGAGTCCAAAATTAACAGGCATGGGTGCAAACATGAGATCATTTGTATTGTAAAGTCTAAGGGGAACTTTACCACTTCCTCTACTTGGGATGTGGTGAGGAACCATAATATTACTAGATGGTTTGCATAATTTTCTTAGCAGGAAGCATTGCCTATAAAAATATCTATTTTTATTTGGGGATGACCCCTAGTTTTTTTTCCTTTGGATGAAACTTTATACCACATAGGTTGGAAGTGTCCCTTAAAATGTAACTATTGTGTTAGACTTGATGTGGAATCTATAGATCATGTGTTTTCTAAAGGAGAGTTGGATATGGAAGTGTGGGTCCATTTTAGTAGAATTATGGGGATTGGTTCGAGAATTTCTAGTATCAAAAGCAAAATTTTTCACTGGTAGATTAATGACCCAAACACTCTTGGAGTAAAATTTCACAAATTGATGCCAAACCTTATATATTTGATGTTATGGATAAAAGAAATGATAGTAGGTTTAATAATTCTAAGCCAAATTCTTCTATTCTTATAGTGAAGGTAAATTCCATGTGACAATCCATTGTTAAATTGATCCCATAAATTCCAATTGATTGTATAATATATAATCTGTATAATTTGACTTTATTATAATTGAGTATAAGATTTGTGCATTGAAATTATCCTCCTAATTACTATCTAAAGTTAAATAAAAATGGGAGTTCGAAATGTAATCCTATAATTAATGGAGGAGTTGGAGTATTGAGAAATCCGAAAGGAGAGATGTTGTGGGGTTTTTATCCTAATTTTGGAGTTAAAACAAATATTGAAGCAAAAGCATTGGCCATATTAGAAGGTTTGGAATATTATATAATCTTAAAAGACTATTCTATAATAGTGGATTCTAATTCTAAGGTCCTAGTGGATATTCTAAAAAAAGAAGATGAATTGCCCATAGAGGATTAAAGAAGTAATTGAAGATATTTTTCGTATGGTTGTTTAATTATCTATTATTTGCTCATGTTCTTAGAGAAGGCAATTAGCTAGATAATTATCTTGCAAACTATGGGATATGCTCTTATTAATCATTATATCCTCAGAAGTAGATGACTTCCAAGCTTGTTTAAAGGTATGCTTAGAATGGACAAATGAAGAATGCCTGATGTTAGAATTGATTGAGATTTAAGAGATAGTCTTCGAGAATTAAATTTGTTTTTCTATTTTCTTTCTTCATATTGAATATTTTATCTCTATAAAGGCATTGATCTATAAAAATCCTAATTTATGTTTATCAAATTTTCATTTTTTCACCTTAGAATATAGGTATAATGCCCTTCTTTTTATCTCTGTAAGCCACTAGGAAGGGACTATTCCTTCATATTTTAGTTATTAATAAAATGTGTGGGGAATCCGTTCCTCTATGCAAAAAAAGCTAATGAATGGAAAATGGTATGAAGTGTAACATCTACATTTACATCAAAGTCACGACTTCAAACATTTGATCAAGCCCAACTTAGACATCGATTGTCCGTTAGACATGTTAAGGGTTATAGTTTTATTGGGCTTAGTCCCATTTTCAAAGTTTTACTCGGATCAAATCCCATGTATTTTTAAATTGTAGTAAGTCTCACAATCACCCAGAATTGTTCCTAAACTCCTTATAATCGTCTCTAACCGCTCATCTTCCTTTTCGCAGATAATGACACTTGTCCCCGAATTATTATAATAAGACCAACAACTAAAAAAATCGGAGTGGATACAAATAATTTTTTTAAAATGGGACTAAATACTGATGATACCTAAGGGTTATTTAATCAAAATTTTAATGTAAATTAGAGTTTCCTAACGTTTATATTCTTATTTTAACTATTTAAGGGGATTTGGACATCAATTTGAAAAATGAGAAAACAAATCAATAAATAAGACATTTTTCCTACACTCTTTAATGGAAGAAATAAATCCACTATACTTACTGTTATTGCCATTTTTGGATATATATATATATACACACACACACACACACACACACACACACACACACACACACACACACTTCTCTATCACCCTTTTATGAATTTGACAAACTTATCAAATATCTATTGGAGATTATCATATGAGCATTTGAAGACCTTGAATCTATTCAACAATAATCAAAAGTTTCATCAAATATCAAAGTGAATGAGCCATGTATTGTACAATAGTTCAAATACACACACACATTAGGGTATGCTCGTGCCCTCAGCAAGGTGAACATCTAAGTTTAGCTAAATAAATTTAGATATTATTTCATTCACCAACATGAAAGAAAAAAAATACGATTATCAAAAGGCATTATCCCTTCTCCTCCATCCGAACTATGTTCACTCACAAGTTTGAAGTATAGATTTTTTTGCCATCCCCTCGACACATAAGTGAAATAGTTAGTTCATACACACTAATAGGTCAACTTTGGATGACTTGGTAAAGAATTCAAAGAAAATAAAATATTTATTACTTTTTTATGCTTATGGTAAGTACTACAACCAAAGTGATATATTAGTGTATGCCATAAACGACTAAGTTTTATCTTTCTAAATCAACACATTATCCATTCATAGCAAAACATAATTTAATTAACATGTTTCATTGCTATTTATGTACATAAAATGTTAGAAAAGAAAAAAGAGACAATCACACCACAAAATTCTCATCACCCTATTTTATTGCCATTGTCATAGCTACATCATGTTGCATGTCAATCATACACTCATACAATATTATTTAAACAATAAATATGTGAATAAACTCGCAACCAAATTTCAACTTATTCCTAAGAGTACTTCAAGTATATGAAAGTTAAAACACTCTCCTACCATTAATAAGTAAATAAATAAAACATCACAAAAGAAAAATTAAAATTAAAGTTGTTATAAAAAATGATGTTTTATTTTTTTACTGAAATAGAAAATAATTTTCAAATTGCAAAAAGAGTGGCCATGCACATTCACAAAAAATAAATCATGTAAAAAGTCCATAGAAAAAGGTAAACATACATTTGGTCATTATCACAATTACATGGAAATATTTCAATTGATTGATTATGAAGAACCGCAACGTCCTGGGGCTAGATATCAACTACACTAGCTCTTGATCCCCCATACAAAAGATTTTTTCTTTCTAATGCTACAAATTCAATAGTTTAATATAAAAATTATACTAATGGTCTAACTTGTACATTGAAAAAAACATAATCTTTCCAACCACTTTCATACACAAAAGTAGACCCGTCAACAGATTGTGTACGGATTGGGTTAACGGATCAAAACATCCTTAACCCATACAAAAATCATTAAGACTAACGGGTCTAATGACAATATGCAAACAAGATCCATTAATATTAATGGGTACACGACTCGAAACGTTAGCACCCGTAAATATTAAAAAATCCGTTTAGATCTAAACTGGTAATGGTTTGGGTGACCCGATAGTACCCGTTGGTCTTCATTACTTTAAAAATAATGGGTTTTAATGGTTATTCTTATTGGTTATAGTTTCGGTGACCCTGTAGTACTCGTTACTCTTAAAAGATTTAGAAGGAATGAGTTTCAATGTTTATTCTTATTGGGTACGGGTTGGGTGACCCTATAGTAGCCGTTAGTGTTAACGGGTAAAAATGGGTACAAGTAAATTTCCAAATCCGAACCATTAATGTTAACGGGTCTACTGTGTTAACCCGTCAATGATTCAAACCCAATAAAGGTAAACCCATTAACTTATAATTTCATGCCGGGTCGTGTCGTGTTAACGGTTTATCGTGTTTTTTGACAGGTCTACACAAAAGCATGCAATCAAGCCAAAATAGTACATGGTTTAAATGCATTGTTAGTTCTACAAATGTAAAAGGCAATACTTTTCACCGAATTATACTCCACATCTCCACATATAGCATTTGGATTTCCTATTCTCTCTATATTGAAAAAATATGAAGTTAAGAAATGGCACCCACCCAAAAAAATAATCAACCTGTAAGAAGACTTATTTGGCCGACTGCATTTAAACCAGTCCTTACAAAATGAAACATAAAAGAAGAAAATCTCATTTATTATTAGATGGTTTATAATAATAGGAGAAAGAGAAATCAAAGATTGTTATATATAAAGGACCAAACAACTACTACTTGAGCCCAAAAAATTGAATGGATTTTTAGCACACTGCATAACCTAGTTTTTAAAAATTAAAAGGGGTATTTTATATAAGAAATTTTGCCTGCGTGTCAGTATTATGAGTTGTGTTATCGTGCATTGTCAGGTCATTCGTATTCAGGTTATCGTACACGTTGTTGTTCAATTGAGCATAAAATTTAATAAATCATGTTATTCATGTCGTGTTATATACTGGTTGTGTGTTTTTGTCAGGTGAAAAAAATAATATGTCATCTTTGTCTCCAAATTATTTTTTATCATGTTGTGCCATGTCACTACCCAAAACACGATGCAAAAATTATTTTATGATCAATACTTTACTTAAATAATGTCCAAACATCTAGGAAACAACAAAAAGTATATCCACATAATTAATAAATACATTGATATAATATATAGAAATCCATAACTTTAGTATATGCATAACTCACCATCTAGATAACAATAATATACTCATCTAGTTAGTATCAAATGCCACTCTACAAACACAAACACAATAACACACATTATACATTTGAATTAAATTTTAAATTATGTGCCACTATCCGAATTATTGGCAATGTGCTCATCATCACGCACCCATCATCTTTAACATGCGTCATGTTCAACTTCAACCGTTCTCCATAACTCTACTACTTTATGGTAATATTTTATTTGGAGTTCTTAGTTTTTTGCAATTATATCTCGGATAATTTTTATTCGATTTAACTTGATTTTATTTTAATCAAAACGAGGCTGGATTTAAAAAAAATGTTTTTTGCTTACAGTCGTTCAAACGTCTTAGGATTGTCGTTCAAACTACATTTCCATGTCATGTGATAGGGTCGTTTGAAGCCCCTTTTCTCATATAGATAAAAAGAACCCATATTGTTTATGTTTTTATTAAGTCAGTTGTTGGTCTCTTGAAGGGAGTTCTAGTGAGATCTTGATCAATTTCGTACGACCTCCAAGTTTCGTTCGAATGACTTAGCGCCGCCTCGATTTTTGTGTTCTCCTTTTAAACCCGCTTCCTATAGGATTTTCATAAGACTTTTTAACTCCGCCTCTTGCAGACCTGCTTCACTTTAAGTCTTCCCTTTTTAAAGGCCAAAAACACTTTAGATTCACGCATACCTCCCATATTATATTTGTGAATCATTTAGAAACCCTTATAGACATATATTCCATTCTTGGAGTGATAGTTTTGGAGAAGCTATCTCCTTCGCCGTTTATGGAGTTCTTGTGGGAACTCTTTCTGAAAAGGACAAATCAAAGCCCGCGGGATATTCGTCTATTGCTGTTTATATTTATCTATTATTGTAAGTTACGATTTTGACATATAGTGAAACAAGAATTGGTTTTGCCTTGCGGGGATTTTTTTTCTAAATTTGCCCTTCTTGAATGTTTAGTTGCATGCTATATTTATTTACTACTTTTAATTACTTAGTTGCATGAACTAGGGTTTAAAACTGGTTTAAGTTGACATCTAATTAAATAAGTTTGACCATTGAATCGTAGCGCACTCTCAGTTTCAATCGTGGAATCTCATGTCCCGAGAAGGGTTTGTAGTAGTTATAACAAATTAATAAAGTGTTTCAATTATTGCAACTCTCAGGTCTTTGTTGTAAACACAATAGACCTCATGAGTTGCCCCGACAATAATAAAAGCCCACAGGGGATCCTTAGGCAAAAAATCCAAGTTAGGTTGGACACCAACTGCGTTGGTCACAAAAGACCTACTCGGGTGGATGGCCCATCGACCAGGTACATTCTCTCCATCATCTCACTTAGGCCTAAGGGAGTGTGACGACATAACATAAAAGGTAAAGAACATGGAATGATACTGCTAAGGTATTTTGGACTGGAAGAATGTTCAAACACACGACAACAAATAGTTAACACTTATTCTTAATATCATTTAGTCGACTAAAAAACCAAAAATGATCAAACCTAAGTACTAGCCCACTTAAATCGAAAACGGCCCAAGTTGGTCAAATAATATAGCTTGGTTGATAAATATCTTTAGTTAACGTACAATAGCTCTTTCTAATTAAAAAATAAAGGCAATTATTAGCTCATGTTCAGTCAGCACATGCTCAAAATATGGAACAAGTTAATAAATTAAGCTTATATTGACAAAAATTAGGAAGTATAATTACATTGAGATAAAATATACAAATACCTAAGACGTCTTAGGATGGTGAGCAAGGTAATCCTCAATACATTCTCTTCGACCATCGTCTCAATTAGGAGCAAACTCTTTCAGATCATCTTCAGGGTAATTATCCATGAGCTAGGCAGGGATAGCATCAATAGGGATCCACTTGTCATCCTTTGAGAAAGGGTTATGATAGTAGGATGCACACTCGACCTGGTATTTGTACTACATGCCAGATTCCTTAGGTGTCTTAACCTCCCTAAGGGCACTCAACCACCCATGAGAGAATGCAAGATCCTCTACCTCCTTCAGCCTTGATAGGGTATCAGCCCAATTTGAATTATATCCATATGCTTAGGCTTCTCGATGGTACATCCTGAACAAGTGCCTCAACCTTGTAACGTCTCTCTAGAGTCAAACTGTAATCATATATTCCCTTCGACCATCTCCTTTTATCTCAGCAACCTCATTCCTCAAGACGTCATCATTATCTTGGAGCACTTCACCCACTTAGCCCACTTTTTTGGGATCCATGAGTTTGGATCTCAAACCATTTACCTCATCTTGGACTAAAGAACCTATCTCCTCCATGACATGAAGATTTTCCTTTAATTTAGCGACCAGTTCAGACTAATTTTTGTATTGCCCAATCCTCACCCTTAAAGACTTGCTGACTTTTATAAATGCATTACGATCTTGGTGACTAATATTAGGTCTTAAGATCATTCCTAACCTTAAATTATGGGGAATATAGTCCTCATCAGGCTACAAATATTAGAAAATATATAATTACAAACAAACATTAACATGCGTGGAAGGAACTAATCAATGTAACAAAAAGATTCTCTTTCATTCAATGGTAAAAGGGGGGCTAAAGGCTAGTACCATTGGAGAAAAAAAGAAGATTATAGGGCATCAAAAAAGTTGTTCAGAATAAGGAAAATAAACTCCTAATCTAAAATCCCTACTCCATTACCTGCTCAAACTCAACCACTGCCTTCCCCTTCTCGAAAAACCTCTCGTCTTGGTCAGCAGCCACTCTGGACTTAGCATGAATGATCTCAACATGGCCAGTAGGATGACTGGCATTATTCGCCCCCTCTACGAAGGGGTTGGGCCCAGGAAAATGGCTAAAAATCTTAGAATCTAAAGGAGTCCTCGCAGATCCCAACGCTTAGGCCCAGCCTTTTTTGAAGGTCGCCTTCCTTGCATAGTCCAACTAGAGCTCGACGTCGTCATAAGCTTCATTACATCCTTCAGTATAACTGTCATCCTTCTTATTCGTAATCCCTTCCTCTAACTTCTAAACCTTACCAGACAGACTCTGGTTTTACTTGGCCAACTCTTCCTTCTCGATGACCAATACATTCTTGGACACCTAGAGATAAACATATGTGTTTGATAATTTCTCCATCTCCTACTCCCACACCGCGTGAGCATCAACGAAGTCTTTTTTAGAGTTTTTTAGAGAATCTCTCAGCTCCTGATTACTTTTGTCCTAGTCGATATGACCATCCAAAAGAGTTATAAAGTCAAATAAAAAGTGCATAAGGGAAAAAAGGCAAGTTAGTACAAAAAGAAGAAAAATACAAGAAAGAAATGATAAAGGGAAGAGAATTACCAAAGAAAGTCCTTGAGAAAACTTAAGAGCAAGATGGGACGCCCCTAACTGTGAAGAACGATCGTGATCAATAGCGAGAATAACTCCCTTCAATAGATCAGGGTCAAGGGCAGGAGTGTTACCCACACTATCCCCCTCAACATCAGCAACGAGGAACGGGACTGCAGGGGCCTTCAAGACCAATTTTATTTTGGTCTCCTCTCTCTTCCTATCTTTCTCTGTCTTCTTCTCTTCCTCTCTTTTTCTTTCTTCCTTTCCTTTCCTTTTCTCTTCTTCTTCTTCTTCTTCTTCTTCTTCTTCTTCTTCTTCTTCTTCTTCTTCTTCTTCTTCTTCTTCTTCTTCTTCTTATTATTATTATTATTATTATTATTATTATTATTATTATTATTATTATTATTATTATTATTATTATTATTATTATTATTATTATTATTATTATTATTATTATTATTATTATTATTATTATTATTATTATTATTATTATTATTATTATTATTATTTTTATTATTATTATTATTATTATTATTATTATCTCATTTTCTCCTTATCTTTTTCTTTCCCCTTGGTACTTGGGCTTGAACCACTAGCCCTAGGGGAATCAACCTCCAACTTCTTCAAAGACTTGAACCGATCAGACATAATTTCTTGATCCTCCTCCTCATCCCTCAATCGTCTACATTTTCCTCTTAACATGGGGAGCCACATCTTCTTCTTCTTCTTCTTCTTCTTCTTCTTCTTCTTCTTCTTCTTCTTCTTCTTCTTCTTCTTCTTCTTCTTCTTCTTCTTCTTCTTCTCTAAGACAATTATTTTAGAGGGCCTAACTTTAGCAACCTTTAAGTCAGGGATCTTATCGATCGGTAGAGTAATAAAATTCCTAGTCATATTTTTATATTCGAGCAAATAAGATGAACACCTTACATGATCACTATCTACAAGTCTCTCCTTAACCTTCCAAGATTTCAAGAGTTCAGACACACTCACCTCACTCATATTGGGATCCTGATTTTTAGCGGGAGCTATAAAACAAAGGGAGGAAACCATCTTTCAGAAGACAGAGAAAATTGAAGCATTGAATAAATGAACAAAAGAAGAAGAAACAACAAGAAAACACAAGAAGAAAGGAAAGTGACCTATCTGATCGTCCCCCCATTAAGACACCCAAGGGCCTCTGCGCCTCTTGCCCTCAGGTAGGTGAGGACATTGTTATTTTCTGGCTATAAAACGATGCTCCCAGTAATCCTTATGAGAATGTAGGAGGTTTAGCACTAGAACCTTTTCAGCTTTCCCGATCTTCAAATACAAAATACAATCACTAGTATATGACCAAGAATAGCAGTAGTAAATCTCAGCAAAACCCAGGTTGGTCCCTTACAGTGTGTTCATTCCATGTACCGCATTCACAATCTTCCAAACATTGGGGGCACATTGAGCAGGGACAACATCAAAGTATTTGAAGAGTCTAAGAAAAAAGGGATTTAGAGGAAATGTTAACCCACCTTGGGTGATCAATAGGGTGTGAATCCAGTGCCCCCTTCAATGTCACAAACATCCTAGGGAGAGGGGCACATCGATTTCAACCCAATTCCGAATGTTTTTGGTTTTCCTAAAATCTATTGACTTATTATCTAATAATGGCTAGAATGATATAACAAAGAAAAAGCCATAACTACCGTCGAAGTACGATCACAGAAGAGGAAAACTAATAAAAGGTAAAAAAACTTACAAGAATTTATGAGAGATCTAAAGGAAATGAAACATTGAAGAAGAAAGCATCAGAAGCTTAGTAGATGAAGGAAAACTTCAAAGACAGCTGACGAAGGATATGTATCTCCAGTTTGAAATTCGAGCTAATCATGGAACACAACGTCTAAGGAGGATTTTGGTGCTTCACTTAATTTCTCGAACCAACATACCCTCACTTATTCAATGAAACTATAGGTCTGCCATGGTGTTTGGCTTAGGGTGAGGTTACCCTTATGAGTTCACCAGAATTACAAAAATGCCACTCCGATATTAAAAATAAAGTTTAAGGTTTTGGGTCTTTAATTTAGTTAAAATTTATTGGACCAAGTATTCAGCATAAAATTTTTATGCGCAATTGTGGGGACCCATTTATCTTGGTCTAGAGAGTAGCTGACCAGCCCAACCTATGAGGTGGAACTGCCCGACCCAAATCCACTATCCACTTAAGGCTCGTGTAATTCACATACACCCCAATACTTATGGATATACTCAAATTGGTTACCAACAATCTCAGAGGAGATATTATGTGACACCATGGGTTATCCACGTGATTATCGAGTTAATTAAACAACTCAAACTCTGATTGTATACATCTATACATTGTAAACCCTGACCTGGGGCAAAGGCATGAAAAAATCAAGCATTGAGAGACACTAATAAGAATACAATAACCTCTTCGTGAACGTAGTCAAGTTTTCGAACCACATATATCATTATTGTGTGTGACCTTTACTTTCTACATTCGTTATTGTTTTCATGGATCTTTATTATAATATTTCTTGCACTGAGATTTTTAACTTATTATGCTGGTACACTTTGTGTGTATTGAAATGGAACCTTTAGATGTTATTATCTTTATACCGATTTAATAAGACAATGTACACCTCATGATTATTAGTTTTCCTTAATCTCTTAATCTCAATATAGATAATGGATATGTGCACTGGTTATTTATTTTGTTGACCTCTTGGGTCAGATTCATAATTAATAAAATAATCTTGATATATTGGGTGATGGTGGTGATGAGTGTACGGTGAAAGTCATTTATGGTGTAAATACACGTCTCGATGTTGAGATTGATGATACCCCCTTGAGGCACTTATACGTTTTATTTATGTCAAACCCTATAGGCAGATTATGTTATTCTGTCACTCCCAATAAGTTAATCTAAAAAATCAAGGATATAAATAATTTAATTAAAATGAATTATCCACAATTATTTTCTTAATGGGTATATGTAACCTTAACACAGGGAGATAATAAGTAATTAATAAAAACGAGTTCGATATATAATTTTTAGTTAAGGATAGGAGTTCTAATTATAATATAAAGTGGAATTAATTTTAATCAATGGAATAGGATTATGTTTTGGGTTGGATCGAGTTTTTGAATGCACAGTAGTCAAGACATCTTTATCTCACCTATGGGTACCTACAGTATCTTATATATGCACCTAAATATATCTTGCTCATAATGTTTGAATCCATAGAAGTTACAGAATATAAAGATAACATAATATTTATGAAGGTGACCACAAAGGAAAAACTCATTCTTTAATTATCATTAGATATCTAAAGAAAACTGTAGAATATCGTGAGGTAATATAGATATTATGTTCTACATTAACGTACATCAACCCATGTTCGCACTGAAATGAGATCAAACTAAAGATATCTTGAAGGTAAACCATAATTTCGCATAGTAGAGTTTTACAATTTTAGTGATCAATTTTTTGTAGTTTAATTTGTATGTGCGATTAAAACTTCCTGGGGGATTCCACTCCAACAATGGGTATGGACATCTTAAATTGAATTTCTGAGACTTATCTCAATCTCTACGAGTTACATTTTGTCTACACAATGACAACCTCACACCAATCATCCCAATATCATCTTAGGGATCATAGGGTTGGTAACCAATTGATTTTATGTGTTTCTAAGATAAATATGGTATTCAATATGTATTTCCTTATCTTCTCACACTGTCCTTATCACCCTAATTTGAATTATAAAGGTCCCGTTGTTCCCGTTTTTGAGGGATTATTTATTTTTTCTAGTTATTTATAAATTCCTTTTCATACCCAATATAACTGATGACTAACAATGTTCACTCTAATTTTATTTGCAAGAATTTCCATGAATCCTATAAAATCCATCGTCAACACCTATAATCTATACGAGCTTTTGAGAGGAGGACTCCCAAAGGCATAAAAGAGTTTTGGAGATGGTATATATTCTTGTTAGGTGCAAAATCACTACTACTTTGGATAATATTATTACAGCCAGTTTTGGTGTGGAGGATGGTGACTATGCCGACGAAATAGATATTCTAATATCCATTATCATCCTTAATGAATATTCAAGTGAAGTTAATGTGAGAATTTTTTAGCGATCGATTGGATGTCCAACTCTAGACACTACTTCATCTTTAGTGGATGTCATTGAATCAAATTTCAAGAATTATTAGCGGCAAGGGAAGTTGGGGATTAGCATTATAAAAAAGGGTTAATTACAGAGATATGCAATGACCTTTACTTGATTTTCTATTTTGATCACTAAACTTTTTTTGGCGTATATAACAACGTACTTTCATTTTATTGCCAAGAGGTTAACATATGTAAATATTACTAATGGATAGCTGATGTGTCATGTGGGTGTACAAATGATATGGCATCCGGGTGTAATAAAACTTAAAAAAAAATAAGAATATATTATAATATCTAATGTGGAATTTAATTATAACAAAAATCAATAAACCCCCCATAACTCACCATAACACAATCGACAAATTAACCACCTCACAACACCATAACACCAACAGACCCACCACTGTAACACCACCTACCATCGCACCACTATCCCACTATCCCTCCATTGCACCACCAACCACCATCTTCAACCCCAAATCCACATTCTCAAACTCCAAACCCAGAAGCCAACAACCACGACATACCCCAATTACACATTCATCATTTTCTGACATAATTAGGCACGAGAAAAAACCCACCGTTGCTGCAAAACTTTTTCCATCCAAAACCCACATTCAATCCAGACATCCACATTTAACCCACACTAATTCTTCTTCGATTCCCAGTTTTTGGTTTCGGTTTCCCATAACTTGTTCCACTCCAATTTCAGTGTCCAGATTTCCTTTTTCTAATCAAATCAACACATTAACATTTGAAATGGGTTTTAATTAGATTTTGATCGATTTTACTTTCTCAAATGAAATGGGTGGCATTTTATAATCGATTTGAAGTTGCAGGTTGAGTATATATAGAGTACTAAAAAAGAAAAGTCAATTTTTGATTTTTCAAATTAAATATTAAACTTAAACAGAATAATCCCATAGTAAAACTTTGCACTAATTGTAAACTGATTATTCTGATAAACGATTATGAAGTTTTATCTTGTCCTATAACATGTCTCTAGGTGTGAAAAAAATAGACAATAAAGCAACAATCCACAACACACCACACAATGAAAAAAACCTTGTATGTTCCATCCATGCAAATTCACTATGATAAGGTCTTACAAAAGTTGATAGATGACTAACTCACCTAATCGACGCCTTCGCAAGCCTTGAAATGTCTCCGATTTTTAACCTCTCCTCCACCGTGACAATGCAAGAATCCATAGATGCAAGTGTCACAACATGTGAGTCCATACATGCCTCGGTGTCCATCGATAAGTTTCAACAACCGTATATGGATATGGAACACAGAGTCCACCGCTTCTTAATAGCAACGCAACACCACAGATGATTCTCAACACGGAGTCCACCATTCCATACAAACTGTGTATTGAGTCCACGACCCGAAATGATTCTCAACAAGATGAAGAGAATAAATTATTGCTACCCATGAACAAGATCTCAAAGAATATATGATAATGAAACTTAGATCTTAAAGAGTTTAGGTGAAACTAAAGTTTGGTAACTTTTGGATATGTATACAATTTTTTGTAGAAGTCTCTCTTGAAACAAATGCTAGAACCCCTTTATATAGAAAAAATATTTTTCAAGGTAGCATATTTTTCATAAAATCTCGTTCAAACAAAAATTAGGGTTGTTCAAATGAAAATATAATCTCGTTTGAGCCAACAAGTAACTCATTCGAACGAACATCTCATCTCATTCGAATCAGCTTCAAATGAGCTTCGAATGACATTTGTTCTATTAACTGCAAAATCTCCTTTTAATGTTCGTTTGAATTTCATTTGATAAACTCGTACGAATGAAGACTTAAAGTCATTCTAATGACTTCAAATAAAAAAAATCTTTTAAAAATAGCCCCAAACATTTTATAAAAACAAACATCCAAAATAGAGTTCCAAGGATCAAAATGTATATGCATTCATACCTGAGAGATCTTCGAAACCATGAAGACTAAACGTGCCATGAAACTGGACATGATAATACAATATCTAAAGCTTTGCCGCTATATCTTCAATCAAACACTTCATAGGCTTGAAAGGTCAACATACAAAGCTTAACCTATGACTAAAAAATTTTTGTTCAAAATTAAGACAATACATTCATATTGATTCAATAAAAAATTTATCCTTTTAAATTTCTCCCTTTGGCCCTGGACAAAACACAAAACAAAAACCTTTGGTCTGTCAATCTCTCAAAAAGACTCAATCCCCAACCCCCAACCCCAAAAGAAAAAAAAGTTTAGAATTGATAGAAACATACGCTGAGTAGCTTTGCACGCTTGTAAATTTTTCGTATGTTGCAACCTGCAAACTTAAACACACCTTCAAATGCAAAGAGAATATAGAATAATAAAAAGTTCATAAGAATAATCCCCCTATTTCAAACATCCCCACCTAGGTAAGACGCCCCCCCTAAGTTAATGATCTCCTCCTAACACTAAAGTAAAAGATACCATTTCTCCCCATTTTTGTTCAGGAATAGACAAAGTAAGAATGCATAATAATCATTTCCCCACATAAACCATAACTTGTTATCAATTGAAAATATAGAGGAAAGAATAATATCATGCAATAGTGTGAAGTGAAACAAACCTAACAAGGCAACACAAGCATAAATAATCCAATCAATGATCGTTTAATACCAATATTAATGAAAATATAATACCAACTAGAATACACAATAAAGCATGAGATATTAATGTAAACAAGAAATTAGAGATACCAATATAATCATATAGCATGACAATTGGAACCAAAGATAAGAACATGACAAACATGGATTAAATGCAAACACAAACATTAAAAATAAAACGACATGCAAAATATATCAATGACACACGTGCACGAATATATAGGTATAAACACCATAAAATGACACAAAACACATAAGCTTTACATGCTAGCATATATGTTTAAACACGTGGGTGTGGGTACCTCGATTTGTCACCTTGGCCCAGACGAGTAGCCCAGTAAAATACGGCCCAAAGCCTGGAGGCCTCACGCCTCAACTAACTCACTTGCGACCCAATCAAATTCCCTAAAATCTCGTAAGGAGATATTCTAAGGGTTATGAACTGACGTGGGGGAGTCCAACACCCCCACTACCCAGAAACAAACATGTATATAACAAACCCTCAGTCCGGGGCAAATGGCATGCATTATTTTTTCTATAAAACAATCCCCGGGTCCAAGAGAAATAATATTGAGAGCACCACTGTGGACGTAGGCATTCTTGCTAAACCACGTAAATTTTGTGCTGTGTGATTGTCATTCCTTAAATTCTTTATTTGTTTTGGTAATTGCCTTTTCTTGTTATTTTGTGCTGAACTTAATTGTCACCACAATTGTCGTCGTTTGTGGGAACATTTGTCTTCCTTTAAGAAAGCTCTCACCAATAAAGAATTTGGAATGTCTGGTCACAGTAGCAATGCCCCTCAAGCAGGGGATATCCAAAAGAAGCCTTCCCCTCACAGGATCAGATCTGAAGTTCGACGTTCAGATTAAAGAGCTCGCCCAGAACGGCAAGCCTCAGAAGAAAGTCAGGGACCAGCCAAGTCCACGCAAATCTCTAAGTTGATCGATACCTATGAGGCAAGGCTCCAAGAGTAAGGTGAGGCCACTAGAAAGCAAGAAGCTGAGAATTCTCACCTCAAAAGGAGTTTGGAAAGGATGGAGAAAGAACTCCATCGTAGCACCAGGCGACGTCAGTATCTCACTCCTAGTTCTCAGGCGAGTAAGTCTCAAAGTCGAGGAAGGATCCCTAGACGTGGATCTCAGAGATTCGAGGAATTCGAATTAAATAATGACTCACTTGAGTAAAAGTGACTATCTCTCTGATGCAGGAGTCCAGCTCGAGGAAATGATGACATACGAAATTTGGTCCGGAGAGAGATGGACCAACACCCAGCACATCGGGGGTGCCATATTGATCAGAGAGCTAGCCCGATGAGCTCTCAGAACCCAGATGAAATCCCCTTTCTCAAGGTAGATAGAAGAAGAAAAAGCCCTCAAGAAGTTAGCAATTCCAAGATTCAAGATCTACGACAGAAAGACTGACCCTATCGATCACGTTAGGCAGTACAAGTAGGCCATAACTTTTTGGAGCCACAGGGATGCACTAATGTGTCAGATATTCCCTTCGAGCTTGCATGATGTGGATCAGAAGTGGTTCAAGAGACTCCCTTATAGATCCATAAGGAGCTTTGAGTCCCTGGCAGAGCTTTTCATGACTCGCTTCATTACTAACAACTCCCATTCGAAGAGGATGGATGCCTTGCTAACAATGAAGAAGACGCCCCAGGAGAGCCTCCGAGACTACGTAAAAAGGTACTGGGAGTTATTCAATGAGGTCAAAGACTGCTCAGAGTAGGTAGCTGTAGCCTCTTTTAAGATTGGCCTACCCAGCTCTTGCCTCTTGCACTAATCCCTCACTAAGAAGGAGGCCACAACCATTGATGACTTAATGGCTCGCATTGAGAAGTACGCTAAAGTTAAGGATGTGACCCGCCTCAGCGCAGGGGAGAATGGTCAAGCTAAGCTCGCTGCCAAGGGCAATAATAAGGATGAGAAACAGAAGAAAGGGGAAAGAATGGGGGCAAAGGTAACTCTAAGAGCGAGAATAAAAATGATGCTTTAAAAGCATTTTAGGCAGTAAACACTGCCTTAAAAGAACCAATTTACAAGATCCTAGCGAAGATCAAGGATGAGTCATTCGTTAAGTGGCACAAAAAGATGGGAGGAGATCCATCGAAGATGAACAATGCGCTGAGATGCGCTTTTCACAAAGAAGGAGGACACAAAACTGAGCACTACAAGGCTCTTAAGTCCCACCATGAAGAGCTGGCCCAGACTAGGCACTTGAACGAGTTTGTGGAGAGGAAGGCAGAGAAGGTTGCTGCCAAAGGAGACACACGACCCGACAATGTGCTCGAGGAGGATGCTGACTATGAGCTCGTAGTGATTCATTTGGCATCCGATCTAAAGTAGATTCAAGGAAATTTAGCTCGGATGGAAGTGAAAAAGCTTACGGCAGTGATTCAAGCTTTTCAAATCGATCCAGTAAAAACAGAGGCAGGAAAGCTTTCGCGAGCAGCTGACGTCGACTACAACAAACACATCATGTTCACGGATGAAGACTTAGTGGGAGTGAGGACCCCACATCATGACGCCTTGATTATTACACTCAGGATAGAAAACTATGATGTCGACAAGTTTCTCGTTGACTAGGGAAGCTCATCCGAAGTAATGTATCTCGACATGTTCAGGAAATTAAAGTTAAGCATTGCCGACTTGAGGGAGGCCACTGTCCCTCTAGTTGGCTTCGCTGGGAAAGTAACTATCTTTTAGGAAAGATCATACTGTCAGTTAGAGCAGGAAGTGTCTCCAAGATGATCGAGTTTCTGGTAGTCGACATTGACTCGCCTTACCAGGCTATCCTCGATAGAGGATGGCTATATGCAATGAAGGCCGTTCCCTCGACCTACCATCAGAAACTAAAGTACATGACTGAGCGTGGAGTGATGGAGATCCACGGAGATAAAGCGATGGACAAAAGGTGTTTCATAGCAGCCATCCACCCAAAACCAGAGAAGAAGGTCGAGAAGGCTAAAGAGAAGGTTAAAGAACAAAAGGTTTAATACCTTCAAAATAGAAACTAAAGTATGGAAGACTCGGAGTAGAGGAGACCAGGCTCCTCCCCTTTGAGCGGGTCATTAAAAATCTGGAAGAGGTAGCAGCCGGTGGTAGCAAAAAAGACAGGATGTTCTTGATTGGGGCCTCTCTCACTGATCGAGAGAAGAAAAAATTGACGGTACTATTGAGAAACAATCTGGATGTTTTTTCATGGGAACCTTACGAGCTTCTTGGAATTGAACCCAGTGTGGTTTGTCATCGGTTTCATGTTGACCCGACTTTCAGGCCTATTGCTCAGAAGGCACGGTAAATTGCGCTCGAGAAGGCCAAGGCTGTAGAAAAAGAAGTGGATAAGTTGCTAGATGCAGGATCTATAAGGGAAGTTCAATTACCTAAATGGCTATACAACCCAGTAGTGGTTTTGAAGATCAATGGGAAATAGAGAGTTTGTATTGACTTCACTAACCTTAACATAGCGTGCCCTAAAGATAGTTTCCCCCTCATGAAGATCGACCAGTTGGTGGACGCCACCGCAACTCATGAAAGAATGAGTTTCCTAGACGCATACTCAGGGTACCACCTGATTCCTCTGTACGCACCAGACCACGACAAGACAACGTTCATCACCACCACTGGATTATATTGTTACAAAGTTATGCCCTTTGGGATAAAAAATGCAGGAGCAACCTACCAACAGCAGGTGACCAAGATGTTTAAAGACCAAATGGGAGATACCATGGAAGTTTACATCGACGATATGCTCATCAAGAGCAGGAACAAAGAAGACCACCTCTCAGACCTATCAAGGACCTTCAAAATCCTCAGGAAATACCAAATAAAATTCAATGGGAGCAAGTGTTCCTTCGATGTCCACTCAGGAAAATTCATCGGGTACTTGGTTGGCGAGAGGGGCATTGAGGCCAACCCAGACCAGATCGATGCAATCAATAAGGTAAAGCCACCCCACACGATAAGAGATGTACATAAGCTCACGGGCATGCTCACCACCTTGAATCGATTCATCTCGAAGTCATCTGAAAAGTTCCAGCCATTCTTCCAGCTATTGAAAAAAAGCAAAATAGTGGAGTGGAATCGAGATTGCTCGAGGGCATTAGAGGAGCTCAAAGCTTATCTCAACACACCCCCTTTCTCATAATACCTCAAGAGAATGATTCCTTATACCTATACCTCATAGTTTCCATCCACTCTATCAAATCTAAACATGTATGCGAAAGAACGGGAATCCAGCACCCAGTCTATTATGCGAGCAAGACCCTCTTGGACGCCGAGCAGTGGTACCTACCAGTCAAAAAGCTCTCCTTTTCACTAGTTATATCCTCGAGGAAACTGAATCAAACTACTTCAAAGCTCACTCTATCATCATCCTCACCTCACACCGACCTAAAGTGGTCCTGCAAAAAGAGGATCTGTTCGACAGACTATCAAAGTGGTCAGTCAAGATCGAGCGATTTAACATCCAGTTTTAAGCGAGGAATGCAATCAAGGGGTAGGTCCTCGTTGACTTCATCACGGAATTTATAGGAGAACATCCTTGAGACCAGATTCAATCCATGGGTCAAAGGGAAGATCACTCTGCACAAGGTGTTTGGCAACTGTTTTTTGATGGAGCCTCCAACTCCAAGGGGGAAGGAGTAGGCATTGTGCTCGTTACCCTGTAAGATACAATCCTTGATAAAGGAATCAAGCTTGTATTTGAAGCCTCCAACAACGAAGTAGAGTATGAAGCATTAATAGCAGGCCTGCAGAAGGCACAGGATTTGGGGGTAGGGAAACTCGAGGTATACGACGACCTGCCACTGGTCTCCAATCAGATAAGTGGGGACTTCAACGCGAGGGATGAGAGAATGGAAACATACCTCACCTTAGCAAAGAAACTAATGTCTAATTTCAATCAATTCAGTGTCCAACAGATTCCCAGAGGACAAAACAGTCATGCTAACACCCTAGCGGCCTTGAGCTCAGTAATCAACTCTGACTTAAAAAGAATAATTCCTATCGACTTCATCGCCCAACCAAGCATTAACCAGAGAAACGAGCTGCTAGACATGGGCCATATTCTCCAGATTGAACTAGTGCCCAGTTGGATGGACCCCCTGAGGGATTATTTGAAAGATGGTGCCCTACCAGATGATAAGAAAGCCGCTCATCAGATAAGAGTCAAAGTTGCCCACTTTCACTTATCTCCTGAGGGCAAACTGTACCAAAAATATTTCACTGTACCTTACCTCCAATGTGTTCACCTGAAGGACATCGAGCAAGTCATGCACCAATTTTATGAAGGAATATGTGGGAGCCATATTGGGGGCAGATCGCTAGCTTTTAGAGCAATGAATGAAGGCTACTAGTGGCCATACATGCAGAAAGTTCTGGGGTATATAATCGCAGGTGCGAGGAATGTCAAGTACATGTTCCTATGGTTCACCAACCTTACAGTGACCTAAAATCACGTACCAGCCCCTGGCCCTTCGCCCAGTGGGGTATGGACATCGTCAGCCCTCTTCCTACCACTGCCGGTAATCGCAAGTATCTGTTGGTCACGACAGACTAATTCACCAAATGGATTGAGGCGGAGCCCCTGGTAAAAATCAGAGACAAAGATATGATGAGATTCATATAGAAGAACATAATTACCCATTTCAGGATCCCTAGGACGATCATCACTGACAACGGAACCCAGTTCGAAAGCGGCCTATTCTAGAATTTCTTTAACAACCACGGGATCAGGCACCATTTCAGCTCTGTAGCATACCCTCAGAGCAACGGATAAGATGAAGCTTCCAAAAAAATCAGTGATTAATGGATTGAATAAGCGATTAGAGCGAGCCAAAGGGGCATGGGTGAGCGAGTTGCCATATATTTTATGGGCTTACCGCACTATCCCACGGTGAGCAACTGGGGAAACCCCATTCGTACTAACATATGGAATGGAGGCAATCATCCCTTTAGAAGCTGGCCTCCCAACTATGAGGTCCACCTTGGTCGACCAAGGCTAGAATGATGCAGCATTACTCGCTGAACTTGACCTAGCCAACGAGCGCAGAGAAATAGCTCTAGTGAAACTAGCAGGCTATCAGCAACAACTGGTGAAGCACTATAACAAGAAGGTCAATCCAAGGGGATTCTAAGTTAGGGACTACGTCCTAAGGAAAGTTCTTGGCAGCGCAGTAAAACCATCCGATGGTAAGCTAGGTCCAAATTGGAAGGGAACATTCAAGGTAACAAGAGACAACCTGTATCACATGGAAATGCTAGAGGGCAGAGAGATACCCCGAGCTTGGAACGCAACCAACCTAAAGAAGTTCTACTTCTAGTTTTCTATATTTGTCTTTTATTACATTGTTAAAATGGGAAACCCACTTTTCATTAGTTTTGATTAATAAAAGATTATTTGGAAGTGGCATTCTATGAAGTGTTAATTTCCTTTTATGAACTTTATAACTTGCACATCCTTTCCAAGCGACAGGCAACCTACTCAACATGTAAAAGCAGGGTGTAACCCTCCTCAAGTTTTCATTATCAGACATGAATTACCTCTTAGCATTGCCCCTGGTAATATATGAAGCCCTATAGGGGACCCTTAGGCAGCTCGGCCAAATCGAATTGGTCGCCAAATGATATTTGGCTTAGAGAACCTGATCGGATTGAACATCCAACACCAGGTGTGTCCTCGCCATTGCCACACTTAGGCCTAAAGGAGTGTGACGACATGACCTAAAAGGTAAAGTAGGGCAGAATGGTATCTCATAAGCATGCTAGACTGGGAGGATACTCACGCAATGAAACAACTCTAACCACATCAAATCTAGTCAGCTGCGAAGAGCCCAAGATAATTAAACAAAAAATTAATGAGGTAGAAAATACACAACATATGTTTAGTCGGCGAATCGCCCAAAACATAAATATTTTATTACTTCACTGCATTTACAACAAAGTTACATTAAATAAGTTAAGTAAATCCTATTGGGGATTAGGTCTCCGAGAAAGGTAATCTGCTACTTGCGCTCTTCGGCCATCGTCTAGGTGAGGAGCTAAATTTAACTCAACTTCATTTGCATTTAGCTCTAGTAGCTGCCTGGGGATAGCATGTATGGGGATCCACTGGTCGTCCCTCCTGAAAGGATTAGGCATCAGAGTCGAAGGAGAGATCTCATGACAATACCAAAGCACTGAGTTCTGAGGGACCTTCAGCTCCCTGAGAGCATTCAACCATTCCCTAACATAGGATAGCTCTTCGACCTCAGCCAACCTCATCGAAGCATCTGTCCAACCCTGATCATAACCATCATCCCACACTCGTCGAGGATCTTTCTTGAACATATGTCTCAGCAGTGTAACATCTCTTTGGAGCCCAATAACTATCACGTATGCTCTATAAACATCTCCTCGAAGCTCTTTAACCTCCCTAGCTGCACCCCTATCATCTGCACCAGCTCGCGGACCATCCAATGAAGAGGAACCCCTTAAAACTTGAGGTGCAATGCTCGGCGCATGCTCTATGAGTCGCGATACTTCCCTCCTCAGAGATTCATTATCCTATTGAAGAACTTCTCTTACTTGATTGATCTCGAAGGCATCCAGAAGTTTAGCTCTCAAAGCATTCACTTGTTCTTGAAAAAAAGTGCCAACCTCTTCCATCTCTTGACGTCTTTCCTTCACTTTGGCAATGAGATCAGACTGGTCTTTAATGCTCTTATTCCTCGACCTAAGGGACTTGAAAATCCTCACAAAGTCTTGGAGAACTTGGTTACTAGCGTTAGGGCTTAGAATCCTTCCTAGTTGAGAAGTAGTAGGTATATACTCATCAACATCAATTAGCTAAAGACCATATAAGCATTAAAGGAAGGAGTCAGTACGAAGAAGGGAAAAAAACTTCATTTCATTAATAAAGGATTCCAAGTACATTAGCAGAAAGAAAAAAGTAAAGAACAAGCTAAACAAAAATACAAAGGGATTCGTAGAGCAGGCCAGTTGGCAACCTCAGTTTGCTCCGAGGTCACCGGTTGTTTTCCCTTGTCTGCAGCAGCAGGAACACTACCCTCAGATGGGGTAATCATTATCCCCTAGTCAGAAGGAACACTAGCAGGAACGGTATGGGTAGCAAGAATGCCTTCGTTGGAGGCAGGAGCAGGTGCCTCATCCACCACAGGCTTAGGCCTAGGATCATGCTCATCGAACAGTGGGGAGTCAATATCCACCTCAATAGCCAGAAGAGCTTTCTTCCAACCCTTCTTGAAGTTCAGTCGGCTGATATAGCCTATCTGAACATCAGCATCCTCATAAGCAGCAGCAACCCACCTGACATTGTATGAGCTCTCCTTAAGGATGGCTACCTCAGATTCCATCTTGTTCACCTTTTCAGGAAGCACATTATTATCCTCCACCACGTCCAATTTGTTCGAGCAAACCAGGTCATAGGACTACCTCAACTCCCCAAGCTCGTTGATCGCCGCCTCCTTTGTTCGATTGGCTTCAGATAGAGTGAGATCAGATGACTTTTGGACAACATTGGCAGTCTTCAAGATGGCCTCCAGCTTGACATTCTTCTTCTTAAGATCGACATTCCTCTTCACCAGCTCATCGTGACTGCGGTAGAGGACGACGAAATCGATCACAAACTGCAAAAAAAGAAAAGAAAAGTAAGACCCCCTTGGGACAATAAAAGAGCATGAATCGAGTGACCATCCTCGACCTCTCTAATATTACGAGGGACAGGGGCACACTCGATGTCTACCTAATTTGGAATGTTATAAAACTTCCTAAATTCATATATCGATCTATTGCCTATTTTCGTCTTTGAAAAATAAAAACTCTAGTAGCAGATGCAAAGAAATCTCAACAGAAAAAGCAAAGAGAAGAAATAAGAAGAACTTACGAAGTAGAGACTTAGCCTGGGATGATGCAAAGTCACAAGAAAGGACGATGAGAAGATTGAAATTGGAAGACGAGACCTGGGAATGAGAGAGCAACAACGGAAGCTTGGAGAAAATTAGAGAGTGTGAAGAAATTTGAAGCGACAACAAGAAAAGACCTCTCTAGAGATATTTTAAACATTTCCAATCATAGCGCATAGGCAACGAGGCAGTCTGCCGCCTAAATCAGTTCAGGAAGGGCGCTTTAATCTTGAAGGAGTGTTGCATGATTTTACCAAAATGCCATTATAACAAATCATTTAAAATTATTGAGCCCAAATTGTGGCCCAACAACTTTAGGGGTAATTGTGGGTACCTTGATTTGTTACCTTGACCCAGACGAGTAGCCCAGTAAAATACTACCCAAAGTCTGGAGGCTTCACGCCTCGACTAACTCACTTGAGACCCAGTCAAATTCCCTAAAATCTCGTAAGGAGATATTCTAGGGGTTATGGACTGATGTGGGGGAGTCCAACACCTCCACTCCCCGAAAATAAACATGTATATAACAAACCCTTAGTCCGGGGCAAATGGCATGCATTATTTTTCCTGTAAAAAACTCCTCGGAGTCAAGGGAAATAATATTGAGAGCACCACCATGGATGTAGGCATTCTTACTGAACCACGTAAATTTTGTGTTATGTGATTGTCGTTCCTTACGTTCTTTATTTGTTCTAGTAATTGCCTTTTCTTGTTATTTTGTGCTGAACTTAATTGTCACCACAGTGGGATAGAATGAAAGGGTGTGAACTAAAGACAAATAAAAAATGAACCAACCACTCATAAATGTCCAAAGAGTTATATTTGACCGAAAAACTTTATCAAACTAAGATTCAACCTCAGGTGATAGATAAAGTTAACTCATAGAATAAACAAGCACAATGAACACATGCCTAGAATTTTGATGATTCTACTAATCAATAGCGTCATGACATGATAATCATAACTAGGATTCATCTTAAAATTCCTAGAATCCCGTTGATCTTCAACTATAACATCCTAAAAAGCTAAACAAATACCACATGTTTTCCACTCAATTCTTTTGAAGATACCATTTTTGAAAATCAATAAAAAAATATGTTAGCCCTTAATCTTTTTTTTTCCTCTCATTTTAAGGCTCTTACCAACAATGGCTTTCCCATAAAGGATATTTTCTCCTTTCATAGTCCTTTTCCATGCACCCTCATATATTCCATAAAAATTAACATACTCATGGTCAACGGTTTCTACATGCACAAGTCCCTCATAGTCACAACATATGTAGATGGAAAGATTGATGGAAGAACATATCACTTAGCTCAAATATAACACGTGAAGTTAAAATCCAAAAGAGCTTGTGCATATGCGTGCGGAGGCATATAGAAAGTGAGTCCATTAAGCAAAACAAAGTTGAACAACTTCATGCAAGCATGATTAAGAACAAAAAGCATAATAAATTGTCCTAGCCACATGAAAACATGGAATGAAGTGAACTCAAACACATTAATACGCCATAAAAAATGCGTAAAACTAAACTATACATAAAACATAAATATTTTTGAGTTTTTAAATATTTTTCAAAACGATACCAATTTAAAAATCTTTTTGATTTTTTTTTAAATTGGTATCATTTTGAGAAATATTTAATAACTCAAAAATATTTTTGTTGAATTTGTCTTTATAAATTTAAAAACCCAAAATCAGTCCTTACAAATTTGACTCAATCTAAAATTTGGTTCAAAAAGCCAATCGCACTTATGCCATATTCGATTCGAACGGTGATCAACATCTTATTAACTTTTTTGACCTATATTACAAATCAAATTTTTCATGACTCGAGTCTTTTAATCTATCTTCTAACTCCATTATCTTAGACTCGAGTAAATGATGAAACTCTTCAAAAAGTAGGGAATCCTTCTTCAAAATATCCTTTAATCTGCGAAGGCTATCTTGCTACTCCTCAACAAATACAAGGTTTTCCCCAAGAGTCTTCTCATGTGCCGTAAGATCCTCAATTAAAACACTCTCATCATTACCTACGATCTGTTCTTTTAACCTAGCTTCCAACTTCAAGTTTGCCTTTTTCAATTTCAATATTTTCTCTTACAACTCACGAAAGGCAACTTGGAGTTCACTATCATCCTCCTCTTCATATTCTCCACACTCTCTACCATCACTCTCTTGGGAATCATAAATAGTGTCCTCGAAAGTGTCATTCTCATAAATGAGCTTCATAGGAAGATTTTTCATTAATTCTCTGATGGCTATCAATGAACATAGAGTAGTTGCGCTCAATGGGGGAATATGGTCCCTGTTTAGAGTTATTATCACTAAGGTTGGCATGGCACACCTTCGATTTCTTTCCCTCCTTTCTTAGTTTAGTCAGACATTCAATTATCATATGGTATAACCCTCACACCCAAAGCATCTATCTGACTCATCTTTCTTTAAATTATCATTATAGTTTTTAAGGAATTAATCGGCCTTATTATACTTATTTTTCTCAAACTTATATACACCTTTTGATTATTTTTCAAATTAGACATATCATTAGAATTGATGCCAGACTCATCATTTAAAACACATGTTTCCTTCTTCCTAGCTTTCAAAGCAAAGCCCTCATCTTTCTTAGTCCTTTCGGAGGAAAACATGTCGAGCTCATAAGTTTGAAGATCACCTATAAGATCTTCGAGATTCATAAAGTCTAAATTTCCTAAGGAATTCAAAACTATCACTTTTGAATTAAATCTTTCAGGCAAGGACCTTAAGATTTTCTTAACTACACGGGTTTTGGATATGTTCTCGAACATTTCACTATCCTCCATTCTAATGGTATAAAACTAAGTGGTGAGGTTTTGGAGTGTGGAAGCCTTAAAAGAACTAGTACCGTCATGGGTGAGTTAGAGTAAGTCCCTGTAATACCCCGAACTTTTATGGGAAATTAAATTTCATAAATGGGTGTAATTTGGAAATTTGAGGAATTTCTAGGAATATTAAATTTTTGGAGATTAGGAGTGTTGGATGATTTTCGATGCATGGTATAACTACTTTTGGGAATAAGTAGATGAGAAGGATTATTTTATTACCGGTCGTAGTCGAGTAAAGCGACAGAGGACAATATTTTAATTGAAAAACCCACATTAAGTTGTGTTGGGTTAAAATAGTGAATTACGGTCAAGTACCTCGGATGGAAATTCCGATTGCGCGGTTGGTCTCGGAATGGCTGAGATAAAATAGAGTATCCGGGGGTATTGTTTCGACTCCGAGAATTTTTGGGCTAATAGGGACTCGTAATTGAGTAAACGAGTCATTTTTGGGTTTAAAGGGACAAACCCTTATTTATCCCCATATAGGGGACGGAAAAAGGAAAGAAAAGAGAGAAAAGAAATAGGAGAGGCAAGGATGAGAGAAAAGAGGAAGAAAAATGAGGTTTCGGACAAACTCCGCGGGATTCGACTCAGGATTGTCGGATTTTATTCCCGAGGCAAGTGCATACTTGCTTATTTCATTTAAAGCATAAATCTCATATTGTAGTTGGTAGTGATAAACCACAAAGATTTTCGGGATGGGTTGGTTGAACCAAAATGGGTTTTCGAAAAAGTTTAACGAATTAACCTCGGAAAATATCCCAATTGGAAAACTTAGGATTTAGACAAATATTGTTGTTGATAATGGGTTCTAGGATGCTTAGGACCCTCATAGATTGTGTATATATAATTGATTGAGGTTGGGGGACTTTCAGTGAGGAGATAAAAGATTGGGAGAAGCTTTAATGGCTGAAACAACTTCTCGGAATGTATTAATTGAAGGATTATGGTTAATTGAGCATTTAAAAGCTTGTTGTTAATTGAAGGATTAGAAAATTGGGATTTCCAGAAATATAAGAGGGGAGTTTTAAATAATCATTATTGGAGTGAAATTTATACCTTGGATTAATTGGGTAAAATCCAAGACTTATTTAATTATGGATGTTCGGAGTGAGTGACACCCGAGGGAGTATTTCAAAGAGTGATTATAGCTAAATAATCGTGAAAAAGTAAGTGTGTATGGAATTAGTGAGTAACTCCGACGAGGCAATTAGGATGGAATTTGGGTTATAGGTTAAGGATAAGTTTAGGGTATACTTATCATACGATTATGAATCGGAATAATTGGAGAGTATATAAATCCCTAATAGAGATTAAGGTGTGAGGCATATTTAAGTAGGAAGATACTTTATTATTATTATTATGATATTGACGATTTTAGCCATGTATATATTTGAGGAATGATGTAATATATATATATATATATATATATATATATATATATATATATATATATATATATATATATATATATATATATATATATATATATATATATATATATATATTAAAGTATATATAATATGACTTTAATATTATATATTAAAGTATATATTAAAGTATATATTAAAGTGTATATATATATATATATTAAAGTCATATTATATATACTTTAATATATATATATATGTGAAGCATACCCCCTCTAATGCTATCATGGGAAGTTGCGCGATGAGGGTGAGCCCCTGGCTTGAGGAGCAAGGTGTGGATAGTCCCTAGTTCATAACGTCCATTTTTATATTGTGTGATTTTTATTAGAGGTGAGACGTGGTGGGTATGTTTTGTCTCATTTTCGGGGAGGAACTATAACCGCTTCCCATGCGTTGTGATTTGGTTTTGACCACGAAGTAGGTGACATTTAGTCCTACCGGGGGTCCCCAGGATGGTATGTGAGTGATGCCCTATAAGATGATAGCATTGAGAGACCGCATCCTCGAGTTCTAGCTCGTTGGGATGGTTATTATACTTGTGTGTATAGTATATTACTTGTATGTGAAAAAAAGATGTTATATATCTCTATTAGAGTAAAGAGATAAAATTAAAAAGGATTAATTCTCATTCCGGGAGATTATATCTGGATGTGCGTATTGATATGCAGATAAAAGTAAGTATGATAATGTATATATATATATATATATATATATATATATATATATATATATTATTGTTTGTATATATGAGTCTTATATACACGTCATGTGCTGAGGGTCTAATGGATCTCGACGAACAACAATGCCAAGTAGTAGTGTATCGAGGGGTTCCTTGTTTGGATTTCGCTTCGCGAGACACCCCAAGCACGAACGTAGTGCAGTGTTGAGAATGGAGAGAAGTTTAGCCCTTAGTACTCGGGTTGTAGAGGTTTCTAGCAGACATGTGAATTAGATTAGTTAGGCGGGGTAGCTTAACTAGGATGCTTTAAACGGATGCGTTAGGTGTGCACTATTAGAAGAGGGGTGAGGGTATCTCATGGGAGTGCGATACCAATTTAAATATGAGATAAAACCTATTTTCAAAAAAATAAAGCATTTATGCACTTGCTAAATATTTTTACAAGTCGGGCTCTGATCCGTTTTCCTATTTTCCCCCCTTTTTTTGCTATTATATATATATATATATATATATATATAGGTGTCCAGACACAGGGACGCCTGGATGATGATTCCTTCGAGTCAGACATCTGCTGCAGCAGCTGTGGATGAATGCAGGTTCACTGTAGACGCTTCTATCCTTGTAATCTAGATAGGAGGTACTGTAGAAACATCGGGCTAATAACCCAACTGCATTTATATATTCTTTTACCGCCTTTTATGCGGATTCAATTATGTTTATATATATATATATATATAGGTGTCCAGACACAGGGACGCCTGGATGATGATTCCTTCGAGTCAGACATCTGCTGCAGCAGCTGTGGATGAATGCAGGTTCACTGTAGACGCTTCTATCCTTGTAATCTAGATAGGAGGTACTGTAGAAACATCGGGCTAATAACCCAACTGCATTTATATATTCTTTTACCGCCTTTTATGCGGATTCAATTATGTTGTGTTATTGTTGAACCGAGTGTTCAGTTATTTTATTTCTTTTCAGTTTCATTTATTTAAGTTGTGCAGTGGTTTTACTTAGTTGGTTTGTTTAAAAAGATTAGTTAAATAAAATTTTGACGCCAGCATAATAGGTTATTATTAATTAATTTGGTTTTAGACAGTGATGCTAAGAATGAACCATATGCGACTCCTGTTTTAATTTGGTACATGAGTGATTGCCCAATATTTTATTAGGCGGGGTGTCACAGATGGTATCAGAGCATCAGGTTCTAGTGTCCTTAGGAATCTGTGCGGATGTACTATGCTTTCAGTGTTGACTTCGATTTGATATAGATCCTTAGGATTAGGATTGTTGATTCCTCTGGTGAGATTTTATTATGCTGCCATAGTATAAGATTATAGAAATTTTTTGCATGCTCGTTTGAGGTTCCTGTGCTGATCAATGAGGGACGACCACATAAGGCTATTTCAAGGGTAGCAAAAGGCAGGACTTATTTGGAGCGGTAAGTTGAAGTGGGATTGAGGACCGCAGTAGAGGTCACTCCTTTTGTGGCATTGTCGAGGATTATTGCAACGACTACTAAGGTATAGTAGTTATAATTATTCACGTGCCTTTATAGCAAAAAGTGGTGCTGAAGTTGAACTACCCGGTGAAGTTGAGTTGGGAAAAGGTTCGAAAGGTCCTTGATAAGGACCATATGTTGAAGTTGAGATTATACCGTGTAAGTTTAAGGTGATTCAATGGAAGTGAAAGGCTTAGAAGCTTTGGCTTAAAGCAAGGTGTGGAAATACCCATATGTGAAAATTATAGGAAAGTTTTTCACTCATGGGAGCAATGTTGAAATGGTGGGAACAGTAGTCACCATATTCCGGGGAGCAGGATGTTTTGCTCGTAGAGGAATCTTACGGGTAGTTTTAACCACGAGTTCCTTTGGTTTATCAGTAATGAAGAGAATGCAGTTTTTGGATTATTCTCATAAGGATCGGTCAGATGCTGATCGTGAATCAAGTGTGATAAGGATAAGTAAGCCTTGTACCGAAGTAAGGTAGGTATGATAAAGAGAGAGTCCTTCAGAGGAATGATAGTCTCACTGGTAAGTGTTGCTAACACTTTTGGAGAATTTATATCCATGGAACCCATTAGTAGACATCCACCCAGGGAATTTTTTAAAACAGAGCTGTTGAGGTCGGTAGTGGTGTTTCCTTTTAATGAAAAAGTTAAGGGAAATATATAGGAAATTATCAGGATCGAGGATATAGAGTCCGAGATACTGATAATCTTGTTATGGTCAGGGTGGCCAGATATGGAGAATGTTGCAATCTGGAGCGTAGAACCACGCGGTTAGTTCTTGCTAGGTAGGAGTTGAAGGACAAGAATGGAGTGCCGAGAGGGGGCATCAATTAAAGTAGTTTTTAGGTTCAGTTAGGACAAGTGTACTATGTCTGAGAACCATATGGAGCAGTCAAGGAGACTGGCGAAGCTATTTTTATGAGCTTTACCTCAGATGGAGGAGGTATATTTGGTGTGACTAGATAGAGTCGCGGTATTTTGCTAACCTTAGATTCGTTTGTGTAATTCGAGCTTTGTGGAAGTATCGATAACATTATATATAGTGTATGTATAAGTGTTTTCCTCGGTAGCGGAGTTCTATTTTCCTTCATTCACTGTAAAAGCGGGTGTTGATATTTTGAATATATATCTGGTTTGTATTACTCGTTCTAGGTGTGTTATACGAGTGTAGTATTTTTCTGAGTATAATATGATTTTCGTTGTTTGGAGAGATAGTAGGCTAACGTTTTTAAGACTATCGTGTTCGCGGTTCCAGAGTGCAACAAGTTATTGTTGCGATATCTCACCTGGATATAGGTTGAGTTTGCCTTTGTTGTTATGGGTAAATGGAACTTCGGTGAGTAGACATTTCATTATTATGATTCGAGTGATTAGCAACCTTATAGATATGATTTAAGGTGTGCCAAATTTATTATTAAGCTGTGAGATTAAGCTCGTTGTTGTTTGAGCTGAGGACTTAGTGTTATTATAAGCGCCTCGTGGTGTGGCTCCTGGAAGGAAATAGGAGTTCTGACCACATTTTGTAGAATGGTGGGATGGGTTTATCCCAGTGGCATATTTGAAGTTAACGGACCTCCATGACCGAAAAAGTTAAGTAGTAGTGTATTGGAGGGGTTCCTTATTTGGATTTCACTTGCGAGACGCTCCATGTATGAACCTTAACGACGTCAGGAGTGGAGAGATGTTATAGGATGCGAGGACGTTGGTTTCGTTGATAAGTCATATAGTGTGGAGGAAACACTATAGACTGAGAGCCGTATGATTATGATGTGATTATGGAAATATAAGTGCTATGGAGAAGCACTAAATTTGTCCTCTCACCGCTAGTAGGTGGGTGAAGATGGAGTTAGAGAAATTGATATGAGGATTATAGCCAGGCCTTAATGAAAAGGAAAATTTTGGAAGAAGTATTTTTCGGTGTAATGTTCACGACATGTTTGAAGGGAGTAGGTGCCTTAATTAGTTAGAGTTTCCATTTTGCCAAGGTGGAAGGATAGAGTGGTACAAGTACGTTATTAGGTTAATGAGGTAGCATTTAGGACGTCCCGCTGGTGTGCCTTAGGCCGTTATATCTCGATAACCGATGACGCGAGGAAGAAGTGTAACGGGAGGGTTCCTTGTCTGGATTTATCTTTGCGAGACGTCCCACGCATGAAACTGAGCAAATGTCAGAAGTTGAGAGAGGCATTGGGCACTAGGGATATACTTAGGATTATGCTCATTTCGCGTGGGTAGAGTAACACATAGATCGTAGGATTATTAGGGAGTAAGTTCAGTAGAGTTGGTGGCACCGATATAGGAAGATTTTGGGAAGTAAACCATAAGAACATTGGTTGATTAACCTTAAGAAGAATTGAATTTAACGGGTTGGGAAGACCCTTGTGTGAGTATTACACCGGGGAAATAAGGCTCATACTTAGAGAGAGTGTTACGTATGTCACATTTACAATAGTTGTGCTGATAGGCACAGGTTAAAAATGTGTATTAGCATATTGGTAAATTGGTTTTATATACTATATGATATAGAAGAGGTATAGTATATAAGTTGAAGATTATGTCATGAGGCATAATAAGTGGAAATTGGTATGGATCGAAAGGAACATCGTGAGATGTAGGCGATAATCCAATTGTATCGGGCAATAAGAAGTAACATGCTCAAGATAAGCGATGAGACTGATGAGAGGGGTCGAGCATTAGAGTAATTTCTTTTTTAGGGTAATTAGATATCCAGATGTAGACGATCAGATGTTTAGAATCGTGTTTGGACATTAGAGCAGCGACTGTAGGCTCGTCTTTCTACGTGGGGCACTAGAAACAATGGGTGCGATGTGACGTTATTAAAGTCACCTTACGGTCGAGGTAGCAGTATAGTATCATATAAACCCGATTAGAGGTGAGTGATGAATGATTGTATGGTTGAGAGCCATTGGGTTAGTACCATTCCCCTGAGGCATTAGGATGTGGAGCGATCCTAGGTTAGAGTTGGTAGTATCGGTTGTATCTGAATTTTGAGGACGAAATTCTGTTGTAAGGGGGGGAGTATGTAATACCCCACACTTTTATGGGAAATTAAATTTCATAAATGGGTGTAATTTGGAAATTTGAGGAATTTCTCGGAATATTAAAATTTTGGAGTTTAGGAGTGTTAGATGATTTCTGATGCATGGTATAACTACTTTTGGGAATAAGTAGATGAGAAGGATTATTTTATTACAAGTCGCAGTTGAGTAAAGCGACAAAGGACAATATTTTAATTGAAAAATCCTCATTAAGTTGTGTTGGGTTAAAATAGTGAATTGCGGTCAAGTACCTCGGATGGAAATTCTGATTGGGCGGTTGGCCGAGATAGTCAGAATAGAGTATCCGGGGGTATTGTTTAGGCACCGAGAATTTTTGGGCTAATAGGGATTAGTAATTGAGTAAATGAGTCATTTTTGGGTTTAAAGGGATAAACCCTTATTTCTCCCTATATAAGGGATGGGAGAAGGAAAGAACAGAGAGAAAAGAAAGAGGAGAGGGAAGGAGGAGAGAAAAGAGGAAGAAAAGGGAGGTTCCGGCCAAACTCCGTGGGATTCGACTCGGGATTATCGGATTTTATCCACGAGGCAAGTGTTTACTTACTTATTTCGTTTAAAGCATAAATCTCATATTGTAGTTGGTAGTGATAAACCACAAAGATTTTCGGGATGGGTTTGGTGAACCAAAATGGGTTTTCAAAAAAGTTTAACGGATTAACCTCGAAAAATATCCCAATTGGAAAGCTTAGGATTTAGACAAAAATTATTGTTGATAATGGATTCTAGGATGTTTAGGACCCTCATAGATTGTGTATATATAGTTGATTGAGGTTGGGGGACTTTAAGTGAGGAGATAAAAGCTTGGGAGAAGCTTTAATGGACGAAACATCTTCTCGGAGAAGAAGCTGTCCGAAGTGATCGATCGATCGAGGGTAAAGGATCAATTGATTGACCATCGATCGATCGAGGGCCAAGGGTCGATCGATCGACCCTTCAGGTGTTTTGGCAATTTTTGCCTAGGGTTACTTATATGGGATAAATTCCGATTTAGTTGTTTCTAGTATATTCATTTGAGGAAATAAGTGTTCATTTAGGAAATTATCACTAACCATTTGGGGGAAACTTATGGGGGCTAGGAGGATGTTATAATTGCGTGACACTAAGGTATATTTTCGAAGAAAATAAATAAATTGAAGGATTAAAAAATTGGGATTTCCAGAAATATAATAGGGGACTTTTAAATAATGATTATTGGAGTGAAATGTATACCTTGTATTAATTGGGTAAATTCCAAGACTTATTTAATTATGGATGTTCGGAGTGAGTGACACCCAAGGGAGTATTTTAGAGAGTGATTATAGATAAATGATCTTGCGAATAGGAAAAAGTAAGTGTGTATGGAATTAGTGAGTAACTCCGACGAGGCGACTAGGATGAAATTTGGGTTATAGGTTAAGGATAAGTTGAGGGTATACTTATCATATGACTATGAATCGGAATATTTGGAGAGTATATAAATCCCTAACACCGATTAAGGTGTGAGGCATATTTAAGTAGGAAGATACTTAAATATTATTATGAGATTGGCGATTTTAGCCATGTATATATTTGAGGAATGATGTAATATATATATATATATATATATATACGATGTGATTAAGGTATATATAATATGACACGGATATGTATATATATTTATGTGTGGATGGTATATATATATGTGAAGCATACCCTCTCTAATGCTATCATGGGAAGTTGCGCGATGAGGGTGAGCCCCTGGCTTGAGGAGCAGGGTGTGGATAGTCCCGAGGTCATAGCGTCCATTTTTATATTGTGTGATTTTTAATAGGGGTGAGACGTGGTGGGTATGTTTTGTCTCATTTCTGGGGTGGAACTATGACTACTTCACATGCGTTGTGATTTGGTTTTGACCACAAAGTAGGTGACATTTAGTCCTACCGGTGGTCCCCAGGATGGTATGTGAGTGATGCCCTAGAAGATGATATCATTGAGAGACCGCATCCTCCAGTTATAGCTCGTTGGGATGGTTATTATAGTTGTGTGTATAGTATATTACTTGTGTGTGAAAAACAAGGTGTTATATATCTCTATTAGAGTAAAGAGATAAAATGAAAAAGGATTAATTCTCATTCCGGGAGATTATTTTCGGACGTGCGTATTGATATGTAGATAAAAGTAAGTATGATAATGTATATAATTATATATATATATATATATATATATATATATATTATTGTGTGTATATATGAGTCTTATATACACGTCATGTGTTGAGGGTCTAATGGATCTCGATGAACAACACTGCCAAGTAGTATTGTATCGGGGGGTTTCTTGTTTGGATTTTGCTTCGCGAGACACCCCACGCACGAACGCAGTGCAGTTTTGAGAATGGATAGAAGTTTATCCCTTAGTACTCAGGTTGTCGAGGTTTCTAGCAGACGGGTGAATTAAATTAGTTAGGCGGGGTACCTTAACTAGGATACTTTAAACGGATGCGTTAGGTGTGCACTATTAGAAGAAGGGTGAGGGGTATCTCATGGGAGTGCGATACTAATTTAAAAATGAGATAAAACCTATTTTCAAAAAAACAAAGCATTTATGCACTTGCTAAATATTTTTACAACTTGGGCTCTGACCCATTTTCCTATTTTCCTCCTTTTTTTCCTATTATATATATATATATATATATAGGTGTGGACATACAGGGATGCCAGGATGATGATTCATTCGAGTCAGACGTCTGCTGCAGCAGCTGTGGATGCATGCAGGTTCACTGTAGACATTTCTATCCTTGTAATCTAGATATGGGGTACTATGTAAACATCGGGCTAATAACCCAACTGCATTTATATATTCTTTTACCGCCTTTTATGCGGATTCGATTGTATTGTATTATTGTTGAACCGAGTGTTCGGTTATTTTATTTCTTTTCAGTTTCATTTATTTAAGCTGTCCAATGGTTTTACTTAGTTGGTTTGTTTAAAAAGATTAGTTAAATAAAATTTTGATGCCAGCCTAATAGGTTATTAGTAATTAATTTGGCTTTCGACAGTGATGCTAAGAATGAACCACATGCGACTCCTGTTTTAATTTGGTACAGGAGTGATCACCCGATATTTTATTAGGTGGGGTGTCACAGTCCCAAGCCTATTTAGACATTGAACATGCCATCATATGGTGAAACTCCTCCTATGTGACCGACCAAAATGAATCACTTAAACCTTTTGAATTATAATTTTCTAACCTATGATCTTCCTCTCCACGATTCTACGATTTTGGGAATCCTATAATCACAAGTTAAGGTTGTGGGTGGGGACCAGTTGCCATATTCGCTCATCTATCTCTGTAAGTGCAGATTTCATTTGAATTTTCCAATATGAGTAATTAGAACCACCATATATCGGTTACCCTAAAAATCGATTGACCGTCCGAATATAAACCTCTAAAACTCATGCCTAAACATGGATCTAACACAAAAAATTAGTATTCCCCTCTGATATCAATTTGGGGTTGAAGGTAGGGTATATATGGAGTGGTAAAAAACAAAACTCAATTTTTAATTTTTTAAAATTAAATATTAAAGTTAAATAGAATAATCCCAAAGTAAAACTTTGCACTAATTTTAAACCGATTGTTGTGATGAAATCTTTACCAAGTTTTATCTTGTCCAAAAATATGCATCTAGGTGTGAACAAGAATATAGTAAAGAAATAAACCACAACATGCCAATGTACAAGGAAAACCCTCAACGAAAAAAATCTCGAACGGCCTAGACATGTAAATTCAGTATGATAAGGTTCTATAAAAGTTGACAGATGACATACTCAACGACTCGATGCCCTCGCAAGCCTTGATGCATATTAGATATTTAACCTCTCCTAGTGTGTGAGTCCATACACGCCTTTGTGTCCACCGATAAAGCTCAGAAATTGTTTACGAATATGGAACACAAAGTCCACTACTTCTTCATCGTAACACAAAACTACAGAGTCCATCATGTGTAAATAGAAATCTGTGTACTGAGTCCACCACACGAAATGATTCAAAAAAAGATGAAGAGAAATAACATCTTGGTGCCCACAAACAATATCTTAAAGCATATATGATAATGACACTTGGATCTTAAAGAGTTTGGGTAAAAATAGGTTTGGGAACTTTTGGATATGTATAGAAAAATGATTTTTGCCACAAGTTTCTCTTAAAATAAATGCCAGAACCCCTTTATATAGAAAATACATTTTTTGAGCAAGAATTCCTTCGAGAAAAAATGCAATCTCGTTCGAACGAACAACTCATCTCGCCCAAACTAGCTTCGAATGAGATTCAAATGACATTTGTTCTATTAACAAAAAAATATCGTTTGATGGTCATTTGAATGAACTGCTAAACTCATTCGAACGAAGATTTAAAGTCATTCGAACAACTTCAAATAAAAAATATTTTTCTTTTAAAAATAACCCCAAACATTATATAAAAATAAACACCCAATATTAAGTTCGAAGGAACAAAATGTATATGCATTCATACTTGAGAGATCATTGGAATCACGAAGACTAAATGTGGCACAAAAAATGACATAATAATGAAATCTTTGAAGCTTTGTCGATGTGTCTTCAATCAGACACGTCATAGGCTTAAAAGGTTAACATACAAAGCCTAGCCTATGACTCAAAATATTTCATCCGGAATCAAGCCAATACATACAAATTCACTCAATTGGAAATTTTTCCTTACACAATTTCATGATGTTTTGAAATGTGTGGTCGTGAAGACATTTGTGGGATGATGGTGCGATGGTGGATGTTATTGTGTTGGTTGGTCTAGTGATGTTGTGGTGTTGTATGGTGGTTGGTTTTTAAGTTGCGTTATGAGTGTATTTTGTATTTTTATTACTGAAAGTGTGAGTGGCCCGATATGAGTGTTTCAAACAAAACCAAAATTTTCACCGAAAATTATCCAACTTTTAATTATGCACCAAACCAAGTTGTGAAAACCCAATTCTTACTTTGAACTAATTTTATCTTGATTAATCCTAAACATGCATCTACTGATTAAAGCAAGTAAAGTAAAGTAAAGATTACTCACAACGCCGGATGTACGAGGAAAAAACCCAAAACGGGAAAACAACCTCGGACGGCCCAAGCCAGACAATCACTATGAATATGGTTTTACAAAGACAGAAAAAGTCTCACTCAACGACTCGATCCCCACGGGTCTTGACGCTCTTCTGATCTTCAACCACTGCTCTCATAGTGCCCACGCAGAAAGTCTTTCTTCCACGATACCTGTCCACAACATACGCGTCCACGCATGTCTCGGTGTCCACCGATATGGTTTTGATTCGTCTATGATGTCGAACACGATTTCCGTCGCTTCTTCACCACACAACCCTTTGTGTTCAATGTGTAGAACAAACAACTTTGGTGCAGCAAGATCACTTAAACATATAATAATGATAACTCGGATCTTTGCAAACTCTAAGGATGTGTTAAAGACTTTTAAACCTTAGAAAACATGTGCAAAAAAGGTTATGGTTCGTAAAACTATTTTCCAGAAAGCACACTTGCGAAGTTATGATGAAAAAACTGTTTAAATAAGATTTAAATGCCACCTCGAAAAATGTGTCGTTCGAGCGACTTGAATAACTCGTTTGAGCGACATCTCATCTCGTTCGAATGAGATTGGATGTCGTTTGAACGACAACGCGAAAGTTTAACTTTTTGACTTTTTATTTAAAACGTCTCTTCCAATGAGAGCTCCAAAAATGTCAAACTCTTTTACGAGCTTATCATCATAAAACGTAGTGTAAACCTTTTAAAACACTAAAAAACATTTTAAAACATTTTTATTAATAAAAATTACATCCTTAACTTTTATAAAAATAATTTCAAGCACCATTAATTATACGCATTCATACCTGAGTGATCTCGGAATGAAATTAACTTTGAAGACGATTAAACTTGTACCAATTAAACATCGACATGATTATTTATTTGAAGCTTTGCCGCAATGTCTTCAATTTCTTTAATGCATCATAGACCGAGTGGGATCGTGACAAAATAAAATTCTCCCTATGACATATTACTAACACAGTTTTGTTCACGGAATTAAGTGAAAACAATACACGGACTCAATTATAAATTTATGTCCTTACAAATCTCCCCCTTTGACTATTTCGAGGCAAAACTAAACCAGTGAAATGCCTAATCAGGCCGTCAAGCCGTATGATGCCTAAATCCCATCCCATAAACCCCAAAACAAAAATATAGGATACGGACTAGAATATGTAGCACCGAAAAGCATGAACTGTCTGAATGTGATGTAGACTTGAAATCTCGAATCGCTGAAGCATACCTACGCACATGAAACAGACAAACATATACACAGTGAAGTATGGAGGAACAAATGATACCAATTTATATTTCTAATAAGCACAAATCATTTGAAACATCTGAGCAATTATTTGATACCAATTGGAAACAAATATAATCAAACAATATGTAAATCCAGATATCAATAGTAGCGCTCAACAAATCTCCCCATACATCACATACATCATTACATACATCTCTCCCCATTTTTGTCTCGAATAGACAATTCGGTGAAAAGATAAACCAATTTGAAATATCTAGCATGAGAATATGACACCAAATTGAATCAAGTTGATACCAATTTTAAAAAATGAAAAATGCTAGATAAACATGAAACAACCAGCTAAATAAGATCATGTAATGACAAATCAGGAGCTAGTAAACCAAGGAATCACACAAAGAATATCGCAGATTAATCAGGTGTGATAAACGGACTCATATGCAAAATACCAATTTGGAACATAAAAGAACGTGCATATAAACCAGTCAGTCCAAAAAAAATGCTTCCTGCAATACCAAAAATATATCAAATTAAACTAGAGGACTGCAAACCACTCAGAAGCTCCAAAAAAGCCTATCGTTCGAACGAGCCAGGTACTTCGCTCAAACGAGATGAGGAATTTGCTCGAACGAAGTACAGATGTCATTCATACGAGATGAGATTTCGTTAGAGGACTTCGCGCGCTTGCCAAAATTTCCCAGATTCCCCAAAATAATATAAAGTATTGCCCAATGAAAAAATTTCCACTAAAAAAATTTCAGGAAGGGCCTGACAGTAGCAAAACAGTGCTAAAACAGTAGGCTTTTCGTACAAATTGCCAAAACTCATAAAAACTAAAAATGCGAGTTCATGCAAACATAGTACCGATGTGCTCAAACATGGACATGGAATGAATGGGTGTGAAACTATAACAAATGAGTCATAATTCCAACACATCAAAATGATCAAGAAGCTCTAATTGATAGTGATAAATCATCAAACCTTATCATAGCCATATGACAATTAAAGTGTGAGCTTAATGAACTAAACATACTACATGCACACAAATCCAGAATTTTGACGATTCTATAAACAATAGCGTCAAATTGCAATATTTCAACATTAAGATTAGTTGTGCAAACCCGTTTAAATTTTTAATCCATCCAAATTCCCTCAATAATATCATATTTTCTTTGGAATGAAATAAACAAATTTGTCCCTTTTCTTAGCTTATTGAAATTTTCTTTTTGGGATCTTTTAAACGGTGACTTTCACGACGAGTTAATTTTGAACTCTTGCAGCCCTTTCCCGTGAATCACTCATTATTTTTTTAATTCAAATCCTCATGGATGGTTATTACATGCACACTTCTCCTTAAGTTTTCTTACGCATAGATGACAAAATTGAGATAAGAACGCCTCACCAAATTCAAATATGCAAGAGAAATCAATCATCCATATAAACTCGTGCATGTGTGCAATGTTGGCATATATACAAAGTCGAATCAAGATGCATATCAACTTCGAAACAACCCCATATAAACAATGGTTAAGATCATTCTAAGCATCGATAATAATGACCAAATGTCCTAGTCACATGGATAATGAAACGATGGGGGGGGGGGGGGAGGGTCCAAGCACACCAATATGCCACATCAAACATGTAAACTCAAAAATAAAAACCTAAAATCTTTTTGGTTTTTCAACCATATTTTGACTCAAAGAAAAGAAAAATCTTTTTAGATTTTCTAAATTTTTCTCAAAAACAAAATCTTTTTGTATTTTTCAATAAGACTCAAACAAATGAAAAACTATAATACAAAATGATACATGTGTCATAATACTAGCAATGAATAAATCATGAAGCAAACTAGCATATGACAAACATGGAAACACTATCATCCTTTAGATTTAGCATGGGAAGAATCAAGTGTACCCAAACGAGAATCATGAAGTTTAATTCCTAAAGCCACTAAATCCGATTTCCTAACCCAAGTAGGTATAAAACGATGCATGGGGGTTTTGGGAACCGGTGTAACTTTATTCCTAAACTTCCTAGGAACTTGTCTAAGGTCGTAACAATAACGCCTAAGGTGACCTTTCCTACCACAAAACGAGTAAGTGTAGCGGTGGTGGGAATGATTACCTTTATGTGAACCTTTTCTAACCTTCCTAGTGTTTCTCACACGTGCGGGGGGGGGGGGGGGGGGGGGGGATGGGAACAACTCTCTCACCAAAACCTATACCTCCCCTATCTTCCTTAATTTGGACGGTGCCTAGGATCTTGTATAACTTTTCTGACCTAGCTTCCAAATCAAACTTGACTCTTGACGAGTCTATCAATCTCTCCTCCAACTCATGAATCCTAGACTTGAGCAAACGCCTAGACTCCTCAAACTCTAAAATTTCCTTTTTTAAGGACTCCATCAAACCACGGAGATTATCTCTCTCTCTCTCTCTTTCTCCACAAACTCTAATTTCTCCCTAAACTTCTTCTCTCGTGCCTTAAGATCCTCAATCAAACTATCATTATTTTCTATGGCACGCTCCTTCAAATTAGATTGCAATTTTCAGTTATCCTTTTTTACCTTCACCGTTTCGGCATACAACTCATTAAACGCATTTTTCAACTCTTTCACATCTACCTCCTCCTCATCACTCTCTTCATCCTCAATAACATGGGATACACTCAAAACCTCCTTGGAAGTGTCATGCACATGAGAATCGTCGCCGCTCACATGACATGCCATAAACGCAACAAAGTTACGATCAATGGGGGAACTCTCTCCCTCTTTCGAATCACTATCACTTAAGGTGGCATTATAGAAAATGGGTTGCTTGCCCTCTTTCTTAAGTCTAGTGGGACACTGTTTAACCTTGTGACCGTACCCCTCACACCCAAAACACTTATCCGACTCATCTCTCTTAGGCTTCTCAAACTTATCCTTAGAGGCGGGATCTACTTTGTTGTTCTTGAATTTTTCAAATATCTTGCCATCTTTCGATTGCTTTTGAAACTTAATAAATTTTTTAAATTTCTTTGCCAACAAAGCAACATCCTCAAAATCAGAATCGGAATCAGAATCCGAAACTTTGATTTCCTCCTTTCGGGTTTTCAAAGCAATACCCTTTTCTTTCTTAGGCACTTGCTTGGAGGTAATCATGTCGATTTCATAGGTTTGTAAGTCACCTACAATCTCTTCTAGTTTTGTCGACTCTAACCTACCCAAGGAGTTTAAAATGGTCACTTTCGCATCAAACCTACTTGTCAACGACCCAAGGATTTTCTTAATGACACGGTTATCGGGAATTTTCTCACCTAGGTTAAACGTTGACAATATTGGACAACCTAGCATAAAACTCATCAAAGGTATCATTCTCTAACATCCTAATGGTCTCAAACTGTGTAGTGAGATTTTGAAGTTCTGACACCCTAACGGTGATAGTGCCCTCCTTAGTGAGTGCCAAAATATCCCAAGCCTCTTTTTGATGTTTCACAAGTCATAATGTTATTATATTCTTTGTGTGTGACATGTGAAGGAATATCGTGCAAACCCTTAGAATTATATTGTGCAAGTCTTTGTTTAGTTTCAGTCCATGACTCAATAGGCTTTAAACTAGTGACCTCACCTACAATAGTGACTGGGGGTGTCCAACCTTTCTCAACTGCAAGCCAAACGCGCTCATCAATAGATTTTAAAGAGCATATCATTCTCTTCTTCCAATAACTGTAATTAGTTTCATAAAAAATAGGAGTTCGAGAAAATTCATTATATCCAGAATTCATCTTTGAAAACACACGGGATCACAAAACAAATAAAAAATGTTTTCTAGCTCTGATACCAATTTGAAAGTGTGAGTGGCCCGATATGAGTGTTTCAAACAAAACCAAAATTTTCACCAAAAATTATCTAACTTTTAATTATGCACCAAATCAAGTTGTGAAAACCCAATTCTTACTTTGAACTAATTTTATCTTGATTAATCCTAAACATGCATCTACTGATTAAAGCAAGTAAAGTAAAGAATATTCACAATGCCGGATGTACGAGGAAAAAACCCAAAATGGGAAAACAACCTCGGACGGCCCAAGCCAGACAACCACTATGAATATGGTTTTACGAAGACAGACAAAGTCTCACTCAACGACTCGATTCCCACGGGTCTTGACGCTCTTCTGATCTTCAACCACTGCTCTCATAGTGCCCACACAGAAAGTCTTTCTTCCACGATACCTGTCCACAACATACGCGTCCATGCATGTCTCGGTGTCCACCGATATGGTTTTGATTCGTCTACGATGTCGAACACGATGTCCGTCGCTTCTTCACCGCACAACCCTTTGTGTTCAATGTGTAGAACAAACAACTTTGGTGAAGCAAGATCACTTAAACATATAATAATGATAACTCGGTGATGATGCTAAGATTTAGCACCACCGGATAAGTGATAGTACGCTCAAACAGTAGCAGCCATGACAGCCATAGAGATGTATGAGTGTATAAGTGTGTAGAAGGGGATGAGTATAAGAGGAAATAAGACGATGATGTATAGTGGTTCAACCAATTTGGCCTACATCCACTGTGAGTGTGTGATCCACTAAGTATGGGCACTAATGGCCTTGGATACAATGCACATAACCCTCTCTCTCTCTCTACTGTGTGTACAAGCAGAGTCTTAGCTAGGGCTAAAGTTAATTGATCGATCCCTTGTAGGGTTGTAGGTGACAAGTATATATAGGTCTTGGGGCGTGTAGTGTACCCCCCAAGTATGCATGGTGCATGTGAATCATGATCTATCCAATCCCCTGTGGACACCTGTAAATGCCAAATGATGACATAATATTCCTTCACGTGAGGGTGTGATTCGGTTATAACTGTCTCCCATGTGCCATGTGAGCCTCACGCGCACTGTTCCACGCATCTCCCAAACCACGCGCTACGATGATGTCACCCTCGGCCTATGGGCCGAGGTCGAGGGTAAAGTTCCCTCCGGTAGTGAGTCTGGGCCAATTCTGGCCTAGTATTGTCGTACCCTCGGCGGGTCGTCTGGAGAGTGGTGAAGGGTCGGCCCCTCGTAGGGTCGGCTGGAGTCTGAAGGAGGGTCGGCCCTCTGAGGGGTTGTATGGAGCCTGTTGGAGGGGTCGACCCCTCGTAGGGTCGTCTGGAAACTGGTGAAGAGTCGGCCCCTCTGAGGGGTCGTCTTGAGACTGATGAAGGGTCGGCCCCTGAGGGGTCGTCCGTTTGGAGGTAATCCTCAACTAGGCCGATGATATAAACGGGTATATCAATCACCCCCAGCCCTTAGCCATAGGTGCTGTTGAGATGGATGAGGGACAGTGTTGTAATTGAGATGCGTGTATGATCAGTTAGGTGAGTGACACCTGGGCAGACACTCATTACTATTCCAGTTTCCAAGGCATGGCGGCTGCACACTTTGCTTGGGGCCTTGCACCCTAATGATGCCTTCCTCGTGGGATGTGTCCTGCCTTGGTCAATGGGCCCACTCATTACTAAGATATTTAAGAGATATTTGAACTCTCTCTCTCTTTTTCTTCGCGCCCAAGCCTTCTCTCTCTAGCCTTTTACCAATTTTTTTCGCCATTTTTGTAGCCTTCAATCCTTCAAGCTTAGCGACTTGGGCTGTTCTTGCTCTCTCTTTATCAGGTAATCCTTCAGCGCTCTCTTTTTCCTTCATTTCTGTTTGCTTTTTAGGCTCGTAGGGCTGCATTTTCTTTGAGTTGTCCCATAGCTTTTTCCGGTGTCTTCTCCGGCAACTGTTTCTCGAATGTTCTTGAGTGTTCTTGAGTGAAAACCATCAATTCCCTTTTTAATTCAAAAGTCTAATTTGGTCAACTGCAAACTTGTTTGTAGTTAAGTTCCCCAAATTTCTCCAAGTGTAGGGTCTTCCCTTTTAATGCTTAGGAAGCTTTATAGTTTAGCGTCTGAATTCCCATCCTTGAGAGAGAAGCTCTTTGCAGAGATCAGACGAGTAGAGGAAGAGGAAAAGAGGAGACGAGGGGCCGACCCTAATTGGGTACGACCCATCTTTCCCATTCCTCTTGCCACAATAAAACCATTTGAACCGTATGAGTCTTGTGGGCCGTCCCATCGTCCAGCCGAGTGTCATTCAAGTGAGATGGACGAGAGAGCGTCGTCGCCAACTGGCGCTGGACCTTCCAGTAGGAGAGAGACATCTGACCTAAGCCCAGGCCGAGAGGCCGAGGGTATGGTCCCCTCCGAGGCTGTCCCTGTGACACCCCTATCTCCCCATGCCTTTCAGATGGCCTTCCCCCAGGGGCCTCCGAAAGAAGATGAGGCCGAAGGAGAGAGGACTGAGGACGAGGGCGATGATACAGATGACGAGATTGATACCTCCCACGCCTCATCCTATATCTCCTCTGTTGAGATCGCGACCTCTTGATATGGAGGCATGCCAATGGAGTGCCCCTCAGCGTAACTATGAGGGTTCCCTCTGAGTCTGAGAGGGTTTTTGATTGTGAAGAGGGAGAGGTTGTAGTCTACGAACAGATGTTTAAGGTTGGAGTCAGATTCCCTCTGCATCCTTCCATCGTAGATATCCTGTCTGCCCTTGGTGTTGCCCCCTCTCAACTTCCTCCCAACTCTTGGAGGACGATCCTGGGCTACATCTCCTTGTGGAAGAATGCTTTCACCGATGAGCCCTTGGCCGACCTATTCTTGGGCTGCTACAACATCACCTCCTCGTCCAAACAGCCTGGATACTATCATCTGGGGGCGAGGAAGTCTGATAAGAAACTCCTCCACGTGGCGCAAACTTCCAACCACGATTGGAAAAAGATATTCTTCTTTATCTCTGGGGAGTGGGAGTCCACCACCGATGGTCCGAGGGTTCCCAGAAGATGGTCTAACCCATCCATGAAGGCCCGGTCAGACCCTGGACTTAGTCTGGAGGGGAAGGACATAGTTGACTATCTGAGAGGACGAGGGAGAGAGGGTGAGATTCCAAAATTTGAAGACCTGATGACCCCCCGGTTCCTCAAAGAAGTTGGTCTAAGGGTCGGCCCTCTGACAGAACTATGTGAGTTATACTGAACGTTCTCAATTCTTTACTTATTTTTGAAGTGTTTCCTCTTTTTCTCTGCATTTTTCTGATGTGTCTTCCTCTTATCAGGTCGCCCCACAGGTGTATCAGACCGACTTTGGGAAATGACTGCTCCGAGCCTGCTGTCTGGTCTGAGCAAGAAGAAAGGGAAGGAGCCTCAGCAGGCTCCGAGGAAGACGAGGGCCGCAGGGCCGACAGTGGTGGAGCCGACCGTTGACATCCATAAAAGAAAGGAGCATGAGGCCCCTGTCGACCCTCGGCCAGATGCTCGGACGAGGGCCAGGGTCGAAGCCTCTGAGGGGACGACCTCTTCATCCAGCATGGGGGCCTTCTGGTCTCAGAACCTGGCACATCTGAGGGCCGACCCCTCATCACTCATAGCAAACTTGAGGGTAGCCAAGGCCTCAATGTTCTCTGCACCCTCGGCCTCTGACTACGAGTTCCTGTCCAAAATGCCTCCTGTGAAAGTGTACGACTATGGTCTGCACGGCCTTGCCCAGGTATTGGTCTTGAACCACTTCTTTTAATTTCATTCTTTCACCAACTGTATCCTCGGCCTCTTGACATGTGTTTGATTTCCTTGTGCAGTTTGTGTGTACCTTTACCCCGGCAACAAAATGGATGGCTGAGAACCAAGCAAAGTTCCATGAAGCCGAGAGGGCTATCCAACATGAGGCAGATCTTCAGTCGAAGCTCGATACTGCAAGGGCCGAGTTGGAAAGTATCAGGACTGAGCATGCAAGGATCCTGGACGAGCTGACAAGGCAGCACGATGAGGACATTAGGGCCAGGGATGAGGACATTAAGGCCAGGGACTTCATTCTCAAGGAAAAGGACGAGGCCTTGGCCAACATGGAGGCCAAGTGCAAGATTGATCTTGAAGCAGCCACCAAAAAAGCCGAGGCTGACGCTGTTGAGGCTTATAAGATTTTTGACGAGTTTCAAGGCTTCAGCCTTGAATACTTGGAGAGAGGAATCAGTACTGCCTGCCGGTGGGTCATCCTCAGGTTTGGTGACGTCGTCTCCTCGGTCTGCCCTTCGCTTGAAGCAGTCCAACTGGACGACCCTATGATTGCCGAGGCTCTGACTTATTTAGAATCTCAAGTGCAGGTTGAGGGGATCGGCACATCTGAGGATCAGCCGACCATGGTCATTGAGGAAACCCCTTTGGTGGATGTTGAGGCTCTGCCCTCCGATATTGTCCCATAGGGTGGCTGTCTGTAGCCCATACCCTCTTAGTGTAATCAACATTTTTGTACTTTTCTTGCAGTACACTTTTAACATTTTATATAACTGGCATTTCGTTAATACTATCGTCTTCTTTACTGTCTTCCATATTTTCTTCTTGTATGGTTTACTGTCTGTTAATGCCACTAACCTCTCCCTCGTCTTTCTTGAGGGTGAACAAGGGGTGATCCCCTGCGTTGGCCCTCATTATAGCCGAGGAGTCAAATTACCAACTGGTTTTTAATAAATTTTTCCCCGTCTTTCTTGAGGACAGTGGTGGGGTCGTCCCCTCCACTGGTCCCCATTATAGCCGAGGGATCAACTCACCAATTTAATGGTTTTTAACAGTCTTCCCTCGTCTTTTTTGAGGACAGTGATGGGGTCGTCCCCTCCACTGGTCCCCATTATATTCGAGGGATCAGCTTATCAATTTAATGGTTTTCAAGTCTTCCCTCGTCTTTCTTGAGGACAGTGGTGGGGTTGTCCCCTCCACTGGTCCCCATTATAGCCGAGGGATCAACTCACCAATTTAACGGTTTTTAACAGAGTTTTCCCTCGTCTTTCTTGAGGACAGTGATGGGTTCGTCCCCTCCACTGGTCCCGATTATAGCCGAGGGATCAACTCACCAATTTAAGGGTTTTTAACAGTCTTCCCTCGTCTTTTTTGAGGACAGTGATGGGGTCGTCCCCTCCACTGGTCCCCATTATAGCCGAGGGATCAACTCACCAATTTAACGTTTTTTAACAAAGTTTTCCCTCATCTTTCTTAAGGACAGTGATGGGGTCGTCCCCTCCACTGGTCCCCATTATAGCCGAGGGATCAACTCACCAATTTAAGGGTTTTTAACAGTCTTCCCTCGTCTTTTTTGAGGATAGTGATGGGGTCATCCCCTCCACTGGTCCCCATTATAGACGAGGGATCAACTTACCAATTTAATGTTTTTTAACAAAGTTTTCCCTCGTCTTTCTTGAGGACAGTGATGGGGTCGTCCCCTCCACTGGTCCCCATTATAGCCGAGGGATCAACTTACCAATTTAATGGTTTTTAACAAAGTCTTCCCTCATCTTTTTTGAGGACAGTGGTGGGGTCGTCCCCTCCACTGGTCCCCATAATAGCCGAGGGATAAACTTACCAATTTAATGGTTTTCAAGTCTTCCCTTGTCTTTCTTGAGGACAGTGGTGGGGTCGTCCCCTCCACTGGTCCCCATTATAGCCAAGGGATCAATTTACCAATTTAATGGTTTTTAAGTCTTCCCTCGTCTTTCTTGAGGACAGTGGTGGGGTCGTCCCCTCCACTGGTCCCCATTATAGCCGAGGGATCAACTCACCAATTTAATGGTTTTTAACAAAGTTTTCCCTCGTCTTTCTTGAGGACAGTGATGGGGTCATCCCCTCCACTGGTCCCCATTATAGCCGAGGGATCAACTTACCAATTTAATGGTTTTTAACAAAGTCTTCCCTCGTCTTTTTTGAGTACAGTGGTGGGGTTGTCCCCCCCACTGGTCCCCATTATAGCCGATGGTGGTTCTTTGTAGATGTTTCCATGCGTGCTAGAACTAATAACCACAGGATGAGGGGAAACACTGATATTTCTCATTAATTTTCAAAGTGTTCTGTTGGAACGACTCTTATTACAATTATGGTCTATCAAGACCTTACAACACTACTGATAGTATTTCTTCAAATGATCTGCATTCCAGGGGTTGGAAAAAGGTTCCCCCTCTAGGTTTTCTAGTCTGTAGGTCCCAGGGACGACTTCATCGATGACCCTATATGGGCCATGCCAATTAGGATGAAGCTTTTTGGGCTTTTGCCAAGTCTTCTTGAGGACCAAGTCCCCCACTGCGATAGGCCTCTGTTTCACCCTCTGATTGTAGAACCTTGCGGTCCTCTGCTGGTAGGCGGCCTGCCTTATCTCAGCGTCCTCCCTTCTTTCCTCAATCAGGTCCAAGTCGAGTCTTCTCTCTTTCGCATTTTTCTGGGGGTCATACACCTGGACTCTATGCGTAGGAAACTCAATCTCGGTAGGGATGACGACTTCTGATCCATAAGCTAGCATGAATGGGGTCTCTCCGGTAGAGGTCCTTACTGTCGTCCTGTATGCCCATAGCACAGCATGTAACTCCTCGACCCATCTTCCTTTTGCCTCCTCAAGCCTCTTCTTGATTCTATCTAGGATTGTCCTGTTTGTAACTTCTGTTTGCCCATTGGCCTGAGGTCGGCCAAGGGTGGAGAAAAATTGTTTGATACTCACCCTTTCAAAATACTTTTGGAGAGAGGCATTCTTGAACTGAGTCCCGTTGTTCGAGATGAGGGTGTTGGGGAGACCATATCTGCATATAATATTTTTCCAGATGAACTGGAAGGTCTTCTGCTCAGTGATCGTCACCATCAGCTCCGCTTCCACCCATTTTGAAAAATAGTCAATGGCTACGATGAGGAATCGATAGTTATTGATGGCCCTAGGCAAGGGTCCTACTAGATCAATTCCCCATACTGCAAATGGCCATGGGGATGTAATGGAAGTAAGAGGCTGATGGGGCTGGTGAGGGATGGTGGCGAATCTTTGACATTTGTCACACTTTTTTACATATGCCGCGGCGTCTTTCCCCAAGGTCGGCCACCAGTACCCCTGGGTGATCACCCTCTTCGCTAAGGATCTGCCCCCGATGTGGCTTGAGCACGATCCTTCGTGCACATCTTGCAAGATGGAAGGGACTTCTGAGGGATGCATACACCTAAGTAAGGGGAGCAAAAACCCCTTTTTGTACAAGGTGTCTCCGATGACAGTGAATTTTGCAGCCCTGTACCTCAACTTCTTCCTTTCTTGCCTTGCTTCTGGCATCTCACCCTCTTTAATGTATCTGATCAGAGGGTCCATCCACGAAGCTTCCTGAGAAACATTTAGGCAATTTCTAAGTGTTCCCTCTGCGTCTTCAATAGTTGGCCGAAGCAAAATTTCTACTGGGACCGTCCTCCTGATATCTGTTCTTATTGCCGAGGCCAGCCTAGCAAGGGCATCAGCACGGCCATTGTCGAGCCTAGGTACACTCCTTAATTTAACTTCTCTAAAGCCCTTCAGTAATGACCTCACCTTCTCAAGGTACCTAGCCATCCTCTCGTCCTTAGCCTCGTAAGCTCCTAGTATCTGATTCACTACTAGCCTTGAATCACTATGGACCAAAATTTGGCCGACACTAAGAGACTTGGCCAAGGAGAGGCCTGCTACTAAGGCCTCATATTCAGCCTCATTGTTGGAGGCTTTGAAGTTGAACCTCAGGGTGTATTCAACGTCTGTGCCATCGGGTGCTGATAGTATCAGTCCAGCACCACTTCCGCTGTCACAGGAGGACCCATCAATGAAGAGGCTCCACAGAGTCTTTCCCTATGAAAAATTTCCCTCAGAGAGGGATCCCTGTCTAAAGATGTATCTTCCCTCTTCGTTCTCAGTCGCTTTCCTTCTAGCGGTGCTTGTCTCAACCCTATCAGCGGGTCTGTCTTGTGTATCTGTCTTCCCGAGGGTCTCACCCTCGGCCTCATCATCTTCCCAAGTGAACTCAGCCACGAAGTCTGCCAATGCCTGCCCCTTAATGGCCATCCTAGGCTAATACACAATGTCAAACTCCCCCAGCTCTATAGTCCAGGCCATCAACCTACCTGATTTTTCTGGCTTGTGCAGGACCTGCCTAAGAGGAGAGTCGGTGAGGATGACCATTGTATGGGACTAAAAGTACGGCTTCATCTTCCTTGAGGCATGGATCAAGGCGTAGGCCAACTTCTCCATCCTCGGGTATCTTTGCTCTGCCCCCTGGAGTGCCTTACTGTCAAAATACACAGGCTTCTGTATCCCGTCTTCGTCTCTCACAATGGATGCACTGATGGACGACTCTGAGACGGCGAGGTACACATAAAGTCGTTCACCCTGCACGGGCCATGACATCAGCAAGGGAGACCCCAAGTATGACTTTAGGTCCCTGAAAGCCTCATCACACTCTTCGCTCCATTCGAAGGCCTTCCTAAGGACCTTGAAGAACGGCAAACACTTGTCTGTGGCTCTAGACACGAACCTGTTCAAGGCAACAACTCTCCCTGTGAGTCTCTGAACGTCTTTAATGGACTTGGGGGTCTTCATTTCGACAAGGGCCTTTATCTTTTCAGGATTGGCCTCTATGCCTCTTTGGTTGAAAATGAACCCCAAGAACTTCCCTGCTCCAACCCCGAAGACACACTTAGCCGGATTAAGCTTCATCTGGTATTTGTCCATCGTATTAAAGGTCCTCTCCAGGTCTGCCACATGATCCTCGGCCTTTAGACTCTTAGTCAACATGTCATCTACGTAGACCTCCATAGACTTCCCAATTTGGTCTTCAAACATTTTATTTACGAGGCGCTGGTACGTTGCCCCTGCATTTTTTAGGCCAAAGGGAATGACCCTGTAACAGTATGTCCCCTTGTCAGTGATGAAGGCTGTTCTCTCCGAGTCTTCAGGGTTCATGAAAATCTGGTTATACCCTGAGTAGGCATCCATGAAACTCATGAGCTCGTGGCCTGCGATAGCGTCTACCATCTGGTCGATGCGGGGGAGAGGGAAGCTGTCTCTAGGATAATGCTTGTTGAGGTCTGTGAAGTCCACGCACTTTCTCCACTTGCCGTTGGCCTTTGGGACAATGACTGCATTGGACAACCATTCAGGGTAGATGACCTCTCTGATAAATTCAGCGTCTTCTAATTTTTTGACCTCGCCCTGATGACCTCATATTTTTCTCAGGAGTAAATTCTCCTCTTCTGCTTCACCGGCTTCGCTCCCTCTACCACATTGAGCTTGTGGCACATGATTTCAGGGTCAATTCCCGGCATATTTACATGACTCCATGCGAAGACACTTCGCCTTCTCCTCAACAGTTTAACGAGGTCTTCCTTGATATTGGGCTTCAGAGACTTGCCGACTTGGATGGTTTTTTCCGTGTCATCCTCGTCGAGGATGATGGATTCTACCTCTTCCGCGACCTCCCCTTTCTTCAGCTTCGTCTCATCTCTGGGGTCTAGGGTATCAATATTGTAAGTGGTCGTAGCCCTCTTGAGTGTCTCCTTCTCTTCAGCGGAGTTGTAGTAACATTCTCGCGCTGTCGTCTGGTCTCCCTGAACTTCCCCCACCCCGTAGGGGGTAGGAAATTTGATCATCTGATGGACCGTAGACGGCACAGCTTCAAACCCCTTGAGGGCCACACACCCCAGTATGATGTTGTAAGCCGAAAACACCTGCTCATCCATCACAAAGAAACTGACCTTCTTGGTGAGCCATCTCGGCCACTCGTCCCCCATCCTCACATCGGCCTCATATACCCCAAGGGGATGCACCTTTTCCCCACTAAACCTAATCAATGGATGATGGTAGGGGACGAGTCTAGCACGGCTGAGACCCAAGGCTTTGAAGCATGGCCAAAACATCACGTCTGTAGAGCTATACCCATCTACCAAGATCCTCGGCACCTCACATCCGTGCACCCTGATAGTGATGACGAGAGGGTCATCATGTGGGGCTAAGAGGCCTTTGAAGTCCATTCTTGAAAACCCTACTATCAGTGTGTCCATATCAACCTTCTTCCTCTTTTCTGACTTGACCTCCAGGGAGGTTGCGTGTACCGTCTTCGTCACTGCCTTGGCCTCAGCCATATGGGCCTTCCTGTCGGTGACCTCAGACCCTCCTCCTGCAAGACCCTCGGAGATCATTCCCACTCCGAGAGAGATCATATTAAGCCTCTTGACAGGGCCATGGTCGTCTCTCGGCGGGAGGTCAGGGTCGTCCTCATCATCAGAAGGGTCGTCCCCTCTTTTTTGAGGACCTTCGCTACATGCATCGCTTCGCTTCTTTCTGGGATCGTCCCCTCGGCCCCTCTTGAAGGCGCCTTTGTCGACGTACTTTCTGAGCTTCCCTTCCTTCAGCATCTTCTCAATCTCATCTTTCAGAGCAAAACATTTGTATGTTACGTGGCCGTGGTCTTGGTGAAATTCACACCACAGGTTCTTATTCCTCTTGCCGGGGGCTGCCCTCAGCTTCTCAGGCCACTTCAGCGACCGATCACTCTTTATCTCATTGAGAATCTGTTCACAGCTGACCGTCAGAGGGGTGTACCCAACGAACTTGTCATCCGTGGACCTCTTCTTCCCCTCTTTGTTCTTCTTAGGATATTTACTCCCACTTGCACCTCCTCTTTCGTCTTCATATTTTTCATCCATCGCCTCTTCGGCGTTCATCACCTTTCCTGCTATCGACAGAAGTTCAGCCATCATCCTCAGAGGGTCTTCAGCAAACTTCCATACCAGCTTCCCCTTTTGGAGTCCTCCAATCAGGGCTGTCATAGCTATGCCCTCCTCATAGTCTTCCACCTCCAGCTTCTCCTTATTGAATCTAGCTATGTAGTCCCTCAGACTCTCACTCTTCCCCTGCTTAACATAGAGCAGGTGGGTGGTATTCTTCTGTGGCCTCACCCCAAAGCAGAAGTTATGGATGAACAGGTCTGCCAACTGCTTAAAGTTTTCAATGGAATTTTTTAGAAGAGACGTGTACCAGACATGCGCAGCCCCTGTCAAGGTACCAGAGAAGGCACGACACCTCATCTCATATGAGATAGAGTATATGTCTCCCGCTGACTAATACATCTCCACGTGGTGGACGGGGTTGGTGCTCCCGTCATACCTTGGGGTGACCACAGGTGGCTTGAACTTTGACGGCGTGGGGAAGTTGACTATCTTTGCGACAAAGGGTGAGCCTATGGTGTATCCCCTCTGAACAGGGTCTCGGCTCTTCAATATATCACCGATCTTATCCTCTAACCACTGGATTGAGTCATTCCAAGGCCTCACAGGGTTGGCCTGGCCGATGTTATCCCCTGCTGCCTCTCCGAGGTGGACGGAGGGTTCTGCTGCAGCAGGCCTGTGTCGGCTGTTCACTTCCCTTTGGCCGTCATCTCATCCTAGGGGTCGTCCATCTGCTGCCTCCCTCCTGGATCTCGCAGCACTTCTTAGCCTGGACAACTGTTCCCGCAGGTCATTTACTGGGCCTAGCCTCTCAAAGGCCGACCCCCTGCTCAAGCGATCATAAGCAGAGCCTCTTGGGCGATCATCAGGGTTTTGTCTCCCGCACTTTCCCCTACTATCCTGGAGGGGTCGTACAATATTGTTGGAGACCTCGTAAGGTTCCCATCACTCTATAGGAGCCTCCTCTCCCTCCAGATCTCCATACCTATCCTCAGGGCAAGGGTTTTCTTGCCTCCCCAGGCGTAGACGCTGGGGGTCAGCAACATCCCTACACCACTGAGGGGGTGGCAGGTCTTTGCGTGGTGCCTGGGGTGGTCCCCTGGCCTCATGATGCCCTGGAGCTGCTGTCGGAGTAATCGTCTCAGGTGAAACCCTTGGTGCTCTTAATATGTTCTGGCTTAGAGCTGTGAACTGCTCCTGCATCATCCGCTGGCTTGCTGCCAGAGACTTTAAGGCCGCCGCCACATCAGCCATCTCAGACTGAGGCGGCAGATGACTGGAACTGGGTCTTCCCCCATCATCCGGCGGGGGAAGTGGTGGTGGTGGCATCTCAGGTGCCATGTGCTTGAGCTATGAAAAGTTGAACTGAAGAAAAGACTGGTGAGCTTGGGAACCTTAGTGGGTCTCTTTCAATGGTGAAACACCTCCTCTCAGGGGGAGCGTTGGTTCACCACCAGAGTGCCCAGTGAGGTCAAGCTGTACAAAGGAAAAGGAAGAGATGTCTTCTCGTTCCCACAGACGGCGCCAAACTGATGATGCTAAGATTTAGCACCACCGGATAAGTGATAGTAAGCTCAAACAGTAGCATCCATGGCAGCCATAGAGATGTATGAGTGTATAAGTGTGTAGAAGGGGATGAGTATAAGAGGAAATAAGACGATGATGTATAGTGGTTTAGCCAATTTGGCCTACATCCACTGTGAGTGTGTGATCCACTAAGTATGGGCACTAATGGCCTTGGATAAAATGCACATAACCCTCTCTCTCTCTCTACTGTGTGTACAAGCAGAGTCTTAGCTAGGGCTACAGTTAATTGATCGATCCCTTGTAGGGTTGTAGGTGACAAGTATATATAGGTCTTGGGGCGTGTAGTGTACCCCCCAAGTATGCATGGTGCATGTGAATCATGATCTAGCCAATCCCCTGTGGACACCTGTAGATGCCAAATGATGACATAATATTCCCTCACGTGAGGGTGTGATTCGGTTATAATGGTCTCCCATGTGCCATGTGAGCCTCACGCGCACTGTTCCACGCGTCTCCAAAACCACGCGCTGCGATGATGTCACCCTCAGCCTATGGGCCGAGGCCGAGGGCAAAGTTCCCTCCGGCAGTGAGTCTGGGCCAATTCTGGCCTCGTATTGTCGTACCCTCGGCGGGTCGTCTGGAGAGTGGTGAAGGGTCGGCCCCTCGTAGGGTCGGCTGGAGTCTGAAGGAGGGTCGGCCCTCTGAGGGGTTGTATGGAGCCTGTTGGAGGGGTCGGCCCCTCGTAGGGTCGTCTGGAACCTGGTGAAGAGTCGGCCCCTCTGAGGGGTCGTCTTGAGACTGATGAAGGGCCGGCCCCTGAGGAGTCGTCCGTTTGGAGGTAATCCTAAACTAGGCCGAGGATATAAACGGGTATATCACTCGGATCTTTGCAAACTCTAAGGATGTGTTAAAGACTTTTAAACCTTAGAAACCATGTGCAAACAAGGTTCTGGTTCATAAAACTGTTTTCCAGAAAGCACATTTGCGAAATTATGATGAAAACACTGTTTAAATAGGATTTAAATTCCGCCTCAAACAACGTGTCATTTGAACGACTTGAGTAACTCGTTCGAGCGACATCCCATCTCGTTCGAACGAGATTGGATGTCGTTTGAACGACAACGCGGAAGTTTGACTTTTTGACTTTTTGTTTAAACTGTCTCTTCCAATGAGAGATCCAAAAATGCCAAACTCTTTTACGAGCTTATCATCATAAAACGTAGTGTAAACCTTTTAAAACACTATAAACCATTTTAAAACATTTTTCTTTATAAAAATTACATCCTTATCTTTTATAAAAATAATTCCGAGCACCATTAATTATACGCATTCATACCTGAGTGATCTCGGAATGCAATTAACTTTGAAGAGGACTAAACTTGTACCAATTAAACATCGGCATGATTATTTCTTTGAAGCTTTGCCGCAACGTCTTCAATTTCTTTAATACATCATATACTGAGTGGGATCGTGACAAAATAAAATTCTCCCTATGATATATTACAAACACGGTTTTGTTCACAGAATTAAGTCAAAACAATACAGGGACTCAATTGGAAATTTATGTCCTTACAATTACAGTTAAAAGCCACATCAGATTTTATAATATATTCTTAAATTTTTTTAAAGTTTTATTACACCTCGATGACATATCACTTGTACACTCAGAAGACACATCACTGATCCTTTAGTATTAGTTAACGGCGTTAATGGCCTGATAACAGAATGAAAGTAGAATGTTTTTTACGTAAAAAAAATATCCAATGAAAAAAATGGGAAATCAAGTATAGTTATTTAAATATCTGCGTAACTAACACTAAAAACAACTTTGTTGACCCTTGATATTTGATGGATCAAGTTCTCGAAAAGAAAATAAAACAACTATATCTGAAGCATAAATCCCCGGATCGAATCACAATACCTTTTCAGACATGGGAGGTAATACAATACAAATGCAATGATTTAATTAAGAGGTTAACCTTGTTTCCTTTCTAGGGTCCCCAAAAATCTTGATAGAGTCTAACGGAAGCCATGGATCCTCCAGTATATGATCCCCCAAAGAAGACTATGTGTGTACGAACTCTTGAAGATGAATACTTGGAGTTTTGAGTGAGATATGATCTCTCTCCATGCCCCTTCTCAAAATGTGAGTAATACTTTTTGTCTCCCTCTTTAACCCTCAATGATTATTATTCAACTTATAACCACACCTTATATATATATATATATATATATATATAGTGGTTTTGGGATAAACTTGGTTTCCAGAGAGTCTAGGCCTGCTACTTGGGTAATTATCCTATAAAAAGAACCTATGACTAAATAATAATTTTCTTCCAAATAGATACTCAGATGTTGTAAATTACATACTCATAATTTATTTCCTTTCTCAATTTAATCGTAATTAATTTCACTATATAATTAAAACTGCATTCCAATTTATTTATCTTAAAATTCCTCGAATGATGAATTATTATTTGTAAAGTAGTTATGGAATAGAATATGGTTCCCCATGTTAAGCGTGCAATACCTGCTTGGTAAAATTAATTCATCGATAATCGATTTCAAGCAACTTATTATGTATTCCTTGATCCTAGACTTAACTTATTTGAAAATATATCAGATATAAATCCACAAGCCAAGTTTTCTTATAGAATCAAAACTTATAAGACTATCAAAGGGGTATCATAAACCAATATCTTTCTTGGACACGGATTCCTCCAATTTATTATCTCAGACATACTCACACAACGATTTCCCAATGTGCAAAAATTTAGAACCAATAAATTTGAATCGTACCCTTAATAATCAAAATAACAATTGTGTAAGGATTACAATCTTTATAACCCTTGAGATTAAGAACCTTGAACCCTTTGCAAACTTGTGAGATTGTGCAAGTCTGATCTAGATAGAACGTATATTTGAATCTCACCCGTGGTTCTATTTAATACATTCCTAATGTACTGATCACAATCCTATTTGAACTATCATATAAATTCTTAAACCATCATAAATGTTCCCTTTGTTAAGATAGACTACTAGGATTGTACTTGAAACTTTACCGATAGGATGTCGACTCCCTATCTAAGTTATAAACTATTCAATTTACTAGAACCATAATTTTGATCTTCCATAGTCAGGATGAACCCAACTCATTAGAGTTTCTACTAAGTTTAATAGATCGAAATTGCAATGCAATATATTTAAAACTAATATAAGGGATTCTTTCAAGCATGATTCTCATTTCAAATGAACCTCACACACCTTTATTAAAATATAAATGTCATACCTATTTTTTAGAACAAAACCCTCAACAATCTCCCACTTTGTCTTAAAGACACTCACCTTTGCATCTAACAAAAAATCGAATGTTTTGTGATGAACCCTTTGTCATAAACTTCTCACCTACCTTGTTTAATCTATTAAACTAGGTGATATCTACGCTCCATGCGCTTAACCCTTTTATGGTTTATTGGTTCTCTCAAACTTACAATTGTTTTGCTATAAACTTAATATAGTGTAGTAGCCAATTGTAATTAAGGAAGTCCACCCATGTATCTTAAGAAGTTCTTGATACATATAGCTTCTTCAGTTACCTCCAAAGTGGAAATAATTTTGGCCTCTATAGTGGAGAGTGCAATGCATGATTTTTTCACACTCCTCCAACTTGCAACTCTACCTCTTGGGGTAAATAAATATCCCTAGGTAAAAAACCTGGAATCCTTATATGACTAAAAAACAAGTCTTTGTACCTAAAAGGTACAAGACTATTTGACTAAGGTCATGCCAATGACAAGGCATATATTCGGTCTAATACACAACATAACATACATGAGGGTTGAAAAATAATACGTTGTGTGATAATTGATTAAATTCGCAAATATCCAATTTGGCACACTTATTTAATTAGAGTCTATTTTTAAACCAAATTAATTCAGCCCCTAAACATGCAACTACGTGTGTGCGTGTGTCAAACCATAAATAAGATATAGCATGCGACACAAAATTTCAAGAAAAAATCCCCGAAGGGCAAAACCATCTATTTCACTATAATTTTGTAAATCACAACTTACTCAGATTACAATGAAATAATTTGACACACGAATACCCGCAGGTGTCGGTCGGTGTTGTCAGCAATGGAACAACCATAGCTACTCCACAATAACATGCAGTTATATCTTCAGCAAAGATCCACACGCGGCGAACCTCAATGACCGCAGTCTTCGATTAGCACCAAGAACGGTACCAAAATCACCAACATAATATTTCAAAAAAATATGTCTTGGGTTCCACAAAACAATTCATAAAAAGTTATTGGGATTATGAATTAAAATGGACAAAAGTTTTGAACCCTTAAAAGTGAGAAGAAGACATTAAAAATTATTGAACACAAACAAAATTTTTCCTTTTTAGAAAGTGTTATGTCAAAACAAATTTTTTCTTCTCTAATTAAAACTGTACGTGCATGGGCATTATATAGAAAGAGTTTGACCTAAGGTGATATACCTTGGTACGCAGGTTATCCAAAAAAATAGAGGCATGGGGAAGTAAAATAAAGGAGTGTGGCAAAAAAAGAACTGTACGCAGCCTTTTATTTTTACAAAATTTTCAAGAGCCCAATCATTGGAAATTATTAGTTTAAACAATAAAAAGAGACGCCCCATACAATTTTCACCAGATTCGTGCATGGCAGCACCCTATTAGGTGAGAAAACATGAAATGCCTCTAAGGCTTTTTGTAAGCCATCTGTACGAAAAAAAAAGCTTCACCGTATTAACACAAAGGTTTCTCATGAAACATTAAGCCAATGATTAAAAAAAATCCCCTCCTTTTTAGCCAACACATGAGCGTGTCATCAGTTTTTTATTGGCATAATTGCCAATCATTGGCATAGGTGTGTAACCTCCTTTTTTAAGCACACTAGCTTCCGAAACTACCAAAGCTTTTTAAACCCAAAACATTTTTTATTTTTTAACTGTAACAAAAACGAGTTGGCCTTAAAAAAGATTTAAAAAAAAAACTTCTTTTATAAAAATATTTTTAAATGCCAACTAACTTTTTTTTTTATTAAAAAAACTTATGTTTCCAATTTTTTGTTTTTAAATAAAACTTCTTTTATTCAAAAGAGATTTTATATATAAAAAATAACCTTTTAAAAATAATCCCAATACTTTAAATATAAAATGCAAATGGAACTTAAAACATATTTTTACCAAAATTCTCTCGTTGGAGCTTGGATGTTGAAGAGTACTTGTAATTCGGATCCGTCGTTTGAAGGTGATAGCATCCTCGATTCTTTGCCGACTTGTAGCGGTATACGACATAATTAAATGTGATGGACAACGTCCTTACAAATCTCCCCCTATGTCTATGCTGGTACAATATAAAAAATCCGAATTATTAATCACAAGAATGACCTATACAAATCTACCCTCCCAAGACAATCAAGGAAAGATAAAATGACAAGTCTTCAAACTTTGCTTCAACAATTAATTTTTCGAAACTCCAAGCTTTTATCATCAGGGTGTGCAACAATTTGATCCTAAAGCTTCGTACCTACACACATGAGATAAAGCAAAAACCTTGTGACGTATTGAGTCTGAAATGATATAAAGATAATAAATGTTAGCACAATCAAATCTCCCCCATACTCAAATCTCCCCCATACTAAAACTCTCCCATAATATCATAATTCGTTCTCCCCCTTTTTATTTGTCCGAAATAGACAAGGAAAATAATAAATCTCATAAAGCAAAACGGGGTGTCACGGTAATCAAGCAAACAAACTATTTTTGAATTTTTTTAATTTTCACACAAAATATACAACAAAGAATCACACCATGAAAGAACACAAAAACAACCAAGGCAATGATAGCGTAAATGTAGGGGTGTGATAAAATTCGATAAGAAAATCATTGCATACAAACAGGACATATGTGCACGATGAATATCGAATACTCCTAACGAATGAACTCAACATCTTCCTTAGGTGTAAAAAGGTGGTAATATGAGACATTGACTTCAATCAGATCAAAAAATCAAAGCTCAAAGTGATTTTCACACCAATAACGTCCAAAATGATTTAATTCTTTTTCAGGACTTTCAAGGAAGTGCAAACCCGTTTAAATTCTCCAACCAAACTCCCTCAGATTTATATTTTGAATAGAGGTGATCTAAATTCTCAAACTTTGGAGAATTGATGGTGAAACCTAATGGCCCATATTTGGCATGTATTGTTTTTTTTATTGCCTTTAACTTTTTCGAGCTCTTTTAACCTCTTTGGACCCCGGATAATAAAATTCTTCAATTTTTTAGGCCTAATTTAACAGTGGCTTAGAATTCGCAAAGGCAAAAGGAACCTTTCGCAACCCTTCTCCGTTCTTTTAAAATACCACACAGTCTCACCAAACGGTTCTTATATGCACAACTTTCTTGTCAAATTTTATCGCGCTTGATTCGTTTTAAAGGACAGGATTGAAGTGAAAACACCCAACCAACATGTGATAAGACAAGAACAATAATCAAACAAATCCGTGCATGTGTGCAATAAAGGAAATCATGAGTCAAACATGTAGGAAGTAACACTTAATTACATCTTAATGACTCCAAACATTATAAAGCACAAAGATGACATGATATATTGTCACAAAACACTATCAAATAGTCACATGAAAAAATTGGAATGATGTTGTGACTCATTCATCCTAAGTGTTCATCCATAAAAGGTGAAACAAAATACAAAAATCTTTTTGGATTTTTCAAAATTTTTTTTATCAAAATAAAATCTTTTTGTATTTTTCAATTTAAAATAAAATAAAATAAAGCATACAAAATGATACATACTAGCAATAGGCAAATAATGTCATCATGAAAAACCTCCTATGCTAGTAAAGAAGTAAAACCTCAATCGTTAGGTGCGGAGGGGTTTTCCAAAGGTGGTGTCAACTTATGAAAAACCTCCAACAAATCTTGTGAAGTTTTGACCAAAAACTTAACTTGCTCACCTAGATGTGAAAACTCTCTCATGCCGTCTTCAGAGCATGTAAAGTATCATGTGTGGGTGCATGTGTGGCAGAAACACGTGTAGTAGCAAAACGTGACACATTACCCAACTCAAAGCAAAATTCCCTTAGGTGTCCTCTCCTCTTGCAATGGGAACAAACATAAATAGGCCTAGGAACATCTCTCTCAAAAACTCTAGGACTAACTCTCTTAATGGGCCTAGGTGGATTAATTTTCGGGCCATGTGAATCTATCACTAAAGTGGGAATCGTCTCGGGTGAGACAAAAGTAGAAGAAGCACTGTCATGACCTTTTCCTAGACCGTCAACTCTACCCATATCAGGATTAACAACCACCTTTTCAATATTCTTAGGTACGTTCTCACAATTGACTTTGACCTCCCTGGCACATTCGAGATCACTCTCGAGTTGGGATACACGTGCCATTAGACTAGACACCATGTCTATCAAATCACATTTTTCCTCACTTAAAACCTCCTTCTATCTCTCCAAATCTAACACTCGACGACTTAAATCCCTCTTATACTTCTTTGTTTTTAAGGTCCCGGTGTACAAATCTCTAAAGGCTTTTTGGAGCTCACTTTCATCTCCACTCTCTCTCATCACCACTAGAAACACTCGAGTCGTATGATGAATAAGCTTTTTGGTGTGTTGTTGTTGTAAAAGCGCTTCAATCAAAATCTTAATTACCTACAAATATATAACCAACTCAAGTGTAGAGTGGTAAGTAAGGATGTCAATCCTAATCTAATGTGTGAACATGCTAAATAAGAGAGGATTATGAATGTCATTCACTTGATCCCTTTTTTTTTTACTTTTGGGTTTTTCTAATTTTTTTTATGTTTTTCAAATATTAAAACAAGTAGGTGAGGTGAGGTGAATTAACTCTAAACTAATATAAGAGATGAAATTAACAAACTAACTAGTGTGCCAAATAAGAACTAAGTAATAAGAATTGAGATGAACTTAAATTTGAGAAATATTCAGGGAATGAAACTTAACCACCACTTTATCAATTAAATGTGTAATTATTCTAGTATACTAATTTTCCAAATATTAATTCATCTTATCAATTAATTCTCATCATTTGACAAAACAAACTAATATAATTTAGTTAATCTAATTTTCATTCCCACAACTCAATTGAATAATTGATTTAGAAGGATTATATCAATCACTCGCTAGACTAGATTCATATAATAAAATTTAATATAATCTAATTAGTGGGTCAAACTATCTCTAGTTTGAATCCACAAATTAAGAGTATATTAGATTTTAATCCTTTCTCAAGGATAGTTTACCATTTCTCAATGCATAAACTCAAGTAGGAATGAAAAGAAAAATTAACTAAATGAAACAAAGTAGACTAGATTAATTAATACATTCAATTAATTATATGGAGCTTTATTTCACTCCTTGAATGGAGTGATTAGCCAACCATAGTCACAATTCAATTATTAAAAATCTAATAAAACTTGCTAAAAAAATTAAAGAGAAAGATCGAAGAGATTCAAACAAACATATAGGAGAGAAGCAATTGCACTTATATTCAATCCAATCTTCACTCAAGTGTGTACAATTTTTCTCTACTATTTTTTTCTCTCTAGAATTCACTAATTTTTCTATCTTTATCCTCTAGCTTTCTCTCTCTAGTCTTCTCCTTTTTAAAAATCTCTCTCTTCCATTTAATAGTAGTCCATGGAGCTAGGGTATTTTTGGAAGGTTCATGGCGTTGGATAAAATGGGGAGAGGCTTTTGGAATATAGGTAGGGGTAATTTAGGAATTAGAAGGGAGCATGTGGTTATGGTGAGGTCATGGGGAAAGGTGTGGTGCGAGGATACAATCTGATTTGGTTAGGGGTTATTTTTGGAAGTGGCTTAAAGTTGGTAGTTGGGGGTATTTGGGTAAAATGGGTTGTAATTGGGATATAAGGCACATGGGATTATTGAGTTTGGCTTTGGTTTGTTTGGATTGGTAGCACATGATTTTGGCATTTATGGGAAATGGATGGAATGGGTCTTTGGAAAGGTATGGAGTCGGGTTTGGTTTGGATGGTGGTCGGGTGGAGCAAGGGTTGGAAAGTTGGTGCTGAGTTCGTCGACGCAGTGACCAGAGTAGAAGGGGGAAGAGGTGGACTGAGCTTGGGGGTTGAAGGGGGTCAGGCCGTCGGTGAGAGCGCCGCTAGAAGGTGAGAGAGAGAGAGGGGTCAGAGTGGTTTGAGGGTGCCGGCAAGGGTCTGATAGGGGATCACTGGGCTGGACAGGATCAGGCAGTTAGGCTTCGGCAAGGGGCTGTCGCCGTCGCTGGGGGCACCGAAGAAAGGGCTGGGATGCTATCGGAGGGTGAGTTTGTCGGAGCTGGGAATCGTACCGGAGGTGGGAGGCTAAGGGGGCAGTGGGTTAGGGATATAAGTGGTGATGGTGGATGATGAGAGAGAAGAGTGAAGGTTTGTTGAAAATGGAGGTAGAGGAGAGAGAGTATGGGTGTGGTGAGGAAGAAGGAGTGGCGTAGGATAGAGTGTGTGAAGGTGTAGGGAGTTAGGGTGAGGAGTGAGTGGGTTAGTTTAGGTGTGTGTTAGTGTGTATGGTATTGGGGGTATAAGTGAGTTATGTGTGTGTTTAATTTGTGATCCCTAAAAATAACAATAATTTAATCTAAAAAAAATTATAAATAAATCTAAAATAAAATCCTACTCTAAAAATAAAATAAAGACTCAATTAAAAATGAAACTAAAAAGAAAAAACAATAAAAATAAAAATAGAAAACTATTAAACTAAAAACCTAAAAAAAGTAAAATCTAACAAATCTAAAATAAATGAAATCCTATAAAAACTAATTCTAATAAAAACCTAAAGAATACTAAAAACTAAAAACTAATAAAAATCAAAATCAAATAAAATTATACTAATAAAATAAAATAAAACCTATAATATACTAAATAAATCTAAAATAAATCTTAAAAATAAAAATGACTAAATCTAAAAATCTAAAAAATGATAAAAAGACACAAACAAAATACACACAGGGTTTAGGATAGGTTTAGGTTAGGCTTAGGCTCGGGTAAGGTTACGGGGTTGGTAAATAGCTCCATAAAATGCGCATTTGCCTTGATATATAGCTTTTGACACCGCAAACGGACATTTGACCTACAAGATAAACATTTAAGCACATAAGACCCATATTGCCGAGAATTAGCAACTAAAGAACGTCTATTTGGGGTATAAATTGTACAATTTTGGGTTCTTATCACCCCCCCCCCCCCAAATCAGGCGTTGCTAGTCCTCGAGCAATAAGATAGAGAGAGAGAAAGATAAAAAACCCAAAGTATACCACTTTCGCGGGCACTTGCGATTGCACTTAGTATGTGCAACAAGCCTTTAAACCTATAGGTTTCCCTACAGGACGAGTTGTGTCTTGTGAGGGTTTGCAGGGAATATACCCACAAAATTCTTATTTGCAAAATGATTTATTAAAAGGCAGCCAATCTCTTATTAGACGTAGAATGATCCCACAATCCATCATGAAATAAATGATTTCAGAAATACAAGCTAGAATGTGAAAAAGTTAAGCTAAGTAAACACTCAAGGCACATCCTTCCTAGAACTCAACGTGTGTAGTGTGAATCAGTCAAAATGGGTCGAGTATCACAAGAGTAATTCCTAGATTACCTTTTCGAAATCAACGCTTCAACTTCAAATCTCACTGGATATAGCTCTCTTAAACGAACTCTCTAGATAAGGGTCAGTGTATCGCTCTTGTGTGTAAGGAGGTGAGTAAATGTAATCAAGTTCAAATGTCTCACACATATATAAAAAGAACGAACTATTAGAAAGAAAAATGATCTCATGAAAGAAATGCTAATCACTATAGTGAGAACGTCGAGTTATTCACCACGTTGACTATCATTTGCCCGAAAACCTAGGGGAATATATGGATGATTATGGGTGTGGGGAAATGAGATGGACAGAATATGATGATATGTGGTAGGATGGTGATGTATGGATGGATACTGAGTGATGGATGCGTAATGGATATGCGATGTGAAATGGACGAAAAAATGGATGCAATATAAGAGTGTATATACTTTAGGCACAAATATCTTTATTACACAAAAATTAACTACAACTCTCTTTTTCTTTTCTTTTTTCTCTTTTTTTTCCGATTTTTCTTTTCTTTTTCTATTTCTTTCCTTTTGCTATTTTCTATTTTTTCTTTTTTTTTTCAAACTAACAATGAAGACATTTACATTTGGAATCAACACTCTTTTTCTCAAAAAATGGTGATGGATGAAATGTGAATGGAGTGGGGAGTGTGTATGGATGATAAGGGAAATAAATGGGAAGGTAATGGGTGAGGTGAATGGTAAATGGTAAATGGTATGTGTATGGATGAGAATCTAGTATTCAGGACAAATTTCAAGACACATGTTTCTTACAACTCGAAAGTGATGTCATTCTCAGTGATCAAGCCAAAATTTAACGAATAATGAGATCATACAACAATTTAATGCAGACCCAAAGAAAGTTGAATCAACTTGTGACTCGGAGATTGCGTAAAACACTCTGAAAGGGTGAAAGTCACCAATATCACAAGCTAAAGTCTCTACTAGTGATACTTAAGGTTCTCTTCAGAATTGTAGTACTCCTCAACTCTAAACCGTAGTGACGTGATAAGTGCGCAAATTTTGTTGAGTCTAGAGATTCATAGTGCAAAATGCCTTGTTATGTATTACATAAGCTATTAGAAAAAATATTCTCTAGCTTGATTCCTAGACTTTTGAAAGATGGATGATTGAAAATTCACATCAATGAGTGAGATGAAAGAAACTGCCCGAAATTTTAAAAATCAGGTTTAAAAATCAAAATTTTTCAAAAAAGGTACAATTTTGATAAAATTCCCCACCCCCAAACAAAAAGGAACATCGTCCTCGATGTTAAGTGAAATGATTTTTAAAATTGAGAGCATAAGGTAGGAAAGAGATTACCAGAATGAACCGCTAATGAAGTGGAAAATATATCCAAGATGAAACCTAAATAAATGAGTGAGATAGCAAAATATGTACAAGTCTATAAGCATGATAGAACACCACCCCCAAACATGATAAGACTCATACTCAGAAAAAGCGGGTTGCCTCCCGGTAGAGCTAAGTTTAATGTCTTCAGCCAGATCGATGGGAACTCACCCAAAAAGATATGATAAATGAGGAGAGAATGGGGTGACAGAAAATTCAGGGGATAAGAATCACCCCCAAACAAGACTGAACAGTTAATCTTCTTAAATGGGGTCAACAAGGTCAATCTGTTCTACGTGAGTGGATCCTAGCTCCAAGAAGGGCTTCAGGTGTTGACCATTGACCTGAAAGAGGCTACCATCCTTGGGATTTTGCACGGTGATGGTGCCTTAAGGAGTAACTGACTCAACAATGAAGGGTCCAGACCACTTGATTTTCAATTTCCCGGGAAAGAGATGCAACCGAGAATTATGCAACAAAACTTTTTGACCAGGGTGGAATTCTTTGCGCATGATGCTTTGGTCATGGATCCCCTTCATCTTGTCCTTATACTTCTTAGATAAATCATAGGCATCATTTCTGATTTTATCCAATTCATTAAGTTACAGCTTCCTATGGACACCCGCCTCATCAATATCGAAATTAAGGGCTTTGACGGCCCAATAAGCATGATGTTCAAGCTCGACAGGAAGGTGACAAGTCTTGCCAAAAACCAAGCGATAAGGAGACATGCCAATTGGAGTCTTGTAAGCAGTACGATATGCCCACAATGCGTCGTTCAAGCGTAAGGACCAATCTTTCCTATTAGGATTGATGGTTTTTTCAAGAATTTGCTTAATCTCGTGGTTGGAGACCTCAACTTGACCACTAGTCTGTGGGTGGTAAGAGAGACCAACCTTATGGGTAACACCATACTTTTTAACAAGTTATTCAAAGACTCGATTACAAAAATGTTTACCCCCATCACTAATGATAGCTTTGGGGGTTCCAAAATGCGTGAAGACATGCTCTTTGAGAAATTGGACCACAACTTGATGGTCATTGGTGCGGCAGGCAATTGCTTCGATCCATTTGGAAACATAGTCAACAGTAACTAAAATATACTGAAAACCATGAGAGGCGGGAAATGGTCCCATGAAATTGATACCCCACACATCAAAAATTTCAACAATGAGGATGGGTGTGAGAGGTATCATATGACGATGAGAAAGACGCCCAGAGGGTTGGAAATTGTAACAAGCCTGGCAATATTGATGGGCATTGCCGCTTTGCAAAATTTTTGCGGCAGTTTTCTTTGAGACAAAGTGGCCTCCACAAGCACTATTGTGGCAAAAGGACAGAATACTGAGTTGTTCACATTCAGGAACACAACGCCGAATGACTTTATCGGGGCAATACTTCTAGAGAAATGGGTCATCCCAAGAGTAAAACTTCACATTTGCCATGAATTTGGATCGATCATGTTTCGACCAATGATTAGAAAGTTGATCGGTAATAAGAAAGTTGACAATATCAGCATACCAAGGCGAGGTGGAGATGGAAAAAATTTGTTCATCGGGAAATGACTCAGAAATGGGAACATGATCACAGTCAGACGTGAAAGTAATGTGAGAGAGATGGTCAGCAACAACATTTTCACAACCTTTCTTATCGCGAATTTCAAGGTTAAACTCTTGGAGTAAGAGAATTCATCGTATCAATCGTGGTTTGGAATCCTTCTTACGAAGAAGGTGCTTAAGAGCAGCATGGTCAGTATACACGATGATAGGGGAACCTATGAAATATGAGCAAAATTTATCAAGAGCAATCACAATCGCTAACAACTTCTTTTCGGTGGTCGTGTAATGAAGCTGAGCATCATGTAGGGTTTTTCCTAGCATACGAGATGACATGTGGGTGCTTGTCAACTTTCTGGCGAAGCACGTCACCAAGTGAAAAATCAGAAGCATCACACATGAGATCAAAGGGAAGAGACCAATTGGGAGGTTGCATGATAGGAGCAGAACTGAGGTCAACTTTTAGGCGCTCAAAGGCTGAAACACATGCTTCATTAAAGATGAAAGGGACATCTTTGGATAAAAGGGTTGTCAAAGGTCGCACGATTTTAGAAAAGTCCTTAATGAAGCGCCGATAGAAGCTCGCATGTCCTAAGAAGGAGAGAATGTCCTTAACAGTCTTAAGAATGGGGAGTGAGGAAATCAAGTCGACTTTTGCTTTATCAACCTCACTACCGGAGCTGGAGACAACAAGACCTAAAATAATACCCTTTTTTACCATGAAATGGCATTTTTCCCAATTGAGGACCAACTTCTTTTCTTGACAATGCTGAAGGACCATAGTGAGGTGAGATAGGCATTGTTCAAAGGATGAACCAAACACAGAAAAATCGTCCATAAAGACTTCGAGAAATGTCACTGAAAATACTAGTCATACACCTTTGAAAAGTTGCAGGTGCATTGCAAAGGTTAGAGGGCATACGAGAGTACGCAAATGTGCCAAATAGACAAGTAAAGGTAGTTTTTTCTTGGTCTTTAGGGGCAATGGGAATTTGGTTATACCCTAAATATTCATCAAGGAAGCAGTATGTAACACCCCGTATTTTTGGTACATTTAAAATTTAATTAATTCGGATATTCTAAATTACTAGTGTGTTGTAATTTAATGAATTAATTATGATAGAATAATGTACAAATATTAATCTGGGATTGAATGGTTAATATTTAGGGAAAATTTATTTACTAAGTGAATAGTAATAATGTAATTTCGTCGTTTCGAGTATTAATGACGAGGTATGTACTTATCACATCCGAAAGTCGGTATAGACTATATTGGGCGGGGGATAAGTATTTTTACAAATTAATTCGGATGCAAATTCTGAGTGTACAGTTGAGTCCGGATGGGCCGAGATAGTCGGAAAAGTGTACCCGGGGGTAGTAAACGGGTCACGGGACGTTTTTAGACATAGTCGGGCCCACTCGGGGGCATTTTGGTCACTTGGGCTTGGCCCATTAGTCGAAAAACGGGAATTGAATAATTAAACTAATAAAAAGAAATAAGGGCATGGCTGAGCTTAATTAGAAAAAGGAATTAAAGGGTTAGGAAACCCTAGCAGCAGCCAAAGACATTTTGGGGATCTCAAAGAACCAACAAGGTCATCTTCAACCTTGGAATCCATCGCAAATTCAGACACTACGAAACCTAAGGCAAGTGAATAACTTGCAATAGCATTAAATCTGTCTTTCAATTCATATTTGCGTGATGTAATGAATTAAAATTCATTTTGGGGTTTCATGGCATAAACATGGGGTTTTGATAATACAAAAGAAAACATGAATCTGATTTGCCCGAATTTATGAAGAGTTATGTAAAATCTGATATTGGAATATTGATGTGTATCTGTTAGAATGATATCCAGATAAATTAGAACGAATTTGATGAAGAAATTTGGAGTAAAAAAATGCGTTTAAGGAAAAAGATGGATTTTTCCCCAAAATTATAAATCAATAGTTTATGGACGAATTGATGATGGTTGTGGACTTTCTGGGGAATCCTAATAAGGTTTCTAATATGTACTGGTGTTAAAAAGGCTTAAAATTCATGCTAGCAGAGATTAAGGTTTAAGTCCATGGCTGCCCTGTCTTCGCGAAGAAGACGAAGACCTGTTCGATCGATCGATCGACGGTCTGGGGTCGATCGATCGACGGTCGCCAGATTTTGGCAGTTTCTCCATTTAGTTATATAAGAGGGGAAAATCATATAAAAATCTTATGAAATTAATTATTGAGAAATTAAATACATGAGAGTAAATCTAATTAATTGTAAATAAATTAATTAGGGTTTGAGGCTAATAAATTAGAGTCGGGAATTTTGACTCGGGTAAATTTATTTTGGGCTATGAGAGTAAGTCCAAATTTATGGTGGGGGCGACACCAAAAATAACTTAATTAATTAAGGTGAAATTTAATTAATATTTAGAGTTGGACCGTAAACTCTTAATAATTTTGATAGGCTTATGTTACGGATTTAGCGAACGGTATAGCCGGGACTTTTATATTTATATATACAGAGGCGATAGTATATATATATATGGTGTGCACAATTTATATCAGTGATTAGATATTTTATACTATGGTGCTATAGGGGGAGGTTGCGCGTAGTGGATGAATCCCCTAGCTTGAGGAGTAGGGTGAGTATATTCCCGAGGTCATAGCGTCCGTTATATGGGTGAGGGACATCTCACTTTCAGGGAAGGAATATGACCGCCTCCAATTATTTATTTTTATCAAGTTGGTGTGAAAATTCTGACTTTGGATATCTAGGCTATGTGATTGTACCTAGTGGGATAACACTTTATAGAATTTACATTCCGGGAGTATTTTGCTCGGGAGGATGCAAGTTGTTATATATATTACAGTATGATTGTGAATGCTGAAATATGATTATAAGTATATAATTAGATAATTAATTATATACGGGTTATTAATGAAAAGTGAGTTATTTCACATGTATAACAAGTGTAGAAGTTATATGAATATAAAAAGGGAAATGATTTAGTTAAGTTGATGTTACTAATAACTTAAAAATCATAAACACTACATACTCAGTTAGAGTAGGGTGGGTATAAAGGAACTTTGTTAATTATCTAGTCATGAGATGAATAACAAGGTAATTTAATTAAAGCGTTAGTAGTGTATATTAGAGGAGGGGCAAGGAAGTTCTCAAGAGAGTGCGATACTAACTAAAATATGAAGAGCATGCATATTTATTTATTACTACAAGTTAATCATTTGTTAAATGTTTTTCAAATGTTTTTGGGTACTAACCCTTGCTATAAAAACTTTTAAAAACCCTTTTAGGTGTCCAACCACAGGGACGCCAGCCTTGACTATATTCCAGGGATCCGTTGCTGCAACATATGTGGATGTTGCGGGGCTTTGATAGACGCCTCATTCTTCATTCTTAATGTAGAAATTCATGATTAGTTATTCGATCATGTTGCTCACATTCCATTTTATTTATAGTAGACTTGTTGGGAGTTCATTCTTGTCTTTACGGGATTTATTATTTGGATCGATGGTTTATTCGGTTAATTACTTTTACTTGTGGATGATTATTTCAGTTATCTGTGATTGTTATATCGTTTTATTATCCGCATGGGTTTTTGTTTAAATAATGAAAGATAAAAATTGGCACCAGTCTATTTTTCTCACTTAGGTGGTTAGTAATTTAATAAGACGACAGTAATGCTAAGAATGGACGAAATGAGAAACCTGTTCTAACTTGATTTAGGACTGATCACCCGATATTAATTAGGCGGGGTGTCACAGATGGTATCAGAGCATCAGGTTCTAGTTTCCTTAGGATCTGTGCGGCTTTCTACGTTTCAGCGTAGCGTTCGGTTGTTATAGAGCCCTATTATTAGGACTGTTGATTATATTTTCCACTTGTGAGATATCGTATTCCTGCTATTAGTTTTTGTATAAATTGTGTACTTATACAATTCAATATATTTCAGATGCCACCAAAGAGACAGAGAGCGGAGAGGGCTGAGGCTAGAGATGAGGTGAGGGAGGCTCGCCAGGAGCCACAGATACCGCCCCCACCGCCCCCACCCGAGTTGATTTCTACCACTCAGGTGGCAGTGATAGTGGCCCAAGCGGTCGAGACAGCGATGCGAGCTATGGCAGCTCATTTTCCACATCCCCAGGCACCGCCTCCATTGGCTCCAGCAGTTCAGGCTCCAGTGGGGCCACCATCTTGGCAGCGAGTGAGGGAGACCTTTCAGAAGGGTCACCCACCTAAGTTTCGAGGTGGCACCAATGTGGTCGAGGCTTGTGACTGGAAGAAGAACATTCAGCGCCATCTGCGCATGTTAGAGGGTACAGAGGTGCAGAAACAGATGCTGGCTACCTTTCGTCTGTCGGGGGCAGCCTTACAGTGGTGGGAGTCCGTAACCACCGCTGAGGAGCGGGATTTGATGCCGATTTCTGAATTCTGGGTGCGGTTTGACCGCAAGTACTTCCCTCCAGCAGTAGAGTCTGAGATGAGAAAGAAATTCAGCGAGTCGGTATAGGGTGACAGGTCAGTGGCAGAATATGAGGAGGAGTTCACCCGTTTGGCAAACTTTGTGCCAAATGAGGTGAGCGATGAGGAGCGGAAGAAGTTAAAGTTCATGGATGGCCTAGCCTGGAGAATCAGGCAGCACTTGATTGGAAATCCGGCGTTAGTGACTTATACAGATGTCGTTAATGCCGCACTTGTACATTGCCAGGATCATCGTTTCCATGCTAAGGGGAACAAGAAGGCAGGTGAGCTGAGCCAGCAGGGCAAGGCGGTTACTAGTAGTGAGACAAGTGGCACACAGCAGCAGGTTATCATTCAGCAAGGGAATCAGGCTAAGAAGTTTAAGCCTCGTGGGTTCCGACCGGGAGGACAGGGGTTCAGGCAGGGGCAACCAGGCCCTAATCAGCAACAGCAGGTTCCTCAGGGCCGTCAAGGCCAAGGGAATAACGGGCGAGGCCAACCGAGCCAGCAATGTCAAGGCCAGCAGGGCCAACGACATGGTGACGACCAGAAACGCTGTTTTGCCTGTGGCCAGCCAGGACACTTCAGGAGGGAGTGCCCGCAGAGGGGCAGAGGCCAGCAGCAGGGTGCCCAGCAGGGGCAACAGGGTCAGATGCCGCCAGCAGCACCAGCCCCACCCGCCCCACATCAGCAGGGGAAGATGCACTACGGACGTGTGTACAACGTTCGGGATGTTCCCAATCCTCCAGCACAGCAGGCGCCGCCAGCGGTTGAGGGCATGTTTTTCATTCATGGTCATGAGGGTAGCATTCTTTTTGACATGGGAGCATCACATTCATTCATTAAATCTAATTTTGCTAAACGGGATGGGTTATTAGAGACAACGGGTAGCCTCTGTATGAGTGTAGAGTCACCAGTAGGCAGCGGGGCTTTGATTCGCTCGATTTGTCGAGGAGTAGACATTTTGATTGGGAGGCTTAGTTTAGCAGCAGACCTCTTAGTGTTAGATATGGAGGGGTATGATGTCATCTCGGGGAATGGATTGGTTGGCAGGTTACCGGGCTATGGTGGATTGTTATGAGAGGACAATCGTGTTCTCCATTCCGGGACGGGAGATGTTCCTGATAGCAATGCCGCTTCCTGAGGGAGGGTCGCGCACTCACTTATACTACATTGAGGAGGAAACCTCACAGGAGGTGGTAGTTCCTTTAGACTCTATTCCTGTAGTGAGGGACTTTGAGGATGTATTCTAGGAGATACCAGGATTACCACCCAGTAGAGAAATTGAATTTGTTATCGATTTGGCACCGGGGACGAGGCCGATTGCTCGGGCACCTTACCGAATGGCTCCTTCAGAAATGCGGGAATTGAGGGAACAGATTCAGCAACTACTGGGTCAGGGTTTTATTCGACGGAGTACATCGTCGTGGGGTGCGCCGATGTTGTTTGTGAAGAAGCGAGATGGTTCACTCCGCTTGTCCGTGGATTATAGGGAGCTGAACAAGGTGACGATACGGAATAAATATCCGTTGCCTCGGATTGATGATTTATTTGACCAATTGAGAGGGGCGTCTTACTTCTCCAAGGTCGACTTGAGGTCAGGGTATCATCAACTGCGTATCCGAGAGGGGGATGTTCCTAAGACCGCTTTCTTGTCGCGGTATGGATCATATGAGTTCAGGGTGATGCCCTTCGGGCTCACCAATGCACCAGCAGTGTTCATGGACCTCATGAACAGGGTTTTCAGGGAGTACTTAGATCAGTTTGTCATCGTGTTCATTGATGACATCCTAATCTACTCGCGCACCGAGGAGGAGCACGCAAAGCATTTGCGCATGGTTTTACATACACTGAGGGATCATCAGCTCTATGCCAAATTAGGGAAGTGTGGATTCTGGCTACGGGAGGTACAGTTCCTTGGTCACATCGTGTCAGATCAGGGTATTGCAGTGGATCCGAATAAGGTGTCGGTGGTGAGGGAGTGGGGACAGCCCATGACACCGACCGAGGTGCGCAGTTTTCTGGGTTTGGCCGGTTACTACAGGCGATTCATTAAGGGATTCTCTAAAATTGCAGGACCTTTGACGAATCTGACTCGGAAAGGGGTACCTTTCAAGTGGGATGATAGTTGTCAATTAGCGTTCGAAGAGCTAAAGGACAAGTTGACATCTGCACCCGTGCTTGCATTGCCAAAGGGAGGGCTAGAGTATCGGGTTTACACAGACGCATCCTTATGGGGTCTTGGGGGTGTGCTCCAGCAGGAGGAAAGGGCTATAGCTTATGCTTCCAGGAAACTAAAGCCCCACGAGAGGAATTACCCCACTCACGACCTAGAGTTGGCAGCGGTCGTTTTTGCTTTGAGGATATGGAGGCATTATCTTCTAGGAGAGCAGCTTACTCTATTCACGGATCACAAGTCACTTCAGTATCTCTTCACACAGAAGGATCTGAATATGAGGCAGAGGCGGTGGCTAGAATTCATGAAGGACTACCAGTTTGATATTCAGTATCATCCTGGTAAGGCCAATGTGGTAGCAGACGCATTGAGCCGAAGGCTGACTGGGGAGATATCAGAGGTATGGAAAGCGAAGTGGAGAGAGCTTCAATATGAGGATGACGTAGCCAAGGCTTGCATGTCAGCTTTATCCATCACAACCGAGATCATTATGCGAGTTGTGAAGGCTCAGGCAGAGGATCAGATTTGCCGGGATAGGGTGGGCCAGTTGTTAGCTGAGGGAGCAGAGGGTTACTCGATTAGCTCAGAAGGAGGCCTACGCTTTAATGGGAGGTTAATAGTGCCAGAGGATGAGGATTTGAGGCACGCTGTTATGACAGAATCCCATGGTTAGAAATTTGCGGTACATCCCGGTGGGGATAAAATGTACCAAGATATGAGGAGGCAGTATTGGTGGGCAGGGATGAAACGGGACATAGCGGAGTTTGTTTCGAAATGTGCCACGTGTCAGCTTGTGAAAGTTGACCACCAGAGACCATCAGGGATGCTACAGCCGTTAGAAATTCCCGTGTGGAAGTGGGAGAGCATCTCCATGGACTTCATCACAGGGTTACCTGTATCGCAGAGGGGTCACGAATCCATATGGGTTATTGTGGATCGGTTGACTAAGGTGGCCCACTTTTTGTCGGTACGCACATACTTCGAGACGATGTGTTATGCACAGCTATTCATAGCAGAGATTGTTAAGCTGCATGGAGTACCTATAAATATTGTATCCGATCGAGACAAAATCTTTGTCGCCCACTTTTGGCAGAGCTTTCAGGAGGCAATGGGCACGGAGTTGCACTTGAGTACAGCGTATCACCCACAAACTGACGGACAGACTGAGAGAGTTAACCAGATGCTGGAAGACATGCTCAGAATGTGCATTTTGGACTTCGGGGGAGGATGGGAGAAATATCTCCCTTTGGTAGAGTTTGCGTATAACAACTCTTACCAATTCACGATTGGCATGGCACCGTTTGAGGCACTGTACGGGAGACCTTATCGTTCACCCGTTTGTTGGTTAGCGGTGGGGGACAACAAACTCTTGGGGCCGGAGATTGTTCAGGAGACATCTGCCAAGATAGAGTTGATTCGAGGAAGAATTCGGATAGCTCAGGACAGGCAAAAGAGTTATGCTGATGCTTCTCGAAGACATGTGGAGCTAGAAGTTAGGGACCAGGTTTTAGTCCGGGTAACCCCAATGAAAGGGGTGATGAGGTTCGGCAAGAAGGGTAAGTTAGCACCGCGATACGTAGGACCTTTCCCTATTATTGAGAGGGTGGGACCGGTGGCGTATAAGCTTGGGTTACCAGAACATCTTCAGCGGATACACGATGTATTCCATGTGGCATCGCTGAAGAAATATCGAAGGAGCGAGAGAGCCTTTTGGGACATTCCACTCGAGGAGATCGACTTACAGCCAGAAATCTCATATGAGGAGAGGCCAGTAGCAATTCTGGATCATAGTGAGCGGAAATTACGATCCAAGGTTGTTCCATTGGTTAGAGTACAGTGGGGTCATCACAATATTGACGAGTCTACCTGGGAGCGAGAAGAGGATATGCGGGAACAATATCCAGAGCTTTTCAACGCAGGTACGATCTAATTTCGGGGACGAAATTCCTTTATAAGGGGGGGAGTATGTAACACCCCGTATTTTTGGTACATTTAAAATTTAATTAATTCGGATATTCTAAATTACTAGTGTGTTGTAATTTAATGAATTAATTATGATAGAATAATATACAAATATTAATCTAGGATTGAATGGTTAATATTTAGGGAAAATTTATTTACTAAGTGAATAATAATAATGTAATTTCGTCGTTTCGAGTATTAATGACGAGGTATGTACTTATCACATCCGGAAGTCGGTATAGACTATATTGGGTGGGGGATAAGTATTTTTACAAATTAATTCGGATGCAAATTCTGAGTGTACAGTTGAGTCCGGATGGGCCGAGATAGTCGGAAAAGTGTACCCGAGGGTAGTAAACGGGTCACGGGACGTTTTTAGACATAGTCGGGCTCACTCCGGGGCATTCTGGTCACTTGGGCTTGGCCCATTAGTCGAAAAACGGGAATTGAATAATTAAATTAATAAAAAGAAATAAGGGCATGGCTGAGCTTAATTAGAAAAATGAATTAAAGGGTTAGGAAACCCTAGCAGCAACCAAAGCCATTTTGGGGATCTCAAAGAACCAACAAGGTCATCTTCAACCTTGGAATCCATCACAAATTCAGACACTACGAAACCTAAGGCAAGTGAATAACTTGCAATAGCATTAAATCTATCTTTCAATTCATATTTGCGTGATGTAATGAATTAAAATTCGTTTTGGGGTTTCATGGCATAAACATGGGGTTTTGATAATACAAAAGAAAACGTGAATCTGATTTGTCCGAATTTATGAAGAGTTATGTAAAATCTGATATTGGAATATTGATGTGTATCTGTTAGAATGATATCCAGATAAATTAGAACGAATTTGATGAAGAAATTTGGAGTAAAAAAATGCGTTTAAGGAAAAAGATGGATTTTTCCCCAAAATTATAAATCAGTAGTTTATGGACGAATTGATGATGGTTGTGGACTTTCTGGGGAATCCTAATAAGGTTTCTAATATGTACTGGTGTTAAAAAGGCTTAAAATTCATGTTAGCAGAGATTAGGGTTTAAGAAATTCCGTCCATGGCCACCCTGTCTTCGCGAAGAAGACGAAGACCTGTTTGATCGATTGATCGACGGTCTGGGGTCGATCGATCGACGGTCGCCAGATTTTGGCAGTTTCGCCAGTTAGTTATATAAGAGGGGAAAATCATATAAAAATCTTATGAAATTAATTATTGAGAAATTAAATACATGAGAGTAAATCTAATTAATTGTAGATAAATTAATTAGGGTTTGAGGCTAATAAATTAGAGTCGGGAATTTTGACTCGGGTAAATTTATTTTGGGCTACGAGAGTAAGTCCAAATTTATGGTGGGGGCGACACCAAAAATAACTTAATTAATTAAGGTGAAATTTAATTAATATTTAGAGTTGGACCGTAAACTCTTAATAATTTTGATAGGCTTATGTTACGGATTTAGCGAACGGTATAGCCGGGACTTTTATATTTATATATACAGAGGCGATAGTATATATATATGGTGTGCACAATTTATATCATTGATTAGATATTTTATACTATGGTGCTATAGGGGGAGGTTGCGCGTAGTGGATGAATCCCCTAGCTTGAGGAGTAGGGTGAGTATATTCCCGAGGTCATAGCGTCCGTTATATGGGTGAGGGACATCTCACTTTCAGGGAAGGAATATGACCGCCTCCAATTATTTATTTTTATCAAGTTGGTGTGAAAATTCTGACTTGGCATATCTAGGCTATGTGATTTGTACCTAGTGGGATAACACTTTATAGAATTTACATTCCGGGAGTATTTTGCTCGGGAGGATGCAAGTTGTTATATATATTACAGTATGATTGTGAATGCTGAAATATGATTATAAGTATATAATTAGATAATTAATTATATACGGGTTATTAATGAAAAGTGAGTTATTTCACATGTATAACAAGTGTAGAAGTTATATGAATATAAAAAGGGAAATGATTTAGTTAAGTTGATGTTATTAATAACTTAAAAATCATAAACACTACATACTCAGTTAGAGTAGGGTGGGTATAAAGGAACTTTGTTAATTATCTAGTCATGAGATGAATAACTAGATAATTTAATTAAAGCGTTAGTAGCGTATATTAGAGGAGGGGCAAGGAAGTTCTCAAGAGAGTGCGATACTAACTAAAATATGAAGAGCATGCATATTTATTTATTACTGCAAGTTAATCATTTGTTAAATGTTTTTCAAATGTTTTTGGGTACTAACCCTTGCTATAAAAACTTTTAAAAACCCTTTTAGGTGTCCAACCACAGGGACGCCAGCCTTGACTATATTCCAGGGATCCGTTGCTGCAGCATATGTGGATATTGCGGGGCTTTGATAGACGCCTCATTCTTCATTCTTAATGTAGAAATTCATGATTAGTTATTCGAGCATGTTGCTCACATTCCATTTTATTTATAGTAGACTTGTTGGGAGTTCATTCTTGTCTTTACGGGATTTATTATTTGGACCGATGGTTTATTCGGTTAATTACTTTTACTTGTGGATGATTATTTCAGTTATCTGTGATTGTTATATTGTTTTATTATCCGCATGGGTTTTTGTTTAAATAATGAAAGATAAAAATTGGCACCAGTCTATTTTTCTCACTTAGGTGGTTAGTAATTTAATAAGACGACAGTGATGCTAAGAATGGACCAAATGAGAAACCTGTTCTAACTTGATTTAGGAATGATCACCCGGGATTAATTAGGTGGGGTGTCACACAGTAGTAAGCATGTCCTGCCAAGCGTTCAAGCATCTGGTCAAAGTATGGGAGAGGGAAGTGGTCTTTGCGAGTCACAACATTGAGCTTTCGATAATCAATACAAACACGCCAGCCGATTTGTATGCGGGTAGGCACAAGCTCATCGTCACTATTTTTGACAACAGTGACTCCAAAATGTTTAGGCACCACATGAATGGGACTGACCCATTTGCTGTCTAAAATGGGGTAGATAATACCAGCATCAAGAAATTTTAAATTTTAACTCGAACGACCTATTTCATTGCCGGGTTGAGTCGGCGTTGTGGCTCACGAGAAGTCTTGGCATTCTCCTCTAAATGAATGCGATGGCTACAGACATTGGGGCTGACACCTTGAATGTCGAAAATGGTCCACCCTAAAGCAGTGCTATGTTGAGTGAGTGTGTGGACCAATTGCTCTTCTTGATCCGGTGTCAAGTTAGAAGCAATAATGACGGGGTGATGTTGGTTTGGGACTAAGAAAGTATATTTCAACTCAGCAGGTAATGGCTTAAGCTCCAAACTAGGTGGTGGCGCAGGAGAGGCATCGGACTCAGACGCATAAACAGAGTCCGGGAGAATATCGGGACAGGGGTGGACTGGGTGATCCACAGAAAAAGGAGTATCGACAAGGAGAGGCTCAAATGGAGGAGGCCAAGTGGAAGTGTCCAGCAGTGGTGTAGAATCCAATAAGGCATTGACCTCGGAGATGGAGGACTCAATGTTAAAGTCAGACCCAGAGTGAGCCAAACATTGGTGGATAGGATCTTTTGAGTAGGTGGTATCCAACATCTCTTGAACTAAGGAGTCAATCATGCAAACCTCATCAATAGAATCAACATCGGCCTTTTTTTGCATGAGGTGGAAAATATTGACTTCGACGGTCATATTGCCAAAAGAAAGATTCATTGACCCATCTCGATAATTGATGATGGCATTGGAAGTTGCCAAAAAGGGACGAGCCAAAATGATAGGAATATTGGTTGGGTCGGGAGCAGGAGTGTTTAAGATGATGAAATCCACAGGGTAGTAAAAGTTAGACTCTTTCACCAAAACATCTTCAACGATTCCTTTAGGCACTTTCATAGAACGGTCTGCAAGTTGAAGAGTGACCCGTGTAGGTTTCATGTTTTGTAAACCTAACTCAAGGTAGAGAGAGTAAGGTAGAAAATTAACACTAGCTCTAAGATTAAGCAAAGCCCGAGTAGAGTACTTATCTCCTAACATGCAAGAGACAGTGGCACGACCAGGGTCTTTATATTTCACAATACCATTCTCATGGATAAGGGACGTGGCTTGCTCAGTGGCAAAGGCATCACGAGGCACATTCGTCCGTCACTTGACAGTGCACAAGTCCTTCAAGAATTTGGCATATGAGGGAACTTGTTAAATCTCGGTGAGGAATGGAATGTTTATGTGAACATTCTGAAGAACTTTCTTGATCTCATCAAATTGTTGAGCTTTCGTTGGTGGGGCCAACCTATGAGGGAAGGGGGATTTAGGGACAAAAGCAGTGGTGGCCTCAGTAGGTTTAGAGGCATTCTTGTCGATGGATTTATGGGCAGGTTGGACCTTAGGGAGTGGTTCTAATGGGCAATTCTGGGTGGGTGGGATTGGAACATCAAAGGGATCATCAACACCATTGTCGACCTGTTTATCGGATCGTAGAGTACTCACCGCTTTCATGTCCGCTTGGTATGTGGGTGGAGTGGAAGTGGATCCAACCTCATAAGTTGACTCCTTTCCATTCCCCTTAGGGTTAGGGATGGGTTGACTCAGAAAATAACCTTTCTCTCGCTCGGACTCAAACTGATTAAGATATTGCTCAAGCCTTTGGATGGCTTGAGTCTGTGCTTGCGTGGTTTGTTGTTGAGTCGAGATAAATTGAGTGAGAAGATTCTCGATAGATGAGGTGGATGATTAGGGTGGAGGGGCATAAGGGGGTTGGGGGACCAACTCTCTATTAGAACTAAGAGGCTATGAATACTCGTAGGTGTAATACCCCACATTTTTTATGATTTAAATTATTAAGGGATTTTTATTACAGCGGGATTAATTAAATTTAAATGTGAAGAATTAAATTGTTAATTAATCCGAATCTAATAAAATTAAATATTAACTAGCGTGCTAAGGGTTAATACTTATTAGTTTAATATTACTATGCGATATGTAATATGGAACTATACACTTTGATAAATTGTCAAGAGATAATAATACGACAATTTAGTGAATTAAGTCAGACGCGCGTGTGAGCCGTATCGGGACTAAATTGATGGAATAAATATATCAATTATTTTTAGTAACTCGTATGATGATTTGAAGTGTATCGTTGAGTCCAAAAGGGTTGAGATAGTCAAAATAGTATACTCGGGTGTTTAGTTTGGATCCCGGGGTAATTTTAGGCCTAACCGGCACCCAAAAAGGGCATTATGGTAAATTGGATTTTTAGGCCTAATAAATGGACGAAAATTAGGAGTTAATTTATTAGCTAAAAACAATTGTATTAGGGTTAGAAAGCTACAGAAAGAAGCAACGGCCATAGGAAGGGTGAGGGAAAGCTTTTGCCAAGAGAAGAGGGCTAAATCGACATCACCTTGCACAACCATCACCACCACCGTGTAGATCGGGATGAGGGGAACACACCCATACCAACAACATCCAGAAATCAGACTACTCACTCAAGGCAAGTGTTTATAACTTGTTGTATTTCAGTATTGATTTGATTCATGTTAGTGTAGGATTGTTTGGATCATGTTATAGGTTATAAAAATGGTGAAATTGAGAAATTTGAAGGTGTAAATAAATTCTGTGATTTATTAGATTGAAACCCTTAATGTATGTAGATCAAATCTGGAAATTATGGCTTCTTGAACATGTATTGGAAGAACTAGGGTTTTGATAAATTTAAATTGGGGATTTCACGTTTTATGAATGATTCGTAATGAATTGATGATTCTAGGATGTTAGAATTCATATGTTATTGATGGGGTTCGATGTAGAACTGTTTATTTGGAGTTTGGAGTGTTGAATGAGAAGATTTGAGGTTAAAAATGGTGGAAAACGTTGGAAAATCTGGGCAGGGGACGAACAGCGAATTCTCACGCGAAGTTGCTCGAAGTCATTCGAGCGAGATTGCAATCTCGCGCGAAGTAGTTCGAGCGACATGTGGCAGTCATTCAAACAACTTGCCATCTCGTTCAAAGAGACAGAGTGAAGTTTTGATAATTTCTTTTAGGGCCCAGTTTTGAGTTTATTAGTTCAGAAATGAGAAATATATGTTCTAATAATAAACTTAAGTAAGGCAGAATTTCAGAAGAAGTATGAGGAGCTAAATATTTTAATGAATTAGGTACGGAGAGAATATACTATAGAGATCTCAAGAGGGAGAATAACCCAATAACTATTATGGAATGTTGAAATCAAAATGTGTAAGAGAAGCATATATGTAGGTGAGGGAAATACATATTTATTATAATAGGACGTGTGTATGCCTATTATGTATTATTATTATTAAAGGCACCAATGGGTGGTAACCCGGGGGTACAAAAATGTATTGTAAGTGTACTAATGGGTGATAACCCGGGGGTACAAGATTATTTAAATAAGTGTACTAAAGGGCGATAACCCGAGGGTACAATATGTTGATTAGGTGCACTAATGGGATATAGCCCGGGGGTGCAGTATCATGTTATATATTTATATATAGGGTAGATGTGAGTATATGTATATATGTATGAGAGTTGTGAATCAATCTAATGTGTATAATAATGAATGTGGGTATGAAAACTTGTTAAGAGAATTTTAATCGTATACTTGAATTATTATGAAAATGGAAAATGTATTAATTAGCTTTTCGTCATAGGCTAATTGGATAACGTATTGTATGGGCGATACGGTTTTACTAATAGTGAGAGTAAATACTATCAGGATGGATTCAGACTAGTTATATTGGGAGGTATAGCTAAGGAGAAAATTTAGATACGCGTTAGGCGTGCACAATATAAGAGAGGTGAGAATCTCAAGAGAGAGTTCGAACTATCATGTACTTGATACTTGCTTTACTGCAAATTTTAAATACTTGCTTAAACAAATATTTTTACACATCGGGCTCTGACCCATTTCTTGCATCTTCTCTCTCTCTTGCTATATATATGTATTATATCAGGTGCTCAGCCACAGGGACATCAGGCTTAGAGTTTCGGATTGCGTGGCATGCTGTAGCTGTTGTGGGAGATGCAAGACTTTGTTTAGACGCTTCGATTATTTCATTCCTATTCATTATGACATTTTCATTAGGGAATGTGTCGCCCCTTATTTAGACAATTTTAGTGATTATATTACTCTATTTCTCGTTCATTTTCATTTGGATTAATGGCTACTATTGTTTTGGTTTAGAGTTTTGAACTGGGATGTTTTATCCAGTCTTATTTATTTCAGCATGCGATTCTGATTCAGTATTTGTACTAATTAATTGTGCGTGGATGATTTACATTAAATAATTTGGTTTGGTAAATAAATGGTTTTTAATTAATAAGAAAAAAATGTTTTGACACTTAGATTAATCATATTAGGTGATTAAATAAGTTATTGCGTTTTCGACAGTGATGCTAAGAATAATCCAACCGAACATTCTATTTTAATTTTTATAAAGGACTGATCACCCGATATTTAATTGGGCGGGGTGTCACAGGTGGTATCCGAGCATCAGGTTCTAGTGTCCATTAGGATCTGTACAGCTTACTATGTTTTCAGCTTTGCGTTGTTTTGATATAGAGCCCTATTTTTAGGACTGTTGTGTTCTTATATTTTGCGGTTACGTCTTCAGCTATTTGAGATTTTGAAATAACTATGGACTAATAATATTCTTTCTCATCTCAGATGCCTCCTCTAAGTGCACTAAGAGACCGTCAGACCCAGTCAGAACAGCCGGCCATACAGGCTCAGGGGATAATGAATGCAATAGAAGTTGCCGCGATAATTGCACAAGCGGTAAATGCAACCTTAGCGGTGGTGCAGCAGGCCCCACCCTAGGTTCAGGCAGTGGCCCCAGTTCCAGTGCATAGTTAGAGAGTCCTTTCAGAGGGCTTGTCCCCCAGAGTTCTTGGGCAGTTCAGATGTGGTTACCACGAGTCAGTGGAAGAAGGACATACAGCGGCATCTTTGCATGTATGAGTGCACAGAGGTTCAAAGGCAAATTTTGGCTACCTTCAAGCTGAGAGGGCCAGCCTTACAGTGGTGGGAGTCCACTATTACTACCGAGGAGCGAGATTTGATGACTATCAGTGATTTCTAGGTGCGGTTTGACCGCAAGTATTTTCCTTCCACCGTCCAGACTGAGATGAGACGAAAAATTTTAGACCTCACCCAGGAAGGGAAGACCGTTGCGGAATACAAGGAAGAGTTTACACGATTGATAAACATGGTACCGGAGGAGGTGTCTACTAAGGAGAAGCGCATTCAGATGTTCATGGATGGCTTGACTTGGAAGATACGACAACATTTATTGGGTAACCTTTCCCTACACTCATATACCGACGTTCTGAATGCATCCTTATTGCATTGTCAGGACAATCGCTTTCATGCTAAGGGAAGCAAGCGAGGGGGAGAGCCCATCTAGTTGGGAAATACAGGGGGAGGTAATGCCAGTGGAGTACCAGTTGAGCAGAGTCAGAGGCAGGGTCCCCAGCAGGGGGAGTGTGCTAAGAGGTTCCGTTCTGGAGGGTTCAGTCATGGTCATGGGGGTTGGAGACAGGGCCACCACGGCCAGCCACAGGGCCAGCAGTAGGGCCAGCCATAAAATCAGCAGCAGGGTCAACAACAGGGAGGACAATAGGGCTAGCAAGGCCAAGGTAGAGGTGGTAACGACCAACCGGGCCGAGGCTACCAGGGGAAGAGATGAGGGAACTTCACTGGGAAATGTTATACTTCTGGCAAGAATGGCCATAAGAAACAGGAGTGCCCAGATAGGGACAAAATTCCTCGGCAGCAGGGTGCTCACCAGGAGCCCCAGAGACCTATTTTTCCCACCGCCCTACCAGCGTCGGCTCCAGTTCCAGCTTTACCCGCAGTTCCGATGCAGTAGGGACAGTTGCAGTATGGACGTGTCTATAACATCCACCAGGCCGTAGTTCCGCAGACACCACCCACAGTGGAGGGTAAGTTTTTTATCCATGGGACTCTGGGTTGCATCTTATTTGACACGGGGGCATCCCACTATTTTATAGACACTAGCTTTGCAAAGGCCACTGGGTTGTTAAGCACGACAGAGAGTACAGTGACTTGTGTAGACTCACCACTGGGTAATGGGTCATTGATTTTCTTTATATGCCGGGGAGTAAGCATAGAGATTAGCAGTTTAATCTTACCAGCTGATATGCTAGTATTAGATATGTTCGAGTACGATGCCATTATTGGTATGGATTGGTTAGTCGAGTATAGGGCCATGATTGATTGCTTCAGTAGGAGTATTGTGTTCGACATTCCGGGCCAGGAGATGTTCTTAATGGCGATGCCTCGCTCGGAGGGAGGGTCATCCACCCACTTGTTTTATATAGAGGATGAGACCTCTGCAGTCGTAGTTCCACTCGATTCGATTCCGGCCGTCTGTGAGTTTGCTGATGTATTTCAGGATACGCCCGGGTTGCCTCCGAGTAGGGAGATCGAGTTTGTGATAGACTTAGCACCAGGCACTCGTCCGATAGCACGTGCACCTTACCGTATGGCTCCGACAGAGATGAGGGAGCTACGGGATTAGATAGAATAGTTGTTTGGACAGGGCTTCATTCGTAGGATTACCTCGCCTTGGGGTGCCCCAGTTTTGTTTGTAAAGAAGAGGGATGGGTCCCTACGGATTTGTATTAATTATCGGGAACTTAAAAAAGTCACGATACGGAATAAGTATCTGTTGCCTCGGATCGATGCCTTGTTTGATCAACTGAGATGAGAAGCCCACTTCTCGAAGATAGATTTGAGATCCGGGTACCATCAGCTATGCATCAGGGAGCAGGACGTGGCCAAGACTGCTTTTCAAACGAGGTATGGATCGTACGAATTCAGGGTTATGCCATTCGGGCTAACCAATGCCCCAACAGTATTTATGGACTTAATGAACAGAGTATTCAGAGAATTCCTAGATCAGTTTATCATTGTCTTCATAGATGACATCTTGATTTATTCCCGGACGGAAGAAGAACATACCGAGCATTTACGTATGGTTCTACAGACCCTACGAGAGCATGAGTTGTATGCCAAATACGAGAAGTGTGAGTTTTGGCAGCGGGAGATACAGTTTTGGGGACACATTGTATCAGAAAAGGGGTATCTGTAGACCCTAATAAGGTGTCAGCGATGAGGGAGTGAGGATAGCCCACGACACCGACGAAGGTGCGGAGTTTTCTGGGATTAGCTGGATACTACAGACGGTTTATTCGGGGATTCTGAACAATTGCGGGTCCTATGACAAATTTGACTCGTAAGGGCGTACCGTTTGTTTGGGACAATGCATGCCAGTTGGCATTTGATGAGCTGAAGGACAAGTTAACTTCAGCACCCGTTCTAGCACTTCCCAGAGCAGGAGTGGAATACCTGGTTTATACTGACGCATCATTATAGGGGCTTGGGGGAGTACTCCAGCAAGAGGAGAAGGCCATAGCTTTTGCTTCCCGAAAGCTTAAGCCTCATGAAAAGAATTACCCCACCCACAACTTAGAGCTGGCAGCAGTTGTGTTTGCACTTCGAATTTGGAGGCATTACTTATTGGGAGAACAGTTTCGCTTATTTACAGACCACAAGTCACTACAGTACTTGTTCACGCAGAAGGAGTTAAATATGCGTCAATGCCGGCGGCTTGAGTTTGTAAAAGATTATCAGTTCGAAATACACTATCACCCGAGAAAGGCTAATGTAGTTGCTGATGCATTGAGCCGCAGGCCGGTCGATGAGACAGTTGATGTGTGGAAAGAAAAATGGAAGGAATTGGGACATCAGGATGCTGTGACCCAATCATTTATGTCTGCTGATAACGAGACTTTTGTGTATATGTCGTTGTTGTTGAAAGCCAAGTTAGTCAAAACCTTGAATTACCTACAAATATAACAATCTAAAGTATAGAGGTAAGTAAGGGTATCAATCCACTTTCTAGGGAATAAAGCAAATGGAACAAATTGAATTGTAATTCACTTTTTATTTTCTTTTTGTGCTTTTTCACTTTTTCTAATTTTTTTTTAGCTTTTTCAATATTAAAACAAAAGGGTGAGGTGAGATTTTAAACTAAACTAAACTGAGATGAAAATAACTAACTAGAAAATGACTAAAATGAAAAATAAGGTCTAACACTAAAATAAAAGATAAAGTGAGGAAAATAATTGTGAGAATAATCAAGGAGTGGGATTACACCACAAATTTTAGTTATTCTAATTAATTAATTTAATTATTTGAATTGTCCCAAATTAATATTAAAATTACAAACCAACTCTCGTTGCAAGTGTAATTAGAATAGTAATCTTTTAGAAAGTTAAAATTAACACCCCACAACTCTAGAAAATTAGATCTACACTCCTTTTAATTAATCACCCGCTAGGATCGATCAATTAGAATTTATGTCAATCTTAGAAATTAAATTTAGAGTTGAAATTCAAATGATAATACCCCACTTAAGAGACCCCTATCTCTAGTTCGAATCTAAAATGGGTATTATCACTAGAATTTCGATTTTCTATCGAAAATCATTTACCCTCTCTCGAGGCGTAAATCTAAGGGTGAGGGATCAAATTTAACATTCAAAGGGAAATTTCAAGTAGGCAAACTAATTAAACTAAAATAATATCAAATAAGGGTTTCACCCCACCCCTTGAAAGGGGTTTTAGCCTACCATGATATTAAACATGACAAATTAGTAATCAAGGCATAAACAAATAAAATAGAAGGGTAAGAGGACAAATCTTCAAACAAGTCTCCTTGATTTGCAAAATTGGACTCTAATCCTCCATTGAAATTGAGCAATATCCATTCCAAATGAGCTTTCCACAATATTCAATTACATACAAACACTCATTTGAATCACTCAACAATTAATTTCTCACAAATATCTAAAAAGATAAAAACAAAATTTATTTACAAAAAATATTCTACCTAATTTATTTTCTACTCTAACCTATCTCTCTCTCTAGAATTTCCTCTCTAGTTGATCCTTATCCTCCCAATTGGCCTTGAGGTCTTCTTTTATATCCAAATGGAGTTAAGGGGCATAATTGAAAATTGGCTAGAGGTGCATGTGTTTTGAGTGAGGTCATGGGGGTGAGGGTGGTGAGGATAAAATCTGATTTGTTTGCACATGGGGGTAGTTTGGGATTTGGTTAAAAGGGTAGTTGGGGGTATAATAGGAAAAGGGGTTATAAGGTGGTTATTAGGCACATGTGTACTTTGGCTTTGTTTTGTTTTGTTGGTTTGCATTTTGAATAGCAGGTGGTATAAGTCGTGGAAGGCTTACATGGAAAATGGGAAATGGGTGACATGGATTTTCTTGGGTAATGGGTTTTTGGGTTTACATGGGTATGGATTCTGGGTCACAGCTCATGGCTGGTCGGAGCAGGAGTGTGGCGGCGGTGGCATCGCGAGGAGAGAGAGGGGCTGGTCAGACGAGATCGCCGGAGAGAAAAGGGCTGGTCGTCGGAATTTTTATCGCCGGCGGAGGTGAGGAATCCGGGGTCGGTGGCAACCGGGGTCGCGAGGGTAAGAGGTGACGTCGGTTGGTTTGTGGGTCTCGGGATCGATAGTGGGAGGTTTTCAGGTGGGGGTGAGGGCTGCTGGTAGGTGTAAGGAGAGAGAGTGGAGGTGGTGGGTTTTTAGCTATGGAGGATAGAGAGAGAAAAGTGTGGTGTAGGGAAGAAGATGGAGGGGGTATTGGGTGTAAGGGAGGTGTAGGATAAGTGGGGTGTGTGTGTGTTTAATTTAAACCCTTAAAAATGACACTAACTAATTAAAAATAAAACTATTAAAACTAAAAAAATCTAAAAATAAATAAATTCCTACTAAAAAAATAAAATAAAGATTAAATTAAATAAATAAAAAGAAAAAGAAATAAAAAAATTAAAATTTGAATTCTATTAAACTAAAAATTAAAATCCTAAAATATAAAATCTAATAAAATTAAGAAATAAATGAAATCCTAAAAATTAAAATCCTAATAAAATAAAATAAAACTAGAAACTAATCAAAATAAAATAAAATTACACTAATAAAAATAAAAATAGAAAATAAATCTAGAAAATATTAAATAAATTTAAAATAAATCCTAAAAATAAAAATAACTCAAACTAAAAATCTAAAAAAAATCTAAAAAACACAAACTAAACACACATACGGTTCTGGTAGGTTTAGGACTAGGTTTAGGCTCGGGTTAGGGTATGGAAGAGGTATTAGCTCCATAAAACGCGCAATTGCCATGAAATATAACTTTTGACACCGCAACTGACGTTAAGCCTGCATGATAAACATTTAAGCACATAAGACCCATATTACCGATGACAGTTACACCTCAGATCATTACGCAAATAGTACAGGCACAGGCATCAGATTCGCTCTGTCAAGATCGGATTAGGTAGCTTTTAGCTGGGGGAGCCGAGTCTTATTCTGTAAGTTCTGAGGGTGGCTTGCGCTTCAATGGGAGGCTCATTGTTACAAAGGGGTAGGACCTTCGATATACAGTAATGAAGGAGTCTCATGGGTCCCGTTTTGCGGTACATCCCGGTGGGGACAAAATGTACCAGGATATGAGGCGACAGTATTGGTGGAGTGGGATGAAAAAGGATATCGCAGAGTTCGTATCCAAGTGTACCACTTGTCATCTAGTGAAAGTGGACCATCAGAGACCACTAGGTTTACTTCAGCCGTTGGAGATTCCTTCCTGAAAATGGGAAGGCATTTCCATGGATTTTATCACCGGGTTGCCCACTTCGCATAGGGGGTATGATTCTATATGGGTTATTATAGATTGGTTGACGAAGGTAGCCCACTTCTTGCCCGTCAGGACAGGCTACACAGCAGGATAATATGCTCAGCTATTTATTGCAGAGATAGTGAGACTGCACGGTGTACCTCTTAACATCGTGTCAGATAGAGACAAGACATTTGTATCTCGTTTTTGGGGAAGCTTCCAGGAAGCTATGGGTACCGAGTTGTTGTTGAGTACAGCGTATCACCCGCAGACCGATGGACAGACTGAACGCACTAATCAGATGCTCGAGGACATGTTACGCATGTGTATCCTTAATTTCGGGGGAGGTTGGGAGCAGTATCTCCCACTGGTAGAGTTTGCTTATAACAACTCCTATCAGTTTACGATTGGCATGGCCCCGTTCGAAGCATTGTATGGCAGACCTTGTCGTTCCCCAGTTTGTTGGCTAGAGGTGGGAGACAACAAACTACTCAGGACAGACGTAATTCAGGAGACATCGAGAAGGATCGAGATGATTCAAAATCACATACGGGTAGCCCAGGACAGACAGAAAAGCTACGCCGATGCAAAAAGGTTCTTCCGTGAATTCGCAGTGGGGGACCAGGTTTTTTTAGAGTATCTCCGATGAAGGGGGTAATGAGATTTGGGAAGAAAAGGGAAGTTGGCTCCGAGATATGTGGGACCATTTCCTATTATAGAGAGGGTCGGATCAGTGGGATACAGATTGGGATTACCGAAGCACTTGCTTCGTATCCATGATGTGTTTCACATTTCGTCACTGAGGCGATACCTTCGAGATGAGTTGGCACACACTCACATTGAAATTGAGGAGATTGAACTACAGCCAGATAGTTCATATGAGGAGAGACCGATAGCTATTCTAGATTATAGTGAGAGGAGGCTAAGGTCAAAGATAGTTCCACTTGTTAGGGTGCAGTGGAAACATCACAATGTGGAGGAGTCTACTTGGGAGCGTGAGGCGGATATGCGTGAGAAATATCCAGATTTATTCATACCATGTATTCCTTATTTTTCTGAATTTTGGGACAAAATTCCTTTATTAGGGGGAAGTATGTAATACCCCACATTTTTGATGATTTAAATTATTAAGGGATTTTTATTACAGCGGCATTAATTAAATTTAAATGTGAAGAATTAAATTGTTAATTAATCCGGATCTAATAAAATTAAATATTAACCAGCGTGCTAAGGGTTAATACTTATTAGCTTAATATCACTGTGCGATATGTAATATGGAAATATACACTTTGATAAATTGTCAAGAGATAATAATACGACAGTTTAGTGAATTAAGTCAGACGCGCGTGTGAGTCGTATCGGGACTAAATTGATGGAATAAATATATCAATTATTTTCAGTAACTCGTATGATGATTTCTAGTGTACCATTGAGTCCGGAAGAGTTGAGATAGTCGAAATAGTATACTCGGGTGTTTAGTTTGGGTCCCGGGGAAATTTTAGGCCTAACCGGCACCCAAAAAGGGCATTATGGTAAATTGGATTTTTAGGCCTAATTAATGGACGAAAATTAGGAGTTAATTTATCAGCCAAAAACAATTATATTAAGGTTAGAAATCTACAGAAAGAAGGAATGGCCATAGGAAGGGTGAGGGAAAGCTTTTGCTAAGAGAAGAGGGTTAAATCGACATCACCTTGCACAACCACCACCACCACCGTGTAGATCGGGACGAGGGGAACACACCCATACCAACAACATCCAGAAATCAGACTACTCACTCAAGGCAAGTGTTTATAACTTGCTGTATTTCGGTATTGATTTGATTTATGTTAGTGTAGGATTGTTAGGATCATATTATAGGTTATAAAAATGGTGAAATTGAGGAATTTGAAGGTGTAAATAAATTCTGTGATTTATTAGATTGAAGCCCTTAATGTATGTAGACTGGAAATCACGTTTTAAGGAATTTATATGTAGAACAAATCTGGAAATTATGGCTTCTTGAACATGTATTGGAAGAACTAGGGTTTTGAAAAATTTAAATTGGGGATTTCACGTTTTATGAATGATTCGTAATGAATTGATGATTCTAGGATGTTAGAATTCATATGTTATTGATGGGGTTCGATGTAGAACTGTTTATTTGGAGTTTGGAGTGTTGAATGAGAAGATTTGAGGTTAAAAATGGTGGAAAACGTAGGAAAATCTGGGCAGGGGACGAACAGCTAATTCTCGCGCGAAGTCGCTCGAAGTCATTCGAGCGAGATTGAAATCTCGCGTGAAGTAGTTCGAGCAACATGTGGCAGTCGTTCAAACGACTTTCCATCTCGTTTAAGCGACAGAGTAAAGTTTTGATAATTTCTTTTAGGGCCCAGTTTTGAGTTTATTAGTTCAAAAATGAGAAATATAAACTTAAGTAAGGAAAAATTTCGGAAGAAGTATGAGGAGCTAAATACTTTAATGAATTAGGTACGGAGAGAATATACCGTAGAGATCTCGAGAGGGAGAATAACCCAATAACTATTACGGAATGCTGAAATCAAAATGTGTAAGATAAGTATATATGTAGGTGAGGGAAATACCTATTTATTATAATAGGATGTGTGTATGCCTATTATTATTATTATTATTATTATTATTATTATTATTATTATTATTATTATTATTATTATTATTATTATTATTATTATTATTATTATTATTATTATTATTATTATTATTATTATTATTATTATTATTATTATTATTATTATTATTATTATAGGCACCAATGGGTGATAACCCGGGGGTGTGAGAATTTTATTATTATAAGTGTACTAATGGGTGATAACCCAGGGGTACAAAAATGTATTGTAAGTGTACTAATGGGTGATAACCCGGGGGTACAAGATTATTTAAATAAGTGTACTAAAGGGTGATAACCCGAGGGTACAATATGTTGATTAGGTGCACTAATGGGATATAGCCCGGGGGTGCAGTATCATGTTATATATATATATATATATATGGCAGATGTGACTATATGTATATATGTATGAGAGTTGCGAATCAATCTAATGTGTAAATAATGAATGTGGGTATGAAAATTTGTTAAGAGAATTTTAATCGTATACTTGAATTATTATGAAAATGGAAAATGTATTAATTAGCTTTTTGTCATAGGCTAATTGGATAACGTATTGTATGGGGGATACGTTTTTTCTAATAGTGAGAGTAAATACTATTAGGATGGATTCAGACTAGTTATATTGGGAGGTATAGCTAAGGAGAAAATTTAGATACGCGTTAGGCGTGCACAATAGAAGAGAGGTGAGAATCTCAAGAGAGAGTTTGAACTAACATGTACTTGATACTTGCTTTACTGTAAATTTTAAATACTTGCTTAAACAAATATTTTTACACATCGGGCTCTGACCCGTTTCTTGCATCTTCTCTCTCTCTTGCTATATATATGTATTATATCAGGTGCTCAGCCACAGGGACATCAGGCTTAGTGTTTCGGGTTGCGTGGCATGCTGTAGCTATTGTGGGAGCTGCATGACTTTGTTTAGACGCTTCGATTATTTTATTCTTATTCATTATGACATTTTCATTAGGGCATGTGTCGCCCCTTCTTTAGACAGTTTTAGAGATTATATTACTCTATTTCTCGTTCATTTTCATTTGGATTGATGGATACTATTGTTTTGGTTTAGAGTTTTGAACTGGGATGTTTTATCCAGTCTTATTTATTTCAGCATGCGATTCTGATTCAGTATTTGTATTAATCAATTGTGCATGGATGATTTACATTAAATAACTTGGTTTGGTAAATAAATGGTTTTTAATTAATAAGAAAAAAATGTTTTGACACTTAGCTTAATCATATTAGGTGATTAAATAAGTTATGCATTTTCGACAGTGATGCTAACAATGATCCAACCGAACATTCTGTTTTAAATTTTACAAAGGACTGATCACCCAATATTTAATTGGACGGGGTGTCACAGTAGGACAGAGGTGGGACATGGACAATTTGATGATTGGGGTGGGACTGTTCTCCTTGGGTGACAAAGGATGATGGATGGTTTTGTTGGTGGTAAGGAGCATGGCGGTGTTGGTTAGGAGGGCGATGTTGCCTTTGCGAGTTTTGGTGAAACCCTGGTGGACCACCAACATGTTGTTGTGGTTGTGATGGAGCAAGGTGATTGTCGTACTTACAAGAAAAATAGGGATGGTTCCTATTATTCGGATTATAAGTAAACGACGGTGGTGCGGGTTTCCTAGTGGTATCAAAGGCACATGCTTGGTCTAGAGTGGGTTCGGGATCATCTTGAATAAGGGGGCACAAATGAGATAAATGATCCTGACTTAAACAAACATGACAAGAAGGACTAGACTTATTGACGTTCATCACTTGTTTAGAAAGAGAAACATTTTGTTGCATAGAGCAACTGAGAGAATCAACAATCTTAGTTAAAGTGTTTAAGACATGAAGCAAGGTTTTAAAATCGGGATAATTTTTAACCTCATAAGTTCTACCGACTCGTGGTGGCTCGGATCTCGAAAATTCATTGGTGCCCTCCCAATCTTGGGAGTCATCGCCTAATTCAAGGAGAAAATTGTAGGCGGCAGTGGGAGTTAAGTGCATGAATTTGCCTTTGTCCATGGACTCAATCATGGTGCGAGTGGAAGGAATGAGACCATTGTAAAAACTATGAACGAGGCGACTCTTCTCGAGACCATGATGTGGACAACTATTGATATAGTCTTGAAAACGGACCCATGCTTCACAAAATTGCTCGGTTGGCTTTTGGTGAAAATCCTGAATGGCTTGGCGCATCTCATTGGTCTTACTTATGGGATAAAACTTGGACATTAACGTCTTCACAAGTTGTTCCGATGTATGGATAGAATCCAGTGATAAGGAATGTAGCCACATGGATGCTTTATCATGGAAAGAAAATGGAAACAAGCGAAGACGAACATTTTCTTCATCTAAGTTTTGATTTTTGAAAGTAGCGCAAACCGTGAGAAATTTTCCCAAGTGAGTGTAGGGAGACTCACATTCAAGACCATGGAAATTGGGCAACATGGAAATGGTCGCCGGTAAACTTTCGAATTGAGCCGCCGGAGTGGGTGGAAGAACTATGAAAGATGGTGGGGTAGCCGTTATCGGGGAAAAATAGTCCCTTAAGGCACGCTCTTCAGCCATGGTGGGTGGATGAATGGTTGGAATAGAGATCTCAACTCAGAGACAACTCAAAGTGATCGGTGGAATGGAAGAAGATAGGGGAACACTTGGTTCTCCTAACGTGGACAAGACAGGAGAAAGACTACGGGAACGAATTAATCGATGATTAACTCGTTTCCACGTGGGCATGCAAAGAGGGAATTGTTTTTGGTTTTTTGGATTTTTTGGAAAAGAAAATATTTTTGGAGTTTTGCTTTTGTTTTGGAAAGAAAGAAAATATTTTTTTTGAGTTTTTTATAAAAATAAGTAAAGAAAATTATTTTTGATTTTTTTGGAAGAGAAAGGGTGTGGGAAAATTTGGACTCTAAGAATTTGGACGAATTCACTAAAACGGACTACCAAAAAAAGGAATTGGACACACACAAGTGAAGAAAAACCTTACTAGCACATAACCAATTATTTATCTTGAAATTTAATAAAAGGGGTAGTCAAATTTTAATGAAATTCGCGGGCGATAAAAATCACGAAATTTATATGAGTGATCGCCTTTTGCAAAATGTGTTTCCCTACTCTAATCACAAGATGCCAAGAGGCTTGCCACAGAGATTCGCCACAAAGCTACTACGACGAAACGATCGGCCGGTACAAAGCTGGGGACAACACAAACCCGTTTTACTGGGCGGCCGCACTTAAAACCCAGTTTCTCTGGACACTTCCGTGTTGCAAAGCGAACCGTTTGAGGGTTTGCCCAGTGGAGAGGACTCTATGGGTTATCCTACAAGTCAAAATGATCAAAAAGGGGCCTACGAACACCGTATCCTATGGGGCTATCTAGTTGATTAATTTTAAATTAGTGATTGCTAGGGTAGCACACAAAGGATAAGTGATTGAGTCGGGTGATGAAATCCCTTCTCGTGAGTGACCGGACGTAGGTCTTAGTCAATTTGATTCATCATTCCATTCAAAATTAAATTCAAGAATTAAATCACATAAGATCATGTAGGAGCACACAAGATATGAACTCGCTAACAAGAGGGCGCGAGGGTTTAGAAATGTACCTCCCACGATTTTTAGGCCGTGGGGTGCCGAAAATGTTGAGTCGACCGGGGGGCGAATACGCCAATCTCAGTCGGCCCCGAAAGTCCTATCGACCCAAGGTAGAGAGGCTTCTAAATCCTCGCCAATGGACGCCCTCTCTCTACCTTGTCTGGTTTCCCTATCACGCTTTCTTCAATTATTACCAATTTTAAATGAAAATGAAATGGTGTCTCTATGCACCGCAATACAAGCAAGGTAACAAAATCCTAAATACAAGACTTCTAAAATTAAAAAAAAAATGGTACTAAAATTGAAAAATGAAATACAAGTGAATCTCAAAACTTGGAAATCCTCTCAAGCACCTCAAGCTCCAAAGATCGGCAACGGCGCCATTTTATGAATTGCTTTTTGTATGCGTCGTTGTTTGAAAGCCAAGTTAGTCAAAATCCTCATTTACCTACAAATATATAACAAACTCAAGTGTAGAGTGGTAAGTAAGGATGCCAATACTAATCTAAGGTGTGAACATGCTAAACAAGAGAGGATTATGAATATAATTCACTTGATCCCTTTTTTTTTACTTTTGGGTTTTTATAATTTTTTCTATGTTTTTCAAATATTAAAACAAGTAGGTGAGGTGAGGTGAATTAACTCTAAACTAATATAAGAGATGAAATTAACAAACTAACTAGTGTGCCAAATAAGAACTAAGTAATAAGAATTGAGATGAACTTAAATTTGAGAAATATTCAAGGAATGAAACTTAACCACCACTTTATCAATTAAATGTGTAATTATTCTAGTATACTAATTTTCCAAATATTAATTCATCTTATCAATTAATTCTCATCATTTGAGAAAACAAACTAATATAATTTAGTTAATCTAATTTTCATTCCCACAACTCAACTGAATAATTGATTTAGAAGTATTATATCAATCACTCGCTAGAATAGATTCATATAATAAATCTTAAATCAAATTTTTTTTTAATGTATGAGTATAATGAAATTTAATATAATCTAATTAGTGGGTCAAACTATCTCTAGTTTGAATCCACAAATTATGAGTATATTAGATTTTAATCCTTTCTCAAGGATAGTTTACCATTTCTCAATGCATAAACTCAAGTAGGAATGAAAAGAAAAATTAACTAAATGAAACAAAGTAGACTAGATTAATTAATACATTCAATTAATTATATGGGGCTTCATTTCACTCCTTGAATGGAGTGATTAGCCAACCATAGTCACAATTCAATTATTAACAATCTAATAAAACTTACTAAAAAAAATTTAAAGAGAAAGATAGAAGAGATTCAAACCAACATATAGGAGAGAAGCAATTGCACTTATATTCAATCCAATCTTCACTCAAGTGTGTACAATTTTTCTCTACTAATTTTTTCTCTCTAGAATTCACTAATTTTTCTATCTTTATCCTCTAGCTTTCTCTCTCTAGTCTTCTCCTTTTTAAAAAGCTCTCTCTTCCGTTTAATAGTAGGCCATGGAGCTAGGATATTTTTGGAAGGTTCATGGTGTAGGATAAAATGGGGAGAGGCTTTTGGAATAAAGGTGGGGGTAATTTAGGAATTAAAAGGGAGCTTGTGGTTATGGTGAGGTCATGGGGAAAGGTGAGGTGTGAGGATATAATCTGATTTGGTTAGGGGTTATTTTTGGAGGTGGCTTAAAGTTGGTAGTTGGGGGTATTTGGGTAAAATGGGTTGTAATTGGGATATAAGGCACATAGGATTTATTGATTTTGGCTTTGGTTTGTTTGGATTGGCAACACACGATTTTGGCATTTGTGGGAAATGGATGAAATGGGTCTTTGGAAAGGTATGGAGTCAGGTTTGGTTTGGATGGTGGTCGGGTGGAGCAAGGGTTGGAAAATTGGTGCTGAGTTCGTCGACGCAGTGACCAGAGTAGAAGGGGGCAGAGGTGGACTAAGCTTGGGGGTTGAAGGGGGTCAGGCCGTCGGTGATAGCGCCGCTAGAAGGTGAGAGAGAGAGGGGTCAGAGTGGTTTGAGGGTGCCGGCATGGGTCTGATAGGGGATCACTGGGCTGGACAGGATCAGGAGGTTAGGCTTCGGCAAGGGGCTGTCGCCGCCACTGGGGGCACCGAAGAAAGGGCTAGGATGCTGTTGGAGGGTGAGTTTGCCGGCGCTGGGAATGGTACCGGAGGTGGGAGGCTAAGGGGCCAGCGGGTTAGGGGTATAAATGGTGATGGTGGATGATGAGAGAGAAGAGTGAAGGTTTGTTGAAAATGGAGGTAGAGGAGAAGAGTATGGGTGTGGTGAGGAAGAAGGAGTGGCGTAGGATAGAGTGTGTGAAGGTGCAGAGAGTTAGGGTGAGGAGTGAGTGGGTTAGTTTAGGTGTGTGTTAGTGTGTATAGTATTGGGGGTATAAGTGAGTTATGCGTGTGTTTAATTTGTGATCCCTAAAAATAACAATAATTAAACCCTAAAAAAAATTATAAATAAATCTAAAATAAAATCAAAAAATAAAATCCTACTCTAAAAATAAAATAAAGACTCAATCTAAAATAAAACTAAAAAGAAAAAAATAATAAAAATAAAAATAGAAAACTAATAAACTAAAAACTAAAAACCTAAAAAAAGTAAAATCTAATAAATCTAAAAATAAATGAAATCCTAAAAAAACTAATTCTAATAAAAACTTAAAGAATACTTAAAACTAAAAACTAATAAAAATCAAAATCAAATAAAATTATACTAATAAAATAAAACCTAGAAAATACTAAATAAATCTAAAATAAATCTTAAAAATAAAAATTACTAAAACTAAAAATCTAAAAAATGATAAAAAGACACAAACAAAACACACACAGGGTTTAGGGTAGGTTTAGGTTAGGCTTAGGCTCGGGTAAGGTTACGAGGTTGGTAATTATCTCCATAAAATGCGCATTTGCCTTGATATATAGCTTTTGACACCGCAAACGGACATTTGACCTACAAGATAAACATTTAAGCACATAAGATCCATATTGCCGAGAATTAGCAACTAAAGAACGTCTATTTGGAGTATAAATTGTACAGTTTTGGGTGCTTATCATTATCACCGGTGCTCTCATGACCTCTATCAATGTGAGACAAAGTGGGTGTGCTCACACGACTCGAAAAAGCTACAAACTGCTCACCACTAGTCTCATCACCCTCACCTTCACTACTATCACTAAGTGTGGCGGGCATGGCTACTTTCTTTCCTTTCTTTCTAATCCACGTAGGACACTCAAACGACTTATGCCCCTTACCCCTACATTAAAAACAAGTCACGTTCTCAAACTCCTCTTCACACTCCTCATCCGAGTCATTCTATTTTTCCCTCTCACTGCTTTCTTTGGCCTTTCCTTTATTTTAATTTTTCTCAAAAAAATTCTTTTTATTGGAAGAATTATTTTTGTTCATGTTGAGAATTTTTTTAATATTTTTCGCAAACCGAGCCATATCATTAAAATCAAAGTCACCCTCAGAATTGGACTCTCAACCTTTTTCTTTCTCTTTCTTATAATGAGTCTTTAAAGCAATGCCATTATCCTTAGCCTTAATGGTTTTAGGAAACATGTCAATCTCGTGGGTTTGAAGATCTCCTACAAGTTCTTCCAACTTAAGTGATTTTAAATTTCCCAAAGAGTTCAAAATAGTGACTTTAGGAATAAATATTTTTGGGAGAGATCTCAATTTTTTTTAACGACACGCGTGTTATCAATCACCTCACCAAAATTAAACACATGTGTTAAAAATGTTAGACAAACGTGCATAAAAATCATCAAAGCATTCAGACTCAGACATGGTGATAGTCTCAAATTGGGTGGCCAAATATTGTAATTTAGATTTTTTAACCGCGTTCGTACCCTCACGTGTCAATTTCAAAACATCCCAAGCCTCTTTAGACGTGCTGCACGTTATAATTCAACGAAACTCATCAAGAGTGACAGCTCCAGAAATAGCACTCAGACCACGGGAATTAAAATTAGATATTTTATAATCATCTTTAGTCCAGGATGACACGGGTTTTAAAGTAGTGATGTTATTAACGGTGACCGTAGGAGGAGTCCACCCATTTTCACAAAGTAATCAAACACGCTCGTCAATAGCTTTTAAACTAGATTTCATGCGAGCTTTCCAATAGGCATAATTATTTCCATAAAAAATAGGCACCTTATTAAATGAACGTTCCATTGAAAAATTACGATTTTTCACAAAATTATATATTTTTTAAAATCAATATCGCACAATTTTGCGAAAAATAGGAATACGCGATAAATTAGCGTAACCCGGTCTAATACCAATTTGAAAAATATTACGTTGTGTGATAATTGATTAAATTCTCAAATATCCAATTTGGCACACTTATTTAATTAGAGTCTATTTTTAAACCAAATTAATTCAGCCCCTAAACATGCAACTACGTGTGTGCGTGTGTCAAACCATAAATAAGATATAGGATGCGACACAAAATTTCAGGAAAAAATCTCCGAAGGGCAAAACCATTTATTTCAGTATAATTTTGTAAATCACAACTTACTCAGATTACAATGAAATAATTTGACACACGAATACCCTCAGGTGTCGGTCAGTGTTGTCAGCAATGGAACAACCGTAGCTACTCCACAAGAACACGCAGTCCTATCTTCAACAAAGATCCACACGCAGCGAACCTCAATGACCGCAGTCCTCGATTAGCACCAAGAACGGTACCAAAATCACCAGCATAATATTTCAGAAAAATATGTCTTGGGTTCCACAAAACAATTCACAAAAAGTTATTGGGATTATGAATTAAAATGGACAAAAGTTTTGAACCCTTAAAAGTGAGAAGAAGACATTAAAAATTATTGAACACAAACAAAATTTTTCCTTTTCAGAAAGTGTTCTGTAAAAACAAAATTTTTCTTGTCTAATTAAAACTGTACGTGCATGTGTGACAACCCTGCTTTTTATATCTAATTCGGTTAGCTACGCCCAATTAAATTAAAGCGGAGCATCAATATGTTGGCATTAGAAACAAAATTTAAATAAACGTAGTAAAGTAAACATGTACACTTTTATACGTGTAACCATATCACATCATGACAGTTATAACAAGTGAAACCAACTCATAACTATTAACTGTAATAATCCATCAGTAATCTCAAACTGAAAATATAAAATGCCAATACATGCGGCCCAACACAAAACGAGAAAGCGTAATACAACAATTTTCTCAAATTCCAAGTGTAAACAATGTGATATTAATCTTTAATACCACCCTTAAGAAAAGGGAAACAAACGACATAAATTAAAATAGAATAACTCCACGGCTAAAGGAATCCTAAGATTGATATGATCTCATCAAGGTCCATAGTCTATTGTCCAGCGGGACGAGGACCTGTCATATATTATATATATGGGAGAGGAGCAAGAAGCAAGAGAGACAAACGTCAAATCAAGAAAACAAGCTATAAGATTATAAGATGTACTTATAATGAAAGCACACTAGTCATTACTCGTCTCCAGTAATTAAGTTGTTCAATTACCCAACCAGTGTTCCTATGTCGTGCCTACCCAACCCAACCTCGAGTAACGTGTAGTCTCATATCGTATCATGATTAATTATTATTAATCTCATTTCAGTATTTAATGTATCAAAATATTTCCTTAAAGTATAATATCAAATGCATCGATTTGGGATATTATTTTAAGACACAAGCATAATATCTCACACATCAAGTCATATCGGGTCACCATCGTTACCCGGGGGAACAAGTCGTAACACTAGGCCTACACACGAATACTCCCCAATATTACGTGGCAAGGGCAATCGTACTAAGTCCTAAATCACATGGTGTTTCAAGGTATTTCTATCAGACCCGCATTACAACCATGTGTCCGGTTCCGGTGGTTTATCTCTGACACGGCACTTGAGCGAAACCTAACCGGATCAATCACAAAAAATCGCATTCAACATGTGCCTACGTCGACCGGAGGGCTAGTCTAGTGTATACTCGACAATATACATGTAAAATAATTTCATGCTTATGTATCTATACAATCGTGTCAAGTCTCTTACTCGAGTTATACAATAGTCATTATTTATAATACTAGTTGTAAACCCGCGCGATGCGCGAGTCAGGCGATTATGTAGACACGATTAGCCCTTGGTACGATTAAGGTTGGACTTGATAATAATTATATAATATGAATAATATTAAAAAATAGTACACCTTATGAAAAATAGTAATTGCATTTAAAGAAAGATAACATAACACTAAATTTTCTCATTATTCTATACAAACTTTTGCATTTGTATCATCACCAAAAAGCAAATAAAAACAAAATGTTCTTCAACTAAGACTTGAAACACCCAATTGAAGAGAATATATCATCAAAATTACAGAATTATTGGACTATGCCTTTCAATTTCCCAAGCTCTCGTGATCAATCTCGCCACTGATTTTCCACCATATATAGTCTCCACTCTTCTCAAGCTTTTTAAAATAAAACCTCAGTGAGTGTTTCAATTTACAAACCTAAAGCAACAAACTAACAATTAAATAAACAAATTGAAGTTTTTTTTCAATGAACAGAAAAAGCTTCAAAATCAATAACCACCCACTTGATGAACACAATCCACTCCCCTAACATTCAAAAGTCCGAAAATGTTCAATGTTGAAACACTATAAGATATCAACTTTTCAGCTATGGATATGTAAAGTATAATTGTATAACTCATTTTCCTAGTAAAGTAACTCTATGGAACCCCAAATATTATATCAAAAAATAAAAGGGTACCATTCTCTTAGCAACATAATCGTTAAAATTGATAGTGGGAAGCAAGAGTGAGCCATTTGCCCGCATCTGGCATGACCTCTTCGCATTAGTGGCAGTCTCCTCCGAAACCCCAATCAATTTCTCCTTCATCTTGTGGTACCTCTTGGGATCAATATCCAATCCATCTCTAATAATCCCCAACACGATCTGAAACTTTGAAAACATTTTATTTAAACTAAATTAAACGTAATACATATGGAAAATCAAGTCATTAAGCCTCCATTTTGATATAATAATACCCATCGTCAATTGTTTAATCATTGTTTTTAGCATTTTTAAGAAAGAAAAGCAAAAAGGTAAAAGGTATATCTGACTTACCACAAATAGTAGTTTAACATATATTGTTCTTCTCGTCATTTAACCAAACAGTTTGTGTGCATCAGACAAAATTCAAGAGTTCTTTGCTTGGGATCTATCGAGAAACACCTTCAATGACTCTCAACTTGGGATCTCCTCGCTTCTCCCGCCTCTCCATATAAATTCTCTGATTCATCTTGCAACCACAACAATAATGTTAATAATACTTCTCCCTTGACCAATACCAACCAAATATTTTCGTATAAAACACAAGCCTATTATTACAGGGTGTTTGATTCGAACAACGTTAAGACCAAAGCTTCATTGAGGGAGAGTGAAAATGAGACGGCCACTGTTTCGGAACTATTGGTAAGAAATTCAAGTATTTTTTGAAATCAAAATGAAGATTACATAAATAACAACTATTACCTCTTCGTGAGCATCAAAGCTAAGAGGAAGATCAGTTGCTTGTAGACTTGGATTTTTATCTCTAATTTGAAAGAATACCCCTATAGATAGAAAATTGAGTTTCAGTTTATTGTTGTGGGTAAATTTTTCTCCATCAAAATTCTTGTTATCTCATTTCAATACAAACGGTATATACATATATATATGTGTGTGTGTTTGTGTTTGTAAAGAGAGAGAGAAAGAGAGGGATAAAACCTTCGGGTTGTGATCTGGGAGTAGGAGATTCCATAATGATATTATATTGATGAAGAAATAATGTGGGAGAAGAGGCACCGAGTATTAAAAAAAGAGAAAAAAAACAAATCTCTAAAGATTATTTCCAATCTTCTATTGAAATCGGGTGTTTTGTTTGTGAAATCTTCGTACAGATGAAGATGCGAAGCTCATAGGCGTGGGTTTTGTTTGTGGACGAGACCACTTAATTTATAAGGTCCCAATAAAGAGAGAGAAACCGTTTCAGGGAGGAAAAGGGGCTGGGAAGATTAAAAGTCATGGAGGAGAAAATTAAGAGAAGAATATCAACAGTCCATAAGAAGAACGTCGGCAGGAGATACACCTCAAGTGAATGAATATGGAAACTTAGCTTTTATGCCACGTGGATAGCCTCATAGTTTAGCACTCTTAATGGCTTGTGAAGCATTAAATGCTTTGCCTACGTGGATAGGCTGGTTGGAGAGGAGTCTTAATGCCTTGTTTTGCATTTTATAGTAGTAAGAGATAACATAATTTACATCATTAATTTACTAATTCAACATCAAATCATTTCAAGGTTATATATCCCTAATAACCTTAAGTATGTGATCAAGTTAGGATATTAGGCACAACACCAAAATTATCTTACTAACAACATGAAAAACATTATCACTCTTATTTCATCAACATGCTGCCCAGAATTTAAAATGCAGATTCGAGGCTCTTCCGATCCGTTTTGGGAAAAACTTAAAACTATAAAGTTGTTCGGAATGTGATTTTATACAAGTAATCTCAAGCACGCTACCATATCTGGCCTTAAACAGACCCGAAACTAACGTATAATATTCACCCCTGTTTTTGACAACTTTCTGCCCAGAATTTTAAAACGCCAATTTGAGGCTTTTTCGATCCATTTTTGGGAAAACTTAAAACTACAAGGTTGTTCGGAACGTGATTTGATACAAGGACACAAGATCACGCTGCCGTAGACTGCTTAAAATAGACCTGAAATTAACATATACAGTTCGGACCTGTTCACGATAACTTTCTGCGCAGAATTTTAAAACGCCGATTTGAGACTTTTTCGATCCGTTTTCGAAAAAACTTAAAACTACAAAGTTGTTCGGAATATAATTTTCTGTCGGACATCGCGGACGAAACATCCATTTTCAGAACCAAAATAGCTCAAAACAGTTTTTAATATGACGATTTACAAGTTCATAGATTTCTCAAATTCAAGAGGTTGTTCAACAATTCAATCCCTATAATGATGGTATTGCATTTGAATCTACATGGAGGGTGATCCTAACATATTGCATATCATTTTTAACATCAATATCATATTAATTTAGGGATCCAAATACATGTTCATGTGAAATTTCATTATAGATACATAATATACACATATAGGTTATTAACTTGCCTTAGATTGTATGGAGAAGTTGAATCCTCTTAGCTTTCTTATCTTCTTACTCTCTCTCTCTCTACCAAACCCTAGCCCCCATTTTTGAAATGATAAAATGAAGACTTCTTCTCTTCTTTTCATTTATACCTAGGGTTAGTTTATTTACAAAAATGCCATTGCCCCCAATTTAAACCTTCTCGATCCTTTTACGCATTAATTCGCTTCTAATATTTAAGTTTCACATTCGTATCTCAATGAATTCGTATCGAGAGAGAGAGAGAGACACACACACAGGCTATAGTATATCATGCTCTATACATCACCCATGCATCACGCCTAATTCTACCCTAAAAAACTTCTTTTTTCAAATTTTATATTTTTCCCTTGAAATTAACATTCCAATCAACCCATATGCAAAAAATTAGGTCAAAATACATTTTTTTAGCTATTTTTAAAAAATCCACAAAATACTGCTAAAAATACCTTATTTATACGGGTCTGCGACAACAGTTTTTTGTGGATTTTTTAAAAATAGCTACGAAATGTATTTAGACCTAATTTTTTGCATATGAGTTGATTGGAAGGTTAATTTCAAGGAAAAAAATATAAAATTTGAATTTTTTTTCTATGGCCTAGAATTAGGTGTGATGTACAGTGTGATGTATAGTGCATGATGTAGGTGAACCTTCCTCTCTCTATATATATGAGAATATATGGTTAAATAAGTGCATTATCCTCTTTAGTTATAACAATGCCCAAAAATAATTTCAGTCCTTGAAATGTAATAACCCATATTTTTGGATAACCATATTAAATAAATTAATAGTGTTAATTAATCAAAAAGATCAGTTTTGTTAGATTTGTATTACATTAAAACGATTTGATTTGATTTGAATTCCGTAAATTTTAAAGGAATTAAATATTTTCTATACATTTAATTATTAATTTGGGGATTTGGTAATTTAATTTTAACCTAAGGGTTAATTGGATAATTTTATAATTTCTTGGACTCCAAGTTTTAAGTTTTAAAAATTGAATTTGAGGATTTTTGATTAATTAATTGAATATTTTGGGCTTTTATGTAATTATCGAGTAAAATGAAATTTTTGTAAAAAAACAAATATAGGGACATGTGAGTCGTTTTGTTTTGACTTGATTCCCAAGAAAATAATTTGATTTGGGCTTGCATATTCTATTTTTTAAAGGTTTAAAGTTGTTAGAATTTTGGGTAGCTTGAAAAAAAAAAAAGAATGAGATCTGACGACAAAAAGGGTAAAGGGCTCGAGGAAGACTATTCAAATTGTTAGGAATGGATTTATTTGTTGGGAGTTATATTTTGGTAGGATGTGTATATGTGCGGGTTTAGTTTAATTAGGTCTTTTCCCCCTTTTTGAGTAGGACTCTTTTGTCACGTATTTGTTTTCAAAAGGGATCTCGCACTTAAAACCTATTTCCACATGCATATTTTTTCTGTCAAAACCTTTTTCCCCCATAAAAGGTTAGTAGGTATAGCACCCTTATTTTTAACCCTAAACTCCCATTAAACAAAACTTCAACCTTATTGCGGGAGGCTTTAAACACATATTTTTATGAAAGCCAAAGAACTACACTTGCTTATTTTTGTGAGACGAACGCACTGGTGCACTCAGTTTTTTTTAGATATCGTTATTTCAGGAAAAAATATCATTATTTTTCATATTCACCCTTATTTTAAACATAAAACCCTATTATACAAAGCTTCAACCTTATTTTGGGAGTGTAAGACCCTGGATTTTATTTTAATTTTAATTGAATAATTTATGTGTCAAAATGCATTTTACGGGTTATTTATAATTTTCGCGACACTTACGACCCGTACGTGTTGTCTGTGTAATGAAAATAAGGCCGACACGTTTATTCTCTCGCTCAAAATAGAATATTTTTCATATAAACGGATAATAGAACGAGTTTAAAGCATTTTATTTTTAATTATTATTCAAATTACAGTGTGTATAAATTAGCGTAATCCAAAAGTAATGTCAATGCGAAAAAATATAGTAACGTGTCCTACGCGCCCTAATACAAATTTATAGTTGAAGGAGATTTCATGAATTATAAAAATTATACCCGAAAAATATTATAATTGAGTACCAAAGACACTTAGTTGAGTTATTATCCAACTGACCGTGTACTGACTGTGCAGCTTAGAAATATTATAAATAGATGCTTGAACTTACAGAAAAAATTACACCTCTCCTCATTTTAAACGAAATGAGTTCATTCTATTTCTTCACTAAATCCAAAAACCCCTCTCCAACCCGTGTTCAACTACCCAATAACCCAAAAGACCACCTGGGTGTAATTTGTGTACACCGGATTCCCCAACACTTTCTGCTTAATAGACCATGATATACCCTTAATAAAGCATTTCATCTTGTTCGCCTCAGTATTCACCTCCTCTGGTACAAACATCGATAGATTAGTGAACTCCTGGTCATACTCAGCAACAAATTTTGAACCTTGCTACAATTAAAAAAATTCCCACTTCTACGCACTCCTAATCGAATACGAAAAATACTTGTCATTAAACTTCACCAGAAAGCTCCATAGCTCAGGCGATCCCTATCCTTAGATCTGGTGACACTCTCCCACCACTGTAACACATCCTCAGTCAGCTTGAACACAGCCAACATCTTCTTTTGCACATAATTACAATCCACCATCCTCAAGTGTCTCTCCATGTCTCTCCTCCATTGGTGAGCAACCGTTGGGTCAGATCCCCCTACGAAGGTGGGAGGATTTCTCTTATGAATACTGTCTCTCACTGTGTCCCAAACTAAAGCGAGTGTACCCTATTGTTTTGCCTCTAGAGTCACCCACCTCTCTCTCCCTATCTAACTTCCGATCACGAACGATAGTCGCTAACTCTTAGGCACCCAAAACAAACTGACCCTATCTCTCCTGAACTGTGGGATTAGAAACCGAACTCTCTCTCATATCTCCAAATCTCCCAGTATTCTCCATCTCAAAAGACATTAACGAAATAACATCAGACTCGAAATAATTAAGAGTAAAAATCATTAAAAGGAATCAAAGATAGGCAATGCGAAAGCTAAAATGGACTCACAACCTACGAGACCTAAAACCATGTTGTGATACCATTTGTAATACCCCACGCATTATGGCAAGCGAGGGGGCCAACCGCCGCCACCATACTACACTAGGCATTACTAAATAAGTTATCATTCTCAGCATGTGACAGATTGATGAGACATTTCAAATTTTTCCACAAGATAATAATCAAATTGATCCAATAAATATAAACATTGATGTAAATTAAAATCCATCACCATATTATATCCCAAATAAATCCAACTCCAAATAAATATAAACCCAAATGAAATAATCCAACAATAAATATGTGACAAAATCTGTAAACAATCGTGGAATCGATTAGCCCACGAAATCCATAACTGAAAGTCACATAATAAATACGATAGAATGGAAAACTACTAAAGCAAATAAAATAAATCTCTAGATTCACTCCCAAACATATCTCTAATCATTCCTGTGCAGCTACTCCAACACTATACCTAAATGTTAGTCAATTCAATGAGTTAGAGCCCACTGCATGAATACTAGATACTCCTCTAAATTAGGGTCCATGAACTGAGACAATAACTTTATACATGATAAACATGACAATAGAGTATTTTAATTTAAACGAGATATAAACTAGCATGCGAGTAAAATAAATTACTACCATCTACCCACATAACTAATCCCCCCTAATTATTTAAGTCCAATTTTGATATTATAGTCATGTAATTAGGCTAAAGCTATTAATTCAATTTAAATCGATTAACCAAATTATTATAATAGCGGCACCGTTATAGCCATCCGACTCTTCCATTTGTCCTGCACTTATTTGGGACAACCTAAAGTTTTACACCACACACATTCCCCTCGTTATAGCCAGCCGACCCAATTTTCATTAACCGCCTTGCACTTATTGACGAGGTTATGTAAGGAAATATTTTGCATAGTCCGTTTTCATTAGAGTATGTAATATACCACTACAACCGTCGAAGAAAAGTTCAAGTTCAATCATGCATCAAGACGGATTCGAATATCGACATTCTTAAACAGATAAGACTCTGCGAGATAGATTTTGGTAAGGTTGTGTTTAAGCCCCGTAATAGTTCACGTAAAGTGTTGGGATATTTTTTCTATAATGCTTTTATACATCTCAGGCATTGTTTTTCGTCAATATAATTTTTTCGAAGTATTGAGGCGGAGTTTTAATAAAAAAATGATTTTCTGCTGATGTCGTTCAAAGGACATCTTTATGTTTTTCAAACGATAAACTTTAAGTCGTTCAAACGTCACCTTCTGTCTCGCGAGATACCTTGTATGTAGTTTTCTTGAAGAGTTTTATCAAACGACATCACACTGTTTTGGTTTTTTAAACTTGTTTGATCTGTCGCGAGATGTCACTTCAAACGACGTTTAAAGTCGTTCGAGCGAGAGCACCAGCTCAAGATTTTTATAAATAGTGTGTTAAATGAGTCATTTTTCTTTAAGAAGACTTGTGTTTTTTAGATACATAAAAATTGCAATTAAGAAAATTATTTTCTCTTCTTCATTTAGGGTTTAAACATTTATTTTTCAATTCAAAAAAATCTCAATAGTTTAGTGAATTGTTTTGGAACCCAAGATACGATCTTGTTTAAGTTTATCTTGTAGAGAGGGTAATTCTACGACTGATGACTACGTGTCATTGTGAGCGCTTGCGGGTGTTCCTTACTGAAGATAGAGTTGCGTGTTCTTATGGGTTCGCTGTGATTGATCTATTGCTGATTCTAGACTGAGATCCATGTGAGTGTCCGCAGATATTCATTACAGATTTCATTGTGTATGTAAGTCGCGATTTACCTCTTCTTATGAAATAAATGATTTTACCCAAAAGTTTTTTTTTCGAAAATATCCATGTCAGTAATATTTATTTTGTGATGACTTGATTTTACCCACCTAGATGCATGTGTTAGGGTTTATTTAATTTGGATAAAAAACTGATAATTAATTAAATAAGTTTAAAATGGGAAATTTGCGAATCTGAAATAGCGTTGCCAAAGCCGTTTATGAAAATAAACTATTTAAGCAACTCCGAAAGTTTGTTGAAGAAACTCTTTACTTAAATCAAAACTATTTTGAACACAAGATGTGTTAACAAAATTATGTACGAGATATGGACAAGATTTGATAACAAGTTTTAGTAAACAGTTTAAAATGTTTTAAACTCAGCACACTATTAGAAAGGGATGAGAAGATGTAGAAATATTGATACTCAGATTTTTAACGTGGTAAAACCTCAACCTTGAGGAAACATCCACGACTCCCTCTACGGAGTAAAACAAAAAAATCACTAAAACAAATATATGAGTTACAACCTATTTAACTAACATGCACACAAAAACAAATCTATACAAGTTCAGGATTGTACCCTCTGGCGTCCTTAACTTTTCTGCAGATCTTGTTTGTTGATGTAGTTGTCTCAGTTTGTCAACTCTTCTTTGTTTCAGCACTTTACGTCGACTTATTGTTCACCAAATCTTATAGCCAACACTTTGAGTGTTTGTAGTGTGACAATGTTTGTGAATGGTGTTCTAAAACACATGCATGCACACACACACACTTATTAGTTACAGACGATCCTAATAAATCACATATAAAGTCTATATGCAGTGCATTTGTTATTTTTCTTTCTTACAAAACCAAGAACCTTTTCGACCTTTCAAAATAACCCAGATTCCACGGAGATCTTGCTTAAGAAATCGGTCAAGACCTTTCTCAATCAGTTTTGAAAATATTATGAAGATTGAGAACCCTCCAAGTGCGAATCCCACTAGGTCAGGTTAGGTTTTGTAAAAACAGAAATAGAAAAACATCTATTGTTGATCTTTGAAGAAGAAAAATGTTTTAACAGAAAATAATCAACAACGAAATTCTCAAGATGAGAAAAAAATGCAGCTAAGTGTTCTGTGACATGAAAAACTTCAGATCTATGATTTCTATTGAAAAAGAAACAAGATCTGAGTCTATGTCTAAGTTGGAAATAAGATTTATGAACACAAGGATTTCAGCAACCCAAGATCTCTTAACCAGAACTCTCATAAACCTAAAAAAACACTAAGGATGGTGTTTTTGGTTTTGGTGGTTTTTCTGGAGAGGTAAGTAGTTTGGGCTTGAGAAGTGTTTGGACGAAGTTAGGGTTTCTAACTAGGGTTTGGTTTCTCTCTCTAACTTCTCTCTTCTCTCTTCTCTCTCTTCTCTCTCTCTTCTCTGAGACTTTGCAAAATGGCAAAAGCTTTCGAAGGCTGAGATGAAGGGTCTTTAAATAGGGAGAGGAGAAGATTCCAGAGCCTCGTTCAAAAACAATGGCTGAGATTGAGTCAAGCTCCATTGACTGCAATCCAAGGGCTCACAACAGGCGGTGGATTAAACAGCCTATGATTGGCTTAAGGTATTACACGGGGATTCACTCAAAAGACATGCAGGCCATCGATAAGGATAGATCCAAGGGCTGTAAGCGTGCGATGGTTTGTCTCAGTAAAGAAACACAGTTTGGTCCAATCAGAAGACAGCAGGTGTTGGCCTGTGAACGAAGGTAAACGCGCGTCACAAAATAATTACAAAGCCAACCCTAAAGTCTCTAGCGCTTTCGGTTTCTACCCAGAGTAACTTTAGGCCAATAAACACAACAATCCATATTTATATAATAACCCCAAGACTTTTTAAATCAAATTTTAATTAAATAAAACCTTGTTTAAAATATGTTTTAAATTCCCAAAAAATTATTAAAAATCAAATTGAGGGATTTAAACACACTCACAACATTAAAACACATAGGGGTGCAATATGATATGCAAGAATCAAATTCTAAGTGTGTGAGTGATGGCTATAGTCTTAGGATCATTACATGATAGATAGAAGAAGAAGCAACCCAATCTCTGAAGCTCTTTGGTTTCTAGGATAGACTCTATTTTGTCACAATTTCCAAACTAGATGAGCTCTTATACAGTCTAGACTCAAATGAGTCAAAAGTATAAGGGCTTCAATCTCCCCCTTTGGAAATATGAGACAAAATCTCCTTTGAGTCATCTCAACTCGTAGGGCGACAACAAAAAAAAACTTATACCTATAAAGGTTCTATCTACCCAAATCCTAGAAAGCAAAAATTACATAACTCAACTATATACAGTTTAACATCCTATTATTACAATGAAGAATGACTGTACAAGAAGAATACCTGCAAAAAATTACTAAGATCAAGCTTTTTAGTATATGCAGTAGACTCAAATTTCTCCCCCATTTTGTCTCAAATGGACAAAGGGAAGAAACTTGGCAAACATAACACGTATTTACTCAGCACAAATCATACCAATAGATTTACGTAAAGAAATGAATCTACTATAATCAAGAGGTTTGGTAAATAAATCTGCAAGTTGTAGATCAGTAGAAAGATAATTGATTTCTAATTCCTTGGTTTCAACTAATTCACGAATAAAATGATGTCTTATTTTAATGTGCTTAGTTCGCGAGTGTTGAACTGGGTTCTTAGAAATGTTAATCGCACTTTGATTATCACAATAGAGATGAAGTGTGGGTTCTAGAATACCATAATCACTTAGCATTTGTTTAAGCCATAACAATTGGGCACAACAGCTACCGGCGGCTATGTATTCAGATTCAGCAGTCGAGAGAGATGTGCAGTTCTGTTTTTTACTACTCCATCCTACCAAGTTATTACCAATATAACAACATGCGCCTGAAGTGCTTTTACTATCATCAGTACACCCAGCCCAATCAGCATCAGTGTACCCAATAATAGTGCTAGGTGTGTCATTCGTGTACCAAATTCCTAAATTTAGAGTGCCTTTAACATATTTAATTATGCGTTTTACAGCGTTTAAATGGCTCTCCTTGGGGTTGTTTTGATAACGCGCACAAACACAAACAGCATACATGATATCAGGACGCGAGGCAGTCAGATAGAGTAATGTGCCAATCATACTACGATATAAGGTAGAGTCTACAGATTTTCCATTTTCATCTTTAGATAATTTCTCTGTAGTACTCATAGGTGTTTTAGCACTCTTAGCACTCTTGAGGCCAAATTTCTTAACTATCTCTAATGCGTACTTAGTCTGCGAAAGAAACAAACCATCTGGTTGTTGTTTGACTTGGAGACCTAGAAAGAACTGTAACTCCCCCATAAGGGACATCTGAAATTCTTTACTCATAATTTCAGCAAAAGATTTTACTTCTGAGGTAGAAGTGGATTCAAATATGATATCGTCTACATAGACTTGAGCGATAGTAATGTGTTTGCCAAATTGTTTGACAAATAAGGTTTGGTCATTTCCACCTCTTTTGAAACCTTTGTCCAGCAGAAAACTGGAGAGTCGCTCATACCAAGCTCTAGGAGCTTGCTTAAGACCATATAAAGCCTTTTTTAACCGAAATACATGAGTAGGATAATTAGGGTCAATGAACCCTTTAGGTTGTTCTACATAGGTTTCCTCGGCAAGTATACCATTAAGGAACGCAGATTTAACATCCATTTGATATAATGTAAAATGCATGTGACAAGCTATAGCAAGAAGCAGACGAACTGATTCTAAACGAGTAACAGGAGCAAACGTCTCATTAAAATCCAGTCCTTCTATTTGGGAGTAACCTTGAGCAACTAGTCTAGCTTTATTTCTAATTATCATCCCATTTTCATCAGTTTTATTTTTGAAAATCCAACGAGTACCAATAACCTTTTTGTGATCAGGACGTGGAACAAGAAACCAAACATCATGAATGACAAATTGTAAAAGTTCATCCTGCATAGCAGAAATCCAGTGAGAGTCATTCAATGCCTCATTTACATTCTTTGGTTCCAAGAGAGAAACAAAGCAAGCATAGAGAGCATAATTTCTAAGTTGGGATCTTGTACGTACTGGTTCACCAGGGTTACCAACTATGTTGTTTATGGGATGATCTTTAGAAACCCAGTTAGGTACTTCAGGTGACTCAATAGGTAATGAATTATCTATTTCAGAAGAGTCATTTTCTAAAATATTTGACGATTCTTCTTCTATAGTTAATTCACTAGTCTTGCTTTCTACAGTAGTGTCACTAACAATTACATTTATGGATTCCATTAAGGTCTTAGTGCGAAGATTATACACTCGATAAGCTCTACTGTTAGGTGAATAACCTAAGAATATGGCTTTATCTCCTCTACTCTCAAATTTAGATAAGTGTTCCCTATCTTTGCAAACATAGCAGGTACTACCAAAGGTTCTAAGGTACTTAAGATTAGGCTTTTTATTGTACCAAAGTTCATAAGAGGTTTGTTTCGAATTCTTTCTAAGATAGACTCTATTAATAAGATGGCAGGCTGTACGAATAGATTCTACCCAAAAATACTTAGGTAAGTTCTTAGCATGGAGCATGACACGTGCCATCTCTTGAAGAGTTCGATTCTTTCTCTCAGCTATACCATTTTGTTGAGGGGTCTTAGGAGCACTGAACTCATGTTTGTAACCATTATAGTCACAATATTCTACAATACCAGTGTCTTTGAATTCACCACCTCTATCACTTCGGATTCTATTCACTTGAGTGTCTTTTTCATTCTCAATCCGTAAGAGAATCTTTAAAAAGGTTTGAAAGGTATCGGATTTTTGTTTTAAGAAAGCTACCCAAGTGAATCTGGTGAAGTCATCAACCATAACAAGAATATAACTGTGTCCACAAAGACTAACAGTTTGAGAAGGACCCATTAGGTCCATATGGATGAGTTCTAAGGGATTAGAGGTAAGGATATCTTTAACCCTTTTATGAGGTGCTTTAACAATTTTTCCTTCTTGACAGGGACCACAGACAATGTTATGAATAGGTTTAATTTTTGGTATTCCTCTAACTATCTGCTGAGAAGACAATTTACTCAAATTTTCATAATTAATGTGACCCATTCTGTTATGCCATATCTCGTTGTCATCCATTCTGGCAACACTACAGATTTCAGAACTAGACATGACAGTATAACAATTGTCAGGGGTCCTGAATCCTGTAATTAAGCAATCTCCATTTTCATTTAAAATCTTGCAATTGTTCTTTGAAAAGGTAACAGTGTAGTTTGAGTCACAGAATTGTGAAATGCTAAGTAAATTAGCCTTAAGACCTTTAACTAAGAGAACATTTTCAAGAAGAGGAAGTCCTTTTTCTTTAAGGGTTCCTTTGCCTATGATCTGGGATGATATACCATCACCAAAAACAACTTTTCCACCATCAAAATGGGTTTTATTTAAAAGTTTTGTATCATCACCTGTCATATGCTTGGAACATCCAGAATCCAAGTACCATCCAGAAGATGTAAGTTCAGCTTTTAGAGCAGAAACAACAATGTTACACTTCATCTGTGGTGCTAGATCATCTTTTCTAACCCAAATTGCCCTGGTTTTTAGTTTGCGCTTGTTTGCTCTTATTTGATAAAATTTGCGAGCATTAGATTTTTGTTGAAAAACATTTTGCGCATGATTTTGTATAAATTTGAATTCCTGAGCATTTGATTTAGAAAAGGTTCTGGTTATCCTTCTAGTAAATGTCCTTTTAGGTTTAGTCCTTCTATTCCTATAGTTAGAGTTTTTGTCTGGTGGCCTGGGAAGGACATAATTGTTACGACTCCTCCTAGAATAGTTAAAGTTATGATACATAGGAGTGTTGTAGATAGGTTTAATCAGTCTCCTAGCATAGCAATTATCGAAAGAGTGACCATATATATCACAATAGGAGCAATAAAGATTGCTCAGAATAGGGTTTTCCTTAGGAAAGTCTCTAAACAAAGGTTTTGAGAAATTTTGAGGCTGAATTTTATTCCTAGGTAGCACAGATTTGAAAGCAGGTTCACTTTTCCTAATAGGGGGGCAGACATATTTTCCCTTTGATAAACTTTCAAGCTTAGAGCAACTTGCATCTTCAGTGTTGGTGTTTTGATGGTCAAACTTAGTTTTTAGAGAATGAAAGTCTGGACATGTTTCAATAGGTCTTTTGCCTCCTGACACAAACTTGATAGGTTCAACATGTTTAGTTTGTGTCTTCAAATTGGGGCAAAACCCTATTCCAGTTCTATCATCAGAATTGGTTTTAGATTCAGCAACGAATTCCTCAAAACATTTAGAGTTGTTTTCAAATTTGGTAAATTTTTTGAAAACAGTTGCTGTCTTTTCTTTTGTTTGTTCCAATTCTAATAATGTCCCTTTGTATTTTTTCTCCAGAATTTCATTAGCTTCAGTCAAAGTTTTCAGTTTTTCATCAAACACTTTAACTTCACTGTCATGAGACATGCATTGTGTAGTATACTCTTCAGCATTCAGTTTTACCATTAGGCTTAGATCTTCTAACTTTTTGGTAAGATCTTTAACAATCTTTTCTAGTCTAGTGCTTTTCTTTAGAGTTTTAGTATATAGAGTGTGGATGTCTGGGAGATCATCATTATCTGAGTCACTAAGTGAGGTGTGTGAAGTGACCCCTAAGGTTTCATTTCTTAAACTCACGCACCCATTGACATCAGCAGTATCGATTTCCCTTTGACTCACACACCCCGAGGAAGAGGTATTAATGTTCTCAGTAAGTAAAGCATCTAAACCAGTTAAAGTATGATTCAAAGCAACAGAACTAGAATTACTAAACTCATCCTCACTATCAAGCATAGGAATGTCATCATTGTATATGATTTTGGCAAAGAAGGCTAAACAAGGATCAAAACCATCAGATGTCTCAAGTTCCTCATTTTCAGAATCACTTGAGTCATCCCAGGTTTTGCAGATATTGGCTCTAGAGTGTTTGTTTTGGGCATTTAAATTAACTCTACAGTCTTGAGCAATGTGTCCTAGTTTACCACATCTATAGCATTCAGTCTTCTTGAGGTCTCTGTGAGGTCTTGTGTTGTCCTTGTTCTGTTTGTCATGAGGTTTCTCATGAGGTTTGTGATTTGAAGGAGTGGTATAATTAGACTTGCCCTGTCTATTTGCAACACTGTTTCTAAATTTAACAATTTTCTTAAATTGTTTTGTCATTAGGGCAATCTGATTATCTAGACTTTCTAAGTCACAGTCCTCATCAGAATCATTACTAGAGGTGTTTAACTCAGGCTTAATCATCTTAGAGGTAAAGCTAAGATTGGAATTGGTATGTTTCCTATTAGTGTGGGTCAATTGTTTCTTAAACTCCAATTCCATTTCCACAGTTCTTAATTTACTACTGAGTAATTCAGGAGTGAGATTTACATCACACATCTCCTCAATAGCATATCTTTTATTGTCAAATTTCTGTGGCAATGATCTCAGAATTTTAGAGACAATTTCCTGTCTATCATAAGTTATACCATTGGCATGAAGTTTAGTGACAATATCAGTAAGGTTCATATAGAAATCATCGAAAGACTCAGATTCAGACATGATTAAGGTATTATACTGTTGGATTAACATCTGAGTCTTAGCAGCTTTTACCCTAGAGTCTCCTTCATGTGCAGTAATCAAGGTATCCCATGCTTCCTTGGAAGTGGTACAAGATGAGATTCTCTTGAACTCATGTTCGTTAATAGACATAAATATAGCGTTCTTGCCTTTGTTATTATTTCGAGAAACCTGTTTCTCTTCTTGAGTAAACTCACTCAATATTTTCTTAATCCTTTCATTGCTTCCATCAGTGGCTGGTTTAGTTGGATAAAAGTATCCGTTTTCAATGATATCCCAGACATCATCTCCCAGAGTGCCTTGAATAAAAGCAATCATTCTTACTTTCCAGTAAGAAAAATTGGTTCCATCAAAGACTGGAGGTCTGGTCAAGTTACCATATCTTTCGTTTTTCTCGTCCATAATGATTTTGAGAAAACAGTTTCAGAAACTCAGGATCTTTTTGAAAAAAGTTCACCAAAAGCTCTGATACCAATTGAAATAGCGTTGCCAAAGCCGTTTATGAAAATAAACTATTTAAGCAACTCCGAAAGTTTGTTGAAGAAACTCTTTACTTAAATCAAAACTATTTTGAACACAAGATGTGTTAACAAAATTATGTACGAGATATGGACAAGATTTGATAACAAGTTTTAGTAAACAGTTTAAAATGTTTTAAACTCAGCACACTATTAGAAAGGGATGAGAAGATGTAGAAATATTGATACTCAGATTTTTAACGTGGTAAAACCTCAACCTTGAGGAAACATCCACGACTCCCTCTACGGAGTAAAACAAAAAAATCACTAAAACAAATATATGAGTTACAACCTATTTAACTAACATGCACACAAAAACAAATCTATACAAGTTCAGGATTGTACCCTCTGGCGTCCTTAACTTTTCTGCAGATCTTGTTTGTTGATGTAGTTGTCTCAGTTTGTCAACTCTTCTTTGTTTCAGCACTTTACGTCGACTTATTGTTCACCAAATCTTATAGCCAACACTTTGAGTGTTTGTAGTGTGACAATGTTTGTGAATGGTGTTCTAAAACACATGCATGCACACACACACACTTATTAGTTACAGACGATCCTAATAAATCACATATAAAGTCTATATGCAGTGCATTTGTTATTTTTCTTTCTTACAAAACCAAGAACCTTTTCGACCTTTCAAAATAACCCAGATTCCACGGAGATCTTGCTTAAGAAATCGGTCAAGACCTTTCTCAATCAGTTTTGAAAATATTATGAAGATTGAGAACCCTCCAAGTGCGAATCCCACTAGGTCAGGTTAGGTTTTGTAAAAACAGAAATAGAAAAACATCTATTGTTGATCTTTGAAGAAGAAAAATGTTTTAACAGAAAATAATCAACAACGAAATTCTCAAGATGAGAAAAAAATGCAGCTAAGTGTTCTGTGACATGAAAAACTTCAGATCTATGATTTCTATTGAAAAAGAAACAAGATCTGAGTCTATGTCTAAGTTGGAAATAAGATTTATGAACACAAGGATTTCAGCAACCCAAGATCTCTTAACCAGAACTCTCATAAACCTAAAAAAACACTAAGGATGGTGTTTTTGGTTTTGGTGGTTTTTCTGGAGAGGTAAGTAGTTTGGGCTTGAGAAGTGTTTGGACGAAGTTAGGGTTTCTAACTAGGGTTTGGTTTCTCTCTCTAACTTCTCTCTTCTCTCTTCTCTCTCTTCTCTCTCTCTTCTCTGAGACTTTGCAAAATGGCAAAAGCTTTCGAAGGCTGAGATGAAGGGTCTTTAAATAGGGAGAGGAGAAGATTCCAGAGCCTCGTTCAAAAACAATGGCTGAGATTGAGTCAAGCTCCATTGACTGCAATCCAAGGGCTCACAACAGGCGGTGGATTAAACAGCCTATGATTGGCTTAAGGTATTACACGGGGATTCACTCAAAAGACATGCAGGCCATCGATAAGGATAGATCCAAGGGCTGTAAGCGTGCGATGGTTTGTCTCAGTAAAGAAACACAGTTTGGTCCAATCAGAAGACAGCAGGTGTTGGCCTGTGAACGAAGGTAAACGCGCGTCACAAAATAATTACAAAGCCAACCCTAAAGTCTCTAGCGCTTTCGGTTTCTACCCAGAGTAACTTTAGGCCAATAAACACAACAATCCATATTTATATAATAACCCCAAGACTTTTTAAATCAAATTTTAATTAAATAAAACCTTGTTTAAAATATGTTTTAAATTCCCAAAAAATTATTAAAAATCAAATTGAGGGATTTAAACACACTCACAACATTAAAACACATAGGGGTGCAATATGATATGCAAGAATCAAATTCTAAGTGTGTGAGTGATGGCTATAGTCTTAGGATCATTACATGATAGATAGAAGAAGAAGCAACCCAATCTCTGAAGCTCTTTGGTTTCTAGGATAGACTCTATTTTGTCACAATTTCCAAACTAGATGAGCTCTTATACAGTCTAGACTCAAATGAGTCAAAAGTATAAGGGCTTCAGAATCCACATACAATCGATATCACGCTGTGTTTGCGCATTCTCGGGTTCCACGCATGACACGTCACAATAGCCGGCTAAGCCGATTTCTGTTAGCGCTACACTTATTGGTGACGCCAACAAATATCCACATCGCTATAGGCAACCAACCCAGTTCCTTTAGCCCTGCAATTATATATGATGAAAATTTTATTTTAATACCCGTTTGTTATCTTAGGCACTAATTCTTAATTTTCTCAAGTCATCATCTTTTCTATTAGCCCCACCCTTTTATCGAGCATAAATCCTCAAACCACCCCTAGTCCCATGCCTAGAGGTCTCCAAAATACAAATATATCCTAACCTATCATTTAGGACGAATACTAACCAAAATAATTACCTAGCCTCGCACCTAGGTTAACAATCCAACGAAAACAACGTAAAAATAAGCCCCACCCCGGAGTCGTCCTTCCTTAAAAATATACACTAACTAGTCCCATACTTAGAAAGTGTTACCAAGAACTAACGCCTACCTGCTAGTCCCATACCTAGCAAGTGAACAAAAATAAGGTGAGAACACTAACTATCCCAACAATCCCGTCGTCCCCGTGGTGTCAAATATTCATACAATTTACGAATCACACATAATATGTTTTCGACTTATCACGACTATTCTTTAAATTAATCGCAGTATTACTATTTATCCCAATTATGTCCATTTAATTATAATACAATTTATTTTTCAACAACTGAAATGATTTCTAACACATGCATAATTTCTGGGCATAAATAATAAATTTCTATTCTACAAGTAACACATAATTAACATAATTTTTATATGTCAAAATGTAATACCCCATATTTTTGGTGATTTAAATAATTATGCAATTTATTATTACTGAGGGATTAATTGAATTTAAATGTGAGAATTAAATTATTATTTAATCTGGATCTAATAAAAATAAATATTAACTAGCGTGCCAAGGGTTAACACTTATTGATTTAATATTACTGTGCGATATGTAATATGGAACTATACACTTTGATGAATTTTTGAGAGAGAATAATACGACTGTTTAGTGAATTAAGTCAGACGCGCGTGTGAGTCATGTTGGGACTAATTTAGTGGAATAAATATATCAATTATTTTTAATAACTCGTATGGTCATTTCGAGTGTACCGTTGAGTCCGGAAGGGTCGAGATACTCGAAATAGTATAACCGGTTGTTTGGTTTGGGTCCCGGGGTAATTTTAGGCCTACCCGGCACCCGGAGAGGGCATTATGGTAAATTGGATTTTTACGCTTAATTAATGGACGAAAATTAAGAGTTAAATTATCAGTCAAAGAAATTCCATTAGGGTTAGAAAGCTACAGGAAGTAAGAACGGCCATAGGAAGTGTGAGGGAGAGCTATTTCCAAAAGAAGAGGGCCAAATTGACAGCACCTTGCACAACCACCGCCACTACCGTGTAGATTGGGACAAGGGGAACACACCCATACCAACGATGTCAAGAAATCAGACGACTAACTCAAGGCAAGTCTTTATAACTTTCTGTATTTCGGTATTTATCATACTCATGTTAGTATAGGATTGTTAGAAACATGTTTTGGTTCATAAAAATGATGAAATTGAGGAATTTAGATATGTAAATTGATTCTGAACTTGTTAAATTGAAACCCTTCATGTTTATGTGTAGAACAAATCTGGAAATAATGGGTTCTTGAATATAAATTGGAAGAACAAGGGTTTTGATAAATTAATTTGGGGATTTCATGTTTTATGGATGATTCGTAATGAATTGATGATTCTAGGATGTTAGAATTCATATATTATTGATGGGATTGGAGTTAGAACTATTTTTTTGGAGTTTGGGATATTGAATTAGAGGTTTTAGGTTTAAAAATGGTGGAAAACGCTGAAAAATCTGGGTAGAAGACGAACAATGCAATCTCGCGCGAAGTCGTTCGAGCGAGATTGTATCTTGCGCGAATTCGTTCGAGCGACACGTTGCAGTCGTTCAAATGACATGCCATCTGGTTTGAGTGACTGAGTGAAATTTTGGAAATTTCTTAGAATCCAGTTTTGAGTTTATTGGTTCGTGGAAGAGAGATAAATTTCCAAATAATAAACTTAAGTAAGGCACAATTTTGGAAAGAGTATGAGCGACTAAATACTTTAATTAATTCGGCACCGAAAGATTGTACCTTAGAGATTACGAGAGGGATAAAAATCTCAATAATTGTACTACGAAATGTTGAAACCAAAATACGTAAGGGAAGTATATATATAGGTAAGGGAAATACCTATAAATTATAATAGGATGTGTGTATGCCTATTATGTAATGTTATTATTAAAGACACTAATGGGTGATAACCCGGGGGCACAAGAATGAATTAAAAGTGTACTAATGGATGATAACCCGGGGGTACAAGATTATTTAAATAAGTGTACTAATGGGTGATAAACCCGGGGGTACAACATTTTGGTTAAGTGCGCTAATGGGTCTTAGCCCGGGGGTGCAGTATTATAATATATATATATAGGGTAGATGTGACTATATGTATATATGTACGTGAGTTTGTGAATCAACCTACTGTGTATAGCTTGTAGAGATGGGCACGTAAATTTATTAAGAAAATCTTAAGAGTATAATTGATTTGTTATGAAAACGGGAAAATATACTAATTAGCTATTCGACATAGGCTAATTTGATAACCTATTGTTTGGGCGATACGGGTTTAAAAATGGTGAGAATAAATACTATTAGGATGAATTCAAATTAGTTATATTGGGTGGTATAACTAAGGAGAAAATTAGATATACGTTAGGCGTGCACAATAGAAGAGAGGTGAGAATCTCATGTGAGCATTCGAACTAACATGCACTTGATACTTTCTTTACTGTAATTTTTAAATACTTGCTTAAACAAATATTTTTACACATCGGGCTCTGACCCGTTCCTTGCATATCTTCTCTCTCTTGCTATATGTATGTATTATATTAGGTGCTCAGCCACAGGGACACTAGGTTTACAGACTCGGATTACTTGTCGTGCTGTAGCTGTTGTGGGAGATGTAGGTCTTTGTATTAGACGCCCCAATTATTTCATTTCCATTCTTTATAGACATTTTCTTTAGGGCATGTGTCGCCCATTCCTTGGACAACTTTCAGAAAATCTGTTCACTTTATTTCTCGTTCATTTTCATTTGGATTAATGGTTACTATTGTTTTGGTTTAGAGTTTCAAACTGGAATGTTTTATCCAGTCATATCTATTTAAGCATATGATTCTGATTTAGTATTTATATTAACTAATGATGCGTGGATGGTTTATAGTAAATTTCTTGGTTTGGTAATTAAATGGTTTTAATTAATAAGAAAAAAAAATGTTTTGACACTTAGCTTAGTTATATTAGGTGATTAAATAAGTTGTTATGTTTTCAACAGTGATGCTAAGAATGAACCAACCGAACATTCTCCTTTAAATTTAATAAAGGACTGATCACCCGATATTTAATTAGGCGGGGTGTCACACAAAATCAATTTATAACATCCCTAAAATTTATTCTACACGCGAAAGTCATAACATCTAATGGAATCCCAACCTCTAACCTAAGCATGTAAGGGTTTTGAGTCTTAATTTGTATTAAAGATTTGAGTTAAAACCATCCCGAAATTTGTTTCACTTTCCCTACTTAGTCTCTATGTTTATTTTAAGAAAAAAATGATAATTAGTGTTTAGGCAATATTTAAAACGCATAATACTAAAGGGAAACAATAGAAGTATCAATGCCTCTGAAAATTATTTGAAGAATCTGATTGGATGATTACGTTCCTCTCGAGAAAATAATGAAAACACATTCTTGAACGATGTTGAGAAAACTCGATTTAACTCTTCAAAACTTTGGTTGAATGTTATGTTCAATGGGGTTTATGTTTCACTTTATGTTTATATACCAAAAATAATTTGAGTCGTAATGAAACATAAACACTCAAAAATACATTACGGATGATCTGACCGTTGGAATTGGCTGAAATCTTAATATGTTGTAGCTGATGGTGAGACGAAGCTACTTTAAAAAATTCAGCTCAATCGAATGGTCGAATTTTTTTTCTCCTTTGGTCGGATCCTCCCCCGATTTTTATATGAAAAGTCATAATTTCCAAATTTTTATCCCTATTTAAATTCCAATTAAAACCTTATTTTTTTGTATATAAAAACCAACATTTTTACATACCAAAATTAAATAGATTCCAAAAATTATTTTTTTCAAAAATTTTTAATTCCAACTAGATATTATGTTTAAAAAACACGGTGTGTTACTTACTTCTCCACTAGCACTGGAATTTCGTCCTCGAAATTTGACGAAGCGTAAATGTGAAAAATAAAATAAGGCTCATTTATCCCTACCCTAAGAATGCCACAATTAGGCGTCCATAGACCCAATCCTACATGCACCTACCCCGCGAATAAAATACGACATATATAAATCATATACATAAACATATTTATGATAATAATACATACCATGTGTAACAACCCTTGCTTTTGAGAACCTATTTTATATATTTATTTACTATGTGAAGTAATTATATATAAAATGTTGAAATGTGGAGTAAGTATTAATTTAATGAGATAAGTTAATATTTACTAAAATGTTGTATGTTTACCTTATATGTAGGTAAATATCACCATGTTGCAGTTTATTGTGTCATAAGAATTAAAATGACGTTGCGGTTTAAAAATGAAATCGGAACTTGAAATGAGTTATATTGTATTAAAATACTAAAATGTTGTATGCAATTTCCAAATGATAATTTGGAGGGTGTAGTTAGTCCCGAATGGTGCGAGATAGTCGAAATAAGTGCCATATTGTATTTTGGTGTTTTGGGCACTTTTGACTGATTTTTAGCATAACGCATATCGGGAGTCATTTTTAATGTGGTATTTATCATTTAAGTTGGAGGTTTTAGACTAATGCCACGATTTAGTCTTGCTAAGCCCTTTTATTTCCCTTAAGAGCGTTTGTTAACCCAGAGTGAGAGAGAGAAGAAGAGAACTTATGGAGAAAGGAGAGATTGAAGATTTGGAGATTGATCTTGCATTCATCTTCCTCAAATCTGAATTTGCAAGATTGAAACAAGTTTTCTACTTGCTATTATGTGATTTAAGATGAATGATTAGTATTGATATTTGTGTATTAATTATGGTTTATCAATGTTAGGGTTTTTATTGGATTTATGGGTTTTGAATCTTGGAAGTGATTTGGATATTTATTGGTGTAGATCAATATTGTTGGATGCATTTATAATCAGTTGGTGGCAATAAATGATCTTGGTTTTGGGTAGATGGGTATTGGGTAAATTTGGGAGTCCAAGACTAAATTCGCAGGGCCGAATATATTCGGCTATGTCCGAATCGATTCGCCCAAGGGACAGTTTCCAGGTCTGCAAACCCGAATCGATTTGGGTTAAGACCGAATTGATTCGGCTGAAGCAAAAAGTTGGGTTCATCTTCCGAACCGATTCGCTTTTTGGGCGAATTGATTCGGACCCTGCAGTTTTGAGATGATTTTTTTCCAACTCAATTTTTATTCTTTTTCTTTAGGATCACGACCTAGGAACCTTCTTTAATGAAGTAAACTTAGAGTCCTAGATTTTTAGTTGAGTCAAGTCACTACCCTACATTAGGATTGGGTTAAATGGGGCTTATTTCGGATGTGTACAAATTGTGGTTAGGGTTTTTATTTTGTTTAGAAATCCGTTAAGTATCTTGGAGTTGTAGGCCCATACTTGGAGACATCTAGGGGCTCTAATGAGGTATATAAGACCTTGGGATTTGTAGCATTATTGTGATCACTTGGAGATTTATTTCGAGACTTAAAATATGATGAATATTAATGAGAATATTAAATGATTGTGGTTTCGGATAAAATGAAACAAATATGAATAATGGAAATGAAAATGAGATTTAAATGGTAAATACTAATTTACTTAAACACACCTCTCTAAATTCTATCATAAGGGAAGCTCGCGCATGAGGTGATGTCCCCTGACTAGTGAATGCAGGGAGACTATAGTCCTCGACCATATTCGGGGTTGTTATATGTTTTATTCTGCGCTAGTGAGGTAATTCCGGGTGTGGTTATGACTCACTCGCAGGTATATGGACACTTCTCGACGCGCGTTAGGTACCCAAGTTGTCTTGTTTGATGGGCCCTGGAAGATGATAGTCATTTAGGGGCATGCCCAGTGGGGAAACTCGGACGGGCGGTCTTAGAATTGTTATATGTATAAGAATATGACCATTCTAAATCAAGTGGGACTTAAGATATGTAAAATTCCATAAGAACATATGATAGTATTATATTCCTGTTAAGGAATGGAAATTGGAATGAAATGGTAAAAAATGATGGAAGCTTATAAATTTATGATGTCTAATTATATTCTCTTGCATAATTTAATAAAAGACATAATCATTTAAACTGCTTTATTATGCTCTGGGATTATGTTGTTAGACTCTTATCCTTATCATTCATGATTAATATTTTATAACTGTCATGCTTCTTCTTCATCTGGGAATCATATAAAAACCGGGCCCTGACCCGTTCATTCTTCTTGTTGGGCATGAAATTGTATTCGCTCAGGTGCTCCGCCACAAGGGAGCCCATTATGATATTCCTACTCCTATGCTTTTGAGGAGCTGTAAGATTTTGCGGATATTACAGGATGTGTTGTTAGACACTTCCTTCTTTTGTATTGTAGATATGATCGGGTCTTTCACTCGGGCGTGTGGCCCAAACTTTTGTAACTGTTTAATGGATGTATTATGTAACCTATTAAATTGTTGTAACCCAATGTAAGTACCTGTTGACCGACAGCATATTCGGTCCTTTATTATATGTTTTTTGTTTATGTAATATATAGTTCTTTTGGAATGCCACTTTCTCTTCAAATTGGGTTGTTTAAGCTATTTCTTAACTTGTAATAAAACTAAATTAAAATTTTTGGCAACCCGTTTTTTGAATTATTGGGTGGTTTTCCCATATACTTATTTTATTGTTGTGATACTGAGAATGATTTCCATCCATGATTCCGTTATGTTGGAGTATCGGGCTGTCCACCCCTTATTTCGAATTGCGGATTGTCACACCATGCTCACTAGCCACATCTTGGCTCCTACTGCGCTTTCCCTACCTTAGGCTCTCAACTCAAAAGCAAAAAACACTTACCCACTGCCGATGCTGCGGACGCTCCCTGCGTACCTAGTGCTGTCAGCCCTTGGACCTGCTGGCCCTACTTTGGGACACCTAGAAGCTCGTTGCCATACCTCTCCACAAATAAAACACGCACATGTAAAATGTACAGGAATCCTACCCAAAGTTTGCTCACCCTGTTGTCCTTGTCCATGGCCCTGAAGGCCCTACTAGAAACTATTGACCTGCTGCTCCTGACCTGCTCGATGTCTCTTCCACGACTGGTCATTGGAACCCTTGTTATCCCCTCATTGACCATTCGAGTTAGATATCTTTACCAACTTCTTTTGGTAGTTCACTTTCTCTTGACATAACAACAGTGCTACGTCCACCACATAAGTGTAAGTAGTGTACGTCAGATTCCTCAACACTATCTGCTTAATCGCCCACGATTAGGGGTGGAAGCGGTACGGGTTTTTACTGTACCGTACCGTTTTGGTCCGAAAAAATGGTTTTGGTTTCATATATTAAAATACCAGAAACTAGTCTTACCGAAACCGAAATTACCGCAAAATAGTTGGTTGGTTTTGGTTTTAATATTTAAAAAACCGATTTACCGAAATTATCGTACCGAATTTACTCAAACCATAAAAAACCGTACCAAAATTACCATACCGTACCGAAATTACCGTACCGTACCAAATTTACCAAAATTACCGTACCGAATTTACCAAAACCAGAAAAAAGTTGGTTTTGGTTTTGGTTTTAATATTTAAAAAAGTTGGTTGGTTTTGTTTTTGGTTTTTCGGGACTTTTAGTGTTGTTTACCGAAACCAGAAAAAACCAAAACCAAAAACCAGAATTTACCAAAACCAGAAAAAACCATAAGAAACCAGAATTTATCAAAACAAAAAAAAAAAATGAAATTACCGAAAAAACCGAAATACCAGCCGGTTTGGTTTTGGTATTGATTTTGGTGTACCGGGTGGTAAACTGGTACGGTTTGGTTTTACCATCTTGAGTTTGGTTTTGGTATTAGTATCTACTAATTACCGACCAAACCATACCGCTTACACCCCTAACCATGATAGACCCTTAATGAAGCATTTTATCTTCTTTGCCTCAGTATTCACCTCCTCTGGTACAAACATCAAAAAATTTGTGAACTCTTAGTCATACTCAGCAATAGATTTTGAACCATGCTATAAGTCCAAAAATTTCATCTTCTACGCACTCTTAATTGAATACAAAAGTGTCATTAAACTTCACCAGAAAACTCCATAGCCCAGGCGATCCCTATCCTCAGATGTGGTGACACTCTCCCACCACTATAATGCATCCTCAGTCAGCTTGAACGTAGTGAACATATTCTTTTACACATCAGTACAATCTACCATCCTCGAGTGTCTTTCCATGTCTCTCCTCCATTGGCGAGCAACCATTGGTCAGATCCCCCTACGAAGGTAGGAGGATTTACCTTATAAAAAATGGCTCTCATTTTTTCCCAAACTGAAGTGGGTGTGCCCTATTATTGCGACTCTAGAGTCAACCACCTCTATCTTCGTATCTCAATACCGGTTGATATGGCCTCATGAACGATAGCCTCTAACTCCTCGAGACCCAAGACAAACTGACCCTATCTCTCCTGAACATTGGAACTAGTAATAGAATTCTCTCTCTTGTCTCTAAATCTCCTAGTATTAATCATCTGAAAATACAGGAACGAAATAACATCAAACTCGAAATAACTAAGAGTATAAATCCTCAAAAGGAATAAAAGATAGGTAATGTGAAAGCTAAAATGGTCTCAAAACCTACGAGACCTAAGATCATGCTCTAATACCATCTGTAACACCCATATCATTCTGGCAAGCGAGGTGGCCAGACATTACCATACTATATCGGGGGTCACTAAATAAGTTATCATTCTCAGCATATGACAGATATATGAGACATTTAAAATTTTTCCACAAGATAATTATCAAACTGATCCAATTAAAATCCATCACCATATTAACTCCCAAATAAATCCAACTCTAAATAAATATAAAACCCAAATGAAATAATCCAAAAATAAATATGTTACAGAATCCGTCAATAACCGTGGAACCGATTGTCCCACCAAATCCATAAATGAAAGTCTTATAATATATGTGAGGGAATGGAAAGTAAATCTAAACTACAAAATCAAATAAAATAAATCTCCAGCTACACTTCCAAATATAACTTCAATTACTCCTGTGCATCTACTCCAGCACTATACGTGAAATGTTAGTCAACGCAATGAGTTAGAGCCCACCGTATGAATACTAGTTACTCCTCCCACTTAGGGTCCGTGAACCCATACAATAGCATTATACATGATAAATATCACAATAGAGTATTTTAATTTAAACGAGATATAAACTAACATGCGAGTAAAATAAACTACTACCATTTACCCACATAACTAAGCCTCCCAAATGTTTAAGTCCAATTATGATATTATAGTCATGTAATAATGCTAAAGCTATCAATTCAATTTAAATCGATTAACCAAATTATTATAATGGTGGCACCGTCATAGCCAACTAACCCTTCCATTTGCCTTGCACTTATTTCGGGATCGCCTAAACTTCACACCACACACATTCCCCTCGCTATAGCCTGCCGACCAAATTTTTTCTAGCCCTACACTTATTGATGAGGTTTTGTAAGGACATATTTTGCATAGTCCGTTTTCATTAGAGTATGTCGTATACCGCTACAACCGTCCAAAAAAAGTTCATGTTCAATCATGTATCAAGACGAATTCGAATATCAACATTCTTCAATAGACAAGCCTCTGCGAGATAGATTTTGGAAAGGTTGTGTTTAAGTCCCTTAATAGTTCATTTAAAGTGTTGGATATTTTTTCTAAAATGTTTTTACACATCTAAGGCATTATTTTTCGTCAAAATGATTTTTGTAAGTGTTGAGGCGGAGTTTAAATAAAGAATGATTTTACACTGATGCCGTTCAAACGACATCTCTATGTCATTCAAACAATAACTCTAAGTCGTTCAAACGACACCTTCAAGTGATAGGATGTCTCGGGAGATACCTCGTTTGTAGTTCATTTGAAGAGCTTTGTCAAACGACATCACACTATTTTAGTTTGCCAAACTCATTTGATCTGTTGGGCGATGTCACTTCAAATGACATTTAAAGTAATTCGAGTAACATAAGGATGTCGTTCGAGCGAGAGCATATAATCAAGATTTTTTAAATAACGTGTTAAATGAGCCATTTTTCTTTAAGAAGACTTGTGTTTTTTAGATACAAAAAAATTACAAACAGCAAAATTATTTTGTCTTCTTCATTTAGGGTTTAAACATTTATTTTTCAATTCACAAAAATCTCAATAGTTTAGTGAATTGTTTTGGAACCCAAGATACGATCTTGTTTAAGTTTATCTTTTAGAGAGGGTAAATCTATGACTGATGACTGCGTGTCATTGTGAGTGCTTGCGGCTGGTCCTTGTCGAAGATAGAGCTACGTGTTCTTGTGATTCGCTGTGGTTGATCCATTGCTAATTCTAGACTGAGATCCATGTGAGTGCATGCGGATATTCATGTAACACCCCGTATTTTTGACGATTTAAATAATTATGTGATTAATTATTATTATGGGAATAAGTATGCGATTAATTATTATTGTTGGATTAATTAACTTAAAATTTGAGAAATTAATTTGTTATTAATCCGGATTAAAATAATTATTAACTAGCGTGCCAAGGGTTAATACTTATTTTTGAGAATTATTGAATATTACTGTGTGACAGGTAATATGGAATTATAACATTTGATAAATTATCGGAAGTGAGAAATACAACAGTTTGGTAATTTAAGTCTGACACGCGTGTCAGTCGTGTCGGGACTAATTGAATAGAATAAAAAAAGAAATTATTTTTTATTAACTCATATGGTCATTTCGAGTACACCGTTGAGTCCGGAAGGGTCGAGACAGTCAAAATAGTATACTCGGGTGTTTAGTTTGGGTCCCGGGGCAATTTAAGCCTAATCGGCGTCGTGAGAGGGCATTACGGTAAATTGTATTTTTGGGTGGAATTAATGGACGAAAATTGGGAGTTATTTTATCAGCAAAGAAAAGTCTTTTAGGGTTGGGAGACACAGGAAGGAAAGAACGGCCATAGAGGGTGTGAGGGAGGACCAAATTCCAAGAGAGAAGACTTATTTGGCATCACATTGCACAACCGTGACCACCAACACGTAGATCGAGAAGGGAGGAACGTGTATATACCAACATCACCAACTGATCAGACCGTCATATTCTAGGCAAGTGTTTATTACTTGCTTTCTTTAGCAATAATCATACTCATGTTCGTGTAGGTGAATTCAATCCTTGATTTACATGTTAATTGGGTGAAAATTGGGGGATAAATGATGATTAGAGGTTGGGGTAATTAGTTGTTAATATTTTATCATGAATGTAGAGGATGAACTACGAAATTGAATTATATATTGATGAACGAATCTGGGTTGATTAGGTTCTTTAATTGAAAATTTGGAAACTATTGTTCATATGAATTGATTTGGAGATTTTATATAATTATGATGATTTATAACGAATTAATGATCCTAGGAGGTTAGGAATGATTTATAACCTGTTAGGGTTGATGGGTATTGATGATGACGCTTTTGGTGTTGAATCTTAGAGGTTTCTAGGTTCATAAATGGTGGGAAAATGCATAATTCTGGGAAAGAAGAACAGTGACATCTCACGCGATCTCGCCCAAAGTCGTTCGAGCGAGATGGCATCTCGCCCGAAGTCACTCGAACGACATGTGGAAGTCGTTCAAACGACAACCCTTCTGGTTCGAGCGACATAGGGAATTTTTGAGGATTTTCTCAAAATCTAGTTTTGAGTTTGCCGGTTTATTGGAGTGAGAGAAATTGCCAAATAGTAAATTCAAATAGGACAGAATTTCAGGAAAAGTATGGGAGAATTAATACTTTAATTATTTTGGTATAGAGAGAATGTACCTTGAAGATTACGAGAGATATAGTAATCAAAATATTTATACTATACGTAGTGATGAGGTTAAAACACGTATGAGGAGTATGTATGTAGGTTGGAGAAATACCTATAAATTATAATAGGATGTGTGTATGCCTATTATGTGATATTATTTTTAAGAGCACTAATGGGTGATAACCTGTAACAACCCTCGCTTTTAGGAGGCTAATTTTATATTAATTTATCGCATAAGGTAATTATATAAAATGTTGGAACTGGAGTAAATATTAATTGAATGAATTGAAAGTTAATATTTACTAGGTTGATGCATATTTACTGTATGTGAAAGTAAATATCATCAGGTTTCATGTTTTATAGTGTCATGTGTTTAAACGACATTATGGTTTAAATGAAATTGGAACTAGAAATAATTTATAACATTATCGGATGCTATTTTAGAGGGTGTAGTTAGTCTCAGAATGTCCGACACAGTCAAAATAAGTGCCATATTGTATTTTTGGGTTTCAGACACTTTTACCTGGTTTTAACTTAAACGCGTATTTGGGAATCATTTTAATGTGGTATTAACCACTTAAGTTGGAGACTTTAGACTTAAGCCACGATTTTTAAGTCTTGCCCCTTATTTTCATTTCTCATTTGTGTGTCTTAAACATAGAGAGAGAAGGAGAGAAACAGAGAGGAAGACAAAAATGGAGAAAGAAGAGAGAATTGGAGATTGAAGATTGGGATTGCATTTACCCAAAAGAAATCTGAGATTTCAACCTTAAGGCAAGTTTTCTACTTGCTAATATATGATTTAAGATGATTAAATTGTGTGATAGTTGTGTATTTGCATTTATGGATCAAAAAATGGAATTTGTGGTAATTTAATCCTAATCTTCGGTTTTGATGATGAAATTGTGGATAATAGTAGTAAATAATCATGTAGGTTGATTTGGGGTAGATTTATGATGTTGGTGGTGGGTAAAAATGGAAGAGATTGGAGTTTGGGGAAATATAGGGTGTATAACCCTCGAAGCCATTCTTGGCAATTTCTCCAGGCTGAATCAATTCGCCCCCCTGGGCGAATCGATTCGCTAAGGGCTAGTTTCCAGGTCTTCTTGGACCGAATCGATTCGGGTCCAAGTCGAATCGATTCGGAAGTTGCAGAATCCCAGTTTTCCTTATCCGAACCGATTCCCTTTTAGGGCGAATCGATTCGCTAGGGCGAATCGATTCGGCCCTAGGGTGAATCGATTCGTTTTCCTGCTATTTTTGAGTTAATTTTATAACTCAATTCCAATTTATTTTCTTTAAATTTAGGGCCTAGGAACCTTCTTGTATGAAGTAAACTTAGAGTCCTAGAGTGTGAGATGAGTTAGTTGATTACCCTACATTAGGAATGGGTTATGTGGGGAATTTTTCGGGGTTATGCCTATTGATGCTAGGGAATTCTTTTCTTCTAGTCGATTATTATGAAACTAGGAGATGTAGGGTTACGTTTGGGAGACTTTAGAAGCTCAATTGAGCTGTATTAGTCTTGGGGGCTCATAATAACACCGTAAACGAATGTTGGGAGAATAAATTAAAAGTTTATTCATTCCTTTGAGGTATGATAGTATTGGGGTTTTAAAGTAATACCCCAAAATGTTTGGAGATAATTACGAGTTTATTTACTCCTTTGAGGATGTAGTAACGAAATAATTTATCATATGGATCCGGATAATAAGTTAAATTGTTTACAAAATGTAAATGATAATGGTCTTGGATAAAATGAAACCTACACGTGTATAATGGTGAATGAAAATGATATGGAAATGGTAATAAATATGGAAAATGATAAATTACTCGATTTTTGAAAATGGTAAATAAAATGGTTTAAACACACCCTCTCTAAATGACATCATAAGGGAAGTTCGCGCGTGAGGTGAAGCCCCTGCCTAATGAATGCAGGGTGGATATAGTCCTAGGCCATGTGAGCGTTTGTTGTTGTATATTTTTCTGCAATGGGTAGGTAATTTCGGGTGTGGTTGTGACTAACCCGCAGGCACATGGCCGCTTCCCGACGTTTTTCGTTATAGGTGCCCAGGTTGTCTTGAGGATAGGCCCTGGAAGATGATGATCATTTAGGGGCGCGCACAGTGGAGAAACCCGGACGGGCGGTCTTAGAATCGTTATATGTATATAATTATAACTATTCATAATTAAGTGGGACTTGATGTATGAGATATGCCATAAAGAGCATAGTGAAGTGCCACAAAGAGAACATTGAAATGCCATAAAGAGCATTTGAAAACGATTATTTTCCTGATAAGGAAATGATGTTTACAAAATGTTAAAGTGAGATAAAAATGCCATAAAGAGCATAAGATTGTGATTATATATATATATATTTCGTGTTAAGGAAAATATATATGAGATAATTGGTGCATATGACGAAAGTTGTAGATTAATGTTACTCATTTTATTTTCCTGCTTAGCTTATGTTTTAAATTGTGTAGGTAGATTGTTATTTCTCTTTCTTCATGATTTATCATTCATAACTGTCATACTTTTTATTCATCTGGTAATCATATAGAATCGGGCCCTGTCCCGTTCATATTTCTTGTTGTGCTTGCATATTGTATCTGCTCAGGTACTCCACCGCAAGGATGCATGATCTGACTTCCTGTCCCGGTGTTTTTGGCGAGCCGTGATGCTTTGCGGGTATTGCGGAACATTTTGAAATAGATGCCGTCATTTTTGCACTCTAGTTAAGATCGGGTCTTTTTACTCGGGCGAGAGGCCCAATCTTTTGTAATTGATTAATAGAATGTATTATGTAAATTATTGAACTTGTTTAATATTGTTGTATGAGTCTGTGGCCGACAGCATATTCGGTCCCTTATTGTACATTTGTGGGTATATAATATAATTTCATCTAGATTTCCACTTTCTTTTATTGGGTTGTTAGGTTGTTTTCTTTTATAAACTTTAAAAATCAAAATTTTTGGCAACCCATTTTTCTGAAATAAGGAGTGGTTATCTCGTATACTTCTTATGTTATTGTGATGCTGAGAATGATTCCATTCATGATTTCGTTGTTTTGGAGTATCGGGCTGGCCACGCCCAATTTTAGATGGCGGGTTGTCATAGATGGTATCAGAGCATCAGGTTCTAGAGTCCTTAGGAATCTGTGTGAACGCTGTACGCTTTCAGCGTTGCTTTTGATTGGGCATATAGCCTTAGGATTAAGATCGTTGATTCCACTTGTGAGATTTCGTTCTTCTGCCATGAGGTAGAACCCATAGAATCTTTTGCACATTCGTGTGAGATTCGTAGGTCGATTGAAGAAGGGCGCGAGGGAAGGTTGTGGTGAAGGTGTCATTAGATGGAATTACTAGGAACTGTAAGTTGTGGTCGGGGATGAGGACCGATTTAGAAGTCGCTCCTTTTTTAGCATTTTCTTATCTTGCTACTGCAACCACTGATTACAGTGGACACAGTTTTCCAAGTACCTCTAAAGTAGAAGGTGGTACTAAGCTTGAGATTTTAAGCGACGCTATATTGAAGTGGAGAAGTGCCCAGATAAAAAGGATGGAGGAAAATCCTTCACCCGTTGGAGTAGTGTGGAAATGGTGGGAACGTAGTCACCTTATTTGTGGGTGCTGGAAGTTTTTCCCATGGAGGAACCCGGTAGATACTTTCTATAGTAAGTGTCTCTGGGATAACTGGAAGGAGGAGAAGATAGATCCTCAAATGTTCACGCGAGGCTCGATCAGAGGCCGACATGTGAATAAAGAATTATTTGGTTAGGGAAGCCGTACACCAAAATAAGGAAGAAAGAGCCCTTTGATGGAATAATAGGCTCCAAAATAAGTGTCGTTAACACTTCTGATGGAGCAGTGATCATGAAACCCCATTGGTGGACATCCGCCTGGGGAGGTTTCATTGAACTAAGGAAGAGGAGGCTGGTAGCGTATTCTCTTTTATTGAGAAAGTAAAAGGAACTACGTGGGCTATTATGACGTGGAAGAACCACACATTTTCGTTATGATGATTGGAGATCAAGGGCGAGGATAAAGCGCCTAGTTGGGGAGTTGACGGAAGAAATGTTGGTTCAGATAAGACTCGAGTATGGAGTCTGAGAACCGTTAGTATTGACCCGGAGTGATTGGTATAAAGTGTTAGTGGGAATTCCACCTTATTAGTGGGTGGTGCATCCCCCATGATAAGATTTAGTAGTATTGTATCTACTATAGATTCGGGTGTGTATATTCAGGTTGTGGTAGTATCGACGCTACTATAAATAGGGTAATTATATGACTTCCGTGGTAGGGAAGTTTTATATTTTCCTTCACTCGTTATAAAGAGAGTGATGATATATTTTTCTTTTTAAGTACTATGTATGTTATGTATTACTTGTATGATATGTACTATACAAGTAAAGATATTTTGGTTTGATTGGGGTGATAGCAAGCAATTAGATTGCGAGGCTATCCTACTTCTAGTTTCAGGATGGAACTAGTTGTCCTATAATATCTCTCCTGGATACAGGTCGAGATTTTATAGGGGTGGTTGAGGTATGTAAGAGGTTTTTATTCCTTGTTGTGTTATCTTGCATGAGTGTTTGGATGTTTGATTGCATTGTGTGTGATTGGTATGCTTTATCTCCACGACTAACAAGGTTGAGTAGTAATGCATAGGAGAGGTTCCTTGTTTGGATTCCGCTTGTGCGGGACACTCCACGCGTGAACCTCAACGATGTTGGAAGTGGAGAGATGCTATTATTTCTTCTTTTAGTTCATTCCATTTTATTTTATTTTATTTTTTTGGTTAAGAATTGGGTTGAAAGGTTTAGCCGAGAATCACGTATAAGAGTGATTAAGGGCTACTAAAGTGCGAGATAGAAGCACTATAAATAGTTCTCTCCTCTAATCGATGTGAGGGAGACTGAGATACGAAGTCGAATTGAGACTTCGGGTTATGCCTTGATAAGAAGGTTGTTTAAACTGATGTAATTATGTATTGGATAAGTATTTTTAAGACTTTACTGAAAGTAAATGTCTGGTTAGTTGAAATCCTAAATTAATTATTGTGGTAATACATAGAAGTAAAATCTTATTAATAGGGTTGTGGGTTAGCCTTTTTCCCGATATCGATCATGTGTTTTAGACCGTCACATCTTGATGACCGACGATGCGAGGTAGTAGTGTAACAGGAGGGTTCCTTGTTTGGATTTCGCTTCGGCGAGACGTCCCACGCATGAAACCGAGCGAATCTCGGAAGTTGAGATAGGTCTTGGACACTAGGGATATACTTAGTATTACATGTATACGACTTAGATTGGATTTATACAGATAGACCTTAGGATTATAGGACGTAAGGCCATTAGGGCATGTGATGTTGGTTTAGGAAGGCTTTAGGGTGTTGACCACAATTATGTTGTGGGTTAACCCTTAGGGGGATTAGATCCCTAGAAACGAGGAGTATGGAGTCTCGAGAGATTTCGAAGGTCAGGCCGATGGAGATGAGACCTCTCCTAGTTAAAGTGTTATATTGGTAACCTAAATTTTGGGGAGTTAAAATGATGAATTGACTTTCACTCCTGAGCCCATCTTGTTAAGCTCGAGGGCAAATTTAATGAACAAGTCTCTGCCAAGAGCGGGAAGTTAATAATACTGGAGCATGGACCCGTTGTGTATGCTTCTCATAAACTTCAGCTTTATGGGAAGTATTATCCCATGCTTGATTTGGAATTCATTGCGGTAACAATCGCCTTAAAGTGATGGAGGCACTACTTCCTGGGCAGGAAATTTAGTCTTTGTCGCGAGCAACAAGTTGTTGCAATATGTTGTGGAAGGAATAGAGTTGGTATTTGGAGTTCTTAAAGAACTATCAATTGGATATTCTCATTCACTAAGGGAATGCGATTGGGATGGTAGATGAATCAAGTAAGAAACCCGTCGGAGATTTTTGTGATGGCATGGAAAGCCAAATGAAACGAGCATGACTAGGAAGACTTTGTAGTAATAGCATTCCGATCTATGATTGACCATTTCACCTACTCGTGTGAAGAAGAGTCGCGGTGGAACGAAGAAGAGTATATTAATAGATGTCTGCATTGAATTGACGGCGCCTAACTGGTTATGATCCTATTTGAGGAAATTGTTGATCGTTCAACCAAGCCATTGCTTTTCCAGACATTGCGGGCGGACGATATGTAGAGAGTAAGCCCCGTTCTTTATGAAGAGGTGGTAAAACCGTGTGAAGTGCCTAATAATAGTGGTGGACCGAGATTAGATATTCGTGTCGAAGGTTTGGTAAATTTTCCAGGAAGTAATGGGAACTGTATGGAGATGGCGTATATCTTACCACCTTAAAGTGGTTTAATGAATGGAGGAAGTTAACGTAAGTCCGAAAGGTATACCTTTAAGGGGCGCCTTAGGCTAACTAGATGGACATGGATAGTAGCTTGTATGGAATGGAAATTCCTGTGCAATAATTAGTCTTTTTGAGTGGCTTTATGAATCATTTCCTAAGTTATGGAACCGGGAGTGGCCTTGGGTAGCCGGTTGAGAAATTTGCATACTCGTTGGATGAGGCCAGCGAACAATTGGTTCCTTGGACTTGGAGCGGTCCTGGAACAATTCTTTAGTGATTGGGATTTTTGAGCCATATGTTTTGAAGGGCTACGCTTATGCGAAGAAAAGTTGAGTAGTGTTGGGGTTAAGCCATTTAGTGTTGGTGTAGGTATCCTTAAGGTGGGATGTAGTGTGATTTAGGAAGCAAGGAAATTTATGCCGAGTCACGTGGTTATCATTTTTCATCGTAGGAGGTTAGAATTGATAGTTTGTGAGGAACGATTTGTGCTATGCCAGTGCACAAAGAATGTAGACTGAGATCGATAGTGACGACCTTAGTCCGAGTCCATTTGGGATGCCACAATATTGAGGGGTTGTGGAGAGTGATAGAATAATAGTTTAAGATAGTATACCCTTTATGCGTATAGGGTATGCCTGAATTTTTAAGGAAAAATTCCCTCATAAGGGGGGGAGTATGTAACAACCCTCGCTTTTAGGAGGCTAATTTTATATTAATTTACCGCATAAGGTAATTATAAAAAATGTTGGAACTGGAGTAAATATTAATTGAAAGTTAATATTTACTAGGTTGATGCATATTTACTGTACGTGAAAGTAAATATCATCAGGTTGCATGTTTTATAGTGTCATGTGTTTTAAATGACATTATGGTTTAAATGAAATTGGAACTAGAAATAATTTATAACATTGCCAGATGGCAGTTTAGAGGGTGTAGTTAGTCCCAGAATGTCCGAGACAGTCAAAATAAGTGCCATATTGTATTTTTGGGTTTCGGGAACTTTTACCTGGTTTTAACTTAAACGCGTATTTGGGAGTCATTTTAATGTGGTATTAACCACTTAAGTTGGAGACTTTAGACTTAAGCCACGATTTTTAAGTCTTGCCCCTTATTTTCATTTCTCATTTGTGTGTCTTAAACATAGAGAGAGAAGGAGAGAAAGAGAGAGGAAGAGAAAGATGGAGAAAGAAGAGAGAATTAGAGATTGAAGATTGGGATTGCTTCTAGCCAAAAGAAATCTGAGATTTCAACCCTAAGGCAAGTTTTCTACTTGCTAATATATGATTTAAGATGATTAAATTGTGTGATAGTTGTGTATTTGCATTTATGGATCAAAAAATGGAATTTGTGGTGATTTAACCCTAATCTTGGGGTTTGCTGATGAAATTATGGATAATAGTAGTAAATAATCATGTAGGTTGATTTGGGGTAGATTTATTATGTTGGTGGTGGGTAAAAATGGAAGAGATTGCATTTTGGGGAAATCTAGGGTTTATAACCCTCGAAGCCATTCTTGGCAATTTCTCCAGGACGAATCGATTCGGCCCCCTGGGCGAATCGATTCGCTAAGGGCCAGTTTCCAGGTCTGCTTGGACTGAATCGATTTGGGTCCAAGCCGAATCGATTCGGCAGTTGCAGAATCCCAATTTTCCTTGTCCGAACCGATTCGCTTTTAGGGCGAATCGATTCGCTAGGGCGAATCGATTCATTTTCCTAATGTTTTTGAGTTAGTTTTATAACTCAATTCCAATTCATTTTCTTTAAATTTAGGGCCTAAGAACCTTCTTGTATGACGTAAACTTAGAGTCCTAGAGTGTGAGATGAGTTAGTTGATTACCCTACATTAGGAATGGGTTATGTGGGACTTTTTCGGGGTTAAGCCTATTGATGCTAGGGCATTCTTTTCTTCTAGTTGATTATTATGAAACTAGGAGATGTAGGGTTATGTTTAGGAGACTTTAGAAGCTCAATTGAGCTGTATTAATCTTGAGGGTTCATAATAACACCGTAAACGAATGTTGGGAGAATAAATTAAAAGTTTATTCATTCCTTTGAGGTATGATAGTATTGGGGTTTTAAAGTAATACCCCAAAATGTTTGGAGATAATTACGAGTTTATTTACTCCTTTGAGGATGTAGTAACGAAATAATTTATCATATGGATCCGGATAATAAGTTAAATTGTTTACAAAATGTAAATGATAATGGTCTTGGATAAAATGAAACCTACATGTGTATAATGGTGAATGAAAATGATATGGAAATGGTAATAAATATGGAAAATGATAAATTACTCGATTTTTGAAAATGGTAAATAAAATGGTTTAAACACACCCTCTCTAAATGACATCATAAGGGAAGTTCGCGCATGAGGTGAAGCCCCTACCTAATGAATGCAGGGTGGATATAGTCCTAGGCCATGTGAGAGTTTGTTGTTGTATATTTTTCTGCAATGGGTAGGTAATTTCGGGTGTGGTTGTGACTAACCCGCAGGCACATGACTGCTTCCCGATGTTTTGCGTTATAGATGCCCAGGTTGTCTTGAGGATAGGCCCTGGAAGATGATGATCATTTAGGGGCGCGCACAGTGGAGAAACCCGGACGGGCGGTCTTAGAATCATTATATGTATATAATTATAATTATTCATAATTAAGTGGGACTTGATGTATGAGATATGCCATAAAGAGCATAGTGAAGTTCCACAAAGAGAACATTGAAATGCCATAAAGAGCATTTGAAAACGATTATTTTCCTGATAAGGAAATGATGTTTACAAAATGTTAAAGTGAGATAAAAATGCCATAAAGAGCATAAGATTGTGATTATATATATATATTTCGTGTTAAGGAAAATATATATGAGATAATTGGTGCATATGACGAAAGTTGTAGATTAATGTTACTCATTTTATTTTCCTGCTTAGCTTATGTTTTAAATTGTGTAGGTAGATTGTTATTTCTCTTTCTTCATGATTTATCATTCATAACTGTCATACTTTTTATTCATCTGGTAATCATATAGAATCGGGCCCTGTCCCGTTCATATTTCTTGTTGTGCTTGCATATTGTATCTGCTCAGGTACTCCACCGCAAGGATGCATGATCTGACTTCCTGTCCCGGTGTTTTTGGCGAGCCGTGATGCTTTGCGGGTATTGCAGAACATTTTGAAATAGATGCCGTCATTTTTGCACTCTAGTTAAGATCGGGACTTTTTACTCGGGCGAGAGGCCCAATCTTTTGTAATTGATTAATAGAATGTATTATGTAAATTATTGAACTTGTTTAATATTGTTGTATGAGTCTGTGGCCGACAACATATTCGGTCCCTTATTGTACATTTGTGGGTATATAATATAATTTCATCTAGATTTCCACTTTCTTTTATTGGGTTGTTAGGTTGTTTTCTTTTATAAACTTTAAAAATCAAAATTTTTGGCAACCCATTTTTCTGAAATAAGGAGTGGTTATCTCGTATACTTCTTATGTTGTTGTGATGCTGAGAATGATTCCATTCATGATTTCGTTGTTTTGGAGTATCGGGCTGGCCACCCCCAATTTTGGATGGCGGGTTGTCACATAACCCGGGGGTGCAAGAACCTTACAATTAAGCTCACTAATGAGTGATAACTCGAGGGTGCAGAAACTCTTTTGTTAAGTGTACTAATGGGTGATAACCCTGGGGTACAAGGATGACTATTGTTAGGCACACTAATGGGTGATAACCCTGGGGTGCTGAATTGTTAATGATAGGTGCATTAATAGGTGCTAACCCGGGGATGCAGGATGTTCTGGATAGGTGCACTAATGGGTCTTAGCCCGGGGGTGCAGGATTAGTATATATATACATATGAACTTGTGAATATTGCTACTGTTTGAAATTAATAGACTTGGTAATAATAATAATCATTACATTGCACCAAGTGGTCTTAACCTAAGGGTGTAGTATTAGTGTATATATATATAGGGACAATGAGACTATATATATGTATGAGTGGACTTGGGTAACTTTCCACTTTGTGAAACTAGTAGATAAAATGGAAATGAGAAATAAAATAATCTTAGTGAATAATAGATTAACCATTTAAACGGTGAATAATGAAACTTAGTATGTGAGATAAATTATCTGATTAGCGTATTGTATGGGCGATACGGGAATACTACTAGTGAGCATAGTTAATATTAGTATGGTTTTTGACTAGTTAGACTGGGAGGTATAACTAGGGGGAGATTAGATGTACGTTAGGCGTGCACAGTAGACGAGAGGTGAGAAACTCTTGTGAGAGTTTGATAACTAACATGCGTATAAGACTTGTTTTAAGAACCATTTTTAAATACTTGCTAAATCATTTTTACACATCGGGCTCTCACCCGTTTCTTATATCTCTTCTCTCTTTTGCTCTTTATATGTATTATATCAGGTGCTCAGCCACAAGAGTATCAGATTTAGAGATTTGGATTGCTTGACGTGCTGCAGCTGTTGTGGAAGATGTAGGTCCTTACAGTAGACGCATCTATCTTTGCCATTCAGTTTCATCTGGACTTCTTATCTAGAGCATGGGTCGCCCACTTCTAGTCTTTCATCAGAGTTATTTTATTCAGTTTAGTTTATGGTTTGGATCTTTGAACTGAGAGTTTTACTCAGTCTTATTTATTTCAGTACTTGATTCATGTTCAGTATTTACTTACATTCCTATGTGTGGTGAATGGTTTATATTTTGAAGTTTAATGGAAATGGATTTACTTGGTTTTACTAAATTGGAAATGTTTTGACACCTAGCTTAATTTTATATTAGGTGATTAATATGTTAAAAAGCTTTTTGACAGTGATGCTAAGAATGAACCAACTGAATATCCTGTTTTTGAATTGGTAGAGGACTGATCACCCTATATTTAATTGGGCGGGGTGTCACAATTCATTACAGATTTCATTGTGTATGTAAGTTGCCATTTACCTCTTCATATGAAATAAAAGGTTTTACGCGGAAGTTTTTTTCCCTCAAATCTCCATGTCAATAATATTGATTTTTTTGATATTATTGTTTTTTGAAAAATCGCAATGTTTCCGAATGAAAACTTATATAACCAGTTGCTAGTTTTTGACGGGTCTAATTATGCCTATTGGAAAGACCAAATGAAATATCATTTAAAATCAATCGATAAGTGTGTTTGGGTTATTTTTGAAAGAGGGTGGACTCCTCCCATTGTCACCGCTAATAATATCACGAATCTTAAGTCTGGGGACAAATTTATGAGGAGTACTCTTAATTCTTGTGGGCTAAGTGAAATTTCTAGAGTCGTCACCCCTGACAAGTTTCGACGTATCATTACGTGCACTACGTCAAAAGAAGCTTGGGATGTTTTACAACTTACCCATGAAGACACAAATGCGGTCAAAGAGTCTAAATTGGAAAATTTAACTACTAAATTTACAATAATAACCATGCTTGAATCTGAGTGTTTTGATAATTTTTATGCACATTTATCTCATATTGTCAACACTAGTTTCAATCTTGGTGAGAGCATTCCTGATGCACGAGTGGTTAAAAAGACTTTGAGATCATTGCCTAAATGTTTTTTTGCCGAAAGTGACTGTGTTGAATTCCTTAAGAAATTTGAGCAATCTTAAATTAGAAGAACTCATAGGAGACCTCGAGACATATGAAATTGACATGTTTCCTGACACTGTCAAGCCTAAGGATAGAGGGATAACACTTATAGCCCAGTCTGAAAATAGTGAGGAAGTGTGCAAGAGAGAGAAGAAAAAGAAATTGATAGTTTATGAGTTTGAGTATGAGGGCGAGTTTGATATGGACATGCTTGCTAAAACTTTCAAAACATTTCGCAAATTTTCCAAAGAAAATTCTTCCAATAAAATACTTTTTGAGAAAAATAAGAAGAAAGATGAGGTCAAAGAGGTGGTGAGAAAGAGAAAGAGAAAGAGGAAATATGTTTTGAATGCGAGGCCAAGGGGTATAGAGCATTTGAGTGTCCCACTAATCTAAAGAAAAAGGGCAAGAAGATTACCCATCTAGGCATTCTTAGCGATAGTGAGGAAGAGGTAAAGGATTCCGGGGATGAATCTTCACATGTGACGTGTGTTGCCTTTTTATCTAGTCATGCGTGCACACCTAGTTTATCCCACGTCGATGAGGATACTTGTGCACGTGAGAACCCCGAGGATGATTTGAGTATTTCTAGCGAGTGTGAGAGTGAGTGCGCTAGTAAAGGTGAAAGTGAGCTCCAAATTGCGTTTAGATATTTATACGTTGAGACCTTAAAGATGAAGAAGTTGAATATGGAGTTAGGTCTTAGGGTGATATATTCGTATAGAGAGATAAAAATCTTTAGGGTATATTAGGCATGAACGTGTGACAACCCGTGATCCGAAATAAGGGGTGGCCAGTTCGATACTCCAATATAACAGGATTCATGGATGGAATCATTCTCAGCATCACAACAATATACAAAGTAATCAGGATAACCACTCCATATTTCAAAAAAACGGGTTGCCAAAAATTTTGATTTTTTAAGTTAAGGAAAGAATTTAAACAACCCAACTTAAAAAGAAGGTGGAAACCCTGGATATATAATATTACATACACATCAAATATACAGTAAGGGACCGAATATGCTGTCGTTCAACAGACTCCTACAATAATACTAAACAAGTTTAATAAATTACAATATACATTACATTAGACAATTACAAAAGCTTGGGCCTCACGCCTGAGTTACAGACCCGATCAAAACTATAGTACAAGAAAGAAAACGTCTATACCAAGTATCCCGTAATATCCGTAAAGTATCACGGCTCTCCAAAGACATCGGAATAGGAAAGTCAGATCAGGCGTCCTTGTGGCGGTCACCTGAGTGGATACAAGATGCATGCACAATAAGAAATATGAACGGGTCAGGGCCCGGTTTTATAAGATCACCAGATGAATAAAAGTATGACAGTTATGAACAGTAAATGATGACTAATAGAAATAAGAATCTACCTACACAATTTAAAGCATGAACTAAGGGAATCTGATGATCAAATATTTAAATTTAATTATACATAAAAATATGATTAACATTAATTAAAAACCTCCATCATTTTATACTGTTCCATTTCATTGTTATGTTCCTTATCAGGAACTCATAATTACAATTTTTATGCTCTTTCCAGCATTCCATTCCTTATCAGGAATATAATCATCATCATCATCATCATATGCTCTTTGTGGCATTTCATTGTGCTCTTTATGGCACTTCCTCATGCTCTTTGTGTCATATCTCATACATAAAGTCCCACTTGATTATGAATTGTTATATTTATATACATATAAAGATTCTAAGACCGCCCCTCCGAGTTTCCCCACTGGGCGAGCCCCTAAATGACTATCATCTTCCAGGGCCTATCAAACAAGACAACCTGGGCACCAATAACGCAAGGCGTCGGGAAGCGGCCATATGCCTGCGGGATAGTCAAGACCACACCCAGAATCTCCTATCCAGCGCAGTAAAATATAATCGCTCATATGGCCTAGGACAATATACACCCTGTATTCATTAGCCAAGGGGCATCACCTCACGCGCGAACTTCCCTTATGATAGCATTTAGAGAGGTGTGTTTAAGTAAATTATCATTTACCATATTCATGATTAAGTAAATTATCATTTACCGTAATCATTACCGTTTCCATTTCATTTTCATTTACCCTTTTTCATATATATGTTTCATTTTATCCGAAACCATAATCATTTACATTTTGTAAATAATTCACATTTTATCCAGACCCATACAATATTCATATCGTCATTACAACCTCAAAGAATAAGTGAACTCCCACTTTAATTCACCCAACACCCTTTTGCGGTGTTATACTATTAACCATCAAGACTACATAGCTCAATGAAGCTTCTAAATTCTCCCAAACATAATACTACAACTCCTATTTTCATAACAATTAACTAGAAGAAAAGAATTCCCTAACATCAATTGGCATATCCCCGGAAAAGCCCCCACATAACGCATTTCTAATGTAGGGTAGTTAACTAACTCATCTAGGACTCTAGAACTATAAGTTTACTTCATTCAAGAAGGTTCCTAGGTCCTAAGCCTAGAGAAAAAGGATCAAAATTGAGTTAAAAAAAATAATTCAAAACAGCAGGGTCCGAATCAATTCGCCCTAGGGCCGAATCGATTCTCCCCATAAAGCGAATCTATTCGCCCAAAAAGCGAATCGGATCGGGTGATGAACCCAACTTTCTGTAATAACCAAATCGATTCGGCCTTAACCCAAATCGATTTAGGTGCCCAGACCTGGGAACTGTCCCCTTAGCGAATCGATTCGCCCCAGGGGCCGAATCTATTCACGCCTACAAATGGGCCAAGAAGGGGGATATGGGTTATAAACCCTAGTTTTTCCCCAAAACCAATTTTTACTAAATTTTTACCCACATCCATCACCATTAATATACCCCAAATCATCCTACATGATTATTAACTACTATGATCCACAATTTCATCAACAAAAACTAAGATTTGGGCTAAATCACCAAAAATCCATAAAACCCATATTTGTTCATTTATACCAATACACAACTATCAACATAATTTATTCATCTTAAATCACATATTAGCAAGTAGAAAACTTGCCTTGAAGTTGAAATCTCAGATTTCTTTGTGGTAGATGCAATCCCAAGCTTCAATCTCCAATTTCTCTTCTTTCTCCTATTTTACCTTCCTCCCTCTTTCTCTCTTGGTTTGGTAACACACAAATGAGAAATGAAATAAGGGCAAGACTTAAAATCGTGGCTTAAGTCTAAAGTCCCCAACTTAAATGGTTAATACCACATTAAAATGACTCCCCAAATACGCATTTAAGTTAAAACCAGTCAAAAGTGCCTGGAACCTAAAAATATAATATGGCACTTATTTTGACTGTCTCGCACATTCTGGGACTAACTACGCCCTCTAAAATGGCATCCGGCAATTTTATAGTTCACTTTAAGTTCCGGTTTCATTTAAACCATAATGTCATTTAAACACACATGACACTACAAAATGTACAACATGATGATATTTACCTACACATACAGTAAATATGCAACGATCCAGTAAATATTAACTTTTAACTCATTCAATTAATATTTACTCCGATTCCAACATTTTATATAATTACTTCATGCGGTAAATTAATATAAAATAAGTCTCCTAAAAGCGAGGGTTGTTACATACTCCCCCCCTTATGAGGGAATTTTGCCCCAAAAATTCGAGCGTACCCTAATCGCATAAAGGGTATACTATCCTAAACTATCATTCTATCACTCTTAACCAACCCCTTGTTGTTGTGGCGTCCCAAATGGACTACAACTAAGGCCGTCACTAACGATCTCAATTTATATTCTTTGTGCTTTAACATAGCACCCAATCGTTCCTCACGAACTATCGATCCTATCTTCCTACGACGGAAGACGATACCAACATGACTCGACGCAAACTGCTTTACTTCCTGAATCACGTTACATCCCTCCTCGGGGGAACTTACACCAAATCTAAATGGCGTAACCCCAACATTACTCAACTTCTCCTCGCATAGGCGTAGCCCTTCAAAGCATATGGATCAAAAGCCCAATCATTTAAAGAAATGTTTCGAGACCACTCCAAGTCCAAAAAATCCAATTGTTCGCTAGTCTCATCCAACGAGTATGCGAATTAATCACCCGACTACAAAAGGCCACTCACGGTGCCATACCATAGAAAATGATCTGAATTATTGTACGAAAATTTCCATCCATAAAATCTACTGCCCTCGTCCTTCTATTTATCCTATGGCGCACATTCAAGATATGCCCTTCGGCATTAGGTTAACTTCCTCCATTCTCACATCCACTTTAGGGTGGTAAAATATACGACATTTCCATACGGTTCCCATTACTTCCTGGAAACTTTACCAAACCTTCGATACGAATATCTAGTCTCGGTCCACCACTATTGTTAGGCACTTCATATGGTTCTACTTTTCCTCCAATAGGATTATGACTATTTCAGTGCCGGCAATTCAATAAAGAGATCTATGAATATACCCTTCTTCGTTCCACGACTACTCTCTTCACACGAGTGGTTGAAATGGTCAGTCACAGACATGAGTGCTCTTGCTCCTAAGTCTTCCTAGTTATGATCGTTCTATTTGGCTTTCCATGCCCTTACACATTTTTTGACGGGTTTTCTACTTGACGCACCTACTACCCCAATCGCAATCCCTTAGCGAATGATAATATCCCATCCATAGTCCTTTATGAACTCCAAACACCAACTCTATTCTTCTCACAACAAATTGCAATAACTTATTTCTCGCGAGAAAGACCAAATTTCCTGCCCAGGAAGTAATGCCTCCATTACTTTAAGGCGATTGCTACTGCAATGAATTCTAGATCAAGCATGGGATAATACTTCCCCCAAGGTTCAGGTTTGTGAGATGCATAAACAATGGGTCCATGCTCTAGTATTATCACTTCCCGTTCTTGGCAGAGACTTGTTCGTTAAATCCACCCTCGAGCTTAACAACATGGGCTCAGGATTGAAAGTCAACTCATCCTTTTAACTCCCCGAAAGTTAGGTTACCAACGTAACACTCTAACTAAGAGAGGTCTCGTCTCCTTTGGTCTAACTTTCTGAATCACTCAGGATTTCGTACTTCTCGTTTCTAGGGACCTACTCCCCCTTAGAGGTAACCCACAACCTATTCATGGTCAACTCCCTACAACCTTCCTAAATCAACTTCACATGCCCTAAAGGCCTCACGTCCTAAAAGTCCTAAGGTAAATCAATATATATCATATCTAAGTCGTATACGTATGATACTAAGTATATCCCTAGTTCCCAAGACCTTTCTCAACTTCCGACATTCGCTCGGTTTCATGCGTGGGATGTCTCGCCAAAGCAAAATCCAAATAAGGAACCCTCCCGTTACACTACTACCTCACATCGTCGATCATCAAGATACAACGGTCTAAGACACATGATCAGGATAGGGAAAAATTCTAACCACAACCCTACTAATAATATTCTACTTCTACGTATTACCATAACAAATAATTAAAGATTTTCACTAATCGGACATTTACTTTTTGTGAAGTATTATAATTTTTTTTTATCCCATTATATACACAACTTTTAAAATAGACTTCTTATCAAGGCATAACCAGAAGTCTTAATTCGACTTCATATCTCCGTCTCCCTCACATCGATCAGAGGAGAGAACTATATATAGTGCTTTCATCTCTCACTTCAATAGCCCTTAATCACTGAACTACGTGATTCTCGGCTAAACCTTTCAACCCAACTTTTAATAATAAAATAAAATAAAACAAAAGAAGAAAGAATAGCATCTCTCCACTTCCAACTTCGTTAAGGTTCACGCGTGGAGCGTCTCGGTAAAGCGAAATCCAAACAAGGAACCCCTCCTATGCATTACTACTTAACCTTGTTGGTCGTGGAGATAAGGTGAAACAACCACAAACATAGCAAACAAACATTTCAACACTTAAAAAAGATAACACAACAAGTAATGCAAACCTCCTACCTACCTCAAACCACCCCTATAAAGTCTCACCCTGTATCCAAGAGAGATATTATAGGACAACTAGTTCCATTCTGAAACTAGAAGTAGGATAGCCTCGCAATTTATTTGCTTGCTATCACCCCAATCAAACCAAAATATCTTTACTCGTATAATACACATCATATAAGTAACACATAACACAGATAATACTAAAAAAAATAATATCATCACTCGCTTCATAATGAGTGAAGGAAAATATAAAACTTCCCTACTACGGAAGTCATATAATTACCCTATTTATAGTAGCGTCGATAATACCACAAACTCAATATTCACACCCGATTCTAGAGTAAACACAATACTACTCTATCTTATCATGAGGAAGGTACCACCCACTACTATGGTGGAATTCCCACCAACATTCTTGCCAATCACCCCGGGTCAATCCTAATGGTTCTCAGACACTGTATTCGAGTCTTATTCGAACCAATATTACTTCCATCAGCGCCCCAGCTAGACATCTTATCTTTACCGTTAATCTCCAATCAACAGAATCAAGATGAGTGGTTCTACATTCCACATCATAGCCATTGTTTCGCCCCTAATTGCTAAACAATTGCTCACGCAATTCCTTTTACTTTCTCAATAAAAGAGAACACGCTACCGGCCTCCTCTTCCTGAGCTCAATGAAACCTCCCTGGGCGGACATCCACAAATGGGGTTTCATGAACACTGTTCCTTCAGAAGTGTTAACGACACTTATTCTGGAGCCTATCATTCCACTGATGGGCTCTACCTTCCTTATACCTACCTTATTGTGGTGTACAGCCTCCCTAACCGTACAACTCTTATTCACTGCAGGCTTCTGATCGAACCTCGTGCGAATGTTTGAGAATTCACCTTCTCATCATTCCAGTTGTCCCAAAGAAACTCGATGTTGATAATGTCCACCGGGTTTCTCCATGGGCAAAACTTCATGCACCCACAAATATGGTGACTACGCTTCCACCGGTTCAACACTACTCCTACAGGTGAAGGATCTCCTTTATCCTTTGCATCTGGGCACTTCTATACCCCTCTCTAGACCAAAATTCCTAGACCTTATACTTCTACCAAATGAGGATGCATCTCCTCCATCTTACTTCAACATGCGGCCCTTATCACGAGCTCTTCTCAACTTCTATCTAACATCGCTTGGAATCCCAAGCTTAGTACCACTCTCTACTTCTAACGGTACTTGGAAAACTATATCCACTGTACTTAGTAGGCGCAGTAGCAAAATAAGAAAATGATACAAAAGGGAGCGACCTGCAAGGCTGTCCTCATCCCCGACCACAACTTACAGTTCCTAGTAAATGCATCTCGCGATGCCTTCACAACAACCTTCCTTGGCGCTCTTCTTTAATCGACCTACAAATATCACACGAACATGCAACAGATTCTATAGGTTCTACCTCATGGAAGGAGAACGAAATCTCACAAGAGAAATTAACGATCTTAATCCTAAGGCTTCACGTCCAATAAAAAACAACGCTGAAAGCATAAAGCATTCACACAGACTCCTAAGGAATCTAGAATCTGATGCTCTGATACCATCCGTGACAACCCGTGATCCGAAATAAGGGGTGGCCAGCCCGATACTCCAATATAACAGGAATCATGGATGGAATCATTCTCATCATCACAACAATATACAAAGAAATCAGGATAACCACTCCATATTTCAGAAAAACGGGTTGCCAAAAATTTTAATTTTTGAAGTTAAGGAAATAATTTAAACAACCCAACTTAAAAAGAAGGTGGAAACCCTGGATATATAATATTGCATACACATCAACTATACAGTAAGGGACCGAATATGCTGTCGGTCAACAGACTCATACAATAATACTAAACAAGTTTAATAAATTACAATATACATTACATTAGACAATTATAAAAGCTTGGGCCTCATGCCCGAGTTACAGACCCGATCATAACTAGAGTACAAGAAAGAAAACGTCTATACCAAGTATCCCGTAATATCCGTAAAGTATCACGGCTCCCCAAAGACATCGGAATAGGAAAGTCAGATCAGGCGTCCTTGCGGTGGTCACCTGAGCGGATACAAGATGCATTCACAATAAGAAATATGAAATGGTTAGGGCCCGATTTTATATGATCACCAGATGAATAAAAAGTATGACAGTTATGAACAGTAAATGATGGCTAATAGAAATAAGAATCTACCTACACAATTTAAAGCATGAACTAAGGGAATCAGATGATCAAAAATTTAAATTTAATTATACATAAAAATATGATTAACATTAATTAAAAACCTCCATCATTTTATACTGTTCCATTTCATTGTTATGTTCCTTATCAGGAACTCATAATTACAATTTTTATGCTCTTTCTAGCATTCCATTCCTTATCAGGAATATCATCATCATCATCATCATCATCATCATATGCTCTTTGTGGCAATTCATTTTGCTCTTTATATCACTTCATCATGCTCTTTACGTCATATCTCATACATCAAGTCCCACTTGACTATGAATTGTTATATTTATATACATATAACGATTCTAAGACCGCCCCTCCAAGTTTCCCCACTGAGCGCGCCCGTAAATGACTATCATCTTCCATGGCCTATCAAACAAGACAACCTGGTCACCAATAACGCAAGACGTCGGGAAGCGGCCATATGCCCGCGGGATAGTCAAGACCACACCCAGAATCTCCTATCCAACGCAGTAAAATATAATCGCTCATATGGCCTAGGACTATATCCACCCTTCATTCATTAGCCAGGGGGCATCACCTCACACGCGAACTTCCCTTATGATAGCATTTAGAGAGGTGTGTTTAAGTAAATTATCATTTACCATATTCATGATTAAGTAAATTATCATTTACCGTAATCATTACCGTTTCCATTTCATTTTCATTTGCCCTTTTTCATGTGTATGTTTCATTTTATCCGAAACCATAATCATTTACATTTTGTAAATAATTCACATTTTATCCGGACCCATACAATATTCATATCGTCACTAAAACCTCAAAGAATAAGTGAACTCCCACTTTAATTCACCCAACACTCTTTTGCGGTGTTATACTATTAACCATCAAGACTACATAGCTCAACGGAGCTTCTAAAGTCTCCCAAAAATAATACTACAACTCCTATTTTCATAACAATTAACTATAAGAAAAGAATGCCCTAACATCAATTGGCATATCCTCGAAAAATCCCCCACATAACGCATTTCTAATGTAGGGTAGTTAACTAACTCATCTAGGACTCTAGGACTCTCAGTTGACTTCATTCAATAAGGTTCCTAGGTCCTAATCCTAGAGAAAAATGATCAAAATTGAGTTAAAAAAAATAACTCAAAACAGCAGGGTCTGAATCGATTCGCCCTATGCCCGAATCGATTTGCCCCATAAAGCGAATCGATTCGCCCAAAAATCGAATCGGTTCGGGTGATTAAACTTTTTTTCTGTAATAACCGAATCGATTCGGACCTGGGAACTGTCCCCTTAGCGAATCGATTCGCCCCACGGGCCGAATCGATTCGCCCCTGCAAATGGGCCAAGAAGGGGGATATGAGTTATAAAACCTACTTTTTCCCCAAAACTAATTTCTACTCCATTTTTACCCACATCCATCACCATTAATCTACCCAAATCATCCTACATTATTATTAACTACTATGATCCACAATTTCATCAACAAAAACTAAGATTTGGGCTGAAACACCATAAAATCCATAAAACCCATATTTGTTCATTTATACCAATACACAACTATCAACACAATTTATTCATCTTAAATCACATATTAGCAAGTAGAAAACTTGCCTTGAAGTTAAAATCTCAGATTTCTTTGTGGTAGATGCAATCCCAAGCTTCAAGCTTTAATCTCCAATTTCTCTTCTTTCTCCTCTTTTCTCTTCCTCCCTCTTTCTCTCTTGGTTTGGTAACACACAAATGAGAAATGAAATAAGGGCAAGACTTAAAATCGTGGCTTAAGTCTAAAGTCCCCAACTTAAATGGTTAATACCACATTAAAATGACTCCCCAAATACGCATTTAAGTTAAAACCAGTCAAAAGTGCCCGGAACCTAATAATACAATATGGAACTTATTTTGACTGTCTCGCACATTCCGGGACTAACTACGCCCTCTAAAATGGTATCCGGAAATTTTATAGTTCACTTTAAGTTCCGGTTTCATTTAAACCATAATGTCATTTAAAACACATGACACTACAAAACGTACAACATGATGATATTTACCTACACATACAGTAAATATGAAACGATCTAGTAAATATTAACTTTCAACTCATTTAATTAATATTTACTCTGATTCCAACATTTTATATAATTACTTCGTGTGGTAAATTAATATAAAATAAGTATCCTAAAAGCGAGGGTTGTTACAGAACGAGTCAACTCGAAAAGGTGAAGGTTATTTTGAGTGAGCAGTTGATCATCATAGGTCAAGAAAAGAGTGAACTTGAAGCCCGTGTGATCCAATTAAAGAGAGATATTGAACGAGACCAGAAGGTAAATGTAACCATAGAGGATAATTCTAAGAAGGTTGGAAAGATGCTCCTCAATCCCGCTTTGGAAAATATTGAGAAATTAGGAATAGGTCATGATGGTGCGTCTACTTCTCACATTGCACCCGAGTTGGTTCCCGAGTTTGTGATAGATCCTTATGTCTCTTAACCCAACCCACCTAGGCATCCATTACCAGATAGGAGATTGCATCATATACGTTTTAGGAAAGGAGTACCTAGGCCTGTGTTTGTTTGCACCCATTGCAAAAAGAGAAGACACCTTAGGGAATTTCGTTTTAAGTTGGTTAGTATGTCGTATAGAGTTTTGCCACGTGTTCCCCCACACACACCTACACATGATGCTCCGGATGATTACATGGGAAAGTTTGCACATATTAGGGAGCAAGTAAAATTTTTGGTCAAGACTTCACATGACTTGATGGATTTTTTCATAGAATGTCACCATCTTTGGAAAACTCCACCGCACCTAACAGTTGAGGTTTAGACTTGTTTGCTAGCATAAGATGATTTTCATGATGATATTTTATGCCTATTGCTAGTGTGTACCACATTTATATTTTCAATTTTTGATACATTTTTGGAAAAACTGAAAAGATTTTTGTTTTTGAATTTTTTTGGAAAAATACAAAAAGATTTTCTATTTTTTGAGAAAAAAATTGAAAAAGCTAAAAAGATTTTATTTTGATAATTTTTTTGGAAAAAGTCAAAAAGCGTTTTGTATTTTTTTTACACCATTTATGGATGGACATGTAGGATGACCAAGTCACAACATCATTCCATATCCATGTGACTATTCGATAGTGTTTTAAGACTATACATCATTTCATGCATGTGCTTTATAATATTTGGAGTCATTAAGATGAGATTTGAGATTATTTTCTACATGTTTGACTCATGATTTCTGTTAGTGCACACTTGCACAAATTTGTTTGATTATTGCACTTGTCTATCACATGTTGGTCGAAGTATTTCCATCTCAATCCTGTGTTCAATATGAATCATATGAGATAAAACTTAATAATGAAATAGTGCATGTAAAAATCGTTGCCCATGAAGAATATGTTTAATATGAAAAAAATGATGATTGAACACGAGAAATGGCTGCGAGTGAATAATAATCACATTGTGAAAGCCACCGTTTAAAATAGCCAGAGAAACAATTAAGGCAATAAAAATAATCAAACCCAATAGAACTTCTCTAAGTTGAGAAAAAATAGAAACCTCAAAAGATCTTGAAAAAAATATCTTTATGGAGTTTGGTTGGAAATAAATCAACGGGTTTGCACATCCTGACAAAGTCTTGAAAAAGTATTCAATAGTTTTAGACATTATTGGTGTGGAAATCATTTTGGACTTTGATTTGTTGAGTTGATTAAGTCAATGTCATTTAAATTCAACAATTTTTACACCTAAGGATGATTGTTAACTTCATTCATTAGGAGTATCCATATTCATCGTGCACATTTGTTATATATGTTTGAGTTGATTTACCTATTGAATATGTTCACACCCATTAATTGCATTTCCATGATTTGGTGTAAATTCATGGTGTGTGATGTTCTTTTTTGTAAATTTTATTTGTTAAAAAATAGTTGGTGAATGATTTCAAGTTTATCTTTTATTATCGTAGTTGATTTGCTTTGCTTGTCGTGACACTCCATGCTTATTTTTATTTATTCTTTTCCTTGTCAAGTTCGGATAAATAAAAAGGGGAGAACAAATTAAGATTTAATGGGGGAGTTTGAATTATGGGGGAGATTTGTGATTTGATTTATGTTTATCTCATTTCAATCTCAATACGTCACGAAGGTATTTGTTTCTTGTCTCATGTGTGTAGGTACAAAAGTTGAATATCATTATTTTGTATAGCCTCATGATGACAAAGAAAAGTTAGAGATTTTAAGATTTCAAGTTGAATTTTTTTATGAAAGTTTAAAGATTTGCATTTTAAGTACCTTTTCAATTCTGGGTTCATGGGAGGGTATTAGATTTGTATAGGACATTTGATTTGATAATTTGAATATTTTTAGTTTGTACCGGCATGGACGTAATGGGAGATTTGCAAAGACATATTTTGCATAGTCCGTTTTCATTAGAGTATGTCGTATACCGCTATAACCGTCAAAGAAAAGTTCAAGTTCAATCATGCATCAAGACGAATCTGAATATCAACATTCTTCAACAAATAAGCCTTTGCAAGATAGATTTTGGTAAGGTTGTGCTTAAGTCCCTTAATAGGTCATTTAACGTATTGGGATATTTTTTCTAAAAATGTTTTTACTCATCCGAGGGATTGTTTTTCGTCAAAATGATTTTTCGCTGATGTCGTTCAAACGACATCACTATATCATTCAAATGATAACTTTAAGTCGTTCAAATGACCCCTTCAAGCGACAAGCTGTCTCGTGAGATACCTCGTTTGTAGTTCGCTTGAAGAGTTTTATCAAACAACATCGCACTGTTTTGGTTTTCTAAACTCGTTTGATCTGTCGCGAGATGTCACATCAAATGACATTTAAAGTCATTCGAATGACATAAGGATCTCGTTTGAGCGAGAGCTCTAACTCAAGATTTTTATAAATAACATGTTAAATGAGTCATTTTTCTTTAAGAAGACCTGGGTTTTTCAGATACACGAAAGATGAAATCTGCATAATTATTTTGTCTTCTTCATTTAGGGTTTAAACATTTGTTATTCAATTCAAAAAAATCCCAATAGTTTAGTGAATTGTTTTGGAAACCAAGATACAATCTTGTTGAAGTTTCTCTTGTAAAAGAGGGTAAATCTACGGCTGACGACTGTGTGTCATTGGGAGTGCTTGAAAATCTATTTCCTCTATGTTGGCTCAATTTTGAGATAAACATTTTTATATGCTCCTGCATTTTTTTATTAAAATCTATTTTTTTATATATGTAATCCTTGTATCATATTTTCCTAAATTGATTTAATATATAAATTATTTTTTATCCTATTTGATTTGTTGGACAAATTTTTCGGAATGTATTTTTGAGTCACATAAACTTGTTTTACCTTTTATTTTCGGAATTTAAATTTTTTAGTATTAGTTATTCTGGAATTTTTTATTGGATAAATTGTTACTTGTTTAAACATTAATTATTATTTAAATTGAACTGCTAATAGAAATTGAATAAGGCAGCTCATTGTTTTTTTTGGGCCGTTGGTTTTAAATCAAAATCATTTATGGTTTCAAGATTTGTTGTCTCGAGGACTGCTTGCGTGAGATCTATGACAAGTCTGGCTTCTAGGCTTTGACAACTTTTTGCCTCTACTATCTCTCTCTTATTATACTTGTGTCATTGGTTGATGATTATTGAGGATTTATACTCACTAGTGGGTTTGAAAAAAGGGCTAAGGCTTTCATTTTTTTTCCCTCTACACAAGGCTATCGATATTTCTTCTCTCAAAATTTTTGAGAGCGTTTTTCTCATATGGTTTCCAAACTCAATCTCATACTTTTATTTAAATCTTTAAGAGTTGATATCTAGGTTTAAGTTTTTTTTATCCACGAGTTTCATTTCGGTTTATGAGAACTGTTAGTTCCATTTGGGATTTGGAGGTGTTTATATTTCCGCTGTGGAGTTTTGTTCTCGGGAATTGTTCTTTTTCCGGTGGTGATCCCTGTTGGTAGTTTCGTTCTCCGATGGTATTTTCGGTGATGTTCTATTTTTTGGTGGAAGTTTTGTTTGGTGGTAACTCTGGACCTCTCACGAGTTCAGCTGGGTTGATTTTCTTTGTGGGTTTGGTTTTGATCGTGTTTAAAAGAGATCGGGTGTTGAAACACAGTGGTGTGTTGGTTGTTGTTTGCTGCTGCCAATTTGAGTTTTGGGTTTTGGCTCGGTTTTGATATTTTTTTGGCTGATTCCGACGACTATTTTTGGGGTTTGGCTGCTGTTTACTTCAGGCGGTGGGTATCATTTTCCAGCAGTGGGTATCATATTCCGACGGTGGGTTTTAATTTCTAGTGGAGGTTTGATCCGCTGTGCTCAAGATGGCTTAAGTATTTGGAATTGGAGCTTTTATTGTTTTGGATCTCCTATGTTGTGTTTAACTTTTGAGAACTTCTTTTTCTCGAGCTGTTGAAGCTGGCGATTGAAGTTTGTGGCTTTGGCTTTCATTTGGATCTTTGATTGTCTAGAGATCTTTGTTTCTCTGTTTGAATCGCAACTTCCATAGCTCATTGTTGAGATGTGTCTGTGAGTCCTCTCTCTCTCGTTCTCTATTTAAATCTATATATACATATATACTTCTCTCTCTCTCTCTCTCTCTCTCTCTCTCTCTCTCTCTCTCTCTATATATATATATATATATATATATATATATATATATATATATATATATATATATATATATATATATATACTTTTAGATTTTTTTTGGCTGTGCTTTTTGTTTATTTTTCTCAGATCCGTGTGTGTGTGTTTAGTGATTAACTGGGTGTTTGTGATGCTGTGCGTTTTGATCTAAACTCATGTGTGTCTGTTAATCACTCAGCTATAACTCAGTGTAAACTCGGTAGTAACTCAGTGTTAAAACCAGTTTAAACTCAATGTGTTAACTCGGACCAACTCAGTTTAATATTTGGACCAAGACTATTTTGGAAAGTGAGATTAGTGTGTTTGGTGTTGAGACTTTATTTACACCCAATTTAGTGTGTGTGTGTGTGCTCTTGTTATCTACTCCTAACAATTTGGGTAAAGCTCTTTTGTGTCACACATATTTTTTTATTAAAATTTCTTTTATTTTAAATACGATTTAAATTAATTTAATTTGGGATTAAATATAATTTATTTTTTTGCCTCTAACTATTTATATCCTCTAAGTTAAACTTTTGTGTGTTCACTTTATTTAGTTGAGTGTAATTAGTGTGTGGACTTTAAATCATTATATTTATTTATTTAAATTTTATTTTAGTTAGCTCCGTTCTAATTTATTGGGTCGAGTGCTACACTCTTTATCTCGTACTCATTTGATTTGGATTGGTTCATATGACTCATACACTTTTTTATTGTCTAAGTTGAATACTTTTTGTTGTATTCTTTTATACTTAGGTGGTGTTAGTGTGTGTATAAGTTTTTTATCCAAACCTTGTTATAGTATTGGTTTGACCTAAAATTGGAATTTAATCTTTGCGATTAATTTTTTATTTTTTTTAGCAATATTTTGCTATTTGGACTTAACTAAAATATTTGTAAATATCTTGTGTTGACTTTAATTAAGTCCTAATTTGGATGAGATAAGTTCTATGCATATTAATTTTTTGCTCATTTTACTTGGGCTTAATATTTTAACATAACACCGGTTTAAATTGATTCATTCTCTATTTGGTGTTAAGTTAATTTTTATTTTAGTTTCGTGACACACTTGTTGGAATTTTATCTCCTATTTTATTTGTGGTCATTTGCGCCAACTAAATTGTTTTAGTATTAATCTTTACTTGAATATTAATTATTAAGGAAGACCTGGTTTGTGTCTTGTGACTTAATATTTAGTCATTCTTTTAGTAACGATTAATTAAATATTATCTTATTATTATTGCTTACTTATGTTGTGTACATCTACATGGATTCTCGGGTGTTGAGTGTGTAATGTGCGTGCGTCTTAAGTTTTCACTATCTCGGTTGTTTAGTAAGATTCAGTTTGTGGGGTTGTTTAGTTTGTTCCAGGGTGTACTGATTTTGTATTGGCCTAACTGTTTCATTTACACTGGTGTTGCTGAATTCTTTATCTAAACTTTGGCATTATTGTTCTTGGGTGTGTTGTGTGTGTTATAGTCACTATTACTTGGGTTTTATTGGGTTGGTTGATTTTCCGTCAAGTTGGGTTGTTTTAGACTAGGCTGGTTATATAGGTGTGTATTTTCTTAGTTTAATTCTTTGTGAACTTGGGGACTGTAATCTATAACTTATGATTGGTAATAGTGGACTAGGGATACGGGGTTTACCACCACGGTGGGTTCCTCGAGAATAAATATTGTGTCACCTTCCACTTTTCCTCATCTCATTCTTAAAGGGAATTATTTTTATATCTAGCATCACCACTTTTACTTACTAGTGTGCATGAGTATTTTTAATTTATAATTTATAATAGATTTTGTATCAAAGAGTTAAAAGGGTTTAAATAATAACCTAATTCGCATTAGTGAGTACCTTTTGGTCCTTTCTAGTACCATTATGTTATTTCAAGTGGTATCAGAGCTTCAGGATTCACTTTATAAAAGTTTTTAATCCGTAAAGATCCTGAACTCCTTTTAAAATCTATATTTTATATTTTTTTAAATCTACTTTTTAAATATGGGAAACTTATATGGTGATGTTGATTTTCTACTAGAAAATCCCTTTATGAATGTTTTAAAGAGGCAAAGCTTTATCCATAAAATGGCATTAAAAGCGATAATGCCTTATGTCAAGCAGTGGGTGCAACCGAAGTTAAAGATATTTTATTTTGCACCACATCTTTAGAGGCATGGGATATTTCTATATCTTTTACCCATTTATCTAAAATGTTGGATAATGTTTTACCTATTAGTGATAGCGATGATAGCTATGATAATTTAGTTTCTTTTACTTCTCGGGCTGTCTTCAAGTCCGAGGACATTCTTGATTGCTTATCTACTAGTTCCGATAATTTTGATTTATGTATAGATAATTCTGAATTAGATTATATGATTTCATATCGTATCTCACCTGCTCAATATAACCCTACTTTAACAACTTCTATATCTAATATTGATAATATTTTTGATGATGTTGATGAATCTGAAAATGTAGACGATTCTACCATTTTAGAAGGGTGCGTGAGTACGAATTTAGAAGTTTGTGAAGATAATATTTCCATCGATAATACTTTTGAGGACTGTACTGATTTATTTCAAATTAATTCTAGGTTGATGTCTAAAAATGACGTTTTAAACAATCAAATCAAGTTAATGTCCGAAGAATATGAATTTCGTATAGATGAACTTGAAAATGATGTTTCATTTTTAGAGAAAAGAATTGTCATGTTAATTAAATTGAATCACTCTCTTGAAACTAAAAATAAGGAATTTTTGTTTAAATTTGGTGAATCTCAAGTTGAACTTAAGGCTGTTTTAGATAAGTATGATGAATGCCAAAGAGAGCTTAAGATTGCATCTAAAAAGGTTGATGGTGTTTGTATTTCTCATTTAATTGTCGAATCCCATAATAAGTATATTGATGAATTTGTTCCTTTAAAATGGATTGGTTTTAAAGGCGAAACATTTGATGAAACTAATTTTGTTAGTTGTAATGATCAATGTCCTGATTCGACTGAAATTAAACTAAGCTATAAACATGCTGAATTTAAGGATTGTGATACCGCATTTGTTAAGCCAGTATTTGCATGCAGTTTTTGTCATAAATCTGGACATCTTGAAATTATTTTTTTAAAAATTCAGGACAAAATAATTATGATTTAGGGAAATTTAGGCAAACTCAAACTGTTCGGAATGTTTAATATGCTAAACATGCGTTTAAGTGTACTTTTTGCTCTAAGAAAGGTCATTTAGAAGAATTTTGTTTCAAGAAATTAAGACAAAACAAATCTTATTTAGGCAAATTTGGACAAATTCAAAATGTTGGGAAATTTAAAACTGCCAAACCTGCTATTAAATGTGATTATTGCTCAAAAGTTGGTCATTTAGAAAAAAAATTCGATAAGAAATTAGGGAAGAATAGGGAAAATGTAGGAAAATTTAAGAAAATTGAAAATATGAGGAATAATGTTGTTGGTAAGCCTGTTTTTCAGTGTGAGTTTTGTTCTAAAAAGTGCCATTTAGAGCAGTTTTGTCATGAGAGACTAAATGCTAATAGAAATTTTGTTTATGAAGAACTGCCCACTGTGTTTAATAACGCCAAAAATGTTGAAAGAAAGTCTTTTCATTGAAATTTTCATTCTAAATCTGGACATTTAGAGCATTTCTGTCACAAAAGACTAAATTTAAATAGAAAGTTTGAAAATGAAAAACTGCCCACAAAACCTTGTAATAATGTTAAATTTAATGATAACAAGACTTTTTGGTGGTGTAATTTTTGTTCAAAATCAGGCCAGTTAGAACAACTCTGTTTTAAGCATTTAAATTTGATTAAGAAATCAAAAAATGCCAAACTGCATCATATTCTTGTTAATTTGAAATTCAATGTTAGGCATCTATATCAGTGTAACTTTTGTCTTAAAACGGGTCATTCAGGACGATTTTGTCATATGCGTTTAAGTAAACAACAAATTAGTGTTAATAATCTGCCCATGATCCTTTTAAAAAAACTAACTGTTGAGAATTGTCCCGAAGTTAATATTAGTGCTGCCCAATTTAAGACTGCATTTCCTATTGTCAAATCTAAGTGGATTAAGAAAAATGATTTAAGTTGTCAAATGGATGGTTCAAATGTTTCAAACTTATTTTGTTTCTAGTTTGTTTTAGTTTGTTTGTTAGTACCCTTTATCTTCATATGTTTATATTGTACTAACTTTTGTTTAGTAGGATTCTTCCCTTTGAGACAATCAGGGGGAGAATTTGAGACTATTTGTTGTATTGTGTAACACCTCGCAATTTCTGGGTTATTATTTTATTTAATTAATTCAATAATTAGTAATTCACTTGTGTCGTAAATTAATGAGAATTAATTAATGGGAATATTTAAAACTGAATATATTTAAATAAGTTAACGAATGAGGATTTATTTCAGAAATATAATTTGGATGGAAATTTTAGTGCACGGTTGAGTTTGGTAGGGTTTAATTAGTCCAAAAAAAGTGGGTACATACATATATTGGGTATTGGGGCCCAATTACACATGTGTGAACTTAATAAAGAAAGTTTGGACCATTTTAATGAGGGCACATAGGCCCAAAACGTGAATCATGTTCTAACCCTAAGATGTGCAAGGGTTTGGGCATCATTAAATCATAATACAAGACTAAAGGGAGAAAAGAAATGCAGAGCCAAATTGCAATTCAACTTCATCTTTCAAAGCCCTAGATCATCTTGGTTAAGGCAAGAGGGTTAAATTTTGAGTATTAAATTGTATCTAGCAATTCATATCAAAAGAGGTGTAATAAAATTGAAGGCTAGGGTTAGTTCTTATATAAATTAGGGTTTTTCCTTCCATGGGAGTTATAAAATTAGTAGAGGTTTTGGATTGTTGAAATTTAGGTCGAATCGACGAAATGTGATGATTAAAATTGTCAGGACATTTTTGTCCATTATCAATTATATGTCGTACGCCGTTACACCATTGAAGATATTCAAAGCTTGCATCGTCATCAATGGATCCGAATATCAAAGAAAGCAAGGAATCAATGTTTCAGACAGCCGGACTGGTCCCCCTGTTTTAAAAAGGAACCGATTCACCCCGGACTTATCCGTCCCTTTTGGAAAAAGAACCGGTCCGCCCTTGGATCGATCTGCCCTCTACCCGGACCGATCCGCCTTGATCTTGAACCAGTAGAGCCCGGATCGAATGCGAACTAAAAAGATCACTTTCAAAAATGAACCGGTCCGACCTCGGACCGATCCGATCCTTATCGGATCGCTCCGCCTGGGATAAAATCGTGCAGATCATGCTCAGTTATTTTCGACCCAGGTTTTCTTTTATAAACCGACTTCGGGGATTTGTTTTCTAAGACTTACAGAAATTATTTTCAGATTCCCAATATTCTAAGTCTTCATCTTTATGAGTTCACAAACTCATGTTTAATTCACACAACCTTGCCATATCTGTGTGAATCACTTTGCAACCCAAGAACACACTTTTGTTTGTTCATACCCTTCTGGAGAAGACCTACCTTCTTCTTCATTTCTGCCCTCCTGGACAGGGAAACTTCCAGCCGCCGACTACAGATCCGACACCTGCGGGTAATTCTGTGTCACTGTATTTTCATTGTAATCCGAGAAATTTTATGTTACAATATTATAATGAAAATAAATGGTTTTGCCCCTTTGGGGGATTTTTCCTCAATTGTGTGTGTTTGATTATACTAGCATGTTTTACATCTTATTCAATCACACCTAGTTGCATGCTTAGGGTTTAATTGGGTTAAATTGAGTTTAATTATATAATTTCTTAATTTGAATGCACACGCCACTCTTCAAATTGGTATCAGAGCCAGTTACACAACTTTACCGTGTCATTTTCCACAAAATTTTTCTAAGATATCCATTTTCTGAAAAATTGATTTTTGAAAACGAGTGTGTTCATAATGGAGAAATTATATAATAAAATGCCAGCTTTTGACAGGACAAACTATGCATATTGGAAAGCCCGCATGAGATCTGCTTTAAAAGCCATTGACGAACGTGTCTAGATCTTGGTTGAAAGAGGGTGGACACCTCCCTCCGTCACTGTTGATAATGTGATCAATTTGAAACCTATCACTTCTTGGACTGAAGAAGAATTTAAATGGTCATCATTCAATTCTAAAGGATTAAGTGCCATTTCCGGATCCGTCACACCTGACGAGTTCTGACGAATAATGATGTGCACCACGTCAAAAGAGGCATGGGATGTTTTGCAACTTATCCATGAAGGTACAAATGCTGTGAAAGTGTCTAAACTTCAAAATTTAACAACTCAATTTGAGACCATCACCATGCATGAAACTGAATGTTTTGTTGATTTTTATGCTAGGCTTTCAGATAAATTTAACACTAGCTTTAAACTTGGTGAACATATTCCTAATGCTAGAGTTGTTAAAAGGATTCTTCGTTCTCTGCCTAAGCATTTTATCCCTAAAGTCACTGTGCTAAATTCTATGGGTAATTTAAATACGCTAAAATTGGAAGAACTTGTAGGCGACTTGCAAACATAAGAAATTGATATGTTTCCTAAAACAGCTAAGCCTAAAGATAAAGGAATTGCACTTAATGCCCAAAAAAGAAAGAGTGAGGGGAGAGTCAACTAGAAAAAGAGAGACAGATACGTCTTATTCTGAGTGTGATTTTGACTTAGATGATTTGGCCCTTTTTGCTAAAAATTTCAATAGAATTCTCAAATTTAAGAAAAAATGTAATTTTAAAGATAAAAAGAAGTTTGAGAAAAATAAGTTTGAAAAGAAAAATGAATTTTTTTTTAAAGATACTCCTAAGAAAGAAAGTGAGAGGTGTTTTGAGTGCGACGGTAGGGGTCATAGAGCCTTTGAGTGTGCCACACGTCTGAACAGAGAGAAAGGGAAAGCTGTCCTAAATGCTACCCTTAGCGACGATAGTGAGGTCGAGTCGGTGGATTCTGGAGACGAGTCACCGCATGAGTGTAACTTCACTGCATTCATGGCTAGTCATGTGAGAACTTCTAGTTCTCCTCACGACGATGAGGATGATGTATCACAGGCACACCTCGACAATGAGATCGATGTGAGTGAGGGGGAGGATGACACAAGTGAGAGCAAGAGTGATATTCAACATGCCTACGCTGAGTTATATTTTGAGTCATTTAAAACTAAAAAGTGTAACAAAGCGTTAGTTCTTAAGATCACTGGTTTAGAGTAAGATTTAAGAAAATCAAGAGAGAGAGAGTCCTCCAACTACACCACCTTGAGAGAGAGAGAGTCTGCCTGTGTTGAGAAAGAGAGTTTGTTTAGAGAGAGAGAAAGTTGTTTTGAGAAAGAGAGAGGGGACTTGACTAAACAAGTGGCTAGTCTTACAAGTGAGCTTCATTTCTCCATGGAGACTTGAAAGAAACTTAAAGCCCTTATAGCCCAGCTTTGTCATGATCTTGAGAGAGCACGGGAAGTCAAGGTACAAATCGAGGACAGATCTGGGAAGATGGGAAAGATGCTCTTAGGCCCCGCTTTAGGTTTTGTGATCGATAGGGAATTGGTTTTGATGGTGAATCCATGTCTCAAATTGCACCTGGACCAGTCCCTGAGTTTACTACTACTCCATATGGTCATCGCCAAAATCCACGAAGGAGAGTTCGACCAAGAAATGCAAACCAAGGTCCGCCTAAGACTGTGTTCTTTTGTACATATTGCAAAAGAAAAGGCCACCTGAGGGAGTTTTGCTATAGTTTGGGTCGGACACGACGTACTTCTTCTCCACCACATCATACTGATGAGCTTACCAGTCTGCGAGAGCGTGTTGAGTTCTTAGCCTCCAAATCACAGAGTTTGATGGAGGAATTCCGACAGATGTCTTTGCCATCAGTGAATGCTTCTCACATTCCAGCTAAAACCAACAACAACAAAGGTAAACAAAAGGTCACCTCTTCTTGGGTACCTAAGAAAGATAAAAAGGCCTTTGTTGTTCATGTCGCTCTCAAAGCACATAATACCTCACAGTGGTATTTTGAAAGTGGGTGCTCCAGACATATGACTGGTGATGCCTAATTTTTTACATATCTTGAGGATTATTAGGATGGCAGAGTCACCTTTGGAGATGGGAGTAAGTCTAGCATTATAGGGCGTGGTACTGTTGAGTTACCAGGATTTCCTAAGCTAGAAAATGTTTTGTACGTCAAAGGGTTGAAAGCAAACCTTCTCAGCATTAGACAGTTGTGCGACACTGACTTTGCAGTAAAGTTTGAACGGGACGCATGTAATGTCTACAATCAATGCGGAAAACTTTTAGTGTGAGGGGTGAGGATAAAGGATAATTTCTATGGGATTGAGCCCACATCCTCACTTATCTGCAACAGCACCACAATCACTCCTATGGATTTGTGGCACCAACGTCTAGGTCACGTGAACATGAGAGACTTGACTCGTTTAGCCAAAAAGGACCTAGTACGTGGCTTACCATCTCTTGGAAAGTCAAAGTCCACAGTTTATGGATCCTATAATTTAGGAAAGAAAATTCAGAGCCCTCATAGGACGTTGCATTCCATTACCACTTCCCGAGTTCTTGAGCTGATTCACATGGATCTTATGGGTCCTACTCTTACTAAGAGTTTGGGTGGTAAGAGGTATATCCTTGTGATGGTAGACGATTTCTCCAGATATTCTATTGTAGGTTTTTTGAGGGAGAAATCCGATACTGTAGAGTTTTTAACGACCAAGTGCCGTGTCCTACAAAACCAACACAAAGTCACTATTAATAGGATCCGTAGTAACAACGGCACATAATTTAAGGAAGCAAAAGTAGATCTCTACTGTGATAGCCTTGGGATCAAACATGAGTTTTCTGCTGTGAAGACTCCTCAACAAAATGGGTTTATTGAGAGAAAGAATAGAACAATCCAGGAAATGGCTAGATCTATGCTTCTAGGTCGTAAGGTTTCTAGGAGATTTTGGGCAGAGGCAGTGTCTACTGCATGCCACACGGTGAATAGGGTTTACCTGCGCCACACACACTTAAGACGCCTTATGAATTGTGGACTGGCAAGAAACCTAACCTGACATATTTTTGTGTTTTGGGGAGTAAATGCTACATCATACGGGATAGATTGCAATTATAAAAGTTTGACTCCCGAAGAGACGAGGGAATATTATTAGGCTATTCATCGAATAGTAGAGCGTACCGAGTTTTTAACCTGAAGAGCTCTAAGGTTATGGAGTCAATAAACGTCACTGTGCAAGATGACGAACCTTCGACGGTTATTGATCATAATCTTCAGTATAAGGGTGAAGACTTTTCTAGCAGTAATTTACTTGTCCCTCACCCACACTTTATGGACCCTACTCCTATGTTAGGGGACACACCTTCTTGGGTTCACAAGACTCATGACCCTGCCTCCATTTTAGGTGATCCCACTCTTGGGGTCAAGACTCGTGCTCAGCTAGAGAACATTGTTAGCCACTTTTTCTACACGTCCAAAGTCGAGACCAAGAATCACAAATAAGCACTCAAGGATGAACACTAGATATCTGCCATGCAGGATGAGTTGCTTCAGTTTAAAAAGAACAATGTCTGGGAACTTGTCCCCCGACCTAGTGATACTAATGTGATAGGTACCCGGTGGATTTTCAAGAATAAAATGGATGAAAATGGTACCATAATCAGAAATAAGGCTAGGTTGGTCGCTCAAGGCTACACAAAAATAGAGGGTGTAGACTTTGGGTAGACATTCGCTCCTATTGCGAGGCTTGAGTCCGTCCACTTACTACTCTCCATCGCATGTCATCTGCGCTTTAAGCTATATCATATGGATGTCAAGAGTGCCTTTCTGAATGGCATTCTGCAGGAGGAGGTTTATGTGGAACAACCAAAAGGGTTTGAAGACCCTATGCACCCTGAGCACGTTTATTATATAAGGAAAGCCTTGTATGGTTTGAAGTAAGCACCCCGTGCTTGGTACGAAAGGATTACTTATTATCTCTTAGCCCATGGCTTCAAGAGAGAGGGAGTTGATATGATGTTGTTCGTCAGGACAAATGACGGTGCTATTTTGGTTGCACATGTCTATGTGGACGACATAGTCTTTGGATCCACATGCTCCCATCATGCTCACCACTTTGAGGAGGAGATGAAAAGTGAGTTTGAGATGAGCATGGTAGGTGAGCTTACTTTCTTCCTTGGTCTCCAGGTTCGTCAGCTAGAGGATGGGATGTTCATCTCCCAATATAAGTATGCTAGACACCTAGTGAAGAAATTTGGTTTAGACTCCGCTAAGCATGCACGTACACCTATGAGTACTTCTATCAAGCTTAGTAAGGACATTTCAGGCAAGGACGTAGAGCAAACCTTGTATCGGAGTATGATAGGTAGTCTTCTCTACTTGACTGTCAGTCGTCCCGACATAGACTTTAGTGTTGGAGTCTGTACACGATATCAGGCGTCCCCGAAAGAGTTACACTTACTCGCTCTAAAACGTATTATCAAATACGTGAGTGGAACTCTCTCATATGATATTTGGTATTCCTTTGATACCAATGACCGTTTGTCTGCCTATTCGGATGCCAATTGGGCAGGGGATGTAGATGGTTGTAGGAGCACTTCTGGTGGGTGTTTCTATTTTGGTTTTGCTCTTGTCTCCTGGTTGAGCAAGAAGCAAAACTCCATCTCTTTGTCCACTGCGGAGGCTGAGTACATCGCCGCCGGGAGTTATTGTACACAACTCTTGTGGATGAAGTAGATGCTGGAGGATTGTGGGATTTCACAGGACACCATGAGCATTTTTGGTGATAACACGAGCGCGATACACATATCCCGCAATCCAGTCCAGCATTCACGCACAAAGCTCATCAAGATACGCGAGCACTTTATACGTCAGTTAATTGAGGAGAAAGTCGTATCCTTGAGTTTTGTTCCCACCGACCGTCAGTTAGCCAATATTTTCACGAAACCTTTAGATGCCTTTAGATTTGAGAGTCTTAGGAAGTCTTTGGGGATTTACACAGTTGACTGAGAAGTTGGTCTATGTCTAGCATAGGTTGCATTGTCTTTTTCATATCATCTAATGCCTATTGCTAGATTGTATCATACGTTTTATTTTATCATGTTTTGCTTTTTATTTTATTTTTTAAATCCAAAAAGATTTTCTTTTTCTAAAATTTTAGAAAATCTCAAAAAGATTTTTTTAATAAAATTTTGAAAAATCCAAAAAGATTTTTATTTGCACCATTTATGCATGAGCATTTAAGATAGACAAGTCACAATTTCATTCCATTTATCCATGTGACTGTTTGATAGAGATTTGAGACACTACATCATTTCATCCATGTGCTTTGCATTGTTTGCAGTCTTTGAGATGTGATTAGTGATATCCTTCTACATATTTGACTCCTATCTCCTTTATTGCACACATGCACAGCTATATTTGATTATTGTACTTGTCTATCACATATTGGCTTAAGTTTTTCCATCTCAATTCTGTCTATACAACGTACAATATGCGAAAAAACTTGACAAGACTGGAATGCATGTAAAAACCGTTTTGGTGAGACAGTGTGTTTAATTAAGAATGGGGAGGGGCTGGGAAAGGTCATTATCTATTCTTTGCGCAAAAGCCACCGTTCAGAAGGACCTAAAAAATGGAGGAATTTTATTATCCGAGGTCCAAAGAGTTTAAAAGAGCCTCGAAAAATTTAAAGGCAATAAAAAGAAATATATGCCAAATTATGGGCCATTAGGGTTTCACCATCAATTCTCCAAAGTTTGAGAATTTAGATTACCTCTATTCAAAATATAAATCTGAGGGAGCTTGGTTGGAGAATTTAAACGGATTTTCACTTCCTTGATAGTCCTGAAAAAGCATGATATCGTTTTGGACGTTATTGGTGTGGAAATCACTTTGAGTTTTGATTTGTTGATTTGATTTAGTCAATGTCTCATATTTCCATTTTTTTACACCAAGGGAAGATTTTGAGTTCATTCGTTAGGAGTATCCGATATTCATCTTGCACATATGTCATGTTTGTATGCTTTGATTTTCCTATCGAATTTGATCACACCCATTCGTTTACGCTATCATCGACTTGGTTGTTTTGTGTTTATTCATGGTGTAATTTTTGCTTGCTATGTAAAAATTTCAAAAATAGTAGTTTATTCCTTGTGACACCCCGACTTTGTTTGTTTGATTTAATCTTCTCATTTGTCTATTTGGGGACATCATAAAAAGGGGGAGAAAGAATTATCATTATGGGGGAGTTTTGATTTGAGTTTTGAGTATTTGAGATTTGATAGAGTTCATCATAATTTGGTATCTATGTGTATCTCATTTCAAACTAGATACGTCACTTGGTATTGGCTTTGTCTCATGTGTGTAGGTACTACCTTGATGATCTCTGAACTGCACACCCTGATGAGGAAAGCCTTAAGATTCCTGAAGAGTTGAAGAACAAACGATGTAGTCTTATTCATTTGTACCTTTTTAGTTTTGGGTTCATGGAAGGGTAGATTTGTATAGGCATTTGTATAGGCATTTGATAATTCGGATGTTTGTTTTTATGTATGTACCGGCATAGACATAGGGGAGATTTGTAATGACATTTTTTTCCATTATCAATTATATATCGTACGTCGTTACACCATTGAAGATATTCAAAGATTGCATCGTCATCAATGGATCCGAATATCAAAGAAAGCAAGGAATCAATGTTTCAGACAGCCGAACGGGTCCGCCTATTTTAAAAAGGAACCGGTCCGCCCCGAACCGATCTGCCCCTTTTGGAAAAAGAACCGGTCCGCCCTTGGATCGATATTCCCTCTAACCGGACCGATCCGCCTTGATCTTGAACCAGTAGACCCCGGATCGAATGCGAACCGAAAAGACCACTTTCAAAAATGAACCGGTCCAACCTCGGACCGATCCGCTTGGGATAAAATTGTGCAGATCGTGCTCAGTTATTTTCGGCTCAGGTTTTATTTTATAAACCGACTTCGGGATTTGTTTTCTAAGACTTACAGAAATGATTTTCAGATTCCCAATATTCTAAGTCTTCATCTTTATGAGTTCACAAACTCATGTTTAATTCACACAACCGTGCCATATCTGTGTGAATCACTTTGCAACCCAAGAACACACTTTTGTTTTTTCATACCCTTATGGAGAAGACCGACCTTCTTCTTCATTACTGCCCTTTTGGAAAAGGGAAACTTCCAGCCGTCGACTACAGATCCGACGCCTGTGGGTAATTCTGTGTCACTGTATTTTCATTGTAATCCGAGAAATTGTATGTTACAATATTATAATAAAAATAAATGGTTTTGCCCCTTTGGGGGATTTTTCCTCAATTGTGTGAGTTTGATTATAATAGCATGTTTTACATCTTATTCAATCACACCTAGCTGCATGCTTAGGGTTTAATTGGGTGAAACTGAGTTTAATTATATAATTTCTTTATTGAATGCACGCGCCACTCTTCAAAAATTGATGGAATTATGAGACTAGATTAGTTGTTATATAAGAATGATTTTAGGATGAATCTTGGGATGATTTGGGTGTAGAAATCTATGCAGAATGTGTGTTTTAAACTGGTAATGGCAAACTGAGTTTTTTCGTAGTAATGAGGGGGAAAAAGAACATACAGGTTCGTTCGAACGACCTGTATATTGTTCAAATAAAATCCACTATCATTCGAACGATAGGGATTGCCGTTTGAACAAGATCTCATATTTTGTCAAATTTTAAACTCCCTTGATTCAGACCTGTTGGGTAATTTTGAGTTATACAGTTTCTGCATTGGTGATTATGCAATTTGTTATAAATTAGGGTTTAATATTGTGAAGTAATTACCCTTGAATTAAGTAAAGAATTTATAAATTTGTGGGGTTAAGGTTTATGATTGAGTGATCTAAAACCTTATTAATTAAGTGGGTAGGCTTAATTGAATGATGAATGGGGAAATTAAAATTTCAGGCTAAGAGAGAGAGTCCGGGCATGATTGGTAGAGTGACACCATAATAATGACAAATTAATCAGTATATAATTAATTGAAATAAAGTCGGACCGTGGACTTTTTTGTTTTAGGCTTGTGTATGGGCATATTACACCGGTATCGTGGATATTTTTCTCTCTATATATACGGTGATGTGTAGTATATATATGATTTATAACTATTGGTGTGAATAATATTTATAAGGTAACATACCCACCCTAAGGCTATCATAGGAGGTTGCGCGATGTGGGTGAGTCCCCTGGCTAGCGAATGCATGGTGTATATAGTCCCCTGGTCATAGCATTCGTGTTCAGGATTGAGACGCTTTAGGTATGATTCGGTCTCACTATCATGCGAAACTATGGCCACCTCCAGTACGTTTGTGAATTGTTTTTTTTTCTGACTCGGGTCACGAGCCGTGTCAGGGTTTCTGGGTGGATGAGTATACTCAGTAATGATACATCTTAGAGATGTCCCGATGAGTGCCTACTCGGGAGGATGCCTATGAATCCATGACATGTGCGTGAATGTCGTGTGGATGTATTCCAAGTTTCATTGGTGTAGCTATAGTTAGGTCTATAGTGGATAACTATAGTAAGACTGGGTGTTAGTGGTACCAGGGTATGAATTATCGTTTCTAGGTATCACCTGAGAGAGGGTCTAACGTATATATATGGCAATGTATGTTAAAATGTGTTGCACGTTAATGTACTAATATTCTGAAATTGAAATCCAGCGGAGTAGGGACATTTCTAATGTGATTGAGGGTGGTTGAACTTATTGTCGAGTAAGAAGATATAGCTCGGGTTTTACTTTCGCGCAAGGAAACTAGTGATAATATGGGCGCGGTAGTAGGTATTATCTTTTTATATAAGAGTGATTATGTATACTTTCACGCCGAGAGGAGGGTATTGCGAATGTTATAACTGTGGGATTGAAGTTATATTATATATTAAGGGCTAGAAAATGTCATGATTCTTTTTGTGCAATTAAGCACGGGTACAGGGTGGATGGGCGCTCTGGTTAATTACATCCGCTCAATAACTTCGTGTAGCAATGGTAATGGTAAGCGATTGCGGGGTTAGTTGAGACCAGGAGTACTAGGTTTATCCGAATTTCGAGGATGAAATTCCATTATAAGGGGGGAAGTATGTAACACCTCGTAATTTTTGGGTTATTATTTTATTTAATTATTTCGATAATTAGTAATTCACTTGTGTCGTAAATTAATGAGAATTAATCAATGGGAATATTTAAAATTGAATATATTTAAATAATTTAACGAGTGAGGATTTATTTTAGAAATATAATCCGGATGGCAATTTTAGTGCGCGGTTGAGTCCGGTAGGGTTGAATTAGTCCAAAAGAAGTGGGTACATACATATATTGGGTCTTGGATTCCAATTACACATGTGTGAACATAATAAAGAGAGTTTGGACCATTTTAATTAGGGCCTATAGGCCCAAAACGAGAATAGTGTTTTAACCCTAAGATGTGTAAGGGGTTGGGCATCATTAAATCATAATAAAAGACTAAAGGGAGAAAAGAAAGGGAGAGCCAAAGGAAAAGTGGATTTGGGGATCTTGAAGAGGCAAATGCATTTCAACTTCATCTTTTAAAGCCCTAGATCATCTTGGCTAAGGAAAGTGGTTTAAAGTTTGAGTATTAAATTGTATCTAGAGATTCATATAAAAAGAGGTGTAATCAAATTGAATGCTAGGGTTAGTTCTTATATAAATTGGGGTTTTTCTTTCCATGGGAGTTATAAAATATGTAGAGGTTTGTATTGTTGAAATTTAGGTTGAATCGATGAAATGTGATTATTAAAATTGATGGAATTGTAAGAATAGATTAGTTGTTATATAGGAATGATTTCAGGATGAATCTTGGGACAATTTGGGTGTAGAAATCTGTACATAATGTGTATTTTAAACTGGTAATGGAGAACTGAGTTTTTCTGTAGTAATGAGGGGGAAGAAAAACATACAAGGTCATTCGAATGACCTGTATGACGTTCAAACGAAATCCACTATTGTTCAAACGACAGGGATTGTCGTTTGAACGAGATCTCATATTTTTCCAGATTTCAAACTCCCCTGATTCAGACCTGCTGGGTAATTTTGAGTTATATAGTTTCTGCATTGGTGATTCTGCAATTTGTTACAAATTAGGGTTTAAGATTGTGAAGTAATTACCCTTGAATTAAGTAGTGGATTTATTCATTTTTGGGGTTAAGGTTTAAAATTGAATGATTTAAAACCTTGTTAATTAATTGGGTAGGCTTAATCGAATGATGAATGGGGAAATTGAAATTTTGGACCGAGAGAGAGTCCGGGCATGATTGGTAGAGTGACACCATAATAATGGTAAATTAATTATTATATAATTAATTGGAATAAAGTCGAACCGTAGACTTGTTTGTTTCAGGCTTGTGCATGGTCATAGTACACCGATCGCCTGGATATTTTTCTCTTTATATATATGGTGATGCGTAGTATATATATGATTTATAAATATTGGTGTGAATAATATTTATAAGGTAACATACCCACCCTAAGTCTATCATAGGAGGTTGTACGATGTCGGTAAGTCCACTGGCTAGCGAATGTAGGGTGAGTATAGTCCCCAGGTCATAGCATTCGGGTTCAGGAGTGAGACGCTTTAGGTATGATTCAGACTCACAACTATGAGAAACTATGGCCGCCTCCAATACGTTTGTGAATTGTTGTTTTTTTGACTCAGGTGACGATCCATGTCAGGGTTTCCGGGTGAATAAGAATACTCGATAATGATAGCACTTAGATATGTCCCTATGAGTGCCTACTCGGGAGGGTGACTATGAATCCATGACATGTGCGTGAATGTCATAATATGACTTTACGTATATATGGTGTATATTTATATACGGGTATTTTATATATACATGGTGTGAAATGTATAAATAATATAACTTGTGAAATAGTTATATGGTATCAAGTTGGATATAAACATAAATAAGTTAGAGTGAAATATAACTTATTACTCGTATACATGATGTGAATGGTATAAACAATATAACTCGTGAGAATATTATCTGACATTAAATAGGAAATGATGGGAATAAGCAAATATGATTGATAAACCATATAATGTATACGATACTCACTCGAGTTGGGATAGTGGGAAATAGTGAGATATATGAGACAAGACTAGTTACGGAGGGTTAGCTAGGTGGGTTATTTATAGTTTTGGTAGGCGTGCACATTAGTTGAGGGGTGAGGTAAACTCAAGGGAGTGGTTGGCACAAATTTAAATATGTAGAGCATTTGCACATTTACTTCTTGCATTTAAATTCACTTGCAAAATATTTTCAAATGTTTTGGGTTCTAACCCTTGCTATAAAATATTTTCAAAACCTTTTAGGTATCCTACCACAGGGATGCCAGGCTTTTTATTCATTCCAGGGACTCGCAGCTGCAGCATGTGTGGATGTTGCAGGATTTGGATAGACACATCGATTTTTCTGTTCCTAGTGTAGGGATCTCTATTAGACTATCCTGAGTTTTCAGATTGTATGAGAGTCATTACTATTGCTCATTTGGGTTGGTATTGGTATTAGCCGATGGTTTATTCGGCGATCCTTTCATTACTATTTATGTTGATTAGATTTTTATTAGATTTGTGGTATGATGAATTTCCCTTATTATGTTGGTTATTTGGATTCATATTTTGTTGTTGGTTTGGGCTTAAATAAAAAGATAAAAATTTGGCACCATGTCTTTTGAATACTAGGTGGTTAGTAAGTTTTAAAAAGCTTTTCAATCGTGATGCTAAGGATGATCCAGATAAGATTTTTATTTAATTTGGTATTGGACTGATCACCCTATATTTTATTAGGTGTGGTGTCACAGATGGTATCAGAGCATCAGGTTCTAGTGTCCTTAGGATATGTGCGGCTTTTCACGTTTCAACGTAGCTTTTTTTTATATAGAGCCTTATTATAGGAATGTTGCATTCCTTCACGTATGCGATTTACGTTCTCCTGCTATAGGCTATTGTTCATGTGATTCATATACCGTTTCGGTCGAGCGTGGTAGATCGAACAGTTTAGAACAACCAATGTGGGACGTTAGAAGGATTATAGGAGGGACGACTCAGCAGAGGCCACAGAGTTTTTAGAAATAGTGACGCGATAGGAGTCACCATGATAATTATTCGAATAATTGAAGTTGGAGAAACCCCTGGGGTGCAGTAGTTTCCCCAAGAACCGTTGGGAGGGACGATGGTGCAAAGTTAAAAGCCCAAGTGTAGATGACAAGGGGTGAGGGTCGAGGAAAATTTTAATTTCAGAAAAATAATCCGCTAAGATTCGAGGGAGGTGCGGAAGAGTGATTCATCAGTGGGTAGAGAACATCCAATTAGGATCACATGTGCGGGAGTGTAGTGTCACTCAAGTCAAAATTTCGTGCAAGGAAGATTTCTCTTAGAAGCAGTATGTGGTGATGGAGCCAGTCTCCACATTCATGGGGAGATACCGTGAATAACGTGGAATCAAGGGTGCAGATTATTATGCAATCGTTTCTTATCTTTGAGTCTCAGTTTAGTTTGTCTCAAAATTGGCCAAAGGGGGAGACTGAAAATCTATTTCCTCTATGTTGGTTCAATTTTGAGCGAAACATTTTTTGTATATGCTCTTGCATTTTTTATTAAAATCTATTTTTTATATATGTAATCCTTATATCATATTTTCCTTAATTGATCTAATGTATAAATTGCTTTTTATCCAATTTGATTTGTTGGATTAATTTTTCATAATGTATTTTCGAGTCACTTAAGCATGTTTTACCTTTTATTGCCTCTAAATTTTTTATTTTTGAAATTTAAATTTTTTAGTATTAGTTATTCTAGATTTTTTTGTTGGATAAATTGTTACTTGTTTAAACATGAATTAATATTAAAATTTTTCTCTTAATCCAAAATGAACAAGGCAAACCATTATTTTTTTGTTCCGTTGGTTTTGAATCAAAACCTTTTATGGTTTCAAGATTTTTTGTCTCGAGGACTGCTTGCGTGAGATATGTGACAAGTCTGGCTTTTAGGCTTTCACAAATTTTTGCCTCTACTGTCTCTCTCTAATTATGCTTTTGTCCTTGGCTGATGATTATTGAGGCTTTATACTTGCTAGTGGGTTTGAGAAAAGGGTTAAGGCTTTCATTTTTTTTCTACACAAGGCTTTAAATATTTATTCTCTCAAAATTTTTTAGAGTGTTTTTTTCATATGGTTTCCTAACTCAATCTCATACTTTTATTTAAATCTTTAAAATTTGAAATTTTGGTTTAAGTTTTTTTTATCCAGGAGCTTCATTTCGATTTATGAGAACTATTAGTTCTGTTTGGGATTGGAGGTGTTTATATTTTCGATGTGGAGTTTTGTTTTCGGGGTTGTTCTTTTTCCGATGGTGATCCCAGTTGGTGTTTTCGTTCTCCGGTTGTATTTTCGGTGTTGTTCTATTTTTTGGTGGAAGTTTTTTTTAGTGGTAACTCTGAACCTCTCAATAGTTCAGCTGGGTTGATTTTCTTTGTGGGGTTGGTTTCGACCGTGTTTAAAAGAGATTGAATGTTGAAACACATTGGTGTATTAGTTGTTGTTTGCTGCCGCCAATTTGAGTTTTGGGTTTGGGCTCGATTTCGATATTTTTTCGACTGATTTTGGCGATTTTTTTTGGTTTTGATGTTTTATATTTTCGGCGGTGGGTATCATTTTCTGGTGGTTGGTATCATGTTCCAGCGGTGGGTTTTCATTTTCGACGGAGGTTTGATTCGGTGTTGTGCTCAACACGGTTTAAGTTTTTGTAATTGGAGCTTTTATTATTTTAGATCTCCTATGTTGGGTTTAAACTTTTGAGAACTTCTTTTTCTCGAACCGTTGAAGCTGGTGATTGATGTTCGTGGCTTTGGCTTTCGTTTGGATCTCTGATTGTCTAGAGATCTTGGTTTCTCTGTTTGGATCGAAACTTCCATAGCTCATTATTGAGCTGTGTTTGTGAGTCCTCTCTCTCTCTCTCTCTCTCTCTCTCTCTCTCTCTCTCTCTCTCTATATATATATATATATATATATATATATATATATATATATATATATATCCTTTTATATTTTTTTGGTTGTGCGTCTGTGTGTGTGTGTGTTTAGTGATTAACCATGTGTTTGTCTTGCCGTGTGTTTTGATCTAAACTCATGTGTGTGTTAATCACTCGGTTATAACTCAGTGTAAACTCGGTAGTAACTCTGTGTTAAAATCAGTCTAAACTTATATATGTTCCTATGAGTGCCTGCTCGGGAGGATGACTATGAATCCACGACATGTGCGTGAATGTCGTAATATGATTATATGTATATATGGTGTAGATTTATATACGGGTATTTCATATATATACATGTTGTGAAATGTATAAATAAAACAACTTGTGAAATAGTTATATGGTATCAAGTTGGATATAAATGTAAATAACTTAGAGTGAAATCTCACTTGTAACTCGTATACATGATGTGAATGGTATAATCGATATAACTCGTGATAATGTTATATGGAATTAAATAGGAAAATATTTGAATAAGCAATTGTGATTGATTAACCATATAATGTATACGATACTCACTCGAGTTGGTATAGTGGGAAATAGTGAGATATATGAGACAAGACTAGTTAGGGAGGGTTAGCTAGGTGGGTTGTTTAAAGTTTCGTTAGGCGTGCACATTAATTGAGGGGTGAGGTAAACTCAAGGGAGTGGGTGACACTAATTTAAATATGTAGAACATTTTGACATTTACTTCTTCCATTTAAATTCAATTGCTAAATATTTTCAAATGTTTTGGGTTCTAACCCTTGCTATAAAATATTTTCAAAACCTTTTAGGTATCCTACCACAGGGATGCCAGGCTTTTTATTCATTGTAGAGACTCGCAGCTGTAGCATGTGTGGATGTTGCAGGATTTGGATAGGTAGATCAATTTTTATGTTCCTAGTGTAGGGATCTCTACCAGACTATCCTGAGCATGTTCGCTCATAGTTTATTTCTGTTGCTTTTCAGATTGTCTGAGAGTTATTACTCTTGCTCATTTGGTTTGGTATTGGTAGTAGCCGATGGTTTATTTGGCGAGACTTTCATTACTATTTATGCTGATTAGATTTTTATTAGACTTGTGGTATGACGGATTTCCCTTGTTATATTGGTTATTTGGATTCGTATTATGTTGTTGGTTTGGGCTTAAATAAGAAGATAAAAATTTGGAACCATATATTTTGAATACTAGGTGGTTAGTAAGTTTTAAAAAGCTTTTCAACAGTGATGCTAAGGATGATCTAGATAAGATTTTTGTTTAATTTGGTATTGGACTAATCACCCGGTATTTTATTAGGCGTGGTGTCATAGATGGTATCAAAGAATTAGGTTCTAGTGTACTTAGGATCTGTGCGGCTTTTCACATTTCAACGTAGATTTTTTTGATATAGAGACTGTTGATACCAAAATTAATATGCTGATGTGGACGAATAATACGAAGACACGTGTCAATCTACATGGCACAATAGCAGCGAGGAAGATCATTTCCCGACCAACCATGATTCTTTCCGAGGAACTCTATCACACCGAGGAACTCTAACGCACCGAGGTACTCTAATGTTCCGAGGAACTCCTGATCAGCGAACAGCTGTGGCGGTCTGAGCTGCATCTCGGTCGTATCATTAATTGCCAGATAATCAACAGCTCAGATATTCATTGAATGCTTATATTCTTGGCACGCACTCTGCATTAAATGTATTACCCTTTCACATGTATGTCATTTAATGTATCGAACCTTTCATGTACAGCCTCAAGGCTATAAATACCATGTATCATCCTCATTCAGGGGGACGGGAATTTCTTGAGAGAACTTGTAATCAAGAATTCCACAAACACTCGGCAATAACATAACAGTGGACGTAGCTTTATTCCTAGCCGAACCACTTTAAAAATCTTTGTCTTATTTATTTATCTGTGATTGAAAAATTAGAGCGATCTAGTTTTTTACATCAACAGATTGGCGCCGTCTGTGGGAAACGACTGTTGCAATCGTTTTTCACCAAAAATCATTTATCACCAATGGCAGATAATCCAGAATCCAGTAATCGAAATGTTGGAAATACTGGAAATCTTCCAAATCCATCTGCATCCCCAGATCTGGCTGGAATTATGACAAATCTGGCTCAAGGACAAACCGCCATGCAAGAATCTGTGAGGCAACTCATTCAAACTCTTCAAGGCGGTGCACCTACCTATTCAGGGTATAGGAGTGATCGTGGGCAATCACAATCCAGACGTACTGGATCATATAGCAATGGGGAGTCTATTGATTCTACGTATCAACCTGGGCTAACATCATCGATACGGGCTACGGATACAGATCAACGTGTCACACTCTCTCCGGAAAGAACCAGCGCTTTGGAAAGATTAAGCAGGGCGTCTCCTATCAGTCGGTTAGGACCAAGGAGGAACATGAGTCCACCTAGGGCTCCATCAAGAAGTTTTCGACCACCACCAGGTTTGAGAGAAGGATCTGCACAATCGCGACCAACTACTCGTCGAGATAAATCTCAGGAAGCTACGTCAGAGCAATCAGTTGCTCGGACTAAGCGGCCCGAGGAAGGGAATGAAGCATGGAAAGGTTCCATTCAACGGTTGGAGGATAGACTGGGAGAAATGGCTAAGGCGAGGAACCCCTTACAGAGAACTTTTGTTCAAGGAACACCTTTTGTGCAAGCCATTGTGGATTTCCCTACACCATCGAAATTCAAAGCACCTGTAGTGACCCCTAAGTACGATGGAAAGACAGATCGTGTACTTCATATAGAACAATACCAAGCTGCTGCAGATATCTACGCTGTCCCCGACGAGATGAGGTGTAGAGCATTCTCGGGAACTCTTACCGGATCTGCACAGATATGGTACAATAATCTTCCTCGGGGTAAAATTTCAACTTTTGTTCAGTTAGCCGAGTTGTTTATTGGCAATTTTTGTTTTGGAGCAAAGCCGGTAAAGCGAGTAGCACACTTGCTAAGTGTTAGACAAAAATCAAGTGAAAGTACTAGAGATTACATAACTCGTTTCAATAATGAGAAGTTGGAAGTCATAGATTATGAAGAAAAGACAGCAATCACTGCTCTGATGAGTGGTTTGCTGCCTAACAAGCTGTACTACACTTTGGCCAAAGATCCACCTAAAAATATGTCGGAGTTGATGGCAAAGGCGGCCAAAATCATGAATGCCGAGGAGGCTATGGCTGCGAAGAAGAATATGGATAAAGAAGTTAAAGTGGAGGTCGACAATTCTAAGAAGAAAGATCAGAAAGGTAATGGTGGTGACAAACATTCCAGGAATAACAGGATGAAGTTGGAAGTCCTAAAGAAGTATGATAATTATACTCCATTGAAAATGGGTATTAATCATGTTTTGGAAGAAATCAGGAATAACGAGGAAATCAAGTGGCCAGAGAAACTGAAGACAAATCCCGACCTGAGGAATAAGGACAAATATTGCGAGTTTCACAAAGATCATGGCCATATGACAAAAAATTGTATAGCCCTTCAGAACGAGATTGAAACACTCATCCGAAGAGGAAAATTATCAAAGTATGTAGATCGCAGAGGTGAAAGGAAGAATGATGATAGAACTAGAGAGAGATCTAGATCTCCTCGTCGTGCAGAGGAGAAAAAGAGGAGGGACCATGAAGAGGATCCAGATGATGACCCCGATCTTCCCAAGAAACCAAGGAAACCTGAACGAGAGGTATTTTCCATACGTTTTGGGTCATTTGATTGTAATGTTATTACAGGAGGAGATGCAGGAGGAGGAGACCTTACTGCAGAAAGAAAATCTTACCTCGGAGAGGCTCAAGCTTGTTCATACATTCAGCGAATAAACCTGGCCGAGGATGATCGTCCGAGGAAAGTAAACAAAGAGAAGCTAGTGATTGGTTTTTCAAAAAACGACCTGGCAGGTGTTCTTTACCCTCATGATGATCCTTTGGTGATCAAAATGAGGATGAAGGATGTGATCATTTCAAGGGTGTTAGTAGACAATGGTAGTTCGGCAGACATCATATACTATTCATGCTTTGATAGCTTGAATTTAAAATTATCTCAATTGGAACCTTATCACAGACCCCTTCTGGGTTTTGCTGGCGAGAAAGTTTTTCCACTTGGGACGATCAAGTTGGATATACTCATTGGAACTTGGCCTGCTTGTCGAACAGAAAGAATACGCTTTTTTGTGATGGATAAGAATGTGCAGTCCGCCTACAACATCATCATGGGAAGAGTTGGATTGAAGAAGTTCGAAGCAGTTCCATCTACAGTACATCAGTGTTTGAAATTCCCAACGAATTGTGGAGTAGGAATTATGAAAGGTGATCAAAAAGTAGCTCGGGAATGCTATTATTCGTCTGCCGAGAAAGAGGAACTTGAAGAGTCAAAGAAAAAGACTACTACTTACCAAGTGGAGGAAGGCACAGAAATTGAAACTCTTGACCCTAGGGATGAATCTCAACTCGTAAAAGGGCAGGTTGTGGAATCTACAGAAATTGTTATCCTGGACGACGAGCATCCTGAACGAGTAACTCAGATAGGATCGTCGTTGGATGTTTCAATAAAACAGGAGTTGATAACTTTCTTGAGAAACAGGAAGAATACTTTTGCTTGGAGTCATGAAGACATGCCAGGAATAGATCCAAACTTCTTATGTCATGAACTCAATGTGAATAAGGAGATCAAGCCTGTGAAGTAAAGAAGAAGAGTGTTTAGTCCCGAGAAGAACCAGGCCATACAAGAGGAGGTCGAGAAACTCCAGAAAGCCCAATTCATTGAAGATGTGAAATATCCAGATTGGTTGGCAAATGTGGTGATGGTAAAGAAGAAGAACAACAAATGGAGAATGTGTGTTGATTTTACTGATCTCAACAAGGCATGTCCAAAAGATCATTTTCCATTGCCCAGAATTGATCAACTAGTGGATGCTACCTCGGGACACGAGCTACTCAGCTTCATGGATGCTTATTCTGGCTACAACCAGATCAAAATGAAACCTGAAGACAGGGAAAGTACTTCTTTTATTACCCCAAGGGGAACTTATTGTTATAATGTTATGCCTTTTGGTTTAAAAAATGCAGGTGCAACATACCAGCGGTTGATGAACAAGGTTTTTACCGAACAAATCAGCCGCAATATGGAGGTCTATGTCGACGACATGCTCACCAAAAGCAGGAGAGCTGCAGATCATTTGGTTGACTTGAGTCAAACTTTTGATCAACTGGATAAATATCAGATGAAGCTTAACCCGACGAAGTGTACCTTTGGAGTACGAGAAGGAATGTTCCTCGGATACATCGTCAACCAACGAGGTATTGAGGCAAATCCAGAAAAGATCAAGGCTCTTTTAGGGCTGCGATCCCCGACAACGAGGAAAGAAGTGCAGAGTCTTACCGGACGGGTTGCAGCACTCAATAGATTTGTATCCCGAGCAACTGATAAATGCCTCCCATTCTTCAAAACACTGCGAAAAAGTTTTGAGTGGACTGATGAATGTGAGAAAGCCTTTCAAGATTTGAAGAAGTATTTGGGAGCCCCACCATTGTTGTCTAGGCCAATAACTGGAGAGAAGCTGTACTTGTATTTGGCAGTATCAGAAAATGCAGTTAGCTCAGCGTTGATCAGATTGGAGAATGGAGTCCAGAAGCCAATTTATTACACAAGCAAGGCCTTCCGAGGTGCGGAAATCAGATACCCAAAGCTGGAAAAACTGGCACTGGCATTAATTGAAGCAAGTAGAAGAATGAGGCCATACTTCCAGGCCCATACCATCATTGTGTATACCGACATGCCGTTAAGACAAGCCCTTCACAAGCCAGAAAAATCAGGAAGATTGATGTACTGGGCAATAGAGCTCGGTGAATATGATATTGTGTATGAACCCAGCTCATCGTTGAAAGGGCAAGCCGTGGCAGATTTTATAGCAGAGTTCACATACCCTGATACCCCCGAGGAGCAAAAGGTGCTTGCTGACCTGCCTGTGGACGATACAGGATCAACAGACACAGATCCAGACCAACCAAGGTTGGTAAAAAGACTTGTGGATGTAGAAAAATCATCATATTCAAACCCCGACCAACTCCGGTTGGTAGAAGGGCGCGAACAAATGACCAACGAGGAACGAAGGATACTCGGGTATGATGAAAGAAAACAGATGATATTTCACCGAGGAACTCTAACAGATAAGAAATTTGAAGACGAGTTACATACATGGAGATTATATGTAGATGGATCATCTTGCACGGCTGGTTGTGGAGCAGGGATTGTTTTAAACTCTCCAGATGATATTGACATGGAGTATGCCTTGAGATTCCAATTCAAAGCTTCCAATAATGAGGCTGAATATGAGGCTATGATAGCAGGTTTTCATTTGGCGAAAGTTATGGAGGCACGACAAGTAATTGTTTTCAGTGATTCTCAATTAATTGTGAATCAAATGATGGGAATATATGCAGTGAAGGGAGAGTTAATGGTGAAGTACCATGCAAAAGTGATGGAGTTATTGACAGAATTTGATGCTATTCAATTGGTGAGGATACCGAGAATGGAGAATGCTAGAGCAGACGCATTGGTCCGACTAGCGTCAGCTACGCGCACCGAGCTGCGAAGAACAATACCAATTGAAATATTAGAAAGTCGGAGCATAGAAGAAGATCTGACGGTGAAGATTATTACCCTTGATTTAGGACCATCTTGGATGGATCCTATCAGAATATACATTGAAGAAGGAGAACTGCCGGAGGACAAACTAGCTGCCAAGAAATTGAAGTATAAAGTTGCTCGGTATGTGTTAACTAATGGTGTTTTGTATAGACGAGGGATTATGGCAGGTTTGCAGAGATGTGTGCATCCATCAGAAGTCAAAGAATTGATTGAAGAAATTCATGAAGGATCTTGTGGAGCTCATGTAGCAGGTCGGACACTTTTGCAAAGGGTAATGACACAGGGATACTACTGGCCGACGATGAGGGCTGATTGTATAGCCTATGCTAAGAAGTGTGACAAGTGCCAACGTTTTTCCTCCATCCGAAGAACTCCACAGGCATTGTTGACACCCATAACATCACCTTGGCCATTTTCCATGTGGGGAATTGATCTGGTTGGACCACTGCCGACGACCCGAGGAAGGTTCAAGTATCTCGTCGTGGCAGTAGACTATTTTACTAAGTGGGTGGAAGCTGAACCACTAATTGATATGACGTACGAGAAGGTGTATCAGTTCATATGGAAGAGTATCATTTGTCGATATGGTCTCCCCCACGCTTTCATCACAGACCATGGAACGCAATTTGATAATGAAGAATTTGCTGCCTATTGTCATCAGTCGAACGTCTTGAAGTTTCATTCAGCACCAGGCCATCCCCAAAGCAATGGACAGACTGAGGTGGCGAACAGAACATTACTAAATGGGTTAAAGAAGAGGTTAAGTGAGGCTAAAGCAAATTGGATTAATGAGCTACATTCAGTTTTGTGGGCTTACCGAACAACTCCCCGAGCAGCAACAGGAGAATCACCATATATGCTAGCATTTGGAAGTGAGGCTGTGATACCTGCCGAGTTGGGCCTACCAACACACAGGGTGTTAAATTTCAATTCTCCGATCAGTGATTTGATGAGAATACTGGATTTGGATATGCTCGAAGAAGTCAGAGAAGAGGCAGCCATTAGGAATGCCGCTTATCAACAACGAACAGCTCTGTTTTACAACAAAAGGGTAAAGAAATGTGATCTAAAAGAGGGGGATTATGTGCTAAAGAAGGTCATTCAGAAGCAGAATAAACTGGAAGCAAACTGGCATGGACCTTACCGAGTTACAGAGGTTGTTCGACCAGGAACTTACAGAATAGCAACTCTAGAAGGAGAGGAATTTAAGAACGCATGGAATGCTGAACACCTGCGCAAGTATTATCAGTGATGTCAAATGTAAAGCATTTCTTTCATTATGAATAAAACGAGGATGTTTCGCCATTTTCTTTATGGTTGAAAGTTTTTCGGGGAATACTAGTGTAATACACTACACAACAAAAGTGCTCTAAGGAGCCAACCTCCTTTGGTTAGGAGGACAGCTCTACGGAGCAAAAGTGCTCTAAGGAGCCAACCTCCTTTGGTTAGGAGGACAGCTCTACGGAGCAAAAGTGCTATAAGTAGCCAACCTCCTTTGGTTAGGAGGACAGCTCTACGGAGCAAAAGTGCTATAAGTAGCCAACCTCCTTTGGTTAGGAGGACAGCTCTACGGAGCAAAAGTGCTCTAAGGAGCCAACCTCCTTTGGTTAGGAGGACAGCTCTACGGAGCAAAAGTGCTATAAGTAGCCAACCTCCTTTGGTTAGGAGGACAGCTCTACGGAGCAAAAGTGCTATAAGTAGCCAACCTCCTTTGGTTAGGAGGACAGCTCTAAGGAGCCAAAAATATTCCTTTGGTTAAAAGGTGTACACCAACTACACCAGTATGATCAATTACAGTTGGTAAGATAAAAATATACTCTCATATTACAACTTATGTTGGTCGGGAGGTAATATTATTACAAATAGTTCTTTGAAGAACAAAATATTCAAAAAATACACCAAGTATAGTTGGTCGGGGATAAAAACCCAATAACTGTACTTGGTCGGCAAGGACAAATTATTGATCTTAGTTGGTCGGACGCATTTTTATAATTGAACCAAATATAGCTGGTCGGGGATAAAAACCCATCAACTGTAGTTGGTCGACAAACATTATTTACCCACCTTGGTTGGTTGGGCACAGTTTGAACATTTTTACTCATTACTTTATTATTAAGTGATCGAGAAACATTACTGATACTTGTAACTTTTTATTAAGTTGCTTAATGAACAATATTATTGTTATCTTTTTAACAGATACATATGCACAAATATAAAGGTGTTTGATAAACACAAGACAATAGCAAAATTAGCAAACAGAAAATGAAAATCTTTTCATTAATCCAGAATAAATTACAAGTTACATAAATGTACTAACTGTTACATTGAAAACCTATTCTATTGGTTTCTTTCCTTTATTTTGTGAAACAGGCTCCTCGCCAGCAGGAGGATCCTCTAGGCAAAGAGGAGAATTGATGAAATTAACATCCCTGAGCATTCTGACGTTCATCACAGAAGGTGTATCCAAGAGATGCTCAGGACGAGACAATTCAACCTGAGAATGAAGGCTATAATCGCCAAGGTATTTAGAAATCAAGCTACGAGGAATGGAACGAGCTGGGATCCATGCCATGTCCAATTTGAAAGGTGGTACAGGCAGGTCTAATAATGATGGAGCGTGATAGTCCCATAAAAAATGCCCTTGCTCCAATTTTAACACACCCAGTGCGTTTAACCATCCTTGCTTGTAACCTTCATTGTTGGCATGTTCTATACGAGCATCCAGGTGAACAAGGGCTTCATTGTATCCTGCCATCCAGAATTCCCTTGGCTGTTTATGGAATTGGAAGGTTAATCTATCCAATTGTTCATGAAGGCTTTTGGCAAAAAGATCCTTATTATGCAGAGCAGATTTCGTCGCTGTAAGTTGATCCTCCAAGGATAGATTCTTCTTGGACATTTCTGATAGGGCCCGATCTTTGATTTTTAATTAGAATGCTTGAGTTTCCAAAGTAGATTGGGTACGAGCCTCTTCAACATTACGACTAAGAACTCTTGATCGGCTCCGAGAAGCGACTGGAGAACTTTGTTCCTCGACAATTCTTCCTCGCCCCCGAGAACCTCTTCCTCGTCCCCGAGCAGTTCCAGAAATGGCAGATCTTCTTAAGTCCTCCAGCTCTTGCCTTAGTTTGGCGTTTTCGACCTCTAAGAACGAGAAGCCTTCATCAGTAACTGGTATTAATGCAGTAGAAGATGAAGCAGCAGATTCATATTGAGCCAATTTTTTCTGCAAATTATTATTTTCTTGTTCCAGGATCTCGGCAATTTGTCTGCAGGCTTCAACTTCACCTTTTAGGGTCCTTTCCCTAATATCATATGCAGCAATGATCTTCTTATGGCCTGTTTCAGAAGAAAGTTGTTGGTATCTATTTTCATAATCTTTGTGTAACAAAGCCATTGATTCATTGTGCTGACCTTGGAGATCCTCTATGGAACCATGAAGTTCCTCGATCAACTCATAGTAAGCGACATTGTTGGCCACTGCTCGGTCGAGTAAAGCTTTTAAGTACTGATAAGCTTCAATTGCCTGCTCTGAGGCACCATGGCCAAGAATATCAACAATTTCTGATGTACTAAGGATTGTATGACCAGCCTTATAGTATTGGTGACATTGTTGCATAAGCTCAGTATCATGTGAAGAGATCAATTCCATTCTAGCAACAAACTAAAGACAACAATCAACAAATATAAATCATCAACAACAGAGATGAGCAAAGATATATTTTATTAGATCATCAAAAAGTTACATTGTTCGATTACAAGGAAATATAGAAATGATACCGAACAACTTCACACCTTTTCCTTGTCCCCCAAGACTTTCTCGGGAGGCTGGGACGAGGAGCTCGGTTGCTCGGTGGTAACAACAACTTGATCGGTAGGAATCTTCTCAGGAGGAGGAGGCATGGAAGAAACGTCCTCGGTGGCAGAGGGTTGAGAGGCAGAAACTTGATCACCCATAGCCATAGAAGACTCATCTGAGGCAGGCTCATCTTCTTCTTCTTCCACAATTGGTGGAGGAGGACTAGGGAGATGCTTTTGGAATAGCTCAGAATCGTCTTGGACCTTTAGCTCTTGCAGAGCAGCTACCCAGCCATCATGGAAGTATTTCAACTCCCCATATTGAACTTGGGATGTCATTGCAGCTATCCCTCTCTCCCATCCTTTCTCCCAACCAACACTGAAATGTTTCTTGATTGCAACTTTTCTCCTCGACTTCTCCGAGGAGAGCTTCACCTCCAATTCCTCTTTCTTAACCTTGATATCTCGCAGAGTAGATAATTCTTCCTCTGCCTTTTTCAACTTATCATCAGAATCCTGATGTTTAACCTCCAAAACTTTAACTTTCTCCTCCAAATTCTTGGAGGTTTCGGCCATTTTCATCTTCTCAGCCTCAGCCGCAGCTAATTTCTTCTCCCAAACAGCTTTTTCGTCAATATATTGTTGACGAGATTCCTTTAAAGATTGGGTCAAACCCAACAGAGCATCCTCTACACCTGACGAGGAGCTTGAAGCTTTAATAGCTTCATCCTTCTTCACAATGTTATTAAAACAATTCACCAGCTGAAAGATGATAGAAAGAGCAAAGTCAATACAAAATGCAGGCTTTCAGAGAAAGAAAGAGAAATCATAAGTATGAGAAACTTACTGAAGCAAGGTGACGAGCAGCTAGGGATGTCAGTGTATCCCTAGGAATTCTTTCATCAAAACCATGGACCTCAGGTACAACCGAGCTCATTGCAGAGCTTGGAAGAATAATGTTTGGGACATCAGTACCACTAGCAGGTAAAGAAGAGTCAGTTTCAGCCGGAGTAACCGAGGATGATTTCCTCAATCTCTTCAACGGGCGGTTAGAACCTTCAACCAGAGAGGTCTTGGTCGGGGAGATTGTAATTACATCTGCAGGAGCATTTTTCTTGCTCGGGGCCACTGGGGGCTTCTCGGCAGCTTTGGAGGACCCGACATCTACTTTTTTAGTCCCTTCCGGGACATCAGTTTTGCCTTTCTGGGCTCCAACAGCAGAAGAAATTTCACCAAATAGAGCAGGAGGAGCTCTTTTCTTGCCCATTCTTTGAGATAAAGGGATATGAGATTCTGAAGATGAACTTTCTGGTGTTGAAGCTGGTTCAACAGGGCGAGCAGTATAAGAGGTTGTGTAACTCTTATACTGTAGTAAATATGAAGCAAATCTGATGTGTTCGTCTGCAATGTTCTTATGCAAACCCCAGATAAGTTTCAGATGTTTAATATTCACTTCTGATTCCTTTGGAGTTTTTCTTTTGCTATCAACTGTAAATAGATATATAATGAAATATCGGTCACACATTTTATCAAACATGATGAAAGCATAATTTCATAAGTAAAATAAAATGAAAAATAAACCTATCCCATTGCCGTATGGGGGGCATCTGGGACCGTTGTATACTTCATTCCCAGATAAAGGCGCATGTTGCCAATTTTTTATGACCAACCCATGCTCAAAATAATCCCTATTTGAGTCAGGGAGATTAACGACAAGAGCCCTATTCAGATACCTAGTTTTTAAATAATAAATATTATCTAGAGTGGCCCATTTATAACAAAACATAATTTCAGGGATCCCAATACGAGTCCCATGAGTTAGATTTAATTTGTGCACCCCGTTAATTATTCTCCACGAATTGGGGGCTATTTTTGCAGGAACAAGATCAAAATATTGACAAAACTCAAGACATAATGGGTTTGGTGGAAAGGAAAAACCGCATTCAGCAACAAAAAGACTGGGGAACCAATGTCCCTCAGCCAATCGAAAGTAATCTAAAGGCTCAGAAAGAACCTCTAGAGTTACCCACGAAGGAATGGAAAAATCAGAACGGAATTTCTCAACAGACTCCACAATATAAACCATATTGAATAAAAGAGATACAGAAGAAAGGAAGAATATCTTACAGAAAGAAAGGAGGTATGTTGGCAACGAACGGAAACAAGGATGAACGCACAAGAGAGAAGAAGAGAATAGAAAGCTTGAATGCAGAAAATGGAAAACGTAAACGACGGTATAGTTACCAAAGAAGTGTAAATACTTTGCATTGGGAAGCGGCGAAAGAAATGATTACCAAAAAGAAACTACTGAACTTCCGGCGGCTAAAAGGACAAAAATTGCACGAAGATCGAAGCACTTATAAAAAAGGCAAAAACTGCGAAATAAGAAGGAAATTTGAATACAATGTTCCTGAAACCCAGGAAAGACATTTAATATTGCCATATACCGAGAAAGAATGTTCCATACTCCTCAAAGTTCGAAATATGAAACATTGGGGGCTTCTGTTGATACCAAAATTAATATGCTGATGTGGACGAATAATACGAAGACACGTGTCAATCTACATGGCACAATAGCAGCGAGGAAGATCATTTCCCGACCAACCATGCTTCTTTCCGAGGAACTCTATCACACCGAGGAACTCTAACGCACCGAGGTACTCTAATGTTCCGAGGAACTCCTGATCAGCGAACAGCTATGGCGGTCCGAGCTGCATCTCGGTCGTATCATTAATTGCCAGATAATCAATAGCTCAGATATTCATTGAATGCTTATATTCTTGGCACGCACTCTGCATTAAATGTATTACCCTTTCACATGTATGTCATTTAATGTATCGAACCTTTCATGTACAGCCTCAAGGATATAAATACCATGTATCATCCTCATTCAGGGGGACGGGAATTTCTTGAGAGAACTTGTAATCAAGAATTCCACAAACACTAAGCAATAACATAACAGTGGACGTAGGCTTTATTCCTAGCCGAACCACTTTAAAAATCTTTGTCTTATTTATTTATCTGTGATTGAAAAATTAGAGCGATCTAGTTTTTTACATCAACAGAGACTTTTTATAGGATTGTTGTATTGCTTCACGTATGCGATTTACGTTCTCCTGCTATAGGGTATCGTTCATGTGACTCTTATACGATTTTGTTTGAGCATGGTAGATCGAACAGTTTAGAACAACCAATGTGGGACGTTAGAAGGATTGCAGGAGGGAGGACTCAACAGAGGACACATGTTATTTTAGAAATAGTAACACGATATGAGTCACCATGATAATTATTTGAATAATTGAAGTTGGAGAAACTGCTGGGGTGCAGTAGTTGCCCCAAGAACCGTTGGGATGGATGATGGTGCAAAGTTAAAACCCCTGGTGTAGATGAAAAGGGGTGAGGGTCGAAGAAAATTTTAATTTCTGAAAAACCATCCGCTAGGATTCGAGGGAGGTGCGGAAAAGTGATTCATCAGTTGGTAGAGAACGTCCAATTAGGGTCACATGTGAGGGAGTGGAGTGTTACTCAAGTCAAATTTTCTGGCAAGGAAGTTTTCTCTTATTAGTAGTATGGGTGATGGATCCAATCACCACATTCATGGGGAGATACCGTGAATAACGAAAAATTAAGGGTGCAGATTAGTACGCAATCTCTTACTAGTTGTTGAACAAAGAGGCAAGGAAAATTTTAGTAATTATCCAAAAAGGGTCGGGCAGTAGCCGGATGGGAAGGAAAGTTAACGAAATTCACAAACTTAGTATCCAATAAGAGGGGTACAAAGAATCAAGTACAGTTTGTAAGTTGATATTAGACCCATTGGGTAAAGTGTACAAGTATGGATATGAGATCTGGCTGGGATGATAAATGTCGTTGTCGTCAAAGTTGCACCATTATAATTGGCATCAATGCTCTCAAGAGAGGGAGATAAGGGAGATGGAAAATCTATTAGAGGAGTAAGATTGAATTTTTTTAGTGCTAGTAAGGTTCCAAGGGAAGGATTACCCAGTAGGGGACCCAAATTAATGATTGAGATGAATAGGATTTCTACCAAGTGATGGTGGGTTCATTTAGGGCCGTGAAGACCAGAAACTGGTCTACTGGATTAGCGGTTCCAAAGGGACAATTGGGGTACCAATTGGGGTCAAGACTACCAGGTTCGTGAGAAGGATGACCCCAACATAGCTGATGGGGCCAGAGAAAGGAGAAAGGGGAATGACATAGAAAGGTGTCTTATGTGTAAAAGCGTGGAAACACATGGATGGATCTTGTCCGTGGGAAAGTTAGGGGACATGAGCTAGATGCATAGTAGGATCATCTGTTGGAGAATTTTTTGGTTTGGTTAGAACGCAGGTGTTATGTCTAATAACCGTTGAGCCGGTAGTATTATGAGTAACTGAAACTACAAGTCTTATCATGAGATGAATGGGGTATGTATTATGTGTTGCAAGCGAGTCACAGTAATGTATTCATATTAGATTCGCGTGAGAAATGAATCTAGGGGGAGTATTGTTAATGTCACTAGTATGCGTATTTTTTGCATAGAGTAACGGGGTACTCTTCGATTCCAATTAAGAGGAAATGGGTGGGGTACATTGGACGATGTATTTTGGAGGATTAGCTCCTTTATGAGGTGATAATTGAGGTATGGTTTTATCTTGGATACGGATGAGATCTCAATGGGGGAGGCGATCATAGCAAGGCAAACGTGTCCGTTGTTTCAGTACCGGATGTATATTCTTTTGAGATGTCTAACCTGGAAGAGGGTTGAGAAATATCATAGCGACCATATTGTGCGAAGCAGGATTCATAGGGTAAAGTTGTCTAGTTATGATTGGATTTCGGTGTGTAGGATTTTTTACGGAGGAGATTCAATGGATGTAGGGTTGCTGTGGAGCGGAAAGATTTAGCTCGTTATTAACATTTAGCACGGGGGACTTAATGATAGTACAAGAGTAGTAATATATGACTCCTTAGAGACGTGAGGGTCCATGATAGACTTGTGAGTATAGGGGCTATATTCGAGGGTCTTGGGGTTTATGATTTAGGTTCTGTGGAAATCAAGGACCAACGATGCTAAGGAACAATGCACTAGGAAAAGTTCTTTTAGGCTTTGCTAGGAAGTGTTATACGCATAAGCCTAGATAAAATGTCGAAAGTGTGGAGACGTCATTGGATTTAATGAGAATTAGCGAATGTGTGGAGAAAATATGTTGAATGGAAAATCACTAAGTGGTAGGGCTAGTGGAGCCTGAAGGTGTTGCGAAAGAAACACTGTGAAGTTTTGGCACCACAAGTTGCTATGTTGTATATTGATATGTGTTTTGTGTGATCTATTTTAGCCACTATTCCCATCACAAGTACCCTTAGGTATGGGACTAAGAGACAAATTTGAAAAAGGTAGAGCCCCCAATTTTAAAATCTTTAAATATAAAGTAATTTCCATGTTATAGATTGTGACACCCCGACTAATTAAATACCGGGTAGCTACTCCTTTATTAAATTAATTCAAAATGCCAAGTTGGTCCAGTTAATAGCATCACTGTCGAAAACATTTTAATAATTACTAACCACCTAGTATTTAAAAAGTAAGTTGCCAAATTTTAATTTAAGTCTGATTAACATGCAACAAGTGTAATAAAGAATAATAACACCATTCACCATAATGAAGTAAATAGAATAACCATCACGCAATGTAAGTAAAGTCTGGAGGAAAAACTCCTCACTACAAAACCACAACCGAAATAACTTAACTGGATACTGAAACAAATACATGCCAAAGTCTGAAAAACTGAAATAGAAAGATGTCTCTAATAGAAATGGGCAACATGCCCTACAATTGATAGATAATGAATCTAGAATCCAAGTGATAGAGGCGTCTACAAGCAAATCCCTGTAGCTTCCACAAACAGCTACAGCTCGTCACCAGAATGAGTATCCTATGCATGGTGTCCTTGTGGCTGGGCACCTAAAATGGTTTTACAAGAAAAGTAGATTTGAAAGCAAACGGGTCAGAGCCCGAATGTGGAGTTATATTTTAAAAACCTGCAAGTGCTTTAAAAACATTTAAAACATTAAATGCAAAGTACATGTTAGGACGTGCACTCACATGATATTATCACCTCTCGTCTAACTGTGCACTCCTAACGTAAGTACCCATCTATAACGACACAAACCACTAGCTAAGTAACATCATATCTAGCTAGACTATCATAGGTCCTACCCATATTACTCGGTTCTATTAACATTATAACGCTCGTAATTAAGTAGGGGTTTAACGTAACTCAGATGCTCAATATGCAATATATTTCACTATCAGCTAACTCGTTATGTTTCTCGAAACAATACCGTAATTATATTCACAACATTAACATGAAGGTTCCCATTAATTAAGTGTATATTATTCACATCATAAATATACAATACAAGCACCCCGAGAACTAAGCTGTGGTGCACACATACTCTGCTATCCATCCCGGTACATCACGTACATAAGGATTACATATTCCAAATCTGTCAGGTATAGTTCACAAATAACAACATCACAAATAATGGAGGCGAACACAGTCACATCACATGGGTCACGCACATAGCTACGCTCCCACGATCAGCGGACTTATTAATATCCCAATAAGTCTTTCTATGACCTATGTTCATCAAGGTAACCAGTCTAAATCCGGGCAACACAAGGATTAGAGGGCCCTAAGTGAACACAAACCTCCCGTTATAGCAAGTATGGTAGGTATGTCATACACACAATTCATATACCAATACTAAGTAAACACACGTCTTAGTAATCCCGTAGTTTAATTGTAGTGCTATTCTCATTCTAGTACCAATATATAATTTACACTCTTTATACGATTCCGATTTATAATCATACGCGCTATAATCAATTCTCACGTCGTAGTAGACACTCACGTCTCAACCCAAACGGTTCATTGATTTAAATCACTCGTATATAATTTACTCCTCATAATAACCCAAAAGTCCCAAATCCATCCATATATCATCAAAGGAAGGTTATCTATATCCTCGAACAAGTTTACGGGACTCCAAAAATCGAAACAGGCCAAAAAGGCCTAAACTGTCAACTCGTTAGAAGTCTCGTTCGAACGAGGCTGTTCGAATGAGATCAAACTGTCAGCTCGTTAGAAGTCTCGTTCGAACGAGGCTGTTTGAACGAGATCCAGTTCGTTCGAACGAACTGTACCTTCTAACGAGATCTCGTTCGAACGAAGTTATTGAACGAAGTTCCCTTTCGTTAGAAGCGACTGGTCAATTGGTTAGAAGCTCGTTCGAACGAGTTCGTTCGAACGACCTGGGGAGGCTCTTCTAACGAACGACCAGACCGAGCCCAGATTTTTCCTTCTTCGTTTTTCATCAATTTTAGCACCTCAAGTCTCAACCAAAATTCGTCCAATCAATGTTTTAAGGTCTCCAATCATCCTAAAACATACTAAGGTCATATACTAACACCTTTTAAGGAATTAATACATCCTAAACATCATTAGATCACAAGATTCTACACTTTTCCCCAATTCATTTCAAGAACACAAACCCTAACATTTTAAATCATGAATTAACCCAATAAAAATCCATTTTAATTTCTTCCAATCACAAATATCATGAGAATAATCATCTACCTATCATTCTACATGCAATTCTCCTCAAGATTTTCAAGTTCTAAGTTCCAAACTACATGGGTTTTCATATTTCACCAAGAACAAACATAAAATTGGAATTATCTAACATGGAAAGAACATTCTCTGAAATTAAATGGAATTAAGTCACTTACCTCGAGTTTATCTCTGATTTAGATGTTGGTTTGATGGAGCTTTTCTGCAGAATTTCCTCTCTCTCTCTTTCTCCAAGCTTCTTCTCCAAAGGTGGCTATGGTGGCTAGGGTTTGCTTTTGGGAAGGTATTAGAAAACCTAATTCTAATAACCTACGTAGCTTGTTGGGTTAATATGGATTGGTTAGTGGCTTAGTGGGTCAATTCCCAATCAGATTAAAACTCCCAATTTTCGTCACTTTTAATTCTCCAAAAATACAAAATTACTAAAATGCCCTTTATGTTGCCGGTATGGCCTAAAAATACCCCGGGACCCAAACTAAACCCCCGGCTAGTGTTTTCTGACTATCTCGACCCTTCCGGACGCGTTGGCTCACTCAAAACGACCATACAGTTAATAGAATTTAAATTCACTTTTATAATCAAAATATTACACCGTGAGGCGACAGTCACACGCGTCTCAACAAAATTTCTAAAATGTCGTATATCAATCTTACGACAATTTTTTTCATAACTCAATATTCATATAAAAACATGTATGCACATAATCAAATACCAACTCGCATCTCGTTAGTATTTTTAACCCGGATTAATTTCCAATTAATACGCATTTAATTAATTAATTCCAAAAATAAATATAGCCAAAAGTACGGGGTATTACATACTTGCCCCCTAATAACTGAATTTCATCCCGAAATTCGAAACTAGAAAGTGCCTGCTAAAAACAACTCTGGATAACGTTCGCGCATCTCATCCTCGCGCTCCCATGTGGACTCCTCGACGTTGTGATGTCGCCACTGAACACGCACTAACAGAACTATCTTTGACCGCAGTTTCCTCTCGCTTCGGTCCAAAATAGCAATTGGCCCCTCCTCGTAGGAGCTATCCGGCTGGAGATCGATGTCCTCCACATCAATGTGAGAATGAGCCAAATTATCTCTAAGGTATTTCCTCAGCGAGGAAATATGGAACACATCGTGAATCCGATGCAAATGCTCCGGTAACCCAAGTCTATACGCAACCGGTCCGATCCGCTCAATAATGGGAAACAGCCCCACATACCTCGGTGCCAACTTCCCCTTCTTCCCGAAACGCATAATCCCCTTCATAGGAGATACTCTGAGTAAAACCTGGTCCCCTACTTGGAACTCTCTGAAAAACCTCTTTGCATCAGCATAACTCTTCTGCCTGTCTTGAGCTACCCGAATGCGACTCCGAATCAACTCAATCCTTGCCGAAGTATCCTGAATTACTTCCGACCCAAGCAGTTTGTTGTCCCCCACCTCTAACCAACATGCTGGGGAACGACAAGGCCTACCGTACAATGCCTCAAACGGAGCCATACCAATAGTGAACTGATACGAGTTGTTGTAAGAAAACTCCACCAGTGGAAGGTACTGCTCCCATCCACCCCCGAAGTCAATAATGCACATGCGTAGCATATCCTCCAACATCTAATTTGTGCGCTCTGTCTGCCCATCAGTCTGCGGATGATAAGCCGTACTCAACCGCAATTTCGTGCCCATGGCCTCCTGGAAACTCTCCCAAAACCTCGAAACAAATATCTTGTCTCTGTCAGACACGATATTTAGGGGCACACCGTGAAGTCTCACAATCTCTGAAATGAAGAGCTGGGGATACTGTCCCGTAGTGTAGTCAGTCCTTACGGGTAAAAAGTGAGCGACTTTGGACAACCTGTCCATAATTACCCAAACGGAGTCGTGACCCCTCTGCGACGTAGGCAACCCCATGATAAAGTCCATGGATATGCTCTCCCACATCCACACCGGGACCTCTAATGACTGTAGCAATCCTTCCGGTCTCTGATGATCCACTTTTACAAGCTGACAAGTGGCGCATTTCGAAACAAGCTCAGCGATATCTCTCTTCATACCGCTCCACCAATACTGGCGTCTCATGTCTTGGTACATTTTGTCCCCTCCAGGATGTACGGCGAACCGTGAGCCGTGCGACTCTGCCATCACCTCGTGTCGCAATTCCTCCCCTTCCGGAATCACTAATCTCCCATTGAAGCGTAATCCCCCTTCTGAGCTAACGGTATAGGACTCGGCTCCCTAGACTAGTAATCGAACTATCTGTTCCTGACAGAACCAGTCATTAGCCTGTGCCCGTACTACCTTCGTGACAATCTGCGGTGTAACAGTCATCACAGACATGAAAGATCGGGCCACTGCATCCTGGTGTCCCAATTCCTTCCACTTTGCCTTCCACACCTCTGCCACCTCATCTGCTGGCCTGCGGCTCAACGCGTCTGCTACCACGTTAGCCTTACCTGGGTGATACTGGATGTCGAACTGGTAGTCTTTTACAAACTCAAGCCACCTACGCTGCCGCATATTCAACTCTTTCTGCTTGAACAAGTACTGTAGGGACTTGTGGTCCGTGAACAATTGGAACTTTTCCCCCAAAAGATACTGCCTCCAAATCCGTAGGGCAAATACCACTGCCGCCAACTCCAAATCATGCATGGGGTAATTCTTCTCATGAGTATTAAGCTTACGGGAAGCATAAGCTATGGCCTGTCTCTCCTGCTGCAATACACCTCCAAGCCCTTGCAAAGACGCATCAGTGTAAACCAAATACTCAACTCCCGATCTCGGCAATGCTAACACCGGTGCTGAGGTCAATTTGTCCTTCAATTCATCGAATGCCAACTGACAGGCATCACTCCAGATGTATGGAACACCCTTACGAGTCAGATGTGTCAAAGGACCTGCTATCTCCGAGAAACCCCGAATAAACCTCCTGTAGTATCCTGCTAGACCCAAGAAACTACGAATCTCCGTTGGTGTCGTGGGCTGTCCCCACTCCCTCACCGCGGATACTTTCCCCGGATCAACAGATATTCCCCGGTCGAAAATAATGTGTCCCAAAAACTGGACCTCCTTCAGCCAAAACCCGCATTTCTCATATTTTACATACAATTCGTTCTGACGAAGTGTCTGCAAAACCTGCCTCAAATGCTCGACGTGCTCCTCCTCTATCTGGGAGTAAACCCAAATATCATCAATGAAGACAATGACAAACTGGTCTAGGAAATCCCTGAACACTCTGTTCATCAAGTCCATAAACACTGCTGGAGCGTTGGTCAAACCGAAAGGCATAACCCGAAACTCGTAAGAACCATATCTCGATAAGAACGCGGTCTTCGAGACATCCTCCTCCCGGATATGCAACTGATGGTATCCCGATCTCAAGTCAATCTTCGAGAAGAAAGAAGCTCCTATCAACTCGTCGAATAAGTCATCAATTCGAGGCAACGGATACTTATTCCGTATCGTGACCTTATTCAACTCTCGGTAGTCCACACATAATCTCAGTGAACCATCCCTCTTCTTCACAAACAAAACTGGAGCGCCCCAAGGGGAGGTACTCCTGCGAATAAAGCCCTGACCTAACATCTGCTCTATCTGATCTCGTAACTCCCTCATCTCAGCCGGAGCCATACGGTATGGTGCGCGTGCTATGGGTCTCGTACCCGGTAGCAAATCTATAAAAAAGTCTATCTCTCGACTGGGGGGTAAGCCTGGTATCTCCTGAAACACATCCGAATACTCCCTGACTACTGGGATAGAATCTAAAGGAATCACTACCTCCTTAGAGGTATCCTCCTCAATGTAATACAGATGAGCGGTCGATCCTCCCTCTGGGCGAGGCATCGCCACTATAAACATCTCTTGCCCCGGAATGGCAAAAACAATGCTCCCGCTAAAGCAATCAATCATGGCCCTATAAGCTACGAGCCAATCCATCCCGATAATCACATCATGAACATGCATATCTAATACCAACATGTCTGTAGGTAATACCAAACCACCAATCTCTACCCCCACTCCCCGGCATATAAAGAAAATAAGTGACCCACTCCCCAATGGTGAGTCGACACACGTCACTGTGCTATCTGCCGTAGCTAACAATCCTAAAGCTTTCGCGAAGTGTGTAGCTATAAAACAATGTGTAGCCCCCGTATCAAATAATACCCGACCCATAGTGCCATGGATAGGAAACGTACCCTCAATCGCGGACGGTGCCTGTGGAACTGCAGCTTAGTGGACGTTATAGACACATCCATACTGTAGCTGCCCCTGCTGAGCTGGGACTGCTGGAATGGGTAGCAATGCTGCCATCTTTGGCGGTGCGGGAAGAGCGGAGGGAAACATAGGCCTCTGTGGCTCCTGGCGAGCACCATGCTGCTGCTGCTGTGGGGCCCTGCCCCTATCAGGACAATCCTGTCGCTTATGGCCAGTCTTGCCACAAACAAAACACTTCCCTGGGAAGTTCCCTCCTCTTTGCCCCTGCTGTCCCCGGCCCTGGTGGCCGTTACCGTTCCTCCTTTAGCCCTGCTGGCCCTGGTGAAACTGCTGCCCATTCTGCCCCTGTTGGCCCTGATGGCCGTTTGGACCCTGATGGCCCTGACGGAAACCTCCTTGTCCCTGTCTGTAGTTCCCTGATCGGAACCTCTTCTGATCCCCCTGCTGCGAACCCTGCTCACCCTGTCTCTGCCCCTGAACAGATTGTGCCCCACCGGCACCATGTCCTCCAGTCCTGCCCTGATGGCTAGACTCTCCCGACCTCTTGCCCTCGGCCATATGAAAGCGGTGGTCCTGGCAGTGTAACAGAGCAGCGTTAACCACATCAGAATACGTGGCCAACGAAAGGTTCCCCAACAGATGCTGACGGATCCTCCATGTCAACCCGTCCGTGAACTTCTCAATCTTCTTTTTCTCTGTTGGTATCTCATCTGGAACGATATTCAACAGAATCATGAACTCGGCCTCATACTCGGCCACAGTCTTACCCTCCTGCTTCAGACTCATCAATTTCCTCCTCATTTCCGTGTGAACAGCCGACGGAAAGTACTTACGGTCAAACCGCACCCAGAAGTCCTGAATAGTGAGAGTATCCCTCTCCTCCATGGTGGTAATAGACTCCCACCACTGTAGCGCAGATCCAACTAGCTTGAAAGTAGCTAGCACCTGCTTCTGAACATCCGTGCACTCATACATCCTCAAGTGCCTCTGCATATCCTTCCTCCACTGGCTCGAGACTACCACATCTGAGCTACCTGCAAACTCTGGCGGATGCACTTTCTGAAAAGCGTCACGTACACGTTGCCAAGCAGACGGGAATGGATTTGCCTGTACTGGCGCGGCAACCGGCGCCTGAGGTGGTGCCTGCTGAACAACGGTAATTGCGGCATTTACCGCTTGGGCTACTATAGCTGCAACCTCAGCGGCGTTCATCATGCCCTGAATTGGAGTGGGCTGGGGTTCGGGCGTTGCATCCCTGGGAACTCGTCGTGCACGTCGTGGAGGCATCTGAAATAAGAACAAAGTTTATAAGTTCACTATTTATAAACTTAAGATAGCTGAAGAATGAAGCATACACAAAAAGAGTACAACAGTCCTAAAATATAGTGCTCTATATCAAAGAAACTTAGCGGAAACATAATAAGCCGTCAGATCCTAAAGGACACTAGAACCTGATGCTCTGATACCACCTGTGACACCCCGACTAATTAAATGCCGGGTAGCTACTCCTTTATTAAATTAATTCAAAATGCCAAGTTGGTCCAGTTAATAGTATCACTGTCGAAAACATTTTAATAATTACTAACCACCTAGTATTTAAAAAGTAAGTTGCCAAATTTTAATTTAAGTCTGATTAACATGCAATAAGTGTAATAAATAATAATAACACCATTCACCATAATGAAGTAAATAGAATAACCATCACACAATGTAAGTAAAGTTTGGAGGAAAAACTCCTCACTACAAAACCACAACCGAAATAACTTAACTGGATACTGAAACATATACATGCCAAAGTTTGAAAAACTGAAATAGAAAGATGTCTCTAATAGAAATGGGAAACATGCCCTACAACTGATAGATAATGAATCTGGAATCCAAGTGATAGAGGCGTCTACAAGCAAATCCCTGTAGCTTCCACAAACAGCTACAGCTCGTCACCAGAATGAGTATCCTATGCATGGTGTCCTTGTGGCTGGGCACCTAAAATGGTTTTACAAGAAAAGTAGATTTGAAAGCAAACGGGTCAGAGCCCGAATGTGGAGTTATATTTTAAAAACCTGCAAGTGCTTTAAAAACATTTAAAACATTAAATGCAAAGTACATGTTAGGACGTGCACTCACATGATATTCTCACCTCTCGTCTAACTGTGCACTCCTAACGTAAGTACCCATCTATAACGACACAAACCACTAGCTAAGTGACATCATATCTAGCTAGACTATCATAGGTCCTACCCATATTACTTGGTTCTATTAACATTATAACGCTCGTAATTAAGTAGGGGTTTAACGTAACTCAGATGCTCAATATGCAATATATTTCACTATCAGCTAACTCGTTATGTTTCTCGAAACAATTCCGTAATTATATTCACAACATTAACATGAAGGTTCCCATTAATTAAGTGTATATTATTCACATCATAAATATAAAATACAAGCACCCCGAGAACTAAGCTGTGGTGCACACATACTCTTCTATCCATCCCGGTACATCACGTACATAAGGATTACATATTCTGAATCTCTCAGGAATAGTTCACAAATAACAACATCACAAATAATGGAGGCGAACACAGTCACATCACATGGGTCACGCACATACCTACGCTCCCACGATCAGCGGACTTATTAATATCCCAATAAGTCTTTCTATGACCTATGTTCATCAAGGTAACCAGTCTAAATCCGGGCAACACAAGGATTAGAGGGCCCTAAGCGAACGCAAACCTCCCGTGATAGCAAGTATGGTAGGTATGTCATACACACAATTCATATACCAATACTAAGTAAACACACGTCTTAGTAATCTCGTAGTTTAATTGTAGTACTATTCTCATTCTAGTACCAATATATAATTTACACTCTTTATACGATTCCGATTTATAATCATACGCGCTATAATCTATTCTCACATCGTAGTAGACACTCACGTCTCAACCCAAACGGTTCATTGATTTAAATCACTCGTATATAATTTAAATCACTTTTGGGTATTTATGAGAAGGAAATTATATACGAGAGTTAAATTAATTGGACGGTTTGGGTTGAGACGTGAGTGTCTACTACGACGTGAGTAAATTATGGCGCGTATGATTATAAACCGGAATAGTATAAATAGTGATAAATTATAAGTTAGTACGAGAATGCGATATGTACTACGATTAAACTACGGGATTACTAAGATGTGTGTTTACTTAGTATTGGTATATGAATTGTGTGTATGACATACCTACCATACTTGCTATCACGGGAGGTTTGCGTTCGCTTAGGGCCCTCTAATCCTTGTGTTGCCCGGATTTAGACTGGTTACCTTGATGAACATAGGTCATAGAAAGACTTATTGGGATATTATTAAGTCCGCTGATCGTGGGAGCGTAGGTATGTGCGTGACCCATTTGATGTGACTGTGTTCGCCTCCATTATTTGTGATGTTGTTATCTGTGAACTATTCCTGAGAGATTCGGAATATGTAATCCTTATGTACGTGATGTACCGGGATGGATAGCAGAGTATGTGTGCACCGCAGCTTAGTTCTCGGGGTGCTTGTATTGTATATTTATGTTGTGATTATTATACACTTAATTAATGGGAACCTTCATGTTATTGTTGTGAATATAATTACGGTATTGTTTCGAGAAATATAACGAGTTAACTGATAGTTATATATATTGCATATTGAGCATCTGAGTTTACGTTAAACCCCTACTTAATTACGAGCGTTATTATGCTAATAGAACCGAGTAATAAGGGTAGGACCTATGACAGTCTAGCTAGATATGATGGTACTTAGCTAGTGATTTGTGTCGTTATAGATGGGTACTTACGTTAGGAGTGCACAGTTAGACGAGAGGTGAGAATATCATGTGAGTGCACGTCCTAACATGTACTTTGCATTTAATGTTTTAAATGTTTTTAAAGCACTTGCAGGTTTTTAAAATATAACTCCACATTCGGGCTCTGACCCGTTTGCTTTTCAAATCTATTTTTCTTTGTAAAACCATTTTAGGTGCCCAGCCACAAGGACACCATGCATAGGATACTCATTCAGGTGACGAGCTGTAGCTGTTTGTGGAAGCTACAGGGATTTGCTTGTAGACGCTTCTATCACTTGGATTCCAGATTCATCATCTATCAGTTGTAGGGCATGTTGCCCATTTCTATTAGAGTTACATTTCCATTACAGTTTTCAGACTTTGGCATGTACTGTTTTAGTTTTCGGTTTACTTATTTCCGTTGTGGGATTGTAGTGAGGAGTTTTTCCTCCATACTTTAATTACGTTATGTGATGGTCATTCTATTTACTTCATTATGGTGAATGGTGTTATTATCCTTTATTACGCTTGTTGCATGTTAATCAGACTTTAATTAAAATTTGGCACTTACTTTTTAAATACTAGGTGGTTAGTAATCATTAAAATATTTTCGACAGTGATGCTATTAACTGGACCAACTTGACATTTTGAATTAATTTAATAAAGGAGTAGCTACCCGGTATTTAATTAGTCGGGGTGTCATAGGTGGTATCAGAGCATCAGGTTCTAGTGTCCTTTAGGATCTGACGGCTTATTATGTTTCCGCTAAGTTTCTTTGATATAGAGCCCTATATTTTAGGACTGTTGTACTCTTTTTGTGTATGCTTCGTTCTTCAGCTATCTTAAGTTTATAAACAGCGAACTTATAAACTTTGTTCTTATTTCAGATGCCTCCACGACGTGCACGACGAGTTCCCAGGGATGCAACGCCCGAACCCCAGCCCGCTCCAGTTCAGGGCATGATGAACGCCGCTGAGGTTGCAGCTATTCTAGCCCAAGCGGTAAATGCTGCCATTGCCGTTGTTCAGCAGGCACCACCTCAAGCGCCGGTTGCCGCGCCAGTACAGGCTAATGCATTCTCGTCTGCTTGGGAACGTGTACGTGATGCTTTTCAGAAAGCGCATCCGCGAGAGTTTGCAGGTAGCTCAGATGTGGTAGTCTCGAGCCAGTGGAGGAAGGATATGCAGAGGCACTTAAGGATGTATGAGTGCACGGACGTTCAGAAGCAGGTGCTAGCTACATTCAAGCTAGTTGGATCTGCGCTACAGTGGTGGGAGTCTATTACCACCATGGAGGAGAGGGATACTCTCACGATTCAGGAGTTCTGGGTGCGGTTTGACCGTAAGTACTTTCCGTCAGCTGTTCATACGGAAATGAGGAGGAGATTGATGAGTTTGAAGCAGAAAGGTAAGACTGTGGCCGAGTATGAGGCCGAGTTCACGAATCTGTTGAATATCGTTCCAGATGAGATACCAACAGAGAAGAAGAAGATTGAGAAGTTCACCGACGGGTTGACTTGAGGATCCGTCAGCATCTGCTGGGGAACCTATCGTTGGCCACCTATTCTGATGTGGTTAACGCTGCATTGTTACACTGCCAGGACCACCATTTTCATATGGCCGAGGGCAAGAGGTCGGGGGAGTCTAGCCATCAGGGCAGGACTGGAGGACATGGTGCCAGCGGGGCACAATCTGGTCAGGGGCAGAGACAGAATGAGAAGGGCTCCCAGCAGGGGGATAATAAGAGGTTCCGGTCAGGGAACTACAGACAGGGACAGGGAGGTTTCCGTCAGGGCCATCAGGGTCCAAACGGCCATCCGGGCCAACAGGGGCAGAATGGGCAGCAGTTTCACCAGGGCCAGTAGGGCCAAGGGAGGAACGGTAACGGCCACCAAGGCCGGGGACAGCACGGGCAGAGAGGAGGGAACTTCCCAGGGAAGTGTTTTGTTTGTGGCAAGACTGTCCATAAGCGACAGGATTGTCCTGATAGGGGCAGGGCCCCACAGCAGCAGCAGCAGGGTGCTTGCCAGGAGCCACAGAGGCCTATGTTTCCCGCCTCTCTTCCCGTACCACCACAGATGGCAGCATTGCCACCCATTCCAGCAGTCCCAGCTCAGCAGGGGCAGCTACAGTATGGACGTGTCTACAACGACCACCAGGCTGCAGTTCCACAGGCACCGCCCGCGATTGAGGGTACGTTTCCTATCCATGGCACTATGGGTCGGGAATTATTTGATACGGGTGCTACACATTGTTTTATAGCTACACACTTCGCGAAATCTTTAGGATTGTTAGCTACGGCAGAGAGCACAGTGACGTGTGTTGACTCACCATTGGGGAGTGGGTCACTTATTTTCTTTATATGCCGGGGAGTGGGGGTAGAGATTGGTGGTTTGGTATTACCTGCAGACATGTTAGTATTATATATGCATGTTCACGATGTGATTATTGGTATGTATTGGCTCGTAGCTTATAGGGCCATGATTAATTTCTTCAGCGGGAGCATTATTTTTGCCATTCCAGGGCAAGAGATGTTTATAGTGGCGATGCCTCGCCCAGAGGGAGGATCGACCGCTCATCTGTATTACATTGAGGAGGATACCTCTAAGGAGGTAGTGATTCCTTTAGATTCTATCCCAGTAGTCAAGGAGTATTCGGATGTGTTTCAGGAGATACCAGGATTACCCCCCAGTCGAGAGATAGACTTTGTTATAGATTTGCTACCGGGTACGAGACCTATAGCACGCGCACCGTACCGTATGGCTCCAGCTGAAATGAGGGAGTTACGGGATCAGATAGAGCAGCTGTTAGGTCAGGGCTTTATTCGCAGGAGTACCTCACCTTGGGGCGCTCCATTTATGTTTGTGAAGAAGAGGGACGGTTCACTGAGATTGTGTGTGGACTACCGAGAGTTGAATAAGGTCACGATACGGAATAAGTATCCGTTGCCTCGAATCGATGACTTATTCGACCAGTTGAGAGGAGCTTCTTTCTTCTCGAAGATTGATTTGAGATCGGGATACCATCAGTTGCGTATCAGGGAGGAGGATGTCTCGAAGACTGCGTTCTTGTCGAGATATGGTTCTTACGAGTTTCGGGTTATGCCTTTCGGTTTGACCAACGCTCCAGCAGTGTTTATGGACTTGATGAACAGAGTGTTCAGGGATTTCCTAGATCAGTTTGTCATTGTCTTCATTGATGACATTCTGGTTTACTCTCAGACAGAGGAGGAGCACGCCGAGCATTTGAGGCAGGTTTTGCAGACACTTCGTCAGAACGAGTTGTATGCAAAATATGAGAAGTGCGGGTTTTGGCTGAAGGAAGTCCGATTTTTGGGACACATTATTTCCGACCGGGGAATATCTGTTGATCCGGGGAAAGTATCAGCGGTGAGGGAGTGGGGACAGCCCACGACACCAACTGAGATTCGTAGTTTCTTGGGTCTAGCAGGATACTACAGGAGGTTTATTCGGGGTTTCTCGGAGATAGCAGGTCCTTTGACACATCTGACTCGTAAGGGTGTGCCCTACATCTGGAGTGATGCCTGTCAGCTGGCATTCGATGAATTGAAGGACAAATTGACCTCAGCACCTGTGTTAGCATTGCCGAGACCGGGAGTTGAGTATTTGGTTTACACCGATGCGTCTTTGCATGGACTGGGAGGTGTATTGCAGCAGGAGAGACAGGCCATAGCTTATGCTTCCCGTAAGCTTAAGCCTCATGAGAAGAATTACCCCACGCATGATTTGGAGTTGGCGGCAGTGGTATTTGCCCTACGGATTTGGAGGCACTACCTTTTGGGGGAGAAGTTCCAACTGTTCACGGACCACAAGTCCCTACAGTATCTGTTCACGCAGAAGGAATTGAATATGTGGCAACGTAGGTGGCTTGAGTTTGTGAAGGACTACCAGTTCGACATCCAGTATCACCCAGGTAAGGCTAACGTGGTAGCAGACGTGTTGAGCCGTAGGCCAGCAGATGAGGTGGCAGAGGTGTGGAAGGCTAAGTGGAAGGAATTGGGACACCAGGATGCAGTGGCCCGATCTTTCATGTCTGTGATGACCGTTACACCGCAGATTGTCACGAAGGTAGTACGGGCACAGGCTAATAACTCGTTCTGTCAGGAGCAGATAGTTCGATTACTAGCAGAGGGAGCCGAGTCCTATACCGTTAGCTCAGACGGGGGATTACGCTTCAATGGGAGATTGGTAGTTCCGGAAGGGGAGGAATTGCGACACGATGCGATGGCAGAGTCGTACGGCTCACGGTTCGCGGTACATCCCGGAGGGGACAAAATGTACCAAGACATGAGATGACAGTATTGGTGGAGCGGTATGAAGAGAGATATCGCTGAGTTTGTTTCGAAATGCGCCACTTGTCAGCTTGTAAAAGTGGATCATCAGAGACCGACAGGATTGCTACAGCCATTGGAGGTCCCGGTGTGGATGTGGGAGAGCATATCCATGGACTTTATCACGGGGTTGCCTATGTCGCAGAGGGGTCACGACTCCGTTTGGGTAATTGTGGCAGGTTGTCCAAGGTCGCTCACTTTTTACCCGTAAGGACTGACTACACTACGGGACAGTATGCCCAGCTCTTCACTTCAGAGATTGTGAGACTTCACGGTGTGCCCCTAAATATCGTGTCTGACAGAGACAAGATATTTGTTTCGAGGTTTTGGGAGAGTTTCTAGGAGGCCATGGGCACGGAATTGCGGTTGAGTATGGCTTATCATCCGCAGACTGATGGGCAGACTGAGCTCCCAAATCAGATGTTGGAAGACATGCTACGCATGTGCATTATTGACTTCGGGTGTGGATGGGAGCAGTACCTTCCACTGGTGGAGTTTGCTTACAACAAATCCTATCAGTTCACTATTGGCATGGCTCAGTTTGAGGCATTGTACGGTAGGCCTTGTCGTTCCCCAGCATGTTGGTTAGAGGTGGGGGACAACAAACTGCTTGGGCCGGAAGTGATTCAGGATACTTCGGCAAGGATTGAGTTGATTCGGAGTCGCATTCGGGTAGCTCAAGACAGGCAGAAGAGTTATGCTGATGCGAAGAGATTTTTCAGGGAGTTCCAAGTAGGGGACCAGGTTTTGCTCAGGGTATCTCCTATGAAGGGGATTATGCGTTTCGGGAAGAAGGGGAAGTTGGCACCAAGGTATGTGGGGCCGTTTCCTATTATTGAGAGGATCGGACCGATTGCGTATAGACTTGGACTACCGGAGCATTTGCATCGGATTCACGATGTGTTCCATATTTCCTCGCTGAGGAAATACCTTAGAGATAATCTGGCTCATTCTCACATTGCTGTGGAGGACATCGATCTCCAGCCGGATAGCTCCTACGAGGAGGGACCGATTGCTATTTTGGACCGAAGCGAGAGGAAACTGTGGTCAAAGGTAGTTCCGTTAGTGCGTGTTCAGTGGCGACATCACAATGTCGAGGAGTCCACATGGGAGCGCGAGGATGAGATGCGCGAACGTTATCCAGAGTTATTTTTAGCAGGTAATTTCTAGTTTCAAATTTCGGGACGAAATTCAGTTATTAGGGGGAAAGTATGTAATACCCCGTATTTTTGGCTATATTTATTTTTGGGATTAATTAATTAAATGCGTATTAATTGGAAATTAATCCGGGTTATAAATACTAACGAGATGCGAGTTGGTATTTGATTATGTGCATATATGATTATATATGAATTTGGAATTATGAAATTTGTCGTGAGATTTATATACGGCAATTTGAGAATTTTGTTGAGACGCGTGTGACCGTCGCGTCATGGTATATTATTTTAATTATAAAAGTAATTTTTATTTCTATTATCTGTATGGTCATTTTGAGTGCTCCAACGCGTCCGAAAGGGTCGAGATAGTCAGAAAACACTAGTCGGGGGTGTAGTTTGGATTCCGGGGTATTTTTAGGCCATACCGGCATCATAAAGGGTATTTTGGTAATTTTACATTTTGAGGAATTAAAAGTGACGAAAATTGGGAGTTTTAATCTGATGTGGATTTAACCCACTAAACCCACTAACCAACCCATATTAACCCACTAAGCTACGGAGTCTATCATTAGGTTTACAACTTTCCCAAAGAAAAATCCTAGCCACCATAAGCCACCATTGGAGAAGAAGCTTGGAGAGAGAATAAATTCTGCAGAAAAGCTTCATTAAACCTACACCAAACCCAGAGACAATCAAGGCAAGTGTTTTAATTATATTTGAATTCGTAGAATGTTCCTTCCATGTTAGAAAATTGAAGAATATCAATTGTTCTTGAAAGATAATGAAAACCCATGTATTTTGAAGCTTAGAACTTGAAATCTTGAGGAGAATTGCATGTAGAATGATAGGTAGATGACTATTCTCATGATATTTGTGATTGGAAGAAATTAAAACGGATTTATATTGGATTAATTCATGATTCAAAAAGTTAGGGTTCATGTTCTTGAAAAATTGGGGAAAAAGTTTAGAGATTTGTAAATTTAGTTGATGTTAGGATGGATTAATCCTTCAAAACGTGTTAGGATGTGATTATAATATGTTTAGGATTGTTTAGAGACCTTAAAACGATTGTTGGGACTTAGTTTAGAAGAGATTTGAGGAGTAAGAATGGTGAAAAAACGAGATTAGACAAATCTGGGACGAATCTGGTAGGTCGTTAGAAGCCCCTGCCCAGGTCGTTCGAACGAACTCGTTCGAACGAGCTTCTAACGAATTGACCAGTCGTTCTAACGAAAGGGAGCCTCGTTCGATAACTTCATTCGAACGAGATCTTGTTAGAAGGTACAGTTCGTTCGAACGAACTGGATCTCGTTCGAACAGCCTCGTTCGAACGAGACTTCTAACGAGTTGACAGAGGAATCTCGTTCGAACAGTCTCGTTCGAACGAGACTTCTAACGAGTTGACAGTTTGGGCCTTTTTGGACTGTTTTGATTTTTGGAGTCCCGTAAACTTGTTCGAGTATATAGATAACATTTCGATGTTGATGTAATGATAGAATTGGGACTTTTGGGTATTTATGAGAAGGAAATTATATACGAGAGTTAAATTAATTGGACGGTTTGGGTTGAGACGTGAGTGTCTACTACGACGTGAGTAAATTATGGCGCGTATGATTATAAACCGGAATAGTATAAATAGTGATAAATTATAAGTTAGTACGAGAATGCGATATGTACTACGATTAAACTACGGGATTACTAAGATGTGTGTTTACTTAGTATTGGTATATGAATTGTGTGTATGACATACCTACCATACTTGCTATCACGGGAGGTTTGCGTTCGCTTAGGGCCCTCTAATCCTTGTGTTGCCCGGATTTAGACTGGTTACCTTGATGAACATAGGTCATAGAAAGACTTATTGGGATATTATTAAGTCCGCTGATCGTGGGAGCGTAGGTATGTGCGTGACCCATTTGATGTGACTGTGTTCGCCTCCATTATTTGTGATGTTGTTATCTGTGAACTATTCCTGAGAGATTCGGAATATGTAATCCTTATGTACGTGATGTACCGGGATGGATAGCAGAGTATGTGTGCACCGCAGCTTAGTTCTCGGGGTGCTTGTATTGTATATTTATGTTGTGATTATTATACACTTAATTAATGGGAACCTTCATGTTATTGTTGTGAATATAATTACGGTATTGTTTCGAGAAATATAACGAGTTAACTGATAGTTATATATATTGCATATTGAGCATCTGAGTTTACGTTAAACCCCTACTTAATTACGAGCGTTATTATGCTAATAGAACCGAGTAATAAGGGTAGGACCTATGACAGTCTAGCTAGATATGATGGTACTTAGCTAGTGATTTATGTCGTTATAGATGGGTACTTACGTTAGGAGTGCACAGTTAGACGAGAGGTGAGAATATCATGTGAGTGCACGTCCTAACATGTACTTTGCATTTAATGTTTTAAATGTTTTTAAAGCACTTGCAGGTTTTTAAAATATAACTCCACATTCGGGCTCTGACCCGTTTGCTTTTCAAATCTATTTTTCTTTGTAAAACCATTTTAGGTGCCCAGCCACAAGGACACCATGCATAGGATACTCATTCAGGTGACGAGCTGTAGCTGTTTGTGGAAGCTACAGGGATTTGCTTGTAGACGCTTCTATCACTTGGATTCCAGATTCATCATCTATCAGTTGTAGGGCATGTTGCCCATTTCTATTAGAGTTACATTTCCATTACAGTTTTCAGACTTTGGCATGTACTGTTTTAGTTTTCGGTTTACTTATTTCCGTTGCGGGATTGTAGTGAGGAGTTTTTCCTCCATACTTTAATTACGTTATGTGATGGTCATTCTATTTACTTCATTATGGTGAATGGTGTTATTATCCTTTATTACACTTGTTGCATGTTAATCAGACTTTAATTAAAATTTGGCACTTACTTTTTAAATACTAGGTGGTTAGTAATCATTAAAATATTTTCGACAGTGATGCTATTAACTGGACCAACTTGACATTTTGAATTAATTTAATAAAGGAGTAGCTACCCGGTATTTAATTAGTCGGGGTGTCACAGGTGGTATCAGAGCATCAGGTTCTAGTGTCCTTTAGGATCTGACGGCTTATTATGTTTCCGCTAAGTTTCTTTGATATAGAGCCCTATATTTTAGGACTGTTGTACTCTTTTTGTGTATGCTTCGTTCTTCAGCTATCTTAAGTTTATAAACAGCGAACTTATAAACTTTGTTCTTATTTCAGATGCCTCCACGACGTGCACGACGAATTCCCAGGGATGCAACGCCCAAACCCCAGCCCGCTCCAGTTCAGGGCATGATGAACGCCGCTGAGGTTGCAGCTATAGTAGCCCAAGCGGTAAATGCTGCCATTGCCGTTGTTCAGCAGGCACCACCTCAAGCGCCGGTTGCCGCTCCAGTACAGGCTAATGCATTCTCGTCTGCTTGGGAACGTGTACGTGACGCTTTTCAGAAAGCGCATCCGCGAGAGTTTGCAGGTAGCTCAGATGTGGTAGTCTCGAGCCAGTGGAGGAAGGATATGCAGAGGCACTTAAGGATGTATGATTGCACGGACGTTCAGAAGCAGGTGCTAGCTACATTCAAGCTAGTTGGATCTGCGCTACAGTGGTGGGAGTCTATTACCACCATGGAGGAGAGGGATACTCTCACGATTCAGGAGTTCTAGGTGCGGTTTGACCGTAAGTACTTTCCGTCAGCTGTTCATACGGAAATGAAGAGGAGATTGATGAGTCTGAAGCAGGAAGGTAAGACTGTGGCCGAGTATGAGGCCGAGTTCACGAATCTGTTGAATATCGTTCCAGATGAGATACCAACAGAGAAGAAGAAGATTGAGAAGTTCACCGACGGGTTGACTTGAGGATCCGTCAGCATCTGCTGGGGAACCTATCGTTGGCCACCTATTCTGATGTGGTTAACGCTGCATTGTTACACTGCCAGGACCACCATTTTCATATGGCCGAGGGCAAGAGGTTGGGGGAGTCTAGCCATCAGGGCAGGACTGGAGGACATGGTGCCAACGGGGCACAATCTGGTCAGGGGCAGAGACAGAATGAGAAGGGCTCCTAGCAGGGGGATAATAAGAGGTTCCGGTCAGGGAACTACAGACAGGGACAGGGAGGTTTCCGTCAGGGCCATCAGGGTCCAAACGGCCATCCGGGCCAACAGGGGCAGAATGGGCAGCAGTTTCACCAGGGCCAGCAGGGCCAAGGGAGGAACGGTAACGGCCACCAAGGCCGGGGACAGCACGGGCAGAGAGGAGGGAACTTCCCAGGGAAGTGTTTTGTTTGTGACAAGACTGGCCATAAGAACATTAAAGCACATGTGCAACAAAATCATAACTAATCCAACAAATAATAATGGATACTAACTAAGATGCAAGAAACAAATACCAATATGATACATAAGTATTAAGCATGTGATATCAACAAAGAATGCAATAAGATGGATACCAATTATGAATTAAAGCACATATGGAGTAGAAAGCAAGGCAAAGACTAAACAAAAATATCAAATATATGTATACATAATATATACCTAATAGACGCAAGTACACATATATAGATATAAACACAAAAATGACACGAAATAAGATAGGCTTTTCATACTCGTATGGAAAAAATGTGTCATATGGAAACGTAAGTGTCGGGGTGTGAACTAGTAACAATTAAATTTACACTCAATCACTTAAAACATGTTCATGGAGTTCTTAATTGATTGAAAAATTCATCATAATTGAATATAACCTCATGTGACAATATAGATTGAACTCAATGAACAAACATACACAATGCATACAAGCCTAGCATATTGATGATTCTACAAACCAATAGAGTCCTGACATAGAAAGTACAACTAGGATAAATGGACATTGTGTAAACTGTTGATATACCATCCAATCACCCTCAATAAGTATATACAATTTTTGAATGAATATATCAATGAAACATAGGCCTTGGAAAATATTTTCTTTTTAATGCCATATTTTCTTTTTAGGCCTTTGGACCACGTATTTATGTTAGGTCCAAACAAACGGTGGCTTACTATTCGCAAAGGATAATAAATCCTTTCGGAGCCCTTCCCCGTGCACATTTATACATATTATTTTTTATATCTCACAAATTTCACATGCAATGGATTTTGACATGCACTAGTCCTCCTAGGTTACAAATATGTAGATAACAAGATTGGTAGGAGAACATCTCACAAAGCTCAAATATAACCTGTGACGATTAAATTTCAAAAGAGCTCGTGCTTGTGTGACTAGAGGCATATAAAAATAGAATCCATTTAATCAACACAAAATCCAATTACTCCATGTAAGCAGGGTAAAGAACATAATAAGGATTAACAATCTTAACTAAAAGTTCTAGCCACATGGGAGCGTAAAAGATGGGATTCAAACACAAGTATATGCCACATAAAATGTGTTAAACTAAAATACACACAAAATAAAAAATATTTTTGAGTTTTTGAAATTTTTAACCAAAACTAAAAATATATACTCAAAAGACAAAAAAAATCATTTGTATTTTTCATTAATCTTAAATTGCTAATAAAATAAAATGGAAATGATAAATCAAAAATCTTTTTGTATTTTTCATTTAATGCAAACAAAATGAAGGAAATATAATACAAAAGATAAACAAAAATCATAATTCTAGCATGTGATTAAGCGTGGAGCATAAACTAGAAAATGATTAAACAAGCATACATTTAGCATGAGAATATATTATGAAGTACAAAAGCTAATGTATGCAAACAAAACTAACACATTCAACCTTTAGATTTTGCAAGGGAGGAAACATGTGATAGTACATGAGAATCAAATACCCTACCTTATAAATCTACCAAGTCAGATCTCCTAACCCAAACTAATGATGAGTGACTATATCGAGGTGTAGGAATCTTGGCTACCTCGGTTGCCTTACGTTGGGATTTTCTAGAACTGCGTTGAAGATCAAATTTTTTTTTCCTAAGATGAACTTTTCGACCACAATGTGAACAAGTAAAAACACGTCGAAATTTTTTTACCTAAGGATTGATCTCTAAAGGCTTTCCTAGGCGATTCTCCTAAAACGTTGGTTTTGGCTTTTTGAGTTGATTCATTACAAGTATCGAAGCCTAAACCACAAGTGTCATTTTTCATTTGGACCGTTCCTAATACTTTATCTAATTTTTCCGAATGACACTCCAAATCAAATTTGACGTTACTAAAGTCTTTTATTTATTTTTTCTAATTCTAGAATGTTAGACTCTAATAACACATTTCTCTTTTTAAACTCGAGAATCTCCTTTTTCAAGGATTCCATTAAACCTCTAAGGCTATCTCTCCCGCCTTCTATATATTCTAGCTTCTCTCGAAGAGATCTCTCTCGTGTCCTAAGGTCTTCGACCAACACACTATTATCAACGACCTTGACATGTTCTCTCAAACTAGCTTCTAACTTCAAATTAGCTCTTTGTAATTTAATTGATTCTTCATATAATTCTTGAAAAGAATTTTGAAGTTCAATCACATCAACCTCTTCTTCATTTTCATTCTCTCTTTCTTCTTCACTCTCACTACCATAAAAAATAAGGGAATCATAAACTATGACCTTGGAAGTGTCATGTGTTAAAGTTTCATCAATAGACGAGTTCTCACTATCACTCACATGACTAGCCATAAAACCCATAAAGTTGGGCTTAGTGGGGGAATCGGGTCCCTCTTCATTATCACTATCACTAAGGGTTGCATTAAAAGAAATTGGTTGCTTACCCTCTCTCCTTAGTTTAGTGGGGCACTCAAAAGCCCTATGGTCATACCCTTCACAACCAAAACACTTATCCGACTCGTTCCTATTAACATTTTCATTATAAGTTTTAGGGGTCTTCTCGGCTTTGTCATGACTAGATTTATCAAATTTCTTAAAATCATTTTCAAATTTATCTTTGTTCAATTTAAGAAATTTTTGAAATTTTCTAGCAAACATAGTCATGTATTCCGAGTCACTATCACTTTCACACTCTACTACTTATTTTTCCTCTTTTCGAGCTTTTAAAGCAATGCCCTTTTCAATTTTCTTTTCAGTTTTAGAGGGAAACATGTCCAGTTCATAGGTTTGTAAATCACCTACAAGCTCTTCTAATTTCGTAGAGGCTAAAGTTGGTAAAGAATTTAAAACGATCACTTTTGGAATAAATCTATCGGGTAGGGACCTTAAAATTTTCTTTACTACTCAGTCGTCGGGTATTTTCTCTCCTAATTTAAAAGATGAATTAACAATATCATAAAGTCTAGCATAAAATTCTTCAAAAGTTTATTTTTTGTTCATTTTGTTGGTTTCAAATTGAGTGGTGAGGTTTTGGAGTTTCGAAGCTTTAACGACACTTGTACCTTCATGACTGAGTTGTAAAATATCCCACGCTTCTTTAGCGGTCTCACACGTCATAATGCATCGGAATTTATCCGACGTGACAACGCTAAACAAGGTGTTTAAACCTCGGGAGTTAAAATTTGAAAGTTTAAACTCATTCTCACTCCATCTATCGGCCGGTTTGGAAACACGTTGATTATCTACTAAATGAGTTGGTGGAGACCACCCGTTAACTACAAATAACCAAACCCTCTCATCGATAGATTTTAGTGCCGATTTCATACGCGCTTTCCAGTATGCGTAATTAGAACCATTGAAAATAGGAAATTTTGAGAATGGGGAAAATTCCATTTTAGCCAAAAATATTTAAAGGATCTTTAACGAAATAATTTATCGTGTTGGCTCTGATACCAATTGTTGTAATAATAGGCCCCCAATTTTAAAATCTTACAATATAAAGTAATTTCCTTGTTATAGATATGCGGAAGTGAGATGATGGTTCGATTAAAACGAATATCCAAATTTTAATTTCTTTTCTAGATTAAAATTTAAACCAAGTGAAATTAACTTAAACACACACAACACTTAAATTTCACTTAAACCAAATTAATTCATCCAAGTCCTAGAAATTTTCCTAAGTCATATTTCTCAATTTTAACAAATTATGCCAAAACCAATTTTATCAAATTAAATTAAATGACTTGAATTAAATTAACTAAACATTACCCAATATTTAATTTAGCACCAAATTAAACATGTAGTGATTAAAACCAAATTTTATCTTTAATTACCTAAGCATGCGTTCTAGGTGAGTTTGCTCAATATAAAAGAAATAATGAAACCACTACGCTGCGATGCACGAGGAAAACCCACAACGGGAAAAAAAACCCCGGACGACCCTAGCCTTAAGTCCACTAAGTATGGATTTACAAATTACAAGATAGAAATACTTACAACACTCGACTCGATACCTCTCAAGCCCAGAAGCTTCTTCTTATAAAAACCTCCGCCTAGTAGACAACCCCAAAGCTCCACCGGAATCTTGGCCTTCACCAATGTATATATATATATATATATATATATATATATATATATATATATATATATATATATATATATATATATATATATATATATTATCTTGGATAAATAAACTTTAGGTGAAAACTAGAGTGTTAAATGATTTTTTCTTGAACAATTACACTCAAAACATGAACGTTTTCGCTTTTGAATTTTTTCTCTCAAACTCTCTCTTAGAGATGGGAAGATGTGAAAACGTTGAATTAGAAAACTTGATTCCCGTACTTAGATATTCAGGGAAAGAGTTAGTGGAAAATGTAGTGGGAATGAGGGAAAAAACTGCTCAAAACTGCCAAAAAAATTATTCTCGCCAAAACTCGTTCGAACGACATTTTCGTTCGAACGAAGTCTCATTCGAATGAGGATTCTAACGAAGTTCCAGTGTGAACTCCTTAGAAATATCATTGGAAATCTCGTTCGAACATCAAGTTCGTTCGAACGACACTTCGAATGACATTCCAGTGGCCTAATGGGGAACTTCGTTGGCAAACTCATTCGAACGACATTGTGGTTCGAACGACATTTCGAATAAACTTCCAGAAAGTTGTAAAATTTAGATTTTTGCCCACAAACTTTATATACTTTTTATTAAAGTTTTAATAAAATCTTTCTGAAGTTTAAACAACATTTTTAAATAAACGTTCACCCAATATAAAATGATCCAATCTCCTATATATATATATATATATATATATATATATATATATTAAAATGCATTCATACCTTATGAGCAATGGAACCATGTTGATGACGTAGAAACGAGGCACTTTAAACTCGGCAATTTGATGAAGATTTATACTCTTGTTCGCTACGTCTTCAACAAACACGTCATAGGCTTGAAGGATGATCAATTAACTCTATCCTATGACTCAAACTTTTTTGTTCGAAATTGAGCCGAAATTACAAAGGACTCAATTGGAAATTTGTGTCCTTACAAAATTTGAGGATCTCACAGCGATAATAAATGTGGGGTAATATTGGGAAGAATCGCATGGTAATGAGTAAGTCATCGGAAATATTTGGAGGATATAGCCACGTCGATAATGTGGGAGCCAAAATTGATATAAATAGTTATGTAAGTGATGACCGGAGGTTTGTAACCTTAGACTCAAGTTATAGGGTGTATGGGCACCCTGGGAGGAGCCAGAATCTCTACGATGAAAATACTTAGTATATTCGGAGAGAAAATGCAAAGGCAATGATTTTTGAGTGTATTCTGGAGGGATGGGAATAAGTTGTTCCCTGAATTATGAAATGGGCGTCACAACCTATGGTGTGCTATCACTAGGAATCATGAATGCGACAAATATTAGTGGATGTGTTGACCTTGATAGCCATAACTTATTTATCTAAGTACCACGGGATAGTGGGGATTCCTTGGTATTAACCACGTGAGGGTGGGGGTTTACAGTAGGAGGATAGTTGGATAATACGGGAGATTCTTACTTCCGAGGATTATGGGAGTAGTGTGGATGTCTTCTAAGTTTCAATGGTGTAGCTATAGTTAGGGATATAGTGAATAACTATAGTAAGACTGGGCGTTAGTGGTACCAGGTTATGAATTATCGTTGCTAGGTATCACCTGAGAGAGGGTCTAACGTATATATATGGAAATGTATGTTAAAATGTGTTGCACGTTAATGTACTAATATTGTGAAATTGAAATCCAACAGAGTAGGGACATTTCTGCTGTGATTCAGGGTGGTTGAATTATTGTCGAGTAAGAAGATATAGCTCGGGTTTTACTTTCGCGCAAGGAAACTAGTGATAATATGGGCGCGGTAGTAGGTATTATCTTTTTATATAAGAGTGATTATGTATACTTTCGCGCCGAGAGGAGGGTATTGGGAATGTTATAACTGTGGGATCGAAGTTATATTACATATTAAGGGCTAGCAAATGCCATGCTTCTTTTTGTGCGGTTAAGCACGGGTACAGGGTGGATGGGCGCTCTGGTTAATTACATCCGCTCAATAACTTCGTGTAGCAATGGTAATGGTAAGCGATTGCGGGGTTAGTTGAGACCAGGAGTACTAGGTTTATCCGAATTTCGAGGATGAAATTCCATTATAAGGGGGGAAGTATGTAACACCTCGTAATTTTTGGGTTATTATTTTATTTAATTAATTCGATAATTATTAATTCACTTGTGTCGTAAATTAATGAGAATTAATCAATGGGAATATTTAAAATTGAATATATTTAAATAATTTAACGAGTGAGGATTTATTTTAGAAATATAATCCGGATGGTAATTGTAGTGCGCGGTTGAGTCCGGTAGGGTTGAATTAGTCCAAAAGAAGTGGGTACATACATATATTGGGTCTTGGATTTCAATTACACATGTGTGAACATAATAAAGAGAGTTTGGACCATTTTAATTAGGGCCTATAGGCCCAAAACGAGAATAGTGTTTTAACCCTAAGATGTGTAAGGGGTTGGGCATCATTAAATCATAATAAAAGACTAAAGGGAGAAAAGAAAGGGAGAGCTAAAGGAAAAGTGGATTTGGGGATCTTGAAGAGGCAATTGCATTTCAACTTCATATTTCAAAGCCCTAGATCATCTTGGTTAAGGGAAGTGGTTTAAATTTTGAGTATTAAATTGTATCTAGAGATTCATATCAAAAGAGGTGTAATCAAATTGAATGCTAGGGTTAGTTCTTATATAAATTGTGGGTTTTCCTTCGATGGGAGTTATAAAATATGTAGAGGTTTTGGATTGTTGAAATTTAGGTTGAATCGATGAAATGTGATGATTAAAATCGATGGAATTGTAAGACTAGATTAGTTGTTATATAAGAATGATTTTAGGATGAATCTTGGGACGATTTAGGTGTAGAAATCTGTACATAATGTGTATTTTAAACTGGTAATGACGATCTGAGTTTTTCTGTAGTAATGAGGGGGAAGAAAAACATACAGGGCCATTCGAATGACCTGTATGACGTTCAAACGAAATCCACTATTGTTCAAACGACAGGGATTGTCGTTTGAACGAGATCTCATACTTTTCTAGATTTCAAACTCCCCTGATTCAGACCTACTGGGTAATTTTGAGTTATACAGTTTTTGCGTTAGTGATTCTACAATTTGTTATAAATTAGGGTTTAAGACTGTGAAGTAATTACCCTTGAATTAAGTAGTGGATTTATTAATTATTGGGGTTAAGGTTTATGATTGACTGATTTAAAACCTTGTTAATTAAGTGCGTAGGCTTAATCGAATGATGAATGGGGAAATTGAAATTTTGGGCCGAGAGAGAGTCCGGGCATGATTGGTAGAGTGACACCATAATAATGATAAATTAATTATTATTTAATTAATTGGAATAAAGTCGGGCCTTAGACTTGTTTGTTTAGGCTTGTGAATGGTCATAGTACACCGGTCGCCTGGATATTTTTCTCTCTCTCTATATGTTGATGCATAGTATATATATGATTTATAAATATTGGTGTGAATAATATTTATAAGGTAAAATACCCACCCTAAGGCTATCATAGGAGGCTGCGCGATGTGGGTAAGTCCCCTGGCTTGCGAATGTAGGGTGAGTATAGTCCCCAAGTCATAGCATTCAGGTTCAGGAGTGAGACGCTTTGGGTATGATTCGGACTCACAACTATGGGAAACTATGGACGCCTCCAAAACGTTTGTGAATTGCTATTTTTCTGACTTGGATGACGATCCATGTCAGGGTTTTTGGGTGAATGAGAATACTCGGTAATGATAGCACTTAGATATGTCCCTATGAGTGCCTACTCGGGAGGATGACTATGAATCCATGACATGTGCGTGAATGTCCTAATATGATTATATGTATATATGGTGTAGATTTATATACGGGTATTTTATATATATACATGGTGTGAAATGTATAAATAATATAACTTGTGAAATAGTTATATGGTATCAAGTTGGATATAGACGTAAATAAGTTAGAGTGAAATATAACTTATTACTCGTATACATGATGTGAATGGTATAAATGATATAACTAGTGAGAATGTTATCTAGCATTAAATAGGAAATGATTTGAATAAGCAATTGTGATTGATAAACCATATAATGTATACGATACTCGCTCGAGTTGGGATAGTGGGAAAAACTGAGATATATGAGACAAGACTAGTTACGGAGGGTTAGCTAGGTGGGTTATTTATAGTTTCGGTAGGCGTACACATTAGTTGAGGGGTGAGGTAAACTCAAGGGAGTGGGAGGCACTAATTTAAATATGTAGAGCACTTGCACATTTACTTCTTGCTTTTAAATTCATTTGCTAAATATTTTCAAATGTTTTGGGTTCTAACCCTTGCTAAAAAATATTTTCAAAACCTTTTAGGTATCCTACCATAGGGATGTCGGGCTTTTTATTCATTCCAGGGACTCGCAGCTTCAGCATGTGTGGATGTTGCAGGATTTGGATGAACACATCGATTTTTCTGTTCCTAGTGTAGGGATCTCTATCAGACTATCCTGAGCATGTTCGCTCATAGTTTATTTCAGTTGCTTTTCAGATTGTATGAGAGTTATTACTCTTTCTCGTTTGGGTTGGTATTGGTATTAGCCGATGGTTTATTCGGCGAGACTTTCATTACTATTTATGTTGATTAGATTTTTATTATACTTGTGGTATGATGAATTTCCCTTGTTATGTTGGTTATTTGGATTCGTATTTTGTTGTTGGTTTGGGCTTAAATAAAAAGATAAAAATTTGGCACCATGTATTTTGAATACTAGGTGGTTAGTAAGTTTTAAAAAGCTTTTCAACAGTGATGCTAAGGATGATACAGATAGGATTTTTGTTTAATTTGGTATTGGACTAATCACCCTGTATTTTATTAGGCGTGGTGTCACAGATGGTATCAGAGCATCAGGTTCTAGTGTCTTGAGTATCTGTGCGGCTTTTCACGTTTTAACTTAGCTTTTTTTTTTATATAGAGCCTTATTATAGGATTATTGTATTCCTTCACGTATGCGATTTTCGTTCTCCTGTGATAGGGTATAGTTCATGTGATTCATATACGGTTTTGGTCGAGCGTGGTAGATCGAACAATTTAGAACAACCAATGTGGGACGTTAGAAGGATTGCAAGAGGGAGGACTCAACAGAGGCCACAGAGTATTTTAGAAATAGTAACGCGATAGGAATCACCACGATAATTGTTCAAATAATTGAAGTTGGAGAAACCCCTGGGGTGCAGTAGTTGCCCCAAGAACCGTTGGGAGGGACGATGGTGCAAAGTTAAAACCCCAAGTGTAGATGACAAGGGGTGAGGGTCGAAGAAAATTTTAATTACATAAAAATAATCCGCTAGGATTCGAGGGAGGTGCGAAAGAGTGATTCATCAGTGGGTAGAGAACATCCAATTAGGATCACATGTGGGGCAGTGTAGTGTCACTCAAGTCAATATTTCGTGCAAGGAAGTTTGCTCTTAGAAGCAGTATGTGGTGATGGAGCCAGTCACCACATTCATGGGGAGATACCGTGAATAACGAGGAATCAAGGGTGCAGATTATTATGAAATCGTTTCTTGTCTTTGAGTCTCAGTTTAGTTTGTCTCAAATTTGCCAAAGGGGGAGACTGAAAATCTATTTTCTCCATGTTGGCTCAATTTTGAGAGAAACATTTTTTTATATGCTCTTGCATTTTTTATTAAAATCTATTTTTTATATATGTAATCCTTATATCATATTTTCCTTAATTGGTCTAATGTATAAATTGTTTTTTATCCAATTTGGTTTGAGAAAACGGTTAAGGCTTTCATTTTTTTTTCTACACAAGGCTGTCAATATTTATTCTCTCAAAATTTTTGAGAGTTTTTTTTTCATATGGTTTCCAAACTCAATCTCATACTTTTATTTAAATCGTTAAAATTTGAAATTTGGGTTTAAGTTTTTTTTATCTCGGAGTTTCATTTGGATTTATGAGAACTATTAGTTCTATTTGGGATTTGGAGGTGCTTATATTTTCGATGTGGAGTTTTGTATTTGGGGTTGTTCTTTTTCTGATGGTGATCCCAGTTGGTGTTTTCGTTCTCCAGTTGTATTTCCGGTGTTGTTCCATTTTTTGGTTGAAGTTTTTTTTGGTGGTAACTCTGAACCTCTCACGAGTTCAGCTGGGTTGATTTTCTATGTGGGTTTGGTTTCAATCGTGTTTAAAAGAGATTGAATGTTGAAACACAATGGTGTATTAGTTGTTGTTTGCTGCTGCCAATTTGAGTTTTGGGTTTGGGCTCGATTCCGGTATTTTTTCAACTGATTCTGGCGAATTTTTTTTGGTTTGGATGTTGTTTATTTTCAGCGGTGGGTATCATTTTCTCGGGGTGGGTATCATGTTCCTACGGTGGGTTTTCATTTTCGACGGAGGTTTTATCCGGTGCTGTGCTCAACACGGTTTATGTTTTTGGAATTGGAGCTTTTATTATTTTAGATCTCCTGTGTTGGGTTTAAACTTCTGAGAACTCTTTTTCTCGAGCCATTGAAGCTGGCGATTGATGTTCGTGGCTTTGGCTTTCGTTTGGATCTCTGATTTTCTAGAGATCTTTGTTTCTCTGTTTGGATCAAAACTTCCATAGCTCATTATTGATCTAAGTTTGTGAGTCCTCTCTCTCTCTCTCTCTCTCTCTCTCTCTCTCTCTCTCTCTCTATATATATATATATATATAAATACTTTTATATTTTTTTGGTTGTGCGTTTCGTTTATTTTTCTCAAATCCGTGTGTGTGTGTGTTTAGTGATTAACCATGTGTTTGTGTTGCCGTGTGTTTTGATCTTAACTCATGTGTGTGTTAATCACTCGGTTATAACTCAGTGTAAACTTGATAGTAACTCTGTGTTAAAATCAATCTAAACTTAGTGTGTTACCTCGAACCAACTCAGTTTAATATTTGGATCAAGACTATTTTGGGCTTTTTAGTTCTAAGTCAGATTTGGGTGTTTGGTGTTGAGACTTTATTTACACCCAATTTAGTGTGTTTGTGTGTTTATGCTCTTGTTATCTAGTGCTAACAATTTAGGTAAAGCTGTTTTGTGTCACACATAATTTTTTTAAAATATCTTTTATTTTAAATTAATTTAATTTGGGATTAAAGATAACTTTTTTTTTTTGCCTCTAACTATTTATATCCTCTAAGTTGAACTTTTGTGTTTTCAGTTTATTTAGTTAGGTGTAATTTTTTTTGGTAAATTTAGTTAGGTGTAATTAGTGTGTGGACTTTAAATAATTATCTTTATTTATTTCAATTTTATTTTAGTTAGATTCGTTCCAATTTATTGAGTCGAGTGCTACACTCTTTATATCGTACTCATTTGACTTGGATTGATTCATTTGACACATACACTTTTTATTGTCTAAATTGAATACTTTTTGTTGTATCTTTTTATACTTAGATGGTGTTAGTGTGTTTATAAGTTTTTTATCCAAACCTTGTTATAGTATTTGTTTGAACTAAAATTAGAATTTAATCTTTGTGATTAATTTTTTTTGTTACAATATTTTGCTATTTGGACTTAACTAAAATATTTTTAACTATCTTGTGTTGACTTTAATTAAGTCCTAATTTGTATGAGCTAAGTGCTACATATATTTATCTTTTGCTCATTTTACATGGACACAATATTTTAACATAACACCGGTTTAAATTGATTCATTCTTTATTTGGTGTTAAGTTACTTTTTATTTTTGTTGCGCGAAATAATTGTTGGAAGTTTATCTCCTATTTTATTTGTTGGAAGACCTGGCTTGTGTCGTGTGACTTAATATTTAATCATTCTAATAGTACCGATTAATTCAATATCATATTATTATTATTGTTTACTTGTGTTGTATACATCTAAACGGGTTCTCGGGTGTTGAGTATATAATGTACGTGTTTCCCAAGTTTTCACTATCTCGATTGTTTAGTAAGACTCGGTTTGTGGGGTTGTTTAGTTTATGCCTGGGTGTACTGGTTTTGTAATGGCCTAACTATTTCATTTACACCGGTGTTGCCGAATTCTTTATCTAAACTATGGTATTAGTGTTCTTGGGTGTGTTGTGTGTGTTGTAGTCACTGTTACTTGGGTTTTATTTGGTTGACTAATTTTCAGTCAAGTTGGGTTGTTTTAGACTAGGCTGGTTATACGGGTGTGAATTTGCTTAGTTTAATTTTTTGTGAACTTGGGGACTGTAATCTCTAACTTATAATTGGTAATAGTGGACTTGGGTGTGCGAGTTGTCCTGGGATTATGGACACAGGGTTTACCACCACGAAGGTTCCTCGAGAATAAATATTGTTCCACCTTCCACTTTTCCTCATCTCATTCTTAAAGGGAATTATTTTTATATCTAGCATCACCACTTTTACTTACTAGTGTGGGTGAGTGTTTTTATTTTATAATTTAGAATAGATTTTATATCAAAGAGTTAAGAGTTTTTTATAATAACCTAATTCACATTAGTGAGTACCCTTTGGTCATTTCTAGTACCGTTAGGTTGTTTCAGTGCTTGTCGGTGTTTCTTGCTGAAGATAGAGTTGCGTATTCTTATGGGTTCGCCGCGGTTGATCCATTGCTGATTGTAAACTGAAGTGTATATGAGTGTCTGCGGATATTCATTGCATATTTCATTGTGTATGTAAGTTGCAATTTACCTTTTCATAGTGAAATAAAAGGTTTTACCCTAAGGGAATTTTTTCTTCAAATCTCTGCATTAGCAATATTTATTTTGTGATGACTTGATTTTACCCACCTTGATGCATATGTTAGGGTTTATTTAATTTGGATAAAAAATTGACAATTAATTAAATAAGTTTAAAATTTCAAATTTGTGAATCAACATACAATCGATATCTCACCGCACTAGCCCATTCAAAAGTTCCACGCACGACACGTCATAATAGCCAGCCTGCCCGATTTTTATCAATGATGCACTTATTAGTGACGCCAACACACACCCACATTGTTATAGCCAACCAACCCAATTTCGTTAGCCCTGCAATTATATATGACGGAATATTTATTTTAATACCCATTTATTATCTTAGGCATTAATTCTTAATTTTCTTAAGTTATCATCTTTTCTATTAGCCTCGTCCTTTTATCGATAATAAATCCACAAACCACCCCTAATCCCATACCTATAGGTCTTTAAAACACAAATATATCCTAACCTATCTTTTGGGAAGAATACTTACCAAAATAATAGCCTAGCCTCGCCCCTAGGCTAACGATCCAACGGAAACAACATAAAAATCATCCCCATCGTGGAGTCGTCCTTCCTTAAAAATCTACACTAAGTAGTCCCATGCCTAGAAAGTGTTACTGTAAGGACATTTTTCTAATGTCCGATATCTTACAGTTGTGTATGCCGTACGCCGCTACATTTGGCACGTCTTTACACGATCTCACATGACGACTTCTATTCGAATTCTGGGAATCAAGCATTCAACATCTCCATCATGTATCCCACATCTGCCTCAATAACTTCACATTCCACGATTTTAGGGACTTAATTCAAGTGGTACGCAAGAGAAGTCAAAATAGTGAAAGAAGGCAAGATATGGAAGTTGAAGGGCATTTTGGTAATTTTACAGCAACTGTCCAGAGGATCGGTCATCTGGAAAGTTGAAGATCTTTCCGCAACAAAGATACTAGAAGAAACGGAACCTCAATCCGAGCTACGGTGAAGAAGTTATTGCCCTTTGAAAATGGAGAAAATTTCGAGAAAAATCCCTTGGAAAAATGCTAAGTATTTAAGCCACATGTTCCAGCGATCCCGAACCGGTTCGCGGTACACCCGAACCGATTAGGGGTACCTGACGCTGGATAGAGTTCCATATTTAAAAAAATCATTTTGGTTTCCATATAAAAGCCAACTTCGGGGGAGTTATTTTGCAAGACTTGGAGAGACATTTTTGAGAGTTCTATTAGCACAAGTCTTCACCTTTTTCAGTTCCCAAGACTCATGTTTTGATTAACACATCCTTGACAAACCTTTGTGAATCCTTTTGTAACCCAAGAACACAGCTCTGCTTTTGTTCAACCCTTATGGAGAAGTCGTTCTCTTTTTCATTGTTGCCCTCCTGGAAAGGGAAAATTCCAGCCGACGACATAGGAACCGACAACTGCGGGTATTTCTACGTCACACTGTATTTCTAGCCGTTGCTTTGGAAGTTTGACAAAGACACCGTGTGTTACACTTGTGGGCGATTATCAGGTTGAATGTAAGTCAATGGTCTTGTAAATTCTTTAAAGTTCTAGAAATAAAAGGTTTTACCCGAAAGGAGTTTTTTCCTTAACTTTGTGTCACATGCTTCATTTATTTATGGTTTGACACGCGCACATACAAAAATGCATGTTTAGGGGTTGATTTACTTTGGTTTATATAGACTCTAATTAAATAAGGGTTTATTTGAATCTTGCGAATTAATTTATTCAATTATCACATAGTCGCACTTTTCAAATTGGTATCAGAGTAGGTTGCGCTAATTTATCGCGTGATCCTATTTTTTTGAGTATTTACTTTCTGATACAATTTGTCTACTCACGTTTACAAATTGGTATCAGATCTAGTCTCACTTTTCAGTTACCAACAACTAAGGCCTACCTACTAGTCCCATACCTAATAAGTAACGAAAAATAAGGTGAGAACACTAACTATCCCAACAATCCCGTCCTCCTTGCAGTGTCAAATATTCATATAATTTACGAATCACACATAATATGTTTTCAACTTATCAGAAATATTCTTTAAATTAATCACAATATTACTAATCACAATTATGTTCGTTTAATTTTAATACAATTTATTTTTCAACAACTGAAATGATTTCTAACACATGCATAATTTTGGGGCATAAACAATAAATTTCTATTCTACAAGTAACACATAATTAATATATTTTTTATATATCGAAATAAATTTATAACATCCCTGAAATTTATTCTACACGCGAACGTCATAACTTCTAACGAAATCCCAACCTATAACCCAAGCATGCAAGGGTTTTGAATTTTAATTCGTATTAATGATTTGAGTAAAAATCGTCCCGAAATTTGTTTCACTTTCCCTACTTAGTCTTTATGTTTATTTTAAGAAAACATGATAATTAATGTTTAGACAATATTTAAAACACCTAATACTAAAGGGGAACAATATAAGTATTCATGCATGTGAAAATTATTTGAAGAATTTGATTAGATGGTTGCGTTCGTCTTGAGCAAACAATAAAAACACGTTATTGAATGATCTTGAGAAAACCCAATTTAGCTCTTGAAAACTTGGGATGAAAGTTGTTTTTAATGGGGTTTAGGTTTTGTAGATGAGTGATGTAACACCCCGCGATTTTGGGACCGAGAAATTAAATTTTTGGGAGAAATAATTTTTTTATTTAAATTGGGGAATTTTAAAATTTGGCAATTGAGGTCTAAAATTTAGGACGTTATAAAGTATGTCAGATGATGATTTTGAGTGCGCCATTGATTCCGGATGGGTCGAGATAGTCAAAATGACTCCCAATGGGTTTTATTTCGGTTCCAGAATATTTTTAAGTTAGTTTGACTCACATTGGAGTAAACGAGTCATTTAAAGTGTGTATTACCATTTAAAACTGGAATTTATGTTTTAAAGGTTTAAGAGGCTTATGGATCAAGACAATCTCATTTGTGAGAAAGAAAAACAAGAGGAGAAAAAATAAAGAAGAAGAAAGAAAGAAAGAGAGAAGGAAAAGCTTGAAGATTTTTGGCCCATACGCGATTTCGGGGATGATTCCACCTCTACAATTTTGAGGCAAGTGTTTAATCTTGCTAGATATTTCATTTGTGTATTTTATTTCATAATTTGTGGATAAAAGAAATTAATTTTGGGGTTATAAGGGAAAACCTAGTTTGTGGGTATTTTAACTTGAATTTGATGTTTAAACTTGGGATTGATGATATTTATGTTGATGAGATGAGGGTAGGTTGGGTTTTGACGTGAGGAAAATGATTGAATTAAAATATTGGGGGTTAGTTGATGAGATTTGGGTGTTTGGATAATTGGAGCTTGTTCAAAAGTGGAAATCGTCCAAGATATCGGGTGTGGCCGGTTGACCGCGGTCAGGGGACCGGTCGATCGCGCCTTAAGGGAAGAGACTACTACATTATTCATAGGATACATTTTGGACCCGTGGTTGATCGAGGGTTTGGGACCGGTCGACCGATCCCCTATTTTTGCCCAAGATTGGGATTTATTTCTTCCCCTTTTCTTTTGGGGTTTTATTCTTAGGGGTTTTCTTAATGAGCTTATTATGGAGGGTTATGAGATTATATTAAGGGAATAGGTTACCTAGGTCGAATAGGGGCTTGCGGGCCTATATTAAATTGATTTATGAGGGTGGGATGCCTCTTTTAGTAATGAAATGAATATGGGATTGAATTGATTGGTGGATTATTTTATTATGATAGAGGTGGCTTATCATGAAATGGTTATAAATGGTAGAGCTAGTCCCTTTTTTCTTATGTGGGTATTAATAATGGATATTCCGAGGTATAGTGGGGGATCTCATTGAGGAGGGGAGTTCTAGCTTGAGGTCATAAGTGAGTTTAGATATGATTTAAGGTTTAGGATTCTTTGGGAGAGTGGTGAGGGTACGGTGTGACATTGTAGGTCGATAATTGTGTCGAATCCTTATGGCGATAGGATTCTATTTAAGAAATGATTTGGAGACCGATGAGAGGTAGAGGAGGCGTATCCTTAGTGAGGATAAACTCAAGGAATAAAATCGTAAACTTGGTAAAGTTAAGGGTTCATAGGAGCAATTGAACCGTAGTCGGAATTGAGATCGGTGGGATTATACTATCAACTAGAACATCGTGTGTTGTAAATCTAGTAGGGATAGTTGTTATATATCGGTGGGTGTTTAACAAAGGGGGATTCCAGTTATGTATGGGATCTTGGAATGAATTTAAGTTTTAGCTTGAGGTTTGTAGACTATTAGTTATGTGCATACCAATAGTCAGAGTTATTACTAGATATATCGACGTGCTTTCGGATATAAATGAAATGTGTAGTGATTGTTATCTATACTGAACTTTGGGTGGTAACCTTAATATTGGCTATATATATTGGAAGACTATTTATATCATAGATAAATGGATGAGTATACTTCAAGTGAGGAAGCGTATTTATATAATGAACTAAGTTAATATGATTGGAGTGACGGTTAGTATATTGAGGATTATGTATGCTAATAGCCGAGTTTATAAGTTTCATACATACGAACGAGAGACGGTACGTATATATATTTATATATATATATATATATATGTGTGTGTGTGTGTGTGTGTGTGTGTGTGTGTGTGTGTACTTATGGCGTGAATATTTAAATCGTGTGTGATGGTTCGATTATATGATGTGATCATATGGATGTATATATATAGTGTGTGAATGATATATATACTTATGGTGTGAAGCATACCCGACACATGCTATCATGGGAAGTTGCGCGATGATGTTGAGCACCCTGGCTTGAGGAGCAGGGTGTGGATATTCCCCAGGTTATAGTCGTCCCTTTTTTTTTATTTGTGTGATTATATATTTTGGGGGGTGAGAAGTCTTGGGTGTGATTCGTTCTCACTTGGCGGTTTGGAGCTACGACCTCTTTCCATATGTTGTGACCTATGACCATGAAGTAGGTGTCATTTATTCCTACCGGTGGTCCCCATGATGGTATGTGAGTGATGCCCTTGAAGATGATAGCATGGTGCAGTATTTTGGCATCCTATAGTCGTTTATGTTATGTGCATTGCATTGTATATATTATGTGTGATATATATACTTGGTTATGGGAATGAATGATTGCATATATATAGGGTATATATATATATAGTTTTATATCCTATAGGTGAAGAGGATATGGAATTTCGAGGATGTCCATCTGGGGTGATTTTGGTGTACTACTTCATTGGGGTCGAAGGATCGTACTTAGAGGCAATTGTGATTAGGTCGACCCAAGGATTTAATAGAGTTTCAAATTTTGTTCTTAGATAGTAATCTATATTTATGGTAGTTGTAGTAGTAAACTTGTGTGGATGGCATAATGGATCCCTACGATCAACATTGTTAAGGAGTAGTATGTCGGGGGGGTTCCTTGTTTGGATTTCGCTTTGCGAGACGCCCCGCGCACGAAACGTAGTGCAATGTTAAGAGTAGAGAGAAGTTTAGTTCTTAATACTTGTATGCATGTTGTTTAGAGTATAAACTCTTATATTAAAATAACATTAATGTGTGATGTATTAAGACTTATAACCGATTTAAGTTAATAATTTGGAACCTAAGCTTATGAAGGCTTACCCGTGTGTATATATTTAGGTGGGATTAAATTGGTAAGGATTCTTGGGTTATATTAGGATGAAGGGTCATGTGGGTATAGGTTGTGCGTATGGTAAGGTGGGTTGTCCTTATGGGTGGGGTAACTTAATAAAGGTTCCAGGACGCGAGTAGGTGCGTTCTGTAGTTAAGAGGTAAGTTTGGAGTTTCATGAGAGTGCAAATCCACTTTAATTAGGAAATAGTGCATTTATATTTATTATGCACGTTTAACACACTTTCTGCAAATATTTTTACACCTTGGGATCTGTCCCGTTTATATTCTTTCCTGCTATATATATATATATATGTGTGTGTGTGTGTGTGTGTGTGTGTGTGTGTGTGTGTGTGTGTGTGTGTGTGTGTGTGTGTGTTGTACTATAAGTGTCCTACCGCATGGATACTGGATGCTTTTTTATTCAGAGTCTTCGGAGATGTAGCAGATACGGACTGTTGCGCGATTTAGATTGTAGTCTCTTTCTATTTCTTTGCAAATCTAGATAGGATTCGTTTTGTATATCGAGTTTACACCTAGGAGTATATGTAGTGATTTATATTTTTTTATGGATGTTGTACTGTCTGTGACCCGAAAACATATTCATGTATATTTTCCTTGTATGTACTCATTTCATTTTACTCTAGCACTTTCTTTTATCATGGTACTTGTGTACATTTCATCTTTGCTAGAAATTATATATTGTTGGTTTGTAGTCCGTTGCATGTTTTATTTAATTTTGGCAATCGCTTTTATAGTTTCAGGTTGTTTTGCCCTATCTATTTTAGTATAGTCTGTTGATGTGGATAATGAGACATATGAGATTCCTGATTTAATGTAGTATAAGGATGGCCACCCGTTATTATTTTAAGCGGGGTGTCTCAGATGGTATCAGAGCATAAGGTTCTAGTGTCTTTAGGATCTGTGCGGGTTTTCTGCGTACTTCCGTTGACGTTCTTGATATAGAGCCCTACTATCAGGATTGTTGTGTTCACTACGCTTAATTTCTTCTGCGAGGTGTACTCACTTGAACGACGTTCTGACACAGTCACTTTCATCTCAGACGTCGCCATAAATAAGTCGGTTAGGAAGGGGCAAGATGAGAGATGTAATACCCATAACAGATTTTTGGTACGCTTTGATTTGAAGTACTTCTTTCTATGATTCAGGCAGAGTTAAGAAGGAGAATTTTGTGATCGATAAGGTAAGTGCTGATGAGGAGCGACTAGTGAAGCCCTTAGGAGGTTTAGATTGATGAAATTGCTAGCATTTGTTAGGAAACTGGGTGTTGGTGATTTTCCCGATGCAAGGTGTGTGGCGTCGTCCCAATGTTAGGAGTATCGTCTTCATTTAAGAACGGAGTGAGTAAGTGCGGCCTTTGTATGGCATCTTTTGGGAAAATAGATCTTCTCGTGATGATCTAGTAGAGAGCTGTGCTATTGAATTCCGGAAGTGCGAATTGTTAAGGTTTGTTGAGTAGTGGTTATAAGGTTATTATTTTATAGATATTCTAGGGCATGTAATTATGGTATTCCGGTGAGGGAAGGACTTGTCTTGTGGCAATGCTTTGATGCGATGTAAAAGAATTGTATAACTTAGAGGTTCAGAGTTTAGTAGATTCATTGTTGAGCGGAGCATTTGGCTCTTGGTTGTGCTAGTTATGAGAACTAGGGTTTGGTGAGAGTATTTTATTGTTGGGGCCTTATGTCTTGTATACAAGGCGTTTGGTTGGTGTGTTGAAATGTATGAAGTTATTTTATATTATATTATTCTATAGGCCTTCGGACCATATCTATGATTCTAAAATCTTTTATAAAACCTTAATCCTGGTTCAACTGATCTCAATCCCCTACATAGCTACACAATAGTGTATTGGGAGTGTTCTTTGTTTGGATTTCTCTTACGAGACCTCTCCCGCATGAAGGTATCTTATGTCGGGAATTGAGAAGAGTTCAACCATTGGAAATTTCATACTTTTTATATACTTAATACGTTATTATAGGTATATTTGTTGAGAGTTATATTACGATTTGATGCTAGTGAAGCCGGGTTATGTTTGTACGAGTGGAGCTCGGGTACGGGGTGTATGGGCGCCCTGGGTAGCTAGTTTGATTTAAATGTTTAAATGATTCGATGTGAGAACTAGAAAAGATGGGTATAGTGATGTTGAGGGTAGATGTAAAGGCTAGATGAGATTCAAAGTCCTAGGTATAACCTAAATTTCGATGATGAAATTTTTATAAGCGGGGAAGATCTATAACACCCCACGATTTTGGGACTGAGAAATTAAATTTTTGGGAGAAATAATTTTTTTATTTAAATTGGGAAATTTTAAAATTTGGAAATTGAGGCCTAAAATTTTAGACGTTATAAAATATGTTAGATGATGATTTTGAGTGCACCATTGATTCCGAATGGGTCGATATAGTCAAAATGACTGTCATTGGGTTTTATTTCGGTTCCAGAATATTTTTAAGTTAGTTTGACTCGGATTGGAGTAAACGAGTCATTTAAAGTGTGTATTACCATTTAAAACTGGGATTTATGTTTTAAAGGTTTAAGAGGCTTACAGATCAAGCCAATCTTATTTGTGAGAAAGAGAGAAAACCCAAGAGAGAGAAAGAGAAGAGGAGAAGAAAGAAAGAAAGAAGAAGAAAGAAAGAGAGAAGGAAAAGCTTGAAGATTTTCGGCCCGTACGCGATTTCGGGGATGATTCCACCTCTACAATTTCGAGGCAAGTGTTTAATCTTGCTAAATATTTCATTTGTGTATTTCATTTCACAATTTGTGGATAAAAGAAATGAATTTTGGGGTTATAAAGGAAAACCTAGTTTTTGGGTATTTTAACTTGAATTTGATGTTTAAACTTGGGATTGATGATATTTATGTTGATGAGATGAGGGTAGGTTGGGATTTGATGTGAGGAAAATGATTGAATTAAAATATTGGGGGTTATTTGATGAGATTTGAGTGTTCGGATAATTGGATCTTGTTCAAAAATGGAAATCGGCCAAGATATCTGGTGTGGTCGGTCGATCGCGGTCAGGGGACCGGTCGATTGAGCCTTAAGGGAAGAGCCTACAGCATTCTTCGTAGGATAAATTTTGGACCCGCGGTCGACCGGCGGTCTGGGACCGGTCGACCGGTCCCTTGTTTTTAGCCCAAGATTTGGATTTCTTTCTTCCCCTTTTCTTTTGGGGTTTTATTCTTAGGGGCTTTTGTTAATGGGCTTATTATGGAGGGTTATGATATTATATTGAGGGAATAGGTACCCTAGGTCGAATAGGGGCTTGCGGGCCTATGTTAAATTGATTTATGAGGGTGGGATGCCTCTTTCAGTAATGAAATGAATATGGGACTGAATTGATTGGTGGATTATCTTATTATGATAGAGGTGGGTTATCATGAAATGGTTATAAATGGTAGAGATAATCCCTTTTTGCTTATGTGCGTATTAATAATGGATATTCCGAGGTATAGTGGGGGATCTCACTGAGGACGGGAGTTCTAGCTTGAGGTCATAAGTGAGTTTAGATATGAATTAAGGTTTAGGACTATTTGGGAGAGTGGTGAGGGTATGGTGTGACATTGTAGGTCGATAATTGTGTCGAATCCTTATGGCGATAGGATTTTTTTTTAAGAAATGACTTGGAGACCGATGAGAAGTAGGGGTCGGGTATCCTTAGTGAGGATAAACTCAAGGAATAAAATCGTAAATGTGGTAAGGGTAATGGCTTATAGGAGCAATTGAACCGTAGTCAAAATTGAGAGCAGTGGGATTATACAATCAAGTAAAACAACGTGTGTTGTAAATCTAGTAGGGATAGTTGTTATATATCAGTGGGTGTTTAACAAAGGGGGATTCCAATTATGGATGGGATCTTGGAATGAATTTAAGATTTAGCTTGAGGTTTGTAGACAATTTGTTATGTGCATACCAATAGTCGGAGTTATTACTAGATATATCGATGTGCTTTCGGATATAGATGAAATGTGTAGTGATTGTTATCTATATTGAACTTTGGGTGGTAACCTTAATGTTGGCTATATATATTGGAAGACTATTTATATCATAGAGAAATGGATGAGTATACTTCAAGTGAGGAAGCGTATTTATGTAACAAACTAAGTTAATATGATTGGAGTGACGGCTAGTATATTGAGGATTATGTATGCTAATAGACGAGTTTATAAGTTTCATACATACGAACGAGAGATGGTACGTATATAAATATATATATCTATATAGATATGTATATATGTGTTTACTTATGGAGTGAATATTTAAACCGTGTGTGATGGTTTGATTATATGATGTGATCATATGGATATATATATTTATGGTGCGAAGCATACCCGACACATGCTATTATGGGAAGTTGCGCAATGAGGGTGAGAACCCTAGCTTGAGGAGCAGGGTGCGGATATTACCCAGGTCATAGTCGTCCATTTTTTTTATTTGTGTAATTATATATTTTGGGCGGTGAAAAGTCTTGGGTATGATTCGTGCTCACTTGCCGGTTTGGATCTATAACCGCTTCCCATAAGTTGTGACCTATGACCACGAAGTAGGTGTCATTTAGTCCTACCGATGGTCCCCAGGATGGTATGTGAGTGATGCCCTGGAAGATGGTAGCATGGTGAAGTATTTTGGCATCCTATAGACGTTTATGTTATGTGCATTGCATTGTATACATTATGTGTGATATATATACATTGTTATGGGAATGACTGATTGCATATATATAGATATATTTAGGGTAAATATATATATAGTTGTATATCCTATAGGTGAAGAATATATGGAATTTCGATGATGTACATCTTGGGTAGTTTTGGTGTACTAGTTCATTGGGGTCGAACGATCGTACTTAGAGGCAATTGTGATTAAGTCGACCCAAGGATTTAATAGAATTTCAAATTTTGTTCTTATATAGTAATCTATATTAATAGTAGTTGTAGTAGTAAACTTGTGTGGATGACATAATGGATCCTTAAGATCAACATTGTTAAGGAGTAGTGTGTCGGGGGGGTTCCTTGTTTATATTTCGCTTTGCGAGACGCCCCGCGCACGAAACATAGTGCAATGTTGAGAGTAAAGAGAAGTTTAGTTCTTAATACTTTTATGCATGTTTTTTCGAGAATAAACTCTTATATTAAAATAACATTAATGTGTGATGTATTAAGACTTATAACCGGTTTAAGTTAATAATTTGGAACCTAAGCTTATGAAGGCTTATCCGTGTGTATATATTTAGGTGGGATTAAATTGGTAATGATTCTTGGGTTATATTAGGATGACAGATCATGCGGGTATAGGCCGTGCGTATGGTAAGGTGGGTTGTCCTTATGGGTGGGGTAACTTAATAAAGGTTATAGGACGCGAGTAGGTGCGTGCTGTAGTTGATAGGTGAGTTTGGGGTTTCACGAGAGTGCGACTCCACTTTAGTTATGAAATAGTGCATTTATATTTATTATGCATGGTTAACACACTTACTGCAAATATTTTTACACCTCGGGCTCTGACCCGTTTATATTCTCTCCTGCTATATATATTGTACTACAGGTGTCCTACCGCATGGATACCATATGCTTTTCTATTCAGAGTCTTGGGAGTCGTAGCAGATGCGAATTGTTGCAGGATTTAGATTGTAGTCACTTTCTATTTTTTGCAAATCTAGATAGGATTCATTTTGTATATCGGGTTTACACCCAGGAGTTATATGTATTAATTTATATTTTTTTAATGGATGTTCTACTGTGTGTGACCCGACAGCATATTCGGGTATATTTTCCTTGTATGTACTCATTTAATTTTATTCTAACACTTTCTTTTATCATGGTACTTGTGTACATTTCATCTTTGCTACAAATTATATACTGTTGGTTTGTATTCCGTTGCATGTTTTATTTAATTCTAGCAACCGCTTTTATAGTTTCGGGTTATTTTCTCCTATCTATTTTAGTATAGTTTGTTGATGCTGAGAATGAGCCATCTGAGATTCCTGATTTAATGTAGTATAGGGATGGCCACACGATATTATTTTAAGCGAGGTGTCACAAGTGAGAAGGAAATTATAGGAGGCTACTGATTTTTGAGAAGGCTAAAATGTATTTTAAAAGTCCTAAACCCGTCACTTTATGTTTATATACAAAAAATAATTTCAGTCCTAATCAAACACAAACACTCAAAAATATGTTTCGGATGATCGAATCATTGAAATTAGCTGAAATTTTGATATGTTGTAACCGACAGCGAGATGTAATTACTGTAAAAAATTCAGCTCGATTGGACATTCCAAATATTTTTCTCCTTAGGTCGAATTCTCCCACGATTTTTATATGAAAAGTCATAATTTTCAAATTTATATCCCGAATTAAATTCATGTTAAAACCTTTTTTTTTATATACAAAAACCAACATTTTTACATACCAAAATTAGACATATTTCAAAAACTATTTTTCCAAATTTTTTAAATTCCTAGAAGATTTTATGTTTAAAAAGCACGGGGGGTTACACAATGTAAAGCTCGTAAAACACGAGTAGGTTTTTTCGACCTTTTTAATAGTATTCTATGTGTATTTGACATACTGCTATTGGTATCACTATGAGATAGCCTCTATTTACTCTTAGTGTATGCATGTTATTATAATTCCATACTACATATTTTGTTAACCATCATCAGTATTTGAATTCATCACCGGTATTTAAAGGATCAATTTTAACAATTCTCATCTAATAATTGGTATCATGTTTCATATTGATTCAGTTACCCTAGCACTTTGTGCTATTTTTACCATAAGTATTAACAAGGGAGTAAACTGACATGTTATCCCACGAAAATTTCTACTTGTCCTACTTATCTCAGATGATTGAGAGTCATGATCATTGCTACATACGTATGAGTGCCACTTAGCTAGTGTACCTAGCCGGTTGCTTTTTCCAAAGGGTCTGGGTTGATTATTATTTGGTTTTTCTGATGGATTAACTATTTCTATACCTCTTAATGAACTGTTAGGTATGGAATTATTAGTTCAAAGATCCTTGACTTTCTTATATGATCCTTAAACATTGTTACGAGGATCCATTGTTCCATGACACTTACTTCAACACTATTTTTCTTTATATAAACCTTAATGGACTGGTAAGTATAGGATTATCAGTTTAACTTTCTTTACATGGCCCTTAATAAGCTGGTAAGTATTGGATTATCAGTTCATACTCCTTGATTTTATTTAAGGGTTATTATGACAAAACAATTTATTTTGCTTTGTTTATTTGATAAACACGGATTTCTATACACTTTCTAAGCTCTCTTTATATTTATACTTGTTATAGAACTAGTAGAGCCTATTCAACAATTTTGCTGATTCGTTTCCTTCCAGTTATGTTTCCCAGGTACCAATAGGAAATGACATATATTAAAGAATTATTCTACAGCAGTTTGAGATATGAAGAGAAATCAAGAAGAATAAGCCTTTTGAACTGCAGTGTAAGACAGTTTAGCCTTTATAAATTCTTAAATATCATACTATGAATGTCTCAAATTTGATTTAGTAGTATTTAAATGAAACATTTTCCCCCTAAAAAATCAGGGTGTGACAAGTTAGTATCAGATCCATGCTTAAGTTAGCCTATTCATATTGTGATTAGGAAAGTTTCCTAAAGTTAGAAGGATAGTACGAGTGTGATGCTTAGACATGCATCAGGAAAATTGATATTTAAATTACATGATAAGAATATAAGATTGTAGGATATTTTCTAGGGAAATATTTTAAAGGATATAATTATAGTTTCAAGGTTGAGATGATTAAAGGGTTACGAGAAATATTCTGGAATTATAATCTTGAAAATTGTGCTTTAAGGAAAATACTCGAATTTTATATAGTGACAAAAATCATTAAGGATTTAGGATTATAAATACATTATTTAAGATTTATTGATATACTGTGAAACTGTGACAACCCGCCTACTGAAATAATAGGTGGCCAACCCAATACTCCAATAATCACAGGAATCATAGATGGTCCATTCTTAGCATCACTGTCGATTAAAATAATAGTATGAGATAACCACCAATCATTTTAGAAAACGGACTGTCAAATTTAAAAATTTGAAAAGTAAAAGAAAAACTCTTAGACAATCCCATTTGTAAAAACGGTGGGTATCAAAAATCGATGAATAAAGTATGACAATACAATAAATAATCACCGAATAAGCTGTCGGTGCACAGACCAATACAAATATATATCAAGTATAACAATTCAATATTTACAATATAATGAATGAGTGCAATACCTTGGGCAAACACGCCCGAATGAATATACGAAACATAACTAGAGTACAGTAGAAAGGAGCGTCTACTACAACTATCCTACAACATCCGCAATATGCTGTAGCTCCGAGACAACTGGAATGGAATATGTAAATACTGGTGTCCATGTGGAGGAGCACCTATAACGACAAGAATATGCAGGAACAGAGAAATATAGATACGGGTCAGGACCCGATTGGATATAATTACCATGTGACTAAAATGCATGACAGTTATATCGCACATCAACATTTGTGCTCACATATATCGCACATCAACATAGCCCTTAATCACTCATATACGTGATTCTTGGAAAAACTTTCCAACCCAGCACTTAATCAACAGAAAAAAGAAAAGAAAGAACAGAAAAAAAATGCACATCTCTCCATTCCCAACGTCGTTAAGGTTCATGCGTGGAGCGTCTCGTAAAGCGAAATCCAAACAAGGAACCCCTCCATACAATCCCCTTAACTAGCCGGTCGTGGAGATAAGGCAATAACATACACAAGCAAAGCAAACAAAGCAAGCAAGCAAGAAAAAACAAATAAAATAAGACAAATAAAACAAAATAAGAATAAAAGAAAGACAAACTACACCCCGTAAACCATCTCTATAAGGTCTCGACCTGTAACCAGGGGAGAAATTATAGAATAACTAGTCCTTCTGCTATAACTAGAGATAGGATAATCTCACGATTTATTCGCTTGCCATCACACCGACCTAACCAAAAATATCTCTACGCGTATAATACATATAATACAAGTAGCACGTACTACACATATCGCCACTCGCCCCATACGAGTGAAGAGGAAAATACAAAACCTCCCTATCATGGAAGCTATATAGATATACTTATATATAAAAAAAATATACCGATACTATCACAAGCTCGATATACACACCCGGACCTAGGGTTAACACCCTACTACTCCATCTTACCTAAGGAATGCACCACTCGCACCTTAGTCGGAATGTCCCACCAACATACTAGCCAATCTCCTTGGCCTCTACCACTAGTTCCAAGACACGTGATTCTAGTCTTATCCGAACCAAACTACTTCCATCAATGTCTCAACTAGGAGACCCCTTCTTGCCGATCATCTTCAAGCGACAAGATCAGAACGCGTAGTTCCCTTGACTTCTTCAACAAAGAGAACACTCTACCAGCCTCCCCGGCCTAGCTCCACGAGTCTTCCCCGAGTGGATGTCCACCAATGGGGTCTCATGTATACTACTTCTCTAGAAGTGTTACCCGCACTTACTTACGAGCCTAGTATTTCCACTAAAGTCTCTCTCTATGGGCAAAACATTCTGCCCCACCACAAAGAGGCGACTATCATATCCGCCACTTCAATCTTACTCCAAAGGGTGAAAGGTTTTCCTCAAATCCTCACACCTGGGCACTCCTATACCCATCTCTAGGCCAAAACTCTCGGGCCTTACGTTCTCACCAAACGAGGTTACTCTTCCTCAATCCAACCGAACTTCAACATGTGGTCCTAATAAAGAACCTCTCAACTCCGAATTAACATTGCTTGGAGTCCCAAGCATAGTACCACTCTCTACCGACATCGGTACTCGGGAAAACTATTTCCACTGTACTTAGTAGTCACAACAGCAATATAGAATAATGCTACAAGGGAAGAGACCTCGAAAATGGCACCTTATTCCCGACCACAGCCTACCGCTTATAGTAATCCCATCCTATGACGCCTTCACAACGGCCTTCCTCAACGCCCTTCATCTAACGACTTACAAGTCTCACACGAACGCGCAGAAGATCTTCGGGGTTCTCGTACCATAGCAGGAGAACGAAATCTCACCAGAGAATTCAATGACCTTATTCCTAAGGCTCTACATCAAACAGAGAGGAACGCAGAGGACGTAGAACATCCGCACAGATTCCTAAGGACTCTAGAACCTAATGCTCTGATACCATCTGTGACAACTCGCCTACTAAAATAATAGGTGGCCAGCCCAATACTCCAATAATCACAGGAATCATAGATGGTCCATTCTTAGCATCACTGTCAATTAAAATAATAGTATGAGATAACCACCAATCATTTTAGAAAACGGACTGTCAAATTTAAAAATTTGAAAAGTAAAAGAAAAACTCTTAGACAATCCCATTTGTAAAAACGGTGGGTATCAAAAATCGATGAATAAAGTATGACAATACAATAAATAATCACCGAATAAGCTGTCGGTGCACAGACCAATACAAATATGTATCAAGTATTACAATTCAATATTTACAATATAATGAATGAGTGCAATACCTTGGGCAAACACGCCCGAACGAATATACGGAACATAACTAGAGTACAGTAGAAAGGAGCGTCTACTACAAGTATCCTACAACATCCGCAATATGCTGTAGCTCCGAGACAACTGGAATGGAATATGTAAATACCGGTGTCCATGTGGAGGAGCACCTATAACGACAAGAATATGCAGGAACAGAGAAATATAGATACGGGTCAGGACCCGATTGGATATAATTACCATGTGACTAAAATGCATGACAGTTAAGTGCGTAATTCTCTCACATATAATAGTAATATTTCTCACCTCTAGATCTAGGAGTAACCTAGCGCAGTAACGTGAGGTGATTTAGTTAACCCTAAGTACTAAGGGCTAACTTCTCCCCAGTCTCAACACTATGCCCTATTCATGCGTGGGGTGTCTCGCAAAGAGAAATCCAAACAAGGAACCCCCCCGATACACTACTACTTAGGCAAGGTTGATCGTCGAGGTCCATTAGACCCTAAGCACGAAATAATCAATAAATATGTGTGTGTGCCTATGAGTGGGAAGTCACATCTACAGCTACACAAAGAAAATATAAAATAAAACCCATCCATCATCTAATGGCACAATTCCTAATTTCTTTCTTTAGGAAAATACATAAATGGTACAACATTTTATCAAATGTTTACCATGTCAAACTTATTTACCAATTTTATTTCCTTTCTTCCATTCAGGAAGAATACATAATTTAAAGCAGGTTTTATTATCATAAAAAGTGCTTTACCCATTTCTTTCATAAAATCCCACTTCCCTTCTTCCATCCAGGAAGTGTAATCAAAAGTCATTTTTATTATCATAAAAATACTTTTGTATACCATATGCTTCCACATCCCTTCTTCCATCCGGGAGTGTTACCGAAGCCAAACCATAACCCATTTCCCTTCTTCCATCCAGGAAATGTAATTAAAGCCAATCCATTATCATGAATTGCTTTAATAAATCTAAGACCGTCCCTCCGGGTTTCCCCACTGGACGCGCCCCTAAATGGCTATCATCTTCCAGGGCCTATCATACATGACAACCTGGGAACCTACCAAATGTCGGGAAGCAGCCATATGCCTGCGGGATAGTCAAGACCACACCCGGAATCTCCTAACCAGCGCAGTAAAAATAAACACCCATATTGCTTAGGGACTATATCCAACCTGCTCAATAGCCAGGAAGGCTTCACCACAACGCGCGCAACTTCCCTTATGATAGCGATTTAGGGAGGTGTGTATCCATAAATTATCATTTATGAAAAACTTTACTTTTCCTTTTGAAAACATCATATTTTACATTTCCAAAAGCCATCCATTTAGCCATTAAGCACCAAGTTTTAAAATGTGCATTTCATTCTTATTAAGTCATATTTTATTAATGACTTAAGACCCAAAGTGCCACTAACTTCAGACTAGCCTCCAAGCGTTCATATGATTTCATAAACCCTCAAGGTGAGTCTCCATAAGGGAGTGTCTTCCAAAAGCTTAACTTCCAATTTATCTTTAGGTTAACCTCCTATATCAATCGGACATTAACCTATACAAACTAGCCCTCGGGTAAACCCAAATATCCCATCTTGACCTAGGACATTAGTCTACCCAATACCACCCTCTAGGACTCCCCATTACTTCCCAAAGGAAGGTTCCTACCTCGAACCTAAAACAAAAGGGCTAAAGAAAACTAAGGAGAATTAAAGGTGAAAAACAGGGGACTGGTCGATCGGTCAAGGGACCGTGGTCGACCGCCTTTACAGGTTCAGTCTGCTAACAAAAGCAGTAAGCTAGTTTTGGCATGACCGGTCGACCGGTCATGGGACCGCGATCGATCGCGCCTATCAGATTCACGAAAAACCCTTCTTCTACAAAGCCAAAACCGAACCCTAAAACCCATAATCCTCTACTTTCTTCATTCCTCTCCACCAACAACATTACCCCAACAATTATACACCAAAAGAAACCCATATAATAACCTTAAACCACACAATCTACAAGATTTAAGGATTTAACATCAAAATCAACCAAAAACCCATTTATGGTATAAACCTCCAAAATTAACTATACATGCAATTTTATCACATTAAATCAATATCTAGCAAGTAAGAAACTTGCCTCGAGGTTCGTAGTCTCTGATCACCTCTGGTAGCGACGAAAATCCGGCCCAAATCTTCCATTTTCTCTCTTTCTCTCCATTTCTCCCAACTCTCTCTTCTCTCTCTCTCCTTTGGCTTCTCTCACAAAAATGAAGAAAAAGAAAGGGGGTGGGGGACTTATACGGATCTCAAAACATAAATCCCCACATAAAAAATGTTAATACACCACTAAAATGACTCGTAATCGCTAATTGAGTCATAATCCCTTAAAAATGCCCAAATCTCAGAAATTACAACTGGGCACTTAATTCGACTATCTCTACTATCCTAAAAACAACCGCACCCCCTATTTTGGCATTCGGGAAAGTGTGAACTATTTAAGTGTTCCAGTTTCATTTTAAGTCATAAATTTTACCCCAATTTAAAATAGAGGTCATAAACGTCGTTTTACATATAACGACGCAATATCACAATATAATGCTATTTACCTTTTCATAACGGTAAATAGACAAAACATAGTAAATATTATCCCTAAGTCTCACAGGAAAAATATTTACTCCAACATCCCCTATTTTATAAAATTAGCCCATCAGGCAAAATAGTATAAAATAGTCGCTCCAAAAACCTGGGTTGTTACATACTCCCCCCCTTAAAGGGGAATTTAGCCCTCAAAATTCAGGCGTAACCCATAACCATAAAAAGGGTATACTATACCAAAAACGTGCTATCATACTAGCAACCCCTCTGCAGTGCAGCGTCCCCAAAGGACACAGACTAAGGTCATCACTATTCGATCTCAGACCACATCATGCGATAACGTAGCGCCAAATCGTCCCTCATGACTATCGATCCCACCCTTCTACTAAGGGAGGAGATACCTACACCATCTGGGCACAGATTGCCCTACTTGACGAAACACGCTACACCCTTACTAGGGAATACTACACTAACTTGCAATCGCTGACCCCAATACTACAAACCCTATGCATTGGCATAGCCCTTAAAATCTACTTGCTCCAAGAGCCCAATCTTTAAAGAAATGTTCCCGGACCACTCACAGTCCAAGGAATATACTATTCACGGTTTCCATTCCAACGAGTAGACAAGGCACACAGCCAACTATACTAGGCTACACACGGCCTCATGACGAAAATGATCCGAACTATTGTATGGAAATTAGATCCATAAAACTACTGCTCCGATCTTTCCTTTAAATCAAACCCACCCATCCACTTATGGGTGGTAGGATATACCCCATATCCACACGGTTCCCATTTCTTCCTGGAAACTTTACCAGTACCAAGACACGAATATCTCTCTCAGTTCACTACTGTTCATAGGAACCGTATATAGATCTAAAACTCCACCACACAGGGATGGGCGTACTCTCCTGAACTTAGTCCGCCCCTTTCCATTGAGTAAGCAGCGATTGGTCCAATGATCCACAGTTATCTCAACTAGAATCATGACCGTTGCATATCGGCAATTCGATAAAAATGTCCACGGATATACCCGGCCTTGTTCCACACTACTCTCCATGCACAAGTAGTTGCAAGGGTCAATCACGGACATAATTGCTCTTATAATAACGCCCCTCCTCAGTTAAGCTCGCTCCACTTGGCATTCCCTGCCACGAATAAACTCTCTGACGGTTTCTACTCGGTGCCTATACTACTCCCGTTCGCATTGCCTTAGCGAAAGGGGACATCCTATCGATAGTCCTTCACGATCACAAACTTGTTGCTCGTGAAAAGACCCAAATTCCTTCCCAGGAGATATGCCTCTAAGTCTTTAAGGCAAATACTACCACTATGAACTTTAAATCACGCGTGGGATGACACTTCGTAAAAGCATGAGACATACGAACAATAAGTCCATGCTCCCGCATTAACACTTCTCGTTCCTGGACAAGACTCGTTCGTTAAATCCACTCTGGTCATAACAACACGAGTGCAGGAGGAAAAAGTCAGCTTATACATCAACTTCTCGAGATCCCATACTTCTCGATCTAGGGACCAAATACTATTTAGAGTTAACCCACAAACCTATTGTAGTCAACTCCCAACCACCCTCCTAAAATAACGTCACATGCCCTAAGGGCCTAGCCTCCAAAGAATCCTAAAGCCGATCTATCTACCTATCCTAGACTAGTCAGATAAATATAATACTAAATATATCCCTAGTGTCCAAGACCTTTCCCGACTTCTGACATTAGCTCGGTTTCATGCGTGGGACGTCTCGCCGAAGCGAAATCCAAACAAGGAACCCTCCCATTACACTACTACCTCGCATTGTCGGTCGTCGAAAAGTAACGGTCGAAGACATATGATCGGGATCGACGGAATCCTAACTCATAACTCTACTAATACATATATACTTCTACGTTCTACCATAATAGTCAATTGGGGCATTTACTTTCTGTAAGATGCCACAGACACTTTATTCCAAAATACAGATATACGTGGTTATAAATGGCCATCTCATTAAGGCACAACCATAAGTCTCCATCAGACTTTCATAATCTTAGTCTTCCCCACATCGATCAAAGGAAAACTATCATTGTGCTCACATATATCGCACATCAACATAGCCCTTAATCACTCATATACGTGATTCTTGGAAAAACTTTCCAACCCAGCACTTAATCAACAGAAAAATAAAAGAAAGAACAGAAAAAAAATGCACATCTCTCCATTCCCAACGTCGTTAAGGTTCATGCGTGGAGCGTCTCGTAAAGCGAAATCCAAACAAGGAACCCCTCCATACAATCCCCTTAACTAGCCGGTCGTGGAGATAAGGCAATAACATACACAAGCAAAGCAAACAAAGCAAGCAAGCAAGAAAAAACAAATAAAATAAGACAAATAAAACAAAATAAGAATAAAAGAAAGACAAACTACACCCCGTAAACCATCTCTATAAGGTCTCGACCTGTAACCAGGGGAGAAATTATAGAATAACTAGTCCTTCTGCTATAACTAGAGATAGGATAATCTCACGATTTATTCGCTTGCCATCACACCGACCTAACCAAAAATATCTCTACGCGTATAATACATATAATACAAGTAGCACGTACTACACATATCGCCACTCGCCCCATACGAGTGAAGAGGAAAATACAAAACCTCCCTATCATGGAAGCTATATAGATATACTTATATATAAAAAAAATATACCGATACTATCACAAGCTCGATATACACACCCGGACCTAGGGTTAACACCCTACTACTCCATCTTACCTAAGGAATGCACCACTCGCACCTTAGTCGGAATGTCCCACCAACATACTAGCCAATCTCCTTGGCCTCTACCACTAGTTCCAAGACACGTGGTTCTAGTCTTATCCGAACCAAACTACTTCCATCAATGTCTCAACTAGGAGACCCCTTCTTGCCGATCATCTTCAAGCGACAAGATCAGAACGCGTAGTTCCCTTGACTTCTTCAACAAAGAGAACACTCTACCAGCCTCCCCGGCCTAGCTCCACGAGTCTTCCCCGAGTGGATGTCCACCAATGGGGTCTCATGTATACTACTTCTCTAGAAGTGTTACCCGCACTTACTTACGAGCCTAGTATTTCCACTGAAAGTCTCTCTCTATGGGCAAAACATTCTGCCCCACCACAAAGAGGCGACTATCATATCCGCCACTTCAATCTTACTCCAAAGGGTGAAAGGTTTTCCTCAAATCCTCACACCTGGGCACTCCTATACCCATCTCTAGGCCAAAACTCTCGGGCCTTACGTTCTCACCAAACGAGGTTACTCTTCCTCAATCCAACCGAACTTCAACATGTGGTCCTAATAAAGAACCTCTCAACTCCGAATTAACATTGCTTGGAGTCCCAAGCATAGTACCACTCTCTACCGACATCGGTACTCGGGAAAACTATTTCCACTGTACTTAGTAGTCACAACAGCAATATAGAATAATGCTACAAGGGAAGAGACCTCGAAAATGGCCCCTTATTCCCGACCACAGCCTACCGCTTATAGTAATCCCATCCTATGACGCCTTCACAACGGCCTTCCTCAACGCCCTTCATCTAACGACTTACAAGTCTCACACGAACGCGCAGAAGATCTTCAGGGTTCTCGTACCATAGCAGGAGAACGAAATCTCACCAGAGAATTCAATGACCTTATTCCTAAGGCTCTACATCAAACAGAGAGGAACGCAGAGGACGTAGAACATCCGTACAGATTCCTAAGGACTCTAGAACCTAATGCTCTGATACCATCTGTGACAACTCGCCTACTAAAATAATAGGTGGCCAGCCCAATACTCCAATAATCACAGGAATCATAGATGGTCCATTCTTAGCATCACTGTCAATTAAAATAATAGTATGAGATAACCACCAATCATTTTAGAAAACGGACTATCAAATTTAAAAATTTGAAAAGTAAAAGAAAAACTCTTAGACAATCCCATTTGTAAAAACGGTGGGTATCAAAAATCGATGAATAAAGTATGACAATACAATAAATAATCACCGAATAAGCTGTTGGTGCACAGACCAATACAAATATGTATCAAGTATTACAATTCAATATTTACAATATAATGAATGAGTGCAATACCTTGGGCAAACACGCCCGAACGAATATACGGAACATAACTAGAGTACAGTAGAAAGGAGCGTCTACTACAAGTATCCTACAACATCCGCAATATGCTGTAGCCCCGAGACAACTGGAATGGAATATGTAAATACCGGTGTCCATGTGGAGGAGCACCTATAACGGCAAGAATATGCAGGAACAGAGAAATATAGATACGGGTCAGGACCCGATTGGATATAATTACCATGTGACTAAAATGCATGACAGTTAAGTGCGTAATTCTCTCACATATAATAGTAATATTTCTCACCTCTAGATCTAGGAGTAACCTAGCGCAGTAACGTGAGGTGATTTAGTTAACCCTAAGTACTAAGGGCTAACTTCTCCCCAGTCTCAACACTATGCCCTATTCGTGCGTGGGGTGTCTCGCAAAGAGAAATCCAAACAAGGAACCCCCCCGATACACTACTACTTAGGCAAGGTTGATCGTCGAGGTCCATTAGACCCTAAGCACGAAATAATCAATAAATATGTGTGTGTGCCTATGAGTGGGAAGTCACATCTACAGCTACACAAAGAAAATATAAAATAAAACCCATCCATCATCTAATGGCACAATTCCTAATTTCTTTCTTTAGGAAAATACATAAATGGTACAACATTTTATCAAATGTTTACCATGTCAAACTTATTTACCAATTTTATTTCCTTTCTTCCATTCAGGAAGAATACATAATTTAAAGCAGGTTTTATTATCATAAAAAGTGCTTTACCCATTTCTTTCATAAAATCCCACTTCCCTTCTTCCATCCAGGAAGTGTAATCAAAAGTCATTTTTATTATCATAAAAATACTTTTGTATACCATATGCTTCCACATCCCTTCTTCCATCCGGGAGTGTTACCGAAGCCAAACCATAACCCATTTCCCTTCTTCCATCCGGGAAATGTAATTAAAGCCAATCCATTATCAGGAATTGCTTTAATAAATCTAAGACCGTCCCTCCGGGTTTCCCCACTGGACGCGCCCCTAAATGGCTATCATCTTCCAGGGCCTATCATACATGACAACCTGGGAACCTACCAAATGTCGGGAAGTAGCCATATGCCTGCGGGATAGTCAAGACCACACCCGGAATCTCCTAACCAGCGCAGTAAAAATAAACACCCATATGGCCTAGGGACTATATCCAACCTGCTCAATAGCCAGGAAGGCTTCACCACAACGCGCGCAACTTCCCTTATGATAGCGATTTAGGGAGGTGTGTATCCATAAATTATCATTTATGAAAAACTTTACTTTTCCTTTTGAAAACATCATATTTTACATTTCCAAAAGCCATCCATTTAGCCATTAAGCACCAAGTTTTAAAATGTGCATTTCATTCTTATTAAGTCATATTTTATTAATGACCTAAGACCCAAAGTGCCACTAACTTCAGACTAGCCTCCAAGCGTTCATATGATTTCATAAACCCTCAAGGTGAGTCTCCATAAGGGAGTGTCTTCCAAAAGCTTAACTTCCAATTTATCTTTAGGTTAACCTCCTATATCAATCGGACATTAACCTATACAAACTAGCCCTCGGGTAAACCCAAATATCCCATCTTGACCTAGGACATTAGTCTACCCAATACCACCCTCTAGGACTCCCCATTACTTCCCAAAGGAAGGTTACTACCTCGAACCTAAAACAAAAGGGCTAAAGAAAACTAAGGAGAATTAAAGGTGAAAAACAGGGGACCGGTCGATCGGTCAAGGGACCGTGGTCGACCGCCTTTATAGGTTCGGTCTGCTAACAAAAGCAGTAAACTAGTTTTGGCATGACCGGTCGACCGGTCATGGGACCGCGGTCGACCGCGCCTATCAGATCCACGAAAAACCCTTCTTCTACAAAGCCAAAACCGAACCCTAAAACCCATAATCCTTCACTTTCTTCATTCCTCTCCACCAACAACATTACCCCAACAATTATACACCAAAAGAAACCCATATAATAACCTTAAACCACACAATCTACAAGATTTAAGGATTTAACATCAAAATCAACCAAAAACCCATTTATGGTATAAACCTCCAAAATTAACTATACATGCAATTTTATCACATTAAATCAATATCTAGCAAGTAAGAAACTTGCCTCGAGGTTCGTAGTCTCTGATCACCTCCGGTAGCGACGGAAATCCGGCCCAAATCTTCTATTTTCTCTCTTTCTCTCCATTTCTCCCAACTCTCTCTTCTCTCTCTCTCCTTTGGCTTCTCTCACAAAAATGAAGAAAAAGAAAGGGGGTGGGGGACTTATACGGATCTCAAAACATAAATCCCCACATAAAAAATGTTAATACACCACTAAAATGACTCGTAACCACTAATTGAGTCATAATCCCTTAAAAATGCCCAAATCTCAGAAATTACAACTGGGCACTTAATTCGACTATCTCGACTATCCTAAAAACAACCGCACCCCCTATTTTGGCATTCGGGAAAGTGTGAACTATTTAAGTGTTCCAGTTTCATTTTAATTCATAAATTTTACCCCAATTTAAAATAGAGGTCATAAACGTCGTTTTACATATAACGACGCAATATCACAATATAATGCTATTTACCTTCTCATAACGGTAAATAGACAAAACATAGTAAATATTATCCCTAAGTCTCACAGGAAAAATATTTACTCCAACATCCCCTATTTTATAAAATTAGCCCATCATGCAAAATAGTATAAAATAGTCGCTCCAAAAACCTGGGTTGTTACAGAAACATTATCTTAAGAAGGTATTATATATAAGATAGTCCACAAGTCTGTTAACAACACAGTTCTTTTGTATAAACTATTTTATTGGCCCTCTCCTCGAAATGAGTTACCTCATTTGGAATTTTAAAAACTTCCATCTTTGAAATTAAAGTTATTTCACTTTTTCTATTGACCTTTTGTGATCGTTTGCTGCATTATACTCTCGTTATACTGTATACTATTCCCATTAGATTACAAGACTATATTGCTTATGTTTGACGGTACCTGAATAAAATTAGATTGGAGAAATTATGAATGAATCTTTGATGAGATTTAAAAAAATATCCTTATGAATAAGTAGAAATATAAAAAAGGTTAAGTCGAATTGTTCTACTCTTTAGAATGTAACGGCATCACTTATTGAATTATATTCCACAAACAACATTTTTCCCAACTTCTACACAATCTTGACATTGAATCATTATTAATGAACCACCACTATGTACCTTATAACCACTATCAATTATTTTTCGAAGTTACAGTGATTCACGATATCACTGAAAAAATTTAATATTTCCAGAAAGAGTATGAGATTCATATCGAAACATAATTTATTGTCCTTAAACAACTATAATAGTTGTGATCAGATGGAAGTTTATCTAAAACCTTTATATGATTTTGACACCATAGGTGCATTGATTTCATAAACCATCTTTTGAAATAAACTTTACTTTGAAACGCAGATAATTTTGTAGTGAACAATATAAATTTTCACCCATGGTAGGTGATTTTGACTCAATATTATTTCACAAAATGATCATATGATAAACCCCGATACTTTATGAACTACTTTGTGTAATTCATAAAATGTTATGGTTGATGAAATTTTCAAACCCTTTGTTAATCTTGGAACAATATGTTCAATTAACTTAATTCTATTGAATCTATTTTTACATAGCATACAAGATAACCAAGAAATAAACTACTGTTATACCCACGACAATATTATTTGCATGTAGGATTCAAATTATTGAGTGCCTAGTTTTATTTATGCCTCTCTTCAAAGTTTTGGCTTGACCATGTTACTATATCTACAATAATCTTTATTGATTTATCTCTAAGGGTTTTGATTGGTTTGTTATTTGTGTTTCTATTAACCCTAAACCTCTAGAGCAGATAACCATTAACATTATTCTATGAATTCTGAAATCAATTATTGTCAACCTTAATCAACAAGACATTTATATTATCTCGCAATTTATCAGAAACCCTTAGCCTCGGAATATTCGTTCCTTCCCTCCTTTAATGATCTAAGAAACTATTGGGAAGATATAATAGAATTGAGAAAGACTTAAGGCTGCCAAGATACATTAAACCCTTTAGTATTAGCAATTCATTAGTTCCATGACCTTTTAGTTGAATTTGTCCACAAACTTGTTAATATATGTTCTCGTTGAGATGATATATTATAAACCCAATACATATCAACTTTAGGACTACACTGACAACCTTCATTTTAAAATTAAACTTCTTCTAGAACTTTAGACTCTTTGCACTTTATATCGTTAGCATGTACTGATTTTATATAGTTCATCGTACTTTCAAAAATCCCTCAGTGAATGTTCTTGGACCCAATAAGGAATATTTTGGGATAGATAGCTATTAGATTTAGAATTGTACTTATGTTATTTCCTAGTAAACTTCTTCAGAATATTACACCATATGACCCTTTAGAATTCTAAGAAGTATATTGTAACCATTTAAGTTAAGAGAAATTCATATTTTATGCAATCTTTTGCATAAATATAGGAACCCCTAAAAATCTTTTATTGTATGGTAAAAAAATCGCAAGGTGAGTTTAAATGATAAACATTTGAGGTGCATTTTCATGCAAGGAAATTCCAATTTAAGGTAGAAGCGTGAATAGAATTTTGAGGATTACTGATTCAAGTTAGATAAACTATGTCAGAATAGTAGACGCTATAGCAAATACTTTATGTCGAAACCTATCGGAAGATTTAACGATGTAATTTCTTAGATAAATGTTAATACCATATAATAATGTGATTTACACCACTACTGTAAACTTTAATTTAACCAACTAGTATTTCTCACCCAACCTTGAGAAATACGAACTTACAATAATCACTCCCAGATCTCCTTGTGTTACAATCTTAAAGAGAAAGTTAGACTTGATGATTATCAAGTGATATGGAAACAAATCTTCAATTTTGACATAGATTACATGTACCAAATGAATTTCTCCAAATTTCTTTTTATCCCGGAATGGAAATGAGATCACATCCCCATGGATTTTATTTGTAAAACTACCCCATACGTATGAAGGAGGTAATTCTATATATGGATAATATTAGACAAACTTACCAAATCTGTCATTTTCTTCAATTGGGAATTATTTTTTGCTCTAAAAACTCAGTATTAGGATTCATAGTAAGATTATTGACATGAGCAACCCTGTCGATGTACATATAAGCTCAAATTACATTGAATATTGGAATAAAGATGTATTTTTAGATTATACCAACTACTCCATTCCCCTATCTATCTATCAATTTATGTTGGTAGCACATGTTTAGCATATTTGTGCTAATTCTTTTCTTCTCGATATCAAGGGAAAAGAGGATAGTATCCTTTCATTTGTGACACACAAATAATGATTCGGCATATATAAAGTTAGATTGAACATCATTATGATCTGACGTTATCCTACCTAAAGCACATTAATCATTTCAAGGAAAAGTTTCAACCCTTATTACTACGATTTCATAAACGTTAGTACTTAGATTCAATATATTTCAACCGTGGTAACATTCTGTTGAACAATATCGTTGATAGCAACATCTTCACTATAGTTGTATAACTATACTCACATTATCTTAAGTGAATAACTTCTATCTATTTGGTCCACAAATTAGCCCAAAATTTTAGAGTATATCCAGAGTAGTTCTACATGCTTTGAAAAACTTGTTATCTTTATATATATATCATAGATTCCATGTGATGAATTCTATAACATTAGATACCATACCAATTATGATATTTATTAATATAATGTGAACCTAGGCAGCGATCAAATCAACAAGCCTAGTTAAAATACCCTAAAGTTTAAAATGTTACATTGTATTCCAAAATAGTTCTTAATGGAAAAATCAAATCTTGAAGACACAATGTTTTGGTGTTGAAGAAACATTACATTAAGATAATCGACATAGTTTCTCCCCATAATTGAAATTCTAAGGAAACTTCCATGTAGTAGTATTAACTACATCAAATAGTCAATGATTCTTTTCGATTAAATAAGCACATGATTTTAGAACCATTCCCCAGATTATCCGTTATTTATAAAGATGTTAATAGAAGAAATAAGTGTTTTACCACCAAGTTTGAAATTGAAACTTCTGATAGTAAACTTCTTACTCTTAATTTAGAATAAAGATACCTTTCTACGAGAATCCTACATACTATTGAAAATCGTGATTTACAATTACGTTATTAACAACTCAAGATGAGTACACTATCGACTTACTTGCCCAAACAAAAGTTATACTTACACTTACCTACGATACAAATGGTTGTTAAATGACCTTATTACGATATCAACATTTCAATCCTGCAGTATTTCGTTAGTGATACGATATCCTTATATGGTGGAAATTACTTATTTGTGAGATATCGTTATTTCCTGAATCAACCTACAGTGATTTCTACCAATACCACTACCTTAATAGTATGAGATTATTGATATATGACCGAACTTTATATAATTATACAATACAAAAAACATTGTTACGTGAACCTCTACGTCGATAGACGACACATGCAAAGCCAGTAGAAATGCCTATTAATTAAATGAAACCCTAGTTGTTTCTAATCCTAGTTGCGTGAAGTAATTTTTATACAATAATGTTGTATAATGTGCAAATTACGAAAGATGACATGAAGAAAATCAACAAAGTTATATAAGATATTTATAAACTCAAACAAATGTGTTATCATGTCGTAGATGATGTGAGTACCATGAGTACTTTAAACTCTAAGAATATTGGAAATTTTGAGGATGAATTTTTTTAAGGTGTGTAGAATGTAAGACGCCGAGTTTCATTTTTATTTTAATTGAATTATTTCTGTGTCAAAATGCATTTTATGGACTATATATAATTTTGTGACACTTACGACCCGTACGTATTATCTGTAACATAAAAATAGGATCGACAAGTTTATTCTCTTGCTCAAAATAGAATATTTTCTGTATAAAATGGATAATAGAAGGAGTTTAAAGAATATTATTTTTAAATATTATTCAAATTACAGTGTGTATAAATTAGCGTAATCCAAAAGTAATGTTAATGCAAAAAAATACAATAACTTTTACTATACGCCCAAATACTAATTTATAGTTGGATGAAATTTCAAGAATTATAATTTACCCAAAAAAAGTTATAATTGAATACTGACGACATTCAGTTGAATAATTATCCAATTGACTGTGTACTAACTATTCAACTTAGTAATACTATGAATAGTAGCTTGATCCTAGAAAAAAAATTACACCTCATTTTCTAATTTTAAACCAAATAAGTTCATTATATTATCTCTCTCTCTCTCCGAAGAAAACTAAGGAGCAAAACCTCTGCTCCTATTTTTTCACTCAAGCCACAAACCCCTCTCCAGCTCCTGTTCAACTACCCAACAACCCACAAAGAAAACTCGCAAACCCCTGCCTACAAAACCGATGATGAAGAAACCACCAACCCTTGCCAAAATCTCCAAAACCCACGGCTCTTCCTCTCCTCCTCCACTGTCGACCAAATCGCCGACCACTCCCTACGCCATTGATCAGAACCTCCAATCCTCTCTCTCTCCTCTACTCGACCGGAATGGTCCATTTATTCTCTTTTTATTTCGTTTTTCTCTCCATTGCTACCATTAAAGAAGCTTGTAGCTTCTAATAGCTATATAATAAGGGTTAAGTGTCTTTTTACTATTTCATAAGTTGTTAAGACATTTCATGGTGAGGATGAATGCCAACATGACTAGAAATCAAGAGTGGAGATTAACTGCAATTTTTTCCCCTCTTTTCTGTGGCAAAATTGGAAATACCCCTTAAACCTTTCGAAGACAACTCGTCGTCTGACAAAACCCACTGCCCCACACGTTAATTATGACAACCATTACCTCGATCCCTCCCCCCATATCCTTTACCCACACATTACATTAATGTTTTCTATGGCTCTTTTTCGTCCATATCTCTCACATTTTCTCCCTCTTATACTTAGACAATAGAACTAGCCGCGGTCCATTCAAAACACTTCTTTCTCAAATCTCAACTACAAAGGTCCCCAAGTTTGGAGCCTAAATAAAAGCTTTGTTCTTTTTTTGGGTAAACCTCTCTCTCTCTCTCTCTCTCTCTCTCTCTCTCTCTCTCTCTCTCTCTCTCTCTCTCTCTCTCCGTGTATTCATGTATTTTGTGGTGTGTATTTTGAATTTGGTTTCAGATCACGTTTTAGATCTGAAGTGTATTTTGTATTCACTTTTGTGTATGTATTCATGTTTGTGTATTCAGATCACGTTTGTGTATTCATGTTTCAGATCTGAAGTGTATTTTGGTATGGGAAAGGAGATGTGCAATTATGTTTGGGCATAATGTGAGAGAGAGAGGGAGGTTCCAACCTTAGTGGGGCATATGCCATGTTTGCTGACAAGGATGCCAATAGAGCTCTGCCATGTTTGTAATGTCTATCAGCTTTTGTTGATGTTTGCTGTAACATGATTCATTGAATGCTTAACATAAATACATGGTTGGAGGTTGTGTTGAGCTTTTGATGCTAATAAATGGTTGGAGGTTATAACATGATTCATTGAAATTTTAACTCTGTACTAATTTTCTTCTTAATATAACCTTCATAATCATTTAACGCTGTCATATTTTGTTTTTATCTTTTGTCACTTCTACTTTTTCTTTATGATTGTTTTAAATCTCGAGGGGTTGAATGAAGGCAGTAGAGTAAATCTTTAACATATAGTGGGGTTTTATATCTAGCTCTGTTTCTGTGTTCTTATCTCATATATTATTTTTTATTCTCATTTACTTTTGTGATAGTGTGTTGGATGAGTATAGTGATATCAGGATTTAAGGACTTTAGTACTGAATTTTTTTTATATGTCTGCATAGATCTTTATTTTTTTTTGATTTTAAGTGAATACGTCTCTATTTTTTTTTCATTTTGAAAATAGCATAGCTAAAGTTACTGAATGTATTAAGTATTCCTATTCTTTCATGGATTCAACGTATGTACAACTGAAGTTACTGAATGTATTCAGTATTCCTAAGTTTTTTTTTTATAGTTTTAACTTTTATAAGCAGGAAGTTTAAAATCTAAGGCTTTGACAATTTTCTTTTAAGGATCTGAAACTGAAATATATATGCTAAGGGCAAATATTGTACATATGGAAAAGACCCAAAAATAGATTAAGTCTTCTGACTCAGAAAAATGAAACCTGAAACACCTTGATTATGACGTATTATATCTATCACCAGAGTTCTGGGTTTGATTTTCCGGTCTTGATATTTTTCCCACCCATGCTGGGTTTAAGTGTGTTTGGATCTTGGGTTTGATTTCTTATTCAGAGTATCTTTTCATGTTTTTTTTTTATCTTCTCATCTCTTAAATATCTTTGTAGTGGTTGTTTACTTACACTTATTTTCATTGGATGGAAAGAAATACTTACAATTTACATTTTTTTACCTGTTAATAGGCTTTGTATCCCCTTGCCCTAGATCGAAAAGAAGGTAGGTTACCCTCACGATTTTTAGTTTACTAGACTTTTTGAAGTTAACATGTTATTTCATTTTTAGTGTTATCAAAGATGTTCTTACCTAGGTGTATCAAATTACGTGATTTGGCTGCTTCATCATTTAAATAGAAGTGACCTCTGAAGTGTCTATCAAATATGTTCTTCCCTAGGTGTATCAAGATTTCACAATTGTAGTGTGTAGAATGATAATTTACGAGTAGGCCTTTCATGTGATTTGATGATGGTGTCCATTTGTTTTAATCCATGAATGTTAAAACATTCTTGGTTTGCAAATATGATGTATCAACTGTATTTATGGTTCAAGAAATTTTCATTATTATTTTGTTTAATGAAGATTCACCACTATCACAAAAAATGGAAGTTTCACTACCTGAGTGGTATTTGTCCAAAAGATTATTGTTCTTCAAATCACCCATTCCTCATGATGAAGAACTACCTGCTTTAATATTCGTGATGTGTATTGGGACAAAAAAAAAGATATGGCCGAGTAGGTAAGCCACGATATATATTCAAAAGAGGTAATCTCGACACACCAAAATTTTCATGTTATATATTCAAAAAATGGTACAAATGGTCTAATATTTTATGACTAAGGCACAAAACCCGTAACACTGTGCATTTTTAGTAGGTAAGCCAACCTACGTGCTGCATTTAATAACCTTATAGGGTAAGAGTTAGCCGAGTAGCATTTCTAAAATGATTAGAAATTTTTTGATGGGACCACACATACATATTGATATGCACAAAAATATTTATTATATTATATTTGTTTTAAAGGGAGAAAAAACCTTGCGTGTATGCAATACTGTGAGATTGCTTCTCTAAAACGAGCTTCTAGATAAATAAAGATTTACTGGTGACTTGACCAAAAGATGGTAAAAGCTACTACTGACAACCCCTTCATGACTGTACTTTCTGCATTATCGATGTATATAATATACTGTTGTTTCATAAAAAATATAATAGAACTTTTATTTAATTTTTCCTTTAAATAGTTTTTTATGAATCGTTTTATAAAAAAAGTTAAAAAGGGGTTTAATATTTTTTAAAACACTTTATAAAAATTACAAAACCTATTAACAGGTAAAAAAAAAGGGGTTTAATATTTTTATGAAGAGTTCATTTGATGGTACATGTCAATTTACTTACTCAATCATCTAGGTATCCATTATAACATTTTTATATATTATTGTTTTAGAAATTCACTGAGATTCTTAGAAAAATTCACTGAAAGTTTTTCCGTTTTTCAATTACGTGCCTTTGAAATTTTTTCACTTTGGCGATTACGTACTATTTGGAAATTTTCGTCGTGCCTTCAGGCTCGGGCATACCCTAGTACACACACACACACACACACATATATATATATATATATACTCAAATACCCGGAATCAAGAACGATTCCAACTCAGTTCTCTGGATTCTTGTTTTTTTTTTGTCAAATTTTGTCACAACTTGATTTATTTTTGGGTGTTTCCAATTTGGTATTGTATTTTCAATTGGATATTGGTATAGTATTATTTTATTTTTCTATCCGTATGTACTTGATTACGTATAATTTGACATAAATACAGATCCACAAACACGTATGAGGAATCATATTTTTCCTACAAATGGATATTTTACTCGGTGTCATTGTTAAAAAATATATCTTTAACGAGTTATAATACCAAACGACTTGATGTTATGTCATCATTATAACCTGAGACTATATTATGAGTCATATTCATTAAAATTGTGATTATATAGGTGTTGGATTATTTATTTTGTCGCGTTTGTTAATTTTGGAAGTGGCACAACTACTGGATTATTGTCCAAATAAGGGGGGAGTTTTCAACCTTTTTCTATTTTTTTTGTGTCACGAACAATAAACAATCATATTTATATATTCGAGGAGTAAAAGTCAAAACCATAAATATCAACTTTGTCGTATCAAAAGTAATATCTGATCGGGATAATATTTTATTTGAAATAAAATTGTTGTTTATTTAAATTGAAATTATATTTGAACAAATCAAATCGTTTGATTACCTTTAACGATTATTTTCCAGAATCCTCTTATTATTCAAATACCAAGATACTTATCTATCAACAAAGGAAATTGTTTTTAGTATAATTACAGAAATGGTATAAGTACGATTTTACAAATAAGACAATTGATAGCCCAATTTATCGAACCACTTTAGATATTTTACGTGTCAAACTGTCTATATAAATTTGAACTAGTACCAATTATCAATTAATGTAACACGATTATATTTTTTCAAACCGTCATCTAGAGATCGCAATTTTGAATTATATACGAAATTCATATCGAATAAGTTTCATTCATATTTATCGAATGACTAAGATATCCTAAACCCAACCCATTCTTCCCAAAACACCGATATATCTACTCTCAATAAAACCCTCAAGTACAAATGAATACGGGAACTGGAACGCAACAAGGAAAGATCCTTGAATGACAACATAAATCTCGTAAAACACAAGTAGGTTTATCCAACCTTTTCATTAGTATTACTTGCGTATTTGACATACTGCTATTGATATCACTGTATGATACCCCTATTTACTCTCAGTGTGTGCATTTTATTATACTGACATACTACATATTTTGTTAACCATCATCAGTATTTGAATTTATCACTAGTATTTGAATTTATCACTAGTATTTGAATTTATCACCAGTATTTAAGCGTAACTAAATGATTAATTTTAATCCTTCTCATCTAATAACTCGTATCATGTTTCAGATTGATCCAGTTACCCTAGCACTTTGTGTTATTTTTACTATAAGCATCAATATTAACTAGGAAGTAGACTAACGTGTTATCCCACGAAACTTTCTACTTAGCCTATTGGTTTCATATGATTGAGAGCCAATATTATTGCTACATATGTATGAGTGCCACTTCCCTAGTGTGCCTAATCGGTTACTTTTTCTCAAAGGGATTGGGTTGATGATTATTTGGTTTCTCTGATGGCTTAACTATTTCTATACCCCTTAGTGAATTGGTAAGTATGGAATTATTAGGTCAAAGATCCTTGACTTTCTTATACGATCCTTAAACGTTGTTGATTAGGCACATATTCTTCACATTTATCCCCTTAATTTTGGTGATTTTAATATCTCGAACAAGGTAATTGAATCATTTTTAGTCCATATCACTCTATTATCTGTTTTTAACAATATTCCCTAATTTTTGTGTAATTGGGATGAAGTTTTCAGGAATGGAATGCAAGAAAGGAAAAGAAGAAAATCAGAAGAAAAGTCAAAGGGCAAAAGAGTAAAGTTCCGCTCAAAAATCGAAGGCGACACCAAAAGTGAAGTTGAAGAGCATGAGTTCACAAGAGCATAGGAAGAAACAGCACCCAAATCGGAGTTCTAAATCAAAAGATATGGCTAGTCAAAGTTGCAAAGAAAAAGTCAAAGTAGAAGAAAATCGGACCGATCCGGTAGAAATAAAAGAACCGATTCGGTGGATATCGGACTGATTCAAAGGTAATCCGGACCGGTCCGGTCATGTGAAATCCTGACATTAATTATGCAGATTTTTGGCGTGCTAGAGGGTGAGACTTGTGTCACAAGCAAATTGAGCTGTAAATTTCGAGACTTTGAGCTATAAAAGCCCATGCCCTACATCATTTGAAGGAGGCTAGGTTAGAGAGATACTAGGTTAGAGGGAGGCTAGGTTAGGAGTAGCTAGGGAAATCTAGGGTTAGTTTTTGAGAGAGTAATTCAGAAGTTTTCAATTTCTTTCATGAACTCTAGGTTGTAAGGATTTCGGGCTTCCAATTACTTTCTTGTTGCTGAATTCAAGTAAACTCATTTCATTCTATTGTTTGATTCTTTGCAAATTATTTCCAATGTCTTGTAGATCCATAATTTTGTGTATGAATTTGTTCTTTAATCAAATCATGAGTAGCTAAATTCCCAAGGGTTGGGGTACATGAACTCAATCCAAGGCAAATTATTTATGTAGAAAATAGAGGTTAAATTAAAATATTGATTGAATCGTGAAAGAAACTCATACAAACATTGTCAATCTTTTAATCTCTCTTTCCCTAGGTACTTGAGATGTTTAAGAACGCTTTGCGAGTATGATGTATCATTCACCGCTTTATATCTATCTTTGATTTCATATGATGCAGGCTAGATCCCTCATATATGTAATGCTTAGAATTTATAAAGACCGGATCTAGTCAATAATTTTAATTTACAATTCTAGTATTCTATACGGGAATTTGTTAAGGTTTGAGGGATTGTACTCCACCCTATTTTCTCATTCATCTTAATTAATTTAATCTTCTTTATTTACCTATTTTTTTCCCTTTTCAACCATCATCATCTTTTTCACTTTTTCTTTAGAAGTAATAAATTAGTTAAATTCTATCAAACATTCCCTGTGGATTCGATACCCAGACTCGCCACTATACTCCTTAAGAGTGTAGTTACAAGTTTAGGTTTTTTTTTTGTATTGAGATTGGAAGCCGATAACAACGACTAGCGTATTACACGGACGCTCGGTTTTCCACTCGATCAAAATGGCGCCGTTGCCGGGGAGTGTTTGTTATAGATTATAATTGACTTACTACTTCGTAACATAAAATAAAAAAAAATTGAAAAATATATGGGTGTCACGTTCTTGAATTGCCCAATTTGAAATGTCTTATTTTAACTCTTTTGGTGGCTTTAATTGTTATGCTAATAGTGAGGAGGAGGAGACACTCAAGACTTATGACCATTGGATCAATATCACTAAAGATGATTATAAAAAATACAAGCCTAGTGCTAAGAAACTCCAAATTTATCAAAATCAATTGCTTGAAGAAGAAAGACTTGAAAAAGAATATCGAGAAAAAAATCGTTATTGGGAGCAAGAGTTAGATGCATTATTTGAACCCAATGAGGATTTTTTTTCCGATAGTTTTGAAGATGAAGTAAGTTTTCAACCAAATGAGGAATTCGAGGTGATAGAACCAAGGAAGCCTACTTTTGAAGAACTCTTACTTGATATAAAAAAGCAATCTGATGACCTTGCTGCTACCGAGTTGAAAATTATAGCAACTTTCAAGGAGTTGAATGATTATTTGGACACATTAGAGAAGGTCGATACTTGCGCTTCACCTAATACTTTTGAGAATTAAATCATTGAGAGTGATCCAAGTTCTTTTGAATATCAACCTCTTATAAATATTGCAAAACCTATTGAGGTTGAAGATCATTTGTCTCCTTGTGTCCCCACTATTATCGAACCATTAAATTCATCACAAGAACTGGATGAATGTCTTGAGGATGTTGATCCGCTTCTTGTATGGGAATGTTATTTTGAGATGCTTAATCTTATGGGCCATACACTTAGACGTGTCACTCCACCAGACCCAATTGAAATATTTGAGGGAGAAGATTTTGAGGACAAGGACTCAATGCTTGAATTGTTTTCCAAGATGGACTCTTTTAGTTTGTGTTCTCCGCTTCCCATAATTCTTGAAAAATCTTTGGAACGTGATTCTATTTTTCTTGGATCCCAATTGTACTTGTCCCCATGTGCACTCAAATCCCTCATTATCCCCTTAAATTTTTTAATTGGTGATGGTTCATTTTTTAACATTTGCACATGCCTTCCGTTTTTCAAACGGAATTCTTATTTTTCGGGAGGCATGCTTTATAGTGAGGGTACACCATTAATCCCTCAAAGTCAAATTGTATTTTGGGTGGACCCTCAAATTTTTCGACTTCTACTGTATGAGTTATTAAAAGTTCAAATCGTAGGTTGTACATAATTATCTTTTTATTTTTCCTTTTTTTATAGTTTAGAGTAATTAGTTAAATTTTTTGTTATTCCTTTTGCTATGCTTGGTTCTAACATGTTTTGTAGATTCAGTGGACTCGCACTCATTGGGGATCGCTCCATTTGGGTAATATCTTTCTTTTCCTCTCTTTATGTTGTGTTCTTGATTCGCATTGAGGACAATGCAACATTTAAGTTAGGGGGTGTGTGATATTCTTCCCATTTATTGTTTAGATTCATTGATTTGATCACATGTTCTTTCCAAGTGTGTGTTTTTTTTAGAAAATTTCAAAAAAAAAATAAAAAATTGGAAAATGTTGAAAAGCCAAAAATATTTTTGTTCAAAATAAATAAAAATTGGAATTTAAAATTTTCAAAAATGTCACCTTTATTATATTTAAAGTCTCAAATTGTTAAATCATAATGCACTAAGCCAAAATTGACCAAAGATGGAAATTGAAAGAAAATTGACGACTTCACGAATAAGTGTGGAGATTGATCAAACCCTGTGAGATTTCGAGCCTTTCAATTTTTTTGAGTTTTTAAATCAATCCGTGTTTATGATTAACTCAAAGTTCTTTTCAGCGTTTGAATAAGTAGTTGATGATCTCAATCCTTTATTTTGATCGGTTATGGGAAATGTGTGATATGTTGTCTCGAAATTCGTGCTAAATATATCTCTAAACTTAATTAATCTCGAGATGCATATGGTAATGTGATTAGCAATTTGGACAGTGAAGTACGCCTTCGTTTGTTACCCAAAAATATTAGCCATAAAAAGTTGTGAAAAACAAAATTATCCCTTTGCAACACAAGTTGAGCCTAATAAAATATTTTCCTTTCGTTTGATAACCCGAAAAACCCAAATAGCCCGGAATTGTGAAAATTGAGAAAATTCATCAAGTAAGTCCAAATTGTGCAATAAAAAGGGGCAAGAGAAAAAAAATAATAAAAAATTGAAAAAAAAAAGAAAGAGAAAAATGAGCAAATGCCCGAAAAAGCACAAATGGATGTCATAAGGACATTTTCCAATTCCGAACATTCCGTCTATTCCCATTTTTACCCTTTACACCTTTTAACCCAAAAAGTCCTAACCGAGTCCAAATTGCGAAATTAGTTACCGCGTGGAAAGCTAAGACATGAAAAGATAAAATGAGAGATTAAATGGTATGAACTAGAGGTGATGTTCCCATTTCCAAATAACTGTATTCCGATGATGAGATATTTTCACCATATATTTCCTTCTTTTCAATTTTGTATGCATGAATTTGCGTCCATTATATTTACTCTTTATATCATGCATACCGAGAGAAAATAGCCACAATCCGAGTGATTCGTTTGTGAGTGCATCCATAAGAATTTGAATCAAAACGAATTTTCGAAAAGTAACGTAATGCTCAATCGGTGGAAATTTGAGGTTTAATTTTTGGCTTTGCACACACACACTATGGTTTGAGACAGTTGAATATGAGTTGATGGTGATTATTTTTTCGAAAAGTTTAAATTGTACAATTTTTAAGTATTTATTTGAGTTAATAAAGAATTTTGTGGGTAAATTCACTGCAAACCCTCACGAGACAAAACTCGTCCTACTAGGGTAACCTAGGGGTTTAAAGGCTTGTTGCATACGCTAAATGCAATCGCATGCCTACGAAAGTGGAATTTTATTTTAATAAAGGAATTTTCAAGAGTAGAATTTTGGTTAGATTCAGTTACATTGCCCGGGACGTGCAAAGTCCTAAGTTAGGGGGTGTGATTAGGCACATATTCTTCACATTTATCCCCTTAATTTTGGTGATTTTAATATCTCGAACAAGGTAATTGAATCATTTTTAGTCCATATCACTCTATTATCTATTTTTAACAATATTCCCTAGTTTTTGTGTAATTGTGATGAAGTTTTCAGGAATGGAATGCAAGAAAGGAAAAGAAGAAAATCAGAAGAAAAGTCAAAGGGCAAAAGAGTAAAGTTCCGCTCAAAAATCGAAGGCGACAACAAAAGTGAAGTTGAAGAGCATGAGTTCACAAAAGCATAGGAAGAAACGGCACCCAAATCGGAGTTCTAGATCAAACGATATGGCTAGTCAAAGTTGCAAAGAAAAAGTCAAAGTAGAAGAAAATCGGACCGATCCGGTAGAAATAAAAGAACCGATCCGGTGGATATCGGACCGATCCGATGGTAATCCGGACCGGTCCGGTCATGCGAAATCCTGACATTAATTATGCTGATTTTTGGCGTGCTAGAGAGTGAAACTTGTGTCACAAGCAAATTGAGCTGTCAATTTCGAGACTTTGAGCTATAAAAGCCCATGCCCTACATCATTTGAAGGAGGCTAGGTTAGAGAGAGGCTAGGTTAGAGGGAGGCTAGGTTAGGATTAGCTAGGGAATTCTAGGGTTAGTTTTTGAGAGAGTAATTCAGAAGTTTTCAATTTCTTTCATGAACTCTAGGTTGTAAGAATTTCGGGCTTCCAATTACTTTCTTGTTGCTGAATTCAAGTAAACTCATTTCATTCTATTGTTTGATTCTTTGCAAATTATTTCCAATATCTTGTAGATCCATAATTTTGTGTATGAATTTGTTCTTTAATCAAATCATGAGTAGCTAAATTCCCAAGGGTTGGGGTACATGAACTCAATCCAAGGCAAATTATTTATGTAGAAAATAGAGGTTAAATTAAAATATTGATTGAATCGTGAAAGAAACTCATACAAACATTGTCAATCTTTTAATCTCTCTTACCCTAGGTACTTGAGATGTTTAAGAACGCTTTGCGATTATGATTTATCATTCACCGCTTTATATCTATCTTTGATTTCATATGATGCAGGCTAGATCCCTCATATATGTAATGCTTAGAATTTATAAAGACCGGATCTAGTCAATAGTTTTAATTTACAATTCTAGTATTCTATACGGGAATTTGTTAAGGTTTGAGGGATTGTACTCCACCCTATTTTCTTATTCATCTTAATTAATTTAATTTCTTTATTTACCTATTTTTTTCCCTTTATAACCATCATCATCTTTTTCACTTTTTCTTTAGAAGTAATAAATCAGTTAAATTCTATCAAACATTCCATGTGGATTCGATACCCAGACTCGCCACTATACTCCTTAAGAGTGTAGTTACAAGTTTAGGTTTTTTTTGTATTGATATTGGAAGCCGATAACAACGACTAGCGTATTACATGGACGCTCGGTTTTCCACTCGATCAGTTGTTACCAGGAATCATTGTTCCATTACATTTACTACAACACTATTTTTCTTCATGTAAACCTTAACGGGCTGGTAAGTATGGGATTATCAGTTCAACTTTCTTTACATGACCCTCAATGAGCTAGCAAGTATGGGATTATGAGTTAATACTCCTTGATTTTATTCAAGGGTTATTATGACAAAATAATTGCTTCCGCCTTATTTATTTGATAAACACTGAATTCTATGCACATTCCAAACTCTCTTTATATTTATACTTATTATAGAATTGGTAGAGCCTATTCAGCAATTTTGTTGATTCGTTTCCTTCTAGTTATTTTTCCTAGGTACCAATAGAAAATGACAAATATTTAGGAATTATACGACAGCAGTTTGAGATATGGAGAGAAATCATAGAAGAATAGACTTTTGAACGTGAAGGAAACATTCACCCCCGAGAAATCAGGGTGTGATAGGGACGCTTAAATCATATACATTTTCAAGAAGGCTAAAGAACAAAATTTACTTATTTTCCCGAGACGATCACAACCAAGTACTCAGAATAATAATTTATATGGAAAACATATCACTATTTTTACCGTTAAGTATTATTTTATTTAAATGTTGCCTAAACATTAAATACACGTGTTTTCTTAATAAGGTTAGCAATTTAATTAGGGGAAACGTTAACCTGATTATATATTTTTATTAGCTTTTGAAATTTAATTTCATACTCAAAATACTTCATGTTTAAGTGATTGTACTTTATTATTTGTGGTATGTTGGGACGAATCACATGTTAAATAAAATATATAATTCGATGATATGTGTTGATTTATAAAATCACGTAGACGACAAATATGATGTAGAATGCATTAATTTATTGCTGAAAATTATTAGTACGCATTTTGGAACTGTTTTTGAATTTAATTTGATTAATTATCCCTCGTATTGAAATATTAAATTTGGATAACTTGTTGGGATATTTTGTAGAACTCACTTATCACATGATGTAATTGGAATATCGCGTATGAAATTGGATTTGTATAATTGAAAAATAAATAACCTTAATGTTGGACCAATAATATAATTAATCTAAAAATTGCATATGCTAGTAAATTTGGAACATTGGGATATATGTAATAGTTATTCTTTCATCCTTGAATTAGTATGTTACTTTCTAATCATGAGATTATAAACTAGACATACTAGGCATATGACTAGGTAGTACGTAGTTATGTCATTTTATCCTAGGGATATGACTATGTGATGAGTATATTTTAGGTATTATTCCTAGATTAAGTGATAGGTGATACTTATGGCTTAATGATCAATATGCACGGGATTGGGGATGAATTATAAGGGGATGCTCAAATTTAGTTGAAGGGTAGTGTTAAATAATGAAAAGATGATAAAAAAAGATAATTAATACCTAAGATAATAAACTGATATTAAAAATGGATTGATGTGCACTGTATGTGCGGGTGGGGGTAGGTCAGACATTTCGATGATTGTGGGACCCTAGTTGTCTTGGCTACTGTGACAGTCTGTATTGTGCACCATTGTATGTGTGGGTGTGGGTAGGCTGACCATTATGATGATTATGGAACCCATACTGTCTTGATTACTTTGATGATTTATGTTGTCATCAAGAGTATGTGCAATGTCTAGTGTAGTCCAACCATTACAATGATTGTAGAACCTAAGATAACTAGCTATAGTGACATATCGTGTGTGGAGAAAATCATGCTATGTGCGCACTAACTAAAATTAGGTCGACGTGCTATAGTGATGAATGTGGATTTGATGTGTTGAGACGTTGAGCACGCTATGAGTATGTGTAGGCCTAATAGAAAGGTTGACCGACCATAATGGTGTCACATCGATAATGTAATTAATACTGAGAAAGATAATTGAATTGAATACGTTGATGGAATGAGATTTGATTAAATGTTGAAATGAATATATTTAGACATAGGTAGTGAGATGCATCAATTTATATGGGAAGTTGTTATAGTTTTACATTACTTGCATCATTAATATATTGATTCATTAATTTAAAATCCTCTGTTGTGATATTTATCTCCTATAATTCTTACGACTGGATCCAAGAATATTATTTGGGATGAGTAACTGGTGTTCTTGTTATATAGGCCCTGACTCATCGTTGTTGACTAATATTTCGGGTTAGGTTGCTGGGTAGCCGTATAGTTTTGCAGTTTAGCCGGACTTGCAGCTGGATATTTATTTATTACATTAATTTAGTTTCATTTCCATTCTTTTTATTATGGGAAAATTATTATGGATTTTAGTGGGTCACTTTACTCCACTGTTGTTTATGGTTTTCAGTTGGAGAGATTTTTCTATATAGTTAAATTTATTTCATTCGAGCTTTATTATAATTAGAGTTGAAATTTATTATTGGAGTTTAGCATGGTGATGGATTTTAATGTGGTGAATATTTATATTTGTTGGATTATCTTGATTTGTATCTTATGAAAAAAGTTTTAAATGTCTCATACTTCTGTCACATGCTAAGAAGGATATTCAATTTTAATTCCGTACATAATTTATCAGTGTGGCCTGATCACCCTCAATAGAAAAATATACGAGGTGTTACATGAAATTTATTCCAATTAAAACCTTTTACTTTAAGACTGAAAAAGTGAGTGAAATTTAAATTCATTTTTAAATATTAGAATCATAATTGAAAAAAAAAAAAAAATTCTAATGAAATATGTTAGAATTATCTTTTGAATAATTTTAATTTGGATTCCCTTTACTGCCAATTAGAACTAATCTCGTCGAGTATCCTTGTTCCCTTCTTAGGTCTCAATGGGAGCTTACATCAGCTCGACCTCAGCTAGACAAATTTTCATCTTTCAATTATGTTCTTCCCACAGTCTAGGAAGCTTTTGTCCTACAAAATTGAATATCTGACGTCTTTTAGTCCCATAGGTAATGATAGTGAATTCGATGGGGAGGATGTCATTAGTTGTGTTTACGTATGTACCATCAATTCGTTCGTTGAAATTAAATCGCTTGTGTAGAACTTCCTCGATTGGGGGGGGGGGGGGGTGACTGACATTTAATTTCGAGGAACTATAATTTGAGATTTTTAAAATGCCATGATTAATTCCTCCAATGGGGAGGAATGCCAAATACTAACACGAGGAATTAATTACATCACATTTTTAAAATACCGATGGATACCGTTGGGTTTATGCTAAAATCTCTTTCACTTGATATTAAAAGTTGGGGGTGGTTTGAAAAAACTATTCATTCAATTCCAAATGCTTGAATTAAATATTTGGTAATTTCTAATTTACTCAATTAAATTAACTGATCTCACTATTTTAATTTTTCAAAAATAAAATGATTATTAAATTAAAATAAAACCCATAGACCATAATTTAATTTATACCTTAATTTAGTTACCCAATTAAATTCAATTTAGAAAAGAATAAATAAAAAAAGTATTTCCAAAAAAATCGTGAATGTTGGTCTCAAAATTACAACCGTGTTGTCCGTAAAATTGGGTGTCCCTAATAAATTAATAAACACACAAATTTATGCAATAATTAATTGAGAGATATAAGAAAATATAATCACATGCAATTTGATATAAAAAGAGGACACAACGTCCCTTTCCATCATGCCCTAAACTTTTTCCTTAAGTAGAGAGCCAAAGGGTCAAAACTTGTTGAAGAAGAGTCTATCTCTCTTTAGATACTCGAAGTAATAGAGTCCCATAACAAACTAACAAGAATCTCAACATCCCCTTATCCTCGCTGCCACGCGAGGAACAACCATGACCGCCTGGAACCCTGTGGTCACGAGATCTTCCTCCGTAGTGGTGGCCTGTGGTCCGTGGCCTCCTCCCTCTTAGTTCTAGGGTTTTTGCTCCATTATCCAAACTATGTCATTTTGACCCTCCAATAGCCTTAAAATTGTCATTAATGGACCTCCAATATTGATACAAAATTTACCGAAATCCATGGATCTTCCACCAATGTCAAAACCCAATATAGTAAAAAAATATTCTAACATATAAATGACAAAATATCCTCATAATCTCATCCAAATACCTCTATTATAACCCTAATTATTGCAACCAAATCGAATCTTGGAGAAAATTAACTATGGATAGACCGTCGTAGGATCCATTCATATAACATAAATTCAAGTGACCATGATGTAGGGGATATAAACATTAATACCCTTTAAAATCATGTTATTACAAACAATGCATATCCATACACAACTTGTAATATGAAAACCTAAGGTTTCATCGGTGGACAACATGGATCTTTCCAACATGGATCTTTCCAACATCATGATCAATTTAAAATGTGGGCTCCGATACCACTCGTTCGAGATTGACATTATAAAAAAAACTATGATGCCCCTAAATCATTAATTGATCACGTTCCAGGAAAAAAAATAGTTATGAAGCATAGATATAGGGATCAAAGCACAATACCTTTGCAGACCTTGTAGGTGATCTAATATGGAGGCGATGAATTGATGCAGAGGTTAAACATTCTGTCTTTCTAAGGTCTTCAAAAACCTTGCTATAATCCACCAAAATCCATGGATCTTCTAGTGTAAAGAATATGTATATGGGTACTCTTGGAGTTGAATAACTTGCGTTTTGAGTGAGATATGACCTTCTCTGTCTCTCCACACGCATTTAAAAAAGTGTGAATAGTAATTTTTTCTCTCACTATCAAACCCTCAATGATGATTATTAATCTTAAAACCCTATCCCACACCAATATATGAGAGTGTGCCTCTCGAAGATAACTACCCAAATAAAAATTAATTTACCTAATTAAAAAAAAAGTAACAATTTATTATTGCAAAGGGTTAACAATCCGAAAGTATTATGATAAAATATTAAATTTTAAAATCCTAATTTTATTTTATTTAATTAAGATAGAGATTTTAAACGATTCGAAAAAGTAAAATAGGCACAAGCCCGGGTGTACGAGGTAAGACACACTAACGGAAAAAATATCGAGTCAATAAGAAGAACAAATGCATTATCGTAATGTATTAAAAATAGAAGACAAAGACTTAAAACCACACGACAATATGACCGACTAGAAACTCTTTCACATCATATCCTCCGAGGAGAGAATCGACAACTAAAGAACGCTTCACAACCACCACCGATTTTGCTCCCCGACCAATGTCGTCAAATATTCCTCCAAAAATTTCTTATTTGAAGTTGAATCAAATAATGGAAGCTTCAATAAATCACAAAATACACATAGGATTTTGATGAAATCCTAATAGGTTGGTTTGGTGTATTACAAGGTTATGGTGCACTTAGTATAGAATGATTTTTTCAAACCAAAGAAGAAAAAATATTTACTCACAAATAAAAATTTTTAGAAAACTATTTTTTATTACAAAGATGAGTAAATAAATCTCTAAGATTTTCTCAAAGAGAAAAAACCAAGAAGAAATGGATTGAATAACTCAAATAAGAGGAGTGAAGAATATTCTCTCAAATATTTAAAATCTTTTAATCAGCTAAAATATTTTTCAAAGCTCTAACTCTTGGTTTGGAAGAGCGTTTAACATATAATTATATAGACTTAGGTTTGACTGTGTTTAAGAGGCTAATAGGTTAGGTGTAAAGATATTAAGGAGTTAAGTAGTCACTCTAAGGTTGAGTGATCCAAAAATATGTTCTTAGAACACAAACCAATGAGCTCTTAAGGAAAAATCTCAGTAAAAAATGGTTTTGACATTGTCAGACTCGATCGCTGATGGCGTCACTGCTGTGAAGAAACTCTTCACTCTAGTGAAGCTAAGGTGATGAGCTCTCACAAGTTTTTGGAAAAACTCATGGGACATAAACAACCAATAATGACCTTTCACTATAGCGAAGGAAATCATCGTTGGGGCGAAGCAGCCCACAAGAATGTGTAGGGAATTTGTCCAGTTTTTCCTAAAGGGATTTTGGAAATAAATTTTGCCAAAACCTTAAGTATGGCTATCACAACCAAGAACACCCATACTTAAAAATAAATGAAAAGATGCAATTTAAAAGAAAATATATTTGTCTATATGAAGAGTATATTTTCATTGTGTATTTGACAATTTATCCAAAAAAGTTTATTTAAATAGATTTTTAAGTTATGAAAATAATTAACCAAAGGTGTGAATATAATTTTTCTAAGTCGTATAACTTTCTTAAGTGGTGTACTTGAGGTTAGGCATGAATGGATTAAAGTGAATGTTGATGAAGTTTTCTGGGGACCTCTTGGACAAAGACTCAAACATGTTTTGACAAGGAATTTTGACAATCTATTCTATGGAGCACATTGAGTATTATATACTCTTACAATCTCCCCTTGTTGAATTTAGAGACAAAATATAAAAGAAAAATTACAAGAAAATGAAAGAAATCTACCGTTTTACAACTAGCCTAGCCAAGGTAAAATACAAAAATAAAATATTCCATTTTGTTGAAATTAACTAATCACTTCAAGAAACTCAACTATCTTTATGGATCAAAATATCTTCTTGTAAAAATACTTTTTGTCACACTTAAGCAAATTCATCAAGATACCAATGTGAAAGACTGGGATAAGAAAAACTGATCAATATGAACATGTGAAAATAACAATAAGAATATGAACATTATATCAATTTAAAATAACTCCCCTTTATGTCTATAATTCTTCTCAATAAACATGATATAACAATAGATATATTTAAGAAACCTATCATGATTTGAAAACAATACTCCCCTATCTACCCACTCATCCCCCTTTTGTCACAAAAAGAGAAAAAGGAAAGAACTAATCACATGATGGGATAAAGTAAAAAAAGAATTTTGAAGAGAGTAAAACATGCTAATCAAACCAAAAAATAGAGAATTAATGATATAGTGAGTGAAAAATTGAAATGAGGTATAACCAAGATTTAATCATAAGAAAATTTGGGTTAAGATAACGATTTGAGCTGCACATAGAGAGATAAAATATATCATGCAAAGATATACAAGGTATGCTAAAACAGAATAAGAATTTCATAAAAGGTTAAGAATTAAATATAATCAAAATAAATCAAATCCAACAAATTTCAAAGTCTAAAAACAAACAAACACAACCCAAACACAAAATAAAGTACATCATTTTTTCTTCCATATCTCCATAGCATAAACACCCATAACGTTATTGTGAACATATTGCAACGCATACCAACATTATTTACATGAGTATCAAAGGTTTGTTGGAAGTCATTACGTAAAGAAAAACTTATCGAACTGAAAGAAAAGAATTCATCCCTAGAGTCCTCAAAGATGGGTATCAAACTAGAACACAATTGAGTAAATGGATGAGAAACGATAAAATTCAACTCATTTTCAGTTATTTAGCATATACTAGGAGGATATGATGTAGTAGTAGGATGGGGGGCCGATTGAGGGACAACGTAAGGTGGTGTTCGTGATCCACTGTAGTCTCCAAGATGATCAATAAACAGATAATAGGATTGAATGATCAATAAAAACTCAGGTTTTTCCTAAACTTCATCTAGAAGAATAGGAACCCCAAACTCTAAAAGAAAGCGCATGATCAAATGACCAAAGGAAAAAATGTGAGTGTTCTTATCATCCTTAGTGTGAGCAAAGATCGAGTCCAAGATTAAAGCACACAAACACATAGCATCACCCGATCCAATGACATACATTAATTCTACATGTTTGAAAGATATGTTGTGTGGGTGGTACGTGGGAAATACACATGAGGACACAACTATATTCAAATAATTAAAATCCGTAGGAAGAAAAAATTGAGGAAAATTATACTCAGTACAAGACTGACAACAGTTCTCACTTACAAAAATGATCATATCCCGTTGGGAAGGTTGTCGACGTGTAAGGATATTTAGGGTGTCATTTTAATCCACTCGATAGAAATCTTCGCAGGTACTCCCTCACTTCGGTGAATAATACTCTATAGACTAAGTGATCCTTACCATACACAAGTGCTGAATAAAATTCTCTCACCATGTTGGGGTAACAAGGTCTAGTTTAAGAATAAACTCCAATCCACTTTCTTTTCTTTAAGAATTTTCACATATGAGTGTCAAAAAGTGACTACAAATCAATTGATCTCTCCCAATGCATATAATATGTTAATAAGAGCTCATAAAATTGAGGATGAATGGAGGAAGTCGAGTCCTGTGAGTGAGATTTTAGAGCTAAAGAAAATAGCCTGAAGATCACACACACCAAGAAAATAAAGCACATAAATCCTATGAGAAATGGTATAATTATAAAATAAAGCAAGGATCATATACAAAATAAATATGAGAAAGGGTATCATGAATGACAAGAAGTCATAAACTTATGACTCTTACACATACATAGAAGAGTAGACAAACCCCTAAAAATGAGTAAAGAAAATCTATACATACTAAAATCTACTTTGGAGAATCAATCTTATCTCAAGACAGATAAAACTCATCAATCACATATAAGAAATCATCAAAACACATAAAAAACACCAAGTCCTAACTCTAGAAATGGAACAAATCTGAAAATCTAGGAGAGATAAACTTACCAAGATGATGATTAACCACTAGAATAATGTTGAGAACACCTAAAAATATCTCTGAAGATACTAAGATGGGAGGAATTTATGAGGGTTCTAAGGTGAAAGAGGGTTTTGAAAGTTAAAGTGGATAAAATTTATGAAATCCCGATTTAGGAATTTTAACAAACCCAAAAGCATTCGTTGTAGTAATGGGTGTATCACTGGCCGCGCGATTTCTCTGTAGCGAAGTACTAGCAAACTAGGTTGTGGACTTTGCTAGCCCAAGGAATATAGGCTAAACACAATACATATAAGAACATTTTAATCCCAAAATACCATTTAGAATAATTAGACAAGCTTCAAAATTATACGAGAATCCTTTGTTATGTCAAATACTCTACATAAAGAAATATTTAACATTTAAAGGCCTAACGTCAAATTAAATCCATATAAAAAATAGAGGCTTCAAAGACATAATTCGTTATGGAAAAAGCAATAATAGGAGCATTAAGAACTTAAAATCAAGAATGATGATTAATTTTTGAATTGCCTTTTTAAAATTTTATCATTATGAAAGAAAGAGAAAGCCTTATTTTTCCTTGCAAACAAATAAAATTTTCAATCACCACTTTTTTCTCACCTAAGTAGTGATTTATAATTAAAACCTTTTTCTATCTCTTATCCTTGATGTCATTTAGTTTTTTTATAGATAAAAATCTTTGAGAAATTGCTTTTTGAATAAAATTTTGTATGGGGTGGCTTTCGCTCATTCATTACAAAGGGTGGGTCACTCTTGCCATTATAAGGTAGTTCTTATAATTCCAAAGTTATATAGTACTTACCACATCATCACTCATAATTTTGAAATATATATAAAATTTTAAACTCCAACCACGAGGATAAAAATCTCTCATAGACAAAAAAGGATTAACAATGACACCCTTTTTCAAAACATCACCTAAAACTTTTAATTATCGATAGAATTAGAAAATAACTCCATGCGTTATAATTTACACGAGTTATGACAAATACTCCAAATATTAAGCGTAATCTACGAAGGAATTTGAACAGATGAAATTCTATATATGGTGTATAAAATTCATAAATAAAACCGTTTGTACAGTAACTAATCATATAGGTTTGCTTTTAGGCACATGGAATAAAACAATACAAAACAAGCATTGAAGACCAATGTTGCACAAGAATAAAATTAATAAGAATGAATAAAAGAAGGATCACAACCTAAAGAACAAAAAAGACAGATATATAGCAAGATGCCTATAAAAAAGAGTAAACCCAACACTCTAATGCACCTAAATAGGATCATAACTCTACTTAGTAGAGAATGAAAAGTTTGGTCTAACACGATCTTGTGACACCCCGCTCAATTAAATATCGGGTGATCAGTCCTTTATAAAATTTATAACAGAATGTTCGGTTGGTTCATTCTTAGCATCATTGTCGAAAACTTAAATCCAATTAATTACCTAACATTTAATTATGCTAGTGTCAAAACACTTTCCAATTAAACTTGAACCCAATTAATTCAATAAATTTCTGAACATGTAATTATAAACCATACACAAGAATTGAATGCCGAATGAATCAATTACTGAATAATTAAGACTGGATAAAATCTTCCAGTTGAAAGCCACAAACCAAACCATAATAAATACTCAATCCAACTGAAAGGAACTATAAAGTAAACTGAGTACAAATCCGCTAATGATAATGGGCAACACATTCCCGGACTGAGATATTTGAACTAGGAATTGAATGAAATGAGAGAAGCATCTAATCTCAAATGACCACAAACTTCCACAACAGTTGCAGCTCGGCAAACCATCCAAGTATCTAGAACCGGTGTCCCTGTGGCTGGGCACCTGTGCTATATATATATATATATATATATATATATATATATATATATATATATATATATATATATATATATATAGCAAAAGAGAGAAGAAATGCAAGAGACGGGTCAAAGCCCAATGTTTTAAAAAGATTTATTAGCAAGTATTTAAAACTGCATGAAAGCAAGTATCATATGCACGTTAGTTCGAACTCTCACATGAGATTCTCACCTCTCGACTAGTGTGCACACCTAACGTACATCTAATACAACCTAGCCATCTGACACACTCTTAACTAGGAAAAGGTTTATCCTACTAGTTACCTCTCGTAGTAGTATCCCATATTTGATCTTGACATTTATCATTTTAAATAAGTGTTATCACACTAAAGTAAAGTATTTACTATTTACGTTACTGAAGATTTCACTATCTTAATAATTTGTAATTATCCCATTTTAGATATACCATAAGAATACATATACATTCCTCACTATTATATATATGTGTATTAACACAATCTTAATAGACTACCAATATCACATTTCAAGTATAACACAAGTATACATATATATCCACCACTAGTGTGTGTGTGTGTGTCTCTATCTCTCTCTCTCTCTCTATATATATATATTAACACAGCACCCCAAGGATACACTTGTAGTGCATTTCATACTCTGCTATCATGTCCCGGTACATCTCGTACTTAAATAAGGACTATCGGTTCGAAAATCTCCCACGAACCATATAAACAAATCTCACATATTGGCGGAGAACATAGTTCACATATCTATGGGTCACGCACATTCCTACGCTCCCATAGTCAGCGACTTATCAACTCACAAATAAGTCTTCACAGTCCTATGTTCTGAGATACAAGTCAAATATCCCCTCGAATGTCACTCTGGATAAGACTGTTTCTACACAACCCCCCGCGATAGCAAGCAGCTAGGTATGTCATACACATAATATCAAATATAGGTATACACATAAGCCATCAAATCAAACGATATACACACAACCAAATGTCATATTCCATACGTAGTATAACAATCACTAAATACTATCAACGTATTTTTAAATCATGATATTCCCTCTCTCATAATATATATAAGGATAATATGTCACCCGAAATTAATACATAATCATAAGAAGTCCCAAAAGTAACCACTAATTTTTATTCTTATAAGTTTCATATCATTCGAACTAATATCGTAAGTATTTATCACTTAATACTCTCGACACATTTACAATTACGATTATCTCTCTCTCGCAATCTTCAAGATAAATTCACCATTCCAAATATTTAAATCATTACACCTAAACAACTCCCAATAATTCTGCACTATTTTGGCACTAATTTTTCTCACTCAAATTGACTGTTTACACAAATAGGGGAAAAATAGGAAATTCTCTGAAAATTAGAAATCTTGCTCGAACCAGAATGGATCTCGCTCGAACGAATTCCATGTATCTCTCGAACGACTTCGTGCGACAACCAATCTCACCCGAACGACTTCGAGCGACATCTCGCGACCTGGGCTATTTCCTATTCAACCTTAGACAACCTCGTTTTCAACCTTAAAACCTCTAAAATATCATCCCAAACTCCATTCAATCAGTCCCAAATCGAATCCTAACATTTGTAAATGAATTCTAACAACCTAGAATCATTAAATCATTACAAATCGTTAATGAAATTTGAAATCCCCAATTTAATTACACAACCCCTAGTTCTTCCAATTTTCATTCAAGAACATATAATTCCCAAATTCGTTCATCACATAAAGTCATCAAAACATGATTTCAAATCTACATACACAAAGGGTTCAACCTAATTTAATCTCAAATTAAAATCATGTATATCCAATCTCCAATTTTCATCAATATTATGAACAATATGTTGGTGTTTCACCCCTACACTAACATGAACATGGTTATTGCTAAAGGAAAAGCAAGTAATAAACACTTGCGTCGATTTTAAAGGTTTGATCCATTGGTGTTGTTGGTATGGATGCGCTCCTCGCGTTTCGATCTACGCGATGGTGGTGGTGGTTGTGCAAGGTGGTGTGAATTGACTCTCCTCCTTTGGAATTTTCTCTCCCTCACCCACTGTGGCTCTCTCCTGATTTTTGTATGTCCTAACCCTAATTGTCCCCCATTTGCTGATATAATATTTCTCCAATTTTCGTCCATATAATTCCTCCAAAAATCCAAATTACAAAACTACCCCTACCGGGTGCCTACTTGGCCTAAAAATATCCCGGAGTCCAAATAGAATACCTGGGTAGAGTTTTCTGACTATCTCGACCCCTACGGACTCAACGGTGCACTCAAAATGATCATACGAGTTACTTAAAATAATTTACCTTTTTATTACACTTAATTAGCCCTGGTGTCCCAACTTAATATACCAAACTGTCGTATTTCTCTCTCATGGCAAGTTATATCAAATTATCATTCCATATTACTTATTCTCACAGTAATATTACAAATTACTAACTTCTCATCACGCTAGTAAATATTCAATTTTAATCCGAATTAATAATTAATTCTCATATTTTAATTTAATTAATCCAACAATAATTATCAATCACATAATTATTTAAATCTTCAAAAATACGGGGTGTTACAGATCTCTCAAGTCTTCTAACTCCACTCTATCTATGATGTGTTTCCTAATCTAACTAGATTCAATCTTCAAAGGATCCGATTTTGGAACCACCTTAGGAGGGTCAAACCTTGTTCCCTTTCCATTGGAAACCTTTTTGGGGGCTTACTTATTTTTCTTAACCTCCCTATTAACGTCTTTACCACTCCTAAAGTCACCTAAAGGTAACAAGGGTTGAAGAAAAATTAGAATAAATATTTAGGGTGTCATAATTTATGGAAATGAGTACATTTATAGTGTTTTGGTTCAATTGGGTCGACGGGGCATTGGAGTAGTTGCTTCATAAGTCTAAATCAAAACTCTTTTAATTTTCCATCTTTGTTAGAGTGGGAGCACATGAATGTCACTTTCCTTTGGTTTTATATAGATATTTCACTAGTATAAGGCTCACCAATGGTATATAGAAAAATGGATTGAAATTCAAAGACAAATCGGCTAAACAAAGTACTTTTGCCATCAATGAAACCTAAACCATGTTTCTCCTTGGAGGGTTGTTTGATTCCAAAAAGCATCCTATCCAACTTTTGATACCAATCTTGCAAATCTATCTTTAGTGGATGCGGGTAGTAGTTCGATCTCAAGTACATAGATTTCGTTCTCCAAGGCTATCCTTGAGCTTGTTATCTCATGTAAGGATTTTCTAAGGAACTCTACCTCAAGTCCAAGCAAGTCGTTGATACTGCCCTTTAAATGTGATTTACTACTCACCACATATTGATCACCAAAGTAGATCAATCTATTCTAACTCACTATATCCCTTTCATTTTTAAAATTGGATAATATGGTGGAGAGTTAATTATTTTTCCTTTGGAGGTTTATGGATTCCTCATAAAGCTCGATATACTCGTCTTAAAGATCATCTTATTCTTCTTGAAAAGTAATAAAAGAGGTGTTAGAGGTAATCGATTTTTCTTTAACTGGTTAAAGAATATCAAAATATTTCAAATCATCTAACTCATCAAATTTCTCTCTTTCCATAAAATTGGCATATATACGTCCTTGAGAGTTATCATCACCTTGAATCAAATTTGACAAACATTTCTTCGAAATATGTCCTCGGCCACCATAAGTGAAATAACTAATGGGTTTTGGATATTCAACCTTCTTATCTCCACTTTCTTTAACTAACGTAAAATATAGGTGAATAATTCTTTATAGCACCTTTAAATTGAAATTGCCAAACTTTTTAGTGATAAGACCATATCCTCATTACTAACATCAAGGGAACTCAAACTAGGAGATGCCTTCTTAGACTTAAAATTTAGATGGAATTCCTTAGTAATAAGACAAATTTATCTCGTAGGTTTGAAATGAGCTAATGATTTCATCAACAAGTATGGGTTTTGAGAGTAAAGCTCTAACCTCATCAGTGGCATCTAGTTTTCCATGGAACCTACTGGGAGAGACCGTAGGATTTTATAAACAATTATATCCCCTTTGATGGTCTTCCCCAAAGAAAATATGGAAGTTACTATGTCATTTAACTTGACATAAAACTCGTTAAAAGTTTTATTCTCTTTTATGGTGAGAAGTTCAAAATGGGTGCTCGATTTTTAAAGCTTGTAGTTCTTAACATGGGAGACGCCTTTGTAGTCCATTTGTTAAATTTACCTTACCTACTTAGACTCCGTACAAGTGGAAATACATATAAATTTCGTTAGGAACACGTAACCAAAAATAACATTATGTATCTTCATATTCCACCCACTCTCTTTAAAATCACTATCTTCCCAACCAGATCTAACTTTTTCTACTAGGACATCATTGACAACAACCATCGGAAATTTCCATCCCCAGAGAATGCTATTCCATTTATATCATAAATATACATCACTGAAAGTCTTATTGGTTGTAGCATTGTTGTAACACCCCGTGTGTTCGAGGACGTGGGAATTTAATTTTTGGGATGAAATAAATTAATTTTATTGGGAGTGTCGGATGAAAATTTAGAGTGAACGATTGATTCGGGATGGGTCGAGAAAGTCAAAATGACTGACTGGGAGTTTTGAAATATTTTGGACCTAGTTTAATCCGAATATGAGTAAATGAGTCAGTATAAGTGTGTATTATCATTTAAAGTTGGGAGTTGTTAAAGATAAGAGTTATTTAATCTTGGAATAGTTAGTCTTATCTCATTTTTGTGAGAAAATTATTGAGAGAGAGAAATCTAAGGAGAAGAAAGATAAGAGAAAAGTTTGGGAGATTGGATTTTTGGCAAAATTCGTAATTTCGAGGAAGATTCAACCTCTACAACTTTGAGACAAGTGATTAAAGTTGCTAAATAATTAGGTGTGTGAGTTATCTCATAACTTGGTTGGTGATTTTGTTAATTTTGAGCTTAAATGGTTAAACCCTATAATTTGTTGAGTAAATATTTCATTTAGTGATATATTTATGGATTTGATGAGAAGATTAGTTGGGAGAATATGAATGTGAGTTTTGATAGTTGAAATCATGGTCGAGTTCCTATTTTTCGGTGATTTATGGTGTTAAGATTTGGTGGGAAAGGGGGGTTTGTTTGAGATGAAGAACAATCTAGTAGGAATAAATTTGTACAGAATCAGACTAGTTCATTTTTATGAGACACTGAATTGGTCCAGTGATTAGAAGTTTTATGTCGAATTTTAAGAACCAGACTAATTCATTTTTTAGGACCCTCAGTCCGGTCCGGTCACTATATTTTGCCAGTTCCTATTTTAATGCCTTTCAATTGGTTTTATTACTTAGGGGTCCTCTAATAGAGTGTAGTAAACATGTTTGTAAGATATCATGAGGGTTCATATTAAGATATAAAAGAGAGGCCACTTTGGGGGCTATAATAGAGGTATATGTAAGAGTAAATTGTATTATTTTCTTTTAATAAATTCTCCAAGTAATGATGATTGTCTTGAGGTTGGTTTTGGGTAATTATGGAGGCATATTTGGGAGTTTAACATGACGAATTCTTTCGTAGATCTTATGGGTCGTAGGAATTTACTTAAAGTCGAATATGAACTAAATGAGAGAGATATATCACGTGTCCTTAGTGCTGTTAAATTGGGTGACTAATCATATTATAAGTGTGATGTATTAGTAAGTTTCAAGTGAGGGATTGAATAATAAATGGAATTGGGATAGTATACGAGAGTGTATCGGTTAGTATAATGAGAGTTATATACATATAGCCAGAGTTATTACTTTTATACATATATATATGATGTGAATGTATATACCTTGTGTGATGGTTTGTATTTATGATTTGATTGAATGTATATATCTGGTGCGTATGATATATATATTATGTGCTTCATACCCCTCTAGTGCTATCAAGGAAAGCAGCACAATGTGGGTGAATCCCCCAGGCTTGAGGAGCAGGGAGAGTATAGTCCCCATGTCATAGAGTCCATTATTTGTATTGTGTGATTTTTATTAGGGGTGAGACATAGTGGGTGTGTTTCATTCTCATTTCCAGCGAGGAACTATGGCCGCTTCCCATTCGTTGTGATTAGGTTTTTACCAAGTTCGGTGTGAGCTAGTCAGACTATTGATTATCCAGGGACATGTGAGTGACTCCTTGGAGGTTGATAGCATTGTAGAGACAGTTAGTATACATATATTATGTGTGTTATGTATGTGTACTTATTGAGAATGATGAATCATGTATAATACATACGAGTAATATTATACAAGCTTTATAGATAGTGTGTGATATCTTAATATTATAACAAGAGAAAGTTATAAAGAAGTATATTATGTTTTGTTCTTTCTAGCATGAGAGTGGAAGAGTATACTTTTATGACAATAGACATGAAGTAAGGGGTACATACCATGGACTGAGGGCCTAGCGAATTTTCACGGCCGACAATGTTAAGTAGTAGTGTATTGGGGGGTTCCTTGTTTGGATTTCACTCTGCGTGATGTCCCACGCATGAAGCTTAGCGTAATGTTTGGCGTGAGGAGATGTTTGGTCCTTAGTTCTTGGTTATATAAATATTAGAGTGGGTGAATATTTAATAATGGCAGATGACGTGTGATAATCTTATGCTAATCCCTTGTGAAGTTAATAATTTAGAAACCGAGAAAACATAATTGAGTTATATTAATGTATCAGATTGGGAATAAACTTAGGAGAAAATAGAATATGTAGATATATGGTTATGTTTTAGCATAGTGAGTTACGCGAATGAGGATTATGCGTAGATTTAAGATGTATTATCCCTATAATGTATCGGATAGCTTAATTGAGGTTCATATGCATATGTGAGGTGCGCACTATAGATAAGGGGTGAGGTTGAGTCCCAAAAGAGCGTGACACCACTTTAATTTTGAAATTGGTACATTCATAATTATTATGCATTTTAATTCACTTAATAAAATTATTTTCAAACCTCGGGCTCTGACCCGTTTATATATTTTATCTTGCTATACACATTTTGTTATTTTAGGTGTCCCTCTTCAAGGACGCCAATGATGCCTATTCTATCCAGAGACCTTGGAGCTGTAGAAGATGCGGAATGTTACAGGATTTTGTTGTAGCCGCTTCCTATTTTTTTTTTAAATCTAGTTAAGAATCCATTTTGTTTATCGGGTGTATACCCAAGGGTTGTATTTTTGTATCTCTCTTATGTATATGTAGTTCTTTTTTTTGTTTTATTAAACTGGATGTTGTATTGTCTCTTACCCGACAACATATTCGGGCATATCTTTTGTTGTACTCTTGTATATATATTATCATGTTTTGTAGTTGTTATATATGTTGAATTGTAGTTTCTTGTGCGTTTAAATTTTTTATTTTGACATCCGTTTATTTTAGTTCGGGTGGTTAGTTGTATTTTGTTTAAATTTAGCAGTTGATGCTGAGAATGATCCACTTGAGATTCCTATTTTATCTTAGTATATGGCTGCCCACTCGTGGGTGTCACAGTTGTAAGATGGATATGGTGCAAAACAAGCAAACCAACTATTTTTAAAATTTTCAAATTTTAATGTTCAATTAAACTAGTTACCAAAATCAAACTTATTACCAGTTTTACATAAGTTGTGATTAAATAGGTTAACTAATTTTATCTTAACCTGAACATGCATCTAGGCGAGTATAAGAAAAAATTTCCAATCGATCCAATTTGCTATTGTTGTCTTAATTTCAGACAAAACTATTTGAGTCGTAGGATAAAAGTTGTGTCTTTCAAGCCTATGATGTTTATGTGAAGACATTGCTGCCAAGCATATATTGAAGATATCATCATTATCGATTTTGTGCCAAGTTTAAACGTCATCAACCTCTCATATTTCCAAGGTCTCTAAAGGTGTGAATGCATTGATATATAGGAACTTGGATATTTTTAATTGGGTGTTAGTATTTTTGTTTATTTTTTTGTGAATTCGTACTATCTAAATATTTTGTTCTCGGACACCTTTCCGTAGAAAAATCATAACTAATCTTAAAAAAATAGAAAATACGAAACTAGCGGCCACGCGTTCATATCAAAATTTTCTAGATTCATGACCTGAAATGTTGTTAGATAGGTCGTTCTAAAGAAGTTGTTCAAGTGAACTATCTAATTAGATTTGTCCTGAATTGTCATTAGAAGTTTTGTTCAAACATTGTCGTTCTAACGACCATGTTCATACGAAGCCGTTCGAACGAACTATCTAATGAGATTTGGTCTGAATTCTCGTTAGAAGTTTTGTTCCAACATAATTGTTCGAACGACCATGTTTGAACGACCTGGAAGTTTTTCGACAGTTTTGTTTTTAACTCCCCACTAAGGCTTTACCAGTTTTAATTTGTGCGAGAACATAATTTTTGGTAAGAATTTTTGAATAACTCGAGAGAGTTTTTACAAGTTTTAAGAGCTAAAATCCAAATCCAAATTATCATTTAGTTTTTTTGTTTCCAAAATGAATTCATCTTCAAACAAAAAATAGTTTACACCCAATAGTTTACTTTTATCCAAGTACCAATATATATATACTTATTTTGAGATCATCCATTTGGCATCGGGTATTTTTCTCATCCCCAAAAGAGAAAGTTTCCTATGGAGGAGCCCGTTAATTGGTTCATGATGTGCATACGAAGGAGAGACTTTCGTATGTTTGACAGTTGATTCGCCCCATCGGTGGATTTCGAGACGACAGTGGATGCCAGAGTTATCGAATACGCGAAGGTGGAAGAACAAAAAAGTGTCAAGGCTTGAAAGGGGTCGAGTCATTGGGGTAAGTCTTTTGTCGTGTCTTTTATAAAACCATACCTAGTGGATTTATGGTTGGGCCATCCGATATTTTTCCCATTATGTTTTTCCTCGTACATCGCAATCTTGTGTTGTGATTATTTATTTTTGTAAAAACTCCAAGTTTTCGAGTAATTATTTTTATATATAATTGCCATGTGGGATGATTATATAAAAATAATGGTAGTTGAGATGAATAATATTTTAATGGATTTGAGAGATAATATTCACTAAGTTTTGCATATTCACTGTTAAGTGAATGTAAATAACAGTTTAGTGTGTTATATTGCGTCGTGATGTCTTAAACGACGGTTATGATTTATGTCCCGATTGGGCCATTGTAAGTAATTTAATATGACTCTGGAACATGAAATATTTTATTTTATCCTGAGTGACAATTTAGAGGGTACAGTTAGTCCGGGATTGGTTGAGATGGTCGAAATAGGGGCCTAGTAGTATTTTTGGGTTTCGAAGCATTTTCGACTGGTTATAATTTAATTATGTCGTTACTAGCCATTTTAATTGCGTAGTGACATTTAAATGAGTAGACTTGATGTAATTGGGTATATTAGTCTTTAAAATCAATTTATTTCTCATTTTTGGGTTTAAAACCTAAGAGAATTAAAGAGAGAAGGAGAGAAGAAAGAGTTGGGAGAAATGGAGAAAAAAAGGGAGAAATGAAGATTTGAGCTTAGAATCGTTGATCCGGGAAGAGAATCCGAGACTACGAACATGAGGCAAGTTTTTAATTGCAAATATGTATGATTTGTGTGAATAAATTGTATAGATGGTTGTATTTTGGAGTTTTAACCCTTAATGAAATTTTGGTGATTTTTGTGTATTAAACCCTTAATCTTTGATTTAAGTTGGATTTGAGATGGATATATTAGTTAGCCATTGTGTATGGGTGATTTGCTTTAGTTATTGATGGTTAATGTTGAGAGAAGTGGAAGATTAGGGTTTTTAGGACATTTAGGGTTCTTAAACGAGTAGCCCATTTCTGGGCAACTCGAGCAGGCCGAATTGATTCGCCTCACCAATGAATTGATTCGCAAATAGGGATGGCTACAGGTCTGGGAGACCGAATCGATTCGGGGTATGTCCGAATCGATTCGGGCCGGGACAGTATGTTGGTTCTTACTCACTGAATCGATTCGTTGTTAGGCGAATCGATTCGTTTTTAGGCGAATCGATTCGCAGTCCAGGGAAAATCGATTCGGCCCTGGGCGAATCGATTCGGCCCTAGGCGAATCGATTCGAAAACCCTATTTTTGTGAGATTTTTCCTAGCTTTGTTTTTAGTCCTTTTCTTTTAGGTTCTAGGTCTAGGAACCTTCCCTTGTGAAGTAAAATAGAGTATTAGGGGTTCATAATAGGGGAGATTGTTGCCCTAGATTGGTAGGGGGTTTAATGAGGATTATTCCGGCGTTTATTAAATGGAAATTAAAGTCGGTTGCATTTGGTGAGTTAGCTTAAATAAATTGGAGAATAGGACGATATGGCTTAGGATCTTTGGAGACTAGCATTGAGGTAAATTTATCTTTGAGGGCTCATAGGATTGTTGCGAACTCCTGGAGTTTCGAGTGAGGGTAATAGCACTTCGGGACTATATAATTAATAAAATGTGAATTCATGCATAAGGATTTCATACTTTAAAATTGGTATTTAATGGTTAAGTAAGAATGGTTTTAAGAATGTAAAAGTGAATCTTTTCAAATGAGAAAATAATTTGGTTTTAGTAGAGAGGTGAGAAAGATATTTATTGCAGAGAGATTACACCTGGTTTTAGTAGTGTAGCCCTCATGACTATCTTGCATTTTATTTGCACGTTTATCATATTAAAACGTGCCCTGACCCGTTTCAATTTCTTTTTTTCTTGCATGGTCTTCTCTTATGCCTAGGTGTTCCGTCGCAAAGGCGCCTGCTGTGACCCTTCTTTCCCAGTGTCAAGGAGCTACAGCATTTTGCGGGTGTTATAGGACTTGTCGCAAAGACCTTTTCATCTTTTATATACTCTAGTTAAGATTACACTGAATATTCAGGCGTGTTGCCCCAGGTCTTGTATTTACTTTTATATTGTGTTATTTATTTGTAATACTCGGTGTAACTGTTGTATTGGTCTGTTAACCGATAGATTATTCAGTTATTACTCATTATATTATTATCGTTCTTATTGCTCAATTGTTTTATATCCACCTTCTTTTCAAATTTTTTTGTCAAAATGTTTTCTTTTAAATTTTCCAAAGTAAATTGACAACCGTTTCTTCAAATATTGGGTGGTTATGTCGTAATATTATTTTCATGGCAGTGATGCTAAGAATAAACCATTTATGATTCCTACATTTATTGGGATATTAGGCTGGCCACCTCTTATTTGAATAAGCGGGTTGTCACAATTTTATCTTGCAAACACACCTAGATGCATGCTTTGGACTAAAAAGATAAAAATGGGTTAAACCATAACAATGGTGTAATTTTGGTGCTATTTTAGTTTGGATAATTTTAATTTAATTTAATTCAAGTTGGAATAATTAATTTGGCAAAATGCATGCTTATGTTTCTTTGGAATAATTTTAACTTGAATTGAATTAACTCTTGTTTAAGTGGAAATTTAAATACTTGTTTAATTTAATTTCACTTTGATTTTGAAAGAAATTAAAATTTTGTTAAGAATCTAAAATTTAGGATAATTCGGGGGGCCATCTCCCCTTTTTAATTGGTATCAGAGTGGGTTACTCCAAGTCATCTAGTGATCCTGATTTTTTTAAAAGGCACTAAACAGGAATTTTGGGTGCTCTTTGCTTTTTAGGGTGTTTTATCTATCTCTCTTTCATTATTTGTTTGTTTTTCTCCATAGGGTTCATTATGATAAGTTATCAGACGTTTTTTGTGATGACGATGATTTTGATATTCTAGATGAGTTTAATGAGCTTCATTGTCGTAATGAAAAATGATCTCATTTGAATTTGAAGTTTGAAAGAAGAATAAAATTTCTCAAAAAAGAAAATTTGCGTTTTAAATCTAAAATTGAATTTTCACAAACTGCTCAAACTCAAAGAGATATCCTTCACGAGACGCTCATGGACATGAATCGAAATTTTAAAATTTTAGACGTTCCCAAGAAAGAGAGTGACAATTGAGTCCGATTTTTAGAGAATAAATCAAAAGACTCTAAAATTTCAAGGTTCAATGTTCATACCACTCACAATGATGTTCAATTGTTAAATGAGTTGAAAGCACGTGAAAAGACTCTTAGGGATAAGTACACTAACATTGAAGGGCAGTGAGATAACCTTCGAGGAATCACTACAAGAATATTGATTTTTCCTGGCATAAATTAAATGCCCAAAAAAGCACTAAAAATGCCGGTAACACTTTTTACGGCACTTTTTGCGGCATTTCTACAAGTGCGGTAATAGCCAATGTGGTAAAAGAAAAATGGCATTTTAAAAAACGCCGCGAAAAGTTAGCGGCACTTATAGCGGCATTTCCACAAGTGTGGTAGCCAATGTGGTAAAAGAACAACGTCATTTTAAAAAATGCCGCAAAAAGTTAGCAGCACTTTTAAGCATTTATATTAATGCTGGTAATAACCTTTTAACGGCATTAAAAAATGTTGATAATAATCTTTTGCAACACCTATTAAATGTTCAACACACTTTTGACGGAACTAAAAAAATGCCGAGAATAAATATAGAGGCATGAAACAAAATGTTGACATTATTTTCTAATATATGACTATGAACAAGTGTTAAAAAAATCAATTATAAGAAGTATTGTATTTATGTGCAAATACATTACCATAACATTAAATTAAGAGGGAAGTAATCAAATTAAAATGTCATTAAATTAAAACCAATAGTATTCATCGTAAATAAATGTAATTGTGCTGGGAACAATTATCCATTCACAAAATAAAATGTATCACTTGACCAATAAGAAAAAGCGGGGAAACATGAAGGGAAACTAAATTTTATATAATGTACGATTTTTCTTCATCAAAGGGGGGAAACATCCTCTTCGACCTACAAATAAAAAAGTCAATTGTTAGCCATTGATACTTATTCTTTAGTATTTTAATTAAAAAATTAAAATTAAAAATTAGTACATTAGCAATATGCCACGCTACAGTTGAATGATGTGCATCTCCAGTTGTGGACTTGTTTCCATAAGGTCTAGGCAATGATTCATTTGTTACAAATGTTTTCTCAATATATACTTCCCAAAAGTCTTCACCCAATCGCGTACCCCCTACTTTTGTTGAAGGGTCCTTGCTCACAATGAATCCACGTGCCACAACCACTTTTGGAAGTCCGGAAGTAATAAGGTCTACAATTTTAGGAAGTGCATTATTTGAGACCCTTTGTCATGGTTGATGGTGCTTCTTCTACTTCTTTGATGGTTCTTTCTACAAACAAGATGAATATGTCATCAACCATATATTTCTGGAAAAAAATCGGCAGAGTTTTATTTGTTTTTAAGACATCCCAATAATTTTAAGACTATATACAACCAAATATGCCAACAACTCAATGTCAAGTATACATAAACTCCCCAAGAAAGCGCAGATATATTGTGCCCTTTAAAATCCTTTAAATTAGTAACATACCTGAATTGAAGTAGCATTTGTTTGCTCACTAACACGAGCAGCAATCTCGGGGGCATCCAAGTGTTGAGAATTTATAATCTACAAAAAATGAATTATTTCAATCATGAAAATATAGTTATAAATTGTGATTTTAAAAAGTAGTTATCTACTTGCCTGTTGAGATGGAGCGAAATGGTGATTTGATTGTGGTACCACTACAGGTTGAAATTGGTTGGTTTCTTCTAATTGTTGCTCGGGTTGCAAAATAGACCTATATTATGGTATGTTTTGCTCGTTAGAGGATTGAGGAACCTGTTAATAGCATAATTTAATACTAGAACATACATTTATATATATACACGATAATTAAGCACAAAAGATAAAAGTGTGTACTTATTAACCTATTTGGATACAACGAAAGGGCAAGTCATCATGTGTGTGCGTATCAACTCAAACTGAAACTCTAAATGATCAAATTTATCTTGAAATTCAGATCGAATCTCGGATCTTAGTCGCTCATACTCTTTTTCATTAACCTTCGGCCGCTTTGTTCCATGCACATCAGTTGGAGATGGTCCATGCCCATAAGCTCGACAATGACCGTGTTTATTAGGTCTCATCACTTCATAAAATATCTCATCTTTACGGCTGACGGATTCATTACAATCTGACGGAAGTTGATCTAGTTTTTGCCTCATTTTTGATTGAAATGAAAAGATTCTTATTAACATAATAATTTCATGCATAATTTTAAATTTCATAAATAATAATAAACTTATTTAATTGTTAATTTAATCCTCATCCGTGTATAATATATATTATGCTTTTAACGATATGACACAATCTCCTGCATGTTGCCTTTTATAATGGTTGATAAATAGAATAAGAATTTTGATTAATTGGTAAAATGACGTCGTTGCGATTTTCTAAGAAATAAGGGAAGGAACATAGATGATATTTTTGTACCATTGCTTCAGCAGAATCCTTATCGATGGCTGAGCCATCGCTCCTCTCATGTGTTTTGATGTAAACATCAACCAACGAAACCTTTTTCCCTTGATTAGCCTCCATCTGCATAAACCCAATGACTCGTAAGTCATTACATAAATAAGTTTGAAAACATAAAATAATATTCACAATCAAAATATTTTATAAAACACCTTATTAGCAACATTTGCATGGCTCTTTCTTCCTGAAGTATGTGGTGTTCTTTGCTTCTTACGAGTTCGACGATTTCTTTGACTCGTTTTCTGTTACAAAAATATATTTAAAATATATGTTTAACTTGAATTTACAAAACTTTACCGATCGTAATACATTCATACCCTTGCCTCGCGAGTTCCCCAATATTTAACAAGTTGTGACCATCGCTCTAGCTTTACTCTAGGTGGACAATATTTAAATCTCTCTTTGTCAGTATCAAAGGCACGATAATGTTTCTTCACCTCTGCTTTCCAATTATTCCATATCTTTCCAACCTTTTTCATGCACATTTTTTTGAATTCTTCAGGGGCATCAGTGTTCTCCTATATAATTACAATGTATAGAAAAACAAGTCATCTACTACACATGAGTTTAGCTTGAATTATGTTTAATCATTTTCAAAGTTATGAGTTGAGCTATTATTGACTTTGTTGTGATTGGCAAGACAACCCATGCATAGCTGACTTTTACCTAAAGAATTCAAAATTTTCAATTCATTTGCCACAAATTATGGTATCTTTTGATTTTAGCTTCACCTCTCGCCAAACATGTTCTTTGTATGGGTATAACTCCTTGCATCGCCAATCTTTGAAAGCCAACGGTAACCTGTTCATCATCGATATAATAATAAATTAGTAACCTTTTACATCGATTAAATAATCATCTTTAAATTGTCAATAGATAGCATACAGTATTGCAAACAGTATTCTAATAAGAGTTGTGTTATATGAAAATTTACAAAAGAAACTTTACATGTTCCCATCACGAACTAAAATTCCTAAATGGGTAGATAGTCTATCTGTGGTATCTCCGACTGGCTGATAGAAATCGTTGAAGTGAAGCTCTAAGCGTTTCCCCATACCCCATAATTCACCCAACTTCGCAATGCCTCTACATTTAGTGGCATATTGTGCTGAAGCTAAATCGTAAAAATTGAAAAAATAGGTTAACTTCAATCTACACAGTTAAATAAGCACATATAAATCAAATAACTTTGATTACATTCTTCATGTGAATGGGCATCTTGGTTATGTAACGGCTCACTCTCCATCGAGCTACTATTGCTTTCACAGTCACTTGAGTTTGATAGTTCGGTCGAGCTAGAATCTGAAAGGGAATGAGAACTGGGCTGAGATTGTGGTTGAAATGGTGGTTGGAGATTGGATTGTGAGTGCAATCGAGACCGTGAACGGGAATGTTCCTGTGAGAGGGATTTACTCTACCTATGTGATGTCATAGCAACTTGCGATAATAAAAATTCACCACTGAGTTTACAAGAGTTATATATATATATATATATATATATATATATATATATATATATATATATATATATATATATATATATATATATATGTCGATGCAATTATTATGCAATACAAGTAAATATGAGAGAAAGACTATCAAGAAGAGAACAAGGAATACAAGATGCCAATCACACAACAAATGATGTACGTGGTTCAACTAAGATGTGCCTACGTCCACGGTGGTGCAGTCGATATTATTTCTATATACTCCGGAGACTGATTATAGAGAATACAACTTGTCCTTTTGCCCCGGACCTAGGGTTTAATATATACAGGTGCATGTAGATGAGTGGGGGTGATGGGTTCCTCCACATTTTCCATTTCCCCCTTAACTTCTCTTCATGGGATCGTGGGGGGAGACTGGATCAATTACAAAAGATGAGGGGCCTGGACTTTGGGCCGCTAGGATTGGGCTACTCGTCCAGGCCCATAATTCTAAATTTTGGGTACCCACAATTGCCCTTAAATTTGTTGGGCCATGTTTATGGGCCCAATGGATTTAAATGATCAGCCATTATGGCTGATTTGTGATTCTTCGAAAGTTGTGAAGTTTCTTTGGCGGCACCCGCTTCACTATACGTGCGCTATGATTAGAATTGAAGGCTTATTGGGATAGCCACTTTTTCTTCCGTTATTTCAGCCTTTCCAGTACTCTTCCTTCTTCTGAGAACTCTTAGCGCCTCGTACCTTCTTCTCTGAATCCCCATTCCCATTGCTTCTTAGTCGTCTTGAGCTCGTGCTTCTTCATCACTCGAACCGATCTTCTGTTTTGTAAGTTTCTCATGCCCTTTCTTTGCACTTTCTCTTTGGTTTGTAGAATTTCTTGCGTTTTTCAATAGCGAAGATTGAAAATAGGTCAATCTCTGAGTTCAGGAAGTTCTATAATATTCCTGAGTGGGTATAAATTGAATGTTGTGACTCCCCTCCTAGGAACGTTTGGGATATAGAGGATGCCCACTGGATCCATGTTTTGTTGCTTTCCCAGGGGGGACTTACTTTTCCCCCTAATGATCTATTTCTGCATTTTTTTGGTTATTTCAATATTGTTCCCGCACAGTGCTCGCCCAATGTGTGGAAGATAGTAAATGGCGTCCATAGAATAAACAAGTTGTATGGTACTAGGTTAGGACTTGCCGAGATTTGTTTCTGTTATTCCTTATCTCGAACTAGCTCAGGTGTCTTATACCTCAAAGCTAGGAGTCCTGATAGGGTATTGGTAGTAAACCTACATGATTCCCATAAGGACTACTGTCATGAGGGTTTCCTTATTAAGAATTGGCAGTGTCCTCCCCAGTTTGAAGGGTCGAGGTCTGAGAGGTTCACTGTCCCTTTTTACGGGGAAGAATATATAGGTAGACATTGTACTGTTGTTTCAACCTTTGCTGACTTGTGACTTTTCTAACCTCTCTTCGCTTTTTCTTCCACAGCCAGAACAAAGAATTTGGAGCCTTCTCTCAGCGAGGTTCGAATCTCGGAGTTGGTGAAAGCTTGGAATATCAGGGAGCCTCTGGGTGACGGTCAGCATCCCAGGTCTGCTGCCTTTTTGCTCGAGTACAAGAACGCAGGCTCCAGTTTCATAGCACGGCCTGTGGATAGTGTTACAGAGTTTGATTCTTTCGAAGAGAATACTGTTGAGCCTATCCAGTTGGACGAAGAAGAGAGCAGCTCTGAGAGTGAGCCTGCAAGTGCTGCGAGTAATTTGGGTGGAGGGAGCTCTGACAGTAGTAGTTCTTCTGAAGAGGATTCTGAAGCCCGAGGATCGTCGAGCACTTCCAGTAGTTCAGGCGAAGAGATGCCTCTGAGGAAGAACCTGATTAGAGACGATGATGATGAGGACCATGTGCTTCTTGCACAGAGGTCAAAGAAACAAAAGTCTTCTTCTGGGGCCATGGCTACTGGTTCTCGGTCCTCCACTCAGGAGCAAGAGAGGAAGAGGAGAGAAGAAGAGAAGGTGAGAGAGAGGGAGAGAAGGAAGGAGGAGGAGAGAAAGAAGGTGGAGTAAAAGAAGAGGGTAGAGGAGAGGAAGAGGATGGAGAGGGAGAGAGAGTAAGAGAGGAGGAGGATGGATTCAAGGATGAAGGCTGGGCAAGCCTTGGTCCCGGTGTCAGCTTTGCCCGAGGGGGCCTCAGTTGCCACTTCTCCTCAGCTGGCTCCTGCACTTCTTGAGAGGGCAGTTCTTCCTGCAGATCGCCAGAGGGCGCTGGGGTCTGATCAATTAGCCCTTCAAGCTATCCAGAGACTAGCCTTGGTAAGGTTCTCTCTTTTTTTCAATTATTTAACACGTTTTAATTATTTCTCCTTCTTGACTTCTCCTTTATTTTTTGGCAGTTTGTGACGGACTTCGCCATGCTCTACTGTTCTCGCGACGAGTTGGTGAGGATAAATGGTGAGCTGGAGCAGCAGAAGTCTGCTCTGGAAATCAGGGGTTCTCAGCTGGAGGCTGATCTGAAGGTTACTGATGCCGCCCGAGCTTCCTCTGATCTGGCCCTTATCAATTCTAACCGAGAGAGGGATGCGGCGGCTAAGGAGCTGAGCGAGCTGAGGCAGGCCTACGACCTAGTCTGCTCGAGCAAGCTGGGTGTTATGGAGGAGAACAAGGATCTGACCGAGTAGCTGAAGGAGAAGGAGTCCCAGGTAGCCACCATCAAGGAGGATTCATACAACTCCGGGTGGACTGCTGCTTATGAAGATGCCGAAGTTCAGATAGGCTATATCAGCCATTTTAACTTCAAGAAGGGATGGAATAAGGCTCTCCTAGATACTGGTGTTGATGCTGAGTCTCCTCTATTCGACGAGCATGACCCGAGTCCAAAGCCAACCGTGGACGAAGAAGCCCCTGCCCCAGCCATTGAGGGTGTTGATCTTACTTCTCAGACAACTCCTGCCGATGCTGGTCCTGCCCAGGAGAATGAGGGCATCCCTGTAGAGGGGGATGCCTCTGCTGCGGCTGATAAGGGGAAGCAGCCATCCACCTCTGGGCAGCCTGAGGTTGCTAGTTAATCCTCTATTAGGACTATTTTTGTATTTTTTCTTGTAATTTTTCTATTTCCTGCTCGATGTACTTGACCTTTATTAATGAAATAAAAAGGCTTCTTTTTCCAATGCATTGATTGATTTCTCTTTCCCTAGCCCTTTTATGTCTTGTAGTTGACTGATGTAGAAGACTATATTCCTGCCACATCTCAATTGGGCAGGACTCTTGGTCCCAGTGCCAATCCTCAGGTTCGTCGGGCCTTTGTTAGGCTTTGCAAGTCTCTTAGGTCGAGGAACCAAAAATATAAGGAGCAGTCTGAGCTAGTCGCTAGGCTGAAGGACAGGCTCCAGGATATGGAAGGCATTGGTGCCTCTGTACAAGAGGAAGTTAATGTAATGAGAGCAAGGTTGCTAGAGGCCACCGAGATAAACCAAGTTGGGGAGTTCCTGCAGCAAGAGAATGAAAATCTGAGGAGGGAAGTCCTGCAACTTAGAGAGCATGCACCGAGCACTACTTCAGCGGTTCTGCAAGGCTCCTCGTCTTCGCGAGCTGGACATACTTCTTCTATGCCGCGGGGTTCCACTCGTCCTCCCCTCCCGCGAGCTGGTAGGAGCACGAGGGGCAGGAGCAGGGAAGCAGAAGCACAGCGGGACAAGGAGATGGAAGAGCTCTGTGATGATGTCCGACGAGCATATGTAATTGCTGCTGGGCTTTAAAGGGATGTTACCCGATTGCGGCATTTATTCAAGAAGGGTCCTCGACAAGCATGGGATGACGGTTATGATCAAGTCTGGCTAGATGCTCCCACAAGACTATCCGAGTTCGAAGAACTTTCTTTCATCAGAGGGTGGTTGAGTGCCTTGAAAGAGCTCCAGGTCCCGAGGAACTCAGTATTATGGTATCATCACGAGATGTCCTCTTCCACTCTGATGCCCAATCCATTCAGGAGGGATGATAGATGGATCCCCATTGATGCTATTCCTCGGCAACTATTAGAGTTGGACACAGATGAGGTTGTGGAAGAGCTGGTCCCTGCTCCTGATGATGGATGAAGAGCTAGGGTGGCAGACTATCTTGTTCGGAGGCTTCCACCTTCTTGAGTTTTTTGTAAGTTTTTTTCTTTTGATAATGTAAACGCTTTGGGCGAGCTTCGCCGACTAAGAGTGTATTATCTTTGTTGTAAATATAACAAGTTATTCTTTTGTCTTTTTTGATAATGTAAATGCTTTGGGCGAGTTTTGCCGACTAAACATGTATTATCACTGTTGTAAATATAAGAGATCAATGAAAAGTTCGTGTTTTGGGCGATTTTTCCGACTAAACGTGTTCATCCAATCTTTTTATATTCTTGCTGCTTCATAATTCTTTTTGTTTTGCCATGCGAGTGTCCCCCCAGTCCAGTATAATACCAGAATACCATTGTACCCCATTTTACCTTTTAGGTTGTGTCGTCACACTCCCTTAGGCCTAAGTAGGGCAATTGGCGAGGACACACCTGGTATTGGATGTCTTCATCCGGTCAGGATTTTGCTCAACCAAAGTAGGTTTGATGGCCAGTATAAAATTTGGTCGCATTGCCTAAGAATCCTCTGTAGGGCTTTATATATTGCCAGGGGCAATGCTAAGAGGTCTCTCGTGTTTTGTGATGATGACCTAACGAGGGGTATCTCCCCTGCTATATCGACCACCGTGCCTGTGATTTGGAAAAGGATGTGTGACAAAATGCAGTTACTGATTTCATTAGTAATAAGGGGAATGACCTGTTCCTTTCACATAACAAATACAAGAAAAAGACTCAACAATAAAATTCCTTGAGAATCTAAAAATATAATTTCTTGAGATTAGCTGCATTCCATGCTCGTGGTATCTCTCTGCCCTCCATCGTTTCCAAATGATATGCACCTTGCAGGTCGTCCCTAGTTACTTTAAAGGGTCCTTCCCAGTTTGGGCCTAGCTTGCCGTCTGATGACCTTACTATGTTGCCCAGGACTTTTTTTAGAACATAGTCCCCAACGTGGAATCTTCTCGGGTTAACCTTTTTGTGGTAATGCCTTGAGAGTTGTTGCTGATAGCTCGCAAGCTTCACCAGGGCTAGTTCTCTACGCTTGTCGGCGAGGTCGAGTTTAGCGAGCAACGCCCCATCGTTCTGGCCTTGGCCGACAAGGTCGGATCTCATTATTGGCAAGCCCGCTTCTAGTGGAATGACTGCTTCCATGCCATATGTTAGCGAAAATGGGGTTTCTCCTGTTGCTCGTCGAGGAGTGGTTCGGTTTTCCCATAGGACATGGGGTAGCTCGGTTGCCCACGCGCCCTTGGCTCGCTCTAGTCGCTTCTTCAATCCATCGATCACAGTTTTGTTGGAAGGTTCTACTTTCCCATTGCTCTGAGGGTAGGCTACCGAACTAAAGTTGTGCCTGATCCCGTGTTCATTACAGAAGTCCTGAAAGGCGCCACTCTCGAATTGTGTCCCATTATCAGTGACGATGGTTCTGGGGATTCCAAATCGAGTGATTATATTCCTCCATATGAATCTTATCATGTTAGTGTAAAACCCCGGATAGAAAGCGTAATTTCCTTTTTATGTATAAAAACAAATACGATGCGGAAGCGTAAAGGTGATGGTTCAATAATTAAACAAAACAAATTTTAGTTTAATAAAACAAAATTAAACCAATTCATTAATCCAATTCAAGTCCTAGAATTTGCCTAAGTCATAATTATAAATTATCCAAAGTTAGGCGAAACCAATTTTAGCAAAAGACTTGAATAAACCAAATTTACCCAATATTTAATTTAGTCCCAAATTAAATTAGTGTGATAAATTAAACCGAATTTTATCTTGAAATTATCCTAAGCATGGATTCTAAATTATTGTGCAAGATAAAATAAACAATATCACACTACGCCGCGATGTACGAGGAAAAACCCAAGACGGGAAAAAACCTCGGACGGCCCTAGCCACAAGTCCACTAGATATGGAATTACAATTACAAGACAAAAGACTTACATCCTTGACTCGAACCCTCTCAAGCCTTGTTGCTCCTTCTTGTAGAAACCTCTTCCTAGCGGACAACCATGGAGATCCACCGATAGGACTTTGTATGGTCACCGTCACCCAAGCTTGGAGCCTTTCTCCAAGTGAGTAATACCGCAACAAACTTCTTCTTCTTTGTGATGGGATGTAGGAGGAAACCCGAAACGTCTCCTTTTCAATTCGGTAGAGAAAACCGGTGCCAAAACTCCAAGTAAAGATATGTATATAGAACTTGGATAAACAACTATTGGGTGTAAACACTAGAGTGTGTAGGATTTTTCATTAAAGAATAACACTCAAAACTTGATCTTTTTCCTTAAACAAATTTTTTCTCAAAACACTCTCTAGGAGTTTGTATGGTATGAAAAGGATTTTTATTCAAAAGAGATTACTGTCCTTAATTAAGCCTTAAATAAACAGTTAAGAAACAAGTGGGATAATGGGGTGAAAACTGCCAAAAACTGCTCAAAACTGTTCCCGCCTGGCATCTCGTTCGAACGAACTTGACTCTCGTTCGAACGAGACTTCTAACGAGCGACCAGACTGGGCTCGTTAGAAACTCGTTAGATATCTCGTTAGAACGACCAAACTCGTTTGAACGACATATCGAACGACTGACCAATTTAGGGTCGTTGGCAAACTCGTTCGAACGAAACCTGGTTCGAACGAAAAACTCGTTCGAACGAGACTTCGAACGACTTTCGGAAATTTTTGATAAATTCAATTTTTGGCCCAGAAACTTTATGTACTTTATTTTAAAGTTTCAATTAAATTATTCTGAAAGTAAAACATGGTTTTTATTAAACCTAACACCCAATAAATATTGTTCCAAGCTCCTATATAAATATAATTACATTCATACCTTGGGAGCATGGAACCTTATGATGACGTAGAAATGAGGCACGCAAATCGGCATTTTGATGAAGCTTTATATTCTTTGTCGCTACGTCTTCAACACACACTTCATAGGCTTGAGAGTATTACAATAAATCACTAACCTATGAATAAATGTTTTTGTCCGGAATTGAGCCAAAACTATATATGGACTCAATTGGAAATTTGTGTCCTTACAAATCTCCCCCTTTGGCTATTCCGGGACAAAAACCAAAACAAAAATCCTAAAGGGCCGTCAAGCTCACTAGAATCAAAACATAACCCGCCCAAACTTGACTCAACCCAAGGATTAAACTCTTTGCCTTTTAAAGATGCGGCTTTAGTAGAATGCCTGCACACTTAAGCAAACTCATCAACTGCATAGGGAATATCAAAATATTAAATGCAATTAAATAATTACTCCCCCTAAAATAATTCTCCCCTTTTTCAAACAAATGACATTTACTTAGAAAGACGTCTCCCCCTAAGATAAATCTCCCCCAAACTAAGATACAATAATAATAGGTTTAGATACCATTTCTCCCCATCATCATTCTCCCCCTTTTTGTTCAGGAATAGGCAAAGGATAAAGAACTAATAAATAGCATGTTGAAGCTTAAAGAAAAGACATGACAGCTTATGGGCAATAAAAGTTAGGCAAAGATAAACAAATATCATATATATATATATATATATATATATATATATATATATATATATATATATATATATACCAATAAGTACGAGCATATATAGATAGATATAAACACACACATGACACAAAATACAATAAGTTTGCACACTCGTATGACAAAAATGTGTCATATGGAAACGGAAGTGTAGTGGTGTGTACTAGCAACAATTAAATTTAGACCCAAACACTTAAGAAACGTTCACGGAGTTCTCATTTGATTGCAAATTTCATCACAGTTAAATATAACCTCATGTGACAATATAAAGATTGAACTCAATGAACAAACATACACAATGCATACAAGCCTAGCATGATGATGATTCTACAAACCAAATAGAGTCATGACATTAAAGACAACTAGGATAAACGGACATTGTGCAAACCGTTGATATACCATCCAATTCTCCCTCAATGAGCATATATATTCTTTTGTTTTTGAATGAATATGTCAAACAAACATAGGCCTTGGCAATTGCTTTCTGTTTAATGCCAAATATTCTGTTTTTAGGCCTTTGGATCACGTATTTCTTTTAGATCCAATCAACGGTGGCTTACTATCGCAAAGGATTTAATTCATCCTTTCGGAGACCTTCCCCGTGCATATATTAATTTATCATGTTTTCATTTTTCACACAAATCTCACATGTAACGGATTTTGACATGCACTAGTCCTCCTAGGTCATAGATATGTAGATGACTAGATTGATAGGAGAACACCTCAAAAAGCTCAAATATAACATGTGACATTAAGATTTCAAAAGAGCTCGTGCATGTGTGAAAAGAGGCATATGAAAATAGAATCCATTTAATCAATACAAAATCCAACTATTCCATATAAAACATGGTAAAGAACATTTTAAGGATTGAAAATCTAAACCAAAAGTTCTAGCCACATGGGAGCGTTAAAGGAGGGATTCAAACACAAGAATATGCCACATAAAGTGTGTCAAACTAAAATACACACAACACAAAATCTTTTTGAGTTTTTTAACATTTTCAATCAAAAGTGAATATTTACTCAAAAGAACAAACAAAAATCATTTGTATTTTTCATTAAGCTTAAATGAAATAAATAAAACACAAATGATAGACAAAAATATTTTTATATTTTCAATTAAATCAAACACAAAATATAATACAAAAAGATAAACAAGTCATAATTTCTAGCATGTGATATCAAATAAAGCAATGACTAGAAAATTGACTAAACAAGCATACATTTAGCATGTGAATATAGCATAAAGTACAAATGCTAAAGTATGCAAACACTAACACATTCATCCTTTAGATTTAGCAAGTGAGGAAGCATGTGAAAGTAAATGAGAATCAAAAACCCTACTTTGCAAGGCAACCAAGTCGGATTTCCTAACCCAAATTAATGAAGAATGACTATCTTGGGGTGTAGGACCATTAAAAACATTTGATGCATTGTGTTGGGATTTTCTAGGAATTTGTTTAAGATCAAAACAATATTTCCTAAGATGACCTGTTCGACCACAATGTGTACAAGTGAGAATATGTCGAAAAGATTTACTTAAGGAGTGATCTTTAAATGTATTCCTAGTAGATTCTCCTAAAACATTGGTTTGGGCATTATGAGTAAATTCATTACAAGTATTGAAGCCTAAACCACAAGTGTCATTTTTAATTTGGACCGTTCCTAACATTTTATCTAGTTTTTCTGAACGACATTCCAAATCAAATTTGACATTACTAGAATCTTTTAATTTATTTTCCAATTCTAAAATGTTAGATTCTAGTAAAACATTTCGCTCTTCAAAAGCAAGAAGCTCCTTTTTCAAGGATTCCATTAAACCCCTAAGGATATCTCTTTCGCCTTCTACATATTCAAGCTTCTCTTGAAGAGTCCTCACATGTGTCCTAAGGTCTTCTATTAAAACATTTTCATCAATGACCTTGACACTTTCTCTTAAACTAGCTTCTAACTTCAAATTAGCTCTTTTCAATTTAATAGATTCTTTATATAATTCATGAAAAGCATTTTGAAGTTCACTCTCATCAACCTCTTCTTCATTTTCACTCTCTCTTTCTTATTCACTCTCACTATCATTAAAAATAAGAGAATCATGTACAATGACCTTGGAAGTGGCATGTGCTATCGTTTCATCAATCGATGAGTTCTCACTATCACTCACATGACTAGCCATAAAAGCCACAAAATTTTTCTTAGTGGGGGAATTGGGCTTCTCTTCCTTATCACTATCACTAAGGGTCGCATTATATGAGATGGGTCGCTTAACCTCTTTCCTTAGTTTAGTGGGGCACTCAAACGCCCTATGGCTATAACCTTCACAACCAAAACATTTATCAGACTCGTCCCTATCTAAATTGTCATTGCTAGGTTTAGGGATCTTCTCGGTTTTAGAAATCTTCTCGATTTTATCATGTTTAGAAGTATCAAATTTCTTAAAATCATTTTTAAATTTATCTTTGTTAAATTTAAGAAATTTTCTAAATTTACGAGCAAATAAAGCCATGTCTTCCGAGTCACTATCACTATCGCTCTTTACTACTTATTTGACCTCTTTTCGGGCTTTTAAAGCAACGCCCTTTTCAATTTTCTTTTCAGTTTTAGAGGGAAACATATCTACTTCATAGGTTTGTAAATCACCTACAAGCTCTTCTAATTTCGTAGAGGCTAAAGTGGGTAAAGAATTTAAAACGGTCACCTTTGGAATAAATCTATCGGGCAGGGACTTTAAAATTTTCTTTACAACACGGTCGTCAGGTATTTTCTCTCCCAAGTTAAAAGATGAATTAACAATATCAGAAAGTCTAGCATAAAATTTATCAAAAGTTTCTTTTTCATCCATTTTGATAGTTTCAAATTGAGTGGTGAGGTTTTGGAGTTTTGAAGCTTTAACGACACTAGTTCCTTCATGAGTTAATTGTAAAATATCCCAAGCTTCTTTAGCGGTTTCACACGTCATAATACGGCTGAATTCATCCGGTGTGACAGCGCTAAACAAAGCATTTAAACCACGGGAATTGAAATTAGCAAGTTTAAACTCATTTTCAGTCCATCTATCGGCGGGTTTGATAACACGTTCATTTTCAACTAAGTAAGTTGGTGGGGAGTACCCGGTAACAACAGACATCCAAACTCTCTCGTCGATAGATTTTAGTGCCGATCTCATTCGCACTTTCCAATACGCGTAGTTTGAACCATCGAAAATAGGAAATTTTGAAAATGGGGAAAAATCCATTTTAGCCAAAGATTATTTAAAAGATCGTTAACGAAATAATTTATCGCTTTGGCTCTGATACCAATTTGTAAAACCCCAGATTGAAAGCGTAATTTCCTTTTTATGTATAAAAACAAATACGATGCGGAAGCGTAAAGGTTATGGTTCAATAATTAAACAAAACAAATTTTTGTATAATAAAACAAAATTAAACCAATTCATTAATCCAATTCAAGTCCTAGAATTTGCCTAAGTCATAATTATAAATTATCCAAAGTTAGGCGAAACCAATTTTAGCAAAAGACTTGAATAAACCAAATTTACCCAATATTTAATTTAGTCCCAAATTAAATTAGTGTGATAAATTAAACCGAATTTTATCTTGAAATTATCCTAAGCATGGATTCTAAATTATTGTGCAAGATAAAATACACAATATCACACTACGCCGCGATGTACGAGGAAAAACCCAAGACGGGAAAAAACCTCGGACGGCCCTAGCCACAAGTCCACTAGATATGGAATTACAATTACAAGACAAAAGACTTACATCCTTGACTCGAACCCTCTCAAGCCTTGTTGCTCCTTCTTGTAGAAACCTCTTCCTAGCGGACAACCATGGAGCTCCACCGATAGGACTTTGTATGGTCACCGTCACCCAAGCTTGGAGCCTTTCTCCAAGTGAGTAATACCGCAACAAACTTCTTCTTCTTTGTGATGGGATGTAGGAGGAAACCCGAAACGTCTCTTTTTCAATTCGGTAGAGAAAACCGGTGCCAAAACTCCAAGTAAAGATATGTATATAGAACTTGGATAAACAACTATTGGGTGTAAACACTAGAGTGTGTAGGATTTTTCATTAAAGAATAACACTCAAAACTGGATCTTTTTCCTTAAACAAATTTTTTCTCAAAACACTCTCTAGGAGTTTGTATGGTATGAAAAGGATTTTTATTCAAAAGAGATTCCCGTCCTTAATTAAGACTTAAAAAAACAGTTAAGAAACAAGTGGGATAATGGGGTGAAAACTGCCAAAAACTGCTCAAAACTGCTCAAAACTATTCCCGCCTGGCATATCGTTCGAACGAACTTGACTCTCGTTCGAACGAGACTTCTAACGAGCGACCATACTGGGCCCGTTAGAAACTCGTTAGATATCTCGTTAGAACGACCAAACTCATTCGAACGACATATCGAACGACTGACCAGTTTAGGGTCGTTGGCAAACTCGTTCGAACGAAACCTGGTTCGAACGAAAAACTCGTTCGAACGAGACTTCGAACGACTTCCAGAAATTTTTGATAAATTCAATTTTTGGCCCATAAACTTTATGTATTTTATTTTAAAGTTTCAATTAAATTATTCTGAAAGTAAAACATGGTTTTTATTAAACCTAACACCCAATAAATATTGTTCCAAGCTCCTATATAAATATAATTACATTCATACCTTGGGAGCATGGAACCTTATGATGACGTAGAAACGAGGCACGCAAATCGGCATTTTGATGAAGCTTTATATTCTTTGTCGCTACGTCTTCAACACACACTTCATAGGCTTGAGAGTATTACAATAAATCACTAACCTATGAATAAATGTTTTTGTCCGGAATTGAGCCAAAACTATATATGGACTCAATTAGAAATTTGTGTCCTTACAAATCTCCCCCTTTGGCTATTCCGGGACAAAAACCAAAACAAAAATCCTAAAGGGTCGTCAAGCTCACTAGACTCAAAACATAACCCGCCCAAACTTGACTCAACCAAAGGATTAAACTCTTTGCCTTTTAAAGATGCCGCTTTAGTAGAATGCCTGCACACTTAAGCAAACTCATCAACTGCATAGGGAATATCAAAATATTAAATGCAATTAAATAATTACTCCCCCTAAAATAATTCTCCCCTTTATCAAACAAATGACATTTACTTAGAAAGACGTCTCCCCCTAAGATAAATCTCCCCCAAACTAAGATACAATAATAATAGGTTTAGATACCATTTCTCCCCATCATCAGTTAGCGTCTCGGATATTTGCCCATGGTTTTGCTTCGATCCATTTGGTGAAGTAGTCAGTTGCAACCAATAAGTATTTGCGATTGCCGGAAGCAGTGGGTAGTGGTCCCACGATGTCCATCCCCCATTGGGCGAAGGGCCACGGGCTGGTCAGGGATTTTAGGTCGCTGGCTGGTTGGTGGACCATTGGAGCATGAAGCTGGCATTTCGGGCATTTACGGACATATACTGCGGAGTCCTTTTGCATATATGGCCACCAATAGCCTTCCTTCATTGCTCGAAAGGCTAGAGACCTTCCTCTGACATAGCTTCCACAGATTCCTTCATGAAGCTCGTGCAGCACTTGCTCGACATCGCCTGGGTGGACGCATCTAAGGTAGGGACCGGAGAAGGACTTATTTTATAAGTCGCCTCCTGTGGATAAGTGAAAGCGAGCAGCTTTGACTCTTATCTGGTGGGCGATTTCTTGTCCTCGGGGAGCGTGCCCTCCTTTAAATAGTCTCTTAAATGGTCCATCCAGCTGGGGGCTGATCCCACCTGGAGTATTTGATCCACGTTTGACAGCTTGCTGTTGTGGTTAATGCTCGGACAAATGAGGAAATCGATGGGAATGACCCTTTTAAGACTAGAATCAATGGCCGAGCTTAGGGCTGCTAAGGCGTCGGCATGACTGTTTTGCCCTCTGGGAAACTGCTGGATGTTGATCTCCTCAAAGCTCATCATGAGTTTCCTTACCAGGGTGAGGTAGGCTGCCATTCTTTTATCCTTCGTGTTGTAATTTCCACTTATCTGATTGGAGACTAGTTGAGAATCGCTGAACACCTATAAACATTTTGCTCCCAGAGTTTGGGCCTTTTGGAGACCGGCTATTAGGGCTTCGTACTCTGCTTCGTTGTTGGAGGCTGCAAATCCAAGCCTGATTCCTTACTCAAGGATGGTGTTTTCTGGGGTGATGAGAACGATGCCTATGCCTGCCCCCTTTGAGTTGGAGGATCCATAAACGAATAGTTTCCAGGTTTCCACTGTTGCTGGGTCCTCTTTTTGCTTTGTTGGTTGAGTTTGGTCGGGGAGTTCTTCACCGGTGAATTCGGCTATGAAATCAGTGAGGACCTGACCCTTGATAGTGGTCCTTGGTTAAAATTGGATGTCGAACCGGCCGAGCTCGATTGACCACTTAAACAACCTTCCCGACAAATCCGCTTTCCTTAGGACCGCTTTAAGGGGGTGCGATGTAAGGACGATGATAGTATGAGCTTCGAAATAATGCTTTAGTTTCCTCGAGGCTATCACTAGTGCAAAGGCGAGATTCTCCAATGGTAGGTACCTTTGCTCGACGTCTAATAAGGTCTTGCTCGCATAGTAGACGGGGTGTTGGATTCCTGCGACCTCGCATATTAACGCCGAGTTGGCAGTGTGACTGGATACCGAGAGGTACATGTACAAAGAATCCATTTGCTATGGTACGACAAGCAGTGGTGGAGAGCTTAAGTAAGACTTGAGCTCGTCCAAAGCTCGCGAGCAGTCTGGGCCCCATTTTATTGGTTTACTCCCTTTTAGAAGCTGGAAAAAAGGCTTACACTTCTCGGAGGATTTGGAAATGAAGCGATTTAAGGCAGCGAGCATTCCAGTGAGCTTCTGTACATCCCGGACTGTTCGAGGGGGTTGTACCCTGTTGATTGCACCAAATATCCAAGAAATTTTCCTGACTGGACACCGAAGGAACACTTGCTCGCATTAAGCTTCATTCGGTACTTCCTGAGGATTTCGAAGGTCTTTGACAGGTCTGAGAGTTGATTTTCCTTCTTCTTGCTCTTAACGAGCATGTCATCGATATAGACCTCCATTGTGTTTCCCATTTGATCCTTGAACATTTTTATGACCAGCCACTGGTAGGTTGCCCCTGCATTCTTGAGCCCAAATGGCATGACCTTGTAGCAATACAACCTAACCGTTGTGATAAACGCCGTTCTGTCCTGGTCTGGGGCATACAAGGGGATCTGGTGATATCCTGAGTATGCGTCCAGGAAACTCATTCGCTCGTGAGCTGCAGTGGCGTCTACTAGTTGGTCTATCTTTGGGAGGGGGAAACTATCCTTAGGGCACTCTTTGTTGAGGTCAGTGAAGTCGATGCAAAATCTTCACTTCCCATTGTTCTTAGGAACTACTACTGGGTTGGACAACCACTTGGGGAATTGTACTTACCATATGGATCCTGCATCCAGTAGTTTCTCGACCTCCTCTTCGACCGCTTTAGCCTTCTCGGGTGCAGTTCTTCGTGCCTTCTGCGTGACTGGTTTGAATGTGGGGTCGACGTTCAGCTGATGACAGACCATATCAGGATCAATGCCAGGTAGCTCATATGGTTCCCATGCGAAAACATCTACGTTATGTCTCAGCAAGGTCGTCAACTCCTTCTGTTCTTAATCGGTGAGGGATACTCCAATCAAGAAGACCCTGCTATTGTCACCAACTTTGGCTACAACTTCTACCAGGTCCTCGATGACATGCTCAGAGGGGAGGAGCCTGGTCTCCTCTACTCCTGGTCTTCCGTACTTTAGTTGCTATTTAGAAGGTATCACACCCTCTTCAACTTTCTCGCTGGGTTGACCGGCCTTATTCTCTAGCTTTGGTCGGATGGCTGCTATGAAGCACTTCCTCGCCATCGCTTAGTCGCTGTGGATCTTCATTACTCCTCGCTCGGTTATGTACTTGAGCTTCTGGTGGTAGGTCGAGGAGATCGCCTTCATTGCATGAAGCCATCCTCTGCCGAGGATGGCCTGGTATGGTGATTCGATGTCAACTACCAAAAACTCAATCATCTTGGAGACGTTCCCAGCACGAACTGGCAACACTATCTTGCCTAGGGGCATGGTCATTTTCTCAGCGAAGCAGACCAAAGGAACAGTAGCTTCCTTTCGGTCGGCGATGCTCAACTTCAATCTCCTGAATAGGTCGAGGTACATTACTTCGGATGAACTTCCTTGATCGACGAGCAGCTTATCGACGTCAAAGTTGGCTATCCTGAGTGTAATGACCAGGGCATCATGATGTGGGGTCCTTACTCCCATCAAATCTTCATCCGTGAAAACAATATGCTTGTTATAGTTGACGTCCTCTGCTCGTCAATGCTTTCCTGACTGTGACTTTGCTGGATCGATTTGAAAAGCCTGTATTATCGCTGTAAGTTTTTTCATCTCCATTCGAGGTGAGTTCCCTTGTATCTGTTTGATGTCAGATACTCCGTGAATTATGGTGAACTCATGTCCAGCATCATCCTCCAGCACATTGTCGGGTCTCATCTCTCTGTTGGCAGTCACTTTCTCTGCCCTTTTCTCCACAAAGTCGTTCGAATGCCCAGACTGGGCCAATTCTTCGAGGTGAGACTTAAGAGCTTTGCAGTGCTCGGTCTTGTGCCCTCCCTCTTTGTGAAAAGCGCATCTCAATGCATTGTTCCTCTTTGAGGGATCTCCCCCCATCTTCCTGGGCCACTTGATGAATGGCTCATCCTTGATCTTTGTGAGAACCTTGTAAATTGGTTCTTTAAAGACGGTGTTGACCGCATGGAATGCTTTCGACGCGTCCTGGTTCCCTCCATTCTTGGAGCCATTTTTGCCTCCGTTCTTTCCTCCTTTCCTCTAGTTCTCAGTTTTCTCACCTACCTTGGTAGTGAGCTTAGCTCGACCGTTTTCTCCTGTGTTAGAGCGGGTGACATCTTCCACCTTTGCGTATTTCTCGATTCGGGCCATAAAGTCGTCAATAGTCGTAGCTTCCTTCTTCGTGAGGGATTGTTAGAGGAGGGAAGAACTAAGGAGCCCAATTTTGAAGGAGGCCACTGCCACCTCCTCCGCGCAGTCCTCGATCTCATTGAATAACTACCAGTACCTCTTCGCGTATTCTCGGAGGGTCTCTTGAGGCATTTTCTTCATTGTCAGTAGAACATCCATCCTTTTGGGATGGGAGCTACTAGTAATGAACCGGGCCGTAAAGAGTTCGGCTAGGGATTTGAAATTCTTGATCGAATGGTGGGGGAGCCTTTCGAACCACTTCTGTGCTACATCATGAAGGCTCGAGGGGAAAATACAGCACATTAGGGCATCCCGGTGACTCCAGAGGGTCATGGCCTGTCGGTATTGCCTGACGTGATCGATGGGATCAGTCTCCCCATCGTAAATCTTGAACCTAGGAATAGCAAATTTCTTGGGAGCTTGCTCCTCTTCGATTTCTCTTGTGAAAAGTGACTTCATCTGGGTTTTGAGAGCTCTCCTCGCGAGCTCTCTAGTTGATCTTGTTTTGTGGTGAGCGGGATGCTGGTCCATCTCCCTGGGGACCATGTTTCGTATGTGCTCATCGCTGCGAGCAGGGCTCTGGTGGCGGTGAGATCTTCGCAGCTATTCGCGGATGTCATCGTCTGACTCGCCTCCTTCGTCCCTTTGAGATTCTCGCCTAGGGCTCCTTCCTCGACTGCGAGACTTGCTCGCCTGAGGGCTAGGAGTGCGATATGGGTGTCTCTGGTTATCAGGGCGAAGCTCACTTTCTAGTCTTTCCAATCTCCTCTTCAAGCGAGCATTCTCAGCCTCGTATCTGCGAGAAGACTCCCTCTGCTCGTGGAGCCTTGCCTCGTATGCATCAATCAACCTAGATATCTGCGTGGACCTCTCTAGTCCCTAACTCTCTTCTGAGGCTGGTCTTTCCAAGCGAGCTCTCTGTTCTGAACGCCGGACTTCAGACCTAATCCTGCGAGGAGCAGGTGGCTCTTGAATATCTCCTGCTTGGGGGGCATTGCTGCTGTGACTAGACATCTTAAAATCCTTTCTTAATGTGGGCTCTTCTCAGGGAAAGATAAACGCTTCCCACAGATGGCGCCAAATGTCAATGCAATTATTATGCAACACAAGTAAATATGAGAGAAAGACTATCAAGAAGATAACAAGGAATACAAGATGCCAATCACACAACAAAGGATGTACGTGGTTCAGCCAAGATGTGCCTACGTCCACGGTGGTACAGTCCATATTATTTCTATATACTCCGGAGAGTGATTACAGAGAATACAACTTGTCCTTTTGCCCCGGACCTAGGGTTTAATATATACAGGTGCATGTAGATGAGTGGGGGTGATGGGTTCCTCCACGTTTTCCATTTCCCCCATAACTTCTCTTCATGGGATCGTGGGGGGAGACTGGATCAATTATAAAAGATGAGGGGCCTGGACTTTGGGCCGCTAGGATTGGGCTACTCGTCCAGGCCCATAGTTCTAAATTTTGGGTACCCACAATATATATATATATATATATATATATTAATAAATGCTGAACAAATTGAAAAGGTTCACTGCAGCGATAACCAGAAATGCATTATTCAGATTCTCAAGCCTGTCAAGAAGAAGAAGAAGTTCAATAGGGAGATAAAAATACTGCAGAATCTGTGTGGTGGGACAAATATTGTGAAATTGCTGGATATTGATAGAGATCAGCAATCAAAGATCCCAAGTCTGATATTTGAATAAGTGAACAATTAAGATGTTAAAGTGCTCTACCCCACACTTTCTGACTTTGACATTCGATATTAAATCTATGAACTTCTAAAGGCATTAAATTACTGCCACTCTCAAGGAATTATGCATCGAGATGTGAAGCCCCATAATGTGATGATTGATCACGAGCAGCGTAAGCTTATCTAAATAAGTACCGCTTAGAACTCGACCCACATCTATTGGCCCTCGTTGGGAGGCATAGTAGAAAACAATGGAAAAAGTTCATCAATGGTGATAATTAGCATATAGTTGTTACTGAGGCAATCGACTTCCTTGATAAGTTGCTGCGATATGATCATCAAGAAAGGCCAACAACTAAAGAAGCTATGGGTCATCCTTACTTTTACCCCGTAAGAAATGCAAAAAGCAGTAAAACTCGTGGCCAGTAAGATTGAATACCAGATGCCATCAAAAGTGGTCTCTCGCGTATTGGGCTCCTTTCTATAATTTGAGTAAACCCTCTTTACTTATTTGGTTAAGCTTGCCTTTTTTTTTCTTAGAAAGAAAAATCTGTCTTTACAGACTTCCATGGTTGGTCAGCTTCTAGACTCCACCCTATTGGCCTTCTTTATTTTTTACTGTGTTCTTGAGAGAATTAAATTATTGGTTAATTTCAGTCCAGATCTTATCATAAAAAAAAATTGAAAAGGTGAAGAATGAATAGAAGACGCAAGAGTCTAGAACAAAGCATCTACTATACATTTATATACAATGTATATTCTATTTTCCTGATGTTTATATTAGTTTTGGTTTCTTACTATATTTGTTCGTGCAATTTTGACAGAGCTTATCACGGTCGTGTGCATTATGGATTGGGTGGTTATATTGTCACATATTACATTTCTCCTTTTAAATAAATAATATATATACAGGCATTATTTTAATTTCTTCTTTCTATGTCGATAGGAGAAGGTACATACAACAGCGTGTACCGTGCACGTGATGTTTCATAGGAAATAAGGTTTTTGGATTTCATTCTGGACATGATCTGATTACGGTCCTATTTTTCGAGCCCTAAGATTATCTAAGAAATAAGGGAATGTTATTCATCAGGCCTACGTAAGTGACACTTCAAAAACTAATGGAAATCATCATATGAGAAATTTTGCGATTGATACGGTCTCTAATGCATACACTGATCACCTGATCTCAAAGAGACAGGAGACCACCTAAGAAATAGGGTTGGTGATGGAGAAACTTCTCAAAATGGATATGAAGATATGGTTTCAAAAACTGAACAGGAAAATATTAGGTGATGGTAATGTGAGGCCTACTGTTGTCAGTGCATACTTATTGTGAAAAGTTTGGCAATGAGATAAATTTCAAAGTAAAGAATGTCTTGGTTGACATGTATTCCAAGTATGGTGATATTAAAAAAGATCTTGAATTTTTTGGGGGGTTAAGTCATAGGGATATTTTCTCATGGAGTGTGACTGTGTGATGATTTTTGGGTTAGCCATGAATGGTCAGTTTGGTGAAGCATTGTACTTATTTTCAGTAATGGAAAAATTAGGTAATGTGAGGCCAAACAAGGTCACATTTTTAGGGGTCTTATCTGCCTATAGTCATGGTGGATTTCTGGATGAAGGGTTTTACTACTTTGAATCAATGGCTCAACTTTATAAACTCATTCCTAGAATTGAAGACTATGGTTATGGTTAACCTTCTTGATTGAGGCTGCGAAATTTATCTGGCTGATCCCCATTCAACCTGATGCTGTTATGTGGAGATATTTTCTTTTTGCTTGTACAAGTCATAATATTGTAGAATTGGCTGAGTTTTAGCTAACAGATTTGAGGAATTGGAGCCTGAAAGGTGTGGGGACATGTTCTATTGTCCAATATTTATGCTTCTGCCTCAAGGTGGAGTGATGTGAAGAGGGTCAGGAAGGGTACGTCTATTCAGGGAATCCAAAAGGATCTCGATTACTCGTTTATAGAAATAAATTGTACTGTTCATGTATTTCTAATTGTCGATGATTCACATGACGAGGTTGATGAAATATATGGGATAACTATAGAAATTAATTAGCAAGTACCACGCGAGATGCGCGGGCGTAGAAGTATAATACAAATATGAGGGCATCATTTCCCGGTTAGCATTTTTTAGGGCAATTTACAGTTAGGTCCCTTGGTAACAATTTTTAAACATTTAAGGAAAATTTAGAATTAGGTTCATTTGTTATGCCACTAGCGTGGACTTTTATAAGAAGAGAATTAGTGGACCTAAGTGTTTAAAATTTGTCAAAATTCCGTTAGTGTTTAAAATTTGTTTGTGAGGGACCTAAGAGTACTTTACCTTTTTTTATTAATTTCATCATCATTTATGTTCCCCATAAATATATTTCTCAGACTTTTGTTTCAATCAATATTTCGAGCTCTCGGTTTAAAGGTATGCATTTGTAGATTCTTTTTCCTTTATATTGTTATGATCGATTTTTTTTAAATTACTTTTTTTGTTGGGGAACAAATTTTTTTTCGTTTTCCAATTACACTATATATACACTAGTATATATATATATATATATATATATAGAGAGAGAGAGAGAGAGAGAGATAGAGAGAGAGAGAGAGAGAGAGAAGCCAATCAAAACCCAATATATGCAACATAAAAACAGATACAGAAAAAAGAAGGGCAATATACCAACAAGAACTACTTGCCTCTGTTCAATCCACATACAATATATTACTAAAGCTCATATAGAATTTGATAAGATAGAATTTTGAATGAATAAATCCACTAAATAAATTATCACCGTATTGTCACTAGGCTACCACTTATTCTTTGAACCAATCTGGATTTCCAATGCTTTGTAAAATTGAACAATGATGAATGTTAGCAACGTGAACCAATCTGGATTTCCAATGCTTTGTAAAACTGAACAATGATGAATGTTAGCAACGTGATCCCTCTTCCTTCTTTAAATAGGGGGAAAAGAAGACGAGATTGAGGTGGATGGGTTAGTTGATACATAAACAACTTCGTGGAGGATTAGGTTTCGCCAGATATGTGAACGTGATGGGAGAGAGATTAAGGTAGATACGGCCAGAGAGCGCGGGTGGGAGAGAGAAGTAGTGCACCATTTCTATATAAAAAAAAAACACCCGCTCTTTTTTTTCCTAATTTTAGTGGCATTAGAGATAAAATACCAAAAAAATACCACATTTATTTTAGTATTAATTAGTAGTGACAAAATGTGGCCCAAATAATAAAATAACCCATAGTCATTTAAATATGGGGGCCATATTTAAAAGCTATGAGTTAAATATGAGGCCCATATTTAAAAGCTATGAGTTAAATATGGGGCCCATATTTAAAAGCTATGAGTTAAATATGGGGCGCATATTTGAAAGCAAGGAATCAAATATAGAACCCAATTTTAAAAGATACAAATCAAATATAATACTCATTTTTAAAAGTTATGAGTAAAATATGAGTTTTTTTTAAATATACCTAGAATTGTAATACTTAATTTAGTAGAAAAACAATGGGTTTTCCCAACCTTTTTTGGTTCGCCCATATTTGGCCCGGCCCACATTTAACCCAACCCAAATTTAGCCCAACTCATATTTGACCCGCCCAAATTAGGCCTAACCCATAATTTTGCCAGTGCTAGTATTAATTAAGAAAAGTTGTATTTATGCGGCACATCAATATAAATGCTGTAAATTTTCAATACTTATAAATAAATGCTGGGAAAAAAAAATTCTCTGCATTTTTAAATAATACCGAGAAAAAAGTACCGTAAAAAATTAGTTTTCTTGTAGTGTATTCAAAATATGAAGAAGGAGTCCCTAAAATTGGAGGAGTTTAAATTTTTTCTTGAGTCTAAAATTTTATAATTAAAAGATGATTTAAAAGACTCGAGTATTATTTGTAGTAATGGTACTGACTCATCTTGTTCTAATTCTTCCGTTGCTAAAGCCAATACCATTATTTGTTTTAAATGGTCAACCAAATTCGAGGACGTTAGAAAAGGTCAACCCATAGGTAACATTCCTTGTGTTTTCACATGTTCGCAATGTGGTTGGAAAGGTCACCTTAGGGAGTTTTGTTATGATCTTGGAAGAGGTTCTAGAAAGTTGAAGTGCAGTGTCCCGTCGGTTCCCAAAACCCCACGAGTTAGGTATACACCTGTTTGGGTTAGGAAATATATTTTAAAGATGCTAAATGCTAGGTTGGTTGATGTAACACCCCAAGACTTTTGAGACTGAGAAATTTAATTTTGGGAAAATTAAATTTAATTAAATTGGAGAATTTCAAAATTGGGAGTTGAGGCCCAAAAAAAATCGAGAATATTTCAAAGTATTCCGGATGATATTTTTGAGGGTACCATCGATCCCGGAAGGGTCGAGATAGTCAAAATGACTGTCATTGGGTCTTATTTCGGCTCCGGAATGTTTTTAAGTTGTTTTGACTTGGATTGGAGTCAACGAGTCATTTAAAGTGTGTATTAACATTTAAAACTGGGATTTTGTTTTAAAAGGTTGGAGGCTTACGGATGAATCCATTTCTCATTTGAGAGAAAGAGAGAAAAGCCCTAGAGAGAGAAGAAGAAGAGGAAGAAGAAGAAAGGAAGAGAGAGAGGAAGAAAAGCTTGGAGATTTCCGGCCCTACCGCGACATCGAGGACGATTCAACCTCTACAAATCGGAGGCAAGTGTTTAATCTTGCTAAATAGCTATTTGTGTATTTCATTTCATAATTTGTGGGTTAAAGAAATGGATTTTTGGGTATTAACATCAAAACCTAGATTTTTAGGTTTAATCTTGAAATCAATGTTTGAATTGAGATTTAATGACATAGAAATGGTTGGGATCAACTTTGGGTTGGTTAATGGGCTTAAAATCATGATTTGATGAAGGATTGGGGGTTGGAATGAGAAATTTAGGGTTTAGAATTCGTGGGTTTTGAATAAGCAGATGAACCCTTCAAAAATTCCAGGTCCGAATCGATTCGCCCCCTCAATTGAATCGATTCGGTTTGGTGAAATTGGCAGGTCTGCATTGACCGAATCGATTCGGACCCAACCCAAATCGATTCGGCCTATTGCAGAAGCCCAAGTCTTTGGACCCGAATCGATTCTCCTTGGAGGCCGAATCGATTCGCTAGTCCGAATCGATTCGGAACAGGGGCGAATCGATTCGGAAACAGGGCATTTTGAGGTATTTTCTCCATAGTGATTTCAAACCCCTTTTTGGTTGGGTTTATTGATTTGGGGCCTTCTCTTATGATGAAAGAGATATGTTCTTGGAGACACATAAGGAGCTTCTCACACATTAGAATTTTGGGGACTCCTTAGGGTAACTTGGGAGAAATGTATCCATGTATGTATTTGGAGTTATGTATAGAGATTTTGGGAAACCCTTTGGGATTGAGAATCCTAATTGTAGATTGAAAGTAGGTGTAGATGTGATGTGAGGCTAGGAACTCTTAGAGAGATCTCAGACTAGGGTATTCACAAAAGTGATCGAACCATAGTCGAAATCGAGGGAAATGAGATTATTTGATGATTGAAAGAATGAGCTTGAGGTTGATAGACTATTAGTTATATGTATACCGATTAGTCAAAATGATTACTAGATTCTTTAATGTACTCTCAGATATAGATGAAATGCGTAGTGAAGGATTCCTACATAAACTCTTGGGTGATAGCCCTAGGGTTGAATATATATAGGTATAGATATATACATATGGTTTGGGAGACTATTCATCATAGGAAAATGATCGAATATGTTTCAAGTATGGGATTATATTCACGTATCGAGGTAAATTAAAGGAATTGTGGTGACGGCTTGCATATTGAGGACTATGTATATTTATAGCCAGGTATATATATATCTTATACATATGAACGAGAATTAGTTTATATATATAGATAAGGATATGTGAATATGTGTTGATATATATATATATATATATATATCTATATGTATATAGATATATGGATATCTTTATGTTGTGGACATATAGGGCATGGATATTTAAACCGTATATGATGGTTTATTATTTGATCATATGATTGGATCATATGGATTATATATATTATGCATGTAAATGATATATATACTAAATTGGTTAAGCATACCCCGCTCATGCTATCATTGGGAAGTTGCGCGCGTAGAGGGTGAGCATCCTGGCTAGAAAAGCAGGGTGTGGATATTCCCCAGGTCATAGTCGTCCCGTGTGTTATTATATGATATATATATTTATTTTGGGATGAGACGTGATGGGTATGTTTCGTCTCATTGCCGGTTTGGAGCTATGACCGCTTCCCGGGACGTCGTGTGCGTGAGTTTACCACGAGATGGGTGTCGTTTAGTCCCACCATGGTGGCCCCAGTATTGCTACGTGAGCCGGGCACTGGGAAGATGATAGCATTGATGCATTTTATCGGCGATACATATATAGCCGGGTATATTATGTGCATGGCCTTGTACATCATATGTAGTATGTACACTTGGCTATTGGATTGATGATGATATATATATACGGTTAGAAATAAATACCTATATATATATATATTTATATATATATATCCTATAGACGAAAGGATATGGACTTTTATGAAGTACATCTTAGATGATTATGGTGTACTAGATTGATGGGGGTTGATGTATCGCACATAAGGTATGATTCGGTTACATCATCCCAAGGATATTATTGGAGGTTCTTTTATTTTATTTTATTTGTTTTCTTTTTCTTTTCTTCTTTCTTTCTTTAGTAGTTATAGTTAGTAATAATGGTAGTATTTACTTGTATGTTGAGGATTATGGATCTCTAGGATCGACATTGCCCAGAGTAGTGTAACGAGGTGGTTCCTTGTTTGGATTTCGCTTTGCGAGACACCTCACGCACGAAACACAGTGCCATGTCGAGATTTGAGAGAAGTAATTCCATAGGTGGCATCTCGGATCTCTGGTCTTGACCTTGTCAGGAGTAGTGTAACGGGGCGGTTCCTTATTTGGATTTCGCTTTGCGAGACTCCCCACGCACGAAACGTAGTACAATTTTGGGATTAGAGAGAAGTCTTGCCAATATTCCATGTGCATGTTATTAAGTATATTAATTCTTACGTTTTTAGCCTATATAGGTATATATATATATATATATATATATATATATATATATATATATATATATATGTATAGGGGTAATGTTTTAGGAATTACGATGATTATAATTCTTTAATTTTAAATCGGAATTCATTATGCCTATTATGGCATAATTGGTGTTATCATAATCTAGTGGGTTTAGATAAGGGTGGATCCTTGGTTTATGATGAGATAGTAGCTCTCATGGGTATAGGTTAGGCCTATGATAAGTTAGGTTGTCCTAATAACAATACGGGGTAATTTAACTAAAATTTGAGGACGCGAATTCGGCGCGCCTTTAGATGAGAGGTGAGTTGGGGTTCCACGAGAGTGCGGTCTCACTTTATTTATGAAATAATGTACACCGGTATTTATTATGCACGGTTAACACACTTGCTAAATATTTTACACATTCGGGGCTCTGACCCGTTTTCTTTTCTCTCCTCCTTGTATATATATATATGCTACCACAGGTATCCTACCGCATGGATGCCGGATGACCTTCTGTCCTGAGTCTCGGGAGCCGTGACAGGTGCGGACTGTTGCGGGATGTTTCATGTAGCCGCTTCCCACTTCTTTAAAATTCTAGGTAGGATTCATGTTGTATATCGGGTTTGTACCCAAGGGATATTTACTTACATGTTTATATTTATTCCTTTCAGTTATTGTATTTGCTGTGACCCGACAGCTTATTCGGGTTTATTTATTTATGGCATATTCATGTATAGTGATACCTTTCATTTCTTATAGTTCTTTCTTGCATCTCCCTTATTTATTAGAACTTTTGTAGTGTTGGGTTGTTTTATGTTGCAGGTTTTAATTTATTTAACATCTCGCTTATATGATATCGGGTAGTTAGTCCTATATTATATAGTACCGATAGTTGATGTTGAGACTGGACCATCTGAAATTCCTGATTTAATATAGTATAGGGCTGGCCACCCGTTATTATTTTAAGCGGGGTGTTACAGTTGATTCTCATTTACTTTCACATAATTCTTCATTTACGAAATTTAAAGGTTGATTGTGTTAGTTTTGTTTACATACACTAGCTTTTGTGCTACATGATATATTCTTGCTAGTTGCATGTTTATTTATCATTTTCTAGTCTTTCCTTTATTATATATGTGTTGCTAGGATTATGACTTTTGTATCTTTTGTATTTAATTTTTAGTTATTGTGACTTAGTTGAAAAAAATACAAAAAGATTTTTGTTTTGTCTTTTGGGTTATCCTTGTGTTTAATTAAAAAAAATTTAAAAACTCAAAAAGATTTTTTATTTTTGTGTATTTTAGTTTTACACGTTTTATGTGGCATATACTTATGTTTGAATCCAATATCATCCCGGCTTCCATGTGGCTATAACTTTTGGTTAATATTTTCAATCCTTAAAGTGTTCTTTATCATGCTTTCATGGAGTAGTTTGACTTTGACTTACTTAATGGATTCTCTTTTTATATGCCTTGATTCACACATGCATGAGCTCATTTGATATTTAACTTCACATGTATATTTAAGATAAGTGATATGTTCTCATTTCAACTTAGTCATTTACATTTTGCTATGACTATAGAGGATTTGTGTATGTAATAAACATTGCCCGGATTTAAAAAAATAGAAAAAAATTTATTTGGTGCAGTTGTTTATCAATAGAATCGGGCTGCGAAAGACCAAATTACTTTGGGTGAATAGCCACCATTGAAATATAGCCAACAAATGTGGCATTGTTAAAATTAGACATGGCCAAAGTAGTTGAGTTTGATATGATCATTCAAAAGAAAAGAAAAAAATTATTATATTTGAGATTGTTTGGAAGGATATATCAACGGGTTTGCACAATGACACTGTATCCTAGTTATGCTCTTTTTATTATGACTCTATTGGTTTGTAGAATTATCAAAATTCTAGGTTGGTGTGCATTGTGCTTGTTTGTTCCTTGAGTTCACTTTATCTTGTCACATTAGGCTATATTTAAGTTTGATAAAGTTTTGCAATCAAATAAGAACTCCGTGAACATGTTTAAGTGATTGGGCCTTAATTCTTTTGTTGCTAGTCCATACCCCTTCACTTCCGTTTACCACATATTATTTAGACACATTTTTACCGTATAAGTGTGGAAAGCTTAATGTATTTTGTGTCGTGTTTGGTGTTTATACATATGTATATGTGCGTGTGAGTTATATATATATATATATATACGGTATTTCTTTTGTTTTTGAATCTTTGCCTTTCTATCTAGTCCATGTATGATTCATGTCGATATAGATATTCTTCTTGTTACGATTGATATCTCTTGCTTATATTAGATTATACTATTTGGTATCTTTTTTCTATTGCATCATAGTTGGTATTTATTACTCTTTGTGTTGGATTAGTTTCTTCTCATGCCATGTGCTTTATTATTCTTGTAACTTTATTCACCATTGTATTATATACTTTTTTCCCATTATTCCTATCTCTTGTTTCATTTGGGGGGGGGGGGGGGGGGGTATTTGATTTTGATTAGGGAGACATTAGTTAATATATGCATTTTAATCTTTGTCTATTCCGAAAAAAAGGGGAGAAATGGTATCTAAACCTTTTAATTTAGGGAGATCTAACTCAGGGGGAGACGTCTTTCTTAGGTATATCATGTTAGACAAATGGGGAGAATTTATTTATGCACTTCACTTATTCTTGTCATATTCCTTATGTGTTTGATGGTGAATTTAAGTGTGCAGGTTTTCATCTTTATTATCAACCTTTTAAAGTGGCAAAGCCTTTCATCCCATGTGCCTAGTCAAGTGTCTGTAATTTTTTATTTGGGGCAGGTTTGTGTCTTTTTAGACGAGCTTGGCTACCCATAGGATTTTTATTTTTTGTTTTGTCCTGGAATAGCCAATGGGGGATATTTTTAAGGACAAATTTCCAATATTCAATTTGCTATTATTGGCTTAATTTTGGACAAAACTATTTGAGACGTAGGATAAAAGTTGTGTCCTTCAAGCCTATGACATTTATGATTAAGACGTTGTGGCCAAACGTATATTGAAGATATCATCATTGCCAATTATCGGTCCAAGTTTAAATGTCATCAACCTCTCATATTTCCAAGGTCTCTAAAGGTATGAATGCATTAATATATATAGGAACTTGGATATTTTTAATTGGGTGTTAGTATTTTTGTAAGAAAAATGAATTCATACTATCTAAATAATTTGTTCTTGGACACCTTTCCGTAGAAAAATCATAACTAATTAAAAAAAATCAGAAAAATACGAAACTGGTGGCCATGCGTTCGTATCAAAATTTTCAAGATTCATGGCCTGAAATGTCGTTAGATAGGTCGTTGTGATGAAGTCGTTCGAATGAACTATCTAACGAGATTTGTTCTAAATTCTCGTTAGAATTTTTTTCAAACATATATATTCGAATGACCATGTTCGAACGAAGTCATTTGAACGAACAATCTAACGAGATTTTTTCTGAATTCCTGTTAGAAGTTTTGTTCGAACATAGTCATTCGAATGACCTGGCAGTTTTTTGACAGTTTTGTTTTTAACTTCTCACTTTCCCACTAAATTTTTACCAGTTTTAATCTGTGCGGAAACACAATTTTTTGTAAGACTTTTTGGATAACTTGAGAGATTTTTTACAAGTTTTGAGCGCTAAAATCCAAATCCAAATTGTCCTTTAGTTTTTGTGATTCCAAAGTGAATTCATCTTCAAATAAAAACTAGTTTACACCCAATACTTTATTTTGATCCAAGTATATATATATATATATATATATATATATATATATATATATATATATATTTGTTTTGAGATCATCCATTTGTCACCGGGTATTTTTCTCATCCCCAAAAGAGAAAACTTCTTACGGAGGAGTCCGTTCATTGGTTCGTGGTGTGCATATAGAGGAAAGACTTTCCTATGTTTGATGATTGATTCTCCCCATCGGTGGATTCCGAGACAACAGTGTGTTCCGGAGTTATCGACTAGGTGGAGGTGGAAAAATGAAGAAGCCTCAAGGCCTAAAAGGAGTCGAGTCGTTGAGGTAAGTCTTTTGTCATATATTTTGTAAAACCATACCTAGTGAATTTGTGGTTGGGCCATCCAATGTTTTTTCCATTATGGGTTTTCCTCGTACATCGCGATCTTGTGTTGTGATTGCTATTTTATCTTGCAAAAACACCTAGATGCATGCTTAGGACTAAAAAGATAAAAATTGGTTAAACCACAACAATGGTGTAATTTGGTGCTATTTTAGTTTGAATAATTTTAATTTAATTTAATTCAAGTTGGCATAATTAATTTGATAAAATATATGCTTAATTATGTTTGGTATAATTTTAACATGAATTGAATTAATTCTTAGTTAAGTGGAAATTTAAATAATTTTTTTAATTTAATTTCACTTTAATTTTGAAAAAAATTAAAAATTTGTTTAGAATCTAAAATTTGGAATATTGTGGGGACCATCACCCCTTTTCAATGAGTGCTGGATAAAATAAGTAAATCAATCAAAACACTCGATGTAAGAGAAAAACCCAAATAAGAAAAAGCTCGAACGGCTCAACTGTGCAAATTTACTAAGTATAGAATTACAAAGGACACAACAGAAGACTTATGACACAGGTTCGACGCCCTTTCATGCCTAGAGGCTCTTTTTTTGTCAACCTCTTCATACTGTCTTGCAAGAGGCCACTCGCACACTACCATAATATATGAGTCCACACAGGCGTCGGTGTCCACCAAAAAACTCAGCAACCGTCACACATGAAGTCCATCGTATGCAAACACATCAACATATAGGGAATCCACCGCTACGAAAATGTTCTCACAAAGATATAGAGAATAAACCTTGGTGCCAACAAACTAGATCTCAAAGAATAATATAATGGAACTTGGATCTAAAACAATTTGGCTGTAAACTAGGATTTGGGTATAACTGGAGAGCTTTTAGGTGAAGTTTAGGAACTCAAATCATAAGTTTTTGTCTCATTTAAAAATGCTACTCCACACTCCTATTTATATGAGGTTTTCTAAGATCGAGATAAGGATGAAAAGTAATTTGGAAAATCTCAACTTCCTAAAAAATTTGCAAGCTCATTTGAATGACTTTGAACATCATTTTAACAAAGTATAGGATCTCGTTCGAACACATATATAGAGATCTATCAAACGAGATTCCAGCAAAGGCTAAAGTTGGTCCGTTCGAAGTTTGTTGGAACTTGTTCTAATGAGGTACCATATCTCGTTCAAACAACATAACCAATTTCATTAAAATGAAGTCCAGAGGAAAATATTTTTGTTTTAAAAAATATTAAAAGAGATAAAATTAAGACCACCTATCTAGGCACCCAATAAGTTAGAACTTATTTGACTTGTGCAGCTAGAAGTTTCTCAAGCTAGTTGGACACATTATGACAAGATATTATTATAAGATTAAGTTCTAGATACAATGATACCTCCATCCATCCCATACAACATCAAGTCATCTTCTAGGTTCATCATGAGAAGGTATAAAAACCTCAAGAATCCCTATTTGGATGCACACACTTTATGCATATCACTTATCACTATGCACATTTTATGTCATGTATATGTTTTTGGCATTTTAATTTGGTACTTTAATTTTTTGATATTTTATTTGATTAAAAATTGAGATTTTGTTAATACTTGAATATGTTAAGAAATTAATAACATTTTTTTAAAGGTTCAAAAAAATGAAGAAAAATTATTTTTCTATGTGAAAGTTGTTAGAATAATTTTTAAAATTTTCTAAAATTTTCTGATTTTTAATTGAATTAAAATGCTATAGTAAAATGAAAAGATTTTAATTAATTCTTTTAATTTAGATAAGGTTTGTTTATCATACGGTAGGAAACTCTTTTTTTAATAGTTGTTAGATCATTTAATCAAGGGTCAATACTTATATCCATGATACTTTGTATGGACTAATCAGAACCATTATAAATCTGAGCTAATCTCAATCATAGATCTTAGGGTGTTCCCCAAGAAATAATCTTGTCCATTAAATTTTAAATTTCCTCGCACCTAGTATAAAAAAGACAATGTCTCTTCATTTGGGATTTTTTCATTTTCGGTTGTTTACACATTTCTGACATGACTCAATCGAATGATGGTTTTAATTCTCACAAACCCTTTTCAATCTCTCCTCGGTTCTTCCATATTCATCAAAATCAACATTCCCCTCTGTCCAACCTTCATCAAGGTCACAGATTAAGGTATATTTATTTTTTTATCTCCATATGCCTGAGCTGAAGTGGGTCTTTATATGTTTATATATATGTTTGATTGAGCTAAAGTCGGTCTTTATCTCCTTACTATGATTTTCATCTCTCAGAGGCTCTACACGCCCAGGTATGTGGTCATTATTTTTTGAGATTTGAGCCAAAGTTATCATCACTCAAAGTGGTTAAAAATCATCTTAGTGTCAATAGCCTATTTATGGTCAAGTTTTACGGTTTTTTTTATGTTTTTTGACCAAGCCCAGGTATATGGCCAAGTCGTACGTTTTTTTCTTCTTCTCACACCCTAGCATATGAACTGCCATCTTAGTGTCAGTACATATACTAGCAGTGAATCAATGACCTCCCATTGGATATTTGACAAATAATTTTTTTAAGTTTTTATTTTTCATCTGCATTCCTTTTTAATTAAAAATAAAATTTTATTTAAAATCACATAAATAATCGAAATTGGTATTGAGACCCCAATAAAAAAAGAACTTTAATGGGTGGTTGATATGGTTTAATTATCAATATTTCCATAATGGGTGGTTGAGATGGTTTAGTTATTAATACTTTTCAAATCATTGAATTGGGTTTGAAAGAGTTAGAAAGAAGGATAATACATGATGTTAAATTTTTTTTTTGTAGCATACCATGAGTTGTCCGAGCCGGCTTGTGCGTACCTCGACTAATTATCATTTACAGTTCGTGGCTTCTGCTGGTCAAGCATTATTTTGACAGTGGCGATGATCGAATTAAAGACCAAACCCAATCCACCGGTTAGTGACTTTCACTGGCCAAACATTATTTTGACAGTGTCGGGGATTGAACTGGGGATCAAATTCAATCCACCTGCAAGACTGTCCCAGTAACAGTCTTGGTATATATGAAATAGTTTATATATAGTGTATATACATATGTAGTAGAGCGAGCACACACACACACACACACATATATATATATATATAGGAGGAGGTTTTTTTTATCTCTCCCAACTAACGGTTGTAACACCCCAAGACTTTTGAGACTGAGAAATTAAATTTTGGGAAAATAAAATTTAATTAAATTGGAGAATTCTAAAATTGGGAATTTAAGTCCAAAAATAGAGGACATTTTGAAGTATTCCGGATGATGATTTTGAGGGTACCATTGATCCCGAAAGGGTTGAGATAGTCAAAATGACTGTCATTGGGTCTTATTTTGGCTCCGGAATGTTTTTAAGTTATTTTGACTCGAATTGGAGTAAACGAGTCATTTAAAGTGTGTATTAACATTTAAAATTGGGATTTTGTTTTAAAGGTTTATGAGGCTTACGGATGAAGCCATTTCTCATTTGAGAGAAAGAGAGAAAAAGCCCTAGAGGGAGAAAGAAGAGATAAAGAAGAAGAAAAGAAGAGAGAGAGGAAGAAAGCTTGGAGTTTCCGACCCAAAATCGCGACATCAAGGACGATCCAACCTCTACAAATCTGAGGCAAGTATTTAATCTTGCTAAATAGATATTTGTGTATTTAATTTCATAATTTGTGGGATTAAGAAATGGATTTTGGGTATAAATATCAAAACCTAGATTTTTGGGGTTTAAATCTTGAAATCAATGTTTATGTATGGTTTGATGACATATAAATGGTTGGAATGAGATGTAGGATGGATTTTCTTGTTACAAATATTATTGGGTTAAAGATTTGGGGGCTTGAGGATGATATGTGAGTGTTTGAGGGTTGTGGGTTGCTGAAATGGGAAAATCGGCCAGAATATCTCGTATGGCCGATCGACCGCGCCCAGGGGACCGGTCGACCGCGCCTTAAGGGAAAAGCCTACTGCATTTCTTCGTAGGCAAAATTTGGACCCGCGGTCGACCGCGGGTCTGGGACCGGTCGACCGGTCCCATGTTTTTAGCCCAAAATTTGGAGTTGTCCTTTCCCTTTTCTTTTGGAGTTTATCCTTAGGGGCTTCCTTAATGAGTTATTTTATGAGGTTTTTCTAGGATGATTTCTACCCTTTTTGGTTGGGATTATAAATTTAAGGTTTTCTCTTATGAAGTAAGAGATACTTTGGAGATTTATAGGGGGTCTCTCACTTAGTATATGATAGTGGGGACTTCTTGGAATAATTGGATAAGAAATATCCATGTATGTTGTGAAATTTTATAGGCCGACCTTTATGTCAAATCCTTATAAGGATAGGATATTGTTAAGATACAATTTGGGGCCAAATGGAAGAGAGTGGTCGCATACTCTTAAAGAGTGAGGGGTTTCATATCCTTAGAAATGTTTAGACTAAGGAACAATTGATAACTCAATAGGAGTAAGGGTTCCCGAGATTTATTTGAACCATAGGTGAAATTGGGAACGATTGGGATTGTACTATCGACTAGAATAAGCGGTAGCATAAATTGTAGTTAGGATAGTTTACACAAAATTGTGGGGTCATGACCATTGAAATTCCAATACTTTAAACGAGGTTGGAATAATTTGAGGTTTTAGACTATTAAGTCATGTATGTGCCTATGGTTAAATAGTACTAAAGGAAACTATGTACTTTTGAATATGGATGGAATGTGTAGTGATGGTTTCCTACACAAAATTGTGGGTGATAACCCTAATGTTGAATATATATGTATAGATATATACATAAGGTTTTGGGAGACTATTCATCATAGGAAAAATGATTGAATATGTTTCAAGTGAGGGATTATATTCACATATCAAGGTCAATGATATGAGTTTGTGGTGACAGCTTATATATTGAAGATTTATGTATACTTATAGCCGGGTTTGTGTATCTTATATATATATGAATGAGAACTAGTTTATATATAGATATATGAATATGTGAATATGTGTATATATATATATATATATATATATATATATATATATATATATATATATATATATATATATATATATATATATATATATATATATATATATATATATCTGTATATATATATATATATCTGTATGTATATAAATATATCTGTATGTATATAAATATATGGATATATTTATGTTGTGGACATACATGGTATGGATATTTAAACCGGATATGAAGGTTTATTATTGGATCATATGATTGGATCATATGGATGTATATATATTATGCATATGAATGATATATATACTTATTTGGTTAAGCATACCCCGCTCATGCTATCATTGGGAAGTTGCGCGCGTAGAGGGTGAGCATCCTGGCTAGAAAAGCAGGGTGTGATTATTCCCCAAGTCATAGTCGTCCCGTGTGTTATTATGTGATTTACATTTTTATATTTTTGGGATGAGACGTGGTGGGTATGTTTCCTCTCATTGCCGGTTTGGAGCTATGACCGCTTCCCGGGACGTCGTGTGCGTGAGTTTACCACGAGATGGGTGTCATTTAGTCCCACCATGGTGGCCCCAGTATTGCTACGTGAGCCGGGCACTGGGAAGATGATAGCATTGATGCAGTTTATCGGCGCTATATATAGCCGGGTATTTATTTGTGCATGGCCTATGTACATCATATATGGTATGTATACATGGTCATTGGATTGGATGATGGTGTGTATATATATATGGTTAGAATGAAATTCCTATATATATATTTATATATCCTATAGATGAAAGGATATAGAATCTTTGTAGAGTACATCTTGAATGATTATGGTGTACTAGATTGATGGGGTTGATGTATCGCATTTAAGGAATATTTCGGTTATATCGTCCCAAGGATATTATTGGAGTTTTGGTAATAATGGTAGTATTATATTGTATATATGGCATTATGGATCTCTAGGATCGACATGGTCAAGGAGTAGTGTAACGGGGTGGTTCCTTGTTTGGAATTCGCTTTGCGAGACACCCCACGCATGAAACGCAGTGCAGTGTTGAAATTGGAGAAAAGTTCTGCCAGGTATGGTATGTACGGCATTATGGATCTCTATAATTGACATTGTCAAAGAGTAGTGTAACGGGGCGGTTCCTTGTTTGGATTTCGCTTTGCGAGACACCCCACGCACTAAATGTAGTACATTGTTGAGAGTAGAGAGAAGTTCTGTCGATATTTATGTGTGGCATAATGGATCTCCAGGATCGACATTGACATGGAGTAGTGTAACGGGGTGGTTCCTTGTTTGGATTTCGCTTTGCGAGACACCCCATGCACGAAACGCAACGCAGCGTTGAAATTGGAGGGAAGTTGTGTCAATGATAATTTTGTATGCTTATTAATTAGAAATTAAATCCTATGTTTCAACCCAAATATAAATGGGTAACTTATTGAGGATTATAACTAATTAAATTATAAAACGGAATCCATTAAGCCTAGTAAGGCATAGATGTTTATAAAAATACTTAGTTGTGTTTAGAAAAGGGGGTGGATTCTTGGCTTATGATAGGAAGGTAGATCTCGTGGGTATAGGCTAGGCCTATTACAAGTTAGGTTGTCCTTATAAAATGGGGGTAATTTAACTAATAAAATTGAGGATGCGAATAGGTGCGCGCCTTTAGATGAGAGGTGAGTTGGGGTTCCACTAGAGTGCGATCCCATTTTAATTATGAAATAGTGCACCGATGTTTATTATGCACGGTTAACACACTTGCTAAATATTTTTCACAACTCGGGCTCTGACCCGTTTACTTTTCCTCCATGCCTGTATATATATATATTATTACAGGTGTCCTACCGTATGGATGCCGGATGACTTTCTATCCAGAGTCTTGGGAGCCGTGACAGGTGCGGACTGTTGCGGGATGTATCTGGTAGTCGCCTCCTACTTTTAAAATTCTAGGTTGGATTCATGTTGTATATCGGGTTTGTACCCAAGGGATATTTATATAAATGTTTATACTTATTCCATTCCAGTTATTGTATCCGCTGTGACCCGACAACTTATTCGGGTCTACTTTTTGTATCACTTTCTGTTGTAGTTGATTATATCATTTTATTATAGCATTTCGTTTATTATAGTTCTTTCTTGCATCTTTCTCTTATTTATTAGTAGTTTTATGGTGTTGGTTTGTTGTATGTTGCATGTTTTAATTTATTTAACATCTCGCTTATATGATATCGGGTAGTTAATCCTATATTATATAGTACCGACAGTTGATGTTGAGACTGGACCATCTGAATCTCCTGATTTAATATAGTATAGGGATGGCCACCCGTTATTATTTTAGGCGGGGTGTTACAGATGGTATCAGAGCATCAGGTTCTAGAGTCCTTAGGATCTATGCGAGTTTTCTGTGTTCTTCCGTTAACGTTCTTGATATAGAGCCCTATTGTTAAGGTTGTTGCGTTTACTGCGCTCATTTTCTTCTGTGAGGTATATTCACTTGATTGGCGTTCTGATAACAGTTGCTCTAGGAAAGAATAGGATTAGAAGTACAATACCCATAGCATATTTTGGGTACGCTTTAATCGGGGGTATTTGTTTTCCCCGATTCCGGAGGAGATATTGAGGAGATTTCTAGCAGTGGTTCGAGGTGATTTATCTACGGTTGAGTAAGAAAGGAAAATTTACTCGAATGGCGAACCTTGGACTTAGTAAAATAAGTCTGAGGAGAGAAATATAGTGTAGTCTTTGGGAGGTTTAGGTTGAGAAACCCGTTAACCTTTGTTAGGAAGACTGGTGTTGGTGACTTTTCCCTGATGTGAGGCTTGGTGTTGTCCCAATATCGGGAGTATCGCCTTCTAGGATGAGGGAGAATGTATTTGGAGACTCAGTTCGTTGTGTAGGACTGAGGGAGTTTTCGGTTGTCTCCATCGTGTTTTATCCTTCAAAATGGTTAGGAAGGTTGGGAAATATGTTTCTCTTGCAGAGAAATAGGTTTAGGAGTAATGATTATCCTGGAAGAAGTAGAGGGTCTAGAACTGAGATCCTTAGATGAGGTGAAACCATTAGATTATTGAAGTACAAGGTAGAATACCTTTCTTTGGGATTAAGTCATGCTTTGTGCTATATCGGGAACGTCGAGAATTATAATATTGAATTCCGGAGGTGCGGAATGTAAAGGTTCGTTGAATAGTGACTATAAGACTTTTGTCTTATGGGCAGGTAGGGCATGTGATTATAGTGCGCCTAAGAGGGGAGACGTATATTGTGGAAAGGTGTTGATGTGATGTAGAAGAAATTTTTATACTTGATAAGTTCAAGTTTGGTAGCTCTATTTTGAGTGGGCAATTTAGCTCATAGTTGTGCTAGTTTTGAGAACTAGGTATTGGTTAGAGTGTTGTATTTGTTGTGACCTTGTGTCCTAAACATAAGGTGTTTGTTTGGCGTGTCGGATGACGCGGAATTTATTTATTTATATTATTTATTATTATATAGGCCTTCGGGCAATATGTAATATATGAAAATCTTTTATAAAACTTTAGCCCTGGTTCAACTAATCTCAATTCCCGACCTAGACACACAGTAGTGTATTGGGAGGGTTCCTTGTTTGGATTTCGCTTGCGAGACCTCCCCCGCACGAAGGTAGCTAGTGTCACGAATTGAGGAGAGTTCAACCGTTGGGGAATTTTCAAACTTTTATATATTTAATATGTTATTATAGATTATATTGGTAATAGTTATGTTAAGATCTGAGGCTAATGGAGCCAGATTATGATTTTACGAGTGGAAGACTCGGGTACGGGGTGTATGGGCGCCCTGGGTAGCTAGTTGATTTTAAGGATCGGTAAGGATCTATATAGTTCGACGTCAGAACTAGAAAGGATCGGCATAGTAATCCTGCGGATTGATGTAATGACTAGATGATATTGATGGTCCTAGGCTTGTCTTAAATTTCGTGGACAAAATTTTTGTAAGGGGGGAAGATTGTAACACCCCGAGACTTTTGAGACTGAGAAATTAAATTTTGGGAAAATAAAATTTAATTAAATTGGAGAATTCAAAAATTGGGAATTTAAGCCCAAAAGTAGAGGACATTTTGAAGTATTTCGGATGATGATTTTGAGGGTACCATTGATCCCGGAAGGGTTGAGATAGTCAAAATGACTGTCATTGGGTCTTATTTTGGCTCCGGAATGTTTTTAAGTTATTTTGACTCGAATTGGAGTAAACGAGTCATTTAAAGTGTGTATTAACATTTAAAATTGGGATTTTGTTTTAAATGTTTATGAGGCTTATGGATGAAGCCATTTCTCATTTGAGAGAAAGAGAGAAAAAGCCCTAGAGGGAGAAAGAAGAGAGAAAGAATAAGAAAAGAAGAGAGAGAGGAAGAAAGGTTGGAGTTTCCGACCCAAAATCGCGACATCAAGGACGATCCAACCTCTACAAATCTGAGGCAAGTGTTTAATCCTGCTAAATAGCTATTTGTGTATTTCATTTCGTAATTTATGGGATTAAGAAATGGATTTTGGGTATAAATATCAAAACCTAGATTTTTGGGGTTTAAATCTTGAAATCAATGTTTATGTATGGTTTGATGACATATAAATGGTTGGAATGAGATGTAGGATGGATTTTCTCGTTAAAAATATTATTGGGTTAAAGATTTGGGGGCTTGAGGATGATATGTGAGTGTTTGAGGGTTGTGGGTTGCTGAAATGGGAAAATCGTCCAGAATATCTGGTATGGCCGGTCGACCGCGCCCAAGGGACCGGTCGACCGCGCCTTAAGGGAAAAGCCTACTGCATTTCTTCGTAGGCAAAATTTGGACCCGCGGTCGACCGGGGGTCTGGGACCGGTCGACCGGTCCCCTGTTTTTAGCCCAAAATTTGGAGTTGTCCTTTCCCTTTTCTTTTGGAGTTTATCCTTAGGGGCCTCCTTAATGGGTTGTTTTACGAGGTTTTTCTAGGATGATTTCTACCCTTTTTGGTTGGGATTATAAATTTGAGGTTTTCTCTTAGAAGTAAGAGATACTTTGGAGATTTATAGGGGGTCTCTCACTTAGTATATTGTAACAACCCGCCTAAAATAATAACGGGTGGCCAGCCCTATACTATATTAAATCAGGAATTTCAGATGGTCCAGTCTCAACATCAACTATCGGTACTATATAATATAGGACTAACTACCCGATATCATATAAGCGAGATGTTAAATAAATTAAAACATGCAACATAACACAACCCAACACTACAAAAATTCTAATAAATAAGAGAGATGCAAGAAAGAACTATAAGAAATGAAAGGTATCACTATACATGAATATGCCATAAATAATAAACCCGAATAAGCTGTCGGGTCACAGCAAATACAATAACTGAAGGGAATAAATATAAACATGTAAGTAAATATCCCTTGGGTACAAACCCGATATACAACATGAATCCTACCTAGAATTTTAAAGAAGTAGGAAGCGGCTACATGAAACATCCCGCAACAGTCCGCACCTGTCACGGCTCCCGAGACTCTGGATAGAAGGTCATCCGGCATCCATGCGGTAGGATACCTGTGGAAATATATATGTATATACAAGAAGGAGGGAGAAGTAAACGGGTCAGAGCCCCGAATGTGTAAAATATTTAGCAAGTGTGTTAACCGTGCATAATAAATACCGGTGTACTTAATTTCATAAATAAGGGAGACCGCACTCTCGTGGAACCCCAACTCACCTCTCATCAAAAGGCGCGCACCTAATCGCGTCCTCAAATTTTAGTTAAATTACCCCCATTGATTTTAGGACAACCTAACTTATCAGGCCTAGCCTATATCCACGAGAGCTACCCTCCCGTCATAATCTAAGGATCCACCCATTTCTAATCCTATTAGATTATGATTACACAATTATGCCATAAAAGGCTTAATGAATTCCGATTAATAATCTCATGAATTATAATTATCATAATTCCTAAAAGATTACCCCTATACATACACACACACACACACATATATATATATATATATATAAATATATATATATACCTACATAGGCTAAAAACGTAAGAATTAATATACTTAATAATATGCACATGGAATATTGCAAGACTTCTCTCTAATCCCGAAATTGTACTACGTTTCGTGCGTGGGGAGTCTCGCAAAGCGAAATCCAAACAAGGAACCGCCCCGTTACACTACTCCTGACAAGGTCAAGACCAGAGATCCGTGATGCCACCTATGGAATTACTTCTCTCAAATCTCGACATGGCACTGCGTTTCGTGCGTGAGGTGTCTCGCAAAGCGAAATCCAAACAAGGAACCACCTCGTTACACTACTCCTGGGCAATGTCGATCCTAGAGATCCATAATCCTCAACATACAAGTAAATACTACCATTATTACTAACTATAACTACTAAAGAAAGAAAGAAGAAAAGAAAAGAAAACAAATAAAATAAAATAAAAGAACCTCCAATAATATCCTTGGGATGATGTAACCGAATAATACCTTATGTGCGATACATCAACCCCCATCAATCTAGTACACCATAATCATCTAAGATGTACTTCATAAAAGTCCATATCCTTTCATCTATCGGATATATATATAAATATATATATATATATATATATAGGTATTTATTTCTAACCGTATATATATATCATCATCAATCCAATAGCCAAGTGTACATACTACATATGATGTACAAGGCCATGCACATAATATACCCGGCTATATATATATCGCCGATAAACTGCATCAATGCTATCATATTCCCAGTGCCCGGCTCACGTAGCAATACTGGGGCCACCATGGTGGGACTAAACGACACCCATCTCGTGGTAAACTCACGCACACGACGTCCCGGGAAGCGGTCATAGCTCCAAACCGGCAATGAGACGAAACATACCCATCACGTCTCATCCCAAAATAAATATATATATCATATAATAACACACGGGACGACTATGACCTGGGGAATATCCACACCCTGCTTTTCTAGCCAGGATGCTCACCCTCTACGCGCGCAACTTCCCAATGATAGCATGAGCGGGGTATGCTTAACCAATTTAGTATATATATCATTTACATGCATAATATATATAATCCATATGATCCAATCATATGATCAAATAATAAACCATCATATACGGTTTAAATATCCATACCAAGCATATCCGCAACATGAAGATATCCATATATCTATATACATACATACATATATATATATATATATATATATATATATATATATATATATATATATATATATATATATATATATATATATATATATATATATATATATATAGACTAATTCTCCTTCATATGTATAAGATATATATAACTGGCTATAAGTATACATAGTCCTCGATATACAAGCCGTCACTACCATTTCCATTAAATTTACCTTGATATGTGAATATAATTCCATACTTGAAACATATTCAATCATCTTCCTATGATGAGTAGTCTCCCAAAACCATATGTTTATGTCTATACATATACATTCAACATTAGGGTTATCACCCAAGAATTTGTGTAGAAATCCATCACTACACCTTTCACTTCTAAATGTGAAAGTACATAATTATCTTTAGTACTATCTAACCATAGGCATTAACAGGACTTTATAGTCTAAAACCTCAATTTATTCCAACCTCATTTCAAGTATTGGAATCTCAATGACCATATCCCCATAATTGCGTATAAACTATCCTAACTAGAATTTACGCTACCGCTTATCCTAGTCGATAGTACACCCGCAAGCTGTTTCCCACTTTTACCTATGGTTCAATTGTATTTTATGAATCCTTACCCCTATCGGGTTATCATTTATTCCTTAGTCTAAATATTTCTAAGGATAGGAGACCTCTCACTCTCTAAGAGTTCTCAACCTCAAACACACATATATATATATATATATATATATATATATATATATATATATATATATATATATATACCTTTATCTATAATTGGTAAATTCCAACCTCAAAGAGTTTTCCCCCAATATCCGTATATAACTCCAATACGTACATGGGTACATTTCTCCCAAGTTACCCTAAGGGTCCCCAAATCCCAATATGTGAGAAACTCCTTATATGACTCCAAGAATATATCTTTTACATCCTAAGAGAAATCCCCCAAATCAATAAACCCAACCAAAAAGGGTTTGAAATCACTATGGAGAAAATACTTCAAAATGCCCTGTTTCCGAATCGATTCGGCCTCCCAGGTGAATCGATTCGGGTCCAAAGACCTGGGCTTCTGCAATAGGCCGAATCGATTCGGCTTGGGGTCCGAATCGATTCGGTCAATGCAGACCTGCCAATTTTACCAAATCGAATCGATTCGCTCGAGGGGGCGAATCGATTCGGACCTGCAATTTTTGAAGGGTTCATCTGTTTCTTCAAAACCCACGAATTCTAAACCCTAAATTTCTTATTCCAACCCCCAATCCTTCATCAAATCATGATTTTAAGCCCATTAACCAACCCAAAGTTGATACCAATCATTTCTATGTCATTAATTCTCAATTTAAACATTGATTTCAAGATTTAAACCTAAAATCTAGGTTTTGACATTTATACCCAAAAACCATTTCTTTACCCCACAATTTATGAAATGAAATACACAAATAGCTATTTAGCAAGATTAAACACTTGCCTCAGGTTTGTAGAGGTTGAATCGTCCTCGATGTCGCGGTAGGGTCGGAAATCTCCAAGCTTTCTTCCTCTCTCTCTCCCTTTCTTCTTCTTTCTCTTCTTCTTCTCTCTCTAGGGCTCTTCTCTCTTTCTCTCAAATGAGAAATGACTTCATCCGTAAGCCTCCAACCTTTTAAAACAAAATCCCAGTTTAAATGTTAATACACACTTTAAATGACTCGTTGACTCCAATTCAAGTCAAAACAACTTAAAAACATTCCGGAGCCGAAATAAGACCCAATGACAGTCATTTTGACTATCTCGACCCTTCCGGGATCGATGGTACCCTAAAAAATATCATCCGGAATACTTTGAAATGTCCTCTATTTTTGGACTTAAATTCCCAAATTTTAAAATTCTCCAATTTAATTAAATTTAATTTTCCCAAAATTAAATTTCTCAGTCTCAAAAGTCGAGGGTGTTACAATGATAGTGGGGACTTCTTGGAATAATTAGATAAGAAATATCCATGTATGTTGTGAAATTTTCTAGGCCGACCTTTGTGTCAAATCCTCATAAGGATAGGATATTGTTAAGATACAATTTGGGGCTAAATGGAAGAGAGTGGTCGCATACTCTTAAAGAGTGAGGGGTTTCATATCCTTAGAAATGTTTAGACTAAGGAACAATTGATAACTCAATAGGAGTAAGGGTTCCCGAGATTTATTTGAACCATAGGTGAAATTGGGAACGATTGGGATTGTACTATCGACTAGAATAAGCGGTAGCATAAATTCTAGTTAGGATAGTTTAAACAAAATTGTGGGGTCATGACCATTGAAATTCCAATACTTGAAACGAGGTTGGAATAATTTGAGGTTTTAGACTATTAAGTCATGTATGTGCCTATGGTTAAATAGTACTAAAGGAAACTATGTACTTTTGAATATGGATGGAATGTGTAGTGATGGTTTCCTACACAAAATTGTGGGCGATAACCCTAATGTTGAATATATATGTATAGATATATACATGTGGTTTTGAGTGACTATTAATCATAGGAAAAATGATTGAATATGTTTTAAGTGAGGGATTGTATTCACATATCAAGGTAAATGATATGAGTTTGTGGTGACGGCTTATATATTGAGGATTTATGTATACTTATAGCCGGGTTTGTGTATCTTATATATATATGAATGAGAACTAGTTTATATAGAGATATATGAATATGTGAATATGTTTATATATATATATATCTGTATGCATATAAATATATGGATATATTTATGTTGTGGACATACATGGTATGGATATTTAAACCGAATATGATGGTTTATTATTGGATCATATGATTGGATCATATGGATGTATATATATTATGCATGTGAATGATATATATACTTATTTGGTTAAGCATACCCCGCTCATGCTATCATTGGGAAGTTGCGTGCGTAGAGGGTGAGCATCCTGGCTAGAAAAGCAGGGTGTGGATATTCCCCAGGTCATAGTCGTCCCGTGTGTTATTATGTGATTTACATTTTTATATTTTTGGGATGAGACGTGGTGGGTATGTTTCATCTCATTGCCGGTTTGGAGCTATGACCGCTTCCCGGGACGTCGTGTGCGTGAGTTTACCACGAGATGGGTGTCGTTTAGTCCCACCATGGTGGCCCCAGTATTGCTACGTGAGCCGGGCACTGGGAAGATGATAGCATTGATGCAGTATATCGGCGCTATATATAGCCGGGTATTTATTTGTGCATGGCCTTTGTACATCATATATGGTATGTATACATGGTCATGGGATTGGATGATGGTGTGTATATATATATGGTTAAAATGAAATGCCTATATATATATTTATATATCCTATAGATGAAAGGATATAGAATCTTTGTAGAGTACATCTTGGATGATTATGGTGTACTAGATTGATGGGGGTTGATGTATCGCATTTAAGGAATATTTCGGTTACATCATCCCAAGGATATTATTGGAGTTTTGGTAATAGTGGTAGTATTATATTGTATATATGGCATTATGGATCTCTAGGATCGACATTGTCAAGGAGTAGTGTAACGGGGTGCTTCCTTGTTTGGATTTCGTTTTGCGAAACACCTCACGCATGAAATGCAGTGCAGTGTTGAAATTGGAGAAAAGTTCTGCCAGTTATGGTATGTACGACATTATGGACCTCTATGATCGACATTGTCAAAGAGTAGTGTAACGGGACGGTTCCTTGTTTTTATTTCACTTTTTGAGACACCCCATGCACGAAATGTAGTTCATTATTGAGAGTAGAGAGAAGTTCTGTCGATATTTATGTTTGGCATAATGGATCTCCAGGATCGACGTTGACATGGAGTAGTGTAACGGGGTGGTTCCTTGTTTGGATTTCGCTTTGCGAGACACCCAACGCACGAAACGCAGCGCATCATTGAAATTGGAGGGAAGTTGTGTCAATGATAATTTTGTATGCTTATTAATTAGAAATTAAATCCTATGTTTCAACCCAAATATAACTGGGTAACTTATTGAGGATTATAATTAATTAAATTATAAAACGGAGTCCATTAAGCCTAATAAGGCATAGATGTTTATAAAAATACTTAATTGTGTTTAGAAAAGGGGGTGGATTCTTGGGTTATGATAGGAAGGTAGACCCCGTGGGTATAGGCTAGGCCTATTACAAGTTAGGTTGGCCTTATAAAATGGGGGTAATTTAACTAATAAAATTGAAGACGCGAATAGGTGCGCGCCTTTAGATGAGAGGTGAGTTGGGGTTCCACGAGAATGCGATTCCATTTTAATTATGAAATAGTGCACCGATATTTATTATGCACGGTTAACACACTTGCTAAATATTTTTCACAACTCGGGCTATGACCCGTTTACTTTTCCCCCTGCCTATATATATATATATATATTATTACAGGTGTCCTACCGCATGGATGCCGGATGACTTTCTATCCAGAGTCTTGGGAGCCGTGACAGGTGCGGACTGTTGCGGGATGTATCTGGTAGTCGCCTCCTACTTTTAAAATTCTAGGTAGGATTCATGTTGTATATCGATTTTGTACCCAAGGGATATTTATATAAATGTTTATACTTATTCCATTCTAGTTATTGTATCCGCTGTGACCCGACAGCTTATTCGGGTCTACTTTTTGTATCACCTTCTGTTGTAGTTGATTATATCATTTTATTATAGAATTTCATTTATGATAGTTCTTTCTTGCATCTTTCTCTTATTTATTAGTAGTTTTATGGTGTTGGTTTGTTGTATGTTGCATGTTTTAATTTATTTAACATCTCGCTTATATGATATCAGGTAGTTAATCCTATATTATATAGTACCGACAGTTGATGTTGAGACTGGACCATCTGAATCTCCTGATTTAATATAGTATAGGGCTGGCCACCCGTTATTATTTTAGGCGGGGTGTTACAATGGTTCAGATTATATTTTGAAGGGTTTGGTCTTTATCAACTGGTGGCTCAGATTACATCTTACGAAATTGAATCTCATGATCCTAACAAGGCTCAAAAGCAGCACAAGGCTCGAGAAGGATTTCTGTCACCTTGAAAAAACAACCACGTCTGAACTGAAATGTGTAAAACTTAGATGCCTGCAAATATTTCACAATTTGAGAAAAAAAAAAGATAACCCGCGGCTCTAGGAATAGACGCCATCTCTTTTCCTACCCAAGACAACTTTTCATCCACTCACTCCTTCCAATAAAAATCCTCACAATCACTAGGCACCAGATCTAGAATCTCAGTGAACACCAGATCTAGAATCTCGAAAGGTTTAGATGGAACATAGCCTCTTAAGATTTGGATCATTGTTAACTTCTTTTATTTGGTTTCATTTTTATTCAAACTTTTGATTTCATTTTTATCGATGGTGTGTGCGTGAACTGAACTCTTTGTCTTTCATAGGCACTTTAAGGAATACACAACATAGTCTTGATGGTGTGTGCGTGAACTGAACTAAATTAAACTATCGATAGTTTTTGGTTCGGTTCCAAAGTTTGTATAGGTACAACATGAAAACTCCAAAGTTTTGGGATTTTGTTTTGATTTTGCTGATCTCGACATGAAAACTCCAAACTTTGTACAGATATAACACGGAGGCAGCAAGCTATAGGTACCATTGGGGTTTGTGTTTTGGTTTGAGTTTTGGTATAGGTACCATCTCTTCCACATTGTTATATGTACCATCTCTCTTCAGTTTTGGATTGCACCTGCCATTTTTTTTATTATCTCATTTCTTTTCCAAATTGGGTTTTGTTATAACATTTATTTTTCTAATACCCAAATAGAACAAGACAGAGTTGGAGCTTATACTGTGCGGTTTGGTTTTAATGTTGGAGCTATCGGGGGTTTAATCTTGAGAAATGGATTTGTTTTCAAAGTGTTTTTTTTAAATGGAGGCGGTGGTTTTGTTGAGTAAACCACCTACTCTGTTTTCTTTATGAGCATCACAAAAAATATGTGTTTCAAAAATCTGTGGGGTAAGTGTTTCACCTTCCATGCCGCTCCAACAACTGTTGATGATGACTGAACGTTGAAGATGCAGATGACCGAACCATATGGAGACAATATCTGATCCAGTCTGATTGCCCCATGAGAGAATCTTCTGGTTCAAGATGATCGAGATAATATCTCTTTTATATGTGCCTGTGTTTCATCACCCATGACTTGAAATCTTTGCTGGGGTAAGTGGGTAAGCCAATTTTTCTCTCTCCATGATTTTTTGTGGTAAATATTCACTTTTCCTTGAATTTACTTATAATATGATTAATTTGTTTTTCCATTCATAGATGTGGAAATAATTACACTGAATTTACTTCATAATTTTTAATATTTTGCTTCTTCACATCCCTATTTGCAGATTGGATATTGGGTTTATTTGAGAGGTGTATAAAATGCATTGTCAAGGATTGGATATTGGTAATTGTGGGATTTTGTAAGAGTACATGTTTTGGCAATGCTTGATATTTTGTAATTATTAATTAAGTACGTCTATATGCTTAAAACCTAAGCTCCTGATAAATAGTTAAGTAGTTCTTAATACTATCATGTTATAATGTGTGATTCTTATATATATACTATATAACATATGTTAAATATTCTTCAACATTCTTTGAGTTTTAAACCTTTTCAGGTGTCAATGGGACAAGCAAGAGGTTAAATCGTGGATCTTATTAACTTCTCATTTAGGTACAATTTTTTCTCTCAGTTTTGACTCTATTCCTTATTCTAATAGATTGGTATCTTTTTAAAGTTTTCTATACATTGCAGTACTTTTATCACAAGACAAATCAATACGCGTATGATTTTTGTTTGTTTGTAGATATGGATAAGTTGAAGGCAATGGAGATAAAGTTGCAGTTTTTATTGATCCCAATAATTCATAGTTTTGAGAATGAGATTAATAGGTAGGATAACTTGGGTGACACATGTTATTTGTGAGGTAAATAAATTGCATTATCATAGAATGGACATTGGGTTTATTTATATATATAATTTTTTTGTTGACATTGGCATTGTATAATTATTTATTATATTTTGTGGGGATGATTTAATTAATTTCATAGTTGGACACATTCATTTATGGTTAATATGATGTGTGTTTTAATTATTTATTATATTTTTTGAGGATGTTTTAATGTATATTTTTATGTACCGTGAATATGAAGTGAACCTACGCACATGTTGGGTTTCATTTTTCATATTACAAGGAAAAAGGTTCTTAATAGATACTTTTATGCTTCTTATTTTCTTTTTTTTTTGCTCCACATTTTATTTTATTAAAATAACTCCATAGTTACAGTGTAGTCTATTCTACTTCACTTATAAAATAAAGTTACTGTGAGTAGTCTATCTTCAATTTGTTATGTGAGTTCGACAAAGGTGGGAATTTTATCTATGCATAATGGGTGACACGTGCACATAAGAGGGACTTTGGGAATCACTGTAGAATTTTGAAAATAATTTGAAAGTAGTCACATTGGAGAGACATGATTCAAAGTGGACATTGTATAATAAAACTAAATCAATTGAAGGATTGAACATACATAACCATACCCCCAAATCAATTGAAGGATTGAACTTACATAATCATACCTCTCCCTGATGCTTCACTGCGGGGTCTGGGAGAGGTAGATGTCGGCTGGTCTTACCCCCATAAGCATAAAAAAATATTTCATTAAAACACCACACGTCAAGAAATTTTATTTTTTACTTAGTACGAATATGACCAATTTAAAATGCGACATGTCTGGAAATCTCCTTTTTCACCTAATACGAAGAAGTCTTAAATAAAATTCATAGCTAGAAATCATTTGTGAGCTCAAATTTCAAGACATGAAAATGGTGGGGTTCAAAGTTTTGCTTCTTGGGGTTTAACTTCCAAAATGAATTTTAATGATGAAAAAGTCTCGCAAGAAATTATTGGTGAAACATTTTTGTTCGGGTTTTGTGTCACTAAAAGACATTTTAGGGGATAAAGTCGTCACAAAATAAAAATCAAGTAACCTTAAAAATAGATTCTATGTCATTTGTAATTAGGTTTTGTTCGTGTTTTGTAATAAAAATAAGATTTCGTATTGCGTCGCTGTTATTTGAGACATGTTAGTATTAGGTGAAAAAATTTACATTTCATGTCGGGTTGCGTTTTATTTTGGAGGTATTCGTGTTAAGTACAAAATAAGTTTTTGTGTCATGTTTTTATTCGAGTTGTGTTAGTGTCAGAAATAAATATTAAGATACATAAACTCTTAATAAGTTAGAAATAAACATTATTATCTAATATGTAGTAAAATCATATTTAAACACGGCCCCTTAACGTGTAATGTTCATTACTAATACTAAATCTCTCATTTAGTAAAAAGAATTATGGTTAAATTAATATTAATCTAAAAAAATTTACGAGACCCAATAATTTTTCTTATTTACGACTTAAACGAGTTAACACAAACTACACCCGTTAATTATGTTATTTTATTGGTTTGGTGCTGATATGATTTGAAATTATTAAGGGTTCACACATTAATTTACAACTTCGCGTGACTCCGTGTCATCTTATCGTGTATGTATTTTTTCCCAAACATAATCACTGTTACGAAATATCCGGAACATTTTTACAATCGTGCCATCGGTACGGGTACACCCTAGTATATATATATATATATATATATATATATATATATATAGAGAGAGAGAGAGAGAGAGAGAGAGAGAGAGAGAGAGAGAGAGAGAGTATTTTGTAAGGATTCTTTATGTTGCAGACCCTGGTACATATCATTTTTTTAAGATAATAAAAAATGATTTTTTTTATGAAACTTGATGGATATGATGTCCACGATTAAAATATCATCTCCAAGGTTTTTCATCAAAAATTTTAATAAAAAAGCCATTTAAATAAAGTGATATGTAAACAAATGGTATAAATATTCATTTTCAACTCTTGAAATGTTGGATCGGTGCTAGCCACTTTACTGATATAATTTTTTTGATAAAAATTCATGGATATGATCTTCTCACTGTCAATATCATATCAATGAAGTTTCATCAAAAAATTCAATCAAAAAGTGGGTGAGATGATTGCCAACATTTCAACGGTCAAAAATGCATATTTATACCATTTTTTTACATATCACCCCATCTCAACGATTTTATATTGAATTTTTTGATGAAAAAAATTGGAAAAAATCTTCTCACCGCTGAGATCATATCTATGAAGTTTCATAAAAAAATCATTTTTTTTACTATTTAAAAAGAATAGTATGTATCAGGATCTGTAACATAAGGAGTCCTTATAGGAGGGGGCCTCTCTCTTGCTCTCTCTATATTTAATAAAATCATTTATTTATAAAATAAAATTAAAAAATACATAAAAAAAATATTTCATAAAAATATGCTTTATAATAAAGACTTATTTATAAAAAAAATTACTTTAAAACAAAAATGTTTTATAAAAAAAATAATTTTTATAGTTATGAAAAAAGGATGTATTTATAAAAAGTTCTATAATAACTTTTTTTCTAAAACTTTTTTACTTAAAAAACCAAAACTTTTAAAAATATATATAAAAAAACTGTATTATAAAATAGTTATAAAGAAACTATATTTAGACTCAACTGTAATGTTTATAAAGTTGTAAGGGTAGTTTAGATAGTGTGTGAAAGAAACTAAGAGGTTTGTAACTTTGTTGACATTTTTAGCACTAAATACTTAAGTGACGAAAGTGGGGTTAAATTTAAAAAAGAGTCACAATAAAATAATTAAGAACATAAACTGTTGAATCTTTAAAAACCTGAAACTCTACTATTTACTCAAATATATAAATCAAATAAAACTTTTATGTGACGGTAATGCATTGCTTTATGTAATTTACGTTTTGTGGTTAGTAAATTGAAATGCACAAATGCACGCTTTAGAACCGAACATTATATGATGATGTGTATTTGTTGCCAATAACAGAATCAAAATAATGAGTGCATTTTTTTGTTATTTTAAACCCTAGGAAATTAATTGTTTGTATGAGGTTTATAACTGACTATTAGTATTGTTGTTACGTACTATTAGTTTTATTGTTGGAGTATTTTTTATTTCTTGAATAGAGTGGATAGTCCTATAAACAGAGGAAATTCGACCCAAATTTTATAAATTATCGCCGTACCGTCAGGGTGGATAGTTCTATAAACAAATGAAATTATGGCCATTTTTTAAAATTATGCTGTGTTTTGTTGGGGAACAAAAATTTTGTCGTTTTGCAATTAAGTACATTGGAAATTTTTGTCGTTTTTACAATTACATACTTTGAAAATTTTCTCCATGCCTTCAAGCATGACCATTCCACTACTCATAAGTACCTAACCATGAAACTCTAGTCACATCATCAATATTAACTACTCGTAAGTACCTAACCAAGGAACTTAATGCGTACCAATCACAAAGTCAATATCGCTAAGACATGACACTCTAGTAATCCATCCTCCACATTTGGCTTTACACAATTCATGTCCCCAATTCAATGGATGCTATTCACCTTTGTTAACACTTTACTAGGGCTCTCACATCATCAGGGTTTGACACAAAAGCACCTCACACTAAAAATCGTGGTGTCCCCCTATTATCTCGAACAGACACTCGCAAATCACTAACATGTCCGAATCAGAAGCGCGAAAGCTATTAATGACAACTAACTTGGCCACATGTTACCCGGCCACACATTGTCCGTTCTGCTAATCTCCTTAACTCTATCATAGAGTACACGGACCAAAATTGTCAGCTATCTAGCATGATCGGCCCAAAACTAACACCGACATCAAAAGATCTATTATTGACCTCACCATATCACTCACGAAAGGAACAATGAACCTAGAGCTTTGATGCCATTTATAATGCCCAACTCGAATTATGGGTTACCCGTGGTCAACCCGGTCCGACTCGAGCATTATGTGTGAAGTATGAAGAGACAACCCAAATAATGTTGCTAGTTAAGTTTTATGTAATTGGAATTTCACCTATTTAGCAAGCGATTCTAATTTACATCAATATACGTGAGGGACCCGTGGAAAGCGTCCCCAGAATCAAAGCATATAGAGTTGCTAACATAAATAAAAAGGGATACTTACTTGTACAAAACTCTCAAAATACTTACCGCACCCAACATTCCGTAATAATGATAAGGGAATGAGTCGAATGCCTAGTGGAAAAATACAACAATGCAATACATAATCGAACTGTGGAAAAGAGACTCTTAACATGTTATGTCTACGTGCACATGAAACTACCTCATATATTTATATATATACACTTTAATGCATGAAATCGATTTTCGTTCCAAAAAGACGTTACTTATTCTGTTTAATTCGCCTCAATCTTGTAAAAGAACCCCTTTTATTTGACTTGACATTTATTTCTTGATTTAACGCACCCATTGAAATACTTTGAACAAATACCTTTATATTTTGGGAAAGACACTTATTTTATCAAAATTACCCCTTTTACTCATACCAAGTTTACTTTAGTATTTTCCTTGAAAACACCTTTCAACACACGCAAGCACCGTATTAGAAAATATTTATTTTTCGCTGAAAACCTTTCATAAACACACTCTTGTGTTAATTATGAGTTAAACCTCTTTAGATTGCTTAATTACTCATTTGATCACTTCACTTTACTACTCTTTTACTTTATGAACATTAGTCAATTTCTTAAATTACTTGTCCACATTATCCTTTAACCGGAATATTTATTAATTTCACTTAAGTTGGATTGTCTTTTCTTATATTTTCCACACAACCCATGTCTTGACATGTTCCACTTTCATTATTTTTTTCTCAGAATCCTCCAAATAATTGTGTACTTTAATGGCTTCCACACCGTCGACTACGCTACTATATACTCTGGCCAGTGTTTTTAGGTCTTTCACCCTAGGGCCGCGATCTTAATTCTTTCCTGGTCTCATCCGAGTTCATAGTAATGTGTTTTAACATTTATTTAATGTCCACATTATTCACTTTTACTAGTTAAATCCAAAACCCGAGGTTTCACCCCACCTATTGTTACACTTTAAAAATCAAATATAACACCTCGTATTTCTGTGCATTTAAATATTTAATTAATTCGGGTAAATTTTAAATTACTTACATGTCGTAATTTAATTGAATTAGTTATAGTAATATTAACCGGAGAGTAAATGGTTAATATTTATGAAATGTAATTACTAAGTGAATAGTGATATTTTATTTACGTCATATCTATTTATCTCAGTCGGGAGTCGGATATTGACTGAGTTGGGTGTGAGATAGGCACTTATAATAAATTAATTCGGATGTCAATTCTGAGCATACGGTTGAGTTCGTATGGGCTGAGATAGTCAGAAAAGAGTGCCCAAGGGTAGTAAATGGGTCTGGGGACATTTTTAGGCATAATCGGGTCCACACGGAGGTGTTCGGGTCACTTGGACTTGACCCAATAGATAAAAACGGGATTAGGGTATTAAACCTAAATCTAAATAGTGTTGAACGGCAGAAACAGAAAACTAAACAAAAGAGTTTGAGAGAAAGCTAGAGGGATCAATTGGAAGAGCAATTAGGGATCTTTTCGGAGACAAAACAAGGAGAAAATTGGGTGTTCTTCATCAAACCTTTCTCTACCTCAACGGATCAGACTCTACGAACCCAAAAAGGAAAGTTGTTAACTTGCTGTGATGTGTAAATTGTGATAATCAATTCATATTGTAGTGGGTGAATCTAAAATCCGTTTTTGGGTGGGTATTCATGTGAAATTGGGTTTTCGGTGATTGAAACACTTTGATGAAATTAAAAGTGGGATTGGTTGTGTTATGTGGTTCTATAATTAGAAATCTGAGTCATATGTTAAACTCAGTAGGAATTGGTGACTAGTTTATGATGTTGGAATGGTAATTAGAATTGACCGATTTAAATCCGAAAAAACACCTGAATATGTGAACTTGAGATTTAGGTAAATTGATTTATGATTTGAGATCTCTAGTGTATTTAGTACCTAATATCATAAGGGGTTGATGTTAATGATGCTTGAGGAATTTCTGGAAAAAGGGGAGAAAAGCTTAAGGTTCTTTAATCGCTGAAATAGAATCGGAGAAGGAGGTGACCTGCTCGATTAATCGATCGACCCAGGGAGTCGATCGATCGATGGTCCCAGATTTTTGACAGTTCGCCCAGTTTTATATATAGGGTAAATTAATTTTAAATTTAATATCTATCCTTTAATTAGTGATAAATAAATATGAGGCACATATTCCTAGCAATTATGGGAAGAGTAATTGGGATTAGGGAGGATTTACGTGGGGCACTTTATGGATCAATTTGAGAAATTCAATTCCAAAATAATTAGATTCAGATCGAGTGAGCGAGTCCGAATATATTGGTTAAGAGACGCCAATGTAGTAAATTAATTAGGGAGAGAAATTAATTAATTTGGAGTCAGGATATAGACTCGGGTAATATTAAATTTCAGGCCAAGTGAGCGAGTCTGAGTATATTGGTTGGGTGACACCAAGGTAAAACAATTGATTAATAGGTAAATTAATTAAATTAGAGTAAATTAATTAAATTAGAGTCGGAACGTAGACTCAGGAAAGTATTAAATTAATTAATGTGCAAATTAATTAAATTAGAGTCAGACCGTAAACTCGGGATTTATATATTGGATAGTGCTACGGATTTTGTACATGGTAAAGACGAGATTTGAATAATTATGTATATATATATATATATATATATTGTGTGTGTGTGCGCTTATTAATATCAGTGATTAGATATTTATTTAAATTTATATACTCTAGTGCTATCGGGGGAGGTTGCGCGATATGGATGAATTCCCTAGCTTTAGGATTTGGGTGAGTATATCCCCAGGTTATAGCATCCATTTTCAGAGGTGGGGTATTGCGATGATGTTGACGCAACCACAAATGTTCATATGAGTGCGTGCTATCTAGGCTCAAGTGCAAGCCTGTCGCTCAAGTAATAATCCAGTAAGTCGGGTACACGATCCTCAGGGAAAAAGGACGAACGGAGTTGGGACAACATTGGAAAGACGAGGGTAACCTAGCTTTGACTCTAAAAAGAAAGAAAATATGATTTGGGATACGAAACAACTACAACTAGATCCAAATTTAAAAATAATTAAGTAATGAAACTAAGAATGAGGAAAATGCAACTACACTAATTAAATGAAAAATTGATGACAAATGGTTTTACGAATTAACTATGAAATGAGAACGATAGTCGGGTTACAATCCACCACACCATAGTAATTCACTTCATAGGATACTAGATTCAGAATTAGAATTTGAAATGAACCCGGTCTTTAGTACTCCCAAGCATTACACATATGACGGATCGTAGCCCGCATAGTATGTAATCAAAGGTCGAGTAAAGCTGTGTCGCATTAACCAATATGCACGTCGCATTCTTAAGCATCCCGATTACCTAGAGCAAACGAGATCAAAAGTCCTACGAGAGTTGCACTAGTTATGCAACACGATTCATCTAAGATTTTAATTCAAAAGCCTATTTCCCATTATCGTGAATTACATCGGGTGGGGTTCATGCACCCCAACCCTTAAAAACATAACCGGACATAGTTAAATTAAAAGAAAGCGTGGATTGAGAAGAAGAAAACATCATAATTAATAGAAACTAGATGAAAAGAGAAGTGTAGAATCGAACCTGCAATTAAAGTAATTAACTATTGCAAACTTAAAGGAAGAACATTACTTGTATTGAAGACAATTAATTTCAATCCTTACAGCTGAACTTCTTATTGAAAAATTAGGGTTTTTTCTACAAAAACCCTCTACTCCTACCTAGAGAACTAAAAATCGAACCTCCTTATATAACAATAACTAGAGGTTAGATATATCACAAAAAATTCAGAGTTGTAGATGAATCAAAATCTAAAATTGGAACAAGAAAATCAAGTTTATCCTCGGCAGACCGGTTCGGGCCTTCAGTGGCGGATTGGTCCTCATTCAAATCCGGATCGATCTTTTTTTTTCGGGGAAATAGGATCGGTCCGCTATGCCAATTTTTCCAGTGAGTGATAGAAATCTGTACCGATCCTTTTTTTCTAGAAATAGGATCGGTCCGCTATGTGATTTTGGCCAGTAGGTTTTGAGGGTCCAGACTGGTTCTATTATTTTGGAAAACGGATTGGTCCGCATTTGGTCTTTAAATTCTCTTCAATTTCTCTTATCTTTAGAACCCCGTAACTTCTTCCCTGGAACTCGGAATTAGATGCCGTTTCTTCCTATGCATTCGTTGAATTGAAATCTTCAACTATCATGTTGGGTTTTCTTCCGGATTTTAGATGAAAATTATGCTTTTGCCCGACTCTTCTTGTTTGACTTATTCTTTTGCTTTGACTTTCTCTTTTTTTTCCTTAGCAATAAATACCTGTAAATGACCTGGAAAAAGTACAAAACTCCCAATACTATGTAGAAGGGTCAGTAGCATGGAAATGGGATAATTCAAGAGCAATTGCATTATTTTGGATGCTAAAAGATACTAAATTAGGGAGTAATTTTGGAAGGATTACTGCCTAATCAAACCCCCCTAACTTAGCACTTTGCGCGTCCTGAGCAATGTAAAAGGATTCAACTAAAACTCACCTGTTATTAACAAATTATTAGGATAGAATACCACTTTCGCGGGAAAGTGTTTGCATTTAGCATATGTAACAAGCCTTTAAACCCCTAGGTCACCCTAGTAGGACGAGTTATGTTTTGTGAGGGTTTGCAGTGAATATACCCACAAAATTCGACTAAAAGAAAACTCAAAATAATAAAAATTGTATAATTTAAACTTTTTCAAAAAATAGTCATCATCAATTCAGGTCCAAGAGTCTCAACTTATAGTGCTTGTGTGCAAAGACAAAAATTTAATTTCGAAATTCCACTGATTAACAAATACGTTACCTATCCAAAAATTCATTTTGATTCAAATTCTCACAGAGTTCTCTCACAAACGAATCTCTCGAAGCTGTGGCTATTTCTCTCGGTGTGAGTGATATAAAGAGTAAATGCATTGGAACCAAGTTCACACACATAAATAGAAAGACAAAATTCTATGGTAAATGGATCTCATCATCGGATTATGGTTATAAGGAAACGGGAGCATCGCTGCTAATTCACAACTTTAATCTCTTTTATTATCTTTTTGGGTTTTAGCTCTCCACGCGGTATCCAACTTCGCAATTTAGACTCGGTTAGGACTTTTTCGGGTTTTAAGGTGTAATGGGTACAAGGAAATGGGTTTGGGAAAGTTGGAATTGGAAACTATTCTTAATATGTCCATTAGTGCTTTTTCGGACTTTTGCTCATTTTTTTTCCTGTATTTCACGCTTTTCTTTTCTTGCTATTTTTGTTGATCATTTTTATTCTTTTGCCCCTTTTTGTTACAGTTTTCGGACTTAAATTTTGACTTCAACTTTCTCAATTCCGGGCCATTTAGGTGTTTTGGGGTTATCAAACGAAAGGAAATTTTTTATTCGGCCCAAAAACATGTTGCGAAAAGGGGTACTTTTTCATGACTTTTTCTAGCCAAGATTTTTGAGTGACAAACGAGGGCCTACTTCATTGTCTAAATTACTAATTGCGTTACCATATGCATTTTGAGATTGTTTTAGTTTAGAGATACATTTAGAGCATTTTTCAGGCAACATTACACACATTTCCCATAACCGATCAAAACAAGGGTATTGAGATCCTCAACGACTTTTTATATGCTGAATTAGAACTTTGAGTTAACAATTAACTCAGATTGATTAATAAACTCACAAAAAGTGATAGGCTCGAATTCTCATCGGGTTGGTTAATCTCCACACTTATTCGTTAAGTCGTCAATTTTCACTCAATTTCCATCTTTGGTTCGGCTTTGTGTACTTTTTTTTTACAATTTGAGACTTTAAACCTAATTTTAATGGTATTTTTGAAAAATTTAAATTCCAATTTTTTTTTGTTTATTTTGAAGAAAAATATTTTTGGTTTTTCTAGGTTTTTCAAATTTTTTTGGAAATTTTGAAGTTTTCTAATTTTTTTTGGCATTGTTGAAAATTTGTAAAGTTTTAGAAATACGCACTCGTCACCACCCCCCCAACTTAGACTTTTGCATTGTCCCCAATCAAAAGGACTAAAATCTAATTAAGGAAAAATAAGAGTGCGAAAAATAAAACAACAAATGAAGAAAATGCGGATTTTTATTTATAATGATTGTGGTACATCAAAAGGGAAAAAGCATACAAACATATAAACAAAAAACAAGAGAACCAACACAAACACCAATCAAACATATCATTGGGGTGGAGGTTTAGAGCTACACGGCGCGCTAGGGTCATACGGGTCATAAAAGTAGGACGGGGGAGGGGCATTGAAGGACATTTCAAACATTTGAGCTTGATGCCTATGCGTCATGCTCGTGTCGCGCCTATAAGCGCGTTGCTCCTCCTCCCTTTAGCATTGTAGCGCGTTATGAACCTCGAAAGTTGTGTTTCAAGCGTAGAGATGCATGCATCAATATGGCTTCCCAAAAGCTCATAGTCAGGATCCTCCTCTTCCACGTCTTCGGTCTCCTCGCCCTCGGCCATGCTCACGTCATTCGCTGCCACCTCATCGTCCGAGGACTCGTCGATAGACTCCTCCTTATTTCTATCATCACGATCAGCGATGGTCTGTCGGGCTTGGTTAATGGCCCTTTGCGACGGGCTTTTGATGCGGGTAAGTTGTCCAAAAGGATTTGGAAGACGCGAAAATCCGGTTGGAGGTTGAATGGCAGCGTCAGTGAGAAGAGCTGAGATGAGTCGGGCATAAGGGAGCGGGGCAACGCCTTTTTCATCCGTGGCGGCATAGAAAATGTCTCAGTATATTGTGCGGGCCAAGTGGATAGTGGAGTATGGGTCATAAAGGTGGTAGACAATGGTAGATTGACGAGGGAGCATGATGGAATCGTTTGAAATTTGTAGAATGTTAGCGCAAACGATTTGGAAGGTGATGTGGGCTTTATCGTCTATTTGGCCGACGGGAAAAGTGCCTCGGAGCCCATATTGGCCAGGGGCAATATGGGCAATGCAAACATCTTTGCCTAGGGGTGGGTTGTTGTTGGGGTATTGGAATGGGGATGGGTGAGGGACATCATTCTCTGTCAGCTTGCGAATGAGGATGTCGAGTGAGAATGGGATAGGGGTTTGATCAACGTACGCCTCGACTTGAAAATTAAGGGTGCGCACGAGGGACCCATAAAAGGAACACACCTCATTGGCCCAGATGACATCGAACTGCTCATTGAGGAAACGACACCACTCCTTTGCGATGAAGAGGATAGTGACATTGGTGGGCATCTCCTCCCATAGAACCTATCTCTCAATATGCAGCTTGCGAGTGTGACTGAAGAAGCGGCGACACCAACATTACTCCTCGTAGGAGTAGAATGGGAGCGACCTATTTTCAGTAATGACCATGGAGTTGTATCTTTCTAAGGGTGGTTGGTTGGCCATGAAGGGTTATTTTGGTTGGAATAGAGGGAGGAATCTAGAGGGAGAGAGTGTGGGTAAATGAAAGGTGTGGTGAAATAGGGTGGAATAGGGTTTTATTTATAGGTTGGGGAAGGGGAAGGGATAGGTTTTTGGAGGGAAGTGGTTTGGGAGGGAAATGGGTGTGTTTTTGGGATGGAAATAGGGTTGGAAAGAGGGAGGAGATGAAATGGAGGGAGATGAATGGATTGGGGCAATGAATCTAGGGAGTTGTAGAGTTTCAGGAATCGGATAGGTCCGCATGCCTACGGCCGAACCGGTCCATGTCCAATTTTTTTATTTTTAAATTACTAACATGCGGACCGGTCCGCGTGCCTAGGGGTCAAATCAATCCGTGTTCCTTTTTTTTCCAAAATCCTCCAACAGCAGGAATACTCTTCGAAATCGGTTCTTAGTGCTTACCCTTAACTTCTCAAAATGCAAACCTAAGACTCTAATGACCCTAACTTAATCATATATATGATACACAAGATTTCACCCCATACACGTCGGGGGTGAGGCGACCTCTCAAATTTAGCTCACTCTACCCCGTAAACGGGGTCTGACAACCAAATGGTGTTGATCTCTTCTACGCACGCCTCTACTTATGGATTTAGGAGTTGTTCATTGACTTTGAACGTGTTCCCCCTTTTGGATCATCCAAATCCACATATCCGTGAGGAAACATGGTCTTAATAATGAATGGGCCAGTCCAACGAGACCGTAATTTACCCCAAAATAGATGAAGCCAGGAGTTATAGAGGAGTACCTTTTATCCAGGTTGAAACTCTTTTCGTCAAATAATCTTATCATGTGCGGGTTTCATCCTTCCTTTTGAAATCTTGGCATTCTCATACGCATCATTGCGTATCTCCTCCAACTAATTCAGTTGAAGCTTGCAAGCTTCACCGACTTTATCTATTATCATAATTTAACCTCTTGATGGCCCAGTACGCTTTGTTCTCACACTCAATAGGAAGATGGAAAGGTTTTCCATACACAAAGCGGAACGGGGACATTCCGAGTGGGTTTTTGTATGCGGTGCGATAGGCCCATAGGTAATCATTCAAACGAAGGGACCAATCTTTTTTATTAGGATCGACGGTTTTCTCGAGGATGTTTTTGATTTCACGATTCGCTAACTTGGCCTGCCCATTCATTTGTGGGTGATATGTTTTTCCAACCTTGTGAACGACACCATACTTTTTCATAAGTTTCTCAAACGGCTTATTGCAAAAGTGTGTGCCGTTATCACTGATTATCGCTTTCGGAGCACCGAAACGAGAAAGTATGTGTTCCTACAGGAATCTTACCACCACTTTATTGTAATTATTCTTGGTAGATATAACTTACACCAATTTAGAAACATAGTCTACCGCGACTAGGATGTATAGGTATCTAAAGGACGGGGGAAAAGGGCCCATGAAGTTAATACCCCAGGAATCGAAAACCTCAATGATGAGAATCGGGGTTAATGGCATCATGTCTCATCGGGTAATCACCCCCATCCGTTGACACCTATCGTAATATTTGCAATAATTGTTTACATCCTGGAATATTGTGGGCCAGTACAAACCTCTTTAGAGAATTTTAGTGGCTATCTTTTTCACAGAATTCTCTAAAGAGGTTTGTGACAGAATTGGATGACAGAATTGGATGACTTTAGGAATTTCATCATCCGGTATGCATCGTCGGATGATTTGGTCGGCGTAATATTTAAACAAGAGGGGATCATCATAGAAAAATATGCGCGACCAATTGATAAACCTCTTCTTATCTTGCGTTGTCCACTCGAGAGGGACGACTCCCGTGACAAGATAGTTCACTATATCCGCAAACCAGGGCAAAGAAGAGGTGGCGAAGAGCTTATCATTAGGGAAGTACTCATCTATGGGTGTAGGATTGCTAGGTACGTCGGACGAGATCCGTGATAGATGATCAGCTACAACATTTTCTACTCCTCTTTTATCTCTAATGGAGAGATTGAACTCTTGTAAGAGTAGGATACACCTTATGAGTCACGACTTCACGTCTTTCTTTATAAGGAGATATTTTAAAGCCGTGTGGTCGGTGAAACAAGTGATGGGGGAATCGATAAGATAGGCACGAAACTTGTCAAGAGCGAAGACTACTGCTAGTAATTCCTTATCCGTGGCGGAGTAGTTGAGTTGTGGTTCGATAAGTGTTCGGCTAGCGTAGTAGATGACATGAATGTTTTTATCTTTCCTTTGACCCAAAACAGCCCCTATTGCATAATCGCTAGCATCACACATAAGCTCGAATGATAAGGAGCAATCCTAAGCTTGCATGATGGGAGCGGACGCAAGCATCTTTTCAACTTTTCAAAAGAACTTTGACATGCTCCATTCCACTCGAACGGGGTGTCCTTCATAAGAAGGTTACTTAAGGGTCTAGCGATGGCGCTAAAGTCCTTAATCAACCTTCTATAACACCCTTCATGGCCCAAGAAAGAGGGCACGTTCTTTAGCGATTTAGGTGGGGGTAGTTCCTCTATGACATTGATTTTTGCTCTATCAACTTCGATCCCTTTGGATGACACTATATGGCTAAGAATATGCCCTCGGTTACCATGAAATGGCATTTCTCCTAAGTCAGCACTAAGTTCTTTTCCACACATCAGGCTAGTACTTTTTCAAGATTGGCTAGACATAGATCAAAAGAGGTGCCAAAAACACTAAACTCATCCATAAACACATATAGCCCTCTCTCAACCATGTCACTGAATCCACTCAACATGCACCTTTTAAAGGGCGCGGGTGCATTACATAAGTCGAATGGCATACATTTGTAGGTAAACATGCCAAAGGGACAAGTGAAGGTTGTCTTCTCTTAATCAAGTACGTCTACCTCAATTTGGTTATATCCGGAATAACCATCTAGGAAGCAATAATAAGGGTGGCCCGATACTCTTTCAAGCATTTGATCGATAAATGGCAAGGGGAAAAAGTCTTTCCTAGTTTCGGCATTGAGTTTCCGATAATCAATGCAAAAGAGCCACCCAGTAGTGGTACATTGGGGAACTAGCTCTCCCTTGGAATTTTCAATCACTGTCATGCCCCACTTCTTTGGGACGACTTGAATGGGGCTCACCCACTTGCTAGCCGAGATTGGGTAGATAATCCCGACATCATTTAATTTTATGATTTCTTCCCTCACTAGCTCTTTCAAAGTGGGGTTTAGCCTTCTTTGCATTTCTCTCGAGGGATTGACATCCTCCTCGAGGTGAATTTTGTGAGTTCAAATTAGAGGGATTATCCCCTTTGGATCAGCTATACACCAACCAAAAGCACTCTGGTGCTTCCTCAAAATCTTTAAAAGCTTACCCTCCTACTCTTCATCTAAGCTAGAGGAGATAATAATAAGAAATGTATCACTTTCACCTAGGAAAGCATATTTAACGTTGGAGGGTAGTTTCTTTAACTAGAGAGTCGATAATGAATCACTTGAGGGCACCATGCGTGCCTCCCTCGAGGTAACTCTTCGAATTGAGAAACCTAACTAATATCTCTTGTGTCCTCGTCCGACGCTCTCTCATCGAGTAAGTTTCTCAACTCCTCAATCTCTCTATCAAACTCGGTGTAAGCTCCCCCGCTCTCATGACTAGACACTAGGCAAGCTTCTAAGGCATATCCATAGTAGTTTTCCTCAATGTGCTCTTCTACGATCTCATCAATTAAGTTCACTGTGTGAAGATAATCTTCTTCACCTGCTTGTTGGGCCATGTTGAAGATGCTTGTTTCTAAAGTCATATTCCCAAAAGTGAGTTGCATCTGCCCATTTTGAGTATTGATCAGTGCGTTAGCCGTATCTAAGAATGGTCATCCAAGGATGATGGGAACATGATTTTTTGAGGCGAAGGAGGGCTCTATGTCCTAAACAAAAAAATCTACTGGGAAGTAGAAAGTGTCCACTTGGACTATCACGTCCTCAACTATACCCCTCATTATCTTCATGGTCTGATCCGCTAATTAGAGAGTGATCCTTATGGGCTTAAGATCACCCAGATCAAGCTGCCTATAAATTGAATAGGGGAGGATATTAACACTCGCCCCCAGGTCGAGTAAGGCTCTCTCAATTTTATTTTCTCCAATGGTGTACGAAATGGTGGGTGCATCGGGATATTTATAATTAGGTGGGAGATCATTAAGAAGAATGGAGCTCAAGTTCTGGGCTAAAAACACGTTTTTCTTTACCTTCATCCTCCTCTTGAAAGTCAATAAATCTTTAATGACTTTTGCATAAGCTGGAATTGGCTTTATTGCATCAAGGAAAGGTAAATTCAATCTCAAAGTTTTAAGCACCACTAGCACTTCATCACTTATGGTCCCTTTGTGGGAAGGAACCAATCTTTGAGAAAATGGCGTAGCGGAGGGTGGCGTGTAACAACCCTCGATTCTGGGAGGCTCATTTTATATTAATTTTACCACATAAGGTAATTATATAAAATGTGGGGACTGGAGTAAATATTAATTGAATGAATTGAAAGTTAATATTTACTAGACTGATGCATATTTATAGTATGTGGAAGTAAAATCATCAGGTTGCATGTTTATAGTGTCATGTATATAAATGGCATGATAGTTCAAATGAAATTGGAACTCAAAATAATTTATAAATTTTCCGGATGCCAGTTTAGAGGGTGTAGTTAGTCTCAGAAGGTGCGAGACAGTCAAAATAAGGGCCATATTGCATTTTTGTATTTCGGGTACTTTTACCTGGTTTTAGCTTATATGCGTATTTTGGGAGTCATTTTAATGTGGTGTTAACCATTTAAGTTGGGAGTTTTAACTTAAGACACGATTTTAGCTTTCCTAAACCCCTTATTTTTCCCATTTTATGTCTTGAACATAGAGAGAAAAGGAGAGAAAGAAAGAAGAAGAGAAAAGTGGAGAAAGAAGAGAGAGAATGAAGATTGAAGATGGGAGATTGCTTCTACCACCAAGAAATCTGAAATTGCAACCCTAAGGCAAGTTTTCTACTTGCTAATATGTGATTTAAGTTGAATAATTTATATGAAAATTATGTATATTCATTTGGAGATCAAAAATGGAATTTATGGGAATTAAACCCTAATCTTTATTTTGATGATAAAATGGTGGATTATAATGGTTATTAATCATGTAGGATAAATTTTGGGTAGATAAATGTTGTTGGTTGTGTGTAAAAATTGAAGAGATTTGAGGTTGGGAGGATTAGGGTTCATAACCCTTAAGACAAAATTTGGCAAATCTGCAGAACCGAATCGATTCGGCCTGGCCGCATCGATTCGCCTTGAGACAGTTTTCAGGTCTGGGTTGACCGAACCAATTCGGATGGTACGAATTGATTCGGCATTTATGTAGAAGTCAGGTTTTCTTGACCGAATCGATTCGGATAGTCCGAATCGATTCTCTTTGTTGAACCTAAATCGATTCGGCTAGGCCGAATCGATTCGGAAGCCCTGCATTTTGAGGGATTTTCTTAGTTTTGTCCCAAATTCATTTTCTTTAATTCTAGGGCCTAGGAACCTTCTTTAATGAAGTAAACTAGGTGTCCTAGAGTTGAAATTGAGTTAGTACTTTCCCTACTCTAGGAATGGGTTATGTGGGGACTTTTTCGGGGTTATGCCAATTGATGTTAGGGCATTCTTTTTCTAGTAAATTATTATGGAACTAGGATTCCTAGAGTTATGTTTAGGAGACTTTTGGAGCTCAATAGAGCTACATTAATATTGATGGATTATAATAACACCTTAAACTGTTTGGAGTTAATTAAGAGTTTACTTACTCCTTTGAGGTTGTAGCAACGATATAATTTATCGTATGGCTCCGGATAATCAGTTAGATTATTTACAAAAAGTAAATGGTAATGGTTTCGGATAAAATGAAACATATACATGGAAATGAAATGGAAATGGTAATGATGATGGTAAATGATAATTTACTTAATCATGAATATGGTAAATGTTAATTTACTTGATACACACCTCTCTAAATGACATCATAAGGAAAGTTCGCGCGCTTGGTGATGCCCCCTGGCTAGTGAACGCAGGGTGGATATAGTCCATAGACCATATAGGCGATATATTATGTTTTATGCACTGGTGAGGAGATTCTGGGTGTGGTCTTGACTCTCCCGCAGGCATATGGTCGCTTCCCGATGTATTGTGTTGTAGGTGCCCAGGTTGTCTTGTATAGATAGGCCCTGGAAGATGATGGTCATTTAGGGGCGCGCCCATTGGGGAAACTCGGAGGGGCGGTCTTAGAATCACTATATGTATATAAATATAACTATTCATCATCAAGTGGGACTTGATGGATTATATGCCATAAAGAGCATGAAGTAGTGCCATACAGAGCACAATACAATGCCACAAAGAGCATTTAATGTTTATGATATTCCTGCTAAGGAATGGTTATGCCAGGATGGGCATGTAATTGAAATAAAAGCCATAAAGAGCTTAAATTTTAATTATATTTTCCTGATAAGGAATGAAATGCTAGTAAAAAGCATAAATGTTGAAATTATGAGTTCCTGATAAGGAACATAATAAGGAAATGGAAGTTTTAAATTTATGTTACCCATGCTTTTCTTTTCTGTCTTAGTTATGTTTTAGAACTGTGTAGATAGATTTTATTCTCTCTAGCATGATTATATTCATAACTGTCATACTTTTATTCATCTGGTAATCATATAGAATCGGGCCCTGACCCGTTTACGTTTCTTGTTGCATATGCATCTTGTCTACGCTCAGGTACTCCGCCGCAAGGATGCCTGACTTGAATTCCTATTCCGATGTCTTCGGCGAGCCGTGATGCATTGCGGTTATTACGGGATACAATTGGTATAAACATTTTCATTATTGTATTCTAGTTAAGATCGAGTCTCTTTCACTTGGGCAAGGCCCAAGCTTTTGTAATTGATTAATGTAATGTAATATATAAATTTATTGAAATTGTTTAATAATGTTGTATGAATCAGCGGACCAATAACATATTTGGTCCTCTTATTTGTTACCTGTTGTTATAGTAATATATATACATCCTTGTGGTTTCCCCTATCTTTTCAGGAAATGGGTTGTTTGTTTTCCTTTATTTACTTTAAATTCAAAATTTTTGGCAACCCGTTTTCTGAAATATTGGGTGGTTATCCTAGATACTCTATATTTTTATTGTGATGCTGAGAATGATTCCATCTATGATTCCGTTATATTGAAGTATTGGGCTGGCCACCCCTTATTTTGGTGAGCGGGTTGTCACAGATGGTATCAGAGCGTCAGGTTCTAGAGTCCTTAGGAATCTGTGTGGATGCCTTAAGTTTTTAGCGTTGCTTTTGATTTGACATAAAGCCTTAGGATTAAGATCGTTGATTTCTCTAGTGAGATCTCGCTCTTCTGCCATGAGGTAGAATTTATAGAATCTTCTGCGCATTCGTGTGAGAAAAGTAGGTCGATTGAAGAAGGGCATCATGAGAAGGATTTTTGTGAACTGTAAATTGTGGTCGGGGATGAGGACCACTTTGGAGGTCGCTCCCATTTTGTAGCACTTTCTTGTCTTGCTAATACGACTACTAATTACAGTTGATGTAGTTTTCCCAAGTACCGCGAGAAGTAGAAAGTGGTGAAAATGTGGTCACCATAATTGTGGGTGCCGAAAGTTTGGCCCTTGGAGAAGCCCGATGGACACTTGCAACAGCGAGTTTCTCTGGGAAAACTGGACTGATGAGATGGTGGGCTCTCAAATATTCACAAAATGCTCGGTTAAAGTCCGACATTGAATAAAGTGTTGTACGGTTAGGGAGACCGTGCACCATAAAATGATAGGTTCCAGAACAAGTGTCGCTAACACTTCTGAAGGAACTGTGTTCATGAAAGCCCTATGGTGGATATCCGCTATCCGCCCTGGGGAGGACTCATTGAAATAAGGAAGAGGAGGCCGAGAGCATGTCCTCTTTTACTGAGAGAGTAAGAGGGACTGCATGGGCAATTGATGTCAGCCAGAGTCAGAATAATGGCTATGATGTGGAGTGTAGAACCACTCATTTTAAACTTCGTTGAATGGAGAACGAGGGCAAGAGTAAAGTGCCTGGTTGGGGAGTTGGTAGAAATAATGATGGTACGTGTAAGGATCGAATGTGGAGTCTGATAACCATTAGTATCGACCCGGAGTGCTTCGCACAAATTGTGGTGGGAATTCCACCTTATAGGTGGGTGGTGTATTCCTTAGGATAAGACTTAGTAGTATTATATCTACTGTAGATTCGGGTGTGTATATTGAGCTTGTAGTTGTATTGACGCCATTATAGGAAGAGTACTTATATGACTTCCTTGGTATGGAAGTTCTATTTTGCTCACTCGTTATGAAACGAGTGATGATATTCTGAATATGCATGTAGTATGTGTAAATTGCATTATGTGCCCCTTGGGTTAAGTGCTCCATTGCTCGTTTGCATTATATGTGGATGTTATGACTTATCTCCACGACCAACAAGTTAAGTAATAATGCATAGGAGGGTTTCCTTGCTTGGGTTCCGCTTTTGCAGGACGCTCCACGCGTGAACCTTAACGACGTTGGGAGTGGAGAGATGTTATTTTTCCTTTCTCTTGTTTTATGTACATTATGCGAGTAAATATATTTTGGTCGGTTTGGTGTGATAGCAAGCAAATAAAATTGTAAGGCTATCTTACTTCTAGTTCAAAATGGAACTATTTGTTCTATGATTTCTCCCCTGGATACAGGTTGAGACTTTATAGAGGTGAATCGAGGTAGGTAGGAGATTTTGTTATTCTTTTAGTTATCTTGTGTGAGTGTTTGATTGTTTGTTTGTCTTGTTTATGCATGTTATGCTTATCTACATGATCAACTAGTTAAGTAGGCATGTGTCGAAGGGGTTCCTTGTTTGAATTTCGCTTCGGCGAGATACTCCGCCGCATGAACACTTAACGATGTTGTGATTGGAGAGACGCTATCCTTTTCTTTCTGTTTTACTTTATTTATTTTGTTATTAGAAGTGGGATTGGAAGATTAGCTAAGAATCACGTAGAAGAGTGATTAAGGGGTATTAAAGTGCGATATAGAAGCATTGTATATAGTTCTCTCCTCTGATCGATGTGAGGGAGACTGTGATACGAAGTCGGATTGAGACTTCGGGATTGTGCCTTGATAAGAAGGCCATATTTTTATAAGGAGGATATGTATCTGAAAGACTTCACAAGAAGTGAATGTCTGATCAGTTAAGATCTTTAAAAGATGCTATGGTAAGTGGGATTGTAAATTAGAATTTTACCGATCCCGATCATGTGTCTTAGACCGTCACATCTTAATGACCAATGATGCGAGGTAGTAGTGTAACGGGAGGGTTCCTTGTTTGAATTTCGCTTCAGTGAGACGTCCCACGCACGAAACCGAGTGAATGTCGGAAGTTGAGATAGGTCTTGGACACTAGGGTTATATTTAGTATTATATATCTACGACTTAGATAGGATGTATACTTGTAGATCGACCTAAGGTTTATTAGAACATAAGGTCCTTAGGGCAGGTGATGTTGATTTAGGAAGGCGGTAAGGAGTTGACCACGAATAAGTTATGGGTTAACTCTATATGGGATTAGATCCCTAGGAACGAGATTTATGGGGTCTCGAGAGGTTTGGGTGGTTTATGCTGAAGAAGATAAGGCCTTTCTTAGATATGGTGCTACGTGGCGACTTCACTTACCGGGAGTTAAGGGATGGGCTGACCTTCACTCCTGAGCTCATGATAGTGATCTCGAGAGTGGGTTTAATGAATAAGTCTCTGCCAGGAGTGGGAAGTAATAATACTAAAGCATGGACCCGTTGTCTATGCGTCTCGCATGCTTAGACTTGTGGGAAGTAATATCCCACGCTTGAATTTAAAATTCATTGCTGTGGAAATTGCCTTAAAGAAATGGAGGCACTACTTCCTGGGAAGGGAAATTTAGTCTTTCTCACGAAGCAACAAGTTGTTGCAATATGTCGTGGGAGAAATCGAGTTAGTGCTCGTATTTCAGAAGAACTAGTGATTGGGTATTTTCTCATTCGCTAAGGAAATGCGATTGGGGTAGTAGATGCGTCGAGTAAGAAACTCGTCGGAGATATTTGTGTTCGCATGGAAAGCCAAATGAAATGAGCATGACTCGTAAGACTCTGTAGCGAGCGCATTTCGATCTGTGATTGACCATTTCACCTACTCGTTCTAAGAAGAGTATCGGTGGAATGAAGAGGGTTATATTCATAGACGATTGTATTGAAGTGCCGAAACCGTTATGGTCATGATCCTATTTGAGAAAGTTGTTGATCGTTTGACCAGACTGTTGCCTTCCTGTCCATTATGGATGGACTAAATGTAGAAGAGTACGCCCCATTATTGATGGAGGCATGGTAGAACTATGGGAGGTGCCTATTAAAATAGGGTGGACTGAGACTAGATATTCATGTCGGAAGTTTGGCTAAAGTTCCATGAAGAAATGGGAACCGTATGGAAATAGCGTGTATCCTGCCGCTCTAAAGTGGATGGATGTATGGAAGGAAATTGACTTAGGGCCGAAAGGCATATCTCGAAGCGGACGCCTTAGAATACATAGCAGGTGAGAGCAGTTAGAATATGGATAGAGATTCCAGTACAACCATTAGGCTATCGAATGGCCTTGTGGATAATTTTCTAAGGCATTATATCAAGAGTGGCCTAGTGTGGTCGGTTGAATATTTTGTATACTCGTTGGATGGAAACAACGGGTAATATGTTCCTTGGACTTGGAGTGGTCTCGTGTCGATTCTTTAAGATTTGGCTTCTACCACCAAGAAATCTGAAATTGCAACCCTAAGGCAATTTTTCTACTTGCTAATATGTGATTTAAGTTGAATAATTTGTATGATAATTATGTATATTCATTTGGAGATCAAAAATGGAATTTATGGGAATTAAACCCTAATCTTTATTTTGATGATAAAATGGTGGACTATAATGGTTATTAATCATGTAGGATAAATTTTGGGTAGATAAATGTTGTTGGTTGTGTGTAAAAATTGAAGAGATTTGAGGTTGGGAGGATTAGGGTTCATAACCCTTAAGACAAAATTTGGCAAATCTGCAGAACCGAATCGATTCGGCCTGGACGAATCGATTCGCCTTGAGACAGTTTTCAGGTCTGGGTTGATCGAACCAATTCGGATGGTCCGAATCGATTCGGCATTTATGCAGAAGGCAGGTTTTCTTGACCGAATCGATTCGGATAGTACGAATCGATTCGCTTTGTTGAACCCAAATCGATTCGGCTAGGCCGAATTGATTCGGAAGCCCTGCATTTTGAGGGATTTTCTTAGTTTTGTGCCAAATTCATTTTCTTTAATTCTAGGGCCTAGGAACATTCTTTATTGAAGTAAACTAGGTGTCCTAGAGTTGAAATTGAGTTAGTACTTTCCCTAATCTAGGAATGGGTTATGTGGGGACTTTTCCGGGGTTATGCCAATTGATGTTAGGGAATTCTTTTTCTAGTAAATTATTATGGAACTAGGATTCCTAGAGTTATGTTTGGGAGACTTTTGGATTATAATAACACCCTAAAATGTTTGGAGTTAATTAAGAGTTTACTTACTCCTTTGAGGTTGTAGCAACGATATAATTTATCGTATGGCTCCGGATAATCAGTTAGATTATTTACAAAAAGTAAATGGTAATGGTTTCGGATAAAATGAAACATATACATGGAAATGAAATGGAAATGGTAATGATGATGGTAAATGATAATTTACTTAATCATGAATATGGTAAATGTTAATTTACTTGATACACACCTCTCTAAATGACATCATAAGGGAAGTTCGCACGCTTAGTGATGCCCCCTGGCTAGTGAACGCAGGGTGGATATAGTCCATAGGCCATATGAGCGATATGTTATGTTTTCTGCGCTGGTGAGGAGATTCCGGGTGTGGTCTTGACTCTCCCGCAGGCATATGGCCACTTCCCGATGTATTGCGTTGTAGGTGCCCAGGTTGTCTTGTATAGATAGGCCCCGAAAGATGATGGTCATTTAGGGGCACGCCCAGTGGGGAAACTCGGAGGGGTGGTCTTAGAATCGTTATATGTATATAAATATAACTATTCATCAGCAAGTGGGACTTGATGGATTATATTCCATAAAGAGCATGAAGAAGTGCCACAAAGAGCATAGTACAATGCCACAAAGAGCATTTAATGTTGATGATATTCCTGCTAAGGAATGGTTATGCCAGGATGGGCATGAAATTGAAATAAAAGCCATAAATTGCTTAAATTTTAATTATATTTTCCTGATAAGGAACATAATAAGGAAATGGAAGTTTTAAATTTATGTTACTCATGCTTTTCTTTTCTGTCTTAGTTATGTTTTAGAACTGTGTAGATAGATTTTATTCTCTCTAGCATGATTATATTCGTAACTGTCATACTTTTTATTCATCTGGTAATCATATAGAACCGGGCCCTGACCCGTTTACGTTTCTTGTTGCATATGCATCTTGTCTCTGCTCAGGTACTCCGCCGCAAGGATGCCTGACTTGAATTCCTATTCCAATGTCTTCGGCGAGCCGTGATGCATTGCGGGTAGTGCAGGATACAATTGGTATAAACGTTTTCATTATTGTATTCTAGTTAAGATCGGGTCTCTTTCACTCGGGCGAGGCCCAAGATTTTGTAATTGATTAATGTAATGTAATATATAAATTTATTGAAATTGTTTAATAATGTTGTATGAATCAGCGGACCGATAACATATTTGGCCCTCTTATTTGTTACCTGTTGTTATAGTAATATATATACATCCTTGTGGTTTCCCCTATCTTTTCAGGAAATGGGTTGTTTGTTTTCCTTTATTTACTTTAAATTCAAAATTTTTGGCAACCCATTTTCTGAAATATTGGGTGGTTATCCTGGATACTCTATATTTTTATTGTGATGCTGAGAATGATTCCATCTATGATTCCGTTATATTGGAGTATTGGGTTGGCCACCCCTTATTTTGGTGAGCGGGTTGTCACATGGCGTTACAACTACCTCGGGCTCACTAGTTTCTTCCTTTTCACTCTCCATCAAGGGGATATCTTCGTCCTCTTTCGCGCCGAGCGAATTCTCCTTGACATTCGAAGTGTCGTGTGGGCGAGGTGATAAATCAACAACTCTCCCACTATGAAGAGTGGTTACATCTTGGCAATGCTCCTTTTGTTCTGTAGAGGTGGAGCTAACACTATGTTGACCTTGGGGAAGTCTTAGGCCTTGGGTAGGAAATTTTTCCTTCTCTTGCATACTCAACGATGATTGCAACTTGAAGATGTTCGAATTCATATCGGCGAACATGCGATCATATCTAGCATTGGTTGCACTCTGAGAATTTATGAACTAGTTTATTATATCCTCGAGGTTCCTCCATGGTGGAGCTACATATGGAGCTGGAGGAGGTGGTGCTTGCTGGAATTGAGGAGGCGGTCGAGGCGGAACAACCTGATAAGCACCCAAAAGTGTCAATTTTATACCCCGAATAGAGGGCCTTTTAGTCTCTCATTTTAATTAAAAATGGTCTTATGTTCATATTCTATCACTTTGTAGGTCAATACGCAGTCGCCGTATCAAATATGCTAAATCAAGTTAATTGCGACACAATAGCCGTCAAAAGCATGCATCGAAGAAATCAAAGAGACCGTGAAGTCAGAAGTCGTATTTGAGATTACCCATAAGAGTTCCGATGTCCCGAACCTTATTCCGAACCAAATCTAAACCTAGACTGAGCCCAGTCCATACCTCGAGCCCGGTGTGTGTTGAGTTGTACCTTTATTAATTTTTTAGATTTTTTTTGGTTTGAGTCGTTTTTATTTTTAGGATTTATTTAGAATTTTCTAGGTTTTATTTTCTATTTTATTTTTATTCATGTAATTTTATTTTTATTTTTATTCGTTTTTAGTTTTACTTTATTAGGATTAGTTTTTAGGTGTTTTATTTTTAGTTTCATTAGATTATATATATATATATATATATATAGAGAGAGAGAGAGAGAGAGGCAGGCACATGTGCACACTAAGTTTGCACAGTGCTGACGCACACCAATTTTTTTAAAGCATTAAAAAAACTATTTTTGAGTTTATTTTTTTATGTGATATTTAAACATTGCGGACCCATGTAAAAAAAATCAGCTCAAAAAAACTTTTTTTACTATTTTTAAAAAATCGGTCAAACTTTCGCTGCTTTTAAAGTACTTAAAAGTAGCAAACGTTTGACCAATTTTTTAAAAATAGTCAAAAATGTTTTTTAAGATGATTTTTTTATATGGGTCCATTGAAATGTTTAAATATCACACAAAAAAATCAACTGAAAAATATTTTTTTTACTATTTTAAAAAAATGATGTGCACACTTAGTGTGCACATGAGCCTGGCTCTCTCTCTACATATATTTATCTTTAATTTTTATTTTAGATTTTTTTAGTTTTTATTTTATTTATTTTATTTTTGTTTTACTTCTTTTATTTTAGTTTTATTTTATAGATTATAAATTTTATTTTATTTTAATTTTAGTTTATATAGACTTTATATTTTGTTGAGGATTTTAGTTATTTTAATTTTCATTTTTTAGGGTCAAAATTAAACACACACACACCATAAAACTCTACAACTAAAACAATCCTCCCCCCCCCCCCCCCCCCCCCCACACACACCATAACAATATACACTCACCCCACCCAATCCCCCTCACCCATCATCTTCCTCCCAACGACACTCTCTCTCCTCAATCCACCATAACCAACAGAACCTTAACCCATCTCCTTCTAATAACCAAAAGCACACACACACACATTTATCTCTAAACCAACAACAAACAAACCGAGTCTGTCGAACCCGACCCCCTAACCCCTGTCCATAAAACCCGCGACCCACATGCCCGGATCAACCCATTTCGGGCCAAACCAAAACCCAGGCCATACCGATCTCAACCCAAGACCTGTCCCGACCCTGCGTCCATGTTCTCTTACTCGACCCATGTGTCAACCCGAGTTAATTCAAAAACCATCCCTTAACCCATCTTCAAAACCACGAACCACCCTCATCTATAATTCAAAAAAATCGGAACCTCACATCCTTGACCAAGCCAAAAAAATCAAATCCCAAAAAATTCTCGACAAAGAAACCAATCCATGGGTTACATTATAAATGAGAAGGGGAACTCTAATATCTGCACACAGAGAGAGAACATGAGAGACGGAAAAAAAGAAAAAAAAGGAGACTATAGAGGGTAGAAAAATAGTAAAAAAAAATCATAAAAAAATTTGTTTAGGATTAGAAAAAATTGTTAGGTTTAGTTTTTACTTTTAGTTTTGTAATCCAGTCAGTTTTTATGACTAGTTTGGGACGCGTGTTCATGCACACAGTTGACACAGGAAATTATTGTGTATCGTATTTCTTTCTCTTTCTCTTTAGTTTCTTGTTTGTTAATTGTGCTTGTGCTGAAATTTTAATCATGTCTGGATAAAAAACCCATTCAAGGGGTGGGATGAAATGCATGTGTTGAGTTATTTAATGAACCAATTTTTTCATTAATGTGTTCTAGGCTAATTAAATTGAAAAAAAAATTACACATTAATTATGTGACGAGAGTTAATAAATTAATGATGAAAATTGTTATTTGATTTTTGGATTTGACTTAGAGATAAGTTCTATTCTTAAATTAAAATATTAATTCCTTGTGTGCAATTCAAAGATCGGTACAAATTTTTATAAATTGATCTTAGCGGATAATTTGTAAGAACAAGTATGAATCTTAACTTTTATTATGTGGTGACAATTCCTGATTTAATTGCTGAAAAGGATAAAATTGAATTTAGGATTGTAACGAGAGTTAAGTTTTAAATTTAATATTATTTCGAACTATTCAATTGGATAATTAGGGCATTAAATTAAATTGACTACGTGGTGTAATCCCATCTCTTGTTTCTTCTCATAAATTCTAAACTAGATTTTTTTTTTTTAAACTTTCGTAGTAATTTTAGTTGCATAAATTTTCGTTTCCTCCCTTGAAAATTGTTTTTAAATATAAAACTAAAAAAAAAAACAATTTTTTTAAAAACACAAAAAAGATTTGTAATAAAAATTAGAATTGCCAGTTTTCACGATAACCGTTTCAACGCTAGAAATTGGATTGATACCCGAATTTGCCACGATACTGAATTTTTAACAAGTTTTGTAGTTGATTTCAGGAATTTTGATACTCGAAGTTTGACCACCATGAAATTCCAAATCCATATCCAAGGAAGACACAACTCAAGAGTAAATCAAATGGCATCGTTGTCGATTTCTTGAAGATTCAAGCCTGTGAAGATTTGTGATTTTTATTTTTTATTTTTAGTAGTTATTCCTTCCTCTCCCTCCTTAGATTGTTTTTTTAGGATTATTGAGGCCTTGTAATTCATTTGGGGTGAATTTTGACACCATTTTCTTTTTGTAATAATTATTACTAAAAAAACAAAGAAGCGAAAAGGGAAACTGGGCAAGGTAGAGAGAGGGCATCCAAAGGCGAGGATTTTTGAAGCCTCTCTACTTTGGGTCGGTGGGACTCCCGGGGACGATTGAAGTAGGCGTACTTCCCCCCGGTCAACTCAACTCGGTGTTCACCCCACGCGTGTAAAAACCGTGGGAGGTAAACTCTTTATCACTCGAGAATCTCCTTCAAGCGAGTCAATTTTTATGTGCTACTTGCTCCTATGTGATTTTTATTTCTGTATCGTGTTTAAATTGGATGGTTTGATGAATAAATTTACCTAAGACCTATACCCGGTCATTGCAACGAGTTGGGTTTTCCTCACCCACTCAATCACATCTCCATTTGATTGTTACTCGTGCTCTCACTTAATTTAAAATCAATCAACTAGCAAACCAAGTAGGAACAGTGTTCATTAGGACCCTTTCAGAACGGAACCCTCGAAGGATACTCTAGTGAGTCCTTTCCACCCCTGCAAATCTGCATTCAACTATCTTAAAACTTTTATCTAGGGAAACTGGGTTTTAAGTGAGGCCGCCTAGTAAAATGGGTTTGTGCTTTTCCCAGCCTGGTACCGGATAGTTATTTGTTGTAGTAGCTAGTGTGGTGAGGCTTAACTAGTAATCCTCTTGTCTCTCAAGAAGAAAGTAGGAGCACACTTTTACCGGCGAGGCCTAAGATTCTGTGTTTTTCTCGCCCGTGGACTAATTAAAATTGACTACCCACTCACTTAACTTGAAGATAATAATTTGGCTATGTGATAATTTAGACTTGTTCTGTTTGTGTACGTGTCTAAATTGTTCCTTTAGGTAGTCCAATTTTCGCTCCATCTGTCAGTTTTTACCCGTAAGTCCATCCCCCCTTTTTCTCGCTTTTTCTACATTATTTTTTCCAAAAATCAAAAATACAAAAAAATTTCCATTTTTTTTACATCTCTCCAAACACCAAAAACATTTTTCAATTTTTCCTAAATTTACAAAAATCCAAAAGCATTTTTCATTTTTCCTTTCTAAAAAAAAAAACTAAAAATATTTTTCGTTGTTTTTATGCCAAATTGACACCGAATTGATCATCGCTTAACACGTTCTCCTAGTGCTCTATCTCTAAATTCCCCCTTAGGTTATTGTGATCTTCTCATTGATTGTCCTCCTTATCTCCCCGATCCGTATTCATCTTCATCAGAGACGCCTAGTTCTCCCACTTCCCCTGGTTCTGTTACCCCACCCATCATGGCCGACGAACCCCTTTTAAGGGACTACTTTGCCCCGATTATGGCCACTCCGCCTTCATGCATCGTTCTTTCGCCCACTCCAGCCGTGCAATTTGAAATTCACTCCGCGAATATTTCTATGTTGCCCAGTTTTCATGGCCTTGAACGTGAGTCTCGTTACTCTCACTTGCGGAAATTTCTCACTGTGTGCGCTACTTTTAAAAATCAAAACTTAGATGAAAAGAATGTTCATCTTCGATTGTTTCCCTTTTCTGTCCACGATAATGCATCCATGTGGCTCCATTCCTTGTCCCCGGATTCTATCCACTCTTGGGAACAACTTGTTAAGAAGTTCATGTCTAAATTCTATCCCATGAGCAAAACAAATGAAATGTTCCAAGCAATTCAGGATTTTAGACAAAAGCCCACCGAACAGTTTTGTGAAGCATGGGGCCATTTTAAAGACTATATTAATAGTTGCCCACATCATGGTCTCGAGAAAACTCGCTTAGTCCATAGTTTTTACAATGGTCTTATCCCTTCTTCTCGCACCATGATCGAATCCATGCATAAAGGGAAGTTCATGCATTTAACTCCCACTACCGCCTATAATTTTCTCCTTGAATTACGTGATGGCTCCTAAGATTGGGAGGGTACCAATGAGTTTTCGCGATCCGACCCTCCACGTGTAGGGAATACTTTTGAGGTAAAAAAATGATCCTGATTTTAAAACTTTGCTACACAACTTACACTCATTGACTAAAATCATTGGCGCTCTTAGTTATACTATGCAACAAAATGTATCGCTTTCTAAACAAGCAATGACTATCAACGATTATAGTCATTTTTCTTGCAGTGTATGCTTAAGTCAAGATCATTTAGCTCATTTGTGCCCCCTCCCTCAAGATGATCCCGAACCCACTATGGCCCGAGCATGTGCCTTTGATACCACTAGGAAACCCATTCCCCTGTCGTTTACTTACAATCCTAACAATAGGAATCACCCCTATTTCTCTTATAAGTACGACCACAACTCCGCTCCTTCCCAACCATAACAACATGTTGGTGGTCCCCCTGGGTTTCCACACAACCCACAAAGGCATCCTCATCATCCTGCCAAGCATTAATTTGCTTCTTACCATCAACAACACTTTTCATCTTACTTTGTCCCCCATGGCGGACATTCAAACAATAATTCATCTTGTTCCTGTTCCCCCTCCTTCATATGAGTATTCACAACCGCTTAATTCTCAGCGCGAGTTGGTTCCCCAACCATCTTATGCCCCACCTTCCAATTCCTCTACCTTTTCTCTCGAGAATCTCCTCACTCAGTTTATGACCACTCAGAGTCAAGCCCTCCAATGGCTTGAGAAGAGTTTCAACCAATTTGAGACTGAGCAAGAGAAAGGTCATTTTCCCAGTCAACCTATTTCTAACCCTAAGGGGAACGATAAAGACTCGGCCTACGAGGTTGGTTCCACTTCAAATCCACCCAATTACCAAGGGAACATGAAAGCGGTGTCTACTCTTCGCTCAAGAAAACAATTTGATAATGGTGTTCATGCTCCCAGTGATGTCCCACACCCACCCATCCGTTCTGTAGAGACTCTCCCTAAGGTTACCCCACCATCTAAATCCCCATCTCACACTGAGTCCATGCCTTTTGAGCCCACCTCTATTTATATGCCCAAAGCACCCTTCCTTCATCGGTTGGCTCCCACTAAGAAAGACGAGCAATTTAATGTGATCAAGAAATTCTTTCAGAATGTTCACATTAACATTCCCTTCCTCACCGTGATTCAACAAGTCCTTTCGTATGCTAAATTTTGGAAGGACTTGTGCACTATTAAGCGTAGGACCAATATTCCTTGCGATGCTTTTCTCACTGAGCAAGCTACGTACCTTAACCATAATACCAATGTTATGAAGTATAAAGACCCTAGTCGTCCAACTATCTCTTGCATGTTACGTGACAAGTTCACTACTAGTGCTTTACTTGATCTTAGGGCTAGTGTTAATTTGTTTCCTTACTCCCTCTACCTTGAGTTAGGTTTACAAAACATAAAACCTGCACGAGTTACTCTTCAACTTGTTGATCGTTCCATGAAAGTACCTAAAGGAATCATTGAAGACGTTTTGGTGAAAGTTTCGGACTTTTACTATCATGTGGATTTCATCATCTTAGACACTCATACACCCGACCCAACTAATACTCCTACAATATAGGGTTTCCCCTTTTGGGACACTACCAGTGCGATCCTTAATTGTCACGACGGGTCCATGTTTCTATCTTTTAGCAACATGACTGTCGAAGTCAATATATTCCACCTTATGCAACAACCGATTGATGCCGATTCTATTGATGAGGTGTGTGTGATTAACTCCATAGTTAATGAAATGTTGGACCAAACTTACCCTGCCGATCCTCTCCAACAATGTTTGGCTCATTTTGAATTCGACTTTGACATTGATTACTCAATCTCTGAACTCAATGCCATGTTAGATTCCACACCCCTGATGGACACTTCCTCTTAGGATCCTCCCTTCGAGCCCCTCTATGTTAATACTCTTCACTCTGTGGATCAACCTGTTCCACCTTCTGAACTCCCTGCCACATCAGACTCCTCCATTTTATACACCGATAACTCTTCGGACTCTGTTTCTGCATCTGAGTTTGATGTCACTCCTGCACCACCTACTAGTTTGGATCTTAATCACTTACCTCTTGAGTTGAAATATACTTTCTTAGGCCCCAACAACCATCACCCTGTCATCATTGCTTCTGACTTGACCCCTGCGCAAGAAGAGCAATTACTCCACACCCTTACTCAGCATAGCACTGCCATAGGATGGACCATTTTAGACATTCATGGTGTGAACCCCAATATTTGTAGTCATCGCATTCATTTAGAGGATCACGCTAAGACTTCTCATGAACCCCAACGTCGACTCAACCTTGATATGAAAGAAGTCATGAGCGCTGAGATTTTAAAATTGTTTGATGCTGGTATTATCTACCCTATATCAGATAGTCAGTGGGTCAGTCCCATTCACATCATACCAAAAAAGTCTGGTGTCACCGTCATAAAAAATAGTGACAATGAGCTTGTGCTCACCCGTATGAAAAAGAGTTGGCATATTTGTATTGACTATTAAAAGCTCAATGCTATCACTCACAAAGACCATTTTCCTCTTCCCTATATTGACCAAATGCTCGAATGTTTAGTTGTCCATGTATATTACTAGTTCCTTGATGGCTATTCAGTATACAACCAAATTCCTATTTCCCCTGAAGACCAAGACAAAACTACTTTCACATGTCCATTCGGCACTTTTGCCTACTCTCGCATGCCCTTTGGCCCTTCCAATGCACCCGCAAATTTTCAACGGTGTATGATTAGCATTTTTAGTGACATGGTTGAAAGTTTTCTCAAAATCTTTAAGGATGATTTTTCTGTATTTGGTTCTTCCTTCGCGCAATACCTTTCTCACCTCACTATGGTCCTCCAATGTTGTCAAGAAAAGAAATTGGTCCTCAATTGGGAAAAATGTCAGTTCATGGTGAAAAAGGGGATTATTTTAGGTAACGTAGTCTCTCTCGATGTTTTTGAAGTAGATAGAGTAAAAGTCGACATAATTTCCTCTCTTCCCATTCCTAAGTCTGTTAAGGACATTCGGTCCTTCTTAGGACATGCGGGCTTTAGCCATCGTTTCATCAAGGACTTTTTCTAAAATCGCTCGAACTTTAACAACCCTTTTATCCAAAGATGTTCCCTTTGTCTTTGATGACGCATGTGTTTCTTCTTTTGAGCGCCTTAAGATCGAGCTCACTTATGCTCTTATCATCTAACCTCCTAATTAGTCTTTACCTTTTGAGCTCATGTGTGATGCCTCTAATTTTTCTCTTGGTGTTGTACTTGGTCAGAGGGTTGACAAGCGCCAGCACATCATTTATTATACTATCAGAACCCTCTATGACGCTCAACTTCATTACACGACCACCAAAAAGGAGTTGCTAGTTGTTGTATTCGCACTCGATAAGTTTAGGTCCTATTTCATCGATTCACCTATCATCATTTACACTAACCACACTGCCCTGAGGCACCTTCTTTAGAAGAAGGATTCTAAGCCTTGATTGATACGGTGGATTCTCTTGCTTCAAGAGTTTGTGATCTCAAAATTTGTGATAAGAAAGGGTGCACAAATTTGGTTGCATCTCATCTCTCCTACCTTACTGTTACGTCTGAATCTGATCCCGTCCTTATTTCTGAAACATTTCTCGATGAGAAACTTTTTGCTATCTCCACCTCCCCTTGGTATGCTGATATCGTTAATTTCCTTGTTACCGACCAACTGCCCAATCCTTGATCGAAACACGTGCGTTCTAAGTTCATGGCACAAGTGAACTTTTACTCTTAGGATGATCCATTCCTTTTTAAGTATTGCCCGAATCAAGTCATTCACCGATGTGTTCCCGACCATGAACAGTCAAGTATTCTCTCCTTTTGTCACGATGGTGCCTGTGGTGGCCATTTTAGCTCCAGGAAAATGGCCACCAAAATTTTGAAAGTGGTTTCAACTAGACCACTCTTTTTCGAGATGCCCACCACTACTTCTAGGCTTGTGCAAAATTCCAACAATCTAGGCATATCTTTCGTCGTCACATGATGCCTCTCACACCTATTCTCATCGTCGAAATCTTTGATGTGTGGGGCATTGATTTCATGGGTCCTTTTCCCTCATCTCATGGTTTCCAATATATTCTCGTTGCCGTTGATTATTCTTCCAAATGGATAGAAGCCATTGCTTGCCGCACCAATGACCATCGCATTGTGGTTAGTTTTCTTAAGGAGTATGTCTTCACACGTTTTGGTACTCCCAAAGCTATCATTAGTGATGGGGGTAAACACTTTTATAATCGAGTCTTTGAACATCTCATGAAAAATTATGGTGTTACCCACAAAGTTGGTCTCTCTTACCACGCTCAGACTAATGGTCAAGTTGAAGTTTCCAACCGTGAAATGAAGCAAATCCTAGAAAAATAGTTAATCCTAATAGGAAAGACTGTTCCTTACGCTTGAACGTTGCTTTGTGGGCATACCGTACTGCTTTTAAGACTCCGATTGGCATGTCTCCTTATTGCTTGGTCTTTGGTAAACTATGCCACTTACCTGTCGAGCTTGAACATCATGCTTATTGGGTTGTCAAAGCCCTTAATTTTGATATCGATGAGGTTGGCATTCAGTCTCAAAATTTCTCAAAACCTTTGTTTAGAGACTTTCCTTCGAAATATCCAATTTAATGAATTAGAGGAGATGAAAAATGATGCCTACAATTTTTCCAAGAAGTACAAGGACAAAATGAAGTGGATCCATGACCAAAGCATCCTCCACAAAGAATTCCACCCTGGTCAGAAAGTTTTGTTATATAACTCCCATCTTCATCTCTTTCCTAGGAAGTTAAAAACCAGGTGGTCTGGACCCTTTGTTGTTGAATCTGTTACTCCTTATGGTACCATCACAGTTCACAATCCTAAATATGGTAGCCTCTTTCAGGTCAAAGGTCCACACTTGAAGCCTTTCTTAGAGCTAGGCCCATCTCATATTGAAGAAATTGACCTTGTAGACACCATTTATGAAGACTGACTGTTCAGTCTTGTTTGGGGGTGATTATAATCACCCAATTTTTTTGCTGCCCCGCATTTTCATAGTTCTTATCTTTAGGGTGAGAATAGTTCAGTCTGGCTGAAGACGTTAAACTTAGCGCTACCGAGAGGCAGCACATCTTTCATTGTTTATGAGTATGAGTATTATCCTGTTTGGGAGTGGTGTTTCACATCACCCAATGATTTTCACCTGCTTTACTGACTTATGAATATTTGTATCGCATTTGTTCTTCAGGTTTTATCTCTGCTCCACCATGCGGTACAATTTCACAAGCGGTTCATTATGGTAATATCTTTCCTCCCTTGTGCTTTTTATTTTATATATATAGTTTTAAACATCGAGGATGATGTTCTCTTTTGTTTGGGGGTGGCAAGTTTATCAAAATCGTACCTCTTTTGAAATTTGCACTATCACTTTTACAATCAAAAGTTGAAGAGTAATTATATTCTCAAGATAGCCTTAAAGATCACCAGTGGCGACTTAAACTTGTTCACTTTTTTGAGGGTTTTTACGTATCTCCAAGTCACAAGTTGACTCAACTTTCTTTGGGTACTACATTTAGTCATTGCATGGCCTCATTATTTTTTCAATTTTGGCATAATCACTAAGAATGACATCACTTTTGAGTTATAAGAAACATGTATCTTGTAGTTTGTCCCGAGCAAAACGATTTTATCATACACTTACCAATTTTACCCTTCACTCCACCTATTATCATTCCATGTTTTCCTTACCCATATATGTCCTAAATACCATCCATCATTTCCATTGTTTTTGAGAAAAATAGGGTTTGAAATTATCAACGTAAATTGTTTTCATTTTCATTATGAAAAGAAAATTGCATCGCCAAAAAAAAGTAGAAAAAGAAGCAGAAAAAGAAAAAATAAATAAATAGAAAAGAAGAAAAAGAAATTATGCCATCATAAATTCAAATGATTAAGATAATAGTTATTCAAAGTGTGTCACCCTCTTTTCAAAAACCATATCATTCATCTTTTTCATTTCATTATCCCCTCATACCTTTAATAAATCACATTTTTTTACCCTTAGTAAAGTGTTCGGGCAAACGAGAAGATTATATGGTGAATAACTCAACATTCTCAACATAGTGGTTAGCATTCCTTCATAAGATTAGATTTTTTTATGTATCCGTCATTTTTTAAAAAGTTTGTGAGACGTTTGAACTTGCTTATATTTACTCACCTCCTCACACACTAGAGAGATACACTTACCCAATTCTCAGAGAGTTCGATTCAGAGAGATATATCTAGTGAGAATTGAAGTTAAAGCGTTGATTCCAAAGGAAATCTAAGAATTACTCTAAGGATACTTAAGATTATTTCACACAAACACACGCTGAGTTTTAGGAAGGATTATGTTTTTATATTAAATAATTTCATATCTTATTTTTATGGTGTTCCTTGACGTCCTTTTTTAGGTTTTGTAGCGCTTCATCGTCAAAATAAGAGACTGCATTTTAATAAATTTTTAATTTTGTGGGTATATTCACTGCAAACCCTCATGAGGCACCACTTGTCCTATAGGAAAACCTATAGGTTTAACGGCTTGTTGCACATACTAAGTGAAATCGCCAGTGCCTGCGAAATTGGCACACTTTTGGATACTTATCTCTATTTTCTCTATAATTTTTGCTCGAGGACTAGCAATGTTCTGTTCGGGGGTGGTGTGATAAGCAGCCAAAAGTGTCTATTTTATACCCCGAATAGAAGCATTTTAGTCTCTCGTTTTAATTAAAAATGGCCTTATGTTCGTATTCTATCACTTTGCAAGTCGATACGTACTCACGGTATCAAATGTGCTAAATCAAGTTAATTGCGACACAATAGCGGTCAAAAGCATGCATCGAATAAATAAAAGAGACCATGAAGTTAGAAGTCCTATTTGAGCTTGCCCAGAAGAGTTCCGATGTCCCGAACCTTGTCCCGAACCAAATCTAAACCTAGATCGAGCCCAGTCCATACCTCTAGCCCGGTGTGTGTTGGGTTGTACCTTTATTATTTTTTTAGATTTTTTAGTTTGAGTCGTTTTTATTTTTAGGATTTATTTAGAATTTTCTAGGTTTTATTTTCTATTTTATTTTTATTCGTGTAATTTTATTTTTATTTTTATTAGTTTTTAGTTTTATTTTATTAGGATTAGTTTTTATGTGTTTTATTTTTAGTTTCATTAGATTATATATATATATATATATATATATATATATATATATATATATATATATATATATATATATATATATATATATATATATATATATATATATATATATATTATCTTCAGTTTTTATTTTATATTTTTTTAGTTTTTATTTTATTTCTTTTATTTTAGTTTTATTTTATAGATTAGAAATTTTATTTTATTTTAATTTTAGTTTTTATAGATTTTATATTTTTTTTAGGATTTTAGTTATTTTAATTTTCATTTTTTAGGGTCAAATGAAACACACACACACGCCATCAAACTCTACACCTAACCTACCTAAAACAAACCCCCCACACACACCATAACACCATACACTCACCGTACCTAATCCCCCTTACCCATCATCTTCCTCCCAACGACACTCTCTCCTCAATCCACCATAACCAACAAAACCTTCACCCATCCCCTTCTAATAACTAAAAACACACACACCCATTTATCTCTAAACCAATAACAAACAAACCGGGTCTGTCGAACCCGACCCCCTAACCCCTGTCCAAAAACCCGCGACCCACGTGCCCGGATCAACCCTTTTCGGGCCAAACCAAAACCCAGGCCATATCGATCTCAATCCGAGACCTGTCCCGACCCTGCGTCCATGTCCTCTTACTCGACCCACCTGTCAACCCGATTTAATTTAAAAACCATCCCTTAACCCATCTTCAAAACCACGAACCGCCCTCATCCAGAATCCCAAAAAATTGGAACCTTACATCCTTGACCAAGACAAAAAATCAAATCCTAAAAATCTCTCAACAAAGAAACCAATCCATGGGGTACATTATAAATGAGAAGGGGAACTCTCATATCTGTACACAGAGAGAGACTGTGAGAGATAGAAAAAAAGGAAAAAAAAAAAGTAACTGCAGAGGGTAGAAAAATAGTCAGAAAAAAATCAGAAGAAAATACTTTAGGATTAGAAAAAATTGTCAGGTTCAGTTTTGTAATCCAGTCAATTTTTGTGATGAGTTTGGGACGCGTGTTCATGCACACAGTTGACATAAGAAATCATTGCTTACCGTATTTCTTTCTCTTTTTATTTAGTTTCTTGTCTGTTAATTGTGCTTGTGCTGAAATTTTAATCATGTCTGGCTAAACACCCCATTCAAGGAGTAGGATGAAACGTGTGATGAACTAATTTTTTCATTAATGTGTTTTAGGCTAATTAAATTTAAAAAAAATCACACATTAATTTATGTGACGATAGTTAATAAATTAATGAAGAAAATTGATATTCGATTTTTGGATTTGACTTAGAGATAAGTTATATTCTTAAATTCAAATATTACTTCCGTGTGTTCAATTCAAAGATTCGTACAAATTTTTATAAATTGATCTTAGCAGATGTAAGAACAAGTATGAATCTTAACTTTTTATATGTGGTGACAATTCCTGATTTAATTGCTGACAAAGGTAAAATTGAATTTAGAATTGTAACGAGAGTTAAGTTTTAAATTCAATATTATTTTGAACTATTCAATTGAATAATTAGAGAATTAAATTAAACTGACTATTTGGCGTAATCCCACCTCTTGTTTCTTCTCATAAATTCTAAACTGGATTATTTTTTTTTTTTTTTTCGTAGTCATTTTAGTTGCATAAATTTTCGTTTCCTCCCTTGAAAATTGTTTTTAAATATAAAACTAAAAAAACATTAAAAAAAAAAATTAAATACAAAAAGATTTTTAATAAAAATTGGAATTGCAAGTTTTCACAATAACCGTTTCAACGCTAGAAATTGTATTGATACCCGAATTTGCCAAGGTACTGAATTTTTAACAAGTTTTGTAAGTGATTACAGGAATTTTGATACTCGAAGTTTGATCGCAACGACATTCCAAATCCATATCCAAGGAAGACACAAATCAAGAGTAAATCACAACCTGTGAATGTGGGTTCATCGCCGATTGTGGTTTTCTGTAATTAAAACCAGGATGGTTTCTCCACGAAGGGTTATACGAATTCCCATGCGGGGCGTTAAAATTTCCCTTGAAACCTCCTATGGCACCCACCTTCTCGGTGTGCATGGCCTTGTAGGCGGAAATTATCGGGCATGCCTTTATTGAATGGCCAGCCTCACAGATAGCACCCACCTTTTTTTTCGAAACACGGTTGGATCCGGAGATATCTCTCAACCGACCATCAAAACAATCTTTCATATCTCTTGGAAACTGATCGAATCTATGGTTTATTAAGGTATTACTATCCAAATGGTATAAACCGGATGTAATCGGAATGATAGATGCTTATCTCGGTCGGTCTTGGGTATTAGGATCAGATGTGTCCCATGCTTAAGTAGTCTCTGCGACATACTTAAGATGGGCCTCGACATCACTGGAGTCTAAATACCAAAAAGGTCTTTCACACATTGTTTGCACATGCTGTTTGGAAGCCACTGTCAACCCATTATGGAAGAAAGAGATCAGAAAGAATTTTTCAAATCTATGATGGGGGCATGTGCTGACCAACTCTTGGAAACGTTCCCAACACTTGTCAAAAGGCTCATTATTTTATTGTCAGAAACTTTGGATTTGAGTTTCTCTTGTGCTATGGGTAGAATTTTGAGATAAAATTAGATTGCATATCCCTCCAGGAAATCATGGAGTTCAGGGGTAGAGACCATAGCCAGGTCTTGGCTTTATCCTTTAAGGAAAAAGGAAAAATCTTTAGGCGAACGACATCCTGTGTGCAAGCTTGGTCACTAAATGTATCGCACGCCTCTTTGAACTCTCTTATATGCAGGTATGGTTTCTCCGAATCCATGCCATGGAAAATAGGGAGAATCTGTATCATCCCATTGCGGAAGTGGAACTGATCGGCATTATATGGGAGTAAAATGCAACCAGGGGTGACAGTTCACTCAGGAAAGAGTATATCTTTCATGGGACGATAGGGTAGATTTCCCTCTCCAGTGCCGAAACTCGTTGCGTAAGATATCGCGCTCACGCTCTCTTCAAATGACTCGGAATACTCACTTGGTTTCCTAGATGTGTGACTCGAGGGTTGACTTAGGGTGTAACTACCGATAGAGTGCTCAGGAGTAGAAAGTGGAACCCAAAATTGTGGAACGCGAGGTGTGTGGGGGCTTTCAGAGTTATACTCAATAATCGGATTTTCCTGGATTCTGGTTGGAGTATTTTGAGGAGTTTTAGTATGTTCATGATTTTAAATTAAGGGCTTTTGAGAGATGATGAATTTATATATATATATATATATATATTTGAATTTTTTTGATTTTTTCGATCTAACCTAAGTCTACTTAATTCCCTGACAACGGTGCCAAAAACTTGACACGATCAGAAATGTGTATCTGAGTGCCTGCTATCTGGGCTCAAGTGCAAGCATGTTGCTCAAGTAATAATTCAATGAGTCAGGTAATCGATCCTCAGGAAAAAAGGACGAATGGAGTCGTGACAATGTTGAAAAGATGAGGGTAACCTAGCTTTGACTCTAAAAAGGAAGAAGATATGATTTGGGATACGAAATAATTACAACTATATGAAAATTTGAAAATAATTAACTAATGAAACTAAGAATGAAAAAAATGCAACTGCACTAATTAAATGAAAAGCTGATGACAAATGGTTTTATGAATTAACTATGAAATGAGAACAATAGGTCGGGTTACAATCCCCCACACCCTAGGATACTAGATTCAGAATTAGAATTTTAAATGAACCCGGTCGTTAGTACTCCCAAGCATTACACATATGAGGGATCGTAGCTCGTAGAGTATGTAATCAAAGGACGAGTAATGCGATGTCGCATTAACCAATACGCGCATCGCATTCTTTAGCATTCCGATTACCTAGAGCAAATGAGATCAAAAGTCCTACGGCGATTTCACCAATTATGCAACACGATTTATATAAGATTTTAATTCAAATGCCTATTTCCCATTATTGTGAATTACATCGGGTGGGGTTCATGCACCCCAAACCTTAAAAACTTAGACGGACATAGTTAAATTAAAAGAAAGCATGGATTGAGAAGAAGAAAACATCATAATTAATCGAAACTAGATGAAAAGAGAAGTGCAGAATCAAACCAGCAATTAAACTAATTAACTATTGCAAATTTAAAGGAAGAACATTACTTGTAATGAAGACAATTAATTACAATCCTTACAGCTGAACTTCTTATTGAAAAATCAGGTTTTTTCCTACAAAAACCCTCTACTCCTACCTAGAGAACTAAAAATCGAACCCCCTAATCTAACAATAACTAGAGGTTAAATACATCACAAAAATCCAGAGTTGTAGCTGAATCAAACTCTAAAATCGGAATAAGAAAATCAAGTTTATCCTCGGCGGACCGGTTCGGGCCTTCAGTGGCGGATCGGTCCTTATTGAAATCCGGATCGATCTTTTTTTTCTGGGAAATAGGATCGGTCCGTTATGCCAATTTTTCTACTGAGTGATAGAAATTCGGATCGATCCTTTTTTTCTAGAAATAGGATCGGCCCGCTATGTGATTTTGCCTAGTAGGTTTTGAGCGTCCAGACCGATTGTATTATTTTGGAAAACGGATCGGTCCGCATTTGGTCTTTAAATTCTCTTCAATATCCCTCATATTTAGAACCTCGTAACTTCTTCCCTGGAACTCCGAATTGGACGCCTTTCTTCCTATCAATTCGTTGAATTAAGATCTTAAACTTTCATGTTGGGTATTCTTCTTGATTTTGGATGAAAATTACGGTTTTGACCTTCTGACTTTTCTTTACGATTATGATTATGAGTTATCGTGCTTCTACTATTTAATTTTGTATTAATAGTGAAATAATAAAACTCATTTTAAATTTCATATGCCGCTTAAGAGAGGTAGACCGACTAGGGCAGCAACTAGGGACAAGGAGAGGGAGGCTTAACAGGAGCCAGAGGTTCCACAACTGTAGGCCCCACCAGGATTTGTGATGATAGCTCAGATGGCGGAGGTGGTGTCCTAGGAGGTCAATACAGCAATGGCATCCATGACTGCCCATTTCCCTCAGCCTCAACCACAACAGCGAATGGCCCCAATTGCACCGGCCTACTTGGGGCCGTCAGAGTGGTAGAGACTTTGGGAGGCCTTTCAGAAGGGCCACCCACAAGAGTTTCAAGGGAGTTCTGAGGTAGTCCTATCATGCCAGTGGAAGAAGGATATACAATGCTATTTGCATATGGTTGACTTCAGCGAAGTACAGAAACATATGTTAGCCACTTTCAGGTTGACCAGGGAAAATCTACAATGGTGGGAGTCCATTACTATTGGAGATAGGGATTCGAAGACCAACGATGATTTTTGGGTGAGGTTTGATCGCAAGCACTTTCGTCTAGTAGTTGAGGCCAAGATGAGGAGGAAATTCAGTGAGGTGACTCAGGGAGAGCGCTCAGTGGCAGAGTATGAGAAGGGGTTCACTCGTTTGGCAAAATTTGTGTCAAATGATGTGATCAACAAGGACCGAAAGAAGTCTAGGTTTGTGACTGGATTGGCCGGGAGGATCATGCATCACTTGATTGCGAACCCTGCATTGGTGACGTACACTGACGTTGCTAATGCCACTTTACTACATTATAGGATCATCGCTTCCACCTGAAGGTAAGCAAGCGGAGTGGTGAGCCGAGCCAGCAGGGCAAGACAAGTGGGGGTGATACTAGTTGGCCCAGTCATAGTCAGGTAGTCAGGAAGGAAATCAGGCTAAGAATTTTAAGCCAGGAGAATTCCGACAGGTAGGTAGGTCAGTTGAGGGTATGTTTCCTATCCATAGGCATGAGGGTAGAATACTTTTTTGATACTAGGGCATCGCATTCATTTACTAAAACCAGATTTGCTAGGGCCGTCGATTTGCTAGAGACAGTGGGTAGTCTCCTTATGTGTGTAGAGTCACCGATGTGTAGTGGTTCACTTATACATTTGATTTATAGAGGAGTAGACATTTTAATTGGGAGACTGAGTTTAGAAGCAGAACTCCTAGTGTTATTAGATATGGAGGGATATAATGTCATCCTAGGTATTGATTGGTTGGCAGGATACAGGGTGATGGTAGATTGCTTTAAGAGGACCATCGTGTTCTCTATTCTGGAACAGGAGATGTTCCTAGTGGCTATGCCTCTTCCAGAAGGAGGGTCGCACACTCACTTGTACAATATTAAGGAGGATAACTCATAGGAGGTGGCGATCCCATTATATTCCATTCCGATTTTGAGGGATTTCGAGGATGTATTTCAGGAAATACCAGGGTTGCCACCCAGCAGTGAGATCGAGTTCATTATTGATCTGTCATCGAGTTCGAGGGAGATTGATCAGTCACCTTATTGTATGGCCCCTCCAGAGATGTGTGAGCTTAGAGAGCAGATTTAGCAGCTCTTGGGTCAGGGTTTCATTTGGTGGAGCACATCGCCATTGGGTACTCTAGTGTTGTTCGTAAAGAAAATGGATGGTTTTCTTTAGTTGTGCGTATACTACAGGGAGTTGAGCAAGGTGATGATAAGAAATAAGTATTTGTTACCCAGGATTCATGACTAGTTTGATCAGTTGAGAGGGGAATCATACTTATCAAAGATCGATTTGAGGTCAGGGTATCATCAGTTGTGTATCCGAGAGGAGGATGTTCATAAGACTGCTTTTCTATCGTGATATGGATCCTACAAGTTTAGGGTGATGTCGTTTGATCTCACCAATGCGCCAGTAGTGTTCATGGATCTCATGAACATGGTTTTCAGAGAGTATCTCAACCAGTTCGTTATCATGTTCATTGATGACATTTTGGTCTACTCGCACACAGAGGAGGAGCACGCAAAGCACCTATGTATGGTTCTTTACACATTACGGGACCACCATCTCTATGCCAAATTCTAGAATTGTGGATTTTGGCAACGAGAGGTGCAGTTTCTTAGTCATATTGTGTCAGACCGGGGTATTGCTGTTGAATAAAGTAAGGTATCGGCAGTGATAGAGTGGGGACAGCCCATGACACCAATAGAGATTTGTAACTATTTAGGGTTGGTCGGGTACTACGGGTGGTTCATTAAGGGGTTTTCAAAGATTGTGGGTCCATTGACGAACCTGACTCGCAAAGGGGTACCATTTATATGGAATGACCACTATCAGTTATCTTTTGATGAGCTAAAGGACAAGTTGACATCTGCGGCCATACTTGCTTTGCCTAAGGGAGGATTGGAGTAATAGGTCTACACTGATGCATCCTTGTAAGGAATTGGGGGTGTGTTAAAACAGGAAGAGAGATATATAGCTTATGTGTCTCGAAAGCTTAAGCCCCATGAGAATAATTACCCCACCCACCACCTAAATTTAGTCGCGGTCATTTTTCTTTGAGGATATGATGGCATTATATTCTGGGAGAGCAGTTTACTCTATTCATGGATTATAGGTCACTTCAGTATCTCTTCACACATAAGGATCTGAACATGAGTCAGAGGCGGTGGCTAGAATTCATGAAGGATTACTAGTTCGATATCCAGTATCATCCTGGTAAGACCAACATGGTAGTAGACGCGTTGAGCAGGAGGCCCACGAAGGAGGTTGTAGAGGTCTGGAAGGCGAAGTGGATGGAACTTAAACACGACAATGATATCACTAGGGCATGTATACCAGCTTTATCTATCACTCTCGAGATCATCATGAGGGTTATGAGGGCATAGGTAGAGGATCGGACATGTCGGTACATAATACGTCAGTTACTGGCCGAGGGAGAAAAGTGTTATTCGATTAGTTCGAAGGGAGGCCTACGCTTTAATAGGAGGTTAGTCATGATGAAGGATGAGGACTTGAGGCATGTAGTTATGGCATAATTCCATGGTTCGAGGTTTGCAGTACATCCCAGTGAGGATAAGATGTACCAGGACATGAGGAGGCAGTACTAGTGGGTAGGGATGAAATGGAATATAAGAGAGTTTATCTCAAAATGGACCACATATCAGCTTATGAAAGTTGATCATCAGATACCTCCAAGGATGCTACAGCCACTGGAGATTCTCGTGTGGAAATGGGAGAGTATCTTGATGGACTTTATTATGGGGTTACCAACATCACAGAGGGGTCACAATTCCATATGGGTTATTGTGGATCGATTGACCAAAGTAGCCCATTTTTTATCGATTCGCACAAATTTTGAGATGATGCGATACGCACAGCTGTTCATATCGAAGATAGTTAAGCTACACGGGGTGTTAGTTAACATTGTTTCTAACAGATACAAGAATTTTGTGTCCCACTTCTGGTAGAACTTTCAAGAGGCCATGGGCTCAGAGTTACGATTGAGTACCGCTTACCACTTTCAGACAGATGGGCAGACTGAGAGGGTTAATCAGATGCTGGAGGTTATGCTGAGGATGTGCATTTTAGACTTTAGGGGAGGATGGGAGCGATACCTCCCTTTGGTAGAGTTTGCGTATAACAACTCTTACCAGTTTACGATCGATATGGCACCATTTGAGGTACTTTATGGGAGACCTTGTCATTCGCCTGCCTATTGGTTAGAGGTGGGGGACAACATGCTATTAGGGCCAGAGATGATCCAGGAGACGACTGCCAAGATAGAGCTGATTCGAGGATGAATTCGAATAGCTCGGGATAGGCAGAAGAGTTATACTGATGCTTCTCGGAGACATGTAGAGTTAGAGTTTAACGATCAGGTATTGGTCCGGGTGTCTCCTATGAAAGGAGTGTTGAGGTTTGGTAAGAAGGGGAAGCTAGCACAGTGGTATGTGGGGCCTTTCCCTATCATTGAGAGGGTATCACAGGTGGCTTATAGACTGGACTTTCCAGAGCATCTTCAGCGGATACACGACGTGTTCCATGTGGCACCGCTGAAGAAATATCGGAGGAGTGAGAGGGATTTTTGGCACGTTCCACTCGAGGAGATTGACTTGCAGCCAGACATCTCATATGTGGATAAATCGGTAGTTATTCTGGATCGTAGTGAGTTCAAGCTGCGGTCTAAAGTAGTACCAGTAGTTCGAGTATATTGGGGTCATCACAACATTGACGAGTCTACATGGGAGAGGAAGGAGGATATGTGAGAGCAGTATCTAGAGTTATTCACCGCAGGTATGACCTAATTTTGGGGATGAAATTCCTTTGTAAGGGGGGAAGTATGTAACACTCCATATTTCTGTGCATTTAAATACTTAATTAATTCAGGTAAATTTTAAATTACTTACTGTCGTATTTTAATTGAATTAATTATAGTAATATTAACCATAGAGTAAATGGTTAATATTAATGAAATTTAATTACTAAGTGAATAGTAATAATTTATGTACATCGTAATGTGTATTAGTGATGTGGTGTCTATTTATCTCAGCCGGGAGTCAGATATTGACTAAGTTTCATATGAGATAGGAACTTATAGTAAATTAATTTGGATGTCAATTATGATTGCACGGTTGAGTTCAGATGTGCCGAGATAGTCAGAAAAGAGTGCCCAGGGGTAATAAATGGGTCTCGGGACATTTTTAGGCATAATCGAGCCCACACGGGGGTGTTTGGGTCACTTGGACTTGGCCCATTAGACTAAAAACGGGATTAGAGTATTAAACCTAAATCTAAGAAGTGTTGAATTGTAGAAACACAAAACTAAACCTAAGAGCTTGAGAGAAAGCTAGAGGGTCCAATTGGAAGTGCAATTGGGGATCTTTTTTGAGACAAAACAAGGAGCAAATTGGGTGTTCTTCATCAAACCTTTCTCTACCGTAACAAATCAGACTCTTCGAACCCCAAAAGGCAAGTGGTTAACTTGAAGTGATTTTTAAATTATGATAATCAATTTATATTATTGTGGGTGAATCTAAAATCCATTTTTGGGTGGGTATTCATGTGAAATTGGGTTTTCGGTGATTGAAACACTTTGATGAAATTAAAAGTGGAATTGCTTATGTTATGTGGTTCTAGAATTAGAAATATGGATCGTATGTTAAATCTAGTAGGAATTGGTGACTAATTCCTAATATTGGAATGGATTAGAATTGACCGATTTAAATCCAAAAAAATACCCGAATATGTGAACTTGAGATTTAGGTAAATTGATTTATGATTTGAGATCTCTAGTGTATTTAGTACCTAATATCATAAGGGTTTGATGTTAATGATTCTCGAGGAATTGCTGGAAAAAGGGGAGAAAACTTAAGGTTCTTTAATCGCTGAAATAGAATCGGAGAAAGAGGTGACCTGCTCGATTAATCGATCGACCCAGGGAGTCGATCGATCGATGGTCCCAGATTTTTGACAGTTCGCCCAGTTTTATATATAGGGGGAAATTAATTTTAAATTTAATATCTATCCTTTATTTAGTGATAAATAAATATGAGTCACATATTCCTAGCAATTATGGGGAAGAGTAATTGGGATTAGGGAGGATTTATGTGGGGCACTTTATGGATCAATTTGAGGAATTCAATTCTAAAATAATTAGATACGGGTCGATTGAGCGAGTCTGGGTATATTGGTTGAGTGGCGCCAAGGTAGTGAATTAATTATCGAGAGAAATTAATTAATTTCGACTCGTGATATAGACTCGGGTAATATTAAATTTCGCGCCAAGTGAGCGAGTCCGGGTATATTGGTTGAGTGACACCAAGGTAATAAAATTTATTAATGGGTAAATTAATTAAATTAGAGTCGAACCATAGACTCGGGAAAGTATTAAATTAATTAATGTGAAAATTAATTAAATTAGAGTCGGACCATAGACTAGTGATTTTGTACAGGGTAAAACTAGGATTTAAATAATTATATATATATATATATATATAGTGTGTGTGTGTGTGTGTGCGCCCACGCGCGTTTATGAATATCAGTGATTAGATATTTATTTAAATTTATATACTCTAGTGCTATCGGGGGAGGTTGCGCGATGTGGGTGAATCCCCTAGATTGAGGAATAGGGCGAGTATATCCCCAGGTCGTAGCATCCAATTTCAGAGGTGAGGTATTGAGATGATGTCTTCACACTCAGAGGAATATGACCGCCTCCATTACGTTTTACTTAAGTTCCGATTCGGCGAACCATAGTTGTCCCGGAACTCCTGGTGGGACTGAGTAGCCTGAATTGATAGCACTTTAGAGAACACATCTGGTGAGTTATTACTCCGGAGGATGGGCTATTATATATTCGACATAAGTGTGAATGTTATAATATGGTTTTACGTATGTAATGGGTTAAATAATTATATACGGGTAATTAAATAAATGAAGTGAATTGTATTATTTATATAACTAGTGAACGTTATATGGTTTTTCAGGGAAAATGGTGAATTAAGTTAAGGAGATAGATAACTTATAAATCATTTATTTAAACATACTCGGGCTAGAGTAGGGTGTCAAGAAAAGTTATAATAAGAGCTGGTTATGGGAAAGATAATTATGGGAAGTTATAGAGAAAGCGTTAGGTGTGCACATTAGTTGAGGGACGAGTATATACTTAAGAGACAGTGCAACACTAACTTAAATATGAAGCGCATTCATGCATTTTTAATTACTGTAAGTTAATCAATTGCTAAATATTTTCAAAATGTTTTGGGTTGTAACCCTTGCTATCAAATACTTTAAAACCTTTTAGGTGTCCAGCCACAGGGGCGCTAGGCCTGCTTTCATTCCAGGGATTCATAGCTGCAGCATATGTGGATGTTGCAGGATTTGGATAGACACATTTATTTTTCTATTCCTAGTATAGGGATTCATATCAGTCTATTTTCATCATGTCGCTCATAGTTTTATTTAGTTCTTTTCAGATTGTACGAGATTTATTACTCTCTATTAGTTTGGGTTGGATTTGGATTTTAGCCAGTGGTTATTCGGCAAGACTTTCATTATTCTATGTGATAATTGATTCTATCAGCAATGGATGGTTGTATTTTATTTCCGCACTTATTTTTATCATGGATTAATAAAGATAAAATTTGACACGTGCTTTTTGAATACTAGGTGGTTAGTAAGTTTTAATAAAGTTTTCGACAGTGATGCTAAGAATCAGCCAAATGAGATTCCTATTTTAATTTGATATATGACTGATCACCCGATATTTTATTAGGCGGGGTGTCACATCAAATTTCTGGCCCTTTACATACTTTCATTGATTTTATATCGAAAATCACTTTCATTTAGGACTATTTGTGTAACGCTATTTGTAAAATTTTTATTTCACAAAAATGTTTCACTATATATAAAATTACCATTTTACCCCTTTTATTTTTAAGCTTGCATTTTTCTCAATTTTCACAAGTGTTATTTTACTAAAAATATTACTACGTTTCATATACCAACTTCTCAATGTTTTTACTTATTAATACTCATTTCACACTTCAAAGTTAAAACTCCCCTTTTTCAAGTTGGAAATCTCTTTATTTCATTACTTTCTTTACTAAGAAAACCCCTTTGTCATTTTGGAGATTATTTACAAGAAAACATCATTTTCCCCTTATTTTCACATGTCGTTTAGAAATACCCACTTACCATATTTTTTACACGTTAAAATACTACGATTTTAAGGCCAAAAATCCTAATAAGTGGTTCTAACACATGATTCATTCTATAAATTTCATAATATTTTCATGAACATGCTTTTCAAGCTCAAAGACATTTTTGTTTCTCCAAAACTTGAGTAAATGTCTATTTATATAAAAAAATCAAATTTCCACAAGAAAACCTTCAGACATTTGTTCATAAAATATTTTCAACAAGAGAAATATCGTTTCAAACATTTTATTCCATAAAATGTTTAGATATCAAGACTTCTTTAAATATATCATTTTTATCAAAACTCTTGGAATCTTTTATGAACCATTTTTCACAAAACCATAAGAGATAACTTTATTAAATCATATATGCATCCTACTTTTATAAACTCTAAGTACAAAATCAATGCCATGGAAAAATAGAGTTCTTAAGCTAAGAGTAGAGTTTCTCACCTCAATGGATGAAGTGTAGAAGAAGATGGCAACCTCCCACCTCCTGAGGTGGACTTAAAGAGGTTGCCTATCTCCCCAAGCTTGTATTCTTGGAAGATCCATGAAAACCACCTTCAAACTCCATAATTTCTTCTTCACCTTTTCTCCAAAATCCCCTAATAACACCTTCAAAATTTGTAGCTTTTTCCCAACAATGGTGTAGGTGGGGTTAAAAGGCTTAGATATGTTGGAAACTATGAAATAGTAGGGGTGTTTTATGGTAGAGGGAGGTGGTGCTAGGGTGGCGTAAGGTGGTTTGTGGTGGAGGGGATCTCAAGAGCTAGAGAGAGAGAGAGAGAGAGAGAGAGAGAGAGAGAGAGAGAGAGAGAGAGATCATATCTCATTGGAATGCCCCAAATGATCCAAAGATTCACTTAAATACCCCCAACCCCCCTAAGGGTTAAATCCCCAAATTCTCTAACACTTAACCTTTTATCGAATGGTCCATCTACCCTTTATCCAAAATTTTGATCTGAGCCATTGAGAGCTCGACACATCATCCAGTTCGACGATCCACATCGTGACAACATATTAAAATGTGAAGAATTTTCAAAATTCCATTCGATCGTTCAAACGACATTGAGCCTCATTTGATTGAGATATCTAACAAAGTACTAACTAAACAAAAGCCTAGGGTTAAAAGGGGCATGAGATTTACCTCATTCGAATGATAGTGTACTCGTTCAAACATGGGATTTCTAACAAGATTCCAGAGAGCGGGGGAAATTAAGAATTTCCTAGTCTTTAAAAGGTCGTTCGAACCTTCTTTGAACGAGTCATTCGAATGATAATGGATTTTGTTCGAATCACTATAAAAAATCTCAGTATTAACTCTAGGCAATAAAAACTCCAATTTAATTGCATCGAAGACACGACGTTACCTAAATTTCACTTATGATCTACCTCAACAAGCCCAATTAGTCATACCATGTGATTTGAGTCACGAGACGGGTATTAGACATAGTGTAATAGTCATTGAAAGGCTCACTCTCATCCATTCTCATCGTTTTAAATTTTTTTTTAATGTGTTGCAACTTTGCATGTTTCAGATTCGATATTCCTTTATGAGTTACTAGAATGATTTTCTATGCTCTTTCACTCTATCACAATTAAGAATGCGATTGTACTCTTAAGTGCTTATGAAATCAAACAAGGCGTTCAATGCAATCGAGTTATAATTCCAATTAAGGAACTCCATATTTGTCCAAAGAAATCTCGATTTCTTCACCCGAACTCCATCTTCCTCAATAGTTGGGTAAACCCATCCTTCCTCTACACTCATTCACACAGCTCATGTTTCGGCCTTAAATGAGTTCTCATCTTAACTTTCCAATGGCCATAGTTTGATCCATAGAAATCAGGTGGAAATTAGTGGAACTTGAATCACGATATTGATCCATCTAATAAAGAGAGAGAAAGCACAACTAACACGAAGACAACACAAGATCAAATCAAGTACATTAATGCAACAAATATGAGAACTTGATCTGATACCAATTGACAAATGTGTGTTATTAATAAACATATTTAACCTACTACAAACCTAGAGGGGGCAAATAAATTCGAGTGAATGCCATGACTAATTTTGTGAATTCAATACTTTTTCTTTCAAATTCCCAATGCTTAACATAAGTTTTATCAAATAAATTGTTCAATGTCTTGATTAACATACAAAACAAATGTAATTTGACTAATTTAAATGAGAATATTAGATCTAACACACCTAAGTCAATTTTAAGTCAATTAACTAGATTAAAACGTGATCGAAGTGATGCATCTGATCAAATGTCTATATGTGAATAGAAATCATTCACAAGACAAGGTTTTTGAGGAATAAAACCTACCAAGGGGTAAAAGACCTCAAATAATTCCAATTTTCATTTTTATTTGATAAGATCTTTTACACAAGGTGAGAAGATACCTCTCACACAAGCTCTCTCGTGTAGTTACCTATGGACCTTGAAAATTTCCCACTTAAATGATGAAAATCCATACCGAGCTCCACAATATGAATGAATAACTACACTCTCCACCTTAGAATCAATTACATACTCCAATTTCTCTATTAAAAAGAAGTGCCTCCCCTTTTAGATATAGAATTAGGTGATCGTAGAAATTTAAAAAGTAGAATTATGAATTGAGATAGGTTAGTGATGATCTAATAAAAAACACTCTCTATTCACTCACAAAACACTTGGATCAAGTCATAGATCTATGTTTCAAAAAATTTATAAGGAACAAGTGATATTTAAATAATTGAGAAGAAAAAAGAGCTCTCAAGTTTGAAAATACGCTCAGAGAGGTTTTTCAATTATGTGAAATTCAGATCTTAGCAAATGGGAGGGGAAATGGTCCTTTTCATAAGAAATTTTAAAATTTTGGCTCCATCGTGCCCACTGTGTGATTTATTCAGACCTATGATTCCAACCAGTGTGAAATTGTGGCCAAAGTCGTGCGCATGGGAACATATTAGTTCCGTGCAAACACCTGTCGTCCGTGCGGTCATAAAATAATGTCGTGTGAATGATTAAGGCCTCACAACCATAAAAAACCTTAATTTTTAATAACAAAAATAGCAACTCCCAAAATTATTTTTAAAATACCTTTGAGTCGGTTTTTACCTTTAAGTCAGTTTTAGCACTTGTTCGAACAAAATTTTGACATCCTCATACATTTTAAAAGTATTTGTGCACGTGTGTTTGTTTAGACATAGGCAATTTCAAAATATCTACTAAAAAGAATATATTCTTCAATCCAATGTGAACGTATAGCCACATAAGTCTTCAATGAGCGACACACAGGATCCTCAATATTAAAGGTCCATCTAAGACAAATGACTATGCCTCACTCAATCATATGAAGTCTATGCCTCACTCAATCATATGAAGTCAATGACTCAAACATTTTATCACACAAAGTAGCCAATTAATATTAATAATAAAATTACATTTTGAGGACCAATGTATATTCCAGTTTATTCAGATAGTGGTTTTTCTTGTTATCGTGAAAACAGTTCTAAAGATTCTAATTCTATAATGCTTAATGTTAAATAAAGCACTTTATTATGATATTTCACTGGATTAATATTTTATGTTGGGTTTATGTTACCCTATTTGGGATCACGTGGCTAATATTATGAAAATGTAACATTTGTAATATATATAAGTTGACTATTTCTCGTGTTAAAATATTTGAGTAATGCACTATGTCGAGCCCAAAATCTTGATTCAAAATAGTTCAATGAGAGTGTCTTTATTCGTTACCAATGGAGATCATGATTTGAAGACATGAAGACCACTCAAGTTTGAAGCCACCTTTTACTGAATTTGAAGTATATCCTTTTACGAAGTTTGATTAAACTTTAGCTATTGCACACACTCATGGTTTTCAAACTTTAAATGTCTTTTCATAAAATTATTTCTGGAAAATACTGTTCTGAGTTATGTATTTGTTTTGAAAGTGGTAAGAATGATTATTTGAGAAATCCATTTTGAGAGTGTTTTTGAAGGTTTTTTTTTATCTTAATCATTCGCACGACTAGAACATTAACCGTTCGTGCGATTTGTGATAAATCATGCGCATAAGGACATGTTTTTCCCCATGCACATGGCCTTAGATCATAATCAAGTTGGGGAGTCGATGTCCATAATCGTGCGCACGAAAAATACTCAACTATGCACACGGTGGAACTGGAATTTGATTTTTTTTATAAATAACCTTATTTCCTGCTGATAGAGAGGGATTATGCCACGATACAAGAGTCACATGTGCACTGGTAGTTTATAATATTTAGCTCACCAACTCAATACATAAACCTAGACTATGACTACACTCTTTTAACAGAGGACAACGGCCAGTCGGGGTATCGCATCCACAAACACTAGATGTTAGAATTTAATTGGTTTAATATGTCTAAAATAAAAGTGTAAAAGGTGATTTTAACAAAAAGAAAAATATAATCTAGGCATATGTATTTAAACTAGATTAACAAAAGGAATAAAAATTATAAGTTGAGACAGATATCCCTCACCTCGAGTTAGCTAGTATAAATGGTTACATGGGTCCACAAATTTAGTAAGATCAATTCTCATTTCAACAATTAATCAAATCTATAGTTTTCACCCCTAAATCGTCATAAAAGCCTAATATGGTTTTAGCGTCAACAAATACCCTGAAAATTACACACGCAAGGTCGTAAATATGAGTATACATGATATACCTCGTTAAATCTTCTAGGCGTAATAACAAGGACAATCCAATCAAATTAAATGAATAAAAACTATCATGTAATACCCCATATTGATATGGCTTTTAATTAGAGGATTTATCACATTTAATTTGAGATATTAATTTAATATTAATTCGAATATTTATTTTTAATATTTACTAGCGTGACGAGAGTTAGTAATTATTGGAAATTTGTTGAATATTATTGGATCAGTAAAGTAACATATGAGATTGATTTTATTAATATTGTCACGAGTGAATAATATGGCAATTATAAAAAGTTAAGTCAGGACGTGCCTGGGTCGTGTCAAGACTAAATTATTATTATAAAAGTGAATAAATTATAAGTCACCCCTATGGTCGTTTCGAGTGGGGCAAAGTGTCCGAAAGGGTCGAGATAGGCAGAAAAGTGTACCCAAGGGTTTGGTTTGGGTCTCGGGGCATTTTTAGGCCTAATTGACATCCCGGGAGGGTATTATGGACATTTTGTATTTTTAGGTAATTAAACCCACGAATTTTCTTAGGATATATCAACCATTTGGAGTCATCTCTTAGGGTTAACAAACAAAAAACCTAATAACAACCATTAGAGAAGAAGGTGGAGAGTTTTCTAATCAATGGCCTAGAACTCACTCAATCGCACCGCCACCACCACCTAAACGTAGATCGCACGACAAGGAACACAACCATACCTTTTTCATCAACAAACCAGACCCTTGATTTCCAGGCAAGTAACTATCTTGCTTTGTTTTTAGTTAATGTTTCACCCATGTTAGTTTAGGATTGTTAAGAACATGTTTTATGGAAGAAATTGATAATTTAGAGACTTAAAACCGCATGTTTTAGAGGAACTAAATATATTCTGGACATCTCAATCATATGTAGAGGATTACCCACGAATTTTTATGGATTTAGAAGCAAGAAATCTTGAAAAGAATTAAAAGAATGAATGTTTCATGAAAAATTAGGGTTCTTGATAATAATGTTAATTTTACCCCACTAACCCAATACCTTTGATGAATTTGGACATGTTTTACGTAGGAAATCATGTATATAGGTATATATGATTGTTAGTAATCTTATTTGGAAGTTTGGGGATCATTAATGGTGTTTTGGAGAAGAGTTTTTTATGAAACCCGTAGGTTGAATTTTGCAGATTCTGGGTAAGAACTGCTTAATCGATCGATCGACCAAGAGCGTCGATCGATCGATCGATCCCCCTGGAAAATTGCATATTTTCCCCTTTTTATTTAGTCCAGTTAAAATGCATAGAAACTCTTGATTATTATTGATAGAGTATAATGGGTTATGAAGAGGACCAATAGGGTCTAGGTAGACTCTGTTGAGTGAAATTTATTATGGAATGAAATTATGGGTTAACGGGGAGTTATTCATACATAGGTAATTGTGAGTATGTTCATAAAAAGGTTAGGACTCGTAAAAGATTTAGATCAGACGGTAAGTGAGGGTATACCTTTTGAAATTTTACTTAGTGAGATAGAATACTTCGAGAGATGAGAAGTAAGTACGAAATAAATTATAAATGAGAATAAAAGAGACGAATCCGTTATGCGAGATAATTGAGTAATTTTTGCTAATAAAGGATAATTATAATTATGGCTCATGGGCGCACCAAATTTGGAAAATGTGAATATATATATATATATATATATATAACTGTGTGACTGTACATATATTAAGTATTATGAACTTATGTAAAATCATGCCCGGGCTACTTGCTATCACGTTGGTTTATGCGTCGGGGCAGGCTTATCTCGATTGGACCTTTATGGGGGATATTGACTCGTACCCTAGAAGATAGTATCCACGAATACAGTCTATCTGAAAATGATAGTCATATGGTCCTAAGAGATGTGAGGGTATGTGCTGACCTGTTAGGACTTGGAACTATGCTTCGCCTCCATTTGTGTGTGTATTGTATTAATACAGTTCGAGAGTGATTCCGAACTAGTATTTCCTTTAGTACGAGTGATATGGGGACTTGATAGTAGAGTATGCCAGCACCATAGATTTATGTGGGGTGACGATAGTATATACATATTATATGAGTGATTGATATATATACTTATATATGGAAACTTTCTACTGTGTGTATAAGAAGTTAAGTAATGAATAAATGCTTCAACATTATAACAAGTGTTCGTGAATTTTGTAACGGTACTGAGTGGTTCTAAGTAACGTAAGAAGATGGAAGAGATTAATTTTCTAAAACTGAATATCATGGCCTTAGTATTTCTCGAGATAAACTTCATGGGAATAAGTTAGATAGACTTATGAGATCAGGAGAATGGTAGGCGTGTCCACTAGATGAGAGGTGAGAATTCTCAAGAGAGTGTCGCATAGTAACCTGGTTATCACATTATCTAGTAATAATTTTAAATACTTGCTAAACTATTATTAAACTATTTTACACTCAGGCTCTGACCCATTTTTTGTCATTTCTTTCTATCTCTTTTATATATATGTATGTATTACAGGTGCCCAGCCACAGGGGCGTCATGCATAGATTCTTTGGACTGGATGAGCTGCAGCTTATGTGGCAGTTACAGTCCCTTGCTTAGATGACCTTGTCATTTTTTCTTTTCTTACTTTATATCTGCTTAGTTAGGGCATGTGTCACTTGAATTCCTAGTCCGTTTGGATTTGTCAGAGATTTATGTTCATTTATATTTCAGTATTAGTACTCATTGGTAGTTAACTATTGTTAGGTTGAATTAATTTATGGTTTTTAAACTTGGGTTGAATTATCGAGATGGTTTAATTCTTATGTGTTAATTGCCATCCTTAGCATTTATGTGATTCTTAAACTGTTGGTTATTAAAAAGGTTTTTGTAATGGAATTTAATAAAATGAAAATAAGACTTTAAATTGTTTTGACACTTACCTTAATTATTTAGGGTGTTCAAATTGGAAATATTATTTTACGACAGTGATGTTGAGAATGAACCAACTGTTAACCTTAATGCTAATTTAATAAAGGACTGTTCACCCGATATTTAATTAGGCGGGGTGTTAGGTGGTATCAGAGCATCAGGTTCTAGTTTACTTTAGAATATGTATGGCTTATTTCGTTTCTCGCTTAGCGTCTTTGATTTAGAGCCCTATTTTTAGGACTGTTGTATTCTTGTACTTACGCTTACGTCTTCAGGTCTTTGAGATTTGATAATAATTGTAGACTAATAAACTTCCTTCTCATTTCAGATGCCTTCGAGAAACGCACCTCGAGATAAGAATGCCCATCCCGAGCAGCCAGCAGCTCCGGCTCAGGGAATGATAAATACAATTGAAGTAGCCGTTATTATTGCTTAGGTGATGAATGTCGCATTAAAAGTGGTGCAACAGGCTCCACCCCAGGTTCAAGCAGTGGCGCCAGTACTACCACATCTTCCCACTCCATGGGAGCGGGTTAGGGATGCCTCTCAGAAGGCGCATCCCCCGGAGTTCTCGGGTAGTACGAATATCATAGTCGCCAGCCAATGGAAGAAGGATATCCATAGGCATCTGCAAATGTATGAGTGAACCGATGTGCAGAGATAGTTACTGGCTTCCTTTAAGCTAATGGGGGACTCTTTGTAGTGGCGGGAGTCCACCCCCACCTTCTAAGAGAGGGACAGCATGCCGATTCAATTATTTTGGGCACGGTTTGATCGCAAGTATTTCCCATTCGCCGTGCAGACTGAGATGAGGCGGAGGTTACTGAATATCAAACAGGAGAGTATGGCCATTGTTGAGTATGAGGAGGAGTTAAATAGACTTCTCACTATAATGTCAGATGAGGTACCCACTGAGGAGAAGAAGATATTATTATTTTTAGATGGATTGGCCTAGAGGATTCATCAGTACCTCAAAGGCAATCTATCATTGAGTACTTACATGGACATACTTAATGCTTCTTTGCTGCACTGTCAGGATCAACGCTTCCTTTAGCAGGGGAGAAAACGAGCAGGGGAGTCCAGCCAGCAGGGAAGGACAGGGGGTAGTAATGGTAATGGTGGGGCACCAGTAGCCCAAGGTCAGACTTGTCATGGTGAGCAGAGTTCCTATCAGGGGGACCCTGCCAAGCGATTTCGATTAGGTGATTCCTGACATGGATTTAGGTGATTTAGATAGGAACAGCAGGTCCAGTCCAGTCAGCATGGCCAGTAGGTCCCACACCGTCAGCAGCAGGGTCAGTAGCAGAGCCAACATTTTCAGCAGGGCCAGTGGGGTAGAAATGGCCAACAGGGACGTGGTCAGCAGGGGCAAAGGGGAGGTAATTTCAGGGGCAGATGTTTTGTATCTGACAAGAATGGGCATAAACTTCATGAATTTCCAGAGGGGGATAGGGCCCCACAGCAGCAGGGTGCCGATAATGAGCCGCAAAGGCCACTCTTTCCAGCTTCCCTCCCAGCTCCAGCTTAGTTGCCATCTCTACCAGCTATCCCAGCAGCCCCAGTTCAGTAGGGGCAATTACAGTATGGACGTGTCTATAACGTCCATCAGGTAGGAGCACCTCAGTCACCACCCGTGATTGAGGGTACATTTCTTATCCATGGGACTATGGGTCGGGTTTTATTTGATACTGGGACGTCGCACTGTTTTATAGCTACTCATTTTACACGGGCCTTAGGGTTATTAGACACGGAAGAGAGCACAGTGACATGCGTAGACTCACCACTGGGGAATGGGTCTTTGATTTTCTTTATATTTCGGGGAGTAAATATAGAGATTGGTAGCTTGATTTTACCAGCACATATGCTAGTGTTAGATATGCATGAGCACGATGTCATTATTAGTATGGATTGGCTCACTGCGTATAGAGCCATGATAGATTATTTTGGTAGGAGTATTGTCTTTGCTATTCCGGGGCAGGAGATGTTTTTAATGGCGATGCCTCGCCCAGAGGGAGGATCTTCCACCCATTTGTATTATATAGAGGAGGATACCTCTATGAAGATTGTGATTGCCCTGGATTCGATTCCAGTCATTCGTGAGTTTTCGATGTATTTCAGGAGATACCGGGCCTACCCCCAGTCGAGAGATATATTTCATCATAGACTTGATGCTGGGCACTCGGTCGATAGCACGTGCACCGTACCGTATGGCTCCAACAGAGATGAGGGGGTTACGGGATCAGATAGAGCACTTGTTAGACCAGGGCTTCATTCGTAGGAGCACCTCACCTTGGGGCGCTCCGGTGTTTTTTGTAAAGATGAGAGATGGATCAATGAGGTTATGCGTGGATTACCAGGAGTTGAACAAGCTCACAATATGGAATAAATATTCATTGCCCCAAATCAATGACCTGTTCGACCGGCTGAGAGTAGGAACCTTCTTTTCGAAGCTAGATTTGAGGTCGGGATACCATTAGCTATGGATTAGGGAGCAGGATGTGTCGAATACTACTTTCTTGATGAGATATGGATCCTATGAGTTTAGAGTCATACCATTTGGGATGACAAATGCTCCATCCGTATTCATGGATTTGATGAATCGAGTATTCAAAGAGTTCTTGGATCAGTTTGTCATCGTCTTCATAGATGACTTCCTAATTTACTCACAGACTGAGGAGGCGCATGCCGAGAACTTGAGACAAGTTCTTCAGAATCTACGAGAGCATCAGTTGTATGCTAAGTATGAGAAGTGTGGATTTTGGATATGGGAAGTACAGTTTCTGGGGCATGTTGTATCGGAATTGGAAATATCTGTTGACCCAAGAAAAGAGTCCGTAGTGAGGGAGTGGGGACATCGCACGACACCGACAGAGGTGCGTAGCTTCTTCGGGTTAGCCGATTACTTCAGGTGGTTCATTAGAGGATTTTCAAAGATAGCGGGTCCATTGACAAATCTGACTCGCAAGGAAGTACCGTATGTTTGGGATGCTGCTTGTCAATCGAAGTTTGATGACCTGAAAGATAAGTTGACTTCGGCGCCAGTTCTTACTTTGCCCAAGCTGGGAGTGGAGTACCTGGTGTACACTAACGCCTCTTTACGAGTACTTCTAGGAGTAATTCAACAGGAGGAGAGGGCTATAGTTGTTGCCTCTTGTAATCTTAAGTCTCATGAAAGGAATTACCCCACCCACGACCTAGTGTTAGAAATGGTCGTATTTTCATTGCGGATTTGGAGACATTACTTATTGGGGGAAAAGTTCTGCTTGTTTAGAGACCATAAGTCACTGCAATACTTGTTCACTCCGCGATATTTTAATATGCGTCAGCGCAGGTGGTTGGAGTTTGTGAAAGATTATCAGTTCGAGATACAGTATCATCCATGGAAGGCTAACGTAGTTGCTGATGCATTAAGCCATAGACCGGAAGGTAACGTCACGAAAGTATGGAGAGCGAGGTGGAAAGAATTGGGTCACAAGGATGCGATAGCCCGTTCCTTTATATCGGTTATGTCAGTCACACTCGAGATTATCACGAGGGTAATATAGGCACAGATAATAGATACGTTTTGCCAGAAGCAGATTGTACGGATCTTAGCTGAGGGTGCTGAATCCTATTCAGTGAGCTCTGATGCGGCTTTGAGATTTAATGGGAGATTTATGGTCCCAAAGGAGAAAACTTATGTCATGCAGTGATGACACAGTCGCACAGGTCTAGATTTGCGATACATCCCAGAGGGGATAAGATGTACCAGGATATGAGGCGACTATACTGGTGGAGTGGGATGAAGAAATACATTACTGAGTTTGTATCCAAATGTTCTACCTATCAGATGGTAAAAGGTAGACCACCAGAGACTCCCAGGGTTACTTCAGCCGTTGGAGATACCTATATGGAAATGGTAAAGTATTTCCATGGACTTCATTATTGGGTTGCCTACATCACAGCAGGATCATGATTCCATATGGGTTATAGTGTATCGGTTGACCAAGGTAGCTCAATTTCTGCTAATACGGACAGATTACACCACGAGCCAGTATGCACAGTTATTCATTGTCGAGATCGTTAATCTACATGGTGTGCCCCTGGATATTGTGTCTGATAGAGATAAGATTTTCATGTCACGCTTTTAGGAGAGCTTTCAGGAGGCCATGGGTACAGAGTTAAGATTGAGTTCAACTTACCATCCACAGAAAGATGGACAAACAGAGCGTACCAATCAGATGCTGGAAGATATGCTACGCATGTGTGTCCTTAATTTTGGAGGAAGTTGGGAGACTTATCTTCCATTGGTGGAGTTATATTATAATAACTCCTATCAATTCACGATCGATATGGCTCCATTTGAGGCATTATATGGCAGGCCTTGTCATTCTCCCGCTTCTTGGCTAGAGGTGGGGAACAACAAGCTTCTCGGACCAAAGGTGATTTAGGAGACTTTAGCTAGGATTGATCTTATCAGGAGTCACATACGGGTAGCCCAGGACCAATAGGAAAACTATGCCGATGCAAGGTAGTCCTTTCGAGAGTTTAGCGTGGGGGACCAAGTATTACTACGTGTATCTCCTATGAAAGGAGTAATGAGATTCGAAAAGAAGGGAAAGTTGGCTCCGAGGTATGTGGGCCCATTTCCCATTATCGAGAGAATTTAGCCGGTGGCATACAGATTGGGGTTGCCAGAGCATTTACACCGTATTCACGAAGTATTCCACATCTCGTCGTTAAGACGATATCTTTGGGATGATATGTCCCACACTCACATCACGATAGAGGAGGTTGACTTGCAGCCCGATAGTTCTTATGAGGAGAGACCAGTGGCTATTCTAGAACATAGCGAGAGGAAATTGAGGACGAAGATAGTTCCACTTGTATGGGTCCAGTGGGATCATCATAATGGGGAGGAATCCACTTGGGAGTGCGAGGCAGATATACGGGAAAAATATCCAGATCTATTTTTACCAGGTATGCCTTCGTTTCTGAATTTCGGGATGAAATTCCGTTATTAGGGGGAAGTATGTAATACCTCGTATTTTTATGGCTTTTAATTAGAGGATTTATAAAATTTAATTTGAGATATTAATTTAATATTAATTCAGATATTTATTTTTAATATTTACTAGCGTGACAAGGGTCAGTAAATATTGGGAATTTGTTGAATATTACTGGATGATTAAAGTAATATATGAGATTGATTTTATTAATATTATCACGAGTGAATAATATGGCAATTATGGAAAGTTAAGTCGGGACGCGCCGTGTCGTGTCAGGACTAAATAATTATTATAAAAGTGAATAAATTATAAGTTGCACGTATGGTCGTTTTGAAAGCGCCAAAGTGTCCGGAAGGGTCGAGATAGTCAGAAAAGTATACCCAGGGATATAGTTTGGGTCTCGGGGCATTTTTAGGCCTAATTGACATCCCGGGAGGGTATTATGGACATTTTGTATTTTTGGGTAATTAAACCCACGAATTTTCTTAGGATATATCAGCCATTTAGAGTTGTCTCTTAGGATTAACAAGCACAAAATCTAAGAACAACCATTAGAGAAGAAGGTGGAGAGTTTTCTAATCAATCTAAGGCCTAGAACTCACTCAATCGCACCGCCGCCACCACCTAAACATAGAGCGCATGATGAGGAACACAACCATACCTTCTTCATCAACAAATCAGACCCTTGAATTCCAGGCAAGTATCTATCTTTCTTTGTTTTTAGTTAATGTTTCACCCATGTTAGTTTAGGATTGTTAGGAACATGATTTATAAAATAAATTAATAATTTTGAGACTTTAAATCGCATGTTTTAGAGGAACAAAATATATTCTGGACATCTCAATCATATGTAGAGAATTACCCATAAATTTGTATGGATTTAGAAGCAAGAAATATTGAAAATAATTAGAAGAATGAATGTTTCATGAAAAAATAGGGTTCTTGATAATAATGTTAATTTTACCCCACTAATACAATACATTTGATGAATTTGGACATGTTTCACGTAGGAAATCATGTATATAGGTATATATGACTGTTAGTAATCTTGTTTGGAAGTTTGGGGATCATTAATGGTGTTTTGGAGAAGAGTTTTTTAATGAAACCCGTAGGTTGGATTTTGCAGATTCTGGGCAAGAACTGCTTGATCAATCGATCAACCAAGAGCATCGATCGATCGACCCCTTTCCTCGATCGATCAATCCCCCCTGAAAAACTGCATATTTTCCTCCTTTTTGTTTAGTCCGGTTAAAATACGTAGAAACTCTTGACTATTATTGATAGAGTATAATGGGTTATGAAGAGGACCAGTAGGGTCTCGGTAGACTCCGTTGAGTGAAATTTAATATGGAATGAAATTGTGGGTTAACCGGGAGATATTCATACATAGGAAATTATGAGTACGTTCACTAATAGATTGGGACTCGTAAAAGATTTAGATCACAAAGTAAGTGAGGATATACCTACTGAAAATTTACTTAGTGAGAGAGAATACTTTGAGAGATGAGAAGTGTAGTGACAATTATTGTGCAACACAAATAAATAAGAAGAAAGTATTCACCAAGTAAGAACAAGGAATATAAAATGACAATCACACAACAAAGGATGTACGTGGTTCAGCAAAGATGTGCCTACGTCCACGGTGGTGCAGTTGATATTATTTCTATATACTCCGGAGAGTAATTACAGAGAATACAAAATCTGTCCATTTGCCCCGGACCTAGGGTTTAATATATACATGTACACGTAGGTAAGTGTAGGTGATGGGTTCCCCCACGTCTTCCATCTCCCCTATAACTTCCCTTAATGAGAATGTGGGGGGAGACTGGATCAAAATAAGAGATGAGGGGCCTGGACTTTGGGCCACAAGGACTGGGCTACTCGTCCAGGCCCATGGTCCTAATTTCGGGTAGCCACAATTGCCCCTAAATTTGTTGGGCCATGTTTATGGGCTCAATAGATTTAAATGATTAGCCATAATGGATGTTTTACAATTCTTCGAAAACTGTGAAGCTGATTTTGGCGGCAACCGCCTCGTATCTTGTGCACTATGATTAGTAGAATTTGAAGGTTTCTTGGAATAGGTACTTCTCTATTGTCGTTCCAATTTTCTCATTCCTTGCGAGTTCTAGCACTTCGTACCTTCTTCTCTCAATCTCCAGTCTCATTGCTTCCTTGTCGTTTGGGCTCGTGCTTCTTCATCGTTCGAATTGGTCTTCTATCTTGTAAGTTCCTTGTATCTTTTCTCTGTGCTTTCTCTTTGAGTTTGTAGTTTTCTAGGGCTTTTCAATGGCGAAGATTGGGAATAGGTCGGTCTCTGAGTTTAGGAAGTTTTACAATATTCCCGAGTGGGTAGATATTGAGTGTTGTTCCTCCCCTCCTAGAAACGTTAGAGAGATAGATGATGCTCACTGGATCCATATTATGTTTCTTTCCCAGGGGGGACTCACTTTTCCTCCCAATGATTTGTTCCAGTATTTCTTTGGCTATTTCAATATTGTTCCTGCACAATACTCGCCCAATGTGTGGAAAATAGTAAATGGTGTCCATAGGATAAATCAATTGTATGGGACTAGGTTAGGGCTCGCCGAGGTCTGTTTCTGTTACTCCTTTTCTCGAACTAGTTTTGGTGTCCTTTACCTCAAAGCTAGGAGCCCTGACAGGGTATTGGTAGTAAATCTACCTGATTCCCATAAGGACTACTGGCAAGAAGGTTTCCTTGTTAGAAATTGGCAGTTTTCTCCCCAATTTGAAGGGTCGAGGTCTGAGAGGTTCTCTATCCCCTTTTATGGGGAGGAATACATAGGTAGACATTGTACTGTTATTTTGATTTTTGTTAATTTGTAATCCTTCTAACTCTTCTTTGCTTTTTCTTTCGCAGCGAAGTCAAAGAACTTGGAACCTGCACTCAACGAGGTCCGTCTTTCAGAATTAGTAAAGGCTTGGAAAATCAAGGAGCCTTTAGGAGACGGCGAGCAACCTAGATCTGTTGCCTTCCTGCTCGAGTACAAGAACGTTGGTTCCATATTTATAGCAAGGTCTGTGGATAGTATCCCAGAGTTTGAGTCATCTGAAGAGAATGCTGCAGGTCCTATCCAATTGGATAAGGAAGAGAGTAGCTCTAAGAGTGACATTATTGGAGCTGTAAGTGATCTGCGGGGAGGGAGCTCTAGCAGTAGTAGCTCCTCTGATCGTAGGGAGGTTTCTGAAGCTCGAGGATCGTTGAGTACCTCTAGCAGTTCGAGTGAAGGAATGGTTCCACCCCGAAAGAACCTGATTCGGGATGACGACGATGAAGACCACATGCTCCTCACACAGAGGTCGAAGAAGCAAAAATCTACCTCGGGGGCTGTGGCTACTGGTTCTCGATCTTCTGCTCAGGAGCAGGAGAGGAAAAGGAAGGAAGGAAGAGGAGCAAGTGAGAGAGAGAGAGAGAGAAAAAAGGAAGAAGAGAGGAATAAAATAGAAGAGAAACGGAAGGTGGAGGAGAGGAAGAGGAAAGAGAGCGAGAAGGAGGAGGAGAAGAGGAGGGCTGAAGCGATGACGAAGGCCGGGCAGGCCTTAGTCCCGGTGTCTGCTCTGCCCGAGGCGGCCTCCGTGGCAATTTCTCCTAAGCTGGCCCCAACTTTTCTCGAGAGAGCTATCCTCCCGGCTAATCGCCAAAGGGCAGTAGGGTCAGAGAACTTGGCCCTTTAGGCTAGCCAGAGGCTTTCTCTAGTAAGGTTTTTCCCTTTTTCTCTTATGATTTTCTGACTTCTCCCATTTTCCACTTCTAATGCCTTCTTTTTTTTATAGTTTGTTACTGACTTCGCCGTGCTGTATCGTTTACGCGATGAGCTGGTGAAGAAGAATTGTGAGCTGGAGCAAGAGAACTCTGCCCTGAAGCTGAAGGGTAAAGAGCTCGAGGCTAACTTCAAAGTCGTTGATGCTGCTCGAATTTCATTCGATTTGGCTCTTGCCACCGCCAATAAGGAGAAGGATGCTGCAGTCCAAGATCTGAAGGAGCTGAGGTAGGCGTATGACTTGGTTTGCTCGAGAAAACTTACAGTCATTGAGGAAAACAGGGTGCTCACTGAAGAGCTGAAGAAGAAGGAGTTTCAGCCTGTTACTGCCAAGGAAGACTCTTACAATTCTGACTGGGCCGCAACATATGAGGATGCTGAAGTTCAGATAGGCTATATTAGCCGTCTGAACTTCAAGAAAGGATGGAACAAGGCTCTCATTGCTGCTGGAGTAGATATTGCATCTCCCCTTTTTGACGAGAACGACCCAGGGTCGAGGCCAGTCGTAGATGAGGACCCTACCCCAGCCGTTGAAGACTCTGATCCTGTTCTTCAGGTGCCCCCTGCTGACGTTTCTTCTGTTGCGGTGACAGAGACCACCCCTGCCGAGGACAGTGCTCCTGTTGATGTTAATAAGGGGAAAGGGCCATTAACCTCTGGGCCACCTGAGGTTACTAGTTAGTTATCTGATATGATTGCTTTGTATTTTTGTTTTTTCCATTTTGTAAACTTTTCTTTTTTCAGTTCGATGTAACTTCAATCTTCATTAATGAAAAAGGCTTCATTTATGCTTGTACTGATTTGTCCCTTTCTCTTCCTTTTCTTTCTCTTGCTTATAGTTAGTTGATGTGGATGATTACATTCCTGCTACTTCCCAGTTGGGTAGGACCCATGGTCCTAATGTGAGTCCCGAAGTTCTCCAGACCTTCGTTAAGCTTTACAAGTCCCATAGGTCTAGAAATCAAAAGTATAATGAGCAATCTGAGCTCGTGACCAAGCTGAAGGACAGGCTCCCGGAGATGGAGGACATTGGTGCTTTAGTGCAAGAAGAGATCAATGTGCTGAAGACAAAACTATTAGAGGCCTCCGAGATCAACCAAGTAGGGGAGGTTCTTCAGCAGGAGAATGAAGATATGAGGAGAGAAGTCTTATGACTCAGGGAACATGCGTCGATCACTGTTCGAGCAGTATTACAAGGCTCCTCATTATCGCGAACTAGAGCTGATCGTAATGTTACCCCTCCTATGTCGCGAAGTCTCACTCGCCCTCCCCTTCCGCGAGCTGGTAGGAGCACCAGGAGCAGAAACAGGGAAGGAGAAGAACTTCGCGATAGGCAATGGAAGAACTCCACGGTGATGTTCAGCGGGCATATGTAATCGCTGCTGGGCTTCAAAGGGACGTCACTCAGTTGTGGCACTTGTTCAAGAAAGGCCCTCGGCAAGCGTGGGCTGACGGTTATGATCAAGGCTGGTCGGATGCTCCAATAAGGTTGTCTGAGTTCGAGGAGCTTTCTTTTATCAGGGGGTGGCTAAGTGCCTTGAAGGAGCTACAAGTCCCGAGGAACTCGGTGCTATGGTATTATTATGAGATGTCTTCCTCCACGCTGATGCCTAACCCATTCTGGAGGGATGATCGATGGATCCCCATCGATGCTATTCCTCGGCAATTATTGGATTTGGATGCGAATGAGGTGGTGGAAGAGTTAGCTCCTGATCTTGATGACGAACGAAGATCTCGAGTGGCTGATTATCTTGCTCGGAGGCTTCCACCCCATTGAGATTTTGCTAGTTATTTTTTTTTTGTATTTTTGGTAATGTAAATGCTTTGGGCGAGATCGCCGACTAAACATGTATTACCATTGTTGTAAGTATGATGGATAAATGAAAAGTTTGTGTTTTGGTCAATTTTGCTGACTAAACGTGTGCATCCTACTTTTCATACTCTTGCTGCTCTATAATGTTTTTTGTTTTGTCACGCAAGTGTCCCCCCAATCCAGTATAATACCAGGATACCATTGTGCTCCACTTTAACTTTTAGGTTGTGTCGTCACACTCCCTTAGGCCTAAGTGGGGCAATTGGCGAGGACACACCTGGTGTTGGATGTCTTCATCCGATCAGGATTTTACTCAACCGAAGTAGGTTTGATGACCAGTACAAAATTTTGTCGTATTGCCTAAGGATCCCCTGTAGGGCTTCATATATTGCCAAGGGCAATGCTAAGAGGTATCTCATGTTTTATGACGATGACCCGAGGAGGGGTATTCCCCTGCTATAGTGATCAATGTGCTTGTTATTTGGAAAAGATGTGCGATGAATGCAACTGTGACCAATTAGAGTGTAACCAATTAAGTAACTTTCATTAGTAATAAGGAAAATGAACTTCTTTTTTCATAACAAAAGAATACAAGAAAAAGATCTAAAAATAGAATTTCTTGAGATTAGCTGCGTTCCATGCTCGTGGTATTTCTCTGCCCTCCATCGTTTCCAAGTGATAGGCACCTTGCAGATCGTCTTTAGTTACATTAAAGGGTCCTTCCCAGTTTGGGCCTAGCTTGCTGTCTGATGACTTCACTGTGATGCCTAGGACTTTCCTTAGAACATAGTCCCCAACTTGGAATGTCCTCGGGCTAACCCTTTTGTTGTAATGCTTCGTGAGCTGTTGCTGATAGTTCGCTAGCTTCACCAGGGCTAGCTCTCTGCGCTCGTCGGCTAGGTCGAGTTCGGCGAGCAATGCTTCATCATTCAGGCCTTGGTCGACAAGATTGGATCTCATTATTGGCAAACCTGCTTCTAGTGGGATGACTGCTTCCATGCCATACGTCAGCAAAAATGGGGTTTCTCCTGTTTCTCGTCGAGGAGTGGTTCGGTACGCCCATAGAACATGGGGTAGCTCTGTTACCCATGCGCCTTTGGCTCGCTCTAATCGCTTCTTTAATCCATCGATCAGAGTTTTGTTGGAATCTTCAGCTTGGCCATTGCTCTAAGGGTAGGCCACTGAACTGAAGTGGTGTCTGATCCCGTGTTCATTACAGAAGTTCTGAAAGGGGCCACTTTCGAATTACATTCCATTATCGGTGATGATGGTTCTGGGGATTCCAAACCGAGTGATTATATTCCTCCATATGAACCTTATCATATCAGCATCTCGGATGTTCTCTAGGGGTTCTGCGTCGATCCATTTGGTGAAGTATTCAGTCACAACCAACAGGTATTTGCGATTGTCGACGGCGGTAGGCAGCAGTCCCATGATGTCCATTCCCCATTGGGCGAAGGCCAATGGACTGGATAGGGACTTCAGGTCACTGGTGGGTTGGTGGGTCATAGGAGCGTGGAATTGGCATTTCAGGCATTTGTGGACATATACTGCGGAGTCCTTTTGCATATATGGCCACCAATAGACTTCCTTCATTGCTCGAAAGGCTAGAGACCTTCCTCCGATATGACTTCCACAGATTCCTTCGTGAAGCTTGTGTAGCACTTGCTCGGCATCACCTGGGTGGATGCATCTAAGGTAGGGACTGGAGAAGTATTTCTTATACAAGTCGCCTCCTGTGGATAAGTGAAAGCGAGCAGCTTTGACTCTTATCTGGTGGGCAGTTTTCTTGTCATCTGGGAGCGTGCCATCCTTTAAATAGTCCTTTAAGGGGTCCATCCAGCTGGGGGCTGATCCCACCTGGAGTATTTGTTCCACATTTGGTAACTTGCTATTGTGGTTAATGCTCAGATAAATGAGGAAATTAATGGGGATGACCCTTTTAAGGTCAGAGTCAACTGCCAAACTCAAGGCTGCTAAGGCATCAGCATGACTGTTTTGCCCCCTGGGAAACTACTGGATGTTGATCTCTTCAAAGCTTGACATTAATTCTTTCACTAAGGCGAGGTAGGCTGCCATTCTTTTATCCTTTGCATTGTAATCTCCACTTATCTGATTGGAGACTAGCTGAGAGTCGCCGAACACCTGTAAACATTTTTCTCCTAGAGTTTGTGCCTTTTGGAGATCGGCTATTAGGGCTTCGTACTCTGCTTCGTTGTTGGAGGCTGCAAATCCAAGCCTGATTCCTTGTTCGAGGATTTTGTTTTCTGGAGTAATGAGGATAATGCCTACCCCTTCCCCCTTTGAGTTGGAGGCTCCATCAATGAAGAGTCTCCAGGTTCTCTCTGTTGCTTGGTTCTTCTCTTGCCTTGTTGATTGAGGTTGGTCAAAGAGTTCTTCGCTCGTGAATTCGACTATGAAATCAGCAAGGATCTGACCCTTGATAGTTGTCCTTGGTTAAAATTGGATGTCAAACCGACCGAGCTCGACTGACCACTTAGAAAGTCTGCCCGATAAGTCCGCTTTCCTTAGGACCGCCTTAAGGGGATGCGATGTAAGAACGATGATAGTATGAGCTTCGAAATAATGCTTCAGCTTCCTCGAGGCTATTACAAGTGCAAAGGCGAGCTTCTTCAATGGCAGGTACCTTTGCTCGGCATCTAATGAGGTCTTACTCGCGTAGTAAACGGGGTGTTGGATTCCTGCAACCTCGCATATTAACGCAGAGATGACAGTGTGATTGGATACGGAGAGGTACAGGTACAAAGAATCCATTTGCTGTGGTATGACAAGCAGCGGTGGAGAGATTAAGTAGGACTTGAGCTCGTCCAAAGCTCGCGAGTAGTCTGGTCTCAACTCTATCGATTTACTCCCCTTTAGAAGCTGGAGAAAAGGCTTGCACTTCTCGAAGGATTTGGAAATGAAGCGATTTAAGGCGGTGAGCATTCCAGTGAGCTTTTGCACGTCCCGGATTGTTTGAGGGGGTTGCACCCTGTTGATTGCATCGATCTGGTCTGGATTAGCTTCTATGCCTCTTTTACTGACCAAGTACCCAAGAAATTTTCATGACTGGACACCGAAGGAATACTTGCTCGCATTAAGTTTCATCCGGTACTTCCTGAGGATTTCAAAGGTCTTTGATAGGTCCGAGAGGTGATTTTCCTTCTTCTTGCTTTTAATGAGCATGTCATCGATGTAGACCTCCATTGTGTCTCCCATTTGATCCTTGAACATTTTAGTGACCATCCGCTGATAGTTTACCCCTGCATTCTTGAGCCCAAAGGGCATGACCTTGTAGTAATATAACCCAACTGTCATGATGAACGCCGTTTTGTCCTGGTCTGGGGCATACAAGGGGATCTAGTGATATCCTGAGTATGCGTCCAGGAAACTCATTCGCTTGTGAGCTACAGTGGCGTCTACTAGTTGGTTTATCTTTGGGAGGGGGAAACTATCCTTAGGGCATGCTTTGTTGAGGTCAGTGAAGTCGATGCAAACTCTCCACTTCCCATTATTCTTCGGAACTACTACTGGGTTGGACAACCACTTGGGTAATTGCACTTCCCGTATGGATCCTGTATCCAGCAGTTTTTCGACTTCCTTTTCGACCGCTTTAGCCTTCTCGGGTGCAGTTCTCCGTGCCTTCTGCGTTATTGGCTTGAATGTGGGGTCGAAGTGCAGCTGATGACAGACCATACTAGGATTGATTCCAAGTAGTTCATATGTTTCCCATACGAAAACATCTACGTTGTGTCTCAGCAAGGTCGTCAACTCCTTTTGTTCTTGGTCGGTGAGAGATACTCCAATCAAGAAGACTCGGCTACTGTCACCAACTTCAGCCATAACTTCTACCAGGTCCTCGATGACACGCTCAGAGGGGAGGAGCCTGGTCTCCTCTACTCAAGGTCTTCCATACTTTAATTACTACTTGGAAGGTATCACACCTTCTTCAAATTTCTCGCTAGGTTGACCGACCTTCTTCTCTGGCGTTGGTCGGATGACTGCTATAAAGCACTTCCTCGCCATCGCTTGGTCGTCATGGATCTCCATTACTCCTTGCTCGGTTAAATATTTGAGCTTCTGATGGTAGGTCGAGGAGACTGCCTTCATCGCATGAAGCCATCCCCTGCCGAGGATGGCCTGGTACGGTGAGTCGATGTCAACTACCAAAAACTCGATCATCTTGGAGATGTTTCCAGCACGCACTGGCAGTACTATCTTGCCCAGGGGCATGGTCATTTTTCCAGCGAAGCCGACCAAAGGAACAGTAGCTTCCTTTAGGTCGGCGACGCTCAACTTCAATTTCCTGAATAGGTCGAGGTACATTACTTCGGATGAGCTTCCTTAATCGACGAGCAGCTTGTCGATGTCAAAGTTGGCTATCCTGAGTTTAATGACCAGGGCATCATGATGTGGGGTCCTTACTCCCACCAAATCTTCATCCGTGAAAACAATATACTTGTTACAGTTGACGTCCTATACTCGTCGATGCTTTCCTGACTGTGACTTTACTGGATTGATTTGAAAAGCCTGCATGTCCAGCATCATCCTCCAGCACGTCCTGTGACTGTGAATTTGCTTGACGTCAGATGCTCCATGGATTACTGCGAACTCATGTCCAGCATCATCCTCCAGCACGTTGTCAGGTCTCGCCTCTCTGTTGGCAGCCACTTTCTCTACCCTCTTTTCCACAAAGTCGTTCAAATGCCCAGACTGGGCCAACTCCTCGAGGTGAGACTTAAGAGCTTTGCAGTGCTCGGTCTTATGTCCTCCCTCTTTATGAAAAGCGCATAACGCATTATTCCTCTTCGAGGGATCTCCTCCCATTTTCCTGGGCCACTTGATGAATGGCTCATCTTTGATCTTCGCGAGAATTTTATAAATTGGTTCTTTGAAGACGGTGTTGACCGCCTGGAATACTTTCGACGCGTCATGGTTTCCTCCATTCTTGGAGCCATTTTTGCCCCCATTCTTTCCTCCTTTCTTCTGGTTCTCAGTTTTCTCACTTCCCTTGGTAGTGAGTTTAGCTCGACCGTTTTCTCCTGTATTAGGGCGGGTGACATCTTCCACCTTTACGTATTTCTCGATTCGGGCCATTAGGTCATCAATAGTTATAGCTTCCTTCTTCGTCAAGGACTGGTATAGGAGGGAAGAACTAGGGAGCCCAATTTTGAAGGAGGCCACTGCCACTTCCTCTGCACAGTCCTCGATCTCATTGAATAACTCCCAGTACCCCTTCGCGTAGTCTCGGAGGGTCTCTTGAGGCATTTTCTTCATTTTTAGCAAAGCATCCATCCTTTTGGGATGGGAGCTACTGGTAATGAATCGGGCCGTAAAAAGTTCGGCTAGGGATTTGAAATTCGTGATTGACCGGTGGGGGAGCCTTTCGAACAACTTCTGCGCTACATCATGCAGGCTCGAAGGAAAAATGCGACACATCAGGGCATCTCGGTGACTCCAGAGGGTTATGGCCTGTCGGTATTTCCTGATGTGATCGATGGGATTAGTCTTTCCATCGTAAATCTTGAACCTTGGAATGGTAAATTTCTTGGGGGCTTCCTCCTCTTCGATTTCCCTCGTGAAGGTTGACTTCATCTGGGTTTTGAGAGCTCTCCTTGCGAGTTCTCTGGTTGATCTTGTTCCGTGGTGAGAAGGATGTTGGTCCATCTCCCTGCGGACTAGATTTCGTATGTTTTCGTCGCTGCGAGCAGGGCTCTGGTAGCGGTGAGCTCTTCGCAGCTGTTCGTGGAGGTCGTCGTTTGACTCGCCTCCTTCGACCTTTTGAGATTCTCACCTAGGGCTCCTTCCTCGGCTGCGAGACTTGCTCGCCTAAGGGCTAGGAGTGCGGTATGGACGTTTCCTATTATCAGGACGAAGCTCCCTCTCTAGTCTTTCCAGTCTTCTTCTCAAGCGAGCATTCTCAGCCTCGTATTTGCGGGAAGACTCCTTCTGCTCGTGGAGCCTTGCCTCGTACGCATCAATCAATATGGATATATGTGTGGACCTCACTGGTCCCTGACTTTCTTTTGAGGCTGGCCTTTCCAGGTGAGCTCTCTGATTTGAACGTCGAACTTCAGACCTAATCCTGCGAGGAGCAGGTGGCTCTTGAATATCTCCTGCCTAAGGGGCATTGCTGCTGTGACCAGACATCTTAAACTCCTTTCTTGGTGTGGGGTCTTCTCATGGAAAGATGAACGCTTACCACAGACGGCGCCAATTATAGTGATAATTATTGTGCAACACAAATAAATAAGAAGAAAGCATTCACCAAGTAAGAACAAGGAATATAAAATGACAATCACACAACAAAGGATGTACGTGGTTCAGCAAAGATGTGCCTACGTCCACGGTGGTGCAGTCGATATTATTTCTATATACTCCGGAGAGTAATTACAGAGAATAAAAAAACTATCCATTTGCCCCGGACCTAGGGTTTAATATATACATGTACATGTAGGTAAGTGGAGGTGATGGGTTCCCCCACGTCTTCCATCTCCCCTATAACTTCCCTTAATGAGAACGTGGGGGGAGACCGGATCAAAATAAGAGATGAGGGGACTGGACTTTGGGCTGCCAGGACTGGGCTACTCGTCCAGGACCATGGTCCTAATTTCGGGTACCCACAAGAAGTAAGTACGAAATAAATTATAAATGACAAAAAAAGAGATGAATCCGTTATGCGAGATAATTGAGTAATTTGTGCTAACAACGGATAATTATAATTATGGGTCATGGGCGCACCTAATTTGAAAAATGTGAATATTTATATATATATATGACTGTGTGACTATACATATATTAAGTATTATGAATCTTTTTAAAATCATACCCGGGCTACTTGCTATCACGGAGGTTTTCGCGTCGGGACAGTCTTATCTCAATTGGACCTTTATAGGGGATATTGACTCGTACCTTAGAAGATAGTATCCACGAATACAAGATATTTGCAAATGATAGTCAGATAGTCCTAAGAGACATGAGGGTATGTGTTGACCTCTTAGGACTTAGAACTATGCTTCGCCTCCATTTGTGTGTGTATTGTATTAATATAGTCCGAGAGTGATTCAAAACTAGTATTTCCCTTAGTACGAGTGATACGGGGACTTGATAGCAGAGTATGCCAGCACCATAGATTTATGTGTGGTGTCGATAGTATATACATATTATATGAGTGATTGATATAGATACTTATATATGGAAACTTTATACTATGTGTATAAGAAGTTAAGTAATGAATAAATGCTTCAACATTATAACAAGTGTTCGTGAATTTTGTAACGGTACTGAGTGGTTCTAAGTAATGTAAGAAGATGGAAGAGATTCATTTTCTAAAACTAAATATCATGGCCTTAGTATTTATCGAGATAAACTTCATGGAAATAAGTTAGATAGACTTATGAGATCAGTAGAACGGTAGGCGTGCACACTAGATGAGAGGTGAGAATTCTCAAGAGAGTGTCGCATACTAACTTGGTTATAACATTAGCCAGTAAGAATTTTAATTATTTGCTAAACTATTTTTAAACTGTTTTACACCTGGGCTCTGACCCGTTTTCTGTCATTTCTCTCCTTATACTATATATATATATATGTATGTATTGCTGGTGCCCAGCCACAGGGGCGTCATGCATAGATTCTTTGGACTGGACGAGCTGCAACTTATGTGAGAGTTACAGGCCCTTGCTTAGATGACCTCGTTATTGATTCTATTCTTACTTTATATCTTCTTAGTTAGGGCATGTCTCGCCCGAATTCATATTCCGTTTGGATTTGTCAGAGATTTATGATCAATTATATTTCAGTATTCAGTACTCCATGGGAGTTAACTATTGTCAGGATGAATTCATTTATGGTTCTTAAACTTGGGTAGAATTATTGAGATGGTTTAATTCTTGTGTGTCAATTGCCATCCTTATCATTTATGTGATTGTTAAACTGTTGGTTATTAAAAAGGGTTTTGCAATGGGATTTAATAAAATGAAAATAAGACTTTAAATTGTTTTGACACTTACCTTAATTATTTAGGGTGTTCAAATTGGAAATATTATTTTACGACAGTGATGCTTAGAATGAACCAACCGTTCACCTTGATGTTAATTTAATAAATGACTGATCACCTGGTATTTAATTAGGTGGGGTGTTACATATCACCAAAGCAAAGCAACTAAATCAATTCATGGCAAGTTCAATCCAACACAAGCTAATTTAAGCTATCCAATAAGCATAAAGAAAAACATAAATTAAATAATGAATTAATTAAAGAATATAATAAATAAATAAACTAAGTGGAACAAATCATAAATAAATAAGCATGAAAATAAAGGAACAAATCATAAATAAGTGGAGAAGAAGATGAATAGTAACTAGAAACTTACATTAATGGGTGTTAACCAAAGAAATGGAGGAGAGGGGAAAAACTCCACAAAAATTCCCAAATGCTCTCTAACCCTAGGTACTAATAAGAAAAGAGGAAAAAAATACAAGATAGAATTTTTACAAAATAAAACAAGTCTTGATTTTATAACAAGTGGTAAATAAATAAAACAAAAAGAAAAGAGAAAAAGAAGAAAAAAGGAAAAAGAAAAGGAAAGAAACATATCTCGGCTAAAAATAATAGGGGACCGGTCGACCGAGGGTCAAGTCGATCTAACGCTGGTGAGAGGAAAGGCTACTATAAAATGCGCAGGCAAATCTAGAAAACTAGATCGACCGTGGGGTGGTGGCTAGTCGACCGACAGCAGCAGCACAACCCACTATCTTGCGTTGTGAGCCAAAAAGGATTGATCAGTCGATCGGGAGCGCTGGAATCTCACGCTATATTTTTGTTGATCAAACTAAAATTCTCCTACGATGTTTGCCTAACTCCCACCTCCATTATTGATTTAGACCTATTACTGATTTTAGGGACAAGGACAAGGATGTCTTTTCTTTATTTGTTTTGTGTTTTGTGAATTTCCTTTTAGAACCCTCTCTGCTTAAAGACCTTTAGCGTCTTCGTTTGGACTCAAATTCGTACACCGTTCATGACCACGTAAGAGATCCAACTTCCATGAAGACTTTGACAAAAAATCATGAAGTGTGAAATGACTGACTTACCCCTAAACGTGCGAATGTCAACGGAACTTTACCGGATTGCAACCAAACTGCATAGTAAGCACCTTAACAACTACAAAAAGTCAATAATACCTCAAATAACATGTTAGCATATAAAACGAAGGTTGTTTGGCTATCGATCATAATTGTAGTAATTAAAGTACCCGAAGGGGGCTAAAATGCATAAGTGTAGAGGGTAATAAGTGCCATGATTCGAGATAAATCACCTGCCAATTGTTTACAACTCTTTTCCCTCGTTTCAAAATATATTATCTGAGGAATTTTTCATGTTTGAGATCTTTTATTTCTCTCTCTAATTCTAAATTTGAAAATTCTTTGAGATTTTGTGATATTTTAAGATCTAGGATAAGATCTACATTTGAGAGTTGATTTAAGAGGCTTTTATTCAGATCTAGTCAAGTTTACATTAAAATTATGAGTCAACCACTTGATCAAAACTTAGAGATCTAAAATGGAGATTTTTTAGCTATTGAGAGTTGTAGCATGGTGTTGATCTGGGACAGAGAGTGGACTTCCATGCTTGAGTGATAGAGTTGAACTTGGATATCTCATTGAAATGGGCGAGCGTCACGATATTTATGAGTTAATTCTTGTGAGTGCACTTGATTGATTTATCTTCTAATATCGTGTAAAGAAACTTTTCAAATTTAATGAGATGTTAGGTCACGCTGAGGTTTTTTACCCCATAGGCTGGGGGTTTTCCTCGCATACCAGGTGTTGTTCATTTTTGTGTGGTTAATTATCTTTTTTAATTTCTTGATTGTGTTTGTATGATTGAAATTTCACTAGATTAACTTGTCATTTGAAAAACTTATTTAGATCTAGGTTTTATGAATTCAAAATTTTAAATTGGGCATAATTTGTGTTATAACATATTACCCCTCCCCTCTCTAGGTTATTTATAGTGAACACACAGTTGTATTATCAATTGGTATTAGAGCAATGTTGCTCGAATAGGCTTAACATCCTGAGTTTGATCCTAGATTTTATGTGAGTCTACACGTGTTCATCATTTACTAAAAACACTTCACATGCATCGAGTGTGAATAAGTTCAAAATTTCTCAAAATGAAAATGATGTGCCTGACGAAGAGAAAATGAGTGAAATCAATTATACATACAATAAGTTATTTCAGGAGTCACTCAATTTGAAAAGGTAAAAAATAAATGAAAAATAAAATCAAAATTTTTCAAGAAGATAGTGGTTTATTGAAAGATAAAGAGGAAATGACTGTTGACCTTAAGCGTGAGTTAAAGTTTGTTAATGATCAAAATGTAAGTGTAGAAAGTCAAAAGGATAAGGTCCTTGAATGAAATGTACACTTGAAAATGAGCGCACAATGTTTAAACTTAAGAAATAGGATATCAAAAGGAGGCTGTGTCTCTTAAAAATGATTTTTCTAATGCTTTAAAGTGAAACTCTCTTTAGAGGAGAGATCGAAAAATATTAACGAAATGATTTTTTCAAACATCCATGATTTCTAATGGTATGAAAGGTATTGAATTTGATTATTTTGATTCTGCTTCTAACTTAATAATTGCATTTGTGTGTGAGAATAAATATGATGATCAAGAGGTTTCTACTCAAGATAAAAATGAAAAAGTGGTTTCCAAAGGAAATGAACTTGAGAAGAACGTATCTTCTATCAAGAGTAAAAATATAAAGGTTGATAAATTATTATGAATTCACATGTTAATCAAGATCAGTTTATTCAAAATCCTCAAAAGCATGAGAATGAAAGAAAAGTTTTTAACAAATAAAACCCTCACTTTAAGCATCATGCAAATTATTTTAAAAGAGAAAGATTTTTTCAAAACCAAATAGAACAACTTTTTTCTAAAAGAAATGTGAACTTATCTCTTAAACTATTTCAAATATATAAGTGTTCTTATTATTTTATGAGAGGACACCTAGGGTATTTTTTTTTATAAACTTCAAAGGGCTGAGAAACATTCATATTCAAAGTTTTCAATGAGAATTTACTTTCAAGGAGTAAATAAGAAACTTGAAAATGAAGTGAAGAAACTTCAAAATAAAGTTAATGATATGAAAAGGGGAAGTCAAGTGAAGTAAAAATGGGTGAGAAAAGAGAGTCACATTTGTTGAAAATTTAAAACTCTAATTTCTTCAAATTCAAATAATTGGTATCTTGACAGTGGTTGCTCACATCACATGATAGGACAAAAAATATGCTTTAGTTCTCTTAAGGTTTGTAATGGTTGTTCGATTTTGTTAGGCATCAGAAAGAAAATCGAGAGTGAGTGGTATTGGAATAGTGATAATTTTGAATGAAATCACACTTCACAATATTCGTTTTATTGAAGGGATTAACGTCCACCTCATTAGTATTTGTCAACTTTGTGAGGATGATAATTGTGTAGGTTTCTCCAAGGGAGAATATTTGGTGAATAATGAAGAAAATGGTGTTTTAATGAAAAGTGTTAAAAATGATGAAATTTTTTATGTTTTGGTGAATGAATCAAGTGATTTATGTGAAAAGAAGGAAATTGATTCTGTTGATTGATGGTTAGAGAACATAAATTTTCATGATTTGGATATGTTCAAAAAAGTTGTGTAAGGACATTATTTATTGTCCGGCTTACATTTGAGTACGTCGTATACCTATACAACCGTTGAAGCCTTCACGAGATAAGGATGTGTTTAAGTACCCGAAAGTTCAATCAAGCATCAAGACGGATCTTAATATCAAAGTTCTTTAACATTCAAGCCTTCACGAGATAAATTTTTATAAGGATGTGTTTAAGTACCTTAATAGTTCACTTAGAGTGTTGGGATAATTTCTCTAAAATATTTTCTAAGTGTTGGGGCGAAGTTTTTCATCAAAAGTATTTTTTAAAGTTTTTTGAGCTAACTATTTTCTGACGAAACAAAAAATATTCATTTTTTAATAGCTCATTCGAGCGACAGAGGGACTCCGTTCGAGCGACATGACTATGTCGATCGAATTCATTTGTATGACATGTGTCATCGTTCAAACGACACTGACAACTCGTTTGAGCGACGCTCCACCTTAAATTTTTATATATAGCGTGTTAAATAACTCCATTTTTCTTGAGAGAGCCTGCATTTTTATCAGATACAAAAAATGCTTTGTCAGAATCATTGTCCTCTCATTTTTAGGATTTTAATCCTTTTTGTTTTCAATTCACAAGATCCCAATAGTTTATGTGAATTGTTGTGGAACCCAAGAACACATCTTTGTTGAAGTTTCTCTTGTAGAGAAAATCTCTACTACTGATCTAGGTGACCCTTGAGGGAGGTATTGGGCTGACTGACTGTGTATTAATAAGGAGTACTCGTGGGTGTTCCTGGGCTGACTGGACTGCGATTTGTGTGGAGTTTCTGCGAAATTTCATTGCGGATTTAGGTTGTGTCTTATGTGAGTTTTTAGAGGATAATCCATTGCAAATTTCATTGTAAGTATTATAGTGAAATAAAAGGTTTTACCCGAAAGTTTTTTTTTCTGAAATCTCTGTGTTAGCAGTCATTTATGCTGGTTTGATTTTTCCACACGTAGTTGCATGTTTAGGGGCTGATTTATATGCTTTATAATATTTAGAGTCATTGAGATGTGATTAGTTGTTACTACCTACATGTTTGACTTATGAGTTACTTTAATGCACACTTGCATGCATTTGTTTGATTATTGTACTTATTTATCACATATTGGTCGGAGTGTTGTCATCTCAATTCAGTCTTTAAAACGAACCATTTGCGATAAAACTTAACAATGGAAGTAGTGCATGTAAGAACCGTTTACCGTGAGGATTTAATTGTAACAAAATATGATGAGTGAATCATGGAAAAGGGCTGAGAGAGTACAAAATTAACTCGTCATGAAAGCCACCATTTAAAAGAGACCGAAAAAAGAAAGGCAATAAAAAGATAAATATGCCAAAAAGGGGCCACCTCAAAAGAAATATAAATTATTATTATATATGAGGGAGTTTGGATGGAAAGAAATAAAAAAAACGGGTTTACACGTCCTGACAGCATCATGAAAAAGTACTGCATTGTTTTAGATGTTATTGGTGTGGGAATCATTCTTGACTTTGATGTGTTGAGGGATTGAGTCGATGTCATTTAAAATCAACACTTTTTGACACCTAAGGACGATTTCGATAGTCATTTGTTAGGAGTACACATATCCATCGTGCACATATGTTATGTTTGATTGCTTTGATTTGCCTATCGAATATGTTCACGCCCATTCGTTTCGTTTCCACGATTTGGTTGTTCTAGTGTAAATTCATTGTGCGTGATTTTTGTAAAAATTATTTTTGCATTTTTGTATGAAAAAATTGAAAATTCAGAAATAGTTTGTGGAAACTTTTTAGTTAATCCTTTGCATGCGCATAGTTTGATCCATGTTTACAATGCGAATTTGTCGTGACACTCCATGCTTGTTTTGTTTATTCATTTCCTTGTCTATTTCGGCCAAATAAAAAGGGGAAGAATGAATTATGGGGGAGTTTTTGCATCATGGGGGAGATTTGATTATTTATTGATTTATACTTATATCATTTCAAACTCGATGCGCCACAAAGGTGTTTGATTTGTCTCACGTGTATAGGTACAAAGATTGAAAATCATTATTTTGCACACCCTGATGAGAAAAGATTAAAAATTGAAGTTTAAGATGTTTTAAAGAAAAGTTTTATGCTTGCATTTTTTATACCTTTTCAGTTTTGGGCTCATGGGTGGGTATTGGATTTGTATAGGCTTTGTAATTTGATAATTCAGATGTTTTTATTTTGTACTGGCTTAGACATAGAGGGAGATTTGTAAGGACATTATTTTATTATCCGTCTTACATTTGAGTATGTCTTATACCGCTACAACCGTCGAGGAATTATTCAAGTTCAATCAAGCGTTAATAAGAATCCGAATATTAAAGTTTTTCAACATTCAAGCCTCCGCAAGATAAATTTTGGTAAGGTTGTGTTTAAGTACCTTAACAGTTTACTTAGAGTGTTGGGATAATTTTTCAAAAATATTTTCTAAGTGTTGGAGCTGATTTTTTTGTCAAAAGTATTTTTTAAAGTTTTTTTAGGCGGACTATTGTCTAACAAAACAAAAAATATTTATTTTTAATAGCTCGTTCGAGCGACAAGACTATGTCGTGCGAAGTCATTTGAATGACATGTGTCATCGTTCGAGCAACACTAATAACTCATTCGAGCGACGTGCCGCCTTAAATTTTGTATATATAACGTGTTAAACAACTCTGTTTTTCTTAAGAAGACCTGTGTCTTTATCAGATACGAAAATTGATTTAGCAGAATCATTGTCTTCTCATTTTTAAGGTTTTAATCCTTTTTGTTTCAATTCACAAGATCTCAATAGTTTATGTGAATTGCTTTGTAACCTTAGAGCATATCTCTGTTGAAGTTTCTCTTGTAGAGAAAATCTCTACTGCTGGTCTAGGTGCCACTTGAGGGAGGTGCCGGGCTGACTGAATGCACGTTAATAGGGAGTACTCATGGGTGTTCCTGGGCTAACTGAACTACTGTTCATGTGGAGTTGGTGCGAAATTCCATTACTTATTTAGGTTGCGTCCTATGTGGGTTTTCTGAGGATAACCCATTCCAAATTTCATTGTAGTATTATAGTGAAATAAAATGGTTTACTGTGTGTCAGCAATTATTTATGTTGGTTTGATTTTTTCACATGTAGTTGCATGTTTAAGGGATGATTTAATTGGATTAAAAATTGACTCCTATTAAATAAGGTTGACTTGGAATTTGCAAATTCGATTTAATTAGTATCGCGCACTCATATTTTACAAGTTGAGTTAAATTACTTTCAATCTACCTCAACTAGTGTGAAAGTTATTTCAACACGTGAACTTATGAAAGTGGTTCAATCTTCTTAGGATGAGAGTGAGAAACATCAAGTTTCGGAAAAAAAATATGTCTATTGATCCAGTGTTTTGAATGTGAAAGAAAATGACCAAGATGTCTCCAAAGGTCAATTTATTGAAAAGGTCAAGAAAGTATAAAAACGCCTTCCCAATCCTACACTTGCACATTTTGTCAAAAAAAGGTCATCTCAAAAAGTTTTGCTAGAAGTTTTTCAAAAATAAACGAAAGTCAAGAGTTGTTCCGAGAAATCATTCTAAGCAGGTTTATCATAAACCTTATGTGTGCACTCATTATCATAGAGATTTTTGCTTCACATTTAGGAATTCTCATGTTAGCTCACATTTATATGACCCTTGATAAGCTGAAAAGTGAGTTGAATATACTTGTGACGAAAGTTAATGAGTTGAAATTAGAATGTGGTAAGGATTTTGCAAAGAAAAATATTTTAGTGAGAACTTTGGATTGTGTGGAAAGGAATTTTTTTGAAAAATGAGGTAATTTAATTGTCACAAAGGGTTTCCTCTAAATTCAATAATCCCATTTCAAGGATATTGTGAAAAAGAAAGGTGTTTTGAATGTTAGTATGTGACCTCTAAGGGTGAGTCATCATCAAGTGTTCCCCCACCTCTCATTGACACCTAAGAGGTTCTTCCCCACTTGAATTGCGTGTGCATGTTATATCTAGGATACTATAATCTCATGTTTCATATATTGTCCTATTTTATGTGTTGGGTGTTAATGGTACTTGTGTATGGTTTGTTGTGAGATGTTGTACCCTCTTTGTATATACGTGTTTATTGCATGTTTTGATTTGTTCTTGTGTTTCCATTAAGAAAAATACAAAATTATTTTGATTTTATTTATTTTTATTTATTTTGTGTGACAGTGTTTTGTGATCCATGTGTGATTCATTTCTATCCTACATTGTTTTGTTTGTTTTAATATATTCTTAAAAAACTTTATAAACATGTTTGTTTGTTTGATTTATTTATCGGTAGTTAACCATACCATCTTGGATGGTGTTGCGAACTTATGTGTTGAGACATATCTTGTGTTGGTTTTGGAATAATTATTGATCTTGATATTTCACGTTCATACTTGTTGATCTTATCCCATGTTTCTTGGATGTTCGGTGTAATTTTTGTTAAGATATTGTGTTCATTTATTTCATACATTTATTTCTTTGATTTTGGACATATGTTTTTATTATCTTAGATTCTCATGTGTATTCATATGTCCCACGTTCATGTGACATATCTTTGATGTATCTTTTCATGGTAATCATGCTTCACATGCTTCATATACTTTTTGTTTTCCATTCTACATTGATGGTATTTTCAGTTTGGTGTTAGAGATTGTGTAATCTTATCGTTTAGAGAGTGTGAGGTGTATCAAGATATCCATATTTTCACATTTGAGTTTGTTTTGTGTTTGTACATATTTCTTTTATGTTTTTACTCATAAAAATAAACAAATATATATATATATATATACAGAGAGAGAGAGATAGAGAGGGGATCTCATGAGGACCTATGTTTGCATACCGCTGGCGCGGACCAATTTTGATAAAATAGTAAAAAAAATATTTTTGAGCTAATTTTTTTTATACAGTTTTTAAACATTTCAGTAGGGCCATATAAAAAAACAACTCAAAATGAATTTTTTTACTATTTTAAAAAAATCAGTCAAACTTTATCAGTTTTTAACAACTTAAAAACTGATAAAGTTTGATTGATTTTTTTAAAATAGCAAAAAAAACTCATTTTGTGCTGATTATTTTTTTATGGTCCTACTGAAATGTTTAAAAATCATAAAAAAAAAAAATCAACCAAAAAATATTTTTTTTAGTATTTTAAAAAAATGGTCCTCATTCAGGGTCCTTAAATGACCTCACTTGATCCTTTCCCGATATATATATTTATTTATTATTTTTGGTTAAATCCCATGCTAAACATGTTGATAAATTTATAGGATTGCATAATTTGAAGTTTTGTTGCCTAAATGGTTTGTTATTGATGCAATTATTGAATATGTTTTGTCAAAGTAAACTTTTCAAAAATATCATGAAAAACATTGACTCTAGTTTGACTTTGATGACTTTAAATCTTCTAATCACTTTACACTGCACAAATTCACAAATGGCATTGATAAATTATCATTTTTAAAATCGTGTGTAAATTTGAAGTTAAAAATCAAACTTGCATGAGTTTCATAAGAACTTCTACTTGTGAGAATATGAGATTTTTATATGTTGGAGTTGAATATGGACCATTTTGAAAGTGTTGATAAGGGCTACCATTGGTGCGGTAATACCTGGTTTGAATTTAAGTATCATTGGGTAGGTGTTAACTAGGTGTGTGTAAATCCAATGTGATGGAAAGAGCCACAAGCCAAGTGCTTAACAGGGAATAAAAACAAGATAGGGCTTGAGCATTTAAAAAAGAAATTTCTTTTTAGTTTTTCATTTAAAATAAATGATCAACACTTGTGCCGAGGGAGTTTGTAGATGGAGTTGTCCTTAAAGAAAAACTCACGATCATGTTGCCTTTTTTATAAAATTTAGTCAAATGTGTCAAGCAATGTAATTTGTTGATGATTTTGTGATCTTCTACCTTTTTGCACATGCAAGTAAGTAAGATTCTTAGATCACTCTTGTTATATTTCACATATGAACTGAAAAATGTTTAATTTGCATAACATTTGTAAATAATTTTGATTTGAGAAATCTCTAGTGAAATTGCATTCTAGTTTATGTGATCTTACATGATTTGCATACTTGTTTGGTTTTGTGATTTGACCTTGTATTTTTCTATATATGTTAGTATTTTTGGCTTATGCTAATTGTGACACCCCGTAATCCGAAATAAGGGGTGGCCAGCCCAATACTCCAATATAACGGAATCATAGATGGAATCATTCTCAGCATCTCAATAAAAATATAGAGTATCCAGGATAACCACCCAATATTTTAGAAAACGGGTTGCCAAAAATTTTAATTTTAAAGTAAATAATGGAAAACAAACAACCCAATTCCTGAAAAGATAGGGGAAACCTCAGGGATGTATATATAAATAATACAACAAGAGTAAAATAAGAGACCGGATGTGCAGCCGGTCAACAAACTAAATAACATCATTTAAATAATTACATTAATTTATACAATATATTTCATTAGACATTTATAAAAGTTTGGGACTCTCGCCCGAGAAAAGAGACCCGATCATGTCTAGAATTTAACATGAAGACGTCTATACCCAAGGTATCCCGTAATACCCTCAATGCATCACGGCTTGCCGAGGACATCGGAATAGGAATTCAAATCAGGCATCCTTGCGATAGAGTACCTGAACGGAAACAAGATGCATATGCAACAAGAAATGTAAACAGGTCAGGGCCCGGTTCTATATGATCACCAGATGAATAAAGAGTATGACAGTTATGAATAATAAATCATGAAGAAAGAGAAATAAGAAGCTGCCTACACAATGTAAAAGATAAGCTAAGCAGGAACAATAAGAGAAGTAACATTAAACTACAATCTTCATTATCTGTACCAATTATCTCATAAATATTTTCCTTAACAATAAGTATATATGTCATCACATTCTTTTGCTCTTTATGGCATTTTTATCTCATTTTTACTTTTTGTAAAAATCCTTTCCTTATCAGGAAAATAACCATTTTCAAATGCTCTTTGTGGCATTTATATGTGCTCTTTGTGGCACTTCATCATGCTCTTTATGGCATATCAATTACATCAAGTCCCACTTGATTATGAATAGTTATATTTATATATATATAACGATTCTAAGACCGCCCGTCCGGGTTTCCCCACTGTGCGCGCCCCTAAATGACCATCATCTTCCAGGGCCTATCATAAGACAACCTGGGCACCTATATCGCAAGACGTCGGGAAGCGTCCATGTGCCTGCGGGATAGTCAAGACCACACCCGGAATCTCCTAACCAGCGCAGAAAAATATACAACAATAAACGCTCACATGGCCTATGGACTATATCCACCCTGCATTAATTTGCCAGGGGGCATCACCTCACGCGCGAACTTCCCTTATGATGTCATTTAGAGAGGTGTGTTTAAACCATTTTATTTATCATTTTCAAAATCAAGTAAATTATCATTTACTAGTTTCATTATTAAGTAAATTATCATTTACCATCATCATTACCAATTCCATGTATATGTTTCATTTTATCCGAAACCATTACCTTTTACTTTTTGTAAATAATACAACTTATCATCCGGAGCCATGCTATAGCTTATATCGACACTACAACCTCGAAGGGTAAATAAACTCTTGATTATCTCCAAGTATTTTAGGGTGTTATTTTAAAACCCCAAGATTATCATCTTCCAAAGGAATGAATGAACTATCAATTTATTCTCCAAACTCACCTTTATGGTGTTATTATGAACCACTAAGGTTAACATAGCGCAATTGAGCTTCCAGAATCTCCCAACATTCTTTTTTTTTTTGGGTGATAATATAAACCATCAAAATTAATATAGCTCAATTGAGCTTCTAAAGTCTCCCAAACATAATACTACCTCTCCTAGTTTTATGAAAATCAACTAGAAGAAAAATGCCCTAACTTCAATTGGCATATCCTCGGAAAACCCCACCAAAACCATTTCTAATCTAGGGTGGTATTCCAATTCATATAGAACTCTAGGACTCTAAGTTTACTTCATTCAAGAAAGTTCCTAGTTCCTATCGAGAAGAAAAATCAAGGAAACAAAAATAAGTTATAAAGTGGAAAACAGGGGACCGGTCGACCGGTCCCGAGACCGCGGTCGATCGCGTCTCAAGGTTTTACCTACGAAAGAAAACAAAAAGATCAAAATAGTGTATCCGATCGACCGGTCAAGGGACCTCGGTCGACCGCACAAGAATTTTATGCCTTTGTGGGAAAGCAGTAAGCCTGCCCCCGAAGGCCCGGTCGACCGGTCAGGGGACCGCGGTCGGCCGGTCGTAGCAGACCTAGGGTTCTTTCATCTTCAAAAACTACACCCAAATCACAAATCTCTTCTATTTTGAACCCAACCAATAGCCTTTATCTACCCAAAGATTATTCTACATGATTTATAACCATTACAACTCACCATTTTATCATCAAAAACCAAATCTAGATTTAAATACCAAAATTTCCATTTTTGGATCTCCAAATATATATACATAAATATCACACAATTTATTCATCTTAAAACATATATTAGCAAGTAGAAAACTTGCCTTAGGGTTGCAAATTCAGATTTATTTGTAGAAGAAGCATCAATCCATCTTCAATCTTCATTTTCTCTCTTCTTTCTCCACTTTTCTCTTCTTCTTTCTCCACTTTTCTCTTCTTCTTTCTTTCTCTCTCATTATCTCTAGGGATTAAGACCTAAAATAGAGAAATTAGGGGATTTAAAAGACTTAAATCGTGGCTTAACATAAGTCTCCCCACTTAAGTGATTATTCACCACATTAAAATGACTCGCAAATACGCATATAAGCTAAAACCAGGTAAAGGTGCCCGAAATACAAAAATACAATATGGCACTTATTTTGACTGTCTCGTACCTTCCGAGACTAACTACACCCTCTAAACTGGCATCCAGAAATTTTATAAATTATTTTGAGTTCCAATTTCATTTAAATCAAAATGTCATTTTAAATACATGACACTATAAACATGCAACTTGTGATATTTACTTTCACATACAGTAAATATACATCAACCTTGTAAATATTAATTTTCAATTTATTCAATTAATATTTACTCCAGTCCCCACATTTTATATAATTACCTTATGCGGTAAAATTAATATAAAATGAGCCTCCCAGAATCGAGGGTTGTTACACTAATTATATTTAATTGATCTTTAGTGTTTGCGCATGTTGGTGGGTCCATTTTTTGTTTTAATGTGATTGAGTTGAGTTGGTTTGTGCAGGGAAGGCGTTTTGTGGAAGTTTGAGATTAACGGAAGAAAATTCATTCAAAAGAGTGATTAGGTTGGAAATGAACTTGCCTTGCAATTGTGTGGTTGAGTACGTGTGAAATCTTATATTGGAGGAAGTTATTTTTTTGGAAAACCATTTGAATGGTTGAAAACATGTTTGTTCGCACGGTTGTTTGATTATTTGGATTTAAGGGCCTTCTTCCTCGTTTCATGCACGCGACCAAAAGGCCACTATGCGTACGTCTCCATCTACACAACTCATTTCATCCATGTGTGCATGGTACTCTATTCTTCAGGATATTTGTTTGGTTCCCCATTTATTATAATGTGATTCATTATTGTTTCCTACTTATATATCTCTTGTTTCCCATGTTTATCCCCGGTGTATATCTCTTTTGTACTTATTTGTTTTCATAAGGTACTTTGTCTTATTACGTAACTAAATAGGGGAGATTATTTTGATGATTATGTGTTAGTAAAGGGGCGATGATTTTGATGATTTTGTTTATTTTATGTTTGGGGGGGGGGGGGGGGGGATGTGCTTGTTTTGGGGGAGAAGTGTTATTGTCATATGTTCGCTTGACACATGTTTTAAGTCTAATCTTTAGGGGGAGTTTGATATTATTGTTTGTTCGTTTGTTGATTGTATATATGTTTAGTTGATGGGTAACTTTATCTCGTTTTGATTTTTTATCATTTATCTTTATCTCATCTTTTATATTTATTTATATCATTATTTTTGAAAGGATTCCCAAGTAGGGGGAGTTACTTTATTTGCATGTTCTGCGTAATTCTTTCCTGTTGTTGAGATTTACAGGATTCCTCTAATTGATACATGACCAAAGAGATTACATTAGAGTATTGATACATTCATATGGATTTGTGTATTGAGACAAGACTCTCTTGTTATATGGCTAATGTGGAATGAGTCTTGCTTGTTGTAATCAAGTTTATTTTGAATTTTAAGGGGGGTCGGGGTCACGGAATAGCAAAAGGGGGAGATTTAAAATATAACTTTTGTAGTATATATAAGTTTGAGATTTCTTATGTCAAAACATTTGAGTTATGTACTACGTCGATCCCAAAATCTTGATTAACAATAGTTGAGTGAGAGTGTCTTTGTCCATTATTAATGGAGATAGTGATTTGAAGAGATGAATACCACTCAAGTTTGAAGCCATCCGTTGCTAAATTTGAAGTATATCCATTTATAGAGTTTGATTAAACTTTGGCTATTGCACACACTCACGATTTTTAAACTTGAAGGAAGTTTTCATTAAAATTGTTTTGAAAACTACTTCTCTGAGTTGTGTTTCTATTTTGAAAATAGGATCAAAGAATATTTAAGAAAATCCATTATGAAAGTGTTTTCGATCTTAGCCGTTAGCACGGCTACATCTTTAACCATTTGCACAGTTTGTGCTACATCATGCGCATGACCACGTTTTTCCCTATACGCACAACCCTGGCTCATAATCGAGTTGGGGACTCACTATCCAACATCGTGCTAAAATAATATACTCTATCATGCACACGAAGGTGATGAAATTTGAAAATTTTCTATAAATAGCATTGTTTCCCTCCAATTGTTTACAACTATTTTCCCTCATTTCAAAATACATTATTTGAGGAAGTTTTCATATTTGAGATCTTTTGTTCTCACTCTAATTCAAAATTTGAAATTCCCTTAAGAGTTTGTCATATTTTTAGATCTATAATGAGATCAACATTTAAGAGTTGATTTGAGAGGATTTTATTCACATTTAACTAAGTTTACATATGAATTCTGAATCAACCACTGTATCTATTCTTTAAGATCTAAAGTGGATGTGTTATAACTATTGAGAGTTGGAGCATGGTGTGGATCTAGGGAGAAGAATGTAGTTATGTGTTTTAGTGATGAAGCTTCACTTGAATTTCTCATTGAAACCGGGGGGGGGGGGAGGGGGAGGGAGGATGTCGCGATATTCATCGGTAATTCTTGTGAGTGCACTTCCTTAATTTAGCTTCTTGTATTATGTAAAGGTACATTTCAAATTTAATAATATGCTAGGTCTCACCGAGGTCTTTTACCCATTGTTTGGGTTTTTTTCTTGTATACATGGTCTTGTGCTTTGTGTGGCTAATTATCTTTTTTGATTGCTTAATTGTTATTGTGTGATTAGAATTTAACTAGATCAACTTTTCATTTGAAAATTGATTTAGATCTAGGTTTTATAAATTAGAAATTTCAAATCGGGCATAATTTGTGTTATAACCTATTCACCCCCTCCTCTAGGATATTTAGAGTGAATAAACACTTGTATTTTCATATTCTTGCGGGCCAACCCATCATGCTGGTGCACTAACATATTGGTTAGGATTGCACATCTAAGAGTTTCTGGATTTTGGAGTGCAAGCTTTAGGCTTTGGCAATATTATCATGTCTAATATAGTTTTCCCTTCCATCATTTACTTTATATGATACATATATTTTTGGATTGTTGGATCACTTATGATTCCACGGTTGTATTTGGACTTTGTTGGAGTTGTTACTTGTTAATGATTTATAATGGAGGTTCTGTATTATTGGATCTCATTATTAGAGGTTATTGATATTATCATTTCACACATATTGTATTGTTGGATAAATGTTTAAATTGTCTCATATATCTATCATAATAAGGATGATAGTTTAATTTTAATGACAAATATATCTTGGCATATGGACTAGATTAACCTCAATGATAAAATATGCGGGTAGTTACACTGATTACATTTCATTACATGCATAATGTTAATGTATTTTGAACACCATATCTAGAACACTTGTTCTTGATGAGAATATGTTTATTCAATTCATATCATTTATGTTATTTCATAAGATTTATAATCCACTCCATAACACTCATATCACACACTAGATGTCTTTTCATACCATAACTCTCTCTCTCCCCATCTCACACACACACCATTAGAGTGTTTCCTCTTTCACCCTCTTTTAAATATCTCTTAGGATACCTATTTTGTTGTGTAGTACGTTTTGTTGTTGGTCTTGAAGTATTTTTACATAAAGTTGTTTATACCATTTTATTCTTTTAATTTTCATTAGATAAGGATTAGACATCTTAATTATCATAATATTACATGACTCCCTTATACTACTCTCTTACAAGTCCATCAAAAGTCATCTAGGATATAAAATAAGACAAAATAATCAGTGAAAGCTTGTATATAAAGTCGGGAATATATTAATTTGGATAAAATCAGTCTTTTGCATGCATTCTTCGAAAGGATGATCAAAGGTTTTTTTGGGTGGAATTTTCTTCTCTAATAGAAATGATATTCATATATTGTAGAGTTCCTAAAGTGGTTGATGAATATTAAATACATATTATGATGATATATATAGTGTTGGGGTTGGGGGGAGAGTACATTGTGTGAGAAGAACCAAAATGCTCTTCAAATTGTAATAATCTGCTGTTATATTGGCTCATTAGATTCTAGACCCGTGCAATATGTGCGATCTTTATCGGGTTCCAAACTTTATGTAATAAGATTAACCCAAGTATTATGTTTGCAAAGGCGTTCGAGACTTCGCGGGGTTATAAAACTTTATAGTTCTGAAGTTGGTTGCTTTAGCATGAGAATGGAAAGAATCGCAACTATTGAATTCATAGCCCTAGACTCTTCTTATGAAAAAATGACAAAGATGACAAATTATCATTCGATCATGGTAGAAATACAAATATTGAGCAGAGACAAAGTATCGCATGAAATCCGTCTTCTATATCCAAAATCTCCAGTAGATATATATCAACAACTATACATGTATATTAGTATTAGATTATTAGAATTATGTACCATAGATAAGAAAAATTAGTATTCATAGTAATATCTTTAGATATATGAACCTAAAGCCTTCAAATTCACCTATTTTCATACCCCCATACAAATTTAAAAGTAATCAATAAATAACTTTGCCATACATTTCTCCCTAACACTCTGCCATATCCCACCAAATCCCAACAATCTAGATACATATATATATATATATATATATATATATATATATATATCCGATTTTAAGTAAAATGTACAATCATTTTAAACTCTATTGTGTGGTAAATCAGAATTGTGCCAATGTCTTAATCACTACACTAAAATTATAAGAACATGTATATGGAAAACTAGATTCTCCAAGGCTTACCTTGGCCTTTGTGTAGGATTGTAATGACCTTATGAAATTAGGTTTATCTCCCTACATGAATATAATATTCAAACCTTTAGGATGGTCCTTATCATACTTGAATATGCAACCTAGAAAATGGTAGTTGAATCATTCCAACTACATTTGGTAAACTCGAGAGTTAACTAACATCTTATATCAAGAAATGCAATACATAAGGTAGAATTGGAATGTTGTCAAACATTTAGCATGCAAACTGAAAAATTAAGGTAAAAAAGTTTTAAGACATGAAACATAAATGTAGAATGGTTTGAAAGGAAATAAATAAGCTAAAAACTTGAAATCCAATATAATATAGAAACTGAAATTAGCAGAAAGTGAAAGTCAATCAGATATGCAAAGGCAAAATCAACTTTGATATTGTATTTCGTCAAATATTATGCATGAAACTTAAAACTTAGCCTTTTGGGAACAAATACAGGGAGCTCTAGTTTCTTGTATAAGTTAGGTTGGCCCATATTCTTTAATTTAACTGTGATAATCTTGAGTAGGGTTTTTTAGTACAGTCTATTGATAATAACATAATAAAAACTCATTAAATCACAACCAATCATATAACATAAGCATTAGGGTTCTATAGGGGAAAGATAAACTAAAACGATTTCTAGCATATAAGAGCCTTAATATAAAAACTTGTAACAATCTTACCCATTTTGACCAATAACTATCAACCTCAAGGTTAGACTAAACTAATATAATAAAGAAAATAAAAAATAATTAAGCTAAACAAAATATCAATTGACTTGAGTAAAAAATCTTGAGAATAACTTACCATCCAGTTTTGTAGAATGAAAAACGACATGTTCTTTACTGTTGTACCATCTACAAAACTACGTATTAAATCAAACAAAACAGCATCTGACATTGGTAAAAAAAACATTTGAGAAGAATATATCATACGAGTTTGGAAAATGGAAATTGACATTTTATAAGGTATTATAAAATCTACAAAATTATATAAAGGAGGCTAAAAGACTCCCGTTTTTCATTAATTAGACCGTTGATTACTCCATTGGTATATGGAAGGGGAGTTACATTCTAATAGAGAACCAAGGGATCGTGAATTAGTTGGAGGATAAATGAAAAGGTGGGCAAAGGGCATATGAGGATATAGAGAAATGTAAAGAACAATCGTATAATTTAAGAAATGCTTGAAACTGTTTAGATGCATTTGTTTTTTTAAAAACTGTATACACTTGAGAATGTAGCGGTGGTTTCTCTTAAATGCAATTTATTTTTTTATCCACGTGAGAGAGCCACAATGAGGGACATCATATTTATATATATACTAGATTGTTGCCTGCGCGATACGCGACGGGTGTTAAGGATAAAAAAAAATGGATATAATAACAATTTCAAACATATTAATAATGTAAATTTCCTTACGCCATACATAAAATTACACACCCAGTAAAATTATCTTGCCTAACTATATACTTCAAAATATTAAATTTCCTTGTCAAATATCACAACATATCACAATATAAACCTAATATTTCATATAGATATTATTCTTTAGTGAACTTTTCACCCTATCATTCATTACCACAACAACATCATAGGTATGGTCATTTGGAATTATTCAATATATTCAAACAAAACACATAAACACAAATATTGAATCTATAATACAAAAATTTATACAATTTTACCTTTTCTATTAAAATAATATGATCAATGTTAAGTTTTGACCTTCTAAATCTTAAATGAGTGGGCTATTATAAAAAAGTAGAAATTAAAAACTACTTAACAACAATCTCAAGTACTCAATTCCTTGAATTTTTTGACAAAAAATATAAAGAAACATTAAATTAAATTAAACATTGATTTGACTTTTTGGTTTACTATTACGTCTTGCAAAATTACGTCAAATCATTCATTTCTATTCAAAGATGACTATATATAAAATAATGCATGGAAGACGAAAAATAAAAATAAAAATAATAGACTTCAATGAAGCTGCAACCCATTTTTAAATACCATAAAACATTTCTTAGAACCATTTGAATTTATGTACCCAAAAAAATTGATAGAGAAAACAACTTTATCCATTTAATATTCGAATAAGAGAGGGAGGTAAATTTAGAAAAATTTGAATATCGGTAGGGCCCATATTCCATCTTGCATACGCCATCGCATAGCAGCAGAGCAGGCACTAGAGGTGAAGAGTGACTACCCAGAATTAAATGTTTGGAAAAGATCATCATCACATCAATCACGAAACACGCAGGAGAAATCACATCTAGCTATTTTATGAAGAGCGATTCAGGTTCAGCTCCTTCCATCAAATGCGATACGTCCAGGTCCTTCCATAAATCCCTCAAAAGCTTGATTTTCAATTACTTATTTTGTGAAGAGCGGTAAGGGTTTGGTGGTTCTATTGATATAAGTGGATTGATTGAATTTGTGTGAGTATTGTTTGTGTTGATAATAGGGGAAAATGAAGAGAGATGAATTAGAAGAGAGTGTCTAAGAGAGTTGGGTGAGAGGTAAGATAGAATGAATGTGAGTGAGATGGATATGTAAGGTTTGCTGGTTGGGTGTGTCATTTAAGAAAAGAAGAAGGGACGATTATTCTTCCTATTTTCTTCAACTCTCCATCTCCCCCTTTAATCCTCTAAATCCTTTTCTCTCTCCTTATTTTATTTTCAACTCCTTAGCTACCCCTTTTCCTTATGTCTCTTCATTGTATAAAATAAATTTGTTAATTAATAAGGTTCATTAAAACTGTACATGTAGCACTTTGAGAAGCGACAACTGTTGTCATTGTATTATGTTGGCAATTTTAATTATATACTATCACTAGTATGCAGCCCACGCGATGCGTAGGCATAAGATAATAAAATTATGAAACTAATTTTTTTTCAAACGAAGGAAATTCTTTTTTTAAATGAAAATTCAAAAGAAAATTATTTATTTTTTATGAAAAATATATCATCAAATATCCCTTATATCTCTCGAAGCTTCACTAAAAAATTAAAAACTTGCAAAAAATGGCTGGGTTTTAATGGACTGATAGGACATTACATAATCCCAGTCACTAAAATCATACACGTCTACGACATGAGATACAATAATAGCAGGGAAATTCTCACCATTTATAATACGCGACTGTTTAAATTTATGAAAATAAAGGATTAAAAAAATAAATCACCATGAAATAAAAGAGATAATGATAAATATAAATATTTAAAAAATCCAGTGGAATCTATAGATATTGCATTATTATGAAAATCAAACTAAAGCATAATTCTATACTTGATACTCGATCAATAAAGGCCCGAGTTCCTTAAAAATATTGAACGTGACATTCATATAATTGGGTGTCTAATTTTTTAGATACAAGAGCTACTAAAATGAACCCATCACACATAACAAAATTTGGAGAAATAAAAATTTCATTGGAGTGTGACACCCCGCCTAATAAAATACCGGGTGATCAACCATATATTAAATTAACGAGAATCTCATATGTATCATTCTTAGAATCATTGTCGAAAACTTTTCAAAACTTACTAACCACCTAGTATTTACAAGACATGGTGCCAAATTTTATCTTTTTATTTAACATCTCTAATATCATGTGAAGGGATGTATAATTAACCATTCACACAATCACTGAATCAGTAATACAGAAAAGGAATAAATATAATCCTTGTCAAAATAACCACCGGCTACAAATCAAATACCCAAAATAAACCGCAAGAGGAAAAACTGAATACATCATCTAACTGAAATAAAATGGAACAACTCGTGCGACATGACCAAATGGAATACTGATTGCATCTTACTCTAGAAAGAAAATGACTAAAGCGGCTAAGTTAAAGTCCTGTAACATCCATATGTGTTGCAGCTGCGTAACCCTGGAATAGAACAATTCAGGCATCCCTGTGGCTGGACAAATAAAAGGTTTTGAAAATGTTTTATAGAAAGGGTTAGAACCAAAACATTTTGAAAATATTTATCAAGTGAATTTAAATGGAGTAAATTGAAATGCATGAATGCTCTTCATATTTAAGTTAGTGTCGAACACTTTTTTTGAGGACACCTCACCCCTCGACTAATGTGCACGCCTAACATACCTATATATGGCCCATCTAGCTATCTACCCCGTACCAGTCTTGTCATATATATACATCTTACTCTTCCCACTACTCTATCCTGAGTGAGTTTAGTATGCGTTTTATAGGTTATTTATCACACTAACTTATTTAAATAATTTCTCATTGGATATCATATAACAATCTCTCAAGTTATATAATTATACATTTCACATCATGTATTTACCCGTATATAAATTTTCACCATATATACATATCACTATATCACAAAACTCACCCGCATGTCATAGATATGTAAATGTTGTCACAAACGCGTAGGAGGCAACCATAGTTCCCCCGGAAAGTGACCTTCCCATACAATGATGGCTCACCCCTAATAACAGACGCTATGACCTGGGGATTATACTCGGCCTGCATTCGCTAGCTAGGGAACTCACCCACATCGCGCAACCTCGTAAGATAGCATTAATATTAGTATGCTTTAATATAAATATTATTCACATAAATATTTATAAATCATATATATATATTTACTACACATCACCGTATATATATAATAAAGTATAAAACTTATGTATGTCATAATCTTAGTTGATGATGTGATGAGATCAATTTTTTTTTTTGCACTACCTATTTTATCCTTGGAAATTTTGGCTTCCCCCTCTTTTGATACACTCTAATTTATCCCCCCCTTTCCTTCAAAATTCAAAAACATGGGTAACAAAGTAAATTGCACTCTCCAAAACTTCTCTCATTTCTCTCTACCGCACCCAACACGCACACAACCTTTCTGTAATAACCCTCGCTTATGAGAATGTATTTTATATTCATTACTAGGTATGGTAATTAGATATAAGTGTTGGGTTATGATTTGAGTGATAATTTAATGAAGAAAAGTTAATATTCACTATGAGTTTGCATATATACCATTACTGTGGGTGAATATTGCTATGTTATGCTTATTAATATCATATGAATTTAAAATGATATTTGGCTTAATAATGAGACCGGAACTTAAATTGAATTATAAAATGTCCAAATGATAATTTGGAGGCTGCAGTTGATTCCGGAACGTGCGAGATAGTCAGATATTGCGCCATTATGTGTTTTGAGATTTTTGGCATTTTTGACTGATTATCCCTTAAATATGCAATTGCGTATTATTTTATCGCAATATTTATCAATTTAGTTGGGATTTTGGCTAAAGGCACGATTTATGTCTTGTGTGAGCCACTATTCACCTAATTTTCTTTCCTAAACCTAGAGAACCAAAGAGAGAAAGAGAAAGAGTAGAGAGAAGAAAGAAAAGTGAAGATTTAAGAGGATTTTTGCTCCCACACCAAGAAAATCTGCATTTTCTTCATTGAGGCAAGTTTACTACTTGCTATTTATGGTTTAAGATAAATGATTGTGTGAGAATGATGTATTTGCTTAAGGTTTATTAGTTTAGGGTTTGAATGTTGGTTGGGTTTAAATCATTGAAGGGTAGTTGAATGATTGTTGATGTTTATGGTAGTAGTAGTAGTATTTATGTTGTGTTGGTGAGAATAAACGAGTTAGATTTGGGATTAGCTTGAAAATGGGAAATCATGGTCTAGGTCTGCTCATACCGGTCAACCACGGTTCGCAGACCGGTCGACCGGGTCTACGGGAGAGGGTTTACTGCATTTCTATAAAGGCCTAAAATTATGGCACGGTCGACCGCGACCCCCTTACCGGTCGACCGGTCTTGCCGAAATGAACTTTCTACTTTTCTTCTTAGGCCAAATCTTGAGACGCGGTCGACCGCGGTCTTGGGACCGATCGACCGGTCCCCTATTTTCTTCCCAAACATTTTATTTTCATTCTTTAACCTCTTTTTTTCATAGGGACCTTCTTAAATGAAGTAAAAATAGGGCCTTAGAGTATTAGTTGAGTTCGGTAGACTCCCTAGACTCGAAGGGGATTCATCTAGGGTTCCTGTCAGAGGGGTGGGGGAGATTTAAAGTAATGTTTTAGGAAATTCTTCTGTCAGGTAGTTCTATAAGTGTCTAGGAAATCTTAAGGTTGAATTTGGATACTTTAGGAGTATATGCGAACTAGATCTCATTTGAGGATTATTATAAAGTCCAAGCAAGGACATTTGGGAGAGATAACTTGGGAGTTTAAATAATCTTCAAGGTTATAGTGATGATGTGAAGTATACCATAATGCATTTGATAAAATGTAAAATGGATAAAGTAAAACATAATTTACTGAATCATGAATTGGAAATTAATAAAATGGATGTTACACACCTCTCTAAATACCATCTTAAGGGAATTCCGTGCATGAGGTGAAGCCCCCTGGCTAATGAATGCAGGGTGGATATAGTCCTAGGACATATGAGCGCTTATTTTATATTTTTCTGCGATGGGTAGGAGATTCTGGGTGTGGTCTTGACTAACCCGCAGGCATATGGCCGCTTCCCGACGTTTGCGATAGGATCCCAGGTTGTCTTATGTTAGGCCCTGGAAGATGATGGTTATTTAGGGACGCGCACAGTGGGGGAACCCGGACGGGCGGTCTTAGAATCGTTATATATATAAATTTATAACTGTTCTATTATCGAGTTGGACTCGATGGAACATTAATGACATAAAGAGCAAAGTATATTCCACAAAGAGCATACTATTGAGATAAGTGCCATAAAGAGCACATGGTAATAAATGCATTCCTGATAAGGAATGGAAAGAAGATGGAATTGAAAATGATGAAAGATGAAAAAGGCTTATAAGTACTTTTATTTCTTTCCATAACTAAATTCTATTTTAATAATCATTTAACTGTCTTAGTTCTTTGTATGATGTTACCATGCTAGAATATCATCCATATCATCCATGATTACCTGTACATTATTGTCATACCTGTCATTTATCTAGTAATCATATAAAACCGGCCTCTGACCGGTTCTTCGTTTTCTTGTTGTGTATGTATCTTCTATATTCGTTCAGGTGTTCCGCCGCAAGGTCGCCCGTAATGACTTTCTTTTCTCTGAGTCTTTTGAGGAGCTGTAACATTTTGTGGGTATCACGGGACATTTTGTGTAGACGCCTTTATTATTGTTTTCTAGCTAAGATCAGTCTTTATTCGGGCGTGTGACCCAAATGGTTGTAATTGTATAATTGATGTATTATGTAATACGTGAAACTTATTGTATGTTGTATGGATCGTATCTACCGATGCTTTATTCGGTCCTTTCTAATCTATTTGATTACGCATATATGTTTGTGGGAGTTTCCACCCTCTTTTTCTATTATGGATTGTTGAAAGTGTTTTCTTTAAATTACAAACTAAAATTCTTGATAACCCGTTTTCTGGAATATTGTGTGGTTATTCCTGATACTCTGTATGTTTACTGTGATGCTGAGAATGATATCTATCCATGATTCCTGTTTCATCGGGGGTATAGGGCTGGCCACCCTTTATTTCGGATAGCGGGTTGTCACACTTTCTCCATCTGCTCACAACACAAAACCTATTCTCTCACCATGTAGATTGCGATTTCGACAAATGGTTACCAATCCATTGATAAGTGTTGGCAATCGAATAATAATGGTCACCATGCTGTCGCGCTCATCCCTCACACACTAAATATAAATCCATAAAAGGTGATATGTCTCTCTCTTAAACACATGGAGAAACAAGGGCACACATGCACTTAGATCTGAAAATATTTAGGAATATCTACCTTTTGGTAGTTTTGTTTTGACAAAGATGGTCCCTCACGAATCAAACACACACTTTCCTGAAAATATTTAGGGCTTTCACGAAATTTAGGGATTTGTAATTTAGATTTTGTGTAGATATTTTGTTCATTTTTTTAATGTCTATTTATATTTTTGTTTATGTTTACATTTGGTGATCTAACTATTTTTTGTGTCAAGACCTGATTATCTGGATATTTATATCAGGTATACACTTCCCCTTGCTTCTAGATTTATATTTTGAGGATGTTGTTTCGATTTTTTTTTCTTTTTTCTGTTGTCAATGTTCATATCTATTTGCTCAGCTCTGCTCTATTTTGTTTTGTTTCGTTTTAATTTTTTTGGAACTTCTACAATACCTAAAAAGTTGAGATCATTGTACATTTGAGTAGTTTATTTTTTTCAGGTACATTTAAGTAGGTCATTGTTATGGATATTATTTGGAAAGTTTTCAAAATTAATTGGGTTTATTTCAATTTATAGTTTTATCTCACTCTGTTGCCAAGAGCATAGGTTCTCAGTTTGTAGTATTTTAATGAATTTGACTTCTTATTGTTAACCGTTCTTTTCTTCCTCTTCTAGATCGAAAGAATGGATATATTGAGACTATGAATTGAGAGTGGTGGCTGCTATTGTATTCGTCCAGGGTCACCTAGAAGCTTTACATCCATATCAAGAAACATCCTTAGGTACTTTTTTTGCATAATATTTATTTCTCTACTCTCTATATCAGTGAGGCTTATAGTATTTATGTAGTTTTTATTAAGGCTTCTCATTACTCCTTAAGTTTGATATTCATATATAGAATACTATTTCTTTTATACATAAGCATCTTCTTTCAATATCATGTTTTGGGGTGTATTAACTAAACTTGCACATTTGTTTTTTCTCATTTGTGGTTCACCAGGACAAAAATTTGTTACAAGTCGTCTATACTTATATGGTGCTTTCTTTAGAGGTATTTAAATGGCTGAACTATTACAGACTTCAATCAAAGACATCTACACCTCGATTTATTCATCATTGTTGTTAAAATAAATACTTTAAGTAGTAAATGGTAAAGTAGATCCACATTGGTCTTGGAGTTTGGGTCTAAAATTATAGTTTGAGTTACACTTGATTTGTAGTTACATGCTTTGAAGGCTTAGTGAGTTCACTGATAGACCACTATTTTTTTGTTCAATTGTTGAATGCCACTTAAATTGGTTAAAATGTACATAGAAAGTTTTATATGAATATATTATTCTGTTCCTTTCCATTACCACATAATCATATGTCATTTTTATACGAAATTTATCAATATATACTAACGTTTGTACTCAGAAGTACTTTTCATATCTAAGGGTGAAAGAAGCGTCGCTGGTGAATATCGGCTCCATTGAATTTCCTCTTCGACCTTTCATCTTTAAGTAGTTGACTCAAAAGTTTCTAACTAAGAATCTGTAAGTTTATTTTTTGGTTTTTCATTATGATTTTAGATTTTGTGTTCATTTTGTCCATTTCTCTGATTTTCTCTAATTTGATATAAATTGGATTATTCTACGTAATTATAAATATTTTGATCATGAAGTTAACCTTAAACACTGTATGATTACGTGTTTATATTCCCAAAGAATCTTACCAAGGATATTGGTCTGTTTATTACTTCAAGATTTATACATAATCCCAAAGAATCTTCACCTTCTTTTTTTTGGATTTTGTCTTCGTGTCTTTTTATGTTTTCTATGTTAATATTGGAAATGAGCATCATGTTGAGTACTATGTATTTGATAACATCACTATTTTTTGTTGGAAATTATAAATGCAAATACATAAATGGAACTCTTTATATATCTCAAAAATGTCAACTTCAATACAACAATGTGATTTCTGAATAGTCACTATAAAACTTCAAGGCGTGATGTCACTTTCCTAAATACAGTATTTGCCCCACACGAAGAATTTCGGTATATAAACGGGAATCAGCAAATCCGTACTCAAGATACAATGAAGCAATTGCACTGTCTGCAACTTGTATATTTGAAGACAGCCCTTGGATGTATCAACGAAGAACAGTCAATCAAGTTCTTATTCTGTTTATGTGCACAAAACAGAATAAGAGAATTTGTATCTCCTGAAAATTGTAAGAGAGTAATAGCAAGGTCTGGAAATCTGAAACTGGTTTTGGTTATCAATGTAATTCCGTTTTTAGGCAGCCTTTATTTATAGAAAATGAAAGGCTTTGTCTTCAAGAGTCATGACTGTTGAATTAAGTCATTTCCGAACAGGTATGACTGTTAATTACCAACAGTCTTAAGTCCTTTCCGAACAGGTATAATAATACCGAATCGGCTTTGCACGGGTCAACCAAAAAGTGACCGCGCCCGAGCTACCGCGATCCGACCCGGAAGAATCCCGGCAACCCGCTACCACTGCGGATACGCTAAGTGCAAAGTGCAAAGTGCGCCACTAGCGCCTCTACAGCCCACTGCCCCGCACCCGCACCAGCACGCGCGTGCGCGCGCGCGTGTGCGTGTGCGTACGGTGCTTCGCACCGTATTGAGGTCTCTTGAATAGCCTCTTAAATGCAAGATGAATTAACTCTTCATCTTCCATTTGTACTTATTAAGTGTACAAATTCTTAACATTTTTCCAATGTGGGACTCAATAGGTTGCCCACCCCTTTTATAGCTTAGTGGTGACACTTAGCTTTGTACATTTTCCAATGTGGGACACTATACCCTTTTATATTTGGGTTAGCTTCACACCTCTTCCTCACACTTCCAATGTGGGACAAGCTCTTAAGGCTTTTACACCCAAAAAACTCTTACTCTCTTATTTTAAAAATCTCCAACATTTTTTACTCCCTATTTTGATTTGTATTCTTTGTGTAGTTATGCACTGTGTTCATAGTTGTGCATTGTGTTCATATTGTGCACTGAGTAGCACAGAAAATTTGTTTCCTGTTAATGGATTATGTAGGTCATGCTAGAAATTTTGATAGGACTGTTATCCCTGCTGACATGACATTAATGTTTGCGGCAAAGTTTGATGAGAAGAAACATCAGTATCTCCTGAGCCATTCCAAAAAATGGGCAGAACATTAGTGTCTCCTCAGCCATTCTCTTCTGGTGTCGCAACATCACCGAGAGGAATACCATCTGATGAAGATAATCTGGTATCCCATCCTCAATCTAATGTAGGGGAGAACAGGAAATGTACGATGACTGACTACACTGTAATTAGTTATAAGCTGAAAGATCGAGAATTGACAATTGAAAGTGGTTGTGTTAGCATCTCCATACAATTTTTCTTGCTTTTTTTATATCCTACTTGATCAGGGGAGAGAGGGTTTGGATTCATTTCTTTTTAGAGTCAACATAATTCCAAATGTTAAATAAATGATTTGAATGGGAAGTGGATTGGCAGTCGACAAATTCGTTGTAAATGGGAAGCAAAGGTGTTGGAGCTAATGACAAGCCAAATTCATATGGCATTATGGAACTAACCAACGGAACACCATAATATGGTCAAGAAAATATAAATGATGACGATCCATAGAATAATCCCTAGTATAGCACTGTTTATGTAGAAAATCTTTCTCCAGAGTTTACATCGGTTGATCTCAATCGCCAATTCCATGGTCTTGGTGTTCAAATTATAGTTACACTGTGGTGTGTTATGTTATCTCTAAAGCATAGTTGAAAAGGTACCTAAGTCTAAAAAGTAAAGAAAATTCTTTCCCCACTTTTACTCCCTCTCTCCCCTCTCCCGTCCTCTCTCTCTCTCTCTCTCTCTCTCGGGTTTACAACAATCAACAACGATTTTTTTTTACTCTTCTTCTTCTTATATCTCGCCGGTAATTCTTCTCATTCTTTTTTTGTTTGACAGTGACTGTTATTTGGTTATTTGATCTTTAATGAAATTGTTTTTCTTTTAATTTGTGTTTTGAAAAAGGGAAAAAAGAGGCCTTTTAGTGATTTTGTATTGGATTGAATTTTTTTGGGTATTTCTACTACACATGTGTTAAAGATCGGGTATAATGAATGTTATATATGATTTGATTTTATATTTGAAGGCTCTCCGAAAACTGAGGAATTTGTTAGGGAAAACTTCAGCTTTATTGGTAATAAGAGAGCAAAGATGAGGAGAGAGAAAAGGATAGGTCCATTGGAAATTTTCTATTTGTTTCATTTCATATTATTTTTTATTATTATGAAAATTTTCTTTTGTTATAGTAAAATATGAAGACTCAATATTTAAATTTTAAGTTTTGTTCTACATTTTGATATATGGGAGAGTGAATTAATTATTTAATCCCAAATTACATAGTTCGAAGTGACACAATTTTGCCAAAATATTGTTGATTTTCCAACCTCATATTTGAAATCCAACATAAAACATATCCATCCTAAAATTCTAATTATATGTGGTGTTTTTTCTTTCCTATGTCTGTTTAGATTGTGTCTAATATTCAAATTTCTTTAATTTTTTTTATTCACATGGTTAGTTTCTAACAATCTCAATTGTATGAACGATTCTGTCAAGCTTTTTGTGTCTATGCGGTTGGAAACCTGGGTGGATATTTGAGGCTAACGATGCGCAAAAGTTGCAATAATCTTAGTGAGCCCTCTGTTTGTATCCTTATATTTCACGAGAACATGTTTCATTTACTAAAAAATGATTAGATATAGGACACTACCGATGGACCCAGATACAGAACACATAAAGACAACCCAAAGTTTGAATGAAAATCTGGAGATTGGGGGTTGGAATATTAATGTTTCATCAGTTACAGGTCATGTTAGTGCGCAAGATCCAATAGCCAAAGTTGTAGACTTTGATGATGATGATGAGGGCAGTTTGGCTTTACATGCTCAATTTAGAGCGATGTTTATGCAGAAGCTGGATCATAATGCTATTGCTTTAAGTATTGTGGGGTCTATTGGAGCACCACTACTTAATGGATCAACTCCAACTCAACTAGCCATAAACATGCCTATGGGTGTAGTAGCAGGTGCAGTTCCTATTCCATATATTCCAATCCTTTTTTTCCATCTGTATCAGAACCTATTACAATATTTACCAGAAGAAAACATTAGTTCCACATCATGTCTGAATAAAGAAAGGTATATCTTTAGAGACATTTTCCGTTTCTATTATATTTGTATACTATGATATTCACATCATGTGTGAAATTCAAATAATGGATGATCAATTTAGTTACACAATTGTTTTTTTACATTTTGAATTTATACCATGTTACCTTCCCTTTGTCTCCTTTTGACCACAGGTCATTTTCTATCATTGCATGTAGATGATTGGAACTTAAATTTGTTCTTCAAACTTCACATGGAATTATACGTAATTAGTAACTAGGAATACAATTTAACTTCCTTACCATTGTGGTTGAGATTATTTTTCCTCCTCCACCCACCTCCTTTTTTCTTGCAAATATTTAAGGATTTTTTAAACGTCTATACTCTGCATTTTGACTATGTCAGCCTATGAATTTAATGCAGCTCTTAGTAACCATTTCTTTCAACAAAATGTTGAATTTTTTATATCCAGTTTGTTGCCTATAGAGCCTCCTTATAACACTTGCCATGTCCTCGTTTTTTGCCTAATTTGTTGCCTATTGTTTGAGTTGACACACCCCATGGTTGTTTAATGATTGAATCAATATGCTATTATAGGTTTGTTATTGATTTAGTAATTAAAATTTTCGTTGTTAATATACTTTATCCTCTACACATTTTAGTTTTGAACTTTTTTGGGTTCTAGCAATGTGATGGAAATTAAAGAATCAGGACAAAGAGATCACTCCCAAGCTGTAATTTTGATAAATGCGTTAGATGAACATGGTTTATAATTGAGAGTGAAAACTGCAAATGAAGTTGTCTAGTGCTGAAGCTGAAATAACTGATTTAAGGGCCCGACTGGATGATTTTGAAATGTTCAATTTCTGATTTTTTTTAAACTTATATCTGTACACTTGCTCTATTTGAGTCTCCCCGTTATAACAATATATTGGACACACTATTTTCTATTTTTTTTTCTTATTAGTATATTAGATAAACTATTTTTAATTTTGTGTTGGATAAGTTGTATGATACATTTATAGTGTAATAGTTTAATGATGCCTTATATTCCCTTGGAAGAAATTTCATCTAAAAAAATATTACTGGGGTTCTTCTTTCGATCAACAATTTTCTCTTACTGTAAAAGAGAATGAAACGAATAATTTTACTATCTATTCCCTGAATGTTATGATTATTCTCATGATTTAGAGATCAAACTGTTTTGTTATATCTGCTAATTAAAGTTAAAAAGGTTGAAATGTGCATTCGTTAATTATTTAACTTGCGTGGAAAAAATAACAAATGTATTAGCATAAAAATGATGATTCAAGTCAAGACAACAAGTATTCATTGTTGAATAAATTGGTGCAAGCAACAACTGAGTATGGTTGTGATATAAAAGAAATCCCCCCCCCCCCCCCCACCCACACACATATGATTACAATGTGTTGATGCAATCCAATTTTAAATTATCAACGATGGAGGAAGCAAATGATGATAGTGAGGGTATCAAGATAGAGGAAGTTGACTTAATCTAAAGTTTTTGTCAAGTCTCTTTTTAGTTTTTATTTATGGATCATTTGGTCATTATGTAACATCTTTAGGGTGCGAGTTCTGAATGTTGCTGGGATAGCGTGGTCTGTGCCAAAAAAATTCCGTGTTTTTTGTTTATGTTTTTATTATCGGTGTTCGTCCGGTGAACATAATTACGATGTATTTTTACTGATGTAGGCAAAGAGATTAACCATAGTTGTTGATTATCTCACTTTCGACTTGATCATATGATTCACACTTGGGAGAATTGTCATTGTGCCTTCACGGGGCATACCCTAGTGTATATATATATATATATATATATATATATATTAAATCCTGGCTACCGGTGTACTACATCCATACATAAGCCTAAAACATGCAAGCCTACAATCTGTTCATATCTTTCATTCGAAATATCATTCAAAATTTCCATTTGAATTCGTTCATATCTTTTCAAGTGTTGTTCATCCTAAACACTCTAAATCCATACTCTGAATTTCTTCCCGTCAAATTACAAGGCAGAAATAATGTTCCTTAATATTTTTTAGAGTCCTACATTCACCTACGGACATCCCTAAGAAATTGAGATTTGATTTCTCACAAAGAATTTCAATTTCGGACACCCTTTAGTAATAAAATCATAACTAATTAAAAAAAAAATCAGAAAAATATGAAACTGGTAGCCACGCATTCGTAACAAAAAGATCTGTCTCCATGTCCAAATCCATGGTCGTTTGAATGAGATAGCCATGTCATTCGAATGAGATATAATCTTATTTAAACGAGTTGTACTGTCGTTCAAACGAGACACCAGGTCATTCAAATGACCCTGGTGTTCTTTTCCCTCCATCGATCCCAGAAAACCCATTTCCACGATTACAGTTTTTAAACCTTTGTTTCTGCACAGATTTTACCCCAAAACCTTCCAAGATTCATCCTACATCCACTTTGCTTTTCTCAATCTAACTACATCATCTACGTAAATTGGGGAATCAAAATCCACATATTCTAATCACCTCTGCAAATTTTTTAATCACAAACATGAAATCCCCAAATTCAAATGTAGAACTAACCCTGACATATTAATCCATTCACACATTCTCTAATATGAATACGAAAAATGCAATTAATCAAATGCAAGTTAAACCACTTGCCTTAGGGTTTGTAGAATTAGATCCTTTGATGAAGATGATGGGTTGATTCAAGGGTCTCCTCTCTTGTTCTTGGATTAATTTCTCAAAAGCTCCAATATCTCTTCTAATTATTCTCCTCTAAGTCTCTCACCAATTTCGGTCTTCTAAAATGAATTAAAGCCCCCTCACCCTTTCACAATTAGGGTTATTAACTCAAATCCCGTTTTTGGGCGTATGGGCCTTCTAAAAAAGGGTTCAAACACTTATTTGGGAGCTCAAATGTGTCTAGAAAGGTCCCGAAACCCATTTTAAACGCATGGACACTCATTTCCAACTATTTTGACCCATCCGGACTCAACCGTGAGCTCAGAATTTCCATCTGAATTAATCCATAACATTCTCCAAATTCTTAACCTCAAAATGCGACACACAAAATAGTCCAAATAATAAATCCTTACTTCACCAAATTAATAAATTCCTCAAATTTAAATTTTTTGTCAAATCACAAATTTAATTCCTACTAATAAAATAAATTCCTTTTTCTCCCAAAATATTATTGAATTAACGATCCATAAATTTACGGGGTGTTACATACTTCCCCCCTTACAATGGAATTTTGTCCTCGAAATTCGGATAAGCCTAGTACTCTCAGTCTCAACTAGTTTCATAAACACTTACCCTTAGCATTGCTACATATAGTTCTTAAGCGAATGTAATTAACTAGAGTGCCCATACACCCTGTAACCGTGCTTAACTGCACGAAATAAAACCCAGCTTTTACCAGCCATTAAGCCGTAATATAAATTGAATCCCACAGTTATAACATTCCAAATACCCTCCTTTTGGCATAAAAGTATACATATCCACTATTATGGTAAAAAGGAAAACATACACTACCGCGCACTTACTATCTCTAGTTTCCTTGAGCGAAAATAAATCCCAAGCTATATCTCCCCACTCGACAATAACTCAACCCAACCTGAATCACCTCAGAAATGTCCCTACTCCCCGAGATATAATTAACAATTTTAATACATTAATATACAACACATTTAACATACATTACCTTATATATACACTAGATCCTACCTCAGGTTAAACCTAGAAATGATAATTCATACCCTGGTACCGCGAACACCCAGTCTTACTATAGCCCCAAACTATAGCTACACAGTTGAAACTTGGCAAAACATCCACACTACTCCCATAATTCTCAAAAGAATAAATCTCTCGTATAATGAAACCTTCCTCTTAGTGTAACTTCCACTCTCTTGTGGACACCAAATAACCCGCTATCCCACGGTACTTACATATATACACTATGGCTATTTCAGCCAACACATCCACTAATATTTGTCTCACTCGCACATCCTAGTGGTAACAAATCATAAGTTGTGATGCACTCAATGTCACTTCCAAACACACCCCCACACTTAAATGCTTCATAATCCATGGAACATCTTATTCCCATTCGTCTGGAATATACCCGACATCATCATCTTTGAATCTTCTCCCTGAATGTGCTAAGTATCTACACAGTAGAGACTTTGGCTCCTCCCAGGGTACCCATACACCCTAAATCTCGTGCTTATTTGCAAAAACCTCCGATCATCATATACGTAACCATATTTATCTCATGTTTAGCTCCCGCATTATCGACATGGTCATAGTCTCCATATATTTTTTATGACTCTACTTATTACTATTCAATTCTTCTCGATATTACCCCACCTATCAACTTGTGGTGCAAAACTTTGCAATGTTTCTTTCGTAACACTTCCCGACTCCACTGACCCTATCTCTTAGTGGCTCTCTGCTCAACATATTTTCTCCACACGTGCACTAATTATCATATTTTCTCCACACGTGCACTAATTATCATTAAATCCAATAACCTTAAATTCAATGACGTCTTCCCACTTCCAGCATTTTATTAAGGCTTATGGTATCATGGACTCCCTCGTATCTAAAGGAGTATATTACTGCGCTCGCACTATCACTAAGCCCTTAGCACTAAATATTAATAATGAGATAAATCTCTCCGCTTTACGAAATCCCAACATACCCTGAATCTCATCAGTAAAAGTCCTACGCACTGGGATCCAATATAATTAGACAACAACACTCTATTCTTCCTACTTCACAGGATATTGCTGCGGGCTTAACCCTTTTCTAGGTGAGACACCTCAATAAGCATATACATCATGAACTAAAATAGACCACCATTCTAAACCCGTCCGTACCCAATATAAATCCATACCTCGAATATCAACTCTCAAAGGAGCTAGTCCTGAAGAAATACATCGTCTTGATATACCCACCCATTCCTTTCAAGTGGAACCGAAGAGTACCCCGCTACTCTCTGGTAAACATACACATACTAGTGAGATTAATGATACCTCCACTAAATCCATTTCTCACACTAATCTAGTTCCAATACATTACTGTGACCCGCTCGCATCACACAAAACTGACCCCCAAACATCTTGGAACAAAACTTATAGTTTCAGTGCCCATAACACTGTCGACTCAATGGTTATTAGACATAACACCCTCGTCTTAATCAAACCAAAAACTTTTCTACTGATGCCCTTGCTAGACATCCCAATCATGTCCCCTACCTCACTATGGACTAGATCCATCCATGTGTTTCTACTCTTTTACACATAAAACACCTCTCTGTGTCTTTCCCCTTTCTCTGGCCCCACCGGCCATGATGGGGTTGTCCTTTTCATGGACCGAGTATCCTTGACCCTAATTGCTACTCCTACATCCATTTTTGATCCACTAATACCCAAGGACTAGTTGATGGCCTTGACGGCCCTAACTGAACCCACCGTCTCTTGCTAGAAATTCTATTGATCTCGATCATAAATCTGGGTTCTCTACTAGGTATTCCTTCCCTTGGTGCCTCACTAGTAGTAAAGCCCAGTCTCACTCTTCTGATAGAGTCTCCAACTCCCTTAGCTCCCCTCTCCCGATAGCATTGATACAAATTGAAAATATACAACCTTAACGGCAACGACACCAGTCATCCTAGTGCAATCTCCTATCACGCTTGTATATTCTACCCACAGGTCTAATATTAGTTTACAAACCCTATTTGATTCTTCGTATCCCTCTCATCGATTATGAAGTTTGTGAATTTTGTCAACTTTCCTTACCGTTCGGCCATTATCCGTCCATTTTGAAAAATGATTGAAATCTCCCTTGCCTCTCAATTTAACCTCTAGTGAGAGGATTCATAATAATTCACACCCCAAATGCTTCTTATTCACGGTATCTCCCCATGAATGTGGTGACTGGCTGCCATCACCCCATACTGCTTCTAAGAGTAAGTTTTTTTGCCCGAAATATGACTTGAGTGTCCCAATTAGATGTTCGCCATTCATTTGTAAATCACCCTTTCACACCTCCCTCGAATTCTAGTGGACTGTTCTTTTGAAACAAAATTTTCTTCGACCCTTACCCCTTGTCGTCTACACTTGGGGTTTTAACCTTGCACCATCGTCTTTCCCGACGGCTCTTGGGGAAACTATTTCACCCCAGCCATTTCTCCTACTTTAATTATTCGAAAAATATGGTGACTTCTACCGCATCACTATTTCCAGAATACCCTATGGCTTCTGATGAGTCCTCCCTCTTGTCATATTTCTAACGTCTATTCGATCTTCCACACTCGATCGAAACTGTATATGAATCGCATGAACTATAGACTATAGTAGGAGGACTTCAATCACATACGTGAAGGAATACAACAATCCTATAATAAGGCTCTAGATCAAAAAATGTTATGCTAAAAATGTGAAAATGTGACAACCCGTGATCCGAAATAAGGGGTGGCCAGCCCGATACTCCAACATAATGGAATCATGGATGGAAATCATTCTCAGCATCACAATAATAAAATAAGTATACGGGAAAACCACTCAATAATTCCGAAAACGGGTTGCCAAAAATTTTAATTTAGTTTTATTACAGGTTAAGAAAATAATTTAAACAACCCAATCTGAAGAGAAAGTGGAATTCTAAAAGAGCTTATATACATCCATAACAAATATACAATAAGAGGACCGAATATGCTGTCGGTCAACAGTTGCATACAACGTATCTCAACAGTTCAATAAATTACTTAATACATTCATTAAACAGTTGCAAAAGTTTGGGCCACACGCCCGAGTGAAGGACCCGATCATATCTAGAATACAAAAAAATGAAGGCGTCTAACAACACATCCTGTAATACCCATAAAATCTTACAGCTCCTCAAAAGCATAGGAGTAGGAATATCAAAACGGGCGCCCTTGCGGCGGAGCACCTGAGCGGATACAAATTCATGTACAACAAGGAAAATGAACGGGTCAGGGCACGGTTTTATATGATTACCAGATGAATAAAAAGCATGACAATTATGAACAGTTAATCATGAATGATGAAGATAAGAATCCAACAACCAAATCTCAAGTATAATAAGGCAATTTAAGGGATTATACATTTATTTAATTATGCAAGAGGATATAATTAGACAACATTAACTAAATCCTCCATCATTTTTCCAATTCATTTAATCTTTCCATTCCTTATCAGGAATATAATTACTGACATATGCACTTATGGCATTTCACATATTTCAAGTCCCACTTGATTTAGAATGGTTATAATCTTATACATATAACGATTCTAAGACCGCCCCTCCGAGTTTCCCCACTGGGCACCCCCCTAAATGACTATCATCTTCCAAGGCCTATCAAAACAGACAACGTGAGCACCTAACGCACGTCGGGAAGTGGCCATATGACTGCGAGTGAGTCATAACCACACCCGGAATTACCTCACTAGCGCAGAATAAAACATATAACAATCCCGCATATGGCCGAGGACTATAGTCTCCCTACGTTCATTAGTCAGGGGACATCACCTCATGCGTGAGCTTCCCTTATGATAGCATTTAGAGAGGTGTGTTTAAGTAAATTAGCATTTACCATTTAAATCTCATTTTCATTTCCATTATTCATTTGTATGGTTCATTTTATCCGAAACCATAATCATTGAATATTCTCATTAATATTCATCATATTTTAAGTCCCGAATTATTCTCCAAGTGATCACAATAATTCTACAAGACATAAGGTTTTATATACCTCCAGTGAGCCCCTAAAGCCTCCAAGTAAGGGCTTATAACTCCTAAACTCTTAATAAGGTACTAAAGGAAAGAAATGCCCTGACCTCAATTTGTACACCTCGGGAATAAGCCCCGTTTAACCCATTCCTAACGTAGGGTAATGACTCAACTCAACTAAAACTCTAGGACTCTAAGTTTACTTCATACAAGAAGGTTCCTAGGTCCTAAAGGGTAAAAAGTGAGTTAGAAAAACAACTCAAAAATAGACTGATTCCGAATCGATTCACCCTAGGGCCGAATCAATTCGCCCCAGGAAGCGAATCGATTCGCCCAAAAGAAAATCAATTCGTATGACAAATTCAACTTTCTGCTTCAGCCTAATCGATTCGGCCCTAACCCGAATCGATTCGGGTTTGCAGACTTGTAGGAATACCCCTAAGCGAATTGATTCGCCCTAGGGCCGAATCGATTCACCCCTGCGAATTTGCCAAGTTTGGCTATGGGGTCTTGGACTCCCAAATTCCCCCAACTCCAATCAACCCAAACCAAGATCATTTATTTCCACCCACTGATTATTAATGCATCAAATAACAATGATTTACACCAATACCCATCCAAATCAACCTCCGAGGATTCAAAACCCATAAATCCATAAAAACCCTAACTTTGTTAAACCATAACTAATACACAACTATCAATACTAATTATTCATCTTAAATCACATAGTAGCAAGTAGAAAACTTGCCTTGGTGTAGAGATCTTAGATTTTCTTTTAGTAGAAACAATCTCCAAGCTTGAATCTCTCTCTTTTCTTCTTTCTCTCTAAAGTCCTCTTCCTCTTTATTTCTCTCTAGGTCAATAAATGCACTTAAGAGAAATAAATGAAATGCAAGACTTAAAAATCGTGCCTTAAGTCTAAATTCCAACTTAAATGCTTAATACCACGATAAAATGACTCACAACTACACATTTAAGCTATAACCAGTCAAAAGTGCTCGAAACATCAAAATACAATATGGCACTTATTTCGACTATCTCGCACATTTCGGGACTAACTACGCCCTCCAAATTATCATTTGGAAATTTTATAACTCATTTCAAGTTCTGGTTTCATTTTAAACCATAATGTAATTTAAATCTTATGACACAATAAAACACAATATGGTGACATTTACCTACACATAAGGTAAATATGCAATATTTTAGTAAATATTAACTTTTATCTTCATTAAATTAATACTTACTCCATATTCCAACATTTTATATAACTACATCATGCAGTAAGTAAATATAAAATAGGTTCTCAAAAGCGAGGGTTATTACATACTCCCCCCCTTATGAGGGAATTTTGCCCCAAAAATTCAGGCGTACCTTGAATAAAGAGATGCGGATACTTTTCCCGCATATTATCCTCGTATTCCCATGTTGATTCCTTAGCGTTGTGATGACTCCATTGGACTCGCACCAAGGGCACCACTGGAGACCTCAACCTACATTCCCCATGCTCTAAAATAGCAACCAATTGTTCTTCATATGAAATGTCGGGTTGCAAGTCAATATCCTCGAAAGGTATATGCCAAAGGGCACCTTCACACCTCTTATACTTCTTCAGAGTGGACACAGGGAACACATCATGAATTTTTTGTAAAGGTTTCAGTAAGGCGAGTTGATACGCCACTGGACCCACCTTAGCAATAATGGGAAAAGTCCCAACAAAATATGACGAAAGCTTTCCTTTCTTCCCGAAACGCTTTATACCTTTCATTGGCGACACTCGCACCAAGACTTGGTCCCCAATCTCTAACTCCATGTGCCTTCTATTTTCATCGGCATAACTCTTTTGGCAGTCTTGAGTTATCCGAATATGACTCTGAATGAGTCAATCTTAGAAGAAGTATCTTGGATCATTTTAGGTCCAAGGAATTTATTATCCCCCACTTCCAACCAACACGTGGGTGATCTACAAGGTAGGCCATAAAGTGCTTCATAGGGAGCCATTCCAATAGTAAATTGGTACGAGTTTTTATAAGAAAACTCGACCAAAGGAAGATATTGTTCCCAACCACCCTTGAAATCAAGCATACACATACGGAGCATATCCTTCAACATTTGGTTGACTCTTTCAGTCTGCCCATCTGTTTGAGGATGATAAGAAGTGCTTAACCTTAATTTGGTTCCCATAGCCTCTTGGAAACTTCGCCAAAAGTGGGAAACAAAGATCTTATCTTGATCAGAAACTATATTTAAGGGCACCCCATAGAGTCTGACAATCTCCGCAATGAATAATTGGGCATAACGAGCAGTGTCATAATCGGTACGCACGGGTAGGAAGTGTGCCGACTTAGTCAAGCGATCGACAATCACCCAAATAGAATCACAACCACTCTATGACCTTGGCAAGCCCGTAATAAAGTCCATCGATATGCTCTCCCACTTCCACACTGAAATCTCCAACGATTGCAAAAAACCTGTCGATCGTTGATGATCTATCTTGACCAATTGACAAGTAGTGCATTGGGATACGAACTCAAAAATATCCCACTTCGTGCTTGGCCACCAATACTGACAGCGCATGTCTTGACACATCTTGTCCCCACCAGGATGTACCATAAATTTAGACCCGTGAGATTCTACCATCACGGTCCTTCTCAAATCCCCTTTGTCCGGGACAATGAGTCTCCCGTGAAAATGTAATCCACCCTCTGAACTTATCGAGTAGGATTCTGCTCCCTCGGACAGTAATCGGCGTATATGGTCCTGACAACCTTTATCTCTTCCTTGGGCTTCTACAACCCTTGCCACAATTATAGGCGTAACGGTTATCACCAACATGAATGCTCTAGCCACCGCATCCTCTCGACTGAGCTCTTTCCATTTAGCTTTCCATACATCAGCTAACTCTCCCTCGGGCCTTCTACTCAAAGCATCCTCTACTACGTTCGCCTTGCCCGGATGATAGTGGATGTCAAATTGATAGTCTTTCACAAACTCCAACCATCGGCGTTATCGCATATTTAAATCTTTCTGTGAAAATAAATATTGCAGCGACTTATGGTCCGCGAAAAGACTAAATTTCTCCCCTAGGAGATAATGCCTCCAAATCTTTAAGGCAAAGACAACCGCGGCCAGTTCTAAGTTATGCACCGGATAATTCCTTTCATGGGATTTTAGCTTGCGGGAAGCATAAGCAATAGCCCGTCACTCTTGTTAAAGTACACCTCCTAATACTTGTAGAGATGCATCGGTGAAGACTAGATATTCCAACCCCGGCTTTGGCAATGCAAGGACTGGAGCCGAATGTGACACCCCGCCTAATTAAATACCGGGCGATCACTCCTTTATTAAATTAAAATCAAGGTGAACAGTTGGTTCATTCTTAGCATCACTGTCGTGAAAATTAATTTTTCCAAATTAACACCCTACTTAATTAAGCTAAGTGTCAAAACCATTTTTCAACATTTCTGACCAATTTTATTTTTAAAGGAAAATTATTTATTTAATTAGTAACAACATTTACAACAAGTAAGAATCATACAACAATTTTCCTGGAATATAATCCAATTACTTTAAACATTCAACATCCAAAATCCCAACATTTAAAACTTAAAGTAAAACATACATGATGAATAAATCCCAAAGTAACAGTACTATAAATAACTGAAATATAAATGTCCCAATAAAACAGATAAATAGTGGAAAGGGCGACACATGCCCAATAACTGAGAATGATAGAAGAGGAATCAAGTAAATAAAATCGTCTAAGCAAGTGGCCTACAACTCCCACCTAAGCTGCAGCACGTTCCTCCCAAGGGATCCTAAGCAAGACGCCCCTGTGGCTGGGTACCTGTAATATATACATATATATACAAGAGAGAGAGAGAGAGAGAGAGAGAAAAATGGAAACGGGTCAGAGACCGATAGTGTATATGATTTAAAAATTGTTTAGAAAGTATTTAAATTGATACAGGCCAATGCAACAACATATTAGTACGACACTCTCTTGAGAAATTCTCACCTCTCTTCTAATGTGCACACCTATCGCACTAACCTTCCCAATGGTCTATCTCATCAAATAACACGCTATCCTTTCCCAATGGTTTAACTTATCTTAGATTATTCGCAGGATTCAAAATTTAACAATTTAATTGTTTGAAAATAATATTTCAATTAGTAACCAAAGTTCTCATTTTAACTTTATAAATCAATAAAGTTTTCCAGTGTCATATTATATTTTCTCAAAACAAGTATTTATAATTTGAGTCATCAACCATGTCCTACATATCAAATCACAGTAGGCAGTTCCAGACTTCAGAATTTCATATATATATTAACTACTCGTATAATATATATATATTATAACAGCACCCCAAATAAACTATGGTGCGAGCATACTCTACTATCCAAAGCCCCATATCACTCATATTAAGGGGAATACATTCGGAATCACTCTCGAATTGAATTAGCATACATACACAAACAATATTGAGGCGAAGCATAAATTCTAAGTCTCTAAGAGGATGGCACATGCCTGCGTCTCTTAGGACCGTCTGAACTATCACATCGATAGCCTGTACCAAGGATATCTATCTTCTAGGGTACAAGTCAATATCCCCCATAAAGGTCCCATCGAGAAAAGACTATCCCAGCGCGGTAACCTCAGGGATAGCAAGTAGCGTGGGCATGATTTTCACACATAAATAGTATATTCATACACAATCATATAACTATACTAATATTACCATAACAATATTAGGTATATCTCAAATCCCATAGTTACGACATTTATCCTTATTTTCACGTTATTGGTATCGCGTATAAGGGTTCGTCTCTAACCTTAATTCGAAGGATTCTTCCATCTTATTACGTAACTCACATGGACTCTATCTTCCTAAGTATAAAATTCAGTAGGTGTCCTTTTTATGTTCCAACGTAACCCTCTTATGTATCTCCCCCTTTAATGCATAAATTCATCGACCCTTAAGTAATTATCCCCAAAAATACAATTCTCGTCTCATATTAAAAAGTCACAAAATTATTCATATGTCCTACTGATCTTCCCTATCTCCCAAAACACTTTATTAAGGATGTCCAAGAATTATTTCACGATAAATTGAATTTAACTCATTTAAAAAGGGAAATAGGAGTCTGCCAGGAGGGGTCGATCGATCGAGGGCTGGAGCTCGATCGAGCGAACCTTCAATCGATCGAAGCTCTGGGCTCGATCGATCGATCAAGTAGGTATTTCGATTTCTGCAGTTTTGCAGTTACGGGTTTCATCTTCTAACCTTCACCAAATCCATATTTTTCATACCCAATCGACCCAAAATTTATACTACTAACATTATATCATCATATTATGAAATTCCAAGGTAAAGCATGTAGATTTCTACTATTAAACATGGATTAACAAGTCCCAAATTCATATAAAACTTCAAGAACCCTAAAATTTCATTAACATGGTTCTAATCCATCTTTTCCAAAATTTTCTTCATCTACACCTCATAAATTCATGGTTTAATCCTCTACATGTTAAGGAGTTTCCAGAATAACAATTAATCCATCACTACATGCGATTTCCTATCTCATATCTTAGGGTTTTTTCCATAAAACTCATCCTAATCATTCCTACACTAATATGAAAGATGCATCAACGAAATAATCAAGATAAACACTTGCCTGGGATTTTTGGTGTTCTGATTTGCAGATGTTTTTGGTGTGGTTGCGTAGCCCGTTGCGCGATCTATGCGTTGGTGGTGGTTGCGGTGCAAACGGGTGGATTTTGGGCCTTGGATTGCCTTGGAAGCTTTCTTCTTCCCTCTCCTATGGCCGTCACTTGCCTTTGGTTGTTCTAACCCTAGAAGACAACCTTAGGCATCTGATATAACCCTAAGAATTTCGTGGGTTTAATTACCCATAATGCAAAATGACTAAAATGCCCTCCCGGGTTACTAATTAGGCCTAAAAATGCCCCGAGACCTAAATCAAACCCCCGGGTACACTTTTCTGACTATCTCCACCCTTTCGGACGCGTTGGCGCACTCAAAACGACCATACGAACAACTTATAAAATATTCACTTTTATTTATCAATAATTAGTCCCGACGCGACACGGGTGTGTCCCGACTCAAATTTCCAAAATTGTCATTTAATTCACTCATGACATTCAATACAACCAATATTATATATTACTTTGCTCATTAGTAATATTCAACAAATTTTTCATAATTACTAACTCTCGTCACGTTAATAATTATAACATAATTAATTTTTGGATTTTTATTAAATACTTAACTCACATTAAATTTAATAAATCCCCAAATTAATATAGAATAAAAATACGCGGTATTACATACTTCCCCCCTAATAACGAAATTTCGTCCCAAAATTCGGAAAACAAGGCATACCTGGTAAGAACAAATCTGGATATCTCTCGCATATATCGGCCTCGCGCTCCCAAGTGGATTCCTCCATATTATGATGCTCCCACTGGACTCGCACAAGTGGAATTATCTTCGACCTCAATCTCCTCTCACTATAGTCTAGGATAGCCACCAGTCTCTCCTCGTAAGAGCTGTCAGGCTGTAAGTCTATCTCATCTATCGCGATGTGAGTATGGGCCATATCATCTCGAAGATACCGTCTCAACGACGAGATGTGGAATACATCGTGAATGCGATGTAAATGCTCTGGTAGTACCAATCTGTATGCTACCGACCCAATCCTCTCGATGATGGGAAATGGTCCCATGTACCTCGGGGCCAATTTCCCCTTCTTCCCGAACCTCATCACTCCCTTCATAGGAGATACACGCAGTAATACTTGGTCCCCCACATTAAACTCCCGGAAGAACCGTTTCGCATCGGCGTAGCTCTTCTGCCTGTCCTGGGCTACTCGAATGCGACTCCTAATCATCTCAATCCTCGCGGAGGTTCCCTGAATCACCTCTGGTCCCAACAACTTATCATCCCCCACCTCGAGCCAACAAGTTGGAGAACGACAAGGCCTGCCATACAAAGCCTCAAATGGAGCCATACCAATTGTAAACTGATAAGAGTTATTATAAGCAAACTCTACCAGTGGAAGATGTGGCTCCCAACCTCCTCCAAAATCAAGAACGCACATGCGTAACATATCCTCCAACACCTGATTAGTATGCTCTGTCTGTCCTATTGTCTGTGGGTGATAAGCTGAACTCGACCTCAACTCAATACCCATACCCTCCTGAAAGCTTTCCCAGAAACGTGACACGAAAATCTTGTCTCTATCTGACACAATATTGAAGGGCACCCCATGTAATCTGACAACCTCAGCAATGAACAACTGGGCATACTGACCCATGGTATAGTCTGTCCGCACCGGCAGAAAATGAGCCACCTTGGTCAAACGGTCTACAATCACCCAGATAAAATCGTGGCCCCGCTATGATGTAGGCAACCCTGTAATAAAATCCATGGAAATACTCTCCCACTTCCACGCGGGTACTTCCAATGGCTGAAGCAATCCTGATGGTTTCTGATGGTCCACCTTCACCAACTATCAGGTAGAACATTTGGACACGAACTCAACAATGTCCTTTTTCATCCCACTCCACCAGTATTGCCTCCTCATATCCTGGTACATCTTATCTCCTCCAGGATGTACTGAAAATCGGGACCCGTGAGACTGGGTCATCACTGCATGATGTAATTCTGCTCCTTCTGGAACCACAAATCTCCCATTAAACCTCAAACCCCCATCAGAACTAACAGAGTAGGACTCAACACCCTCAGCTAAAAGTCGTACAATCTGCTCCTGGAAAAACGGGTCTGTGTTCTCTGCCTGTATCACTCTTGTAACAATCTCGGGTGTGACTGTCATAACAGATATAAAGGAACGGGCTACTGCGTCCTGGTGGCCTAACTCCTTCCATTTTTCTTTCCAGACATCCGCTACCTCGTCTACCGGTCTACGGCTCAACGCATCAGCAACTACGTTGGCCTTCCCCGGATGATACTGTATGTCAAACTGATAGTCCTTCACAAACTCTAACCATCTGCGCTGACGCATATTCAGCTCTCACTAAGTGAATAGGTACTGCAGTGACTTGTGGTCTGTGAACAAACAGAACTTCTCCCCCAATAAGTAGTGCCTCCATATCCTCAATGCAAAAACGACCGCTGCTAACTCCAGGTCGTGGGTGGGGTAATTCTTCTCATGCGGCTTAAGCTTGCGGGAGGCAAAAGCTATAGCCTTCTCCTCCTGCTGAAGTACTCCCCCAAGTCCCCGTAAAGAGGCATCGGTGTAAACCATGTACTCCACACCCGGCTTCGGTAAAGCAAGAACTGTTGCCGAAGTAAGCTTGTCTTTCAGCTCGTCGAAAGCCAACTGACAAGCGTCATCCCAAACATATGGTACCCCCTTGCGAGTCAGATTCGTCAATGGACCCGCTATTTTGGAGAATCGCCGAATAAATCTCCTGTAGTATCCGGCTAACCCCAAGAAACTACACACTTCCGTCAGTGTCGTGGCTGTCCCCATTCCCTCACCGCTGACACTTTACTCGGGTCAACTGCAATCCCCTGCTCGGAAACAATATGGCCCAAGAACTGTACTTCTCGCAACCAGAATCCACACTTCTCGTACTTATCATATAACTGATGCTCTCGTAGAGTCTGAAGAACCTTCCTCAAATGCTCGGCGTGCTCCTCCTCGGAGTGTGAATATATCAAAATGTCATATATAAAGACGATGACAAACTGATCCAAGAACTCTCTGAATACTCGGTTCATTATGTCCATGAATACGGCTGGAGCATTTGTGAGACCAAATGGAATTACTCTGAACTCGTAAGACCCATATCTCGTCAAGAAGGCAGTCTTTGAAACATCCTTCTCTCTAATACGTAGCTGATGGTACCCCGGCCTCAGATCTATCTTCAAAAAGAAAGTTTATCCCCTCAGTTGGTCGAACAGATCATCGATTCGAGGCAACGGATACTTATTCCGTATCGTGACCTTGTTCAACTCCCGGTAGTCCACACACAACCTCAGTGAACCATCTCTCTTCTTCAAAAATAGAACCGTAGCGTCCCAAGGTGAGGTACTCCTGTGAATGAAGCCCTGACCTAACAGCTGCTCTATCTGATCTCGTAACTCTCACATATCTGCCGGAGCCATACGGTATGGAGCGCGTGCTATAGGTCTGGTATCTGGCAATAAATCTATAACAAAGTCTATCTCTCGACTGTGGGGTAGGCCTGGTATTTCCTGAAACACATCGGAATACTCTCGAATAACTGGAATCTAGCCTAACGGAATCACAACCTCCTTAGAGGTATCCTCTTCTATATAATACAAATGAGCGGTCAAACCTCCCTCTGGGCGAGGCATCTCCACTACAAACATCTCTTGCCCCGGAATGGCAAAAATAATGCTCCCACCGAAACAATCAATCCTGGCTCTATAAGCTACGAGCCAATCCATACCGATAATAGCATCATGCTCATGCATATCTAAGACTAACATGTCTGCAAGTAATACCAAACTACCAATCTCTACCCCACTCCTCGGCATATAAAGAAGATAAGCGAACCATTCCCCAGTGGTGAGTCTACATACGTTACAGTGCTCTCTACTGTGGTTAATAACCCTAAGGTCTTCGCAAAATGCGTAGCTATAAAACAATGAGTCGCCCCAGTATCAAACAAAACCCGACCCATAGTACCATGGATAGGAAACATACCCTAAATCGCGGGTGGTTCCTGTGGAGCTGCTGCCTGGTGGACGTTATAGACACGTCCGTACTCTAGCTTCCCCTGCTGCACTGGAGCTGCTGGAACGGCTGGCACCTGGGCTGGAGCTGGGAGGGCAGCCAAAAAAAGTGGTCTTTGTGGCTCATTACGGGCACCCTGCTGCTGTGGGGCCCTATCTCCCTTTGGACAATCCTGGCGCCTATGGCCGTGTCTACCACACCCAAAACATCGGCCCTTGAAGTTGACTCCCCTCTGACCCTGCTGACCACGGCCCTGCTGGCCGTTAACTCCCCGCCACTGGCCCTGCTGGCCCTGATGAACACGCTATTGGCCCTGTTGGCCCTGCTGCTGACCCTGCTCTCGGTGTTGGCCTTGCTGGCCCTGATGATTAGGCTGGCCCTGCCTATAACCCCCAAATCCCTGCCTGGAATCACCTGAACGAAATCGCTTAGCAGGGTCCCCCTGATGGGAACTCTGCTCGTGCTGACGAGTCTGTCCATGAGATGGTGACCCATTAGCACTATTACCCCCGGCCCTGTCCTGCTGGCTGGACTCTCCTGCTCTCTTGCTTCCCTGCAAATGGAAGCGGTGATCCTGGCAATGTAGTAACGCAGTATTGAGTACATCAATAAAAGTACTCAGAGATAGATTCCCTATAAGATGCTGACGGATCCTCCAAGCTAACCCGTCCACAAACAACATAATTTTCTTGCTCTCAGTGGGTGCCTCATCTGGCACGATGGTTAGAAGTCTCGTGAACTCCTCCTCATACTCAGCGATGGTAGAGTTCTCCTGCTTCAAATTCAGTAATTTCTGCCTCATCTCAGTCTGCACGGAGGGTGGAAAGTATTTGCGGTCAAACCGCTCCCAGAACAACTGAATAGGAATCGTGTCCCTCTCCTCCAATGTGGTAGTGGACTCCCACCACTGCAAAGCGACCCCCACCAACTTAAAGGAAGCCAATAAATGCCTTTGCACGTCGGTGCACTCATACATACGAAGATGCCGCTGGATGTCTTTCTTCCATTGGATGACTATGACGATATCTGAGCTACCAGAGAACTCAGGGGGATGCGCCTTCTGAAAAGCATCCCTAACCCTCTCCCATACAGATGGAAGCTGTGCTGGTACTGGCGCCACTGCCTGAATCTTAGGTGGAGCCTGCTGAACCACCGCTAGCGCGGCATTCGCCGTCTGAGCAATAATGGCGACTACTTCATTAGCATTCATAGTGCCTTGTGCCGGAGCTGATAGCTGCTCGGCCTGGGTACGCCTATCCTTCGGTGCACGTCTCGGAGGCATCTGAAATGTGAAAAAGTTTATTAGTCTACAGTCATTATCAAATCACAAATAGCTGAAGACGTAACGTAAAAGAAGAAATACAACAATCCTAAAAATAGGGTTCTATATCAAAGAAAGCAACGCTGAAAGCATAATAAGCCGTACAGATCTTAAAGGACACTAGAACCTTATGCTCTGATACCACCTGTGACACCCCGCCAAATTAAATACCGGGCGATCACTCCTTTATTAAATTAAAATCAAGGTGAACAGTTGGTTCATTCTTAGCATCGCTGTCGTGAAAATAAAGTTTTCCAAACTAACACCCTACTTAATTAAGCTAAGTGTCAAAACCATTTTTCAACATTTCTAACCAATTTTATTTTTAAAGGAAAATTATTTATTTAATTAGTAACAACATTTACAATAAGTAAGAATCATACAACAATTTTCCTGGAACATAATCCAATGAATTTAAACATTCAACACCCAAAATCCCAACATTTAAAACTTAAAGTAAAACATACATGCTGAATAAATCCCAAAGTAACGGTACTATAAATAACTGAAATATAAATTTCCCAAGAAAACAAATAAATAGTGAAAAGGGCGACACATGCCCAATAACTGAGAATGATAGAAGAGGAATCAAGTAAATGAAATCGTCTAAGCAAGTGGCCTACAACTCCCACCTAAGCTGCAGCACGTTCCTCCCAAGGGATCCTAAGCAAGACGCCCATGTGGCTGGGCACCTGTAATATATACATATATATACAAGAGAGAGAGAGAGAGAGAGAGAGAGAGAGAGAGAAAAATGGAAACGGGTCAGAGCCCGATAGTGTATATGATTTAAAAATTGTTTAGCAAGTATTTAAATTGATACAGGCCAATGCAACAACATATTAGTGCGACACTCTCTTGAGAAATTCTCACCTCTCTTCTAATGTGAACACCTATCGCACTAACCTTCCCAATGGTCTATCTCATCATATAACACGCTATCCTTTCCCAATGGTTTAACTTATCTTAGATTATTCGCAGGATTCAAAATTTAACAATTTAATTGTTTGAAAAGAATATTTCAATTAGTAACCAAAGTCCTCATTTTAACTTTATAAATCAATAAAGTTTTCCAGTGTCATATTATACTTTCTCAAAACAAGTATTTACAATTTGAGTCATCAACCATGTCCTACATATCAAATCACAGTAGGCAGTTCCAGATTATAGAATTTTATATATATATTAACTACTCGTATAATATATATATTATAACAGCACCTCAAATAAATTATGGTGCGGGCATACTCTACTATCCAAAGCCCCATATCACTCATATTAAGGGGAATACATTAGGAATCACTCTCGAATTGTATTAACATACATAAACAAACAATATTCAGGCGAAGCATAGATTCCAAGTCTCTAAGAGGATGGCACATGCCTGTGTCTCTTAGGACCGTCTGAACTATCACATCGATAGCCTGTACCAAGGATATCTATCTTCTAGGGTACAAGTCAATATCCCCCATAAAGGTCCCATCGAGAAAAGACTATCCCAGCGCGGTAACCTCAGGGATAGCAAGTAGTGTGGGCATGATTTTCACACTTAAATAGTATATGCATACACAATCATATAACTATACTAATATTACCATAACAATATTAGGTATATCTCAAATCCCATAGTTACGACATTTATCCTTATTTTCACGTTATTGGTATCGCGTATAAGGGTTCGTCTCTAACCTTAATTCGAAGGATTCTTCCATCTTATTACGTAACTCACATGGACTCTATCTTCCCAAGTATAAAATTTAGTAGGTGTCATTTTTATGTTCCAAAGTAACCCTCTTATGTATCTCCCCCTTTAATGCATAAATTCATCGACCCTTAAGTAATTATCCCCCAAAATACAATTCTCGTCTCATATTAAAAAGTCCCAAAATTATTCATATGTCCTATTGATCTTCCCTATCTCCCAAAACACTTTATTAAGGATGTCCAAGAATTATTTCACGATAAATTGAATTTAACTCATTTAAAAAGGGAAATAGGAGTCTTCCAGAAGGGGTCGATCGATCGAGGGCTGGGGCTCGATCGAGCGAACCTTCGATCGATCGAAGCTCTGGGCTCGATCGATCGATCAAGCAGGTATTTCGATTTCTGCAGTTTTGCAGTTACGGGTTTCATCTTCTAACCTTCACCAAATCCATATTTTTCATACCCAATAGACCCAAAATTTATACTACTGACATTATATCATCATATTATGAAATTCCAACGTAAAGCATGTAGATTTCTACTATTAAACATGGATTAACAAGCCCCAAATTCATATAAAACTTCAAGAACCCTAAAATTTCATTAACATGGTTCTAATCCATATTTTCCAAAATTTTCTTCATCTACACCTCATAAATTCGTGGTTTAATCCTCTACATGTTAAGGAGTTTCCAGAATAACAATTAATCCATCACTACATGCGATTTCCTATCTCATATCTTAGGTTTTTTCCATAAAACTCATCCTAATCATTCCTACACTAATATGAAAGATGCATCAACAAAATAAGCAAGATAAACACTTGCCTGGGATTTCTGGTGTTCTGATTTGCAGATATTTTTTGGTGTGGTTGCGTAGCCCGTTGCGCGATCTACGCGTTGGTGGTGGTTGCGGTGCAAACGGGTGGATTTTGGGCCTTGGATTGCCTTGGAAGCTTTCTTCTTCCCTCTCCTATGGACGTCACTTGCCTTTGGTTGTTCTAACCCTAGAAGACAACCTTAGGCATCTGATATAACCCTAAGAATTTCGTGGGTTTAATTACCCATAATGCAAAATGACTAAAATGCCCTCCCGGGTTACTAATTAGGCCTAAAAATGCCCCGAGACCTAAATCAAACCCCCGGGTACACTTTTCTGACTATCTCGACCCTTCCGGACGCGTTGGCGCGCTCAAAACGACCATACAAACAACTTATAAAATATTCACTTTTATTTATCAATAATTAGTCCCGACGCGACACGGGCGTGTCCCGACTCAAATTTACAAAATTGTCATTTAATTCACTAATGACATTCAATACAACCAATATTATATATTACTTTGCTCATTAGTAATATTCAACAAATTTTTCATAATTACTAACTCTCGTCACGTTAATAATTATAACATAATTAATTTTCGGGTTTTTATTAAATACTTAACTCACATTAAATTTAATAAATCCCCAAATTAATATAGCATAAAAATACGGGGTATTACACCGAAGTCAACCTATCTTTGAGCTCGTCAAACGCAGCCTGACAAGAATCATCCCATACAAACCTCACTCCTTTCCGAGTTAAATTTATCAAAGGGCTAGCGATTTTTTAGAAATCCTTGATAAATCAACGGTAAAAACCCGCCAAACCCAGAAAACTACGAATCTCGGTAGGTGTCGTGGGCTGACCCCACTCCCTCACAGCAACCACTTTTCTCGGATCCATCGATATACCCTGGGATGTCATAATATGTCCCAAAAACTGTACCTCCTACAACCAAAAGCCGCACTTCTCGAACTTAGCATACAATTGGTGATCCCTCAACCTTTGTAGGACCAACCTCAAATGAATAGCATGATCAGATTCCGTTCTAGAATAGACTAAGATGTCATTGATGAATACAATAACAAATTGGTCCAGGAAGTCCCGAAATACCCTATTCATGAGATCCATAAATACGGCGGTGGCATTGGTTAGTCCAAAGGGCATAACTAAAAATTCATAGGACCCATATCTCGTCAAAAAGCGGTCTTGGATATATCCTTCTCCCCTATCCTCAACTGGTGATACCCTGTCCTCAAATCGATTTAAGAGAAGTACGACGCTCCCCTAAGTTGATCAAACAAGTCATCGATACGAGGCAAAGGGTATTTGTTCCGGATGGTGACTTTATTCAACTCTCTGTAGTCAACACATAACCGGAGAGAACCATCCCTTTTCTTTATAAACAAAACTGGAGCACCCCATGGCGACGTACTACGCCTAATGAATCCTTACTCCAACAACTGCTGGATTTGATCTCTTAACTCCCTCATTTCCCCAGGAGCCATGCGATATGGAGCTATCGCAATCGGTCTCGTTCCCGGTGCTAAATCAATTACAAACTCAATCTCCCGACTCGGAGGCAAACTCGGTATTTCCCGAAAAACATCTACAAAATCTCTAACAATCGGAATAGAATCCAAGGGAACAGCTACATCCCGAGAAGTCTCCTCTGCAATACAATAAAAATAAGTACTAGTACCTCCTTCTAAACGAGGCATAACTACCAAGAACATTTATTGTCCTGGAACGACAAAGACTGTACTCTTCCCGTAATAATTAACTATCGCATGATATTTCACTAGCCAATCCATACCCAATATCACATCATACCCGACCATGTCTAGGACGAGCAAGTCGGCCTCAAAGAACAAATTACCAAGAGTAATTCCTATTTGTTTATAAACAAAGAAAATGAGTGAACCATCACCCATAGAGGACTCAATGCTAGTGAAAGTACTCTCAGCAGATTTAATCAACTCTATGGTCTGAGAAAAACTTCAAGAAATGAACGAGTGTGTCACACCCGTATCACACAAAACGCGACCCATGTGCCCCTAAATAAGGAACTTACCCTCAATGGTTGGCGGCGCCGGCGGAGCCGGAGGAAGCATATCATTTTGGATATGTTAAACTCTCCCATACTGTAGCTAACCCTACTGCGAAGGGGAAACTAGATTAGGTACCTGCGGTGGTAGCTGAACATGTGGCGGCTGAGGAACCGTAGGAAGCTGACCCCCAATCAACTGAGGACACTCCTTCTTGTAATGACCCGCCTCTCTGCATTGAAAACACCGCCCCACCATATTCTTCGTATTTCGGCCCCAGTTATTTTTAAACTGGTTAACACCTTGGCCCGGATGGACCCTACCCCTTGACCACCCCGACCTGTTTGTTGTTATGGAGCACCCTGACCATGCCGATCATTATTGCCACCCGAATTTAATCCCCCAAAACGTTGCCTTTTTAACAAGTCCCTTTGTTGGGGATACCTTTCTTTCTGCTTGTTACCCGAAGACTGGGTCGAAAGGAATGTTCCTCCTCCAGTCCCACTACCTCCAGGTTTTCCCGCTTGCCCCACTACGGTAATTTTCTTGCCACTCTGCATGTACAACCGATGTTCTTGGCAATGGAGCAATGCTGCATTCATTACCTCACCAAAAGTTTGTAAGGATGGATTACCTAGCAAATGTTGTTGAATCCTCCAGTTCAAACCTCCCATAAACTTCGAAACCTTCCTCTCTTCTGGAGTCACCTCGTCCGGTACAAAACTTGCTAACCGGGTGAACTCATCTTCATATTCCGCCACGAATCTCTCACCTTGCACCACATCCTGAAGCCTCCTTTGTATCTCCCTTTGAACTGCGGGAGGGAAGTACTTCTGGTCAAACAAGACCCAAAAATCAGTGATAGTCATGGTATCTCTCTGTTCTGGTGTAGTCATCGACTCCCACCAATGCAATGCATATCTGACGAGCTTGAAAGTAGCAAGGACTTATTTCTTCTCCTCACTACACTCCAACATTCATAGATGGCGTTGCATATCATTCTTCCATTAATTTTCCCTGATAACATGAGAACCTCCATCAAATTCCAGGGGATAGCCCTTTAAAAAGGACTCTCTAACTCTCTCCCACGGAGAAGGTCCCGTAGGAGCTTGTGCATGTTGCACTCGTTATTGAACTAGTGGCATTTGCTGAGCCACTACAGTCATAGCCGCATTAACCGCTTGAGCCACGATATTTGCTACATCCGCAGCATTAATTGTCCCTTGTGGCAGCGGCGAAGGACCAACATCCTCTTCTACCACTCTATTGCGTCTCGCTGGGCGACCTCTCTTAGGCGGCATCTAAGATGAAGAAAAAATAGAGTTAGAATACAATTCAAAACAATCTATCTTGCAGAATATCGCAAATATAAGTAACAAAGCAGTCCTAACATTAGGCTCTATATCAACGAACCCTACGGTAAAACGTGATAAGTCCGCATAGATCCTAAAGACTCTAGAACTTGATGCTCTGATACTATCTGTGATAACCCGTGATCCGAAATAAGTGGTGGCCAGCCCGATACTCCAACATAACGGAATCATGGATGGAAATCATTCTCAGCATCACAACAATAAAATAAGTATATGGGAAAACCACCCAATAATTTAGAAAAACGGGTTCCCAAAAATTTTAATTTAGTTTTATTACAAGTTAAGAAAATAATTTAAACAACCCAATCTGAAGAGAAAGTGGAATTTCAAAAGAGCTTATATACATCCATAACAAATATACAATAAGAGGACCGAATATGCTGTCGGTCAACAGTTACATACAACGTATCTCAACACTTTAATAAATTACTTAATACATTCATTAAACAGTTACAAAAGTTTGGGCCACACGCCCGAGTGAAGGACCCGATCATATCTAGAATACAAAAAAATGAAGACGTCTAACAACACATCCTGTAATATCCACAAAATCTTACAACTCCTCAAAAGCATAGGAGTAGGAATATCAAAACGGGCGCCCTTGCGGCGGAGCACCTGAGCGGATACAAATTCATGCACAACAAGGAAAATGAACGCGTCAGGGCCCGATTTTATATGATTACCAGATGAATAAAAAGCATGACAATTATGAACAGTTAATCATGAATGATGAAGATGAGAATCCAACAACCAAATCTCAAGTATAATAAGACAATTTAAGGGATTATACTTTTATTTAGTTATACAAGAGGATATAATTAGACAACATTAATTAAAGTCTCCATCATATTTCCAATTCATTTCATCTTTCCATTCCTTATCAGGAATATAATTACAGACATATGCACTTATGGCATTTCACATATTTCAAGTCCCACTTGATTTAGAATGGTTATAATCTTATACATATAACGATTCTAAGACCGACTCTCCGAGTTTCCCCACTGGGCACGGCCCTAAATGACTATCATCTTCTAGGGCCTATCAAACAAGACAACTGGGGCACCTAACGCACGTCGGGAAGTGGCCATATGCCTGCGAGTGAGTCATAATCACACCCGAAATTACCTCACTAGCACAGAATAAAACATATAACAATCCCGCATATGGCCGAGGACCATAGTCTCCCTGCATTCATTAGTCAGGGGACATCACCTCATGCGCGAGCTTCCCTTATGATAGCATTTAGAGAGGTGTGTTTAAGTAAATTAGCATTTACCATTTAAATCTTATTTTCATTTCCATGATTCATTTGTATGGTTCATTTTATCCGAAACCATAATCATTGAATATTCTCATTAATATTCATCATATTTTAAGTCCTGAATTATTTTCTAAGTGATCACAATAATTATACAAGTCCCAAGGTTTTATATACATCCAGTGAGCCCCTAAAGTCTCCAAGTATGGGGTTACAACTCCTAAACTCCTAATAAGGTACTAAAGGAAAGAAATGCCCTGACCTCAATTTGTACATCTCGGCAATAAGCCCCGTTTAACCCATTCCTAACGTAGGGTAATGACTCAACTCAACTAAAACTCTAGGACTCTAAGTTTACTTCATACAAGAAGGTTCCTAGGTCCTAAGCCTAAAGAAAAAGGGTAAAAAGTGAGTTAGAAAAACAACTCAAAAACAGTCTGATTTCGAATCGATTCCCCATAGGGCCGAATCGATTTACCCCAGGCAACGAATCGATTCGCCCAAAAGCGAATCAATTCGGATGATAAATTCAAATTTTTGCTTCAACTAAATCGATTCAGCCTTAACCCGAATCGATTTGGGTTGCAGACCTGTAGGAATACCCCTAAGCGAATCAATTCACCCTAGGGCCGAATCGATTCGCCCCTGCGAATTTGCCAAGTTTGGCTATGGATTCTTGGACTCCCAAATTCCCCCAACTCCAATCAACCCAAACCAAGATCATTTATTGCCACCCACTGGTTACTAATGCATCAAACAACAATGATTTACACCAATATCCATCCAAATCAACCTCCAAGGATTCAAAACCCATAAATCCATAAAAACCCTAACTTTGTTAAACCATAACTAATACACAACTATCACTACTAATTATTCATCTTAAATCACATAGTAGCAAGTAGAAAACTTACCTTGGTGTAGAGATCTCAGATTTTCTTGTAGTAGCAACAATCTCCAAGCTTGAATCTCTCTCTTTTCTTCTTTCTCTCCAAAGTCCTCTTCCTCTTTCTTTCTCTCTAGGTCACTAAATGCACTTAAGAGAAATAAATGAAATGCAAGACTTAAAAATCGTGGCTTAAGTCTAAATTCAAACTTAAATGATTAATACCGCGATAAAATGGCTCGCAACTACACATTTAAGCTATAACCAGTCAAAAGTGCCCGAATCATCAAAATACAATATGGCACTTATTTCGACTATCTCGCACATTTCTGGACTAACTACGGCCTCCAAATTATCATTTGGAAATTTTATAGCTCATTTAAAATTCCGGTTTCATTTTAAACCATAATGTCATTTAAATCTTATAACACAATAAAACACAATATGGTGACATTTACCTACACATAAGGTAAATATGCAACATTTTAGTAAATATTAACTTTTATCTTCATTAAATTAATACTTACTCCATGTTCCAACATTTTATATAACTACATCACACAATAAGTAAATATAAAATAGGTTCTCAAAAGCGAGGGTTGTTATAGAAAAGTGGCACAGATCCTAAGGATACTAGAACCTGATGCTTTGATACCATCTGTGACACCCAGCCTAATAAAATAGAGGGTGATCATTCCTATATCAAATTAAACAGGAATCTCATCTGGATCATTCTTAGAATCACTGTCGAAAACTTTTTAAAACTTACTAACCACCTAGTATTCAAAAGACATAGTGCCAAATTTTATCTTTTTATTTAACATCTCTAATAACTTGCGAAGGGATATATAATTAACCATTCACATAATCACTGAATCAGTAATATAGAAAATGAATAAATATAATACTTTTCGAAACAACCACCGGCTACAAATCAAATACCAAACATAAACCACAAGAGGAATAACTGAATACATCATCTGACTGAAATAAAATGGAACAACTAAGGCGACATGCCCAAATGGAATAATGAATGCATCCTACTCTAGAAATGAAATAACTGAAGTAGCTAAGTCAAAATCCTGTAACATCCACATGTGTTGTAGCTGCGTAACCCTGGAATAGAACAATTTTGGTGTCCCTATGGCTGGACACCTGAAAGGTTTTGAAAATATTTTATAGCAAGGGTTACAACCCAAAATATTTTGAAAATATTTAGCAAGTGAATTTAAATGTAGTAAATTAAAATGCACGAGTTCTCTTCATATTTAAGTTGGTGAGGCACACTCGCTTGAAGACACCTCACCCCTCGACTGATGTGCATGCCTAACGTACCTCTATATGACCCATCTAGCTATATACCCCGTACCAGTCTTGTCATATATATATATATATATATATATATACACATTTTACTCTTATCTCTTTTCTATCCTGAGTGAGTTTAGTATACGTTTAATAAGTTATTTGTCACACTTACTTATTTAAATCACTTCTCATTGGATATCGTATAACAATCTCTTAAGTTATATAATTATACATTTTCACATCATGCATTCACCCGTATATAAATCTGCACCATATATACGTATCACTATATCACAACATTCACCCGCATGTCGTAAATATTTATATGTTATCACAAACGCGTAGGAGGCGACCATAATTCCCCTTGAAAGTTACCGTCCCATACCATGACGGCTCACCCCTAATAACAAACGCTCTGACCTAGGGATTATACTCGCCCTACATTCGCTAGCCAGGGGACTCACCCACATTATGCAACCTCCTAAGATAGCATTAATATTGGTATGCTTTACTATAAATGTTATGCAAACAAATATTTATGAATTATATATATATATATATATATATATATATATATATATATTAAATCCAGGCTACCAATGTACTACATCCATAAGCAAGCCTACGATCCGACTTAATTTCAATTAATCATACACTAATTAATTTCATTATCTTGGTGTCACTCTACCAAATATACCTGAACTATCTCTCTTGGCCCGAAATCTCATCGTGTAGAACTTATTCCTCAATTCCTCATTTTATGATTAATACCATTTTATATTGATTACTCCTTAGTTTATTATATAACCCTATAATATATTAACTCGACCAAATCCGTTCTAAACCCTCGTAGCACTAGTCCAAATTTAGCTATATTCTAACTCGAAATTTAATTAACCATACCTTAATTAATTTATTAAAAAGGGTGACACTCAACCAAAATGCTCGAACTCACTCCTTGGACCCGTATTCCAATTTCATTCGAAATTTTCATTTGAATTCGTTCATATCTTTTCGAGTGTTGTTCATCCTAAACACTCTAAATCCAAACCCCGAATTCCTTCCCGTCAAATTACAAGGTAGAAATAATGTTCCTTAATATTTTTCAGAGTCCTACACTCACCTACGGACATCCCTAAGAAATTCAGATTTGATTTCTCACAAAAGATTTCAGTTTTGGACACCCTTCAGTAATAAAAACATAACTAATTAAAAAAGTCAAAAAATATGAAATTGGCGGCTACGCGTTCGTAACGAAAATATCTATCTCCATGTCCAAAGTCATGATCGTTTGAATGAGATAACCATCTCGTTTGAATGAGATACAATCTCGTTTGAATGAGATACAATCTCGTTTGAACGAGTTGTACGTTCGTTCAAACGAGACACCAGGTCGTTCGAACGACCATGGTGTTCTTGTCCCTCCATCGATGCCCAGAAAATCCATTTCCTCCAATATAGTTTTTAAATCTTCGTTTCTGCACAGATTTTACCCCAAAACCTTCCAATATTCATCCTAAATCCACTTTGCTTTTCTCAATCTAACTACATCATCTACACAAATTGGGGAATCAAAATCCATATATTCTTATCATCCCTGCAAATTTTTTAATCATAAATATGAAATCCCCAAATTCGAATGCTGAACTAACCTTGACATATTAATCAATTCACACCTTCTTTAATATGAATAGAAAAATGTAAGTTAAACCACTTGCCTTAGGGTTTGTAGAATCAGACCCTTTGATGGAGATGTTGGGTTGATTCAATGGTCTCCTCTCTTGTTCTTGGATTAATCTACCAAAATCTTCAAAATATCTTCTAATTATTCTCCTCTAAGGCTCTCCCTAATTTTGGTCTTCTAAAATGAATTAAAGTCCCCTCACCCTTTCACAATTAGGGTTATCAACTCTAATCCCGTTTTGGGGCTTATGGGCTTCTAAAAAGGGACCAAACACTTATTTAAGAGATCAAATGTGTTTAGAAAGGTCCCAAAACCCATATTATACCCATGGCCACTCATTTCCAACTATTTCGACCCATCCGGACTCAACCGTGAACTCCGTATTGCCATCCGAATTAATCTATAGCATTCTCCAAATTCTTGACCTCAAAATGCGACACACAAAATAGTCCAAATAATAAATCCTCAATTTGCCAAATTAATAAATTCGTCAAATTTAAAAATTTCCCAAATCATCAATTTAATTCCTCCCAATAAAATAAATTCCTTTTTCTCCCAAAATTTTATTGAATTAACAATCCTTGAATTTACGGGGTGTTACATGGAGTCTTTACATACCTTCTTTATTTTTTATATGTGAACATTAAACTAAAACTTCATTGTATAGTCGGAACTCGATTCATAAATCCCATAATTCTTAGAAAAAGTGAAGGAGGCTTGCATATTGGGGGGAGAGTAAGAGAAATATTTCAAGAGAGTGTAAAAAGATGAAATAGATTAAAGGGATATGAAAAAGAAGATATAATACTTATTAAAGAAGACAGAAAGAAGCATATCGGTGAATGTGTAAGATAAAGATATATATTCAATCAATTATATAAAAATAAACTTGCTTTTTAATTCGATTTTTAAAGGACCCATTAACTTCCTCCCATGCCTTTTCATATTTCTAACATATCCCCCCCCCCCCCCCCATCTCCATTCCATTATTAAAATATAATATAAGAAGATGAATGGTTTTATGAACTAACAACATTAATTAAAATTGTCCATGTGGGGTTCTGTAGAAGCGACAGATGTCGACACCGTGTTTCGTTGTCAATTTTAGTTATATAGTATAACTAGATTTTAGCCCCGCACGATGCCCGGACATCTTATAATTATTTGGTGTAATATGTATACTTGTGTAAGAGGGTACTTTAGAATGTTGATGGAGGCGTAACCCCTTTTAAGTATGGTAATGATAAGTTAATTAGCCCAAAACTTTGGATTAGTGATAGAACATGCCAACAAAAGCCTAATGAGGATGGAGGTCGATTTAAACTCACAAATCTCTCGTGTATAACTCAGGAAATAGTAATGAAATTTAGAAGTAACATAGATAGAGGGAGAGAGAAGTAAGCACCCTAGATACACCCTGGAAGGCAGGCAGAAAATACCCCGAACACCCTCAAGAATCTCTGTTAAGTATTAAAAGCTTCGTAATAAATGACAATGGTGAGTGAGTAAACTCTCTGGCTTGCGATAACTCTCTCTCTCTTATGTGTATTCTCTCTAGCAATAACTCCTCAATCCTAAAAAATGATCGATCCCTTCCTCAAAGGTGGTTGGGGTCCTTAAATATCCCCCCACACCACCCCCGAGGAAACTCAGTCATTTAAGACTATGAAAGACATCCCTCACACTTTATGTCACAACATTAAATTCCTGATGCACTAGTCGTCTCTACGTCATAAACATTAAATGCCAAGACATGCCTTTTGCCTAACTAATGTGTGTCAGGGGGCTGTTGTTGCAGAAGTGGCACACCTACTGCCTGACAGCCCCAAATACCACGATGGTTTACTCAAGTGCATGTCTGACATTGTTTAGCTGGCTAGTGACATCACCTATAGTAGATGTGACATTAAGTAAAGGGTTGTTTGGTTCATGACTCAACGCCCGATAGAACTCCAAGCTACTCTGCCTGAGGTTCCACGGTCAGGGTCCTTTGGTGTTTTACAAGGTGTATCTAAGATGATCAGGACAAGCCCCAACGGTGTCTTACTTCTCAATCCTCCAAACTAAGTCCCTCTAAAATTCCCATGGTGGGGTCGTTCAATAGAGCATGAAAGCTCTCCCAGGCCCTGTCAAGCCTGGTCTCTCGCGAGTACCATTCGACCTCACACAGGTTCATTATTCTCATTACATCATTACAATCATTATAGCTCATAGCCAATATAAACAAAGATACAATATGACTAACACAACAAGCTAAAGTATAAGTTGCCACGCCAAGCTGCCTCACTGAGTTGCCACGCTTAAGCTGCCTCGGTTGCTTGATCTCAAATACTATTGCCAATTAGGGAATTATCCCTAATCTAGGAATTACCTTCAAGCCCCCTCTACATTTTCCCCTTCGGGGAGAAATTTGTTGGAACAAGAAATGTCTGCACGAAACTTCTCAATCCGATGAAACCTCTCTTCTCAAATACTTATTTGGGCTGGCAAGTAAAATTCTCCCTGAGGATGCTTCGCTGTTCTTGGAAAAGCAGAAATGCTTCCCGATGTAACTGAGTCACCCTTTAAACAAGGTTTTTCTGAATCGTTGGAACATATTTTCTGTTAGGCCTTGATGGATAAGTCTGACACCAATTTTGGCGCCAAAACATAAACTTGGTGCAGAAGGCAACCCCTTCTATTCCCTAGACGTCTTTTCGTATTCGATGTAACGCTGTCTTTTTAGCTATCGAGACCCTTCCCGATGTGCCACGTGTTCATTTGAAATGATTAGAGGGCGCCCTTGCACGTGCGCTCGTGGGGAACGTTAACCGTCGAGTTTGAAACCTTTCAAACGTCTCTTTTTTATTTCAAACTCTTCTATATCTCTGTCTTCTTCAACACTCCCCGCTTCTTGTAGAGAGAGAAAGCTTGTGCAACCTCCATTGCTGCCCTCTTCTTTGCTCAGCGTCCTCTTTCTCTCATCTTTTGCACCACCACCTACGATTGTGCTCCTCTCTTCTTATTCTCAGCCGTGTTCGCCCAGCTGCAACACTTATTATCACTTTCTCATGGCTTCTTCAATTATTTCCAGGGTTACTACTGCTAGTCAGCCAGGCTCCCCTTCCACCGCTGCTAGCGATGCCACTGCCCTTAGCGGCGCTGCCTTGGTCGCTGCTCGTCAAGAGCAACTACGCTTCTATCGTCGGGAACCCATCTTTGAAGAAGAGGATTATAAATTTTTTGAGGCGTGCAAGACCTGCCATTTCTCATCTAAGTTCGATCCATTGTTGTTGGGTGATAAAGAAATGGATTCGTCGAAGTGGGGTTATCTTCCCCCCGAGGGGACTCTGCGCTTCCGTCTAGACCGTGGTGACTTCCTTATTCCCATATTGATTTCGAAGCACCTGGGGGGTCATCAGCCCATTTTACTGCGTGGAACACACATATGCAGAGTTCCCACACTGATGCTCTTACGAAGGTTGGGCAGCATCGAGCCTACTGGTTTGGTGAGTTCACTCTCTCGAAGCACAACACGGCACTCCAAGTGCTAGTCTCACGATGGAACATCACAACCCACACCTTTTTCGCTGCGTGGGGGGATTTTACTATTATATTGGAGGATGTATGCGAACTCCTTGGGTTTGATCCCATGGGCGAGTTCACCTATCACGATGAGCCTCTGGATGCCGAAGAGGCTGCTGATCGGGTTGAGCTGGATCGGATCTATCGCAGTTGCAATGGTCCCTCAAACAAAGCTACATTTGCCCCCTTATCAATTATTTTTCAAAGCTCCGACGCCGAAGGATGCTAGTGATGTAACGGGCCGTGGCAAAGGTACCTCCTTGGAACTATCGGCCTACATATTCATACTACTTTCATGCTTCTTTCTTACTGGAAAGCCCAATGATCAGCCCAGGAGGGACCTGATAAACATTTTCGTTCATTTGGCCAGAGGATTCAACCCACCTTTGGCCGATATTGACTTGGGGTCCCTCTACACCTGGTTGGATCGAACCCATATTGACATGGAGCGATCACTGGGCCGTTACAACTTGGCAAATTTCTCCAACACCATTATATTGACTGGCTTCCTCTATACACGCTTTCCTACTATCGCTGCGAAGTCAGTTTTCCTTCCCGTGAGCGGAGGTATTAAGACCCCACGCCTCCTGTGTTTCCACAAGAAGTAAAGCCGAAAGGAAATAATGGGGGGTTTTTGACCACCTAGGTTCCTTCGTAATGAGGCCATATAGCGAGTCCACTTTTGTCCATAGTTGGGACTTCTTTCCTTTTGCAGCCACAACGATCCGATTTAACCCGGTTGTTGAAGATCCGTCACAAGCCGTAGTGCTTCCTTTCACCCCAGGGTTTCTCCCTTCTTATACTTAATGGGGCTATAGGTATGAGCCTTACAAGCCTGATAGATGCAGCAGGCAATTCGGGTTCGACCAGGGGGCTCCTCGACCTGTGTTCCAGGACAACCATACCAACGCCACCTTTGCTGAGGCATGCACTTTCTATACTACCGCTGTACTGCTTGGTGTGACATCCACTATTGATGGGCGTGTCACCCTTCCGAGCGCTACTAGGAAGGGAGATGTATCCACCTCCTTTGCCACGAAGTTCCATCTGGAGCAGTTTTCCATGATTCATGAGTATATCCAGTCCCCTCCTTGCTATCCCCCAGTCCTTTCCTTTTCTTCCTCTGAGTTGGGTCTAAAGGGGAACTCCGTGCTTGGGGTTGAGTTTCCCTTAAGAAAAACTATTAAGGAGTCTTTTGATGAACTACCCCCTCATTGACCCATGATCCCAACTGCCACCCCGCAACCTAAGGCCACTGCGACCCCCAAACCATCTGTCCCCACGGCTGAAGCCGCCACGGGAGAAGGGCCTTCTGAGCCACCTGCCAAGAGGGCTAGGAAGTCCAAGTCTAAGAAACCCAAGGCCCGAGGTCAAACGGAAACTCCATTAGAGGCATTCCCAATTGCCTCCGTTCCCCCTCCCATGTCTCCGAAAATGGCTGAAGAGCTGAGAAGGCGGGTGGAGGCCAAAGTTTCCCGAATAAATGCTGAATTCTAACAGCGAGCAGTCCCCGTTCCTCCTTTTGGTACATTCCCCACAATCGTGGTTGATCCTAGTGAGCCCCCAGCAAAAAGGAGAAGAAGGTCGAAAGTACCTGAAACTGGTGGTACAATGAGCTCCAGGAAGAAAATGCTGCGTACTAATTCCCAGAGGAAATAGACACATGAGGATCTCTTCTCCCCAGTTCTTTCGGCTGTTTCCCCCTCGCCACGTTCACCGGTGATCATACCATCTTGTTCTCCCTTAGGATCTGAGTTATATGTGCATTCTTTATTTCTCATTCTTATTTTCTTGACATAGTTTACTTACTGATTGCTATCTTTGGTACAGGGAGTTGAAGAAGTGGGGGTCAGTCCTCCCAGTCCCCTAGTGAGTCATTTTTTTTTTTGGGGGGGGGGGGGGGCGCTGCGGTATTCCTCCATCCACTGCCGCCCTTCCATGTTCTCCTTTGATAAGCCTCACCTACTCGCATCGTTCATTATCTCTCCATGATAGAAATTCCACTATGGGTGCCACCGAGTTAGGTAGCCAGCCCGAGGCGCTTGTTCCAGATTCCCCCGAGTTGCCCTCGGAGCGGGAGGTTTCTCTGCCCCTGGTTGTGGTCGAAGAGCGTATCCCACAAGTAAATGTCTTTTCGAGCCTTGCATTTTCATTTCTTTCTTTGGCCTATTTATCCTTTCCACCCTATTGGGCCATTGTAGGTGGAAGTGGCGTCGCTGATAGCCCATATCCTCCTTCCTCCTTTATTGCCAAGACCCATCGCTGCAGTTCCTCTCTTTAGTGCCATAACGGGGGTAACCTAAGTGCAGTTATTACTCTTATTCATTTACAATTAATCATTTCTTCTAACATTTTTTATTTTCATTTGCAGCTCTCTCCAAGTCTTTCTCCGCCTTTTGGGTTGAGTGGCCTTATCCCTTCTCAGGCGCAGGTTGGAGTAGCTGCTCTCGTTGGGGAATCTGTCGAAGGTCCATCATCTCATTCGGAGGATGCGCCCATATTAGCCATAGTACCCTATGCTGGCGAGGAGAGTGTGCCTACCCTTGAAACTTCTACATCCAAGGGCTCCGTTGAGGCTGCTGGGGTAATGAGCCCGCCTCCCACGGTGTCTAGCATTGTGCCTCCCGTAGTGACTATTGATCTCGCTCCTACTGCTGCTGAGGTACTTCTCTAATTTTTTTCTGTATTTCTCAGCTTCTCAAACTTCATTTATGTAGGTGACTTAATCCATGAAAACAGTAATTAAGATTTTCCATGAACTCCTATCTCGGTGACTTAACAACTAAAAATACTTGTTAAGGTTTTTCACAAACTCCCACCTATGACAGTGACTTAACAACGAAAACACTTGTTAAGTTTTTTTTCATAAACTCCACCTATAACGGTGACTTAACAATGAAAAAACTTTTTAATATTTTTTCACAAACTCCGCCTATAATGGTGACTTAACAACGAAAACACGTGTTAAGTTTTGTTCATAAATTCCACCTATAACGGTGACTTAACAACGAAAACGCTTGTTAATTTTTCTTCATAAACCCTGCCAATAACAGTGACTTAACAACGAAAATGCTTGTTAAGATTTTTCATAAACTCCACCTATAATGGTGACTTAACAACGAAAACGCTTGTTAAGATTTTAATAAACTCCACCTATAACGGTGACTTAACAACGAAAACGCTTGTTAAGATTTTTTTTCATAAGCTCATTACTTTTCTTATCTCAGGTTGCACGAGAGACCTCTCCACCCATTTTTTTGCCTATTGGCTCATCTCATCGGGAACCTACCATCTCGAAAGATTCTGGTCATGCTGACTAAGGTTCCACGACCGGTGCTGCAGCGGAGAGTGAATTCGGGTGCGAGCTTCCTCTACCGGATTTGGCTCCTCATGTATTCTGCTTAATGGTGCTTCAACATTCTCCCCAAATGCCTGCCACTCATCGACTAATGATCGAGCAACTTGCGAATCACCATCTTGAAACCTTCTCGATGGATTGCTTACATTCCAACATCTCTATCATGAGTTATAGGCTGCAAGGCATGGCTATCGTTATTGTAGAAATTGCTAGCACTCCCACTACGACCGTTACTAGACCACTCCTTAACCAATTTCTTGGTTATTTTAAGGAGTTGGGTGGTGATGGTTTTCATTTTAACTGGCTTATATCGTATTTAAAAACTTTGAAGAGCCAGCAACTGATCAGGCAGAGGGAATTATTACAGAAGCATCAGCAGGACCAACGGGCAGAGGAATCCAGGTTGGCCGAAATAGCATCCCTTCTGGAAGCAGTTAATAAGGAGGTAGACGATGCCGAAGAAGATTTACACCTGGTCAAGCTGAAACGAGAAAGACTCCTTATTGAATGTGCACAAGTACAAACGAGGTTGGAGGTTTCCATCGATGCCCAACAGTCTTACGCTGCAGCCTCTTCGGGCCTTCCTGGATATTTTTTCTCGTCCTCAGACCTATGGTTCCTCTTGGGCTAGTCAACTCTTGTATATATATTTTCCTCTTGCTTCTTTCTATGTAATTCTTAGGAAGTAGTTCCCAATTTTGTAATGCTCTATCAATTACAAATGAATGAAAAATGTGTACTTTCCCATTCGTCTATATGTTACAACTGCCTTATAAATTTCTATATTTTTGTAACTCTTTCATTCTGTTCAAGTCATAACTAAAACTTGTATATTTATAACAACATCTATTTACAATCATGGTTCAAACTTAATTGTCTACACATGATAGACCTTCAGCCATTTATTGTTAATTTTAAATGGCTTGTCTTCCTCCATTCTAGAAATTAAGCAATAGCCCGAGTCATGAGCTTCTTTTACAACAAAAGGTCCCTCCTAATTGGCTACAAACTTCGGTAGAGGAAGCCCCCTGATGTGCTTCACTGCTTCTTTCAAAATGAGGTCTCCCTCCATAAACTTCCTGGGTCTTACCAAGTTATCATATGCCCTGGATAGCTGTTTTGTGTACATTTGAAAGTGTTGCATCGCATTATCCCTGTGCTCGTCTAACGCTCCCAACTGTATGTGTCTATTCTGAGGGAGCATAATACTTCGTAAGGTGTATCGGGCAGAGGGAACTTCTAGCTCCACTAGAAGGATTGCCTCTGCCCCATAAACAAGTGAGAACATGCCAACAAAAGCCTAATGAGGATGGAGGTCGATTTAAACTCACAAATCTCTCGTGTATAACTCAGGAAATAGTAATGAACTTTAGAAGTAACTTAGCTAGAGGGAGAGAGAAGTAAGCACCCTAGATACACCCTGGCAGGCAGACGGAAAACACCCTGAACACCCTCAAAAATCTCTGTTAAGTATTAAAGCTTCGTAATAAATGACAATGGTGAGTGAGTAAACTTTCTGGCTTGCAATAACTCTCTCTCTCTGATGTGTATTCTCTCTAGAAATAACTCCTCAATCCTAAAAAAGGATCGATCCCTTCCTCAAAGGTGGTTGGGGTCCTTAAATAGCCCCCCACACCACCCCCGAGGCAACTCAGTCATTTAAGACTATGAAAGACATACCTCACACTTTATGTCACAGCATTAAATGCCTGATGCACTAGTCGTCTCTACGTCATAAACATTAAATGCCAAGACATGCCTTTTGCCTAACCACTGTGTGTCAGGGGGCTGTTATTGCAGAGGTGGATCACCAACTGCCTGACAGCCACAAATACCACGGTGGTTTACTCAAGTGCATGTCTGATATTGTTTAGCCGACTAGTGACATCACCTACAGTAGATGCGACATTAAGTATAGGGTTGTTTGGTTCATGACTCAACGCCCGATGGAACTCCAAGCTACTCTGACTGAGGTTCCACGGTCAGGGTCCTTTGGTATTTTACCAGGTGTATCTAAGATGATTAGGACAAGCCCCAACGGTGCCTTACTTCTCAATCCTCCAAACCAAGTCCCTCTAAAATTCCCACGGTGAGGTCGTTCGATAGAGCATGAAATCTCTCCCAGGTCCTGCCAAGCCTGGTCTCTCACGAGTACCGTTCGACCTCACACAGGTTCATTCTTCTCGTTACATCATTACAATCGTTATAGCTCATAGCCAATATAAACAAATATACAATATGACTAAAACAACAAGCTAAAGTATAAGTTTCCACGCCAAGATGCCTCGCTGAGTTGCCACGCTTGAGCTGCCTCGGTTGTTTGATCTCAAATACTATTGCCAATTAGGGAATTATCCCTCATCTCAGAATTACCTTCAAGCCCCCTCTACAACTTGAATCGCCTAAAAAAATAGATCAAATTATGCTACATTAGGGGTGGTAATTTCAAAAGCAATAGAAAAAAATGATATGAAATGACGTGAAATTGACATAAAGTTGAAACGCGTCATTTCGTGTTTGTATCAAAATTATGATGGATGTTTGATGTGAATAATGATGTTTCGATGCAAAAATTACAAAAAATTATAAACATTTCATGTTCAAATTCTTGAAAAATTGAGTATATACTAATGATGACGTTAATAAAAAATTACCCGCGAAGAAGTTATGGCCGAAAAATCTGCCAAGATCATGTTCAACAAAAATAAATTGCATACCAACATAGCATAAGGTAAAGATCAATTTAGAGCATTGATATCAATAATCAGTTTTAATCAAATAAATGTCCAAATGTTCTTCTCTGGACTAACCATGATAAATACATGTGTAGTGCTTGATCTGGAACTTTTGCATGCATTTGTTATCCTCTTTCTAATGTTAAATAGCAATCGGACCTTTTTTTCATGGTGCTAACCAATGTCATATTTGATTAGAGAAAGAGGCTCGAAAATAAAACATCATTTGTGATGAGAGAGAGGGAGGTTTATGATGACTTTTGGTAACTCTATAGAAGGATGGTAATATTGAGGGATGTATGATTATGATTGACATGTGGTATAAAACGATGGGGATATACCATTTTTTTATTACTATTATTATACTAGCATGCAACCCGCGCGATGAACGGGAGTATTATATAATTGATTAAAAAGAACTAAAAAAAACTAAAAACAAATCAAATAAAGAACCAATTATAAATATAAAATTCTTACTAATACTATTTGCTGAAGGATAGGTAGATTACAAATTTTTAATCTATGGTGAACAATTCTAAACCTTAAAATAATATTGTTTGTAAAATGAACAAAACTAATAAATCACACTTACGTGAAATAAGTTTTATAGGCTGACATGTATAAACAAAGCAGGTGAGGTTGACAAAAGTATAGATTTAAAAAAATAGAAGTTAAGTGGATAATGTAAAATAAATTTTAATACAAAATTTACTTCTAAAAAATATTGAGTGTAACTCACGCAGTATTAAGATGATATTCAAATAAAACAAAAAAAATATTTATGGTATCTAGAAAACTTTGAAACTTCAAAATGCTTAAGATCGAAAAAAATTCATACTCGTAAATCATCATAATATAATGTAGTAAAATAATTTCACAATAAAAATATTGATAGATCGATAAACATGTCCTAAAGAAAAGTAAGAAAAATAATACAATAGAGAAGTTGTAAAAGTTCAACACTACCGAGATAGTGCACTACTTAAATCTCTACAACAAATAACTACTTTGAGGTACTCTACAAACTTATTAGTATTGTAATTCATAGGTTTTTGAAAGAGGTAATCCACCGTTCTATCTCATCTCGTGATATCCTGTTGATCATTTGACTCATCAAATGCAAGGTCTCTCCATTTGTCCATACGGGTTTGCTTCTTTTCATCCATTTATGCAATAATATTTAATTTACCTAATGAGATCTTAAGGTGATTGCATATCTTACAGATCATTTTTTTCAAACTACTGTTAAAGAATGCCGAGTTGGGTAACAATTAAATAACCATATAAGTGAACATACATTATAGATTTGGTGAGACTAATGGGTTTGGGATCACAAAAAGACAACCGTGACTTTTAGGAATTTGACGGTTAAATAGGAGATGAGTTGGAGTGTTGGCAAGTAAAAAGAGAGACCCATAAACTCCCAAATTAATTGAGTAATAGATACCATAAAGCCATTTAAAAAGACTCATCAACTACTAAATTGATTTAAAGAATGGGGGGAGGGGGAGGGGGGCTAAGGCATGGATGAAGAGAAGATAAAAAAAGTGCAAGAGGAAGATATAGGGGCATGTGTCCTTTAATAAGAAAGAGAAATCTTAGCAAATAAATATTATAATAAAATATTAATTACAATTGTCCACGTGACGGTCTAGAAACGCGACAAATGTCATCTTCGTGTTCCACTATCAATTTTAATTATATACTATAATTAGATCACTTTTTACGCTAAAAGCTTTCATTCTTCATTCTTGTATATTTCTTTATTTAAATTATCATCATTGGTGGATACTATTTGTTAATTTAATAAGGCCTTAGTTACACGCTTTGGCAAAATAATGGTTGAGAGAGCTACACGCTTTAGCTATACTATTTGCCGGATAAATTATTTTCGTCAAAAATGAGAGAAGAAAATGGATCATGTGCCACAAGCCACTTATATTCATTATTTTCATAACTTCCCTAGATACTTATTTTCTTCAATATAATTTAAATTAGGTAACGGATTCACCCTCAATGATTCAAATTCTTTTTATTTTATTATAATATACTCATCTCGCCCTCAATTAAGAGTTTTTAAATAAAAAATAGGATTTTAATGATATATTTAATCTATATTATACCTCTAATAAAATTGTATTAGAGGAGTTAATGACACTTTAATGATTTTTATCATCTTCTTCCTCATTTTAAACATTGTGTTCTTTGAAATTAACAACAAATGAATAAATAAAAAATTTCTTTGAAACCAAAAAAATAAATAAATTAAATATCTTTTGAAAACTAAAAAGATGATTCATTATAGACTCTATTAATTAATCTATCGATCCAACATAATGTGGATTAAATTAATCTCTTTTCATCATTCTCCACTCAAATCACATAACACAATGCTACTAAAATTATTACACCTATATAACGTTTTTATTTATAGAAAAAAGTTTCCAAAATTTCAAAATTATTTTTTGTATAAATATATAAAAGTTTTTGGTTATGAAAACATTTTTAAAGTTGTATTTATAGAAAAAAAAACTTTATGTTTTTATCTATAAATGACATAAATTTTTTAGACTAAAAAGAAATAAAAATATGTATAATTGTTTTATATAAAATACGTATAGGTTTTTTAAAAAACTTTTCAAAATTTCAAAATTTTTAAAATATAAATTAAAAAAGTTTTTGTTTATAAAAGTATTTTTAATGTTTTATTTATAGAAAAAAATTTAAGTTTTTATCTATAAATGACATATAGTTTTTTAAACTAAATATAAATAAAAATATGTATAATTTTTTTATATAAAATACGTACAGTTATTTTGAAGTTTTCATTTATAAAAAATAGTTTTTATATAATAAAAGGATTTAAAAATAATTGACAAATTTTATTTGTGAAAAAATTAACCTTTTATTATGACTTTACAATAGAATATTGAATTTATGATAAATAATAATTTTTATAATTATAACTATATTTGTTTATTGAACATCGCTTGTGCATTACACGAGTTGTATGCTAGTTAATTGTTAAGATTATGACTTGTTCATTATTATAAAATTTAAGTCGTTAATATTAATAAAAGTGATGTCTTAATTTGGATCATTAGAAAATAAAAAATATGTATCATATCTTATCTACATAATAACTATATAAAAATTATAGACCCAAATTATGAGAGGATGGCACGTGACTGTTATAAATGCAACTTCCTAAACTCTATATATAAAACAACAGGAGTCTAACTGTCACGTCACCGTTCTTTAATACCTGTTAGGAACGATTTCAGTTTGAAATGGGGTTAAAGATACATACTTTCTTCTTTCCCTATCTCTCAGCCTCTCTCCTTTTAATTATTTGTTTATTCCAATGAACCTATTTGTCTTCCCCATAAGCCTCCATCTCATCATCTTCTAAACTCTTCCACCCTGCATTAATCTGATTGTCCTTCCATCTCCCAGTAATTACACTATGTAATTTTTATTATACACAAGCTTCCTTTCATTGGATTGAAACAGAGACCTTTTATCCTCCCTCATCCAAAATATACTCTCATTTTGCGTTTTGATCTCTGAAGTGATCCATCAATGGTTTCTGCTTGTTTCTAAGAAAAAAAAATAGGGTTTTAGTTTGGAAGTGATGTACGCTGGCTCTATGCGAAAGTCTTTCAAGTATTCCATGGACACATTTACCACTTATGGTCTTAACCATCTTGAGCCACTAATCATCCACCAAATCCTCACATCTGCACACATTTACTATCGGGGCACCACTCAGTATGTCCAATTAATCCTCCTCCAAATGCAAAATGTAGCTATTTTCCTATGGACGTGCACCATTCGATATCTCTCCAAACATGGCTAATTCAGATAAGCTTTTGCTCAATATGTACAAATGCAAAGATTAGGAATCTTGGCGAGTACTTTTTCTGTATCGTTTGCACTGAAGGCATATGCGAGGATTATGGAGAGAATGAGTGGAAATTTAATTCATGCCCAAATTTATAAGTATGGTTTTTGTAGGGATGTTAATGTTCAAACTTCTCTTGTGGATTTCTATTAGAAACTTGGTAGCATGGAGATTACACAAAAGGTGTTTGATAAAATGGTTCAAAGGAAGGAATTCAATACTATCTAGGTATTTATAATGTGGGGATTTAGCCATTGCTCAAAGAGTGTTCGATGAAATGCCAGAAAAAGGATGTTATTTCTTGGAATTCAATGATATCAGAGTATGGGAGGGCAGGGGATATGAAATAGGCATACACATTATTTAAACAGAACAGATGCCACAGAGAAATTCAGCTTCGTGGAATGCGATGATTAATGGGTAAGTAGATTTTGGAAAGATAGAATTAGCATGCATAGTTATATTTAATACATTTTATTTCATCTAATTCTATCTGATTTCTTAACTATTATGTCAGTTAGTCTTCTCTTCTAATGGCGCATGATAATAATACACGGGCTCATTGATTTTTTTCTATAGGTGAACAGGATGGGAATGGTGAAATTTTCAAGTTGGTTTGTATTTTATTGGATAGTTTTTAGGGGACATCTATAGAAAAAAAAAATATATATATAGCCATTCTCCTAAGCGGACTTCCTTAAAGAACGGATTTACGGACTTTTGTCCTTATCCAGCTGTGGTCCCCTCGTGGTCCCTAAGACCTTTTGTTATTTTTCCTATATGGTCCCCCTCTTGTCTTATATTAAACCCTATTTTAAGACTATATATTTAAAAGATTTTTAGTTTAGACCCAAATTGGTATCAAGACCTTAAGAACTTTATAAACTCACCAAATTCCGACCAAACCCCTAATTCTGGTATCAGAGCCATAAGACGCTCCTATTAGACCTATAATTAAAAGACTTTAATGCCCTTGGGATTTATCCCTCGCATTTACCAAGATATTTTTGGAACCAACCCAGACTACCGACCTCTACCCATAACTGATTTAGACTCAGAAGGTTGTTTAACCACACACATAGACGGTTGTTCACACATTGAACATATCCCAGCCAAACACGCAGATAGTAGACAAGTCACTGCTAGTGCTATTAATATCATAATAGACCAAAATAAGTGTATACTCCTTATATTAAGAAAATAAATAAAAGACACTCAAACCTTAGAAACAGAGGTAAAAAATATCTCTAAAAGACTACTAGAAATGGATAATCAAATCCCAATAGACTTAGTTCATGTTCTACAAGAAATAAATATTAAGACTAATCATATAGAAGTCCTTAACAAAGACATTTTAGAAATTAAAACCTTAATTAAAAATCAAGACAGTGAGTTAATTAAACTTACCAAAGAACAAGCTAAGCTTATCCCAAAATTAGATAGTTATCTTCATAATGGAGATAGTTAGATCAAACTGGAATGAGGTACCAAGAGACCTATCCATTCAGACTTTATCATAATTTTATCAAAGAATTTTAGAAAAAATAAATGATGATAGATTTTATTATAAGATAAATGAAAATGAGATTGCCAACGCGGCTAAAGCAACTTGACTTATATTAGAAAGATTGAATTTAATTTCTACATCCATAGCAGCTACCCAAGATTACAATAGTAGCTTTGTTAAAGACTTGCATTTAGATTTAAAATCTAAGACAGAAGGATTAACCACATTCTACACAGACTTTGTTAAATTCCAACAAAATTTAGCAAATTATCTTAATAATATGAAAAGCCATAACCTATCCAAAATGAATAGTATTATTAATGAACTTAGACAAGACATGGACCAAGTAGAATAAAAATATGCAGAAATTATAAACGGAATTAAAACTGTATATAATAAACCTTCCCAAGAAGAAATAGACTCTCTTTTTATTCTAACTCGGTTAGATAAAATTGAAAAGACTGTAGAAGCCATAGAAATTAGATCCGTGCAACAACAAGAAAAAGATAATGAAGTGAAAGACTATATTACTAATATTGGTAAAACCATTGTTAATTCTCTAGCTAGACATAGTGAAGAAACTTCTGAGAAGACTAGAAAAGAGAATAAGAATTTTAAAGAAGAAATCCTTAATCAGATAAAAGGACAAAAAGATTATTCAGACTTCTTACAAAGAATTGAAAAAAGACTTGAACAAAAATAGGTAACTACCTATAGATTTAGAGAAACCCCTCATATAGAAACTAGAGAAAGGAATACCATAGGTAGACGAGTCATAAATAACGGATTAGATAAGACTAGTAAGATAGTTAGCTCTATCCCAAATATTGGACAAAGTAATCATATGATCCAAAGACTTAAGGACTCATCCTCCAATGTTAAAACATGGTGGAAGGAGAGAAATTTCACCAATCCCCTCCAATGGAAAGAATGGGGTGAAGTTGACTGGAAGATTGTTGAAGATTCCATTCATAATGGATAACTTCCAGCCGTTAGATACATAAACTTGTTTAAAGAAGGTGCCACTCCTAAGACTTCCAATTATAACATGACCTACCATTGTAAAAATCATGTGTTAGACAAATCCTATACTGAGCTTCAAGTATTTGACTCAGAGTGGCTTAGATTTAGAGTAACTGATAGGAAGTTTCAATTCCTAACCTTTGGACTCTTTCAAGCAAGAATCCAAGGATTACATAGACCTCAGAATAATATCCACATATTATGTTGTTTAGTAGACAAAAGATGGAAAGATTTTGAGAAAACCCTTATTGGGATATCCCAATTAGAAATGTCAGACAATATAGGATACTTTAATGTCATTCTGGCATTTATAGTAACCGTAGACACAGCCAAACATTTTAAGTTAATCTTATATGCTAGTTGCTATGAAAACTATATAATCCCATACGCTAATATAAATATAGAATTCCAAAGCTATGTGAAGTTCTCCCAATTTCCTTATGAAGGAATGCAATCGGGAATTTCTAGCGGTAGACTTAATGAAGAAATCTTAGTTAGAACCAATGTTTTAGACTATAATCATACTTACAGTATTAGGAATACTGGACCTATGATATAAAAAGCTAAGACCCTCTGGAAATTGCCATAATTTCAAGAAACTAAGACTATACAAAATAAACCTTTATTTATTAATCAAGACGACGTCACTGGAAATATTACCATCCAGTTTGGTCCTCCTAAGCTTGTCAATAAGAATATCCAGACCGAAGAAATTAGATTTAGGAATATGGGAGAAGCCATAATCAACTATCCTTCAGAAGGAGAATATAGTAGTAAGACTAGTGCTAGTTTACTAAGACAAGCTCCGGTAATTAGACCTAGAAGATCATTTGAACAAAAAGACTTAATTAAAGAAAAAGCTAGGATCCAAAACTTTGGACATGAATTGGATATGAAGACATTCAAAGATAACCTTACGAAAAGTCATTCGGTTATATTTCAAGAAAGAGAAAGATTTAATATGATAGCTCAAGAGCGTATATTAATATTAAAAGAATCTAAGAATACAAAAGAACTTCTTAGAAACTTAAGACTAATAAAAGAAGGAGAACAAAGACTAATGCCAGCTACACAAGTAGAGCCTAGTAAACAATAGATAGGAAATAGTAGTAGGCTAGAAGAGGATCCTAGACTTTTTAGTAAACCAATAGGAATAAATATTCCTATATACTCGAGCACTGTAGTTAAAACTAAACCTGATTATATAAAAGACTTTCCTACTAGTGACAAGAGTTTCACTCCTGTTAAGACTGTGGCAAGCCAAGCCATAAATCCAGTAGGTATATATACCTTAACCTAGATAATGTTCAAGATAGGAAGAAGGCCTTGGATGAATGGCGTAATCAGATGAACATGTGTTTTTCATCTAATGAACAATGGGATGCAAGTTCATGTAAACAATACGCTGAGCAATCCATTAGAGGTATTACAAAAGATTACTTAGATAGTTTAAGAAAGGTTACAGATGAAGACTCCTTAGCAAAGGTTGAGAAGATGAAAGAAAACTTAAAAGAAAGATCAATTGAAGAATATATTCAATTGTTCACATCAGAATTCATTGGAGCAGGGCATATAGCTCAAATCAATGAACAAAACCTAGCAAAAACTAAGTTAGCCCTGCTCAGCATTTGCAAATTAGATAAGATAAATGAATATAGTAATAATTATGAGCAGCTATATTACCATATTAAAGAATTTGGAGAGACCTTAAAAGATAAATACTTTAGAAAGATACCAGCCATAGGACAAATCCTAATTAATGAATATAGGAATTGGCCAGGAGTAGCTGAAGTTAAGAACAACTCCCTTGGTGAAAGAATCAATTTCGCCAAAGACTATATCATATCTAAGAGACGTGATATAACTCAAGGAAAGTTGATAGATGATACTTTCAAGCATATCCCTCCAATCAAAGACAAAAGAGACATCGCTCCGATCCAATGGGGATGTGGAAGTGAATCTAAGAAATTCAAAAGGAAATTAGAATGGAAGCATAGGAAGTTTAAGATTAGACTTTTAGGATATCCAAAGAAATATAAATTTAGACAATCTACTACCTTTAGAAAAAAGGATCCTAAGACTAAGAAAAATAGATTTAACCAAAGAAGATATTTTAAGAAACATACTAGTAAGTATAAGAAGGTTCCTAATTATAGGAAAGAAAAAGATGTAGCTCAATCTAACACTTCCACCAAAGAATGTTGGACTTGCGGCAAAGAAGGACACTTTGCTAAAGACTGCCCTAATAAGAAGGATAAAGAAAATATTAAGATAATTAATACAATATTAGACTATGCAGATCAAGAAGAGTTAGATATCCTATATGCTATAGAAATATCAGACATAGAAGATGATGACAATACTAGTATCTATAGTGCATATACAGATAGTGATTTAGAAGATTATAGTGATACTGATCAGTATGAAGACTCTCAGGATACTCTAGACTTATATATGATGCAAGTTAATCAAGACGATTTAGATAATGAATATATAGACTTTGAAGAAGATTGGTATAAGTGTATATTAAGCCCATTTTTAAAGAAAAGATGGACAGTTAGTAATCCTGAGTTACTAAGCTATATACCTAGATGCTACTTTGATGAAAGATATTATTGCAAATTTGAAATGAAATGTTGCAAAAATGACTTCACATGCGTAAAATACTTTGATACTATACAAATAGAATTATTTATGGTTTGTATTGTTTGCCAATTACACTACTATGAAGACTGTTGGAGAACTAGATTTAGAGCAATTTATACTAGCCAGTATGACGCTCAAATAGACTTAGATATTAAAACATATTATCAAGACATTGATAGAAATATAGCCAAAAGATTACAAGAAAATGACGACTTCAAAGGGAAGGGAATTTCTTATGATTTAGAAGAATACCATTCTAATAGTAGTTCAGAAGAACAAATACCCTTAGATTTTATAGATAAACCTCAGAAAGGAATACCTATTTTAGAAAAGAACAATTTAGGAATTTCTACTAAACCACATGCTTGTTTTGTAGAATTATTTATTCAACTTAAAGACTATTCTAAAAGACTTTCAGCTTTTATAAATACAGGGTGCTCTCAGAGTATTTACAAGGCTAATGCCTTCCCTAAAGACTATTTTTTAGAAAGTACTCAAGAAATCTATGGTAAAGTGGCTAATGGATATCCATTTATCTTATATTTTCAGACTATTCCTATTTATTTTAAATTAGGAAATCAGACCAACAAAACCGTTAATCATCGATTTTGGATAATGGATCCTCGATCTAGTTTCACTAGAAACATTATTTTAGGACAAGACTTTATTAGTAAATATCATCCTTATACTCAGTATAACGATAAGATATTAATTAGTGATCTAGAGGAATTTAATATTAAATCCCCTCTAATAGATCATAAGACTTCCTTTGACCTTATGCAGGTCAAACCCAATTATAGACCCATAAAACATCAGAGTTCTTCAGCTGAGCATGGTGGACCTAGACCTACAACCCAACAAGAAGCCTTAGAAATTACTAAACCCTTACAAAAAGAGTGTAAGTGTCCAGACCAAAAGTGTTTTAAGCAAATAGCGCTTATACAACAAGACATTTTAGATCAAGCCCAGCATACCTTATTACAGGTTCAAGCTATATCCAAACAAAAGAAAATGGATATAGAAGTAGAAAAGGAAAAGATTAGGCAACTAGCTGAGCCTACTTTAGGAGAAAATCCCATCGCTAAGTGGGATAAAGACCAAAGCTATTGTGAAATCATCCATATTAACCCAGACGCCACTATTAATGGTGGAACCTATAAGAAAGGATACTCACAAGAATATAGGGAAGAATTCAAGAAAGACATAGATGAAATGCTTAAGTTAGGCATTATTAGAGAAAGTAAAAGTAGACATAATAGCTTAGCCTTCTATGTTCAAAATGAATCTGAACGTAAAAGAGGAAAAAGACGCATGTTTATAAATTATAGACAATTAAATAAGAATTGTGAATTTGATTTTTATAAAATACCAGACAAGAATAATTTGATTAATTTAATTGAAGATAGAATTATATTCAGTAAGTCTGATTTCAAATCAGGCTACTAGCGAATTAAGATGCATCCAGACAGTATTACTTGGACAACCTTTAGTGTGCCCTAAGGAAAATACGAATGGCTAGTAATGCCATTTGGATACTTGAATGCTCCTCAAGTTTTCCAAAGAAGAATGGATAATATATTTAGACCTTATTCAGAATTTTATCTTATTTATATAGATGATATTCTTGTAGCCAGTAAGACTGAGATAGAGCATGTAGATCATCTTAGAAAGATTATCTTAGAATTAGACAGACATGGTATTGTTATTTCCGAAAGGAAAATGCAATTATTTCAGACTGAAATAGACTTTGTGGGAATGCACATTAATAAAGGAAAATTATCCTTGGCAGAACACATAACCAAAAAGATTCTTGAGTTTCCAGACCAACTTAAAGATAGAAAACAATTACAATCATTTTTAGGATTGCCTAATTGTGGTGCAGATTTTATTAAAGACCTTGCTTTAAAAAAACAAAGCTTAACGGCCAAATTAAAAGGAACAGACAAAACTAATCCCTTTTATTGGACTAAAGATGATTTCAAAGTAATAAGACAAATTAAATATGCAGTCAAGAATATTCCTTTACTTGAACTGCCTAATGCAGAAGACCAGTTTATAGTAGAAATAGATGCCTCTAGTAAACAATGGGGAGCAATATACTTTGTCATTGATCATTAGACAAAAAAGTAGAAACTTTTTAGACATAGTTCTGGAACCTTTACAGACCCAAAAACAAGATACACTGCGCATGAAAAAGAAGTTTTAGCCATAGTAAGGGAAATAGAAAAATATATGTTGTTTCTTAGACCTAAGCATTTTACTGTTTGTACTGACTCTTCTTATGCAGTAAAATTTAAAGATTTAGACTTGTCCAAATCAAGGACTAATAGACTAATTAGATGGCAACAATTGCTTAATGGTTATGACTTCTATGTTATACATATTAAGGGAAGTAAAAATACCATTTTAGACATTATATCAAGAGAGCCAATGCTTGCTAACACTAATATGATTTCATGTTTTATGTTGCAAACAGAAGACATAGAAGACATGAATTCCTCTGGAACAAATAGATTGAACAGAGAAGACGTTGCAGACTATCTTAGACACATAAGACCAAATGCTGGTGTAACGTAAACACCGACTCATATTCAAGACTCTCAAGAAAGACCAATCCTAGAGAACTTTGATGATATCTTAGTTCATCCTGAAAAATCTAGATAAGAGATTATTTCTCAAAATAGACTCATTGGAAAAATGTATTTTCCCCAATATAGACCCGATCAAAGATATCCAGACTTGATCAAATTTAGACGAGAATTTTCGAAAGATTAAAATAATCTCATAAACGCTATATGGTGGAACGTCAAGAATAGACTATGGATTGAGTTCAAACAAAATTTGGTAGCCATTGCTAGATTCATGAGGACTCAAAGACTTGTAGTTACCCAGCTCAGTGGTACTTCTATACCTAGACCTCAGATCCAGACTTATGCTCAGACTCTTGGAGAATCCTCCAAAACTAGACCTACTGATTTTTGTTATCAGAAAAAGACTTTTAAGACTAAGATTGTTATACCATTTGGTCATAATAATCTCCTATTAGCAGAAGACTTTAAAAAATAAGCTAATAATATTATTGATCATTTTAATATGTTATTATCAGAAATAAATGGAGATGCCTTAATAATTAAGGGTTTCTTCAAAGACGTTCCAAAAATATATCTTTTTAGAAAATCAGAAATGGCTCATATAACTCTTGCAGACCACGGGTTTATTGGACTCATCCAGATAAAAGACATTGAAGACTGTGTTGTTCTTGGAAAAATAGTCCATGAGTATATTAAGAAGGTAGAAGACTTCCTTCCTCTATTTGCTAGAATCTACCAGATTGCTCCAAGTTCCTATAGAGGAATGATAGATTAAGGATTTAGACTTATTAGATTTTCCAATTACATATTCGAAGACATTGAGATTTTATCAGAAGACGAGACCAAAGAATTAATTGTTGATAAGTCCAATCTCCAGATTGCTCAAGCCATGGAGACCATAGAAATCATGGAGTTATTGACAGGAGAAGACAGGTGGTACACTGCCTACCATAAAGAAGACCTGATAATCCAAGATGACGAGCCATTCAATGGAAGGCTCAAGAAAGAATCCAAAGAAATAGTAGAGATAGCTTTGCCAGCTAGCATTAGAACTGTGGGCCTCATTGATGAATTTTTCAACAATGCCCTACCAAACCAAGACAAGGAAGAAGAAGATGCGAATGAGACCAAGATGGGCCCCTCGTTAGCAGAAGAATTATTAAAGACAGAAGATTCCCTGCACTAAGACCTATGCATTATTGTAAGAAGACAAGAAGACTCCATTATTTAGACTGATGACGCCTTTGCAGAATAAAGCAGCTTAGACCTGCCCCATACGGGTCGAGACATCCTCCTTTCTTAAAGATAAAGGAAGAAGGTGGAAGACGTTAGGTGCAAAATAATTTCAAGACGCCAAGATTGATTTTGAGAAAAGCAGAAAAGTAAAGACTCGAAAGATTCCAAGACTACAGACTTTTTAATAATTATGCTTTCAATCGGATCGCTTTTGATAGCCGGTTTCCAGTCATTTGTAAGTACCCTTGTGCTATAAAAGGGAACGTCCATTTGAGTTTTAAATAGGAGTTGTAGGAGTGAGAGAGTGATCATTTGCTAGACTTCTAGAGAGAGTATGCTTGTAGAGAGTAATATGTACATGAGTGAGTAAACCTCTCATAGTTAGGGGAGAGGGGAGAATTGTATTTACTTATGCTATGCAATAAAAGTATTTTCTTTTCCAGAAAACTCTTATGTTAAGTTGTTATTATTTTCCAAAATGTCTTCAACTTTCTATTCATAGAGGACTATTGTGTGGAACCTCTGGTGTAGCACATAAGGTGTTATACTGGTGAACCGCCGTCAGGTGCCGATTAGCCGTGAGCTGTTAGCCAGGTGGGCGTTAAACGTGAACGCGTACAGGCAGGAAACGGGTCAACCGCCAAAGTAGTGGATTGAGGTCCGATACATAAAGAGAGAGTTGTAGGAGATCGAGACCGAAGAAGAATAGTAAAAAGGCTGAAGAGGCAAAGGGACGAAGATAAAGATACTACAGACCAGAAGGAAGGTATAACTCGAACCAAACCCTTAACTATTTTACATATTATTGTTTTAAACAGAATCTTATATGAGCTTACAAATCACTAAAGACTTTTTAGAATTTGTTAATCAAACAAGTTAAGACTTAACTAGAGAAATTCAAGACTGGACTCTTATAGACACTAAAGATAAAGATCTTATAGAATCTGCTTTAATATACGCAGGTGGAACTTTTAAATATTTAGACCAGATCATTGAGAGGTTAGGAAGAGAAGTACCTAGAATAGAAATAATTAGAACAGGGGTCCGTGGTCTCTTTAGACAAAAATTAAGAACTGAAGATTTTGCAGAAGAACTGTGAAGACCTAATAATATTAAGAATACACTAGGATACTTGAAGACAGTATAGACGTATTAAAATTCATTCGACGAAAAAGGTTAGCTGAAACAAAGGCAACTTTAATTAGAGCCGGAGGAATCCGCCCTCTCCTTAAAAACGTAAGGACAGCTGCCCCTAAAACATACCGAAGATTTTTGTCATCTTATGGTGATAATAATTTAGACGAATTTATAGATAGCGATATAATTGATATTATTAATCAAATATATAAAGAAACTAGACAGATAAGCCCACGATAACGTATAAGGTATTTAAGATTAGAATATTTTCCATCAAAACCTCTTTCAATTTCCAGACTCCCTGAAGAAATTATTTATATAGATAATCCTTGCTATTCAGAACTCCAGTACGATAGTGACGGAAGAAGCTTAAGAAGTAGCAGCAGCCCTAAAACTTCTACACTTAGACTTCCAAATTAATTAGGCTTTAAAATAAGCTTAAAAGACTATAGAAATTATTGGGGTAGAAAAATATATTCTTATAAAATTAGAAAAAGGCAAAGGCATAAAAAGATAAAGCGGTCCCCAATAAGTGGTCCAATAAGATGATAGCGGTCCTTAAATCGTGTGGACGATATTAAGCCCGTCATTTAACCCGTTAAATAAGCCTGTCGGAGAGGCGTCCTATATATATATATATATATATATATATATATATATATATATGGCCATGCATTGTGTGACCTTCATACTAGTCTTTTATTTTTTATCTTTTATCTTTAATCTTTTATACAATATAAAATGCAATACAAGCATTAACTATCGGTGATCAAATAGACTATCCACATGGACATTCTCTACTTCCCAACGATCAACAAAACTTATTACTTCTTTGCAAATGAAGCATCCAGATAGACATATGGATTAAGTCTATCCCCTTTCTCTTTCTTATCACACCCCGCTTTCTCTCATCTTCTACCGTTTCTACCATGACCTTTGGTTTCCTTTTTGTCTCTTCCTTGACTTTCAATCATCTATTACTTTATCTCAATATCTTTAGCTTCCATATTAATATGGAGCCAGGTAATCCATATTAATATACGTCTCCAGCCGAGGCATTAAATCTACAAACGTCATCTGGGCATATCTAAAAAAGTGATTTCAAAGTGTTGGGGAGATCTCGAATGAGGAGATACTCTCTATTTCTACAAGCAGAACAGTCCAGATCTCAAGGACTAAAAACTACAAAGTGGGAAGATCTTGAATGAAGAGATCACTAGGAAGGTCAATATTGTGTTGTCCGGACCTTCAAACGGTTGAGTTTTTCTGTTATATTTTTTTGCTAATTTTGGTTTTGAATTGAGCTTGTTTTGTTGTTGTTGAGTGAGTTGGGAGGGATTTTGCAGGTACGAGTTCAATGGTGACGGAGATTTGCTATGCTTGGTGGTTACAACATTCCCTCTATCCGTGAAGTGGGTTACAAGGACTCATCCGTCCTCTACCTCTTAACTCCTCCCCTCCCCTTCTCACACTTCCTCAATCTCTCATTCTTTATATATAACTTTTTAACTCAGGCCCCTCTCTCTCAAACTTTATCTCGCTCCAATTCTCAAGTTATCTTCAATATCTCTCTCTCACTCTCACTCGGTGATAAGCTGTAAATGTCACGGTGCGTGTTTGATGTTTTAACGACATATTTTAGTTCTTTCCTCTTTTTAATCTTTTGGATTTTAATTAAAGATGCGTAATTTGTTCCTAGGAGAAGAGCTTCGATTCGATTTTAGTGTGGTATTTTTATTTATGTTTTATTTCTCATTTCAGATCTAGGTTTTACACGGTTTCAATTATAATTTCAGCTTTATTTTACTTCAGTTTTTTATTTCGATTTCCTTAGTGGTTGAATGGTTGTTTAGTTCATTTTTAAAAGGGCTTAGAAAAAATGGGGATGGATTTTACATCTTCTTGGACTAGTGCTGGCTAGAATAAAATGATATTTTTTTACTAAACAAAAACTTTAAGAGAAAACCAACCCTCGCATTATACATTATACAAATAATTTTTTGTTTTTTTTATGGAAAGGGGAAAATATAAGAGTTAATCTGGAAAAATGATGGGAAGGGGAAGTGGGTGCAAATATGGCATTTCTCCACTCACTTAGAATCATAACTGGACCAAATCCACAAACCCCTGCACTGGATTCACTGTATGTTTATGGATTAAAGAAAGTCAATTGTATAACCGGAGGTATGTTAACCATTGAGCATTTGTCCGTGGCAAATTATTTTATGCCTTGATAATAGCTTCTGACTTTCGTCAGGGGTATCCCCACCTAGGGCGGGATATTAGTAATTTTTCATCTTCTTTTTCCGTCCCAAATAATATGTCCATGATTTGCATATATATGCAAAAATAAGTCACTGTTTCTCAGTATTAAAACTGGTTTTTTAATAGTTGGAGATGGTAGTGTCTCAGAAGTGGTGTGAGCGTATTATTATATTTGGGATGTTGGAATTTTAAAGGCTTTGGTATTTCTTATTAGGAGATTGTGGTTTCCGAGATGGAATGGTTGAAGGTGTATCCATTTTTACTCAGAATCTAAATAAACACATACAACTATTGCCATGTATACTCATCATACCAAGAAGAAAAAAATGGAGGATGAATGAAGAATTGGCCATCGTAGTCTCCATGGCCTATGTGTGTGTATGTTGGTCATGGTTTGGTTTGTGGATGAAAATTCTTATGCATTCATGGTATGGGAAAAAAAGAACCCAATACCATAAGGTGGAAAATGGGAAGTTATAAATTTGGTTCTTTATTGATGTTTTGTTTTTTAACCAATTCATATTTCTTCACAAATCTCCATTAATATGAATGGATGAAACATTGATTTCTCTGAATATAATATGTAAATAGTAACTATTTTTTCTTATGCAAAGTAACTCATTTTTCAATTGTTATATAGTTATAATTTTATTATTTCTAAATCGATTTTATGTTATAATGTGTATAAAATTTTCCATGTGAAGCAAAAATTAAGGGGAGTAAATGTATTTGGTGAATGATTTTCAGATAAACATAATATTTTGGGCGTACAGGTATTAAGTTCTCATTTTTCAATTAAATAAGTAAGTCATCCCATCATTTTTTTCATTTTGTTGTTAGTCCTCTTTAACACAGGTGGCTTTGTCTCCATTAAAGTAGGGCAAAGAAAACTGCCAAAATAACTCACGAAATGATGCAGTTGTGATACACAACCTATAGCTATGGGACTTTTAACTAATGGAAAAACAAAGAGGATCGGCTCCAAAAAAACATTTTTGCAACAAAGACTATTCACAAAATACCTATAATATTTTTGCATTTGTTTTTTCTCCACTCTTTGGTTATGAAATTGTAATGTTAGTTTCGTGTTTGATTTCCTTCGTAATGATAGCTTTGCATAGCGCATTGTGCGGGTTTACCTACACTACACCAAAATGGGAAAATTGACACCCTTTTAGCGGCTAGCCTTGTTACGGTATTGATCGTGACAAAAAAAATACGCATTTTTTGTCACGATCAATGCCCGTGATAAGTCCGTGACAAAGGCTTATCACGGTTAATCACCGTTACAAGTTCGTGACAACTGTGCTTGTCACGGACTTGTCATGGTTATTGACTGCGACAATTCCATAAAGTTATCACGGTCAATGATCGTGACAAATTTTTAGCAAAAAGTATTTTCCCCTCTTTTTTTCCTCACTGCATTGTTCCTTCCAATTTCTCTCTCTCTCTATGCGCTGCTCTCACTCTCTCTCTACTTTCAGGTTGGTTTCTCTCTCTCTATCTCTCTTCCATTTATATATGTGTTTGTGTGTGTGTATATATATGTGCGTATGTTCATGTGTGTGTGTGTGTGTGGTGGGGAGGGGGTGGGGATGTGTGTGTGTGCACGGTGGGGGGTGGGGAAGGGGGTGTGTGCGTGTGTGGTGGGGGTGGGGATATTTGTGGGGGGGGGGGGGGGGGAGGGGGCAGGGGGCAGGGGGCAGGGATAGGTGGTGGGGTAGGGTCTGCGTGTGTGTGTATGTGTGCGTGTGTGTATATGTGTGTGTAGTGTGCATGTTTGTGCGTATGAGCGAGATAGGGAAATGATGCAGGGGGTGACGGGGGGTGGGGCTGCGTGCGCGTGTGTGTGGGTGTGATTGGTTATTAATTTTTTTAGTAAATTAATATATGAAAGTAGGATTGCCCTCATTGTAAATTTTTAAATTAATAATTGTATACTTTAATTGTTAGTTTAATTGATGAAAATAATTAATTGAGTAGATGAATTAGAAGGAGTACGGGATACACATTTGTTGTTGACATTGCGGTTGGATTATAGTGAATTGATGTTAGGTTGGTTAAATTTAAAAGTGGCATGACCACTGGTTTATTGTCCATATGGGGGTGGGATATTTCAACTTTTTTTGAAAATTACTTTGTATAACGAACAATATATATATAGTATGATAATTAAATGAAACATACTTGAAATTACATATAGTGCGCATATATACTAGCCTTCTAGTTCTTATGTGTACGCATTCAATAGCCCTTAGACCCATTCGAGAGTCATTACCCCTGCAATGAGATCTCTCGAATTTTTCCGTTTGGACAGTTTGAGACTGCATAATTTCTGTATAATAATATTCTTAGTGGCTTAAAGTTGTTACTTTTGGAAGAAGTTCTGCAGTCGTATCCTAATGTTCTCTGGGTACATACTAGATTGACAAGTGTGACTGTTATTTCAATTGATCAATTAAAATAACACTCACACTTGCCAATCTACGTCGTGTACTTGGAGAACTATGGGGATATGCTGCCGAATGTTTCTCAAATCGTAAGAATGTGCATGAGATGTTAAGTATATTACAGAAAAATGTGGTCTTGAATCGTAACATTCGTTTGGCTATATCAACAGATGATATCTAAGCATCAATCACAGTGTATGACCAGTGATCCTAGCCCCACTCAACCTTCGTCCTTCACAGTGTATGAGACTTGAATTTTTGATGATGGCTTTGTTAATACTTGGGCCAAAGGCACCAAGTGATGACATCGACGTCTACCTGGCTCCTTTGGTAGAAGAATTAAATGAGTTGTGGGAAGAGGGTGTGCAATCATTTGACTCTTTTAGAAAAGAAGAGTTTACGATGAAAGCTATGTTGATGTGGGCAATTCATGGTTTTTCAGCTTATGGGACATTATCCGGTTGTGTAGTATATGGTTATTTGGGGTGTCCTATTTGTGGAGAGGAGACTGAATCTCTTCGCCTATTCTTTAGCTCAAAAAATGTATACCATTGCCATAGGAGGTTTTTACCCCCAGCTCATAGTTTTAGATTTGAGAAAGGTTCCAATTTTTTATTGGGCGAGGTTGAACATAGGCTACTGCTGAGACAACTTTCAGGTTCAGAAATTAAAAGTAAATCTTCTGAATGTGACCCTAATATACTAGGTAAGAATCTCAAATTTAAGAATGTCAAGCATAAGAAGACCCAACTGGGAATGAAATTGAGACAAGAAAGGCATGGTCTAGGAGGTCAATTTTATTTGACTTGCCTTATTGGAAGAATAACCTGGTGCGCCATGTATTGGATGTGATGCATGCAGAGAAGAACTTTGTTGAACATATTGTGGGCACTTTACTTGGGGGGAGTTATTCGAAGGATGGAGAAAATACACGAAAATACCATAAATCGTTGAAACTTAAGCCACAACTATGGTTGAAAGAAGATAGTAGGGGAAGGACAATAATTCCCCCTAGTGCGTTTTCTTTGACAAGTGGGGAAAGGAAGGTGCTTTTAGACACAATATATAATTTGAAGGGCCCATCTAATTTTTCGTCCAACTTGCAAAGGATTGTGAATTATGCTACTCATGATTTACATAAGTGTAAGTCCCACGATTGGCATGTGATCGTGCAATTGGTTCCTCTATTGTTTAAGCATTGTTTCTCTAATCACAAGGATTTGCGGAGGGCTATTATGCAAATTAGTATTACCTTCTCACTCTTATGTGAGAAGGTAGTCAATCGAGAACACATAGTGGCCGCAAAATTGGAGGTGACCGAAGCGATTTGTGTGTTGGAGAAGTACTTTCCCCCAGCATTCTTTGACATAAGTGTTCACTTATTGGTACACCTATGTGACGAGGCACTTCTTTGTGGTCCAGTTAGATATCGGTGGTTGTATCCATTTGAAAGATTGATGAAAGTTTTTAAAGATTACGTCAAGAATACGCGATACATTACAGGATCAATTGCAGAGGAATACATCATCGTGGAGTCATCAATATATACTCGGGAATATATGCCTGACTCGACCAACGTTGATGAGACTAATGAGTTCATCGATGATGGTGGTCATGTGATAGAAAAAAAGAGTGAAATTAACGAGTTTGCAACATGAACAAGTAGCTCGTTATCTATTTGACACACATGAAGATGTCGAAGAATGGAAAAAGTAAGTTTCGATTATTATAATGTTTAACATTATTTTATACATGATTAATTTTGAAATATGCAGAAAATATGAAGCCTGTGAGAACAATAAAAGATGAAAAATAATGGTACAATCAGACAGCGAATTTAGATTGTGGTTGACACAAGAGGTAATTATAATGAAAATGGTCGTTATATAACATTAAATTACACTCAAATTTTACAACTAATACAATTAATTTATCTATATTCTCAGCTCTTAAAGACGGGTGATGCGACATCAAGGCTTGCTCGTCTAGCCACTGGATCCTTGTTCGTGGCACAAGAGTACAAAAAGTATCGATTGAACGGTTACGTTTTCGGCGCTAAAGTGTATGAGGAAAGTACAAATGTACAGAACTCGGGCATTTCATACAAGGCTCTTAGTTTCTTTCGAGCGAGCGCAAAAGATAAAAATCTCATTGAAGATGAAATGACTTACTATGGTGTAATCCGAAATATATTTGAATTGGATTATATAAGCTTCAAAGAGGTTGTCCAAGTTTAAGAGCAATGACCACGTGAGCGATGAGCCGTTTCTGCATTATTTTAGTTTGCAGGGCCGATACTAATTTTACTTTATTTTATTTCAGGGGACAGGGAGTGGCCCTGAGGGAAAGCCACATAGGCTCGATACTTATGTGGCTCTTTGAACGAAGAAGGGGAAGGATAAATAGGTGTCCCCGAGCGTCACGGCCACGATTGTAAGTAATTCGACAGTTTACATTTTATTAATTACGTTATAATTTTTTAATTTACTTATTTTACTAATCATGTGTTTTTTATCGTTTTAGGCAAAGCTTAAGGAAGTGCATGAGTCGTAGTCTGGTGCTGACAAGGCATCTTTGTCCACTGACGCACTCAGCCAAGTGCTTGGCGTTGATCGCAAGGGGAGGACAAGGGGGTGAGCTCGCAGGTGACCAAATTTAGGATTATCGGATTAGAGACGAGCGACACCGGGTTGGCTCGAACGGTGGGATCGCATAACGTAAAGTTGTCCCGTTTGGAGGCGACGGTCCAAGATATGTTCTCATTCATGAAGCGTTCATTAGAAGGAAACCGTAAAGGGAAAGGGAAGGAGAAGGAGAAGATGGTGGAGGAGGAGGTGCAGGAGGACGAGGATGTGGACCTCGTTGCTTCATTGCTGACACGTGCGGACTTTGATGATCCACTTCCCTATTTGGCTCCCTTCGACCGACCGATGTCGACACTTGGTTGGGTGAGCATGTTTATACTGGACATATTTGATGGCCAGCGGATAGGGCGGGGGTTGAAGGATCCAAATATTGTCTAGGGTGCACTAGTTCATGGATGTGAGCTTCAAGAGATCGAGTCCAAGGTGCTCGTCACGCATGTGATATCCGGGAAGGATAACTCCCCATTGTTGTTACGCGAACAATGCGGCACGATGTATATTAGTGGGTATGTCAATTCGTATATCGTGTGGCCTACTCACCTCCTCAGAGTTAACCTTACCCAAGACATGTAGTGACATTATTTGAATTGAATTATTTTTAAGTTGGTACATTTGAATTATATTTGGATTATATCATGATGCATATTGTCTCTATTTTGAATGTATATTTGCATTATCTCTATTTTATTTGGATATATGATGCTTGAACTGGTACAACTTTGCTATAACAGGTACAAATATACTGTTGGGCAGTGGCAGTGGCCAAACTGCCCAGCAGATGTTTTTTCAATTATGCCCAGAATTGTCACGGTCATTGACGTGATAATTTTTTAACCATTGTCACAGGCTTGTCACGGTCCTTAACCGTGACAAACTTGTCAATGTCAAGGACTGTGACATGACCGTGACAATTCTAACGAACTTGTCACGGTCATTGACCATGACAAGTCCGTGAGAAAAAAAGTTGTCACCCGAAAAATTATCACGGTCATTGACCTTGACAAGTGGAACTTGTCAAGGTCAATGACCGTGATAATTCGACAGATTTGGTTTAGTGCTAAATATAATTTTTGTGTCTCTTGTGAGAAGATTGACACGTGGCTTCAAGGTTAATTACCTCTCTCACACTCTCTTTCGTAAATGCCTCAAGCCGTCTCTTATCCTGCTCTTACCTATCTCCTCCTCTTTTAATATGCCCATCCCTCAGCACGTCTCACCATATCCATCCCCTCCCTCCGTCTCTTCATTTCTCATATCAGTAATAACAAAATCTTTATCTATGCCACGAAAAATTTGGCCACATAAATTTTACTAGTTAACCCTATATCATGGTGATAGGCACCATGAAGAACGTCAAATAAGTAAAAGAAAAACCTAGAGGAATTAATTCTCATTGGAGAACCCAAAGTGGAATGGTGGTCACTGCACATTTCCATAAATTTATTATTTTTTGCTACGATGGAATTGGCATTACGTAAGTAATATGCGCAATTTTATTTTAAACAAAATAATTTTTAGCCTTTTTAGTTTCCTTAACATTGCATTTGGATTGTGAAGGCCAAGTTCAAATTAAATTTATCACGAGCATCTTAGAAACTCATGTACTCCTTCCCTTATATATAGTATTAATTTATATATTTTGATTTCAATAATTTTTTTTAGATATTATTAATATATTTCATTTAATTTTTACAATTTAGTGGATTTGGTATCAAATGAATAATAATTTTAAATTGTTTTAATTTCCACTACAAAAATGTCTTACTTTTGTCGATATAGGTTTGTAGGTGAAGAAAGCACATAGTCGAAAATATATCTTGAATTATATTTACATGCTTGCTAAAAGTCAATTTTGATTTATGTTATTATGTAATTTATCTTATTATGTAATTTGTTTAATAATCTTTACAAAGCGCCCGCACACCACGCGGGGTTTAAATCTAGTCTTATAAAATGCACAACACACTTTAAATGATCCTTACCTAAGGAGTTGTCCACGTGGACAAACAATAACCCTCCTAAAAACTTTAAACACCTCATCCGTGTCTCTTTATTCTTACACTCTGTCAAGCCGTTTGGAGAGAGAGATAGAGACGCAAGGACATTCATCTTCCAAACCTTCACCTTCTCCCTCCCCAAAACCGCCCCTTCTACAAATCCTCACGGTACTGTTAATGTTAAACTTTGGTGGAAAGTTGAGGAGGCAATTTCCTCATGCCCTCATTTTGGCCTAAGTAGTTCTTCAAAATCTGTTGTGGATCATAACAATGGAGGCATCAACGGCAGGAGCCATAACCCGGTCCATCTGACCGTCCGATCATCCCCATTTCGAAATGCCTCCTCTCTTCATCATCCTTCGTAGCCAAATATCCCTCTCTCCTGGGTATTGTAAAACCGGTCCGGTCCATTTCCTCAATATCTCACTTGATTGGGGTGGTATTATTGGAAAATTGGACTTGAATTGGGTATTATAAAGCTGTCCAGATTTTTCTGGACAGATTTTTGAGCAACTTTGAGCTCAAATTTAGGTGGGACCCACACTACGAAAATTGTGGGACCATATACGAATGCGTTCACCTCCGCAAGGAGATTAACGTAGTATATTCATATGTCCAATTTCAATAAGTTATGAATGATAAATATGTCCCCAAAGTGACTCACAAAGCAATGAAAGTTAATGAATTGGGTATGTTAACTCTTGTCCCACATTGGAAGAGTAGTGGAATTTCGATGAGTTAATAACATCCCAAGTATGGACTAAGGCTTGGATGCCTTGGGGGTATCCCAACTCTTTGAAGGGGAGATGACCTAAGCTATGCACGGGTTGACTTTTGGTCAAAAGTCCACACGCGGGCGCGGTCTTATAAAAATCTCCTACATTTTTTGGCCGAATTTATTTAACTTTCTGGGCTTTAATTATTAATTAATTAATAAATTATTGGCAGTTATTGCCAACAGTCAACAGTTAATTCGTTTAACTGTTTTTGACAGTTGTGCCAACCGTCAACTACTTTGCTATAAATACAGATGCCTCCCTCCGTTTTTAAAATAATGAAAACTTTCCCTCCTCCTTTTTCCTTCCATTTTCATACCAAAAGTGCTGTCATTTCTCATTTCTGTTTCAGAAAAAAATTCTTTTTCTGCATAGCATCTGTTGCATTGTTGTTGAGTATGAGACACAGAATTTGAGTTCATTGTAATTAATTATTGTTGTGCTACATAATTAATTGGCAAATCCGTTCTATCTTGGGAGACATTATTCATCAACCTCGGAGCACATTGGAGGGAATAAATTGTCTTAAGGAGACTGTTCTTAACAGGGCTCGGATTATTCTTTTATTCTTATATTATTTCTGCAAATTCAAGTAAGTGTTTCATTTCTGTAATTCTGTTTTAATTCCGTAATTATATTATTAATTCATAATTCTGTACAATTGTTATTTATAAATAGTAGACATAACAAACTTAAGACAATTTAGAAAGTTCTACTGTTTTTTAGTGTACAGAATTTTTTATTACAGAAATTTATTTGTTGAAAATAAATCTAGTTTGACAGAATAAAATGAATTAATTTACTGCTTTCTTGTAGAAATTAGTAAATCAGTTTTGATATAGAAATTAATTTCTATATTGTTTTTATATTCTGTTTTACAAAATAAAATTTTATTTGTGTATTTTTGTTAAAATCTGTTTATGTAAAATTTTTAAATGATGAATTATAATTTTGTTTTGTACAGAATTCTTTTTATTATTAAAAATTAGTGTGACACAGATTTTATATTTAATTCTGTTTTGTACGAAATTTTGTTTATATTATAGTTTAATTCTGAATTTTATTTGGAATTCTTTTTGAATTCATTTATTGTGAATTATATTTGGAGGAAATTGGTGCACAGAATTTTGTATTCTGTTTTGATTAATTCATTATATATGAATTTTATCATTGATAAAAAATATGTTTTTGTAACAGAAATGGAATCACAAAGTACGAACACTACTCCTACGAAACTGATTGTCACCAACACAAATGTGACTGCACCCGTATCTATGCCACACGGGAAGAAATCGAAAAAGTTCATTGGGGCTGACTTCAAATGTTGGCAAGGACAAATGTACTTCTATCTCACCTGCCAACTGGGCAAGTTTCTATATGAAGATTGCCCCTCTATTCAAGAGGGAGATGAAGCTGAAAAGGTTGCTGTTGTCGATGCTTGGAAGCATTCGGACCACCTATGACGAAATTATATTTTGGCCTACTTGGACAAGACTCTGTATCATGTCTACTGCACTATCAAGACATCCAAAGAATTATGGAATTCTTTGGAAAAGAAGTATAAAACTGAAGATGCTGGGATGAAGAAATTTATCATCGGGCGTTTTCTGGACTTCAAAATGGTTGATTCTAAATCTGTAATCTCGCAAGTGCAAGAATTCCAAGTGATCCTCCACGACATTCATGCTGAAGGAATGTCAATTAGTGAAACTTTCCAAGTTGCTTCAATTGTTGAAAAGTTTCCACCATCTTGGACTTTGTTCAAAAACTATCTCAAGCACAAGCGTAAGGAGATGAATGTGGAGGAGTTGGTGGTCAGGCTAAGAATCGAAGAAGACAACCGTGATTCTCAAAAGAAAAGTGGGAAGAATCCGATCGAAACAAAGGTCCGTGTCGTTGAAGGTCCTAAAAAGAACAAACGAAAGTATGATGGGGAAGGCACTTCCAAACATAACAAGAAAAAGTTCAAAGGAAAATGCTACAATTGTGGTAAACCTGGACACCACTCAAGCGAGTATCGTAAGCCAAAGAAGCAAAATCAAAACAATCCTCAATCAAATGTAACTGAGGGTGTGAATATCGTCAATGATTTGGCGGATATGAATCTTTCTACCGTTGTCTCTGAATGTAACTTGGTTGGAAATACCAAGGAATGGTGGGTGGACACTGGAGCCACACGACACATTTGTGCAAACAAATGGATGTTCTCCACCTATAAGCCTTTGGAAAATGAGGAGAACCTTTTTATGGGAAATTCTTCCACTTCTAAGGTGGTGGGACAAGGAAAGATTTCTTTGAAAATGACTTCTGGAAAGGAACTTACTCTCAACAATGTTCTTCACGTGCCTGATATCCGAAAGAATCTGATTTCTGGATCTCTCCTTACTAAAAATGGTTTCAAGCTTGTGTTTGTGTTTGACGCTTTGTGTTGTCTAAAAATGACATGTATGTAGGAAAGGGATACCTAAATGAGGGGCTCTTTAAACTCAATGTTCTTACTGTAACCCCTAAAACATCTATTTCAATGAATGAAATTGCTAGTTCTTCTTACTTGATTGAGTCATCTAATATTTGGCATGTTAGATTGGGACATGTTAATTTTGATACATTGCGTAGATTAATTAACTTGGAATTTTTGCCAAAATTTAATATTGATAAAAATCATAAATGTGAAATTTGTGTGGAATCTAAATTAGCTAGATTACCTTTCCATTCTATTGAAAGGATAACTGAACCTTTAGATTTAATTCACATCGATATTTGTGATTTAAAATTTGTTCAAACTAGAGGTGGGAAAAAGTATTTTATTACTTTTATTGACGATTGCACAAAATATTGCTATGTATATTTGTTACATAGTAAAGATGAGGCTATTAATGCATTTAAACAATATAAGAATGAAGTTGAGAATCAATTAAGCAAAACGATAAAGGCTATTAGAAGTGATAGAGGAGGTGAATATGAATATCCATTTGAGGAATTTTGTTCTGAAAATGGGATTATTCATCAAACAACCGCTCCTTATTCTCCTCAATCGAATGGTGTTACTGAACGCAAAAACCGTACTTTGAAAGAAATGATGAACTCGATGGTATTAAGTTCAGGAGCTCCACAAAATTTTTGGGGGGAAGCCTTACTTTCTGCTAATTACATTCTCAATAAAGTACCTCACAAAAAGACTCACAAGATACCTTATGAATTATGGAAAGGTCGAAGACCTTCCTATAAATATTTACGAGTGTGGGGGTGCTTAGCTAAAGTGATGGTTCCTAAACCTAAAAAGGTAAGAATAGGGCCAAAAACCGTGGATTGTGTATTCATCGGTTATGCTACTAATAGCAGTGCATATCGATTTCTAGTTTGTAAATCTGAGATCTTGGACATTCATGTAAATACGGTTATTGAATCGAGGGCTGCTTCATTTTTTGAAAATGAATTCCCGTATAACATGACTCGAGAATCTGTTCCTTCTAAAAGGACAAATCAAGCTACTACAAGTGGTACTCAGCAACCTATTGAATCAATAGAGGATGAACCAAGACATAGTAAAAGAGCAAAAACCTCGACTTCTTTTGGTCCGTATTTTCTAACATATTTGTTAGAAAATGAACCTCAATCGTATAAAGAAGCTATATCCTTACCCGATGCTTCCAATTGGAAAGAAGCAATTAATAGTGAAATTGAATCCATATTACAAATTCATACATGGGAACTAGTGGATCTTCCACCAGGTTCAAAACCGTTAGGTTATAAATGGATCTTCAAAAAGAAATTGAAGGCCGATGGATCAATTGATAAATATAAAGCTAGACTTGTAGCTAAAGGCTATAGGCAAAAGGAAGGGTTGGATTACTTCGACACATATTCACCGGTAACAAGAATAACGTCCATTCGGATGTTAATAGCAATAACTGCTATTAATGGACTTGAAATACATCAAATGGATGTAAAAACTGCATTCTTAAACGGTGAACTAGACGAAGAAATTTATATGGAGCACAAAGCTCCCGGACAAGAAGGAAAAGTATGTAAGCTTGTTAAATCACTATATGGATTAAAACAAGCACCTAAGCAATGGCATGAAAAATTTTATAATGCAATGTTATCAAATGGTTTCAAAATTAATGAATGCGATAAATGTGTTTACTTTAAATACATTCATAATGGATATGTCATTATATGCCTCTATGTTGATGATATGCTTATCATGGGTAGTAACTTGGAAATTGTCAAAACTACAAAACAAATGTTGAGTAGTAGATTTGACATGAATGATATGGGAATCGCCGATGTTATATTAGGAATTAAAATTTCTAGAACATCGGATGGACTTATATTATCTCAATCTCATTACATAGAGAAAGTACTTGAAAAATTCAAGATGTATGATATTAGTCCTACCAAGACACCTGTAGATGTAAATTTACATCTAGCAAGAAATAATGGTGAAAGCATATCTCAACTAGAATATTCTCGTATTATCGACAGTTTAATGTATATCATGAACTGTATGCGACCGAACATAGCATACTCAATAAGTAAGCTAAGTCGATTTACATGTAATCCAGGAAGAGATCACTCGAAAGCAATATTGAGAGTTTTTGGTTATTTAAAATATACTCAAAACTATGGATTGCATTACTCAAAATATCCAGCTGTTCTTGAAGGACATTACGATGCAAATTGGATATCTGATACAAAAGACTCTAAGTCTACGAGTGGGTATGTGTTTACCCTCGGAGGTGCAGCTGTATCTTGGAAATCCTCAAAACAAACGTGCATTGCCAGATCGACAATGGAATCTGAATTCATTGCACTAGACAAAGCTGGAGAAGAAGCTGAATGGCTTCGAAATTTCTTAGAGGATGTTCCAAATTGGTCTAAACCTGTGCCCGCAATATGTATACATTGCGATAGCCAATCAGCGATTGGAAGGGCTCAAAATCACATGTATAACGGAAAGTCACGACATATTCATCGCCGACACAATACCGTTAGACAACTTCTCTCAAACGGAATTATCTCAATTGACTATGTAAAGTCAAAAGATAATATATCGGATCCACTAACGAAAGGTTTAAACCGAGAGCAAGTTGAAAGATCATCGAGAGGAATGGGTCTAAAGCCTATAAATAAATAAGAATCAATATAGTGGCAACCCAAACTAGCTGACTAGAGATCCCAAGATTTAGGTTCAATGGGCAAACCGAACTACGTTGTATTCAGTAAGCACTGGAGGATATTTAATCCTATCCATTCCAAAGATGAGACAGTGCATATCTGCTGTGAAATTAGGATAAGTTATGCTTTTAATGACATCTATATCTTAGTATGTCTAAGTGGGGTATTGCAGAATACTCTTTATGGAAGTCACCTACGTGAGTAAGAAGGGGGCCACTTCTATGAGAATAATGAAAGGCATATTCTCTAAAATACTTGCGGAACCAAGTGGTGTTCACGGCCAAAATGAACACAAACGTGAGAACCAACTGTGTTGAAGAATTCTTGTGTGAATACTGTTGTCTAGGTTTACAAAAACGGTTGACGGTTCAAGGACGTGAAGTCTACTGATTAACCAAGTAAATCCGATAATATATCACTAAGGAAAGTTCAAGGCCACTAGGCTACTTCTCCCGATGCAATAAGTCTTCAGTTTTACTCAACTTGTGTCTGCATCTGCATTAGCATCTGTTTGGTTTTATTTATAGCGATATATCATTCATGTGGGGGATTGTTGGAAAATTGGACTTGAGTTGGGTATTATAAAGCTGTCCAGATTTTTCTGGATAGATTTTTTAGCAACTTTGAGCTCAAATTTAGGTGGGACCCACACTACGAAAATTGTGGAACCATATACGAATGCGTTCACCTCCGCAAGGAGATTAACGTAGTATATTCATATGTCCAATTTCAATAAGTTATGAATGATAAATATGTCCCCAAAGTGACTCACAAAGCAATGAAAGTTAATGAATTGGGTATGTTTTAACTCTTGTCCCACATTGGAAGAGCAGTGGAATTTTGATGAGTTAATAACACCCCAAGTATGGACTAAGGCTTGGATGCCTTGGGGGTATCCCAACTCTTTGAAGGGGAGATGACCTAAGCTATGCACGGGTTGACTTTCGGTCAAAAGTCCACACGCGCGCGCGCGCGCGTCTGTCCGTCCGGCTCGGGCTTGGGCTTATAAAAATCTCCTACATTTTTTGGCCGAATTTATTTAACTTTCTGGACTTTAATTATTAATTAATTACGAAATTAATTAATTAATTAATAAACTGTTGGCAGTTATTGCCAACAGTCAACAGTTAATTCGTTTAACTGTTTTTGACAGTTGTGCCAACCGTCAACTACTTTGTTATAAATACAGATGCCTCCCTCCGTTTTTAAAATAATGAAAACTTTCCCTCCTCCTTTTTCCTTCCATTTTCATACCAAAAGTGCTGTCATTTCTCATTTCTGTTTCAGAAAAAATTCTTTTTCTGCATAGCATCTGTTGCATTGTTGTTGAGTATGAGACACAGAATTTGAGTTCGTTGTAATTAATTATTGTTGTGCTACATAATTAATTGGTAAATCCGTTCTATCTTGGGAGACATTATTCATCAACCTCGGAGCACATTGGAGGGAATAAATTGTCTTAAGGAGACTGTTCTTAACAGGGCTCGGATTATTCTTTTATTCTTATATTATTTCTGCAAATTCAAGTAAGTGTTTCATTTCTGTAATTCTGTTTAAATTCCGTAATTATATTATTAATTCATAATTCTGTACAATTGTTATTTATAAATAGTAGACATAACAGGTATCACCCGGAGTGGTTCGTCTTAACATTATTCGGTGCCAGATGAATCGTTCAAGTGGGGCTTACTCGCCATTGAATTCGGGTTCAAGCTTTAGTGACGGGTCACCCACTAAGATGGCACCTACATTCCCGGATGATCATGAGCATTGGCTTATGGTGATGGATAATACTGGTGGTGAAGGATGCACTAACCAACAGATGATTGATTGTTATATTCAGACCTTAACTAAGGTCTTTGAAAGTGAAGAAGATGCGAAGAGGAAGATATACAACGTCCTGTATCTATAAAACTAGCTTTATTTCTCTCTCTGTCTCTCGTAACATATTCAATCTTGTGCCCACCTACAAATCTTCCATAGCATAGAGGTAATATATTATTGGTTTTTAACGAAAGTTTTCATCTTGTGTTAGTGTAGAAATATATATTGTTTGTATAAAAAGTTTTGTTTGACTTTATCAGTGTTCACAAATTAATTATTTCATCCAAAACAATTAATCATTTCTCAGTTTTATCCAAGGCCAATTCTTGGATTAGATATTTTTTTTATTATGCATGTGTTGGAATACCTTTCAAAACTTTCAGGTTTGCAAAACCTTAAAAAATGGTAAAGAATTAAATCTTTGACCTTTAAAATACAACAGGTGCCCAATGCCTCTTATTGGTTTGTCCCGCATCGGTAAGGAGCCAACGTTTGGTGTGGTATATTTACAATTTTTGTGGGACTAATGGGCAAGCCCGTTGGGCATTATATGTTTTGTGTGTATGGGTGGGAGACTTATTGGGCCAAGTCACACATGCGCGCCCGCCGCCATCTGGCAGGTCGGGCCCATTCCCGGGTCTGGGTCTTGGGCTTGGGCTCATTAAGAAATAATTTTTTGGACAAATTAATTGACAGTTTTTTGGGCCTTAAAAATTATATTTTAATTCTGAAAAAATAAAAACGTGACTTCTTTAAGTGTTGGAAAAGTCTTCCACTTGCCCACGTTTTCCAAGTCTCCTCTCCACGTTGTGTGCCACCAACGACATTATTTTTTGTTCAATAAATTGAGGCTACTAGCCTACATTTTTATACAAAGTTCTGAATAACAAAAAATTATCTCCAACACAGTTCCTCTGCAAAAATATTTTTGCACAAAAATAATTATTCAGCCTCTGAGTAATTATTACATCACTCAAATAATTAATCTTCTCCCTCAGATTCATATACTACACAGAATAGAGTAATATATATATTTCAGAATGGGTGTTTATTGAATGAATCTGGTTCATGCTACCAATTCATATTTTCGGGTTATTTTATCCTGGGGGTGACGAGGCAATTTAGACTGTCAGCATACTTTGAATAGAGCCGTGAAACACCTTAAAGAGAGAGATATTATCCATGACTCAGCCTGGCCATTTCCAGTTCCGAATTTCTTATATTTTTTTTGTCTCGGTTTATCAGCTCCTAATTGGGTAATTCGGTTCCTCTTTAATTTTGCATTTAATTTAACTGATGACTCAACAATTTTAAGGTGTTACCGAATCTGCCATGGATGAAATTAACTCAAGCAACCTAAAGAAGACTTTCAAATATGAAGGGAAACATTTTAAACGTTAGAGAAAAAAAAATTATTTTATTTAACTACGAAAAAGGTCGCATCTTGTGTTCAATTTGACAAACATGTAGTAAATAATCCACCAACTATTGAGGAAAGCAAAACTATTAGTTCTTGGGAGGAAAATGATTTTCTGTGCAAGAACTATATTTTGAATGCTCTAAGTGAAAAACTTTATGACTATTATGTCAATTATAAAACTGCAAAAGATGTTTGGGATGCTCTTTTTAAAAAAAATATGACATAGAGGAGGCTGGTGCTAAAAAACATGCTGCTAGCCATTATTTGAAATTTCAAATGACGGATGATAAATCTGTTGTTGCTCAACCCATGATTTACAAATGATTGCCCATGAAATTATTTCCGAGGGCATGGATTTAGATGAGCAATTTGAGGTGGCTGTAATTATTGATAAATTGCCTCCACCATTCAAAGAGTTCAAAAATATTTTGAGACATAAATCTAAAGAATTCTCACTAGAGTCGCTCATTACTAAATTGAGAATTGAGGAGGAATCCCGAAAATAGGACTAAAAAGATGAAATTCTTGTTGTGTCTCATAACAAAAATTAGAAAAAGAACCACACTCCAATTATTTTAAAAACAAATGGAAAAAATATGAAATTTCAGAAAAAGAGCCACAACTAGAATTTTAAAAATCAGACTCAGACTCAGAATAAGAATAAGAACCCTGGAAACGTACAGTCTAGCAACTCGGGACTGTTTATATGTTTCAAGTGTGGCAAGCCTGACCATATGGCTCGCAAATGTCGCAATGTGCCGCACGCACAAGAAAATTTGACCGAAGAGGACCTATGTGCTATGATTTCTGAAATCAACATGGTTAGCAGTGTCGAAGGGTGGTGGGTGGATACCGGCACTTCTCGCCATATTTGTTATGACCGTGCTTTTTTTAAGACTTATTCTGAGACTGTAGTTAAGAAGGTGTTGTTGGGTGATTCTCACTCCACTGAGATTAATGGTACTGAAAATGTGGAATTAAAGTTCACTTCGGGAAAAGCTATCATCCTCAAAGATGTTCTTCACACTCCTGAGATAAGAAAAAAATTTGGTTTCGGGTTATATTCTCAACAAAGCGGTATTTACTCAAACTATTGGTGCTGATTTATTTACGTTGACCAAAAATAAAAATTTTGTATGCAAGGGTTATGCCACTGATAGGATGTTTAAATTGAATGTTAATGCTATGAATAAAATTTATCCTTCTACTTATAATGCTTGTTCATTTAATGTTTGGAATGCTCGACTTTGTCATGTTAGTAAACGACTTGTTAAAAATATGATCACTTTAGGATTAATTCCAGAATTATCATTAAATGATTTTGAAAAATGTGAATGGTGTAGTCAAGAAAAAATAACTAAGACACCACATAAATCTGTTTTTAGAGAATCTGAACCACTTGATTTAATTCATTCGGATATTTGTGAATTAGATGGTGTCACAACTAGAAATGGCAAACATTATTTTATTGCTTTTATTGATGACTGCTCGGATTACTCATTTGTGTATTTAATGAAAAATAAAAGTGAAGCATTTGACATGTTTAGAATTTTATTAAATGAAATTGAAAATCAATTTAATTGAAAAACTAAAAGGTTACGTAGTGATAGAGGCACTGAATATGATTCTGCACCATTTATTGAATTTTATAAAAATCCATTGTATTATTCATGAAAAAATTGTCCCTTATTCGCTCGAAATGAACGGTAAAAACGAAAGAAAAAATAGGACATTAACAGAATTAGTTGTTGCTATTTTGTTAAATTCAGGGGCTACCTCAAATTGGTGGGGTGAAATTATTTTAACGGTATGTCACGTACTTAATAGAATTCCAAAGACTAAAACGAAAATATCTCCTTATGAAATTTGGAAAAACATTAAGCCCAACGTGTCATACTTTAGAACGTGGGGGGTGCTTAGCCTATGTACATATACCTGACCCTAAAAAGTCTAAATTGGCTAGTAGAGCTTATGAGTGGGTTTTTATAGGCTATGCTATCAATATCAAATCATATCGTTTTTATGACTTGAAAAATCAATTAATTATTGAATCAAATGACACCAATTTTTATGAAGATAAATTTTCTTTTCAATTGAGGAATAGTGCGGGCGAGTCATCCACTAATATTTCTTTAAATAAAAATAAAGAAATAATGAATCCGTTTTAGAACTTCAAAAAAGTAAAAGGTCCCGTGTTGAAAAAGATTTTGGCCCCGACTTCTATGCTTACACTTTAGAGGAGGAACCTAACACTATTCAAGAAGTTTTATCGTCTTTAGATGCAGATTAATGTCAAGGCTATTAATAATGAAATGGATTCTTTCGAAACAAATAAAACTTGACATTTAGTGGACCTTCCTCCTGGGTGTAAAACAATTGGGTGTAATTGGATTCTTAAAACGAAATTAAAACCTGATGGCACTGTTGAAAAATATAAGGCACGTCTTGCTGCCAAAGCTTTTAGACAAAGAGAAAACATAGGCCTTTTTGATACATTTTCACTCGTGCCTAAAATAACGGCTATACGTGTACTTTTTGCTATAGCTGACTTAAATAATTTAATTGTACACCAAATGTATGTTAAAACCGTATTTTTATATGGAGACTTAGAAGAAGAGATTTATATGGATCAACCTGAAGGTTTTATTATACACGGTCAAGAAAATAAAGTATGTAAATTAGATAAATCTCTTTATGGACTCAAACAGACACCTAAACAATGGCATAATAAATTTGATAGTTTAGTCATCTCTAATGGGTTTAAAATAAATGAAAGTGAAAAATGCATTTATTATAAATATATAGAGAACATTAGCACTATCATATGCCTTTATGTTGATGACCTGCTAATATTTGGTTCTAATATTCATGCGGTAGAAAATGTTAAATTATTATTGTGTGCCAATTTTGATATGAAGGATTTGGGTGAAGCTAGTGTAATATTTGGAATTAATATTACTAGGTCAGAAAATGGACTTTCTTTTGATCAATATCATTGACGCGACTAAGAATGTGTCTCAGAAATGCGTTCACTCTAGGCTCAAGTGCAAGCCTGTCGCTCAAGTAATAATTCGATAAGTCGAGTATCGATCCTCAGGGAACTAAGACAACGAAGTTGTGATGACGGGAAAAGATGGAGGAATCCTAACTTTGACTCTAAAAAGAAAGGAAAAAATGTTTTGGTTTTGGAATTGATTAAACTAAATGCAATTGTGAAATTATAAAAAGATGAAATTATACTAAATTACCTAAACTGCCAATGAAAACTGATTTAAAACTTTAAACTATGTATGATAAAAACAGGACGAAAATACAATCCCCCAACGCTAGTGTATTGCAATTATAATACCAATCGTAAATTTAACTGATTAATTTGACCCAGAATTTAGTACTCCCAAGCATTATGTATACGAGGTTCAAGCCCGCGTCATACTTAATTTGAGGACGAGTAAATCGGTATCGCGATAGTGACACTCAAATTGCATTCTAAATCATCCCACACTACACCAAATCTGCCCATTTGTCAAGGTCATTAACCTTGACAAATCCAACTTGTCAAGGTCAATGACCGTGACATTTCGAGGCGAGACAACTTTTTTTGTCACGGTCGTGTCGCGGTCAATGACCGTGACACGTTTGTCACGGTTTATAACCGTGACAAAGCCGTGACCCTTTTTAAAAAAATTGTCACGGCCAATGACCGTGACAATTCTGGGCAGAATTTAAAAAAAATCTGCTGGGCATTATGGCCACTGCCACTGCCCAGCAGTATATTTGTACCTGTTATAGTAACGTTGTACCTGTTGCAAACATCATATATCCAAACAAACTAAAGATAATGCAAATATATATTCATGACGATATAATCCAAATATTCAAAATAGAAATAATATACATGACGATATAATCCAAATATAATTAAAATGGACAAACTTAAAAATAATGTTACTACATGTCTTGGGTAAAAATAGGGAGGTGAGTAGGCCACACGACATACAAATTGACGCACCCACTAATATACATAGTGCCGCATTGTTCGCGCAACCACAATAGGGAGTTCTCCTTCCCGAGTATGACATGCGTGACGACCACCCTGGACTCCATCTCTTGAAGCACACGTCCATGGACTATTCCACCCTCGACGATATTCGGGTCCCTCAACCCCCGCCCTATCCGCTGGCCATCAAATACGTCCAATATGAACACGCTCGGCCAACCAAGTGTCGACAATGGTCTGTTGAAGGGCGCCAAATGTGGAAGTGGATCATCGAAGTACGAACATGTCGGTGATGAAGCAGCGAGGTCCACATCCTCGTCATCCTGCGCCTCGTCCTCCCGCACCTCCTCCTCCACCGTCTTCTCCTTCCCTTTCCCTTTCCCTTTACGGTCTCCGCCCAACGTACGCTTCATGAATGCGTACATATCTTGGACCGTCGCCTCCAAACGGGACAGCTTCGCGTCGTGTGAATCCACCGTTCGAGCCAACCCGGTGTCGCTCGTCTCCAATCCGATGATCCTAGATTTGGCCACCCGCGAGCTCACTCCCCTTGTCCTCCCCTTGCGATCAGAGCCAAGAACTTGGCTGAGTGCGTCTGTGGACAAAGATGCCTTATCGTCATCAGACTGCGACTCATGCACTTTCTTAAACTTTGCCTGAAACGACAAAAAGAACATGATTAGTAAAATAAGTAAACTAAAAAATTATAACGTAATTAACAAAAATTAAACTGTCGGATTACTTACAATCGTGGCCGCGACGCTCGGGGACACCTCCTTGTCCTTCCCCTTATTCGTCCGAAGAACCACATAAGTATCGAGCCTATGTGGCTTACCCCCTGGCCCACTCCCTACCCCCTGAAATAAAATAAAGTAAAGTAAAATTAGTATCGGCCCCGCAAAGTAAAATAATGAAGAATAATATATTTTTGTAGTTATAGATAAATTAAATCTTACCTGCATCCTATGCTCCACCTCGGCGTAAGAGGTCTGGCCGGAGTAGTCCATGTCCGTATTTTTTGCCCGATTTTCCCTCCCCGATTGGCGAGATGCCAATTGTCGATCCTCAATCTCATTGTCAATGAACTTTTGCCATTGTGCCAATGAGATCGGCTCCTTGGGCGGGACGGATCCGCGCCATTGTATAATGGACTCTCGTGTTTTCCTAAAGTACCGTGTCCGCATATTTTTCTTCCACGTCTTGTGTTGCACCCTTAACTGCTCCAAGACGAAATCGCGTAGCTTTGGACCCAAGTTGAATTGTTCCTGTCCAACAAATACAATGTTAGTTGTGAATAAATATAAATATAAATATAAATATAAATATAAATATAAATATAAATATAAATATAAATATAAATATAAATATAAATATGAAATTGAAATTGAAATTGAAATTGAAATTGAAATTGAAACATTCATATAAATATAAATATAAATATATTACCTGTAGTGCCGCCCAAACAGCTAACTTGAGCTCATATGGCACCTCCTTCCAACTCATAAACCCCGGGCCGATGACCGTCTTTAGCTGCTCGAGGGATCTCGCTAATAGCTCCGACTTGTTCTCGATGGTAATCCCAAATTTTCCATATTTGGGGAGCCTAGGGGCGGAGGAGCCCTCGTCGCCTCCGCTACCACCGAGCCCAGACGACATCATCATAAACAGCATCATCATCTTCGCCTTAATATCTTAAGGAGACATTTTTGTTGTAAAAAAATGTTATTAGTACAGATAAAAAAAATGTTAATAGTACACATACACACACACCTACCCCACCCCCACCACACACTCACACGTCATGCCACTTTTAAAACTAACCAACCCAACATTTCATCAATTAAACTAACAATTAAAGTATACAATTATTAATTTACTAATTTACAATAAGGGACAATCATACTTTCATATGAAATTGGCACTAATTATTAATTTACTTTCATCTAAAACTATACAATTAAAATTACAATTAAAGATATACAATTTCTTAATTAAAGATATACAATTGTTAAAATTTCCCCTCCACACCCCCCACACCCCACCCCCACCCCCACCCTCACCACACCTCTTGCCCCCCTCCCCCCGCCACGCACACACACACACACCCCACCCCCACCACCTCCCCCCACCACGACCGTGACAATTGGGGTATTTTAAATATTTATATAATTAAATTTAACATATGAATTCTAGAACTTTTCTAACATTTACATAATTCTAACTATCACTAACCTTGCATTCATACTAAGGTTTACATAGTTTTAACAAATTATAACAAAATATTATCATATTTTTAGTTAGAAAATTCCACCCCCACTCCCCACCACACCTCACCCCCACTACCCCCGTCCCCCACCACACCCCACCCCCACTACCCCTCTCCCCCACCACACACCACCATACACACACATATACACATACCCTCCCCCCGCCACGCACACCTACGCACACACACACACACATCCCACCCCCACCACCCCACCCCCTCCCCCTCTCCCCACCACGACCGTGACAACTGCATTTATTGTTTATCAATAAAATCATGACATGAGATAATTATAATTGAAGCATAAATTTCATTATCATAAAGGGATAAATTCAACCAAGTACAGAGATTCTACAAATTAAAGTGAGAATTAAATTTAAGACTTTCTAACAACATGCATGTGTATGGATTCTACATAGTTGGGCACGAAAGTAACTAATGATATTCCTAAAAACATACAATTGGCAACATTTTGTGAATTTACTAAACTTTATATAATATTATCAAATTCTGTTAAAAAATTATCTAGGGTTTTACCTAATTGAATTAATTTCATGAATAAAATTATTATCAATTTAAATGAAAATATCAATTATTATCCAATATTTTTGAATGAAATATTTATTTTGAATGAAAATATCAATTATTATCTAACTATTATCAATTATTTATTTTGAATGAAAATAAATTGTTATCCAATATTTTTGGGAGCGATTGTTTATTTTGGATTTCCTTTCATATTTAAACAATCACACCATAAGAGTCATTCTTCTCCCTCAAAATTCCAAGAAAAGTGAACCTAAAGAAATCATCCACAATCACAAAACAATATCACTTGCCTCTTAAACTCTTAGTTTATAGGGACCCTTAAGATCAACATGTACTAACTCTAAAGTCTTAGAAGAATTTATCTTATTTAGTTTCTTGTGGGGACTTTTCATTTTTTTCCTTTTTAACATATTCCACAAAACTTGGTATCTAGTTTTCCTAACTTAGGTAAAACCTCTAACTCGTTCCTTTCTAGATAATCTATCCAAATATCTATAGTTGATGTGTCCCAATCTTGTAAGACATAAGTCAATGGCTTCAATTTTTGCACTATCACACACAAACTTCACATCATTTGTGAAAACATATCAATTCTCCCTCGATCTCACACCCTTAAAAACTTATCCATTCTCACATTTCGTCACAAACACTCACCCTTAGAAAAAATCGCCAAAAGGTCATGATCACAAAGTTAACTTATACTAATATGATTAGTGCTCAACCCCTCCACAAACAACACATTGTGAAGTGTGGATTCAGTATAAACTTTCACAGATCATTTTACACTAACACTCGATTTCTTTCAATTTCCAAAATTCATCGATCCACCCTTATGCTTCTCAATACTAGAGAAAAATGACATTTCTATTCTCATATGATGAGATCACCCATTATCAAAGTATCAATTATTAACTTTGGTACGCTTAAGATCCATTAATACCACATTGCAAGTATAATTTTCTTTTCTAATTTACATATATATACACACATACACACATATATATACACATATATATACACACAAACATATATATAAATGGAAGAGAGAGAGAGAGAAAATCGACCTGAAAGTAAAGAGAGAGAGAGAGAGAGAGCAGCGTCGAGAGAGAGAGAGAGAGGGAGGGAACGGCGGTAGGGAGAAAAGAAGGGGGATAGGGTTTTTGCTGCAAACATTGTCACGGTCGTGTCAAAGTCATTGACCGTGACAAGTATTTAAAGAATTGTCACGGTCATTGATCGTGACAAGTAAATTTGTCACGGCCTTGTCACGGTCGTGTCAAGGTCGATGACCGTGGCATAAAACGCGTGTTTTTTGTCACGGTCAATGACCTTGACAAGGGTGACCGACTGAAAGGTGAAAATTTGGCCATTTTGGTGTAGTGCTGGTTACCTAGAGGCAAACGAGATATAAAGATCTACAATTTGTAATACCCCGTACTTTTGGCTATATTTATTTTTGGGATTAATTAATTAAATGCGTATTAATTGGAAATTAATCCGGGTTATAAATACTAATGAGATGCGTATTGGTATTTGATTATGTGCATATATGATTATATATGAACTTGGTATTATAAAATTTGTCGTGAGATTTATATACGGCAATTTGGAAATTTTATTGAGACGCGTGGGACCGCCGCGTCACGGTATAATATTTTATTTATAAAAAGTGAATTTAAAATCTATAATCCGTATGGTCGTTTTGAGTGCGCCAACGCGTCCGGAAGGGTCGAGATAGTCAGAAAACACTAGCCGGGGGTATAGTTTGGGTCCCGGGGTAATTTTAGACCATACCGGTAACTTAAAGGGTATTTTAGTAATTTGGTATTTTTGGGTAATTAAAAGTGACGAAAATTGAGAGTTGTAATCTGATAAGGATTGACCCCAACCAACCCTTATTAACCCAACAAGCTACGGAGGTTTATTGAAATTAGGTTTCATAAGTTTCCCCAAAGCAAACCCTAGCCACCATAGCCTTTTGGAGAAGAAAGCTTGGAGAAGGAGAGAGAGAGAGGAATTCTGCAGAAATTCTACACCGAATCCACACCAAATTCAGAAATCAAACCAAGGCAAGTGACTATATTTCCATTTAATTACTGAGAATGTCTTTTCCATGTTAGAAATTGAAGAATCTTAATTGTTCTTGAAAGATTAAAAGAAAACCCATGAAATTTGAAGTTATTATTGAATATTGGGATAGGTTTGCATGTAGAAACATTGTTGGGAGATTTAATTTCGGATATTTCATATCTAGGTGATGTATAAACGAATTAAAATCTGGGAATTTATGATGAGAAGAAGTTAGGGTTTATGTTCTTGAAGAAAATTGGGAATTAATGTAGAAATTGTGATTTAATGATGTTTAGATGATATCAAACCCTTTAATGATGTTAGTATAGCCCCTTAACATGTTTGAGGATGATTAGAGAACTCAATATATTGTGGGAACGAATTTTAGAAGAGGTTTGAGGAGTAAAAAAATGGTGAAAAACGATTTTTGGGAAATTCTGGGCCGAAACTGGCATCTCGTTAGAAGCAGCCCCAGGTCGTTCGAACGAGCTCGTTCGAACGAGCTTCTAACGAGTTGACCAGTCGTTATTAACGAGTAGGATTTTCGTTCGATATCTCGTTCGAACGAGATATCGTTAGAAGGGTCAGTTCGTTCGAACGAACTGGGATCTCGTTCGAACAGCCTCGTTCGAACGAGACTTCTAACGACCTGACAGTCCAAACTCGTTCGAAGCCTCGTTCGAACGAGACTTCTAACGAGTTGACAGTTTGACCCTTTTTGGACTGTTTTGACTTTTGGAGTTCCGGGAGATGGTTCAAGGGTAGAGTTAGCATCCCTTTGATGATATAGTGACTTAGTTGGGACTTTTGGGTTGTTGGGATTAGCAAATCATATACGAGAGTTATATTCAATGAATCATTTGGGTTGAGACGTGAGTGACTACTACGATGTGAGGACGAATTATAGCGCGTATAATTATGAACCGGAATAAAATAAGTTGTGATAATTAGTTAGTACGAGAATGCGATATGTACTACAATTAAAATACGGTATTACTAAGATGTGTGTTTACTTAGTATTAGTATATGGATTGTATGTATGACATACCTACCATACTTGCTATCACGGGAGGTTTCGTTCGCTTAGGACCCTCTATTCCTTGTGTGCCTACGGGGGGGATATAGACTGGTACCTTGATGAACATAGGTCGTAGAAAGACTTATTGTGATATTAATAAGTCCGCTGACCATGGGAGCGTAGGTATGTGCGTGACCCATGTGATGGTGACTATGTTCGCCTCCACTATTTGTGATTTGTGTTATCTGAACTATTCCTGAGAGATTCGAAATATGTGATCCTTATGTACGTGATGTACCGGGATGGATAGCAGAGTATGTGTGCACTACAGCTTAGATTGCGGGGTGCTTGTATCGTATATTTATGATGTGAATAATATACATTAAATTAATGGAAATCCTCATGTTAATGTTGTAAAAATATTACGGTATTGTTTCGAGTTATATAATGAGTTAACTGATAGTTATATCATTGGCATATTTAGTAACTGTGTTCACAGTAAACCTCTACTTAATTACGAGAGTTGTTATGTTATATGGAACCGATTACATGGGTAGAACCCGTGGTAGTCTAGCTAGTTATGTTGTCAGTTAGCTAGTAGTATGGGTAGTTATAGATGGGTACTTGCGTTAGGAGTGCACAGTTAGACGAGAGGTGAGAATATAATGTGAGTGCACGTCCTAACATGTACTTTGCATTTAATGTTGTAAATGTTTTTAAAGCACTTGCAGGTTTTTAAAATGATTTCCACTTTCGGGCTCTGACCCATTTGCTTTCAAATATATTTTCTTGTAAAACCTTTTTAGGTGCCCAGCCACAAGGACACCAAGCATAGGTACTCATTCAGGTGACGTGCTATAGCTGGTTGTGGAAGCTACAGGGATTTGCTCATAGACGCTTCTATCTTTTGGATTCCAGAGTCACTATCTATCAGTTGTAGGGCATGTTGCCCATTCCTATTTAGAGCATTTTTACATTTCAGTTTTCAGACTCTAGCACGTATTGCTCAGTATTCAGTTTTAGTTATTTATTTCAGTTTACATATCAGTTGTGGGATTTGTATTGAGGAGTTTTTCCTCCAGGTTATATTTACATATTGTGATGGTTGTTCTTGTTACTTCAGTATGGTGAATGGTGTTATTTAGTTATTCATTACTCTTGTTGCATGTTAATCAGATTTAATAAAAAAATTTGGCACTTACTTTTTAAATACTAGGTGGTTAGTAATAATAAAACGTTTTCGACAGTGATGCTATTAACTGAGCCAACTTGGCATTTTGAATTAATTTTATAAAGGAGTAGCTACCCGGTGTTTAATTAGTCGGGGTGTCACAGGTGGTATCAGAGCATCAGGTTCTAGTGTCCTTTAGGATCTGTACGGCTATTATGTTTCCGCTACGTTTTCTTTGATATAGAGCCCTATATTTTAGGACTGTTGTACTCTTATTGTGTACGTTTCGTTCTTCAGCTATATTAAGTTTATAAACCGTGAACTTATAAACTTTGTTCTTGTTTCAGATGCCTCCACGACGTGCACGACGAGTTCCCAGGAATGCTACGCCCGAACCCCAGCCCGCTCCAGTTCAGGGCATGTTGAACGCCGCTGAGGTTGCTGCTATAGTAGCCCAAGCGGTAAATGCTGCGATTACCGTGATTCAGCAGGCACCACCACAGGCGCCGGTTGCCGCGCCAGTCCAGGTTAATGCATTCCCGTCTGCTTGGGAACGTGTACGTGACGCTTTTCAGAAAGCGCATCCACCAGAGTTTGCTGGAAGCTCAGATGTGGTTATCTCGAGCCAATGGAGGAAGGACATGCAGAGGCATTTGAGGATGCATGAGTGCACTGATGTTCAGAAACAAGTGCTAGCTACTTTCAAGCTAGTTGGATCTGCGCTACAGTGGTGGGAGTCTATTACCACCGCGGAGGAGAGGGATACCCTCACGATTCAGGAGTTCTGGGTGCGGTTCGACCGCAAGTACTTTCCATTCGCAGTTCATACAGAGATGAGGAGGAAGCTGATGAGTTTGAAGCAAGAGGGCAAGACAGTGGCCGAGTATGAGGCCGAGTTCACTAACCTGTTGAATATCGTTCCAGACGAGATTCCAACAGAGAAGAAGAAGATAGAGAAGTTCACTGATGGGTTGAATTGGAGGATCCGTCAGCATCTGCTAGGGAACCTATCGTTGGCCACGTATTCTGATGTGGTTAACGCTGCATTACTACACTGCCAGGACCACCGTTTTCATATGGCCGAGGGCAAGCGGTCAGGGGAGTCTAGCCATCAGGGCAGGACTGGAGGGCATGGTGCCAGCGGGGCACAGACCGGTCAGGGGCAGAGACAGACTGAGCAGGGTACCCAGCAGGGGGACAATAAGAGGTTCCGGTCAGGGAACTACAGGCAGGGACAGGGAGGTTTCCGCCAGGGCCATCAGGGTCCAAACGGCCATCAGGGCCAGCAGGGACAGAATGGGCAGCAATTTCATCAGGGCCAGCAGGGCCAAGGGAGGAATGGTAACGGCCACCAGGGCCGGGGACAGCAGGGGCAGAGGGGAGGGAACTTCCCAGGGAAGTGCTTTACTTGTGGCAAGACTGGCCATAAGAAGCAGGATTGTCCTGATAGGGGCAGGGCCCCACAGCAGCAGCAGCAGGGTGCTCGCCAGGAGCCACAGAGACCTATGTTTCCCGCCGCTCTTCCTGCACCGCCACAGATGGCAGCTTTGCCACCCATTCCAGCAGTCCCAGCTCAGCAGGGGCAGCTACAGTATGGACGTGTCTACAACGTCCACCAGGCTGCAGTTCCACAGGCACCGCCCGCGATCGAGGGTACGTTTCCTATCCATGGCACTATGGGTCGGGTGTTATTTGATACGGGTGCTACACATTGTTTTATTGCTACATACTTCGCGAAAGCTTTAGGATTGTTAGCTACGGCAGAGAGCACAGTGACGCGTGTCGACTCACCATTGGGGAGTGGGTCACTTATTTTCTTTATATGCCGGGGAGTCGGGGTAGAGGTTGGTGGTTTGGTATTGCCTGCGGACATGTTAGTGTTAGACATGCATGTTCACGATGTGATCATCGGTATGGACTGGCTCGTATCATATAGGGCCATGATTGATTGCTTCAGCGGGAGCATTATTTTTGCCATTCCGGGGCAGGAGATGTTTATAGTGGCGATGCCTCGCCCAGAGGGAGGATCGACCGCTCATCTGTATTACATAGAGGAGGATACCTCTAAGGAGGTTGTGATTCCTTTAGATTCGATCCCGGTTGTCAGGGAGTATTCGGATGTGTTTCAGGAGATACCAGGCTTACCACCCAGTCGAGAGATAGACTTCGTTATTGATTTGCTACCGGGTACGAGACCTATAGCACGTGCACCGTACCGTATGGCTCCAGCTGAGATGCGAGAGCTACGGGATCAGATAGAGCAGCTGTTAGGGCAGGGCTTTATTCGCAGGAGTACCTCACCTTGGGGCGCTCCAGTTTTGTTTGTGAAGAAGAGGGATGGTTCACTGAGATTGTGTGTGGACTACCGAGAGTTGAATAAGGTCACGATACGGAATAAGTATCCGTTACCTCGAATCGATGACTTATTCGACCAGTTGAGAGGAGCTTCTTTTTTCTCGAAGATTGACTTGAGGTCGGGATACCATCAGTTGCGTATCAGGGAGGAGGATGTCTCGAAGACTGCGTTCTTGTCGAGATATGGTTCTTATGAGTTTCGGGTTATGCCTTTCGGTTTGACCAACGCTCCAGCAGTGTTTATGGACTTGATGAACAGAGTGTTCAGAGATTTCCTAGATCAGTTTGTCATTGTCTTCATTGATGACATTCTGGTTTACTCTCAGACAGAGGAGGAGCACGCCGAACATTTGAGGCTGGTTTTACAGACACTTCGTCAGAACGAGCTGTATGCAAAATATGAGAAGTGCGGGTTTTGGTTGAAGGAAGTCCAGTTCTTGGGTCATATTATTTCCGATCAGGGAATATCTGTTGATCCGGGGAAGGTGTCAGCGGTAAGGGAGTGGGGACAGCCCACGACACCAACGGAGATTCGTAGTTTCTTGGGTTTAGCAGGATACTACAGGAGGTTTATTCGGGGTTTCTCAGAGATAGCAGGTCCTTTGACACATCTTACTCGTAAGGGTGTGCCATATATCTGGAGTGATGCCTGTCAGTTGGCATTCGATGAGTTGAAGGACAAATTGACCTCAGCACCTGTGTTAGCATTGCCGAGACCGGGAGTTGAGTATTTGGTTTACACCGATGCGTCTTTGCAAGGGCTTGGAGGTGTGTTGCAGCAGGAGAGACAGGCCATAGCTTATGCTTCCCGTAAGCTTAAGCCTCATGAGAAGAATTACCCCACACATGATTTGGAGTTGGCGGCAGTGGTATTTGCCTTACGGATTTGGAGGCACTATCTTTTGGGGGAGAAGTTTCAGCTGTTCACGGACCACAAGTCACTACAGTATCTGTTCACGCAGAAGGAATTAAATATGCGGCAGCGTATTAATTGGAAATTAATCCGGGTTATAAATACTAATGAGATGCGTATTGGTATTTGATTATGTGCATATATGATTATATATGAACTTGGTATTATAAAATTTGTCGTGAGATTTATATACGGCAATTTGGAAATTTTATTGAGACGCGTGGGACCGCCGCGTCACGGTATAATATTTTATTTATAAAAAGTGAATTTAAAATCTATAATCCGTATGGTCGTTTTGAGTGCGCCAACGCGTCCGGAAGGGTCGAGATAGTCAGAAAACACTAGCCGGGGGTATAGTTTGGGTCCCGGGGTAATTTTAGACCATACCGGTAACTTAAAGGGTATTTTAGTAATTTTGTATTTTTGGGTAATTAAAAGTGACGAAAATTGAGAGTTGTAATCTGATAAGGATTGACCCCAACCAACCCTTATTAACCCAACAAGCTACGGAGGTTTATTGAAATTAGGTTTCATAAGTTTCCCCAAAGCAAACCCTAGCCACCATAGCCTTTTGGAGAAGAAAGCTTGGAGAAGGAGAGAGATAGAGGAATTCTGCAGAAATTCTACACCGAATCCACACCAAATTCAGAAATCAAACCAAGGCAAGTGACTTTATTTCCATTTAATTACTGAGAATGTCTTTTCCATGTTAGAAATTGAAGAATCTTAATTATTCTTGAAAGATTAAAAGAAAACCCATGAAATTTGAAGTTATTATTGAATATTGGGATAGGTTTGCATGTAGAAACATTGTTGGGAGATTTAATTTCGGATATTTCATATCTAGGTGATGTATAAACGAATTAAAATCTGGGAATTTATGATGAGAAGAAGTTAGGGTTTATGTTCTTGAAGAAAATTGGGAATTAATGTAGAAATTGTGATTTAATGATGTTTAGATGATATCAAACCCTTTAATGATGTTAGTATAGCCCCTTAACATGTTTGAGGATGATTAGAGAACTCAATATATTGTGGGAACGAATTTTAGAAGAGGTTTGAGGAGTAAAAAAATGGTGAAAAACGATTTTTGGGAAATTCTGGGCCGAAACTGGCATCTCGTTAGAAGCAGCCCCAGGTCGTTCGAACGAGCTCGTTCGAACGAGCTTCTAACGAGTTGACCAGTCGTTATTAACGAGTAGGATTTTCGTTCGATATCTCGTTCGAACGAGATATCGTTAGAAGGGTCAGTTCGTTCGAACGAACTGGGATCTCGTTCGAACAGCCTCGTTCGAACGAGACTTCTAACGACCTGACAGTCCAAACTCGTTCGAAGCCTCGTTCGAACGAGACTTCTAACGAGTTGACAGTTTGACCCTTTTTGGACTGTTTTGACTTTTGGAGTTCCGGGAGATGGTTCAAGGGTAGAGTTAGCATCCCTTTGATGATATAGTGACTTAGTTGGGACTTTTGGGTTGTTGGGATTAGCAAATCATATACGAGAGTTATATTCAATGAATCATTTGGGTTGAGACGTGAGTGACTACTACGATGTGAGGACGAATTATAGCGCGTATAATTATGAACCGGAATAAAATAAGTTGTGATAATTAGTTAGTACGAGAATGCGATATGTACTACAATTAAAATACGGTATTACTAAGATGTGTGTTTACTTAGTATTAGTATATGGATTGTATGTATGACATACCTACCATACTTGCTATCACGGGAGGTTTCGTTCGCTTAGGACCCTCTATTCCTTGTGTGCCTACGGGGGGGATATAGACTGGTACCTTGATGAACATAGGTCATAGAAAGACTTATTGTGATATTAATAAGTCCGCTGACCATGGGAGCGTAGGTATGTGCGTGACCCATGTGATGGTGACTATGTTCGCCTCCACTATTTGTGATTTGTGTTATCTGAACTATTCCTGAGAGATTCGGAATATGTGATCCTTATGTACGTGATGTACCGGGATGGATAGCAGAGTATGTGTGCACTACAGCTTAGATTGCGGGGTGCTTGTATCGTATATTTATGATGTGAATAATATACATTAAATTAATGGAAATCCTCATGTTAATGTTGTAAAAATATTACGGTATTGTTTCGAGTTATATAATGAGTTAACTGATAGTTATATCATTGGCATATTTAGTAACTGTGTTCACAGTAAACCTCTACTTAATTACGAGAGTTGTTATGTTATATGGAACCGATTACATGGGTAGAACCCGTGGTAGTCTAGCTAGTTATGTTGTCAGTTAGCTAGTAGTATGGGTAGTTATAGATGGGTACTTGCGTTAGGAGTGCACAGTTAGACGAGAGGTGAGAATATAATGTGAGTGCACGTCCTAACATGTACTTTGCATTTAATGTTGTAAATGTTTTTAAAGCACTTGCAGGTTTTTAAAATGATTTCCACTTTCGGGCTCTGACCCATTTGCTTTCAAATATATTTTCTTGTAAAACCTTTTTAGGTGCCCAGCCACAAGGACACCAAGCATAGGTACTCATTCAGGTGACGTGCTGTAGCTGGTTGTGGAAGCTACAGGGATTTGCTCATAGACGCTTCTATCTTTTGGATTCCAGAGTCACTATCTATCAGTTGTAGGGCATGTTGCCCATTCCTATTTAGAGCATTTTTACATTTCAGTTTTCAGACTCTAGCACGTATTGCTCAGTATTCAGTTTTAGTTATTTATTTCAGTTTACATATCAGTTGTGGGATTTGTATTGAGGAGTTTTTCCTCCAGGTTATATTTACATATTGTGATGGTTGTTCTTGTTACTTCAGTATGGTGAATGGTGTTATTTAGTTATTCATTACTCTTGTTGCATGTTAATCAGATTTAATAAAAAAATTTGGCACTTACTTTTTAAATACTAGGTGGTTAGTAATAATAAAACGTTTTCGACAGTGATGCTATTAACTGAGCCAACTTGGCATTTTGAATTAATTTTATAAAGGAGTAGCTACCCGGTGTTTAATTAGTCGGGGTGTCACACAATTGATGTGTTCCTACGCAATACGGTCGTAATCAATCACTATATTCATAGGATTAATGTTATACACATGCAACTAACACATCAGGCTGGATTCATGTATCCCGGCCTTAGAAAATCTAGCCTAGCATGCTGAAAGTAATGAAAACAGTGTTTGATTTGCAGAAAACCATGATTAATCTAAGGAAAACTTGTTAATTGATGTAGAACAGAATTGAAGAGAAGAAATAACTCACTAATCTCACAAAAGCAGTAATAGCAGCAATTAATAAAACTTTTAATCAAAGAACTTCTGAATAATCTTCACTATTGGAATTGAAATTGGAAATTGTATCTAAACTAGGGTTTCTGGAAAAGAATGGAAAATTAACTAAAATTCTCCGTAATTCCTCGTTCAAATAATGATAATAAAACGGGTTTTTATACCCTACAAGAATTCAGGAGTTTCAGCTGCACTAGGACTCTTCTTAGGAGAAGATAAGATTTCAGAATTTCGATGGTCGGACTGGTCCGGGCCTTAGGCGGACCGGTCTGCCTCACATGTGGATCGGTTCTTTTTATTTTCTGGCGGACCTGTCTAGGGAGAATCGGTTCTTTTATTTTTCACCTTTCTTCGGTTTGCTTTCGATCCGGGGTCTTCTGCAGTTTTGCACATCGGACCGGTCCGAGGTAGGGGCTGACCGGTCTGCCTGTTTGACCTTCTTTCTCAACTTTAACTGCTCATATCTTTTGTTTCGGGATTCCAATTGAGGTGATGTTTCTTCCTATGTGCTCTTGAGTGTGATATCTTCAACTTCTCTTTAGGTACCTCATTCGAATTCCGGATAGAATTTATTCTTTTGCCCTTTTGACTTTCCTTTTTTTCTTTCTTTATTCTTTCGGTCTCCTTCTTTCGTTTCTTGACATCAAATACCTGTAAAAGCAATACGAAATACTAGAAACTCGGTGTACTCGTTAGGATAAGTCAGTAGCAAGATTATGAGATAAAGTCAACTCGATTACATTGTTCGAGGTGCTAAAAGTAACTAAATTAAGGGATAAATTGGGAAGAATTTATACCTAATCAAACCCCCCGAACTTAGAACTTTGCGCGTCCCGAGCAATGTAAAAGAATCCTACCAAGGATTAACTCTTGAAAGACATTTTATTAGGATAGAATACCTTTTTCGCGGGCAAGCGATTGCATTTAGCATATGCAACAAGCCTTTAAACCCCTATGTTACCCTAGTAGGGCGAGTTGTGTCTCGTGAGGGTTTGCAGTGAATTTACCCACAAAATTCGACTCAAATAAAAATTCAAAATACCTAAAAATTGTATAATTCAAACTTTCCCAGAAAATAGTCATCATCAAGTCATGTTCAATAGTCTCAAATCATAGTGCGTGTGTGCGAAGCTGGAAATATAACTGCCAATTTCCACCGATTGATCATTACGTTACTTACCCGAAAATTCGTTTTGATTTCAAATTCTCACGAAATTCTCTCTCAAACGAATCACTCGGAATGTGGCTATTCTCTCGGTATGCGTGATATAAAGAGTAAATGTAATGGCCGTAAAGTCACGCATACAAGAAGAAAGACGAAAGTTTTATAGAAAAAGGATCTCATCAACGGGTACAGTTTCAAAAACGGGAACATTGCCACTTTCTCACGCATTCAATCTCTTCTATTATCTTTTGGTGTCTTAGCTCTCCACGCGATAATCAATTTCGTAATTTGGACTCGGTTAGGACTTTTTCGAGTTTTAAGGTATATTGGGTAAAATGAAAATGGTAGGAAAGATAGGTATTGGAAAAGTCATTTATGATGTCCATTTGTGCTTTTTTCGAGATATTGCTCATTTTTTTCTTCTTTTTCTCTATTTTTTCTGTTTTCACTTCTTTTCTTTTCCTGGTATTTTTGTTGACATATCTATTTTTTCCTGCCCCCTTTTTATGCATTTTTTTTAACTAAATTCTGAATTTTTCCATTTTTCGTAATTCCGGGCTTTGGGTTTTTCGGGTTGTCAAACGAAAGGAAAAATTTATTCGGCTCAATTTGGGTTGCAAAAAGGGTGATTTTTCGCTACTTTTTCTGGCCCATATTTTTGGGTGACAAACAAGGGCCTACTTCATTGTCCAAAATGCCAATTGTGTTACCATATGCATTTCGAGATGAATTTAAGTTTAGAGTTCACTTTTGGCACGTTTTTCAAAGCAATATTACACACGTTTTTCATAACCGATCAAAATGAAAGGATTGAGATCCTCGACGACATTTTAGGCGCTGAAAAGAACTTCGACTTAACAATTAACTCGGATTGATTTAAAAACTCGCAAAAAGTGATAGGCTCGAATCTCACCGGGTTTGTTAATCTCCACACTTATTCGTTAAGTCGTCAATTTCGCTCAATTTCCATCTTTAGTCAATTTCGGCTTTGTGTATGTTGGATTTTTTTACAACTTGAGACTTTAAACCGACTTTTAATGATATTTTTGAAAATTTTGAATTCCAATTTTTATTTATTTTGAACAAAAATATTTTTGGATTTTTTAAAATTTTATGATTTTTTGGGAAATTTCTGGGCATTTTTAAAAATTTGTGAAGTTTTAGAAATACGCACTTGTGACCCCCCCCCCCCTAACTTAGACTTTTGCATTGTCCTCAAGCAAAAAGGACTAAAATCTAAACAAGGAAAATAATAACTACGATAAATAAAACAAACAAATGGAGAAAAATGCAGATTTTATAGAAATTAAGACTGTGGTACGATTACAAGGAAAGGCATACAAACATGTGAACGGGAAAAATACATAAAATCTCCATAAACACATCAAGCTTCACTGGGGCGGGGGATGGGAAGAACCGGGTGCATCGGGGCCATAGGGATCATAGAAATAGGGTGGCAGTGGCTCATTAGGATCCCCTTGGCGTCGATATATGTCCTCTTGGAAACGGAGTATCAAGCTCGTGTCGCGACGGTAATCGGTCAAAAAGTTGTCGAAGTTCGTCTTGAGTGACACCATTCGGTTGGTGAGGTCGCTACCCGCCCACTCAAAATCCGGGTCGTCTTCTTCATCTGTCAATTCTTCATCCGGACCAACATCCCCCATTTCGACATCCGCACCGACTGCCTCTTCTTCCTCGTCGCTCTTGCTCGAGGTAGCCTCTTCTTCACTGTCACTGCCCCGCCGTGCCCGTAGGACAGCTAGCTGTTTGGCACTCTTTGTGCGAGTTCCCTGTCTAAAAGGGATGGGAATGCGAGTATGATCGAGCGGCGCCGCTATGCCAGCATCCTTGAGGATGGAAGTGATCAATCTTGCATAGGAAAGTGGGGCAACACCCTTCTCATCCAAGGACGAGTTGATGATATCGGCGTATAAGGTGCGGGCCAAGTGGATGGAAGTGTGGGGGTCAAAGAGGTGATGGGTTAAAGTGTCTTGTAGGGGATGCATGGTGGAATCGTTGGACGTTTGCAATATATTGGCGCACACAATCTGAAAAGTGAGGCGCGCCTTCTCGTTAAGGCCTCCAACGGCGACGATTTGCCCTGTCCAAGCCACATCCGGTGCAATGCGTTCCATGATCACTTCTTTGGCGACCGGGGGAACGTTTCGTGGATAGGTGAATTCTTGAATGTCTGAAATATCATACTCGGGTAACTTGGCCGTGAGAAGAGCCAAAGAAAATGGGATGACATTCCCATCCACGTAAGCTTGGGCCTCGAATTAGCCCGTCCGAAGAAGGGTTCCATAAAAGGATCGAACTTCGATTTCCCAAACCGCTTCATATGGTTCGTTGAGGAATCGACACTAACCCCTAGACATGAATAGGCCAGTGACGGAGTTGGGCAGCCCGGTCCATTGGACAACGCGCTCCATAAGGAGTTTGCGATCCAAATCGAAGAACCGATGGCACCATCGCTCCTCTTGGCGGGAGCGGAATTCGCCATGACTGGAGGGGAGGATGTCGGTGGAGTCATACTTTATGGGGGCAGCTATTTAGGCCATGATATCAAGAGAGTTTTTGTCTTGGAAAACTAGGGAGGGATAAGAGAGGAGTTTGGTTGAAGGTATGGAGGGAAAGGGAGGGTATGGGTGTGTATTTATAGGTAAATGGGTGGGTGTAGGGGTTGGATTTGGAGGGAAAAGGGGGTGAATTTGGGAGGGAAAGGTTAGGGTTAAGAGTTGGGGAAATGAATTTGAGGGAATGAAGAGGATTGGGGAGAAGGGGGTGAACCTTGGGAAGGGTTAAAAACAAATCTGCAGAAGGCGGACCGATCCGAGGTAGGGGCGGTCCGATCCGGTCCTTTAAAATTTAGGCAAATCCAACTAGCAGATCGGTTCGCTTAAAAATTAAAGGAACTGGTCCGGGGTGGACCGGTCCGACCCTAAAATAAAGGAACCGGTCCGGCCCAGGGGTTTTGGGCTGGATTTTCCCCCTAACTTGGTTTCGAACGCTCTTCTCCGAAAATTTTCACTGTCACAACATACTCCCGATCAGTTTTTGTCCAAAACCTCTCGATACCAATGGTCAACGCGATTTGACTCAATTTCTCCGAAAATGTGAATGCTCTTTCCCGAATGTACCCTAATCCTAACGACTCTCACTACACACGCGACTCTCACCCCATACGCGTCGGGGGTGCGACGACCTCGCTGTAACAGCTCACTCTACCCCGTAAACGGGGTCCGACAACCAGATGGTGTCGACTTCTTCCACACACGCCTCTAGATATGGATTTAGGCGTTGTCCATTCACTTTAAATGTATTTCCCCCTTTTAAATCGTCTAATTCAACAGCTCCGTGGGGGAAAACATTCTTCACAACGAAGGGGCCAGACCATCGTGACCGCAACTTGCCCGAAAAGAGATGAAGCCGAGAGTTATAGAGAAGAACTTTTTTCCTGGGAAGAAACTCTTTGCGTCGAATGATGTTGTCGTGTGCGAGTTTCATCCTTTCTTTGGAAATTTTAGCATTCTCATACGCATCATGGCGTAGTTCTTCTAACTCATTCAATTGAAGCTTGCGGGCTTCACCGGCCTTATCCATAGCATAATTCAATTGCTTAATTACCCAATACGCCTTGTGCTCTAATTCAACGGGAAGATGGCAAGGTTTTCCATACACAAATCGTAAAGGGGACATGTCGAGTTGATTTTTATATGCGGTGCGATAGGCCCATAGCGAATTGTTCAATCTAAGTGACCAATCTTTACGGGTAGGATTAACGGTCTTTTCAAGAATGTTCTTGATCTCCTGATTTGCTAGTTCGGCCTGCCCATTCGTTTGTGGGTGATAAGTCGTTCCAACCTTGTGAACGACACCATACTTTCTCATGAGCTTCGCGAATGGCCTATTGCAAAAGTGCTTGCCATTATCACTAATTATCGCTTTCGGAGCATCGAAGTGGGAAAGTATGTGTTCCTGCATGAACTTAATCACCACTTTGTTGTCATTTGTCTTGGTAGCTATAGCTTCCACCCATTTGGAAACGTAGTCTACCGCGACAAGGATGTATAGGTAACCAAAGGACGGGAGGAAGGGACCCATGAAGTCAATACCCCAACAGTCGAAGATCTCAATGATGAGTATGGGGGTAAGAGGCATCATGTCTCATCGAGAAATGGCTCCCATCTGTTGGCACCTATTGCAAGATTTGCAAGCATCATTTACATCCCGAAATATTGTGGGCCAATAGAGGCCGCATTGCAGAATTTTAGCAGCCGTCTTTTTCGTCGAAAAGTGGCCTCCACGAGCTTCGGAATGAAAAAATTGGATGACTTTTGGGATCTCGTCATCAGGTACACATCGTCGAATGATTTGGTCGGTGCAATATTTAAAAAGGAACGGATCGTCATAGAAGAACATGCGCGACCAAGTAATAAACCTCTTATTATCTTGCGGTGTCCAGTCGGGAGGGATGGCTCCCGTGACAAGGAAGTTTACTATATCCACAAACCAGGGCAAAGGAGAGGTAGAAAAAAGTGGATCATCTGGAAAGTATTCGTCTATGGGTATGGGATCACTAGGTACGTCGAACGAAAGCCGTGATAAGTGGTCGGCAATGAAGTTTTCTACTCCTTTCTTATCTTTAATGGAGAGATTGAACTCTTGTAGGAGTAGGATCCACCTTATGAGGCGCGGCTTGGCATCTTTCTTTGCAAGTAAGTATTTTAATGCCGCGTGGTCGGTGAAGCAAGTAATGGGAGAACCGATAAGATATGACCGGAATTTATCAAGAGTAAAGACTACCACTAGCAACTCTTTTTCCATGGTAGAGTAGTTGAGTTTTGATCCGGTAAGATTCTGGCTAGCGTAGTAGATGACATGAGCTTGCTTATCTTTTCTTTGGCCCAAAACATCCCTTATCGCATAATCGCTAGCATCACACATAAGTTCGAATGGCAAAGACCAATCTGGAACTTGCATGATGGGAGCGGACACAAGCATGGTTTTCAGTTTTTCAAAAGAGCTTTGGCATGCTTCCATCCACTCGAATGGGATGTCCTTCATGAGTAGGTTGCTTAAGGGTCTAGCGATGGCGCTAAAGTCCTTAATGAACCTTCGATAAAACCCCGCGTGGCCCAAGAAAGAGCGCACGTCCTTAAGCGATTTTGGTGGGGAAGACTATGACATCTATTTTTTCCCTATCAACTTCTATTCCCTTGGATGATACTATGTGGCCAAGAACTATTCCCTCGGTGACCATGAAATGGCATTTATCCCAATTCAGCACTAAGTTCTTTTCCACATACCGGGAAAATACTTGTTCCAATGTCTCTAGACAATGATCGAAAGAGGTGCCAAAAACGATGAAATCGTACATGAACACTTCGATTCCTATCTCTACTATGTCGCTAAATAAGCTCAACATGCACCTTTGGAAGGTCGTGGGCGCATTACACAAGTCGAATGGCATATGTTTGTAGGCAAACGTATCGAAAAGGCAAGTGAAGGTTGTTTTCTCTTGGCCAAGTACATCTACCTTAATATGGTTATATCCGGAATAACCATCAAGGAAGTAATAGTAAGGGTGTCCCGCTACTCTCTCAAGCATTTGATCAATGAATGGTAAGGGGAAATGGTCTTTCGTAGTTCCCGCATTGAGTTTCCGGTAATCAATGAAAACGCGCCACTCGGTGGTGGTATGCTGGGGAACTAGCTCTCCCTTAGCGTTCTCAATCACTGTCATGCTCGACTTCTTCGGGACGACTTGAATGGGGCTCACCCACTTGTTATCCGAGATTGGGTAGATAATCCCAGCATCCAATAACTTGATAATCTCGGTTCTCACTACTTATTTCATGTTGGGATTTAGCCTTCTTTGCATTTCTCTTGAGGGTTTAACATCCTCTTCGAGATGGATCTTGTGAGTGCAAATCAAAGAACTTATCCCCTTCAAATCAGCAATGCACCAACCAAAAGCACTTTGGTGCTTCCTCAGAATTTTTAACAGTTTACCCTCCTGCTCGTCGTCTAGGCTAGAGGAGACAACAACAGGAAATGTCTCATCCTCTCCTAGGTATGCATATTTAATATGGGAGGGGAGTTTCTTCAATTCGAGGGTTCAAAATATTTTGCTGGAGGGAACCATGCGTGTATCCCTCGGTGGTAATTCCTCGAATCTAGAAACCCAATTAACATCTCTCGCGTCCTCGTTCGACGCTCTCTCATCGAGTAATTCTCTCAACTCCCTAACCTCCCTCTCTAAGTCGCTGTACGTCCCCTCACTCTTGTGGCTCGACACTAGATAGGACCCTAAGGCCTCGCCGTAGTAATTCTCCTCAAAGTACTCATCTATGAAGCTCACCGCGTGAAGATCATCTTCATCCCCAGTATATTGGGCTATGTGGAAGATGTTGGTTTCCAAGGTCATGTTCCCAAAGGTGAGTTGCATTCGCCCATTCCGAGTATTGATGATTGTGTTTTCCGTAGCTAAGAAAGGGCTCCCAAGGATGATGGGAATATGGTTGCTCGAGTTGAAGGAGGGCTCCGTGTCCCAAATGACCAAATCTACCGAGAAGTAGAAAGTGTCAACTTGGACGATCGCATCCTCGACTATACCTCTTGGGATCTTCACTGTTCGATCCTCTAATTAGAGAGTGACCTTTGTGGGATTGAGGTCACCCAAATTAAGTTGCCTATATATGGAGTAAGGGAGGATATTTACGCTTGGTCCCAAATCAAGTAAGGCCTTTTCGATTTTATTTTCTCCAGTGATGCAGGAAACGGTGGGTGCATCGGGATCTTTGAATTTAGGTGGGAGATCATTTAGTAGAATGGATCTCATATTCTGTGCTAGAAAGACATTTTTCTTTACCTTCATCTTTCTCTTTACCGTCAACAAGTCTTTGATGACTTTAGCATAAGCTTAATTTGCTTAATGGCATCAAGGAAAGGTAAATTCAGCTTTACTTGTTTTAGCACTTCTAGCACGTCTTCACGTGGGTTTCCTTTATGGGAAGGAATCAACCTTTGAGAAAATGGTGCCGCAGAGGGTGGTTTCACTACTACCTCGGGCTCGCTAGCATCTTCTTTGTCACTCTCATTTAAGGGGACATCTTCGGCCTCTTTAGTGCCGGGTGAAATCTCCTTATCTTTCGTTGTGTTGTGTGGGGGAGGGGATAAATCAATGACTCTCCCACTACGAAGAGTGGTCACAGCTTAACATTGCTCCTGATATTCAGTAGAAGTGGAGCTAACACTATTTTGACCTTGGGGCGGTCATTGGCCTTGGGCAGGAAACTTGCCCTTCTCTTGGACACTCAACGAGGATTGTATTTTTGACAGATTTGCATTTATGCCACTAATCAAACGATAATATTTAGCAATGGTTGCAGTCTGGCTAGTGATAAATTGATTCATAGTATCCTTGAGAGTTCTCCGCGGTGGCGGGATATAAGATCCTTGAGGTGGTGGTGCTTGCACATGTCCTTGCATGTGTGGGGCTTGTTGAAAGTGTTGTGGTGGAGGAGGGGCAACATGGGAAGTAGGGTTCATCGCAGCGTGTTGTTGCCCATATCTAAAACCATGATGGTTTTTTCCATGAAGGGTTGTAAGAATTCTCGTGCGGTGCACCGAAATTACCCTTAAAACCTCTTATACCACTAACTTGTTCCTGAAGCATCACTTTGTAGGCGGGTATAGTCGGGCATTCCTCAGCTGAATGACCCACCTCACAAATTGCACACACCTTTTCAACGGGGTTTAGTAGGGATCCAGTTGGTCCTTTTCCACATATCCCACGTAGGTCTCGCACTTCTTTCTCAAGTAAATCGATCCGACTGTCCGCTATAGAACTCTTTTCTACATGAAATAGGTCGGACGCTAACGGAGTGGTCGTCACTTGGCGATTTCGATTTTAAGCATTAGGGTCAGATGTATCCCAGGATTGGGTAGTCTCGGCGACATACCTCAGGTGAAGCTCAGCATTGTGGGCGTCTAAGTCGACAAAGGGACCACTTCCCATGGTTTCAACAAGTTGCTTGGAGTTAAGATTCAGCCCATTATGGAGAAAATAGATGATCTGCACTGAATCAAATCCATGATGGGGGCATGAAGTAACTAACTCATTGAAACGCTCGTAACATCGATGAAATGGCTCATTTTCAGATTGTCTAAACTCTTGAATTTTAGCCTTTATGGAGATTGTTCGATGTGGTGGGAAGAATTTCTTGAGAAATCTCGATTGCAACTCGTTCCAAGATGGAATCGAGCTTGAAGGTAAAGACCATAGCCAGGTCTTAGCTTTATCTTTGAACGAGAAGGGGAAGAGTTTGAGGTGGATCACCTCTTGCGTGCAAGTTTGATCATTGAGAGTATCGCACACATCCTCAAATTCCCTAATGTGGAGATATGGCTTTTCAGAATCCATACCATGGTAATGTGGTAACATCTAGATCATCCAGTTTTTAAAGATAAATTGCCCGGCATTATACGGGAGTATAATGCATCCTGGAGTGACAGTGCGCCCGGGATATAAAAATTCTCTGAGCGGCGGTACGGGGCCTCTTCCTCACCGGCAGGTGCATTACTGTGTTGTGACATCTCTCTCACTTAACGACTCGGTGCTCTCACTTGGTGTGTTCGAAGTGTGCTCGGAGGTGTGTCCTAAGAAGGAAAACGGAGTGTTATTTGAGATTGAGTGTGACGGTGTGGGAGGTGGGATCCAGAACTGTGGGGCGTTTGGAGTGTGAGGGTTATCGGGGTTGTACTCAACTATGAGATTTTCGTGAATGCTGGTTGGAGTATTATGAGGTGTGGGAGTGAGTTTAGAATTTTGCATTAAAAGCTTATGAGAGATGGTGGTGAATTTTTTGTGCTTTTTGAATTTTTTTTTATATTTTTGGATTTTTTTGAAAATTTTTGGTCAAAGTTTTAGATTGACTCGATCTAATCCTAAGCCTACCTAGTTCCCCAAAAACGGAGCCAAAAACTTGACGCAACTAAGAATGTGTCTCAGAAATGCGTTCACTCTAGGCTCAAGTGCAAGCCTGTCGCTCAAGTAATAATCCGATAAGTCGTGTATCGATCCTCAGGGAACTAAGACAATGAAGTTGTGACGACGGGAAAAGACGAAGGAATCCTAACTTTGACTCTAAAAAGAAAGGAAAAAATGTTTTGGTTTTGGAATTGATTAAACTAAATGCAATTGTGAAGTTATGAAAAGATGAAATTATACTAAATTACCTAAACTGCTAATGAAAACTGATTTAAAACTTTAAACTATGTATGATAAAAATAGGATGGGAATACAATCCCCCAACCCTAGTGTATTGCAATTATAATACTAATCATAAATTTAACTAATTAATTTGACCCAGAATTTAGTACTCCCAAGCATTACGTATACGAGGTTCAAGACCGCGTCATACTTAATCTCAGGACGAGTAAATCGGTATCGCGATAGTGACACTCGAATTGCATTCTAAATCATCCCGGTTACCCAGAGGCAAATGAGATATAAAGATCTACAATTGTTGTGTTCCTATGCAATACGGTCGTAATCAATCACTAAATTCAGAGGATTAATGTTATACACATACAACTAACACATCAGGCTGGGTTCATGTAGCCCGGCCTTAGAAAATCTAGCCTAACATGCTGAAAGTAATGAAAACAATGTTTGATTTGCAGAAAACCATGATTAATCTAAGGAAAACTTGTGAATTGATGTAGAACAGAATTGAAGAGAAGAAGTAACTCACTAATCTCACCAAAGCAGTAACAGCAGCAATTAATAAAACTTGTAATAAAAGAACTTCTGAATAATCTTCACTATTGGAATTGAAATTAGAAATTGTATCTAAACTGGGGTTTCTGGAAAAGAATGAAAAATTAACTAAAATTCTCTGTAATTCCCCGTTCAAATAATGATAATAAAACGGGTTTTTATACCCTACAAGAATTCAGGAGTTTCAGCTGCACTAGGACTCTTCTTAGGAGAAGATAAGATTTCAGAATCTCGATGGTCAGACCGGTCCTGGCCTTAAGCGGACCGGTCTGCCTCACATGCGGATCGGTTCTTTTTATTTTCTGGCGGACCGGTTCTTTTATTTTTCACCCTTCTTCGGTTTTCTTTCGATCCGGGGTCTTCTGGAGTTTTGCACATTGGACCGATCCGGGGTAGGGCGGACCGGTCTGCCTATTTGACCTTCTTTCTCAACTTTGACTACTCATATCTTTTGTTTCGGGATTCTAATTGAGGTGTCGTTTCTTCCTATGTGCTCATGAGTGTGATATCTCCAACTTCTCTTTAGGTACCTTATTCGAATTCCGGATAGAATTTACTTTTTTGCCCTTTTGACTTTCCTTCTTTTCTTTCTTTATTCTTCCGATCTCCTTCTTTCATTTCTTGACATCAAATACCTGTAAAAGCAATACGAAATACCAGAAACTCGGTGTACTCATTAGGATAAGTCAGTAGCAAGATTATGAGATAAATTCAACTCGATTACGTTGTTCGAGGTGCTAAAAGTAACTAAATTAAGGGATAAATTAGGAAGAATTTATACCTAATCACTCATTACATTGAAAAAGTTATAAATAAATACAATTACTTTGACTGTAAACTTGCTAGTACTCCATTTGATCCTAGTGTAAAGTTATTTAAGAACATTGGCGATAATGTAAACCAAAATGCTTATGAAAGTATTATAGGTAGCTTACGTTCTGCTACAGATTGCACTAGACCAGACATAGTTTATGTTGTGGGAGTATTATGTATATGTACCAGTAGACCTTGTATGGAGCATTGGCATGCTATTGAGAGGGTCATGCAGTACCTTAAAAGGATAATGAACCACTACACCAAATCTGTCAAATGGTCAAGGTCATTGACCTTGACAAGTGGGACTTGTCAAGGTCAATGACCATGACAATTCTGGGGGTGACAACTTTTGTTGTCACGGTCATTGATCGTGACAAGTTCGTTAGACTTGTCACAGTCATGTCACGGTTCTTGACCTTGACAAGTTTTGTCATGGTTAAGGACCGTGACAAACCTGTGACTTTTAATAAAAAATTGTCACGATTATTGACCGTGACAAGTTTCTTTATCATGGACTTGTCACGGTCAATGACCGTGAAAATTCTGGGCAAAATTAAAAAAAAAATTGTTGGGCAGTATGGCCACTGCCACTACCCAGTAGTATATTTGTACCTGTTATAGCAACGTTGTACCTGTTCAAACATCATATATCCAAATAAAATAGAGATAATGCAAATATACATTCAAAAAAATATGCATCATGATATAATCTAAATATAATTCAAATGTCACAACTTAAAATAATTCAATTCAAATAATGTCACAACATGTCTGGGATAATGTTAGCTCTGAGGAGGTGAGTAGGACACACGATATAAGAATTGTCACACCCAGCAATATACATCATGCCGCATTGTTCGTTCAACTATAACGGGGAATTCTCCTTCCCGGGTATCACATGCGTGACGAGCACCTTGGACTCGATGTCTTGAAGCAAACGTCCATGAACTGGCATACCCTGGATGGTATTCGGGTCCATCAACCCCCGCCCTATCCGCTGTCAATCAAATATGCCCAGTAAAAACACGCTCGGCCAACCAAGTGTCGACATCGATCTGTTGAAAGGTGCCAAATAGGGGAACGGATCATCAAAGTCCGCACATGTCGGCGATGAAGCAGCGAGGTCCACTTCCTCGTCATCCTCCACTTCCTCCTCCTGCACCTCCTCCTCCACCACCTTCTCCCTCCCTTTACCCTTATGGTTTCCTCCCAACGAACGCTTAATGAATGAGAACATATCTTGGACCGTCACCTCTAAACGGGACATCTTCGCGTCATGCGAGTCCACCGTTCGAGCCAACCCGGTGTCGCTCGTCTCCAATTCGATGATCCTATATTTGGCCACCCGCGAGCTCACCCCCTTTGTCCTCCCCTTGCGATCAGCGCCAAGCACTTGGTTGAGTGCGTCTCTGGACAAAGATGCCTTGTCGGCATCAGAATGCGACTCATGCACTTCCTTAAGCTTTGCCTGAAATGACAAAAAGCACATGATTAGTAAAATAAGTAAATAAAAAAATTATAATGGAATTAACAAAAAGTAAACTATCAGATGACTTGCAATCGTGGCTGTGACGCTCGGGGACACCTCCTTATCCTTCCCCTTCTTTGTCCGAATAGCCACATAAGTATCAAGCCTATGTGGCCTACCCCCAGGGCCACTCCATGTCCCTTGAAATAAAATAAAGTAAAATTAGTATCGGCCCCGCAAAGTAAAATAATGCAGAATAATATATTTATATTGTTATAGAAAAATTAAATCTTACCATCAACCTATGCTCCACCTCGGCGTAAGACGTCCGGTCGGAGTAGTGAACGTCCGTATTTTTTACCATATTTTCCCTCCCCGATTGGCGAGATTCCAATTGTCGCTCCCCGATCTCATTGTCAATGAACTTTTTCCACTGTGCCAATGAGATAGGCTCCTTCGGCGGGATGGATTCACGCATTCGGATAACGGACTCTCGGGTCTTCCCAAAGTACCGGGTCTGCATATTTTTCTTTCACGTCTTGTGTTGTTCCCTCAACTGCTCCAAGACGAAATCGCGTAGCTTTGGATCCAGGCTGAATTGTTCCTGTCCAACAAATACAATGTTAGTTGCGAATAAATATAAATATAAATATAAATATAAAATGAAATCGAAATCGAATTAAAATATTCATATAAATATAAATATAGATTCATTACCTGTAGTGCCACCCAAATATCTAACTTGAGCTCATTTGGCACCTTCGTCCAACTAGTGTACCCCGGGTCGATGATGGTCTTTACCAGCTCGAGGGATGTCGCTAATATCCTCGTCTTTTTCTCGATGGCCATCCCTAATTTACCATATTTGGGGAGCCTAGGTGTTGAGGAGCCATCGTCGCCTCTGCTACCACCGAGCCCAGACGATATCATCATAATCAACATCATCATCCTCACCTTAATACCTGAAGGAGACATTTGCTGTAAAAAAATGTTGTTATTAGTACAAATCAAAATGAATTAGAAGAAGACATGAAAATATGTACAATTACCACAAATCCAAATGAATTTTTACTGTTTAACACCTCAATTCTGAATTCCAAAACAACAGCATCTAGCTCATAATATGTACAATTACTAAAAATTCGAAACATCCCCACCCCTACTGCCCACACACACGTACACTACACAAGAGTGAAATGATAAAGTGCAAATCAATTAAACACATTAAAAATGGATTGATAAAGTAAAAATTGGAATATTTATTACAAATTGAAAAATTGTTTCAAATTGGGGTTATCATAAAAAAGGATTGATATTCGGTAGGAGCAGCCAAGTCATCCACACTACTATTTAGACACTTTGGCGCGTGTAGGACAATTGACCATGACAATGGTATACATTTTTTGAGCTAAAGGATAGACGAAGAGATTCAGTCTCCCCTCCACAAATAGGTCACCCCAAATAACCATGTACTACACAACCGGATAATGTCCCATAAGCTGGAAAATCATGAATTACCCACATCAACGTAGCTTTCAGCATAAACTCTTCTTTTCTAAAAGAGTCAAATGATATCACACCCTCTTCTAACAACTTATTTAATTCTTCTACCAAAGGATCCATGTAGACGTCGATGTCATCACTTGGTGCCTTTGGCCCAGGTATCAACAAAGACATCATCGAAAATTCAGGTCTCATACACTGTGAAGGAGGGAGGTTGAGTGGGGCTAGGATCACTGGCCATACATTCTGATTGGTGCTTAGATTTCCAAATGGATTGAAACCATCTGTTGATATAGCCAAACGAATGTTGCGCTGTTCTCGAGCAAAATAGGGATACTCATAATTCATCCTCCTCCAAGCTGTAGAATCAATAGGATGACGCATGAGATTACCCCTACTTCTGCCCTAGCATTCCAAGTCATTCCCTCCCCTATCCATGGTATTGTGAAAAATTACTTTAATCTAGGCCCAACGGGAAAATATTTCAACACTTTTTGAGGCACTTTTGAGCTTATGGTTTCTTTACTAGTAGATTTGACATATCTAGGTTCATCGCAAACCAGACAACGATCGAGATTTTCATACTCCTTTCGGTATAGTATGCAGTCATACACACAAGAATGAATCGATTTATACTTCATTACCAAACCTTTCAAACTGTTCTTCATAACAGGATAGCTATTTGGAAGTGTATTCTCCTTGGGTAGTAACCCCTTCACCCATTTCAGAATTCCTGTCACGTTATTGCTAGACAAACCGTACTGCGTCTTCAAACTGTGCAAACCAACCATGGCATGTAAAGTTGTTTGATCTTTCTCACAGCCAAAGTATAATGGTTGGGTCGCCTTAAATTTTAAACTTTGGTAGTCATCGTCAAGGTTTATCATGATATTTTCACGAGCACTTGAATCTTGTAGATCATCAGTAACCTCATTCTCCTCTGCTTCATAAACTCCATACGCATCATCATCTAAATCCTCTAACATATTATGATCTACGTCGTCCCCTTCTACATCTATCCTACTTGTTAAAGGTTGTTATGAAGGTCGTTCGGGGACAAAAGGAACTTTTAATTCATTGTGAAAACTCCAAAATCGATAACTATCTTGCATACCCGATCTTAACAAATGTAGTTTAACTGTTTTCCACTCAAACACCTTACCATTCTTACACCTAGCACACGGACACGAAAACTCTTCATCATTATGACATCTCTTTGCGTATTTCACAAATTCATTAGCACCTCTGCGAAACACATCCCCCATTCTATTTGTCTCACCCATCCCCTCTTTTTATTTTGGATATCCCATCACAGCTGCCACAACTAATCACCTATTAAAGGTAAGAAGCGTCTATTCATGGATTAGTATAAACAAAACTTAGATTTATAGTATGTTTCATTCAATTATGTCTTATTTATATTCGATTTTTAAATTTCAAATTCAAATTCAATTTATAATAGAAATTTATATTTCCTCCATATCCTCTAAAGGGTGCGTGGTCCTATCCCATTCAAGACCGCATTTTTCTGTAATATACTTAACAACTCATGCACATTGTTAAGATTTGAGAAAAATTCGGCAGCATATCCCCGTAGTTCTCCAAGTATACGACGTAGATTGACAAGTGTGAGTGTTATTTCAATTGATAAATTGAAATAACAGTCACACTTGTGAATCTAGTATGTACCCAGAGAACATTAGGATATGATTGCAGAACTTCCTCCAAAAGTAATAACTTTTAGCCACTAAGAATATTATTATATAGAAATTATGTAGTCCCAAACTTTCTAAACGGGACAATTCGAGAGATCTCATTACAGGGGTAATGACTCTCGAACGGGCCTATGGGTTATTAAATGCGTACACATAAGAACTAGAAGGCTAGTATCTATGCGCACTATATGTAATTTCAAGTATGTTTCATTTAATTATCATACTATATATATATTGTTCGTTATAAAAAGTAATTCTCAAAAAAATTTAAAAAATCCCACCCCCATATGGACAATAATCCAATATAATCCAACCACAATGGCAACAACCACATCGATCCACTATAATCCAATAAAATTAACATACCCAACATCGATCCACTATAATCCAACCACAATGGCAACAACAAACGTGTATCCCGTACTCCTTCTAATTCATCTACTCAATTAATTCTTTTCATCAATTAAACTAACAATTAAAGTATACAATTAGTAATTTACTAATTTACAATGAGGGGCAATCCTACTTGCATATGAAAGGGGCACTAATTATTAATTTACAAAAAAAATTAACAACCAATCAATATTAAATCAATCAATTATTTTACAAGGGGCACTACAATATGATGGGCAATATCTAATAAACCAATAAAAATTTAATTAAAAAAAATACACATGCGCACATATACACCCCCTACCCCCTGCCCTACTCCCCCCCCCCCCTCGCCGCCCCCTGCCCACCACACGCACACACACACACATATACACACACGCACATATACACACACATGCACATATACACACACGCATACACACACACACACACACACACACATACACCCCCTCCCCTCCCACAGCCCTGCTGCCTCCCCCCCCCCCCCCCCCAACACACACACACGCATATATACACCACAGACACACACACATGCACAATTACACACATGTATACACACACGCACATATACATACACATATACATAAGTGGAGGAGAAATAGAGAGAGAAAACATACCAAAGTTGTAGAGAGAGAGTGAGCAGCCGCTAGAGAGATAGAATGGAGGGAATAGAATCGGTGGGAAAAAAAGAAAAGCGAGGATTTTTTACTGACAGAATTATTACGGACATGTCACGGTCATTGACCGTGACAACTTTATAGGCTTGTCACGGTCAATGACCGTGATAAGTCCGTGACAACTGTACTTGTCACGGACTTGTCACGATCATGTCACAGTCATTGACCGTGACAAAAAATGCATTTTTTTGTCACAATCAATGACCGTGACAAGGCTAGCCACTTAATGGGTGCCAATTTGACCATTTTAGTGTAGTGAACCTCAGATTACACTATAACAAGCATCCCACTATCCTTAAAGGATTTAGTGATGCTGAATGGAACACCATATCTGATGATTCTAAGGCTACTAGTGGATATATATTTCTATGGGTGATGTGAGGATGGATCATATATGATCTCAACAAAACTTAGCTGATCCTTTGACGAAAGGACTAACTAGGGAGAAGATGTGGAACACCTCGAAAGGAATGGGACTAAAGCCCTTAGATACATGAGTCATTTTTTATGGTAACCCAACATATAGACTGGAGATCCCAAGAAATATGTTCAAAGGTTAATAATAAGTCACAAGTGATATGGGTTGAATCATACTATTATTAATTAATATAGAACGGGATTTACTCCGAGTCCATCCCTATGGAGTATGATATGCTGAAGCGAGTTAAGGATGATTTATTATAACTCTTAATGAGATATATAGTTCTATTTTGAGTGGTGTACCTAGCTAAAGGAGTACTCTTGATAGACTCACCTATGTGAATGTGGAAGTGTGGCCACTTCCTATGGATATTTTGGGCAAATTCCTAAAGCATTCACTATACTGGGATGTGCTGGCTATTAGAACTACACCCAAGTAGGATTGTGTGTGGGATGTTGTCAGAGATATAGTTCAAAACTACAGTTACTCTAGTATATTTTGAATTATCTTTACTACGTAAAGGTTCAAGTCGAAAGACACCTTTGCTTATGCATAATTCTATGAATTATTGCTCGATAAAAATGTGTTCAAATTTTGCAAGTGGGGGATTGTTGGAACAACTTTCAAAGCTGTCAGGTTTGCAAAACCTTGAAAAATGGTAAAGAATTAAATTTTTGACCTTTAAAAGACAACAGGTGCCCAACGCCTCTTGTTGGTTTGTCCCACATCAGTAAGGAGCCAACTTTTGGTGTGGTATATTTACAATTTTTGTGGGACCAATGGGCAAGCCCTTTGGGCATTAGATATTTTGTGTGTATGGGTGAGAGACTTATTAGCCCAAGTCACATGCGCGTGCGCACCGCCGTCGTCCGTCCAGCCCGGGCGTGCCCTGGTCCGGGTCTTGGGCTTGGGCACATTAAGAAATAAATTTTTTGGACAAATATATCATCTCGTGTTCTCCTAAGACATAAGTAATAATAAACTTACACTCAATATGTGAATAGAGTAATAAAATATATGCAGTAAGATTTTCAAAGAAAAAACATAGCCGAATAATACTTCTCATGAAACCTTCTCATCTGCATATCAATAATGTATAGAGGCTGAGTATAACAAATATAAGGTGTTCTATTTCCAATACTACATATATAGATGATACAGTGAACTAACTTTAAATGCATTAAGGCAACTTCTATTACAATTGAATTTGTTAAATGACACCCAATGATTCAAAGCATAATGTATTCAAGCAAGGTATTATAGGAACATTTGCAAATAAATTCCTTAAAAGTCTATTTATATATGATTAGTCCAAACGATAATTCAGTTAGTATCTTAAACCTATAAACTATTTAATAATGACCGTACAAAATTTGGAGATAAAGTTATGAACTTTTCAAAACTAAAATTATGCAATTTTGCATAAAAAATAAAATTACTCAAATAATATTATAAAATACAAATACAATTGGATACAGAAGTTCTAATTTTTTTTCTTTGTGTTCTTTCTCATTCAAACATTTCATCAATATATGATGAGCACTCATATTTTGGAGATTTTCATATATGTATATCAATTATTCATAATAGGTGGAGAAACCAAAGGGGCAGGGAAGAAGGGGAAAAGCCTTCGAACAAAGCTTACATGTAGTAGATATGATGAAAGTGAATTAAGATGTCACGTGGCATAATACGGTGAAAATGTATTAAAACTCTATGCTGGTCATTTTATATAAGATAAAGAGATAGATTAGAATCTTGATTTCAATCATAAATAACAATGCTATCCCTGCTTTAATCATAGACACGTGACAGTTCATATAAGCAAAATGATGCTAATTTGTAAAATCTTTCATCGATGAGTTAGTTGGCAATCTGTTAAAGATCAAATATATCATCTCGTGTTCTCCTAAGACATAAGTAATAATAAACTTACACTCAATATGTGAATAGAGTAATAAAATATATGCAGTAAGATTTTCAAAGAAAAAACATAGCCGAATAAGACTTCTCATGAAACCTTCTCATCTGCATATCAATAATGTATAGAGGCTGAGTATAACAAATATAAGGTGTTCTATTTCCAATACTACATATATAGATGATGCAGTGAACTAACTTTAAATGCATTAAGGCAACTTCTATTACAATTGAATTTGTTAAATGACACCCAATGATTCAAAGCATAATGTATTCAAGCAAGGTATTGCACTGAGAATAATAATGACCGTACAAAATTTGGAGATAAAGTTATGAACTTTTCAAAACTAAAATTATGCAATTTTGCATAAAAAATAAAATTACTCAAATAATATTATAAAATACAAATACAATTGGATACAGAAGTTCTAATTTTTTTGTTTGTGTGTTCTTTCTCATTCAAACATTTCATCAATATATAATGAGCACTCATAGAAGCCTTAATGAAGATGGACCGAATCAAAGCAAACAACGAGAAAATCAATAGAGGAAAATTTTAAATACCCCGATCAAATGTTTCGCCTCACCGTATTTAAGAAATGATATTTCAAGGCACTCCAAAAATGTCTCTCAATACCGCACAATGCATGAAAGACACCAATTAAGTTATCAAATATTTACGAATTATATACAGTTATGTTAAACGCAAAATAGATGGGGTGGGGAGAATGAGTTTAAAGAGTATTTTTCTTAAAAGTACAACTATATTTAAATGGGGTGAAATGAAAAAATTAGTGGGTATTTTTATAAGTACCCTAAATTAACTAATGATTGATGGTTCAAAAATAAAATTTATCATTGGCACAATTTCAGTTTTTCTTCTTCTTAGAGTACGTCTTTTCAATAAAACCTAAACGGTTATATGCATTACAACTTTATATGTATAAAAAAATTAGTAAATTATGGGTTTTTGCTTGATCCTAAAGTGTGATTTTGCATAGTGACAACCAGATTCATTTCTAAATGCGAAGAGGAGATCTAATGTAAGAAAACTTATTATGCCAGACTTGTTTTGGGCATTTTGGATGACTATGGTTAACATTACGTGCTCTTAAGTATTTATGGAAATATATTATGAGTGTTTTATAAAATAGTATTATATGTGAAATGGTAACTCATTTTTTAATTGAGCTCATGGTATAATTATGTATGAAATATATACAATTTCAACATATTATAGGAACATTTGCAAATAAATTCCTTAAAAGTCTATTTATATATGATTAGTCCAAACGATAATTCAGTTAGTATCTTAAACCTATAAACTATTTAATAATGACCGTACAAAATTTGGAGATAAAGTTATGAACTTTTCAAAACTAAAATTATGCAATTTTGCATAAAAAATAAAATTACTCAAATAATATTATAAAATACAAATACAATTGGATACAGAAGTTCTAATTTTTTTTTTTTTGTTCTTTCTCATTCAAACATTTCATAAATATATGATGAGCACTCATATTCTGGAGATTTTCATATATGTATATCAATTACTACTAAAAAATCCAAGCGATGAACTTTGACAAAATCTAGAAAGGCGTTGTTTTGTTTGCAAAAAATACCAATTTATGAACACATGTTGTTGAGTCAGCAATTAATTAAAATGAAGAATTAAAGAGGAACATAATTACCCAATTAGGAGCTGATAAACCGAGACGGAAAAATATAAGAAATTCTGAACTGGAAATGGTCAGGCTGAGTTGCGGACAATGTCGCTATCTTTAAGGTGTTTCGCAACTTGGGCCAAAGTGTGCTGACAGTCTTAATTGCCTCGTCACCCCCAAGATAAAATAACCCCAAAATATGAATTGGTAGCACGAACCAAATTCATTAAATCAACACCCATTCTGAAATATATATTGCTCGACTCTGTATAGTATAATTAATCTGAGGGAGAAGATTAATTATTTCAGTGATGTAACAATTATTTAAAGGTTGAATAATTATTTTTGTGCAGAAAAATTTTCACAGAGGAACTATGTTGGAGATAATTTTTTATTGTTCAGAACTGTGTATAAAAACGGACGCTAGTTGCCTCAATTTATTGAACAAAAAATAATGACGTTGGTGGCACACAATGTGGAGAGAAGACTTGAAAACGTGGGCAAGTGGAAGACTTTTTCAATAGTTAAAGAAGTCACGTTTTTATTTTTCAGAAATAAAAAAGAAAATGTTAAAATATAATTTTTAAGGTCCAAAAAACTGTCAATTAATTTGTCCAAAAAATTATTTCTTAATGAGCCCAAGCCCAAGACCCGGACCAGGATTAATTAAATAGTTATAGGTTTAAGATACTAACTGAATTATCGTTTGGACTAATCATATATAAATAGACTTTTAAGGAATTTATTTGCAAATGTTCCTATAATATGTTGAAATTGTATATATTTCATACATAATTATACCATGAGCTCAATTAAAAAATGAGTTACCATTTCACATATAATATTATTTTATAAAACACTCATAATATATTTCCATAAATACTTAAGAGCACGTAATGTTAACCATAGTCATCCAAAATGCCCAAAACAAGTCTGGCATAATAAGTTTTCTTACATTAGATCTCCTCTTCGCATTTAGAAATGAATCTGGTTGTCACTATGCAAAATCACACTTTAGGATCAAGCAAAAACCCATAATTTACTAATTTTTTTCTACATATAAAGTTGTAATGCATATAACCGTTTAGGTTTTATTGAAAAGACGTACTCTAAGAAGAAGAAAAACTGAAATTGTGCCAATGATAAATTTTATTTTTGAACCATCAATCATTAGTTAATTTAGGGTACTTATAAAAATACCCACTAATTTTTTCATTTCACCCCATTTAAATATAGTTGTACTTTTAAGAAAAATACTCTTTAAACTCATTCTCCCCACCCCATCTATTTTGCGTTTAACATAATTGTATATAATTCGTAAATATTTGATAACTTAATTGGTGTCTTTCATGCATTGTGCGGTATTGAGAGACATTTTTGGAGTGCCTTGAAATATCATTTCTTAAATACGGTGAGGCGAAACATTTGATCGGGGTATTTAAAATTTTCCTCTATTGATTTTCTCGTTGTTTGCTTTGATTCGGTCCATCTTCATTAAGGCTTCATTTGGTGTGCATGATAAGGAGGGGGATGGGTTAAACTTATCACACGTCATGATGGTGTTGGATGAGATATGATTTTAAGTGAAATAATTTATCTCATCCCATTTTTAGTATTGGAATGGATAAAATTTCAAGTGAGATAAATCATATGATGTAAGGACACAAATTTTCAATTGAGTCCATATATAGTTTTGGCTCAATTCCGGACAAAAACATTTATTCATAGGATAGTATTTATTGTAATATTCTCAAGCCTATGAAGTGTATGTTGAAGACGTAGCGGCAAAGAACTTAAAGCTTCATCAAAATGCCGGTTTGTGTGCCTCGTTTCTACGTCATCAACTAAGGTTCCATGCTCCCAAGGTATGAATGTAATTATATGTATATAGGAGCTTGGAACAATATGTATTGGGTGTTAGGTTAATAAAAACTGCATTTTATTTTTCAGAAAGAATCAATTAGAAACTTAAAAATAAGTATATAAAAGTTTATAAAAGTTTCTGGGCCAAAATCGAATTTTACAAACTTTCTGGACGTTCGTTAGAAATTTCGTTCGAACGAGTTTTTTCGTTCGAACCAGATTTCGTTCGAACGAGTTTTGTCGTTCGAACCAGGTTCGTTCGAACGAGTTTGCCAACGACCCCACTGGTCAGTCGTTCGATATGTCGTTCGAACGAGTTTTCGTTCTAACGAGATATCTAACGAGATTCTAACGAGCCCAGGCTGGTCGCTCGTTAGAAGTCTCGTTCGAACGAGAGTCAAGTTCGTTCGAACGAGACGTCAGGCGGGAACGGTTTTGAGCAGTTTTTTGCAGTTTTTTTCCCCACTTCTCCACTTGGTTTTCAACCAACTTTTTCATACTTTATTATGTGCGGGAAACACATTTTCCAAGATAACTTTTCCATCCTAATACATCTCCTAGAGAGAGTTTGAGAGATCATTCCAAAAAGGAAAATGTTCATGTTTTAAGTGTTCTCCAACTTAAAGAAAAATCTTTAAACACTTAGTTTACATCCATTGTTGTTTATTCCAAGTTCCATATATAGATATCAATTGCTTGGAGATTGTTTTGGCACCGGTTTTTCTCTACACCGAATTGAAGAGAAGTTCGTTTCATTTCTACCCATTTGGAGAAAGGCTCCATGTTGGGGTGACGGTGTGCCTAATTGCCCGATCGGTGGGAGTCCGAGACCGCGGTGGAGCTCCGTTGGTTATCCGCTAATTTGAGGTCGATACAAGAAGAAGCATCACGACTTGAGAGGGTTCGAGTTTAGGAAGTAAGTCTTTTGTCTTGTATTTTGTAATACCGTTTTTAGTGGATTTGAGGCTAGGGCCGTCCCGAGGTTTTTTCCCGTTAGTGGGTTTTTCCTCGTATATCGCGGTGTAGTGTGACTGTTGATTTTATCTTGCTCTATATCACTTAGAACGCATGCTAGATTATTTTCAAGATAAAATTTGGTTTTACAATCACACCAATTTAAATTGGGACTTCAATTTAATATTGGATAAAATTTGGTTTATTCAAGTCACTTGCATTAATATGGTTTCGCCTAACTTTGAATAATTGTTAATGATGACTTAGGCAAATTCTAGGACTTGAATTTATGTTTTAATTCGTTTTTTGAAGATATTAAAACTCGGCCTTGTTATTTGTTGGACCATCTCAACGCTTCCGCATTTATTTAAAAGGAAATTAAATTATTATTTTAATTGGTATAATTATTAAAACCCCCCGGGGATTATCCTCTTCAAATTGGTATCAGAGCCAAAAACGATAAATTATTTCGTTAAAGATCCTTTATTTTTTGGCTAAATATGGATTTTTCCCCATTTTCAAAATTTCCTATTTTTGATGGTTCAAACTACGCGTATTGGAAAGCGCGAATGAAATCGGCACTTAAATCTATCGATTAACGTGTTTGGATGTCTGTTGTTAACGGTTGGACCCCACCAACACATTTAATTGAAAATGTACATGTTCCCAAACCCGTTGATAGATGGACTGAAAATGAGTTTAAGCTAGCAAATTTTAATTCCCGTGTTTAAACGCCTTATTTAGCGCTGTCACACCGGATGAATTCCGACGTATTATGACGTGTGAAACCGCTAAAGAAGCTTGGGATATTTTACAATTAACTCATGAAGGAACGAGTGTCGTTAAAGCTTCAAAACTCCAAAACCTCACCACTCAATTTGAAACTATCAAAATGGATTAAAAAGAAACTTTTGATAAATTTTATGCTAGACTTTCTGATATTGTCAATTCATCCTTTAACTTGGGAGAGAAAATACCTGACAATCGTGTAGTAAAGAAAATTTTAAGGTCCCTACCCGATAGATTTATTCCAAAGGTGACCGTTTTAAATTCTTTACCTACTTTAGCCTCTACGAAATTAGAAGAGCTTGTAGGTGATTTACAAACCTATGAACTAGATATGTTTCCCTCTAAAACTGAAAAGAAAATTGAAAAGGGCGTTGCTTTAAAATCCCGCAAAGAGGTTAAACAAGTAGTAGAGAGCGATAGTGATAGTGACTCGGAAGATATGGCTTTGTTTGCTCGTAAATTTAGAAAATTTCTTAAATTTAACAAAGATAAAGTTAAAAATGATTTTAAGAAATTTGAATCTTCTAAACATGATAAAAACGAGAAGATTTCTAAAGCCGATAAGATCCCTAAACCTAGTAATGAAAATATTGATAGGGACGAGTCTAATAAATGTTTTGGTTGTGAAGGTTATGGCCATAGGGCTTTTGAGTGCCCCACTAAACTAAGGAAAGAGGGTAAACGACCCATTTCATATAATGCGACCCTTAGTGATAGTGATAAGGAAGAGAAGCCCGAATCCCCCACTAAGAAAAATTTTGTGGCTTTTATGGCTAGACATGCGAGTGATAGTGAGAACTCATCGAATGATGAAATTATAGCACATGCCACTTCCAAGGTCATTGTACATGATTCTCTTATTTTTGATGATAGTGAGAGTGAAGAAGAAAGAGAGAGTGAAAATGAAGATGAGGTTGATATGAGTGAACTTCAAAATGCTTTTCATGAATTATATAAAGAATCTATTAAATTGAAAAGAGCTATTTTGAAGTTAGAATCAAGTTTAAGAGAGAGTGTTAAGGTCATTGATGAAAGTACCTTAATAGAAGACCTTAGGACACATGAGAGGACTCTTCAAGAGAAGCTTAACTATGTAGAAGGCGAGAGAGATAGACTTAGGGGTTTAATGGAATCCTTGAAAAAGGAGCTTCTTGCTTTTGAAGAGCGAAATGTTTTACTAGAATCTAAAATTTTAGAATTGGAAAATAAATTAAAAGATTCTAGTAATGTCAAATTTGATTTGGAGTGTCGTTTGGAAAAACTAGATAAAATGTTAGGAACGGTCCAAATTAAAATGACACTTTTGGTTTAGGCTTCAATTCTTGTAATGATTTTAACCCTAAAGTCAAAACCAATGTTTTAGGAGAATCTTCTAGGAATGCATTTAATGATCACTCCTTAGATAAATCTTTTCGATATGCTCTTACTTGTACACATTGTGGTCGACAAGGTCATCTTAGGAAATTTTGTTTAGATCTTAAACGAATTCCTAGAAAATTCCATAGTAAAGTAACCACGATAGCTAATGTTTCTACACCCCAAGATAGTAATTCTTCATTAATTTGGGTTAGGAAATCCGACTTGGTTTCCTTACAAAATAGGGATTTTGATTCTCATTTACTTTCACATGCTTCCTCCCTTGCTAAATCTAATGGATGAATGTGTTAGTGTTTGCATACTTTAGCGTTTGTACTTCATGCTATATTCATATGCTAAATGTATGCTTGTTTAGTCATTTTCTAGTCATTGCTTATTTTCATATCTCATGCTAGAAATCATGACTTGTTTATGTTTTTATATTATATTTTGTGTTTGATTTAACTAAATAATATAAAAAGATTTTTGTTTATCATTTGTGTTTTATTTATTTCATTTAAGCTTAATGAAAAATACAAATGATTCTTGTTTGTCCTTTTGAGTAAATCTTTATTTTTGATTAAAATGTTAAAAACTCAAAAAGATTTTATTTTGTGTGTATTTTTGTTTGACACACTTTATGTGGCATATACTTGTGTTTGAATCCCATCATTTACGCTCCCACGTGGCTAGAACTTTTGGTTTAGATTTTCAATCCTTATTATGTTCTTTACCATATTTTATGGAGTAGTTGGATTTTGTATTGTTTAAATGGATTCTATTTCTATATGCCTATATTCACACATGCACGAGCTCTTTTGAAATCTTAATGTCACATGTTATATTTGAGCTTTTTTTTTTAGGTGTTCTCCTATCAATCTAGTCATCTACATATCTATGACCTAGGAGGACTAGTGCATGTCAAAATCCGTTGCATGTGAGATTTGTGAGAAAAATGAAAACATGATAAATTAATATATGCACGGGGAAGGGCTCCGAAAGGATGAATTAAATCCTTTGCGATAGTAAGCCACCGTTGATTGGATCTAAAAGAAATACGTGATCCAAAGGCCTAAAAACAGAAAATTTGGCATTTAAAAGAAAGCAATTGCCAAGGCCTATGTTTGTATGATATATTCATTCAAAAAACAAAAGAATATATATGCTCATTGAGGGAGAATTGGATGGTATATCAACGGTTTGCACAATGTCCATTTATCCTAGTTGTCTTTAATGTCATGACTCTATTTGGTTTGTAGAATCATCATCATGCTAGGCTTGTATGCATTGTGTATGTTTGTCCATTGAGTTCAATCTTTATATTATCACATGAGGTTATATTTAACTGTGATGAAGTTTGCAATCAAATGAGAACTCCGTGAACGTTTCTTAAGTGTTTGGGTCTAAATTTAATTGTTGCTAGTTCACACCCCTACACTTCCGTTTCCATATGACACATTTTTGCCATTCGAGTGTGCAAACTTATTGTATTTTGTGTCATGTGTGTGTTTATAACTATCTATATATGCACGTACTTATTGGTATATTTATAGTATATATATATATGATATTTGTTTGTCTTTGCCTTGCTTTTATTGCCCATATGCTTTCATGTCGTTTCACTTTAAGCTTTCACATGTTGTTTATTAGTTCTTTATCCTTTGCCTATTCCCGAACAAAAAGGGGGAGAATGATGATAGGGGGAGAAATGGTATCTAATCCTATTATTATCGTATCTTCGTTTGGGGGAGATTTATCTTAGGGGGAGACGTCTTTCTAAGTAGGTCATGTGTTTAAAGGGAGAATTAATTTAGGGGGAGTAATTAATTAATTGCATTTAATACTTTGATATTCCCTATGCATTTGATGAGTTTGCTTAAGTGTGCAGGAATTATTCTAAAGCAACATCTTTCTATGGCAAAGCGTTTGATCCTTGGGTTGAGTCAAGATTGGGCGGGTTATGTTTTGAGTCTAGTAGAGCTTGACGGCCCTTTAGGATTTTTGTTTGGTTTTTGTCCCGGAATAGCCAAAGGGGGAGATTTGTAAGGACACAAATTTCCAATTGAGTCCATATATAGTTTTGGCTCAATTCCGGACAAAAACATTTATTCATAGGATAGTATTTATTGAAATATTCTCAAGCCTATGAAGTGTATGTTGAAGACGTAGCGGCAAAGAACTTAAAGCTTCATCAAAATGCCGGTTTGTGTGCCTCGTTTCTACGTCATCAACTAAGGTTCCATGCTCCCAAGGTATGAATGTAATTATATGTATATAGGAGCTTGGAACAATATGTATTGGGTGTTAGGTTAATAAAAACTGCATTTTATTTTTCAGAAAGAATCAATTAGAAACTTAAAAATAAGTATATAAAAGTTTATAAAAGTTTCTGGGCCAAAATCGATTTTTACAAACTTTCTGGACGTTCGTTAGAAATGTCGTTCGAACGAGTTTTTTTGTTCGAACCAGATTTCGTTCGAACGAGTTTTGTCGTTCGAACCAGGTTCGTTCGAACGAGTTTGCCAACGACCCCACTGGTCAGTCGTTCGATATGTCGTTCGAACGAGTTTTCGTTCTAACGAGATATCTAACGAGATTCTAACGAGCCCAGGCTGGTCGCTCGTTAGAAGTCTCGTTCGAACGAGAGTCAAGTTCGTTCGAACGAGACGTCAGGCGGGAACGGTTTTGAGCAGTTTTTTGCAGTTTTTTTCCCCACTTCTCCACTTGGTTTTCAACCAACTTTTTCATACTTTATTATGTGCGGGAAACACATTTTCCAAGATAACTTTTCCATCCTAATACATCTCCTAGAGAGAGTTTGAGAGATCATTCCAAAAAGGAAAATGTTCATGTTTTAAGTGTTCTTCAACGTAAAGAAAAATCTTTAAACACTTAGTTTACACCCATTGTTGTTTATTCCAAGTTCCATATATAGATATCAATTGCTTGGAGATTGTTTTGGCACCGGTTTTTCTCTACACCGAATTGAAGAGAAGTTCATTTCATTTCTACCCATTTGGAGAAAGGCTCCATGTTGGGGTGACGGTGTGCCTAATTGCCCGATCGGTGGGAGTCCGAGACCGCGGTGGAGCTCCGTTGGTTATCCGCTAATTTGAGGTCGATACAAGAAGAAGCATCACGGCTTGAGAGGGTTCGAGTTTAGGAAGTAAGTCTTTTGTATTGTATTTTGTAATACCGTTTTTAGTGGATTTGAGGCTAGGGCCGTCCCGAGGTTTTTTCCCGTTAGTGGGTTTTTCCTCCTATATCGCGGTGTAGTGTGACTGTTGATTTTATCTTGCTCTATATAACTTAGAACGCATGCTAGATTATTTTCAAGATAAAATTTGATTTTACAATCACACTAATTTAAATTGGGACTTCAATTTAATATTGGATAAAATTTGGTTTATTCAAGTCACTTGCATTAATATGGTTTCGCCTAACTTTGAATAATTGTTAATGATGACTTAGGCAAATTCTAGGACTTGAATTTATGTTTTAATTCGTTTTTTGAAGATATTAAAACTCGGCCTTGTTATTTGTTGGACCATCTCAACGCTTCCGCATTTATTTAAAAGGAAATTAAATTATTATTTTAATTGGTATAATTATTAAAACCCCCCGGGGATTATCCTCTTCATATGATGTAAGCTTTTATCTGCTAGGTGAAGGATAGCATTATGCCGCCTAAGATGTAGGATTATAGTCACCCGTTGGGATTTGGTAACTATCCCACTCTTTTATTTGGCACATCAAACGGGGCATTCAACATATCTAAATTTAAATAGATGAATGAATTGTTATGTGTAGAAAAAGTTCAAATTATTTTTAGTGGTTACTTACTAATTTTGGGGTTAATTACGTTTAGGCTCCTTGAACTTACATTTTACCACCTTAACTTTCAATTGCTGCACTTTTTTTTAAAAAGGTAATAAATTAAACAAGGCAAAATCCCAAACATAAATACAGACTCAATCAAACAAAACCGGGACAAACCGGCTAAGCCCAAACACAAAGACTACACAAGTGCCCACTCTACAAGACAACCAACCGGATTGCAACAAAAGCAAGAACAACTAACGAGCCCAACTTGCACCCCAACAACCCCAAACCCAGAACCTTCTAAAATAATCTCTACCAAGACACGCATGCAAAAACTAACAAAACCACGCATCACAAAACCCCCAACAACAAAACCATCAACACAACAAAAAAACCATCAGTCAACTAAATAACCACAAACGCTAAACCAAAACCAAATCCACTCAGACAAAACACTTCTTCAAACAAAACACTCTCCAAACAAAACCAGCCACCACACCCGGCAAAAACCAGGCCAAAAAAACCACGCCATACTTGAGCAACGAGAACCCCCCAAACTTTGAAATCGGCCACAAGTACTTCCTGCCGTCCAACTCCAATAGTTTTAGGCGGGAAAAGTTTTATATGTGCGTCGCATATGACTGAAAGTGAGGGAATTTTCGTCCTAACATAATATTTTTTTTAAATAAATTTTAAAATAACATAAAAATATTTAAAAATTAAGAAAATACTAAAAAAAATTAAGATATCAAAAATCATTGAAAAGATTTTACAATTTTTTTAAAAATTACCAAAAAAATAGAAATTTAAAAAATTCTAAAAAAATAATTAAGGAAATATATTTAAAAATACTAATAATTACTGCACAATGCATTGAAATATAAAAAAAAAGATTTAAAGATATGGAAAATCATAAAAAAAATATATATATAGAAATAAGGAAAAAAATAAAAGTATTCAATGACCAAAATAATACAGAATATTGATGAAAATCATTTGAAATTAGGAAAATTACAAAAACATTAATTAAAATTCTGAAAATCACCAAGAAAGCTTAAAAAAAAATTGGAAACAATATAAAAAGAATTTAACAAAATAAAATTTGAATAGTAAAAAATAGATTTCCAATAAAAAAAAATATTTCCAATAAGAACAGAAAATATTTCTAATAAAATAAATAAATTTTCAATAGAAAATAAAAAGAGATTTCTAATTAAAAAACAAACCTATTAAAAAAGAAATTAATTAATAAATTAGAAAAGAAAATAATATCCAGTAAAAAAATGATAGAAAATAGTTAATGGCTTTGAAATTAAAAAAAATCTAAAAAAGTATTGAAAAAACATTTTAATAGTTTGGCTAATATTGAATAAAACTCTAAAAAAACAGAAAAATAATTTTCAGAAATTAAAAATCCAAAAAAAAAGCAAAGAATTTTTGAAAATAAAAAAATCAATATGTTTTAACCCCCAAAAGATATTTTTCAGCAAAATAAAAATAATTTCTAGGAAAATAATTTTAGATAAAAAAAATCTAATATAAAAAAAGAATAAACAAAAAAAATGGGAGTTTTATATAAACCCCATAATAATGTCTCCACCCCGCTGCTTCTTTCAGCATTTTTAAGAGAACAAAATGACAATTATTTTCAAAATCCTATTTTAAAATCCCGTCAATCACACCATAACAACAAAACAACTAAACGAGTTGTGTACAATTAGGACTCAACCTGCCCCTAGCCTCGCCCCCACCCCCGCTCAGCCCCGCACTAAGTCCCAGCGTCGATTAATCTTTTTTGTGGATGTGTGTTCTTGTGTGTGTGTGTGTGTGTGTGTGTGTGTGAGAGAGAGAGAGAGAGAGAGAGAGAGAGATGAGGCTTGAGCTAGAGAGAAAAAGAGAAATGTGGATTTGAAAGAGAGAAGAGAGAAGAGAATGAGAAAGAGAGAAATCTTAGGATTTTTAAAAAGGATAAAATATCCAAAAAGACCTTTGACAAAAGTGGAAAATGGTTGACACGTGTCATTTTCTATTAAAAACATAACGGTGTTATAGTTTGGGGGCTATTTGTAGTCATTTTTAAAGTTTAGAGCTTATCTAAGGAAATTAGATGTTAGGGTGGCGAAGTACAGGGGGTCAAAGTTCAGAAGGCCTTAGCGTAATTAGCCCTTAATTTTGAGTAGTTTGTAATTTTTTCACATGACAATAATAGTTGCGTCAATAGTTGATATTTTTTTTAAAATAAAAATCATCTAAAATGACTACGTCAAATTTTGCCACATTTATAAAGAAGTGTCATGTAATTTGAAAATATCAATAAGAAAATGAGGGACACAATTAGGTTGGAGAAATCTATTGTAAAGAAAATGAAATGATAGGCTCATAACTAATCTGATGTAGTTGGAATAAAATTTTGCTGAACTGAGTTAATCTAAAATCAAAAAAGAAATTTTAATAGGAGAGAACATGGAATACAAAGTTTTATTATTATTAATTTTTAGATTTTTTTTGTCACTAAGACCATCTGTAATGGTATGATCGGTTAAACTTAAGTGCTAAAGATTTATATTTACACTATGTTTATTGTTGGTACCATGATGAACTTGATAGTAATAAATTTATGAAGTTAGACAATTGAGTTTTTAATGTCCAACTCATATATATATATATATATATATATATATATATATATATATATATATATATATACACTAGGGTGTGCCCGTGCCGATGACACGATGACAAATTTGCTCCAGATTGTTTGTGATTATATCGCACTTATAACTATGTCAATGGTATAGTTATAAATTTGCCCCCGAGTATTTGTGTTTATAGAACACACGTACTCCTATGTATGGTATTTTACACTTTAACAAAGAGTTAAATTTGCTTCCGAGTATATATATATATATATATATATATATATATATATACATACTAGGGTGTGCCCGTACCGATGACACGATGACAAATTTGCTCCAGATTGTTTGTGGTTATATCACACTTATAACTATGTCGATGGCATAGTTATAAATTTGCTCCCGAGTATTTGTGGTTATAGAACACACACACACTCCTATGTATGGTATTTTACACTTTAACAAAGAGTTAAATTTGCTTCCGAGTATTTGTGGTTAAATAATGATGTTACACACACATTTTGTAACATTATATTTTCTAGCTGCACGCTTTCCTCTGCCGATAGCACACTAAAAATAATAATATCTTTAAAAATCATTCAAACATATGTGAATTGAAATGTCAATATAAATGTAACATAAGTTAAATGTTTTTCAAGCATAGTCAATGTTAAAACAACATCTCCAAAAATGATGAATTAAATGTTAAAACAACATCTCCAATTTGAGTCCATTCCCCCTCCCCCTAAAAATAGGACATAATTCAAAATACAAACCAATATATTTAATACGAAATTACAAAAAAATGATGAAGCATAATATATTTGATGAGAATCTTCGTAAATGATGTACATACTTGTTCAATATAACATGTCTAAAAGTTGATGACAATGCGTATGTGTGCATTGTGTGTGGATGAACAACCACCACAATCTAAATTTTAAAAAATGAATTAATATCTGTGTCTAAATATAGACCATGCATTTTAAATTATAAAGATAAGATGTTACCTTAATGCATACTCTTTCACCCCAGACCCGGTAAATGATACTACTCATAGGTTCCGTTATATAAAAAACAACATGATGCATCCCATGTAAATGAAGAGCTAATCATACAACATATGGTTTTCTTTCGTGTAAATGATGATCAAATAACCTCCAAGCAAAATCTGCTGGTGGCACAATATATCTTGCTTCAAGATATTGTTGAATCTCATCCACGTTTTCCATCACCATTATTGTGAGATTATAACCTTTAAATATGTATTTGTGAATATATTTAACACATCATAATCCCCCGCACACCTCCATCTGCATAGGTATAATATATTAGAAAAATCATAACGATAATCACTTAGAATTTTTTGAACTAAGAAAATATATACATGTCCATAGATTGGCATGTTAGAGGTCGGGGCATATTTACGAAAGTCATATGTTTTAAATAGTTTCGTTTGATAATTTCTAAGATGGGTTATAAAAACAAATCAAAAGTAAAATTTTCCACCAACACTAAATAACTTCCATTATCACAACCTTACTAAAAATTGGTCTAATATGAGCCACTGATAATATAGCATGATCATAATCTTTCAACAACATGCCTCCTAAAGTATAATAATCCCTTAGAATTTTAACAAATAAACAAATACATTCCTCTCCATAGATTGTCATGTTACGGGTTAGGGGAGTTGGTCCGTTTCCACATCCTAAGATAAGATGTTTCTATAAATAAATTAATAAAAAGGCAAATATATGTAAAATAAAAAAAAAAAATATATATATATATATATATATATATATATATATAAAACTAAAAAAATCAAATATATGTAAAACTAAAAAAATAGAGAATGAGAGTAATATTTTTGCAAAATAATGCAAACACAGCTCATGTCATGTTTAAATTTAAATTTAGAAGTGTTTATGTTTGAGCCAAAAATAACTTTCAACATGACACGACCACCAAACTAAAGAGAAACACTTTAAACTCAGTTGTAAACCCAACAGGACATTTGAAAACTCTGCATAACTCGCCTATAATTTCTCATAGTCAAACACACAAAAAATAAACGTTTATGTTGGAAAAAATATAACTTTCAACATGACACAACTACCAAACTAAAGAGAAACACTTTGAAATCAGTTGTAAACCCAATAGGACATTCTCATAATCAAACACACAAAAAACGAATGTGGGTTTGCAACTCATAAAAGCATGGATACATGTTACCCAACTGGACATTCAAAAACTCTACATAACTCGCACATAATTTCTCATAACCACATTCGTTTTTTGTGGGTGGATTGGGTTTGGTCCCCAGTTCGATTCCCAGCACTGTCAAAATAATGTTTGGCCAGCGGAAGCCATGAACCGTGAATGAGGATTAGTCGAGGTGTGCGCAAGCTGTCCCGGACACCTCATGGTATGCTATTAAAAAAAACTAATGCAGACGAATCTTTACCTTGAGCCAAGTGCTCTGCCTCAAAAGTGAGAGAGGATGAGAGTTTTGGCAGAAGATAAAGGGAGTCAGCAAGCTTAAGAGGGAGAGAGGTAAAAAAGTTGTTTGAAAGGCATGAGATTTTACCACGTCATAAGGCAACTTATGACATGGAAAATATGGTTTCTGATGTGAGAAAAAACCCTCCTATTTTATTATTATTATATATATATATATATATATATATATATATATATATATAAGGAGTAGAATTTTAACACTATTTCATAAGTTGATAAGCTAAGTAGAGGGTAGGATTTAACCAACAAGGCAAGAAATTAAGGGTCCAAATTGCTTAATAGATCAAAGGGTTGTGATTTTCCCTCTTATTACGATCTAAGGGTGTGAGATCATGTCAGCCCTAAAATTGAAGAGAACTCGAACCCTACCTCTCATTCTCTCTCCCGTTCATTTTGTTTCATTCTCTCCCTCTCATTTCTTTTTCCCCCTTTCGGCACAAACCCTCCCCCAAAAAAACCCTACCCGTCGCCTTACGCCACCCACCTTTTCCACTCTTCGCCGCGCCACCATATTACACCCACACGCACGCACACACTCACACACCCACACGCACACAAACAAGCACAAACCCACAGACTCCCCTGCATCAGCCTCCCTGCCACCTCTGCCTCCGCTACCTCCTCCGCCTCTCGCCCTCTTACACACGTACACACGTACACACAGGTAAATCATTTTTTTTCGATTTTTCTTTGAAGATCTAATGGTTTGTTTTGGTTTTGTTTTGAAGATCTAATTATTTTGGTAAATCGTTTGTTTTTTTTCGGTTTTGTTTTGAAGATCTAATGGTTTGTTTGGGTTTTGTTTTGAAGATCTAATTGTTTTTTTTTTCAGGTTTTGTTTTGAAGATCAATTCGGGTATGACTTCTTCTCTCTTTAGTTTTTTTTGGACATTTTAATATTTTGTAAACCCTAATTTTTAGGGTTTTTAGGAATCACGTTTGATCTTTGGGCTATAACAGATTTTTTTGGTATGAAAATTGAATTGGCTTTAACATAGAGTAGATCTAAACACTCGGAACCATTTGTTTCAAAGTTCATCTTTTTAGGATTTTTTAAAATTTAGTGTGCTTGAAATTAAACGATCTAAAGACTTGGAACTATTTGTTTCAAAGTTTAATTTTTTACGATTTTTTAAAATTTAGTGGGTTTGAAATTTGAATTAGGGATTTTTTTTTTAAATTTAGACTTTACCATGAGTGTTGATGATGGAGGTTCAAACTGCAGTGGTGCTCACGAGATCAGTTAAAAGTATTATGTTTTTTTTATTTTTGTTTTCTATTATTAATCATGGCCTCTTAGATTAACATGATTGAAAGATCTATCTGTCAGGTGAGGTTATTATAATCGAATGTAGTAGGTGAGGTTATTGAAAAAGTTATTTGAATTGAGATTTTTTCTTTGGGACTGTGAGGTCAATTTTCTACTTATTTACAACTTTGTTTATTAATATTTCTACTTATTTTGGGATATTTTTACGATTTTTCTGTTTGAGATTTTAGTTTGTCGATTAATTTCTATTTTTACCCTATTATTTTTTAATTTAGAGTTGTTCTTGAGGCCAATGTTTATATTATGCTTTATTGTACTACTCAATGACTGCGAGCCCAAGTTTTGTGTCTTCTATGGATGGGAGTTAATTGAAATCAGGTACTGTGAAAAAACACACTAGAAAAAGGGATCTTTATTTTGTGGAAACTTTTTGTGTGGTTTTGGTGGTGTGCTCTAGGGTTTCATAACCATACCTGTTGTTGCATTTATTTTCTTTACATTACGTAAATTTTCTCTTATTATCATGGAATGACTATTTAGTGTTTTCATTAGATTATTTTTAGCTTATTTTCATAATTGACATAATAGGATGGATGATTGTATAATTGCTACAAAGACTATACATGATAATAAACTTTATCATATGATTGAAGATGCTTATTACATATTAAATTGTTGTTTACATTCATGTTTTTTATGATGTTTTTGTATTATATATTTTTGTAAGAACTAAATTATCGAATTTAACTTCGAATGAGTCAATGACAGGGTATTTTGGAGCTCTTTGACTTATATTGGACAAACACGCCATGAGTTGCATCCGTTTTCTTAAAATAATGTTGAATGTTTATGGAATTAGAGGTGTTCTATTAATAATAATTTGAAATTGTTTTTTTCTTTCTTTTTAGTCAACTGCAAAATTATATGTATCTCATTGTTGAATTGTTTTAATTTTTTGAGTTATAGAATTTTGTGTTTATTTTTTCCTTTTAATTCACTATTGAGGTTAGTTAATAATTTCGTTTTATAACTTTAATATAGTATTTCTTTTTAAGATATAGTTTTATACACCAGTTATAGATCCTGTGATTTAGCAGACGATGTTGTTTTTTAAGGATATATTGAGCACTTTTCACGAGTAAAAAATGTTTTGTTTTGTCATATATTATCTTTGATTATGTACCTCAATGAATAAAGTTACATAGTCCGCTCATTTAGTAAAAGTTAGATATCTTTGTTTTTTATTTTGTGCATATTAAATGAGAGCATGAAAAGTTACAGCGCATATCCATGTTATTGTGTTTAAAATAACAATTTTAAAGGATATAAGTTATGCTTTCCCTTTCAGGAAAAAGGGTGTGAAGATGTCGTAATGGCTGCTGTGAAAAACAAAGGTGTATAAATGTTTTGATGGAAATAAGCATCATGTATGTGGAATTATATGATTTAGGAGTTGATTTGGGGACTCGAGTGCTAATTTATGGTTTGTTCGTTGCTCTCAGGTATCGTAGGTGTAAAACTAGCAAAATATGATGACACTCAAACAATGGTTTTTCATACAAATGTTTTTCATAGTTTAGGGACTTAATTGCGGTCAATGTAAATAGTTCAGGGGTGTACTTGCAATATATATTCATCTTATTATAATCTCATATCCAAGAGACAGTGCTAATATTTTTCCCGTTTTACTTTACATTTTCAGATGCTATGGCGTACGGTGTGTTGATGTTTCATAGTTATATTCGATAACTTAGCTTGGTCTTCTTTATATGTTCATTATTGTTGATAGGTTGATCTTCTTTATATGGTGTACGACGTGTTCATTTTTTCCCGTAAACACGTATCCACGATATTGAAGTGCCATAAGTTCATATGGTCTTCTTACTATATAAGTTTTGGAAAGAATTTAGTAAAAAATTTCACCAAAATTTTTATTGTATAAGTTTGGATTGGTTTCGTATACTTACAAGTTTTATATGACTGTTTATAGTTTTTAGGAAACATTTGATTTTGATTTTGTAATTTGTACTAAAAAAATTATTGTTTTATATGCTTTTTATTTGTTCAGAATTTTTATCTTCCAAGCTGTTATTATTTGATGCTATGTTGTTGCATTTACTCGCTGCACATTCGCATGACGCCGAACAGCTGCTCCTTGCAACTTGACACTTTCTTCGTCTCTCACAAGGATCTTTTACTACACGAGCAGCAGACGACTGGTGCAAATGTATCAAGAGTACATAAAACAGATTCGGATACCATCAAAACGTGATTCTGTCATCCTGTTTACCTCATGGATAGAGTTAGAAAAGTTAATGAAGCAGTTATACGTTCAACCCCTTCATTACTTAACCAATATTCGGCTAAGGTAATGGGACCAATTAAGGATTGGTGCTGACGATGAAGACAGACCCTTAGATACCATTTTTTACCCCTGTAAAGCTGAAGCCGCCATCTAGCTCATGGACACTGACAACTGCAAAGAACTGTGACACTAACAGCTACGGCCATGACCAGGTAAGTTTATCCACCAAATTTGTTGATAAGTTTCTTTCAAGTACATATGCAATGAAAGTATGTAAGTAATTTTTGAATCTTATGAAATCGTTAAAATGTTTCTGTCATCCCCACATCTTTTCTCTTCTATCACGTTTTTTACAGTATATGGTTTTTACAGATATGCCTTCCATTTCTCTCTAATATATTCGTTTTCTTTGGTACCTATACAAATGTAAGATGCCTCTCTAATATTTTCCATTCTCTCCAAAACAATGATTCATCATTTGGTGCTTTTAAATATTTTGGTGTTATCCATTCTTTCACCCTTTCCAGTTTCACATGTATTATTGCTTGGTACCGTGTCACAAGTTCAAGCTATTTTTCCTTTTAAATGAACCCTATATTGGCGTTGTTAGATTTTGATTGGTACCATATCACGAGAACTTGGTGTTGTTAAATTTTGGTTGTAATGGTAGATTTTGATTGGTACCATAATGGTATATTTATTTTGCAGATTGGGGATAAGAAATGTCTGAATTCAAGTGCATGGTGCTCCCAATTATTCCTTTAAATTTTATAAATTACACGGTGCTTCTGATAAATGTCTAAATTTTACATGATCCTTTAAATTTTATACATGACTACTCTTTAAATTTTAACTTGACTACTCTTTATCTGAGAAATGTCTGAATCAATTATATTATGAATTGGCCGATATGAACGAATAGTTACTCACGTTGGTGAGATTCATTGTACTTCAAAAAATCCTATATAATATTGGCTGGCTCAATTATTAATTTTAATTTTAATTTACTGGTTCAATACGTATATAATAGTTTGAAAGTCATAATTTAGGCAGAAATGAAGCGATTCACGGCCAAGATTGTGGACTTGATGAAGCAAGAAAATCACTATGCATCCCAAGTTGGTCCCATTATTTTTTCTCAAGTTAGTCTTGAAATGGTTTTTGGGTAGTTATGATGCATTCTGTTAGGCTTCTTTATGATACTAATAATTTATCAAATGTTAAATGATTACTTATCATATTGGAAAGTACCATGAAGAGAGCAAAAGAAGACCATATGCAGGTGCTATTAGGTACATGTTGGTCGTTAACTGCAACTGCTATTAAGACCAGATGCAACTGATATTAAAGCCAGATGCAACTTATCTTTATGAGGTACATGTTTGTTGTTAATTTTTGTTTTCATTATATTTATCGAGTGTACTGAAATATTATCCCTTATGTTATGTTAGTATTAGGGGTGTTCAAAAAAACCGCTCGACCCGAAAACCGAACCGAACCGGCCCGAACCGAACCGAAACCGCCGGTTTTTTTTAGCCCGGTTCGGCCTACGGTTTACGGATATAAAAAACCGACCATGTCGGTTCGGTTGTCGGTTTATACGTGGGAAAAACTGACTCAAACCGAACCGACCCGAACCAATATATATATTAAAAAAAAACTAAATAACTTATATTTTTATATCCAAAAACCATTACCCACCTTTAAAAACCGACCCAAACCGAAAACCGCCCTTAAAAAAACCGGCGCAAACATGAAACCGTCGAAAACCGACCCGAAACCGAACCGAACCGAAATCGACGTGAACCGAAACCGACGGGTTTTTTCATAGTCGGTTCGGTTTCGGTCTGACCTTTTCCAAAACCGAACCGATCAGTTCGGTTTGAACTAGGGTCCAAAACCGACCCGAACCGACCCGTGAACACCCCTAGTTAGTATAGTACCTAGATATTATATTATGTCGCATGCTAGGTTATATATAAGTGAGTTCAGATTTTCCATTTTCTCTCCTTTAGCTTAGGAAACATCAGACTTTGTTGCTGAAAATAGTTTTAGATATCCATTTGGAACAACAGTAAGAGAAATGCAAAGCTTGAACCAAATTTTGTTCTAAACATTTTAGTTGGTACTAAAATATGGTTGTACTTATTTATAATGCTAAAACTATGTTGTTACTTGATTAATACATTTGGCTTCTCCCAGTCCATCATGTTATTTTTTGTAAAAGAGAAATTCGCACTTGAAGAAAATGGATAGTTCTTTTTTTAATAAAAATAAATAAATAAATTTAGGCGTTTATAGCTTATTTATTATTAAAAATAATTGTTCTCAGATTATTAGTCATCATTTTTATTTTAATAAGAAAGGAGACTAGAATTGCACACATTGTGGGTTCATGAATTTCGCTAGCAATGTTTACGTTGCAGAGCGCAATGCCCCAAAAGGCAGCTGAATCCTGGGGAGTGCGAGTGCCCCTCATGTAATTTCTAGAATTACACAAAGAACGTGATCTACAAGAAGTGCGATTGTGAACACCCTAAAGAGGTGGGAACACAATACGAAGAGAGATATGGAAAATCCCTTCTAAGTAGCTTTTTAATTAGCACTCTAAATCATACTCAGAGATGATTGTTAGTAGGTTTTTTGATGCAAGATACACCCAACACGAGTATATGACCCTGGGGTTCACAATTCAATAGGTGTTATGTTAGCAGGAGCAGAATTAAAGCCAGGATGGGGTTTTTCCCTCTAAGAAGGTTCAGTTTAGTAGTTGAGATGAATTTTGGGCATTTTATTTTGTTATGTAATTTTTTTACCATAGAAAAACTATTTAATATCTATTAGACAAGTATTGTATGTTTATGCAATTTATTGTACAACTTAGGCCTGTTCATTTTTTGGACAGTGATTCATGTTGTATATAGATGATCAGTTTAACATTTTTTTCATTTTTTGGTCCTAAAAAGGTATTTGTATGAGTTTAACATACCATAGGTATATTCTAAATAGTTAGGTATACTATATGTTACCCCAGTTCTTCAATTTAGTAGTACCTATTTGGTAACTATAATAAAAGGAAGGTTCATCATTCTGTCTCAAAGGAAATTCATATATGTATGATTAGATTTTGTGTTATCTTTATCATGACGATTACCTTACTACAGTTTGTTATGGTTGCTAACAACTATGTTGGACATTCCCTCACTTTTATGTAAAAGTGTTTTGATTTTTGGGCAAAATCCTTAGTGACCTATAGATGCTTCAATTGCATGTCTGTATCGGCCCACACACCACAATGTTTTAACTTGGGGGTGGTTGCTTGCTTTGATTGTGGAACCCACTTAAACTAAATATGGGTGGTTTGATGAATTTGGTTGAACAATAAGTTTGTTTGCTGATTTAATTTTAGGTGAGTTTTTTTTCCAGTTATATATATTTTTTTTTTTTTGGGGGGGGGGGGGGGGGGGGGTACAGCTTATATAAATTATGGTAAATTTGTTTGCTATTTCATCTCATGAAAATTTCCATATAATGAAGTGGACATATATTGAAGTGGACATTTCATCTCTTGAATAATGTGTCGTCTATCAAGTATAATTGTTCCCTATATAATAGGTATTGATTAATTTTCTACATGTCCTGCAGCCAAAGGCAAGTAGGAGAAACTGCCCTAAACGGCAGTAGCTCACGCTCTCACCAGATAATAAGGTTGGTCAGTTAAATAGATTGAAATTAATATATCTTATGCTTATTGATAAATCATTATTTAACTGTTTATGATCAATTTTGATGATAATACATACAATAGAAAGCACTCTCCGTGAAAATTCTGATTGTGTGAGGTCTTTTGTAGCAATCTTGGTAAATCAAACCTTTTTTCTTATGTAGTAATTTAAAAGATTAAGAAGAGAAATAAACTTGTGATCTTAACTGTTTATACCGATGTTTTTACAGAACTTTGTAGATCTAGCTGGAAGTGAAAGAGCTTCACAATGAAATGTAGAAGGTGCAAGGCTTAGGGAAGGTTTCCATATAAACCTCAACTTAATGACCCTTACAACTGTAATTAGGAAGCTAAGGTCATTGGAGCAGGCAATGCTACTCAGGGCCGGCCCAAGGGGTAGGCCAATGAGGCAACCGCCTTGGGCCCCCAAATTTGACATAAATTTTTAGGCCCCAAAATTTTTATTAGTATGCTGTATAAATTTTTAGGCCCAAATTTTTTATTAATATGCTGTATAAATTTTTAGGCCCAAAATTCCTTAAACTAAAAGCCTATTAACACCCCTTTATTCTTTATACCCAAAGTAAACCCTACCTACCTTTTCTCATTCTCTTCTTGGCAGCCGTCTCTCTCTTCTCTCATTCTCTCAAGAGGTTTGTTTGTTTCTTCCATATAATGTTGTTAATTTTTTTATGTTTTGTCTTTTAATAAATTAGTTAACTTAATAAAATTTGTTAATAAAATTAGGTTGCATTTTTTTTTTTTTTAGTTAACTTAATAAAATCTGTTATTAATAAAATCTGTTAATAACATTAGGTTGCGTTTTTTTTTTTTTAGTTAACTTAATAAAATCTGTTAATAAATTTAGGTTGCGTTTTTTTTTTAGTTAACTTAATAAAATCTGCTATTAATAAAATTTGTTAATAACATTAGGTTGCGTTTTTTTTTTAGTTAACTTAATAAAATCTGTTAATAAAATTAGGTTGCGTTTTTTTTTTATAGTTAACTTAATAAAATCTGTTAATAAAATTAGGTTGCTTTTTTTTTTTTAGTTAACTTAATAAAATCTGTTAATAACATTAGGTTGCGTTTTTTTTTTTTTTAGTTAAATTAATAAAATCCGTTAATAAAATTAGGTTGCGTTTTTTAGTTACTTTTTTTTTTATCCGGTCTTATTTAATAAAATATTTTATTAATATGTAATTAACTAAAAAAAATATTAAAAAAGAGTACAACCTGATTACGAATATTTTTAAAGTTAACTAAAAAAAAAGAGTACAACCTGATTTATGTTTGTTTTTTGTTCTAAATGTTGTTTATTATTATTTATTTTTTGTTCTAAATGCTGTTATGTTTGTCCTAAATGTTAATGTTTTTTGTGTAATAAGTTCATGATGTTAATTTTTTTAATGTATTTTCAGGATTTTTTTAGCGAGGAAAGGCTTTCAAGTTTGATTTACAAATTCAGCAAATCAGGTTCCATTGTTCCTTTATTTGGTTGCGGTTGGAATTTTTTAGATTGATTGTTGAATTATTGTGTATTTATACAATGCCTCCTAGAAAGTATGTTTCTGGATGGGAAAAATTAAAGAAGAAGCAAAAGATAGAAAAATTTATGCAATCCCAAACGGGAGCTCTTGATAAATTTATTTTTAAATTGAATGACACGGGAAATGAACATGAGAATGAAAATGAAGAAGAAGAAGCTTTGATTGAAGATGAAAATTTGGTGCATCAAGACGATATTAATGAGAACGATAATGAAGAAGGTTTAAACAAAGAGCATGAAAATTTGGTGAATGAAGAATCTAGTAATGAATATGGACCGTTAAATATTTATGATCCTGGAAATTGGGATAAGATTGGTAGAAACCATAGAGAGCTTTTAGTGGAACGAGGGCCCATAAGAGTTGTTGTTGATTTTCCTAAAGATAATGATGGTAGACATTTCTCTCGAGTGCACTACACTCGACAATGGTTGAATGGAGAGAAGCGTGATAGAAGATGGCTGGTATATTCACTTTCTTTAAATAGGGTATTTTGCTTTTGTTGTAAATTGTTTAGGTCGGATGAGAACAAGACTCAATTGGCTACTGACGGATTTAACAATTGGAAAGATATTAGTCAGAGGCTTTTAAGTCACGAGGGGGGTAATGAACATATTTCTTGCATGAAAAGTTGGCTTGATTTAGAAATGAGATTGAAAAAGAATGAAACGATTGATTCAGAAGTACAACAAATGATAAATAAAGAGAGAGAGCATTGGAAATAAGTGTTAGTGAGGATAATTTCTGTTGTTAAAGCACTAGCCAAGAACAGTTTGGCTTTTCGAGGAGATAATGAGAAGATATATCAAGAAAATAATGGAAATTTCTTAGGTTTAATTGAAATGATTGTGGAGTTTGATCCAATAATGAAAGAGCATATTCGACGTTATCAAAGTGGTGAAATCCACAACCATTGTCTTAGCCACAAAATCCAAAATGAAATTATTGAATTATTAGCGGGTGAGATCAAACGTGAAATCATTAACACAATCAAAGAAGCTAAATATTTCTCTGTCATACTAGATTGTACTCCAGATGCAAGTCACGAGGAACAAATGACTTTAATTATACGTTGTGTTGATATTTCAAAAGGTCAAATTAATGTGGAGTTTTTTCTAGGATTTCTAAAGGTAGATGATACATCGGGATTAGGGCTTTTTAATGAGCTTGAAGAAGTGTTGGCAACTTTGGGACTTAATATTTGTGATGTAAGAGGACAGGGTTATGATAATGGATCTAATATGAAAGGAAAAAATAAAGGTGTTCAGAATAGGTTACTTGAAGTAAATCCAAGAGCATTTTACACTCCGTGTGGTTGTCATAGTCTTAATCTTGCACTTTGTGATATGGCAAACTCTTGTTCTAAAGCTGTTTCTTTTTTTGGTGTGGTACAACGACTTTATACTTTATTTTCTTCTTCTACCAAAAGATGGGATATTTTGAAAGAACATGTTGAAGGTTTAACTCTAAAGTCTTTGTCACAAACACGATGGGAGAGTCGCATTGACAGTGTTAAAGCGGTAAGATTTCAAGCTAGAAAATTAAGAGATTCGTTAATTCACTTAGCAAATGTGGATCGGGAACCGAAAACAAAAAGCGAAGCTGAATCATTGGCAATTAATGACATGGAGAATTTTGAGTTTTTATTAAGTATGGTTATTTGGCATAATTTATTGTTTGCTGTCAACACTGTTAGTAAATTTCTACAAAAAGAAGATATGCAAATTGATATTGCCATTGATCAATTGAAAGGACTAATTAAATACTTTCAGGACTACAGAGAGAATGGGTTCAAAAAAGCCATGATTGAAGCACAACAATTAGCAATGGATATGGAAATTGAAGCGGTGTTTCGTGAAAAACGAGTCATTCAAAGAAAGAAGCAATTTGATGAGAGTGTTACTAAAGAGGTGGAACTTTCAGGCGAAGAATCATTTCGAATCAATTACTTTTTACATGTAGTGGATCAAGCTATTTCTTCACTCAAGAGTAGGTTTGAACAATTCGAATGTTATGAAGGGTTTTTTGGGTTTTTATTTGATTTGAAGAAGCTTAAGTCCATGGATGATGATAGTTTGAAGACTCAGTGTGACAACCTTGAAGAAAAACTTAAACATGGAAGCCATTATGATATTGATGGTAAGGACTTATTTTTGGAGTTAAAATTGTTGAGAGAATACTTGCCAAAGGAAGCGAAAAAAGCCGTTGATGTGTTGAATTATTTGCATACAATGGATGGGACTTTTCCAAATGCGTGGATAGCTTATAGAATATTATTGACTATACCAGTCACCGTTGCAACTGCAGAAAGAAGCTTTTCAAAGTTGAAATTAATCAAATCTTACCTTCGATCAACAATGTCACAAGAGAGGTTGAATGGACTAGCATTATTATCAATTGAAAAGGATATGGTGAAAAAACTTGATTATCCAAGCTTGATTAGTGATTTTGCAACAAAAAAGGCGAGAAGATCATATTTTAATTAATATTTTCAGTTTATTATCCTTGTTTTGTTTACTTTTTTTTTTAGGGGGGAGGAGGAAGAGTACTTGAGTGATAATTGTAGGTCTTTTGACCATGGTGGGTTGTTTAAAAATGATACATTATATTTATCATTAGTATTCTGACAGCTTATATATTTGAGTCATTTCCTATTATCTTGTAAAAATACAAAAATATATATTTTGCATAAAAAAAAATTATTATATAAAAGGCCCCATTTTACAAGTTTGCCTTGAGCCCCAAAAACTATGGGGCCGGCCCTGTCTGGAGTGGAATTGAAGAAATATGGAACAATGGTTTCATGGGAAGATGTGTTCTATCCTATTGAAGAATGAGGTTTTGGTATTAAAAATCTTCTAGTTTAGAATAAAGCCTGCATGTTTAGACATATTTGGTATATTATAAGGAAAAAATATTCTCTGCGGGTTAAATGGGTGCATTCATTTGTTATCAAAAGGAAATCTATTTGGACTGTGAAGTTAAAGGCTAATTGTTCCTGGACTTGGAGAAAATTATGGAGAATAAGGGATGAAGCAAAGAATTTTATCAAATATCATTTTGGAATGGAAGAAATACATTGTTTTGGATTGATAATTGGAATGAGAAAGGGCCTCTGATTGATGTATATGGGAGAAGAATTGTTTTTGATGCTGCTACTAGGGACTATGCTACTGCTGAGGAGTTCATAACTAATGACACATGGAACTATCCTAAACCTATCACTACTATGTTAGTTGAGATCAACAAAACTAGTATTAGACCTCAAAGTAACCGGGACGACTGGATTACATGGATCGCATCTAGAAATGGATGCTTTATTTGTAAAGACATGTATGAGAAATTAAGAAGTAGAAAACATAAAGTATAGTGAAAGAATGCAGTTTGGTTTCCCAGGAGGATCCTTAAGTTTGCTATCATTTTGTGGTTAGCATGCCTTAATAAACTGAGAACAAAAGAAATGGAGAATTATAGATGATTATACATGCAGTTTGTGTAGTAAAAGTGTTGAAAATAGGGAACATTTGTTCTCCAGTTATGAGTTTTCAAATTATATATGGGCGAAATGTATTCATCTTAATGGCTACAACAAGGCAGTTAAAATGTTTGAAAAGGAGATCAAAGATATTTCGGTTATCAATAAAGACTTTCAAAGTTTACTAGAAAAGTTATTTTTCTCTATTGTGGTTTATACAATATAGAAAGTCAGAAATAACAAGATATTTGAGAACTTATATGTGGATAAAGATCAAGTGTTCAAAGATGTAGAAAGAGTCGTTCAGAATGCTACATGCAGATGAAGAAATGTGTAAAGAAATAAAAAAATGGGAACTTTATATGAGATGGGGTCTTAATGTAAAAATAATGAAGATTTAAGGTAAGGAATGATTACACCTAAGTATCTTAATGTTGTTGAGTGATGAGTTCTGCTCCTCTGGTTGCGTACAAAGGCTTGAGTGCCTATCTTCTTGTTCTCGCCCAATAGTGGTTCATTCCTTTGATTTTGATGCGTTTCCTTCTACTTAATGGACTTCCAGTGATGTTGAATCTTCATTGCCCAAGTGATGGACAGAGCTTTGGAGTTTTGTTTTGAAGTTAGTCGAGAAATTTGGTTTGAATGGGGTTCTTTTATTGACAAGTGGTTGATTTTTCTTGTGGATCCTTTATAACGTGATTGTGGTTTATTCAAGCTTGTTGTGACATTGAAGATAATGGCAAGGTTGGTTGTTTGTCTGGTTAAATATTTCAAGAAGAGTGCTTGAGCTTCGTATTTGATTTTTTGTCTGAAGGTTGAAGAGATTGTTTTATTGTTCTGAGAGTGGTAAGAGTCTGCGTTGAATTCTGGGTGGGTTTTTGCATGAATTTCTATTCGATGTTGGTTCAGTGGGTGACGCGTGATGAACTTTTGATTAGGTTTAGATGCATGGGATGTTTTGATAATTATGTGTGTTGGTTTACTCTTGGGTTGGGTTAGTTGTGGGGTTGGGTCGGTTGAGCTGGTTATTAAGTGTTAGCTTGGTTTGTAGTGTGTTTATTTTGTTCGGCCTGTGTGCCTTAGTGTTTTGGGCTTGTGTGCCTTGGGTGTGTGCTGTTTGGGCTTTATTTTTGTAATCCTTCTTTTGGGCTTTTGCTTTTGGTTTAATATATTACATTTTACCAAAAAAAGGTTACACGTTGTGAACCATCCAAGCTTTAAATGTATTATTCAATCTACGTAATGCATATGCCTAATGTCAAAATACTATGATCGTGTTTCACAATCATATAGAAAAATACAACTAATTACATACATATGTATTAACTGAAAATTTTCTATAATTTCTTTGGAGCCTTTGGGAAAATTTGCATGTATATGTGTTAAAAACATGCCCCACAATATGTTGTATTACAACATGTTTCAACAATTTGCATACTCGAGCCAATCTAAAAACATAAATAATTGTTTATTATAGTTTGTAGCTTTGTTTTTTTATAGAGAGTAAATGAGATAGAGCTATAGGGTTATAGTATATATATAAAACTAGCATGCAACCCTTGCATCTTTTTCACTCTACATTGATGCGCGTATAATCATACCCAAAACGATCTCATAAAATGAGTTAAGCATCAATCAAGCACTTGGCAGACAGTAATTGCTGACAGTTTAGTATGTTTGCATATTGATTTTTATAAAGTAATAACTATTTATAATTCCTTCAATTAGAGAGTCATAATAAAATTATAAATCTTAAATATGTTGTATAGGGTAACTGTATACCAAAAACTAATTAATGAGTGTAGAGAGGAAGAAGTGATATTTTAAGAACATTATTCTATAGTATATAGTATAGGATATAAACATACGTTAAAAAAATAAAAACATAAATTGAGAATGCGACAAAAACCTCACCACATATTCGACCAATTCCCTCACTCAATAAACACATAAAAATACAAATCAGCCAAATTACCTTAGTACACACCTTCTCCAACATGCGTAGGATTAACAACAGACTGTTGTTCTCCAGCGTCACGGAACATCTCCTCGGTCTCTCAATACTGGAGCTCGATTTCGTAAGATGAAATATTTTGGGGTTAGTCTCAATAATATATCATACCTCATCTCCTCTAGAAAATATGGCCTTTTAAGGATCAAGAAGACATATAGAACCTTTAAAAACGCAAAAGACAAACACTATCCAATGAAGAGTAAGAGTCAGGGCTGTGGGTTTCCTTTTATAAGAGATAGAAAGTTGGGCAAATAAAGATATCGTGAAGTATGCCAATTAAAAAGGTCGTAGCACTAACTCCAAGGCACTGCCATCATACGACATGATCTAATCATACTATAGTAATCAATGCCCCACAATCACTCATTTAAACCTCAATACCACAATGACTCCCAATGTCTCATGGAAGACAAATATCAAAGTCAATTATTTCTCTAAACAACTTACACATCTATTATAAGGATCCACAAGTCATACCATGACCCATGCTACACAACCTCGAATTTTATCATAACTACATAATCACAAAGAAAAATTGAATCCCAAATGTAATACATGTAATACCCTGTATTTTTATGCTTTCTAAATTTGGGGATTTATTAAATTTAATGTGAGATATTAATTTAATATAAATCCAGAAATAAATTAATTTTTTTATAATTACTAACGTGATGTGAGTTAGTAAGTATGGGAAACTTGTTGAATATTACTAATGAGCAAAGTAATATATGATATTGGTTCTATTAACTGTCACGAGTGAATAAAATGATAATTTTGGAAATTTAAGTCGGGACGCACCTGTGTCGTGTCGGGACTAAATATCGATTAATAAAAAGTGAATAAATTATAAGTTGCTCGTATGGTCGTTTTGAGTGCACCAAAGTGTCCTAAATGGTCGAGATAGTCAGAAAAGTGTACCCGGGGGTTTAGTTTGGATCTCGAGGCGTTTTTAGGCTTAATTAGTACCCCGGGAGGGCATTTTGGACATTTTATAATTTTGGGTAATTAAACCCACGAATTTGCAAGGGTTATATCAGATGCCCAGGGTTGTCTTCTAGGGTTAACACAATCAAAACCTAGTTATGGCCATTGGAGAAGGAAAGGAAGAGGTTACCAAGGAATTCTAGGCCGAAAACTCCTCCGTTTGCGCCGCCGTCGCTGCCAAACGATAGATCACGTTGCAAGGATCATAACCACACTGATTTCAGCACAAATCAGAGACCAAATATTTCCAGGCAAGTATTTATCTTTCTTAATTTCGTTAATGCATCAGTCACGTTAGTCTAGGGTTGATTAGGATGAGTTTCATAGAAGAAAACCCATGTTGAAGATAGGAAAATTGCATGTAGTAATGAGATAAATGAGAATCTGGAAATCCCCCTTCATATGTAGAGGTTGAACCACGGATTTATAATGGATTAGAAGTAGAAATTCTAGAAAAAGGTTGATTAGAACAAAGTTAAAGAAATTTCTAGGGTTCATAAGATTTATATAAGTTTTGGCCCTTTAATCCATGGTTATTGATGAAAATTCACATGCTTTACGTAGAAGATTGTTAGTTTGGGTTTATAATGTTCGTAGTACAAATTTTTGGGAGTTTGGGTGTTAAAAATCCGGATTTTGATAATGTTGGATGATAGAACCCGTAACTGTAAATCTGCAGAATTCCCCATACCTGTTTGATCGATCGATCGAACCAGGAGTGTCGATCGATCGAGCCCCTGCCATCGATCGATCGACCCCTCCTGGCAGATTCATAATTCCCCTTCTAAATAGTTGAATTTAATTTAAAGGTGTAATAATCCTTGGACATCCTTATTAAAATATTTTGGGAGATAAAGAAGACCAGTAGGACTTATTGATAATATGAAATCTTTAATGTAAGACGAGATTTACATTTTTCGGGGATGTTTACATATAAGGAACAATGGAACTAGGATAAAAAGGGGGAGATGAGTAAGGTAGTTACGTTGGTAAATAAATGAGTACCTACTGAAATTACAATTGGGAGGTTAGGAATCCACGAGTGTCACTTAATAAGTTGGGATAATTCCACAAATTAAAGTAAGAAACGAACTGTTATATGTGATAACTAAATAACGAGAAATAAGGATAAATATCATAATTATGGTTATGAGATGTACCTAAATTTGATATGGTAATAATAGTATATTTATATGGCTGTGTTTATGCATATATTATATATGTGTAAAAATCATGCTCGCGCTACTTGCTATCCCTGAGGTTACCGCGCTGGGACAGTCTTATCTCGATGGGACCTTTATGGGAGATATTGACTCGTACCCTAGAAGATAGAAATCCTTCGGTACAGGCTATCGAATCGATAGTTCAGACGGTCCTAAGAGACGTGAGGACATGTACTGACCTCTTAGAGCTTGGAATCTAAGCTTCGCCTCAATGTTGTTTGTGTTTGTATTAATACAGTTCGAGAGTGATTCCGAACTTGTATTTCCCTTAGTACGAGTGATACGAGGACTGGATAGCAGAGTATGCCCGCACCATAATTATTATGTAGGGTGGCGTTAGAATATATATATTATATGAGATTTTAATATATATATATATATATTAAATTCTGAAATTGGGGAACTACTTACTTCGTTTATGGTAAGTAAGATATGGATAATTATTTCAATTTGGGAATAAGTGTTTGAAAAGTATAATATATTGCGGAGAGACTTTATTAGTAACTAAGGTTAAATGAGAACTATGTTGTTAAATGAAATGAACCTCTTAATCAGTTGAAATTGTCAGTTTAAATCTTACGAGTGACATGAGATAAGATAAGTTAAACCGTTGGGAAGGTTAGTACGATAGGCGTGCACATTAGAAGAGAGGTGAGAATTTATCAAGGGAGTGTCGCACTAATATGTTGTTGCATTGGCCAGTAAACATTTTAAATACTTGCTAAACAAATTTTAAATCGTTTTTACAATCGGGGTCTGACCCGTTTCCATTTCTTTTATCTCTTGTATATATATATGTATATATTACAGGTGCCTAGCCACAAGGGCGTCTTGCATAGGATCCTTTGGAAGGAATGCGCTGCAGCTTAGGTGGGAGTTGCAGGCCTCTTGCCTAGGCGACCTCATTTCTTGATTCTACTCCTAGCATTTACTTTATCAGTTGGGCATGTGTCGTCCTTTTCCATTACTCAGTCGTTTTGTTGGATATTGTAATTCATTTATTTTCAGTATTTACACTTTGGATTTTTATTACTGTCAGGATGTTTTCCTTTAAGTTTTAATGTTGGGATTTATTTATTGAATGTTTTGAAATTATAAGATTACAGGATAATCGTGGTGTGATTCTTTAGATTGTGAATTATGTAAAGTTTTAAATGTTGGTTTATAAAATTAAAATTTGGAAAGTAATGTCTAAAATGGTTTTGACACTTAGCTTAATTATTTAGGGTGTTTAAATTGGAAAAGTTACTTTTACGACAGTGATGCTAAGAATGAACCGACTGTTCACCTTGATTTTAATTTAATAAAGGAGTGATCGCCCGGTATTTAATTAGGCGGGGTGTCACAATACACGGTGCCCAACCTCAATTTCCACTATTACTAAGGAATGTGTACCACTCGTATTAATCAATTCGCTATATAAACCTTAGTATATATTTCAAGGAATTTTCGATACAGATTCACATGCCTACCCATGTTACTAATCCGAAAGCAAACTCACTAGACCATATCTTTTGAACCCCTATAAATGCTCACTTATCATGACTAAATTGCCTCACTCTGTAAGCATCATGCCATGTGCTAACCTACTAATTATCACAACTATATATTTGGTAGGATAAGGGACGTTGAGCATCGCCTATGAACACTAAGGACCATCCTCACGAATGTAACAAGGGATCCTATTTCTCGATACCAAACTACAATCACCAAACTCTAAATTAATATCATCTAGGTTTTGGTAGGACACATGTCGTTGGGTATTGCCCAAGCGGAGGCCCACCCTATAGACGTCGCAAGAGGTCCTATTCTAAAGCATCACCACTTATTTACTTAATATTAAGTCACCACGATTTTTCTAGGTTCACTCCTAGGTTACCTCAATCATTAAGATTATCTAATTCCACATTATAGCCAAGGCACATAAACTGAGATTCACTAAAACCAAGCCCTCAACCAAGGAACCTAGTACTTACTCATCATGGAACCAACACTTATAAACATACTTCTCGTTCACTAAATTTCAAGCTTTCCATCTTAGTCATGGCGAACATTAGACGATGTTACTACTAGGTCTTTTTTGTTAGGATATGGGACACTGTGCATAACCCATTCATCCTCAGGAATACACCACCGATGCCACTAAAGATCCTATTCATCAAATTTTGCATTACTCTATCAATTACTGAGTAAGATTTTATCAATGAGAGAAATGAATTGAACTTCACCAGTCCTACGTGGATACCTTACACTACACCAAAATGACAAAAAACATGCGTTTTGTGTCACAGTCATTGACCTTGACATGACCGTGACAAGGCCGTAGCAAATGTAGTTGTCACGGTCGTGTCACGGTCAATGACCTTGACACGACCGTAACAACTTCTGCAGCAAAATAATCCCTACGCTTCTTTTTTCCCACCCTTTTTTGGTTCCCCCCCCCCTCTCTCTCTCTCTCTCTCTCTCTCTCTCTCTCTCTAAGAGATTTCTGCTCTCTCTCTCTAAGGTATATTTTTTTCCCTCTCTTTCTCTTTCATTTCTATATGTGTGTGTATGTGTATGTGTGTATATATATGTGTGTATGTGTGTGTATATATGTGTGTGGTGGTGTGTGGTGGGGGAGAGGGGAAGGGGGTAATGGGAGTGGGGTGGTGCAGGTGTGGTGGGGGGAGGGGCGGAGGGGGTGAGGTATGTGTATATGTGTGTGTATGTGTGTGTATATATATGTGTGTGGTGGTGTGTGGTGGGGGAGGGGGTAGTGGGGGTGGGGTGTTTGTGTGTGCGCGTAGGTGTGTGCGTGTGTGTGTGGCGGGGGGAGGGGGCAAGGGGTGTGGTGGGGCAATTTTAACAATTGTATAGCTTTAATTAAGAAATTGTATAGCTTTAATTGTAATTTTAATTGTATATTTTTAGATGAAAGTAAATTAATAATTAGTGCCAATTTTATATGAAAGTAGGATTTCCCCTCATTTTAAATTCGTAAATTAATAATTGTATACTTTAATTGTTAGTTTAATTGATGAAATGAATTAATTGAGTAGATGAATTAGAAGGAGTACAGGTTACACATTTGTTGTTGAAATTGCTGTTGGATTATTTTGTTTAGTAAATGTTGGGTTGGTTAGTTTTAAAAGTGGCATGACCACTGGATTATTGTCCATATGGGGGTGGGATTTTTCAACTTTTTTTGAAAATTACTTTGTATATCGAATAATATATACAAAGTATGATAATTAAATGAAACATACTTGAAATTAAATATGTGTATATGTGTGTGTATGTGTGTGTATATATGTGTGTGGTGGTGTGTGGTGGGGGAGGGGGAGGGGGCAGGGGATGGGGTAGGGGGAGGGTGGTGGGGTGGTGGGGTTTTTTTAATAATTGTATAGCTTTAATTAAGAAATTATATATCTTTAATTGTATAGTTTTAGATGAAAGTAAATTAATAATTAGTGCCAATTTCATATGAAAGTAGGATTGCCCCTCATTGTAAATTAGTAAATTAATAATTGTATACTTTAATTGTTAGTTTAATTGATGAAATGAATTAATTGAGTAGATGAATTAGAAGGAGTACGGGTTACACATTTGTTGTTGAAATTGTTGTTGGATTATTTTGTTTAGTAAATGTTGGGTTGGTTAGTTTTAAAAGTGGTATGACCACTGGATTATTGTCCATATGGGGGTGGGATTTTTCAACTTTTTTTTGAAAATTACTTTGTATATCGAACAATATATACAAAGTATGATAATTTAATGAAACATACTTGAAATTAAATATGTTGTAATACCCCGTATTTTTACAGCTTTTGAATTATGGGATTTATTAAATTTAATTGAGATAAATTAATTTAATTTTAATCCGGAATGTTGCTTTAAATATTTACTAGCGTGACGAGAGTTAGTAATTATAGGAAATTTGTTATTTGTTGCATATTACTGGATGAGTATAGTAATATATGAGATTTATTTTTATAATATTTTCACGTGTGAATAAAATGGCAATTTTGGAAATTTAAGTCGGGACGCGCATGTGTCGTGTCAGGACTAAATGTGAATTAATAAAAGTGAATATTTTATAAGTTGTTCGGATGGTCATTTTGAGTGCGCCAACGCGTCCGTAAGGGTCGAGATAGTCAGAAAAGTGTACCCGGGAGTTTAGTTTGGGTCTCGGGGCGTTTTTAGGCCTAATTAGTAACCCGGGAGGGCATTTTGGTCATTTTACATTTTTGGGTAATTAAACCCACGAAAATTAGAGGAGTTATATCAAATACCTAGGTTACCTTCTAGGGTTAGAAACTCTAAACACAAGTGAAGGCCATAGGAGAGGAAGGAGAGAGCTCTCAAGGCAAATTCAAGGCCCAAAACTCAACGGTTTGCACCGCCGCCACCACCAACGCGTAGATCGCGAGATGGGGAACGCAACCATACCGAATTCGGCACCAAACCAGACCTTTGAGAATCCCAGGCAAGTGTCTATTTTGATTATTTCGTTGGTGCATCTTTCATATTAGTTCAGGAGTAATTAAGATGAGTTTTAATGGAGGAAAACCCGATTTATGATAGGAAAATCCATGTAGTATTGGTCTAATTGATAATTCTAGAAACCCTTGCCATGTAGAGGAATTTAAACCATGAAATTATGATGTGTATAAGAAGAGAATTCTGGAAATAATTGTTAGAACCATGTTTAAGAGAATTTAGGGTTCTTGAGATTTTTGTATGAAATTAGGGCTATTAATTTATGATTTAATCATAGAAATTCACATGATTTACGTTGAAAATACCTAATATGATGATATAAGGTTAGTAGCATCAATTCTGGGACGATAGGGATTAGACAATATGGAAATTTTTGGTGTTGGGAGATGAAACCCGTAACTGCAGAATTTCAGTTTTCGCAGACCTGCTTGATCGATCGATCGAGCCCAGAGCTTCGATCGATCGAAGGTTCGATCGATCGAGCCCCAAACCTCGATCGATCGACCCCTCCTGGCAGACTCCTATTTTCCCTTTTTAAATGAGTTAAATTCAATTTATCGTGAGATAATTCTTGAGCATCCTTAATAAAATGTTTTGGGAGATAGGGAAGACCAGTAGGACATGTGACTAGATTTTGGGACTCTTGATGTCGGGCAAAGATTGTATTTTGGGATAATTACATAAGGGTTGGTAAATTTATGATTTAAAGAGAGAGAGACACGTAAGAGAGTTACTTTGGGACAAATGTGTATACCTACTGAATTTTATAATTGGGAGGATAGAATCCATGAAGCGTTATGTAGTAAGTGGAAAAGATCCTCAAATTAAAGTAAGATTGTGAATGGTTATACGTGATAACTATATAATGTGAAATAAATGCGAATGAAGTAATTATGGGAATTGAGAATTTACCCATTATTGATATGGTAATATTAGTATAGTTATATGATTGTGTATGCATATACTATCTATGTGTGAAAATCATGCCCACGCTACTTGCTATCCCTGAGGTTTCCGCGCTGGGACAGTCTTATCTCGATGGGACCTTTATGGGGGATATTGACTTGTACCCTAGAAGATAGATATCCTTTGTACAGGCTATCGGAATGATAGTTCAGACGGTCTTAAGAGATGCGGGTATGTGCTTTCCTCTTAGAGACTTGGAATCTATGCTTCGCCTCATATTGTTTGTGTATAGGTATCCTTGGTACAGGCTACCGTAGTGATAGTTCAGACGGTCCTAAGAGACTTGGAACCTATAGTTTGTATATGTGTTAATACAATTCGAGAGTGCTTCCGAATTTGTATTCCCCTTAATGTGAGTGATATGGGGTTTGGATAGTAGAGTATGCCCGCACCATAGTTATTATGTGGGGTGCTGTTTTGATATATATATATATTTTCGAGTAGTTAATATATATATATATGAAATTCTGAAATCTGGAACTGCCTACTGTGATTTGATATATAGGACATGGTTGATGACTCAAATTGTAAATACTTGTTTTGAGAAAGTATAATATGAAATTGGAAAACTTTATTGATTAATAAAGTCAAAATGAGAACTTTGGTTACTAATTGAAATATTCTTTTCAAACAATTGAATCGTGAAATTTGGAATCTTACGAGTAATATAAGATAAGTTAAATCATTGGAAAGATTAGTGCGATAAATGATAAGACAACCCGTTGGGGAGGTTAGTGCGATAGGTGTGCACATTAGAAGAGAGGTGAGAATTTCTCAAGAGAGTGTCGCACTAATATGTTGTTGCATTGGCCTGTATCAATTTAAATACTTGGTAAGCAATTTTTAAAATCATATACACTATCGGGCTCTGACCAATTTTTTTTCTCTCTCTCTCTCTTGTATATATATGTATGTATTACAAGTGCCCAATGCGACACCCCGACTAATTAAATACCGGGTAGCTACTCCTTTATTAAATTAATTCAAAATGCCAAGTTGGTTCAGCTAATAGCATCACTGTCGAAAACATTTTAATGATTACTAACCACCTAGTATTTAAAAAGTAAGTTGCCAAATTTTAATTTAAGTCTGATTAACATGCAACAAGTGTAAAGAAGAATAAATAATACCATTCACCATACTGAAATAAATAGAATAACCATCACATAATGTAAATAAAGTCTGGAGGAAAAACTCCTCACAACAAATCCCACAACTGAAATACGCAAAGAAAATACTGAATACTAAATCAATACATGACAAAGTCTGAAAACTGTAATGGAAAGATGTCTCTAATAGAAATGGGCAACATGCCCTACAACTGATAGATAATGACTCTGGAATCCAAATGATAGAAGCGTCTGCAAGCAAATCCCTGTAGCTTCCACAAACAGCTACAGCTCGTCACCTGAATGAGTATCCTATGCATGGTGTCCTTGTGGCTGGGCACCTAAAATGGTTTTACAAGAAAAATAGATTTGAAAGCAAACGGGTCAGAGCCCAAATGTGGAGATATTTTAAAAACCTGCAAGTGCTTTAAAAACATTTAAAACATTAAATGCAAAGTACATGTTAGGACGTGCACTCACATGATATTCTCACCTCTCGTCTAACTCTGCACTCCTAACGTAAGTACCCATCTACAACGACACTAACCACTAGCTAAGTGACATCATAACTAGCTAGACTATCATAGGTCCTACCCTTATTACTTGGTTCTATTAACATTATAACGCTCGTAATTAAATAGGGGTTTAACGTAAACTCAGATGTTCAATATGCAATATATTTCACTATCAGCTAACCCGTTATGTTTTTCTCGAAACAATACCGTAATTATATTCACAATATTAACATGAAGGTTCCCATTAATTAAGTGTATATTATTCACATCATAAATATACAATACAAGCACCCCGAGAACTAAGCTGCGGTGCACACATACTCTGCTATCCATCCCGGTACATCACGTACATAAGGATTACATATTCCGAATCTCTCAGGAATAGTTCACAAATAACAACATCACAAATAATGGAGGCGAACACAGTCACATCACATGGGTCACGCACATACCTACGCTCCCACGATCAGCGGACTTATTAATATCCCAATAAGTCTTTCTATGACCTATGTTCATCAAGGTAACCAGTCTAAATCCGGGCAACACAAGGATTAGAGGGCCCTAAGCGAACGCAAACCTCCCGTGATAGCAAGTATGGTAGGTATGTCATACACACAATTCATATACCAATACTAAGTAAACACACCTCTTAGTAATCCCATAGTTTAATTGTAGTACTATTCTCATTCTAGTACCAATATATAATTTACACACTTTATACGATTCCGGTTTATAATCATACGCGCCCTAAATTTATTCTCACGTCGCAGTAGACACTCACGTCTCAACCCAAACGGTTCATTGATTTAAATCACTCGTATATAATTTACTCCTCATAATAACCCAAAAGTCCCAAATCTATCCATATATCATCAAAGGAATGCTATCTCTATCCTCGAACAAGTTTACGGGACTCCCAAAATCAAAACAGGCCAAAAAGGCCTAAACAGCCATTTCGTTAGAAGTCTCGTTCGAACGAGGCTGTTCGAACGAGATTCCAATTCGTTCGAACGAACTGTACCTTCTAACGACATCTCGTTCGAACGAATGTATGGAACGAAATACAGTTCGTTCGAACGAAGGTATCGAACGAAGTCTTCCCTCGTTAGAAGCGACTGGTCAACTCGTTAGAAGCTCGTTCGAACGAGCTCGTTCGAACGACCTGGGAAGGTCTTCTAACGAGAGACCAGTTTTGGCCCAGAATTTCTTGATTACGATTTTCATCAATTCTGACTCCTCAAATCTCCTCTAGAATTCGTTCCAACAATGTTTTAAGTTCTGTAATCATCCTAAAACATGCTAAGGTCATACACTAACATCTTTTAAGGGATTAATACATCCCAAACATCATTAAATCACAAGTTTCTACATTTTTCCCAATTTTCTTCAAGAACATAAACCCTAGATTTTTATTATCATGAATTCCCAGAATTTAATCCGTTGTTACATCACATAAATATGAAATCTCTGAATTCAATCTTCAAACAACGTTTCTACATGCAAACCTATACCCAAAATTAAACTAATAACTTCCAATTTCATGGGTTTTCCTTTAACTCTTAAATAAGGTTGATTACCAAGATTTCTAACATGGAAGAAGCATTCACTGCATAAAGAATGTAATTTAAATCACTTGCCTTGAGTTTATTTCTGATTTTGATGTTGATTTCCTCTCTCTTTCTGCAGAATTCCCTCTCTCTCTCTTTCTCCAAGCTTCTTCTCCAATGGTGGCTTATGGTCGCTAGGGTTTGTTTTGGGGAAACTTAGAAAACCTAATCTAACAACCCCCGTAGCTTGTTGGGTTAATATGGGTTGGTTAGTGGGTTTAGTGGGTCTATTCCCAATCAGATTTACTTCTCTAATTTTCGTCATTTTTAATTCCTAAAAATACGAAATTACCAAAATACCCTTTATATTGCCGGTATGGCCTAAAAATACCCCGGAACCCAAACTACACCCCCGACTAGTGTTTTCTGACTATCTCGACCCTTCCGGACGCGTTGGCGCACTCAAAACGACCATACGGTTTATAGAATTTAAATTCACTTTTATAATCAAAATATTTATATCCTGACGCGACTGTCACACGCGTCCCAATAAAATGACCAAATTGCCGTATATCAATCTCACGACAAATTTCATAATTCAATATTCATATAACATCATATATACTCAATATAGTCAAATACCAACTCACACTCGCTAGTATTTTACCCGGATTAATTTCCAAATAATTCACATTTAATTAATTAATCCCAAAAATAAATATAGCCAAAAGTACGGGGTATTACATACTTCCCCCCTAATAACTGAATTTCGTCCCGAAATTCGAAACTAGAAAGTACCTGCTAAAAATAACTCTGGGTAACGTTCGCGCATCTCATCCTCGCGCTCCCATGTGGACTCCTCGACATTGTGATGTCGCCACTGAACACGCACTAACGGAACTATCTTTGACCGCATCTTCCTCTCACTTCGGTCCAAAATAGCAATCGGCCCCTCCTCGTAGGAGCTATCCGACTGGAGATCGGTGTCTTCCACCGCAATGTGAGAATGAGATAAATTATCTCTAAGGTATTTCCTCAGCGAGGAAATATGGAACACATCGTGAATCCGATGCAAATGATCCGGTAACCCAAGTCTATATGCAACCGGTCCGATCCGCTCAATAATAGGAAACGGCCCCACATATCTCGGTGCCAACTTCCCCTTCTTCTCGAAACGCATAATCCCCTTCATAGGAGATACTCTGAGCAAAACTTGGTCCCCTACTTGGAACTCCCTGAAAAATCTCTTCGCATCAGCATAACTCTTTTGCCTGTCTTGAGCTACCCGAATGCGACTCCGAATCAACTCAATCCTTGTCGAAGTATCCTGAATCACTTCCGGTCCAAGTAGTTTGTTGTCCCCACCTCTAACCAACATGCTGGGGAACGACAAGGCCTACCGTACAATGCCTCAAACGGAGCCATGCCAATAGTGAACTGATAGGAGTTGTTGTAAGCAAACTCCACGAGTGGAAGGTACTGCTCCCATCCACCCCCAAAGTCAATAATGTACATGCGCAGCATGTCCTCCAACATCTGATTTGTGCGCTCTGTCTGCCCATCGGTCTGCGGATGATAAGCCGTACTTAACCGTAATTCCGTGCCCATGGCCTCCTGAAAACTCTCCCAAAACCTCAAAACAAATATCTTGTCTCTGTCAGACACGATATTTAGGGGCACACCGTGAAGTCTCACAACCTCTGAAATGAAGAGCTGGGCATACTGTCCCGTAGTGTAGTCAGTCCTTACGGGTAAAAAGTGAGCGACTTTGGACAACCTGTCCACAATTACCCAAACGGAGTCGTGACCCCTCTGCGACGTAGGCAACCCCGTGATAAAGTCCATGGATATGCTCTCCCACATCCACACTGGGACCTCCAACGGCTGTAGCAGTCCTGCCGGTCTCTGATGATCCACTTTTACAAGCTGACAAGTGGCGCATTTCGAAACAAACTCAACGATATCTTTCTTCATACCGCTCCACCAGTACTGCCGTCTCATGTCTTGGTACATTTTGTTCCCTCCGGGATGTACCGCGAACCGTGAGCCGTACGACTCTGCCATCACCTCGTGTCGCAATTCCTCCCTTTCTGGAACCACCAATCTCCCATTGAAGCGTAATCCCCCGTCTGAGCTAACGGTATAGGACTCGGCTCCCTCTGCTAGTAATCGAACTATCTGCTCCTGACAGAACGAGTCATTAGCCTGTGCCCGTACTACCTTCGTGACAATCTGCGGTGTAACGGTCATCACAGACATGAAAGATCGGGCCACTGCATCCTGGTGTCCCAATTCCTTCCACTTTGCCTTCCACACCTCTACCACCTCATCTGCTGGCCTACGGCTCAACGTGTCTGCTACTACGTTAGCCTTACCTGGGTGATACTGGATATCGAACTGGTAGTCTTCACAAACTCAAGCCACCTACGCTGCAGCATATTCAACTCCTTCTGCGTGAACAAGTACTGTAGGGACTTGTGGTCCGTGAATAGTTGGAACTTCTCCCCCAAAAGATAGTGCCTCCAAATCCGTAGGGAAAATACCACTGCCGCCAACTCCAAATCATGCGTGGGGTAATTCTTCTTGTGAGGCTTAAGCTTACGGGAAGCATAAGCTATGGCCTGTCTCTCCTGCTGCAATACACCTCCAAGCCCTTGCAAAGACGCATCGGTGTAAACCAAATACTCAACTCCCGGTCTCGACAATGCTAACACAGGTGCTGAGGTCAATTTGTCCTTCAATTCATCGAATACCAGCTGACAGGCATCACTCCAGATGTATGGCACACCCTTACGAGTCAGATGTGTCAAAGGACCTGCTATCTCTGAGAAACCCCGAATAAACTTCATGTAGTATCCTGCTAGACCCAAGAAACTACGAATCTCCGTCGGTGTCGTGGGTTGTCCCCACTCCCTTACCGCGGATACTTTCCCCGGATCAACAGATATCCCCCGGTCGGAAATAATGTGTCCCAAAAACTGGACCTCCTTCAGCCAAAACCCGCATTTCTCATATTTTGCATACAACTCATTTTGAGGCAGCGTCTGCAAAACCTGCCTCAAATGCTCGGCGTGCTCCTCCTCTGTCTGGGAGTAAACCAGAATATCATCAATGAAGACAATGACAAACTGGTCTAGGAAATCTCTGAAAACTCTGTTCATCAAGTCCATAAACACTGCTGGAGCGTTGGTCAAACCAAAAGGCATAACCCAAAACTCGTAAGAACCATATCTCGACAAGAACGCAGTCTTCGAGACATCCTCCTCCCTGATACGCAACTGATGGTATCCCGATCTCAAATCAATCTTTGAGAAGAAAGAAGCTCCTCTCAACTGGTCGAATAAGTCATCGATTCGAGGCAACGGATACTTATTCCGTATCGTGACCTTATTCAACTCTCGGTAGTCCACACACAATCTCAGTGAACCGTCCCTCTTCTTCACAAACAAAACTGTAGCGCCCCAAGGTGAGGTACTCCTGCGAATAAAACCCTGACCTAACAGCTGCTCTATCTGATCTCGTAGCTCTCGCATCTCTACCGGAGCCATACGGTACGATGCGCTTGCTATAGGCCTCGTATCTGGCAATAGGTCTATAATAAAATCTATCTCTCGACTGGAGGGTAGGCCTAGTATCTCCTGAAACACATCCGAATACTCCCTGACAACCGGGATCGAATCTAAAGGAATCACAACCTCCTTAGAGGTATCCTCCTCTATGTAATACAGATGAGCGGTCGATCCTCCCTCTGGGCGAGGCATCGCCACTACGAACATCTCTTGCCCCGGAATGGCAAAAACAATGCTCCCACTGAAGCAATCAATCATGGCCCTATAAGCTACGAGCCAATCCATACCGATGATCACATCGTGAACATGCATATCTAATACCAACATATCTGCAGGTAATACCAGACTACCAATCCCTACTCCCACTCCCCGGCATATAAAGAATATAAGTGACCCACTCCCCAATGGTGAGTCGACACACGTCACTGTGCTCTCTGCCGTAGCTAACAATCCTAAAGCTTTCGCGAAGTGTGTAGCTATAAAACAATGTGTAGCCCCCGTATCAAATAATACCCGACCCATAGCGCCATGGATAGGAAACGTACCCTCAATCGCGGACGGTGCCTGTGGAACTGCAGCCTGGTGGATGTTGTAGACACGTCCATACTGTAGCTGCCCCTGCTGAACTGGGACTGCTGGAATGGGTGGCAAAGCTGCCATCTGTGGCGGTGCGGGGAGAGCGGCGGGAAACATAGGCCTCTGTGGCTCTTGGCGAGCACCCTGCTGCTGCTGCTGTGGGGCCTTGCCCCTATCAGGACAATCCTGTCGCTTATGGCCAGTCTTGCCACAAATAAAACACTTCCCTGGGAAGTTCCCTCCTCTCTGCCCCTGCGGTCCCCAGCCCTGGTGGCCGTTACCGTTCCTCCCTTGGACCTGCTGGCCCTGGTGAAACTGCTGCCCATTCTGTCCCTATTGGCCCTGATGGCCGTTTGGACCCTGATGGCCCTGACGGAACCCTCCCTGTCCCTGTCTGTAGTTTCCTGATCGGAACCTCTTCTGATCCCCCTGCTGGGTACCCTGCTCACCCTGTCTCTGCCCCTGAACAGATTGTGCCCCACCGGCACCATGTCCTCCTGTCCTGCCCTGATGGCTAGACTCTCCCGACCTCTTGCTCTCAGCCATATGAAAGTGGTGGTCCTGACAGTGTAACAAAGCAGCTTTAACCACATCAGAATACGTGGCCAACGAAAGGTTCCCTAACAGATGCTGACGGATCCTCCAAGTCAATCCGTCCGTGAACTTCTCAATCTTCTTCTTCTCTGTTGGTATCTCATCTGGAACGATATTCAACAGATTCGTGAACTCGGCCTCATACTAGGCAAAGGTCTTACCCTCTTGCCTCAGATTCATTAGTTTCCTCCTCATTTTCGTATGAACAGCCGACGGAAAGTACTTGCGGTCAAACCGCACCCAGAAGTCCTTAATAGGGAGAGTATCCCTCTCCTCCACGGTGGTAATAGACTCCCACCACTGTAGCGCAGATCCAACTAGCTTGAAAGTAGCTAGCACCTGCTTCTGGACGTCCGTGCACTCATACATCCTTAAGTGCCTCTGCATATCCTTCCTCCACTGGCTCGAGACTACCACATCTGAGCTACCTGCAAACTCTGGCGGATGCGCTTTCTGAAAAGCGTCACGTACACGCTCCCAAGAAGACGGGAATGCATTTGCCTGAACTGGCGCGGCAACCGGCACCGGAGGTGGTGCCTGCTGGACTACGGCAATTGCGGCATTTACCGCTTGGGCTACTATAGCTGCAACCTCAGCGGCGTTCATCATGCCCTGAACTGGAGCGGGCTGGGGTTCGGGCGTTGCATCCCTGGGAACTCGTCGTGCACGTCGTGGAGGCATCTGAAATAAGAACAAAGTTTATAAGTTCGTTGTTATAAACTTAAAATAGCTGAAGAACGAAGCATACACAAAAAGAGTACAACAGTCCTAAAATATAGGGCTCTATATCAAAGAAACTTAGCGGAAACATAACAAGCCGTCAGATCCTAAAGGACACTAGAACCTGATGCTCTGATAACACCTGTGACACCCCGACTAATTAAATACCGGGTAGCTACTCCTTTATTAAATTAATTCAAAATGCCAAGTTGGTCCAGTTAATAGCATCACTGTCGAAAACAATTTAATGATTACTAACCACCTAGTATTTAAAAAGTAAGTTGCCAAATTTTAATTTAAGTCTGAATAACATGCAACAAGTGTAAAGAAGAATAAATAATACCATTCACCATACTGAAATAAATAGAATAACCATCACATAATGTAAATAAAGTCTGGAGGAAAAACTCCTCACAACAAATCCCACAACTGAAATACGCAAAGAAAATACTGAATACTAAATCAATACATAACAAAGTCTGAAAACTGTAATGGAAAGATGTCTCTAATAGAAATGGGCAACATGCCCTACAACTGATAGATAATGACTCTGGAATCCAAATGACAGAAGCGTCTACAAGAAAATCCCTGTAGCTTCCACAAACAGCTACAGCTCGTCACCTGAATGAGTATCCTATGCATGGTGTCCTTGTGGCTGGGCACCTAAAATGGTTTTACAAGAAAAATAGATTTGAAAGCAAACGGGTCAGAGCCCAAATGTGGAGATATTTTAAAAACCTGCAAGTGCTTTAAAAACATTTAAAACATTAAATGCAAAGTACATGTTAGGACGTGCACTCACATGATATTCTCACCTCTCGTCTAACTCTGCACTCCTAACGTAAGTACCCATCTACAACGACACTAACCACTAGCTAAGTGACATCATAACTAGCTAGACTATCATAGGTCCTACCCTTATTACTTGGTTCTATTAACATTATAACGCTCGTAATTAAATAGGGGTTTAACGTAAACTCAGATGTTCAATATGCAATATATTTCACTATCAGCTAACCCGTTATGTTTTTCTCGAAACAATACCGTAATTATATTCACAACATTAACATGAAGGTTCCCATTAATTAAGTGTATATTATTCACATCATAAATATACAATACAAGCACCCCGAGAACTAAGCTGCGGTGCACACATACTCTGCTATCCATCCCGGTACATCACGTACATAAGGATTACATATTCCGAATCTCTCAGGAATAGTTCACAAATAACAACATCACAAATAATGGAGGCGAACACAGTCACATCACATGGGTCACGCACATACCTACGCTCCCACGATCAGCGGACTTATTAATATCCCAATAAGTCTTTCTATGACCTATGTTCATCAAGGTAACCAGTCTAAATCCGGGCAACACAAGGATTAGAGGGCCCTAAGCGAATGCAAACCTCCCGTGATAGCAAGTATGGTAGGTATGTCATACACACAATTCATATACCAATACTAAGTAAACACACCTCTTAGTAATCCCGTAGTTTAATTGTAGTACTATTCTCATTCTAGTACCAATATATAATTTACACACTTTATACGATTCCGGTTTATAATCATACGCGCCCTAAATTTATTCTCACGTCGCAGTAGACACTCACGTCTCAACCCAAACGGTTCATTGATTTAAATCACTCGTATATAATTTACTCCTCATAATAACCCAAAAGTCCCAAATCTATCCATATATCATCAAAGGAATGTTATCTCTATCCTCGAACAAGTTTACGGGACTCCCAAAATCAAAACAGGCCAAAAAGGCCTAAACTGCCATTTCGTTAGAAGTCTCGTTCGAACGAGGCTGTTCGAACGAGATTCCAGTTCGTTCGAACGAACTGTACCTTCTAACGACATCTCGTTCGAACGAATGTATGGAACGAAATACAGTTCGTTCGAACGAAGGTATCGAACGGAGTCTCCCCTCGTTAGAAGCGACTGGTCAACTCGTTAGAAGCTCGTTCGAACGAGCTCGTTCGAACGACCTGGGAAGGTCATCTAACGAGAGATCAGTTTCGGTCCAGAATTTCTTGGTTACGATTTTCATCAATTCTTACTCCTCAAATCTCCTCTAGAATTCGTTCCAACAATGTTTTAAGTTCTCTAATCATCCTAAAACATGCTAAGGTCATACACTAACATCTTTTAAGGGATTAATACATCCCAAACATCATTAAATCACAAGTTTCTACATTTTTCCCAATTTTCTTCAAGAACATAAACCCTAGATTTTTATTATCATGAATTCCCAGAATTTAATCCGTTGTTACATCACATAAATATGAAATCTCTGAATTCAATCTTCAAACAACGTTTCTACATGCAAACCTATACCCAAAATTAAACTAATAACTTCCAATTTCATGGGTTTTCCTTTAACTCTTAAATAAGGTTGATTACCAAGATTTCTAACATGGAAGAAGCATTCACTGCATAAAGAATGTAATTTAAATCACTTGCCTTGAGTTTATTTCTGATTTTGATGTTGATTTCCTCTCTCTTTCTGCAGAATTCCCTCTCTCTCTCTTTCTCCAAGCTTCTTCTCCAATGGTGGCTTATGGTCGCTAGGGTTTGTTTTGGGGAAACTTAGAAAACCTAATCTAACAACCCCCGTAGCTTGTTGGGTTAATATGGGTTGGTTAGTGGGTTTAGTGGGTCTATTCCCAATCAGATTTACTTCTCTAATTTTCGTCATTTTTAATTCCTAAAAATACGAAATTACCAAAATACCCTTTATATTGTCGGTATGGCCTAAAAATACCCCGGAACCCAAACTACACCCCCGGCTAGTGTTTTCTGACTATCTCGACCCTTCCGGACGCGTTGGCACACTCAAAACGACCATACGGTTTATAGAATTTAAATTCACTTTTATAATCAAAATATTTATATCCTGACGCGACTGTCACACGCGTCCCAATAAAATGACCAAATTGCCGTATATCAATCTCACGACAAATTTCATAATTCAATATTCATATAACATCATATATACTCAATATAGTCAAATACCAACTCACACTCGCTAGTATTTTACCCGGATTAATTTCCAAATAATTCACATTTAATTAATTAATCCCAAAAATAAATATAGCCAAAAGTACGGGGTATTACACCCAACCACAGGGGCATCTTACTTAGAATCATTTGGAAGGAACGTGCTGCAGCTTAGGTGGGAGTTACAGGTCTCTTGATTAGACGACTTCATTCATTCGGATCCACTCTTAGTACTTTCATCTAGTTGGGCATGTGTAGCTTTTTCCATTATTCCGTTGTTATTGGATATTTGTATTTCAGTTATTTCCAGTATTGTTACTATGGGATTTATTCAGTTTGGATGTGTGACTTTAGATTTCGTATGTTGACATTCGATTGACGAATGCATTAAATTAATTGGATTATGTTGCAGAATTTAATGTGGTGTGATTCTTACTTATTGAATGTTGTTAATGAAATACATGATTTTTCTTTAAATAAAATTTGGAAAGTATGTATGAAAATGGTTTTGACACTTAGCTTAATTAATCAGGGTGTTAAATTGGAAAATTTTATTTTTCGACAGTGATGCTACGAATGGACCAACTATTCACCTTGATTTAATTTAATAAAGGAGTGATCGCCCGGTATTTAATTAGGCGGGGTGTCTCAGGTGGTATCAGAGCATCAGGTTCTAGTGTCCTTAGGATTTGTACGGCTTATGATGCTTTCAGCGTTGCTTTGTTTGTTATAGAGCCATATGTTTCGGATTGTCGATTCCTTTGACGAGATTTCGTTCTCCTGCTACAATGTGTATACACTAGTGAATTCTAATTTCGTTCGGATGTGTGCGTGTGCCGAGCGATGACGGATGTCAGAAGAGGACCGTTAAGCGTACATCAGGAGGCAGGGCTCAGTTGAAATTATAAAATATATCCGAGGATGATAACCGTAGTCGAGGTCACCTCCATTATGGCACGAGAAGCCAAGACTAGAAAGGCGACTAAGGTGCAGCAATGATTTTTCAAATGTTGTTATAGTCAAAAGAGGTGCGAGGGTAAACTTACCCAACGTATTACAAAAACGTGTAGAGACTGTCAGTGGGAAAATTTTAGAAATGCAAAAATTGTATGTGTCTTTACCAAAGGCGGTAAAGTATCCAAAGGTTTAGTTATAGGATGGAGTGTGGAAAACTGAAAGTAAAAATTTAGAGAAAATTTTCTTGGCTTTCGGGACGAAATTATAATGGTTGGAGTCAACCATAAATTTTAGAAGTGGAATGCTATGCCTATAGGAGAACCTTAGGTACAGTGTTGACCGTATGTTCCTTCCTTAACGGTTCAGGATTAGAAGCAAATGTGGTTCTGAACTCATTGAGAGAGGGCATGTCAGGGGTCCATTCGTGTATATGAATCTTAACCGTTAGCGATTTTTGTATCAGAAGATGTAGATACAAGTGGGGGAAACGACTCCAAGTGGAAGACCAACTCGTAATAATAGTTGATAAAACTCGAGGAGGAAATTCTGATGGACGAACGATTCAGAGGTTGACATTGTCATATTTTGTCAGAATAGATGATAACGCTTCCTTGTGGGGGAAGTTAAAGGAATCGAAGAATTTAGTCGAGAATGAGACTGAATGCAACGGTGGTGGTATAGCACCACAGAAGGATGTGGATACACATCAGGAAAACCATTTAAATGCTTCAGATAGTTAAATTCTTACCAAGTGATGGTAAATTCAGTAAGTACTACTATAAATAGTAACATGATCTTTATGGCCTAAAAAGCTATGGAGCAACTGGGATGGCTAACAGGAATCGAGTCTACTAATGTCCGAGAGAAGGACAATCCTAACCTGGTTAGTAGGACAAGTGATAGGTGAATTAAGTGTTGGGGTATTTTTGTGCGGAGTGAAATCTCTCACGACAATATGTTCCAAAATGAGAAAAAGGACAAGAATATGGTGCCTAGTAAAAGGCAACGATTAAAATAATTTTGGTTTGGTTTGGGCAGACGTGTTACATTCGAAAACCATTTATGCAGTCAAAACGATTGCCAGGATGGAAGTATAGGTTGTATCCTTAGAGGATGCGGCGTGTTTATGTGACACGAGCGAGTCACCATATTTTTGTTCATTGCTAGATTAGCATGTGAGACGAGTTTAATGCATATAATTATAAATGTTACCATTATGTGAATATTTTTCCCTAGTGTAGCAGGATTTTTCTTTAATGCTATCCGCGGAGGATGGATGAGTATATTAACAAGTTTTGTACTTTATTGAGGTTACTCGTTGTAGTGATGCGATACACGAGTATGATATTATCTTTGTTAAAAATGTTATAGAAATGGGTAGTATGATAGTGGGCATTTATTGCAAGGCTATCGGAGTAGTTGCATTGGTGCAACATGTTTTATGTTTGTTTTGGCGAGGCTTTACCTGTAAGAAGGTTGGACTTGCACTTATATTATCTATCCAAGAGACTTCGGAGGAGATAGTGGGCTCGAGGTATTCGATGCCAAAGTATGTATAGACTTTGTCAGTATAATTCCGTATGTATCGGGATTTACCATTGAGCAAAAAGATTTGACTCAGTATTATGTTTAGCACTCCGGACCTAGTGATAGGAAAAGTGCATTGTTATATTCATCCTTTAGGGATGTGGGAGTTAATATTTATACCCCTATTATTAGGGAAAGGAATTTTGAGAATTCCGAGTGTATGTATTCGAGGTTTATAAAATCCAATTACCATAAACCAATACGGGACGATAGTGAAATTGGTGAAACGTTCTTTGTTAAGCATAATTACAGGAGAAATTGTAACTTTTCTGTTAAGGGACGGAATAAAGGGGTATATACTATGGACGGAGGGCCTAACGAATTTCGATAATCGACAATGCTAGGTAGTAGTGTACCGGGGGGGTTCCTTGTTTGGATTTCGCTTTGCGAGACATCCCACACATGAAACTTAGCGTGAGGTTGGAAATAGGGAGACGTTTGGTCACTATTCCATGAGTTCGGTACCCTGGTCGAAATGGGATCAAGTAACTATGTATGTAAGTTGGGAGTTGAATTTTGTTTTAAGGTCATTGGAGCCGGATTTTTGTGGTAGGAAAGCATTGAAAGTTATCCCCACAAGTTGAGGGGTGGAACTATGATAAGGAGAATTTAAAAATTTTGATTTCTATGGTGATTGAGAGTACCTAAATGTCATAACCGCGTACAGAACACAAGGTGAATAAAGAGTTGGAATGATTTTTAGCATGGATTATCTGGAAAGAAATTTATACTATACAAAAGAGATAACCTGTAATCATTTTGATGAATAGAGCGTTAGTGATTTATTTTGGTTGTTGTACCTATTTGGGAAAATTGTTGTACTTATCTGAGGAAGGTTGAGAATTATTATTCCTCTTTTATTGTCATGGAATTTGAATGCCCTATTCCTTCTATTCCGTTGAATTTAGTTAGTCCTACATAAGAGAAGCTGCCGTTCGCTCTCCCAGGGCGGTCGGGGTGTTACAAAAATGTGGGCATCTGGGTTAGATGCAGTTAAAATAGTCCGAGTCGAAGGGACGTGGTAATAGACATGTGAAATATATGTTTGTGGGACTAGTATAACGAAGTGGAAGTGGTAGAGTGGATTAAACGTCACATGAGGGGCGATAATCCATACATAAGTGTGCAATTAGAATAGCACGACCTAACTTGATTGGAAGGCTGTGGGAAGCCATTCAAGAATTGGTATTCCTTGAATAGAGTAGAATTTAATTGTTATGAAGCACACCCGGAGCGGAATTTTTATTAGTCAAGTGTGAGAACGACTTGCGCATACAAAGATTAATGATGTTAGTATAGTATAAGAGTTCCAGAAGTGCGCTTCGTGGAGAGAAGAGCACGGGTGGAACTTTCGGCATACTACAAGGAAGGACGGGGAGTATTACGTGTCACTTAATGTGAGACATTTCAATGGAAGAATCGATGTTTAGCGAGACGTAGTGAGTAGTCTCTACATGCACTGCCCATAGGTAAGGTTTGGTTGAAAGAGGAGAATCAACCAAAGAATTTTGTGTGTATCAAAAAATTCTGGAAATTGGAAAAGGTTGGTAAAGTCGGTAAAGTTCTTGGATGGGTTGCCATCCTCAAACAGAATCAAGGGTTTATCCCGAACATGTGAATTAAGTCGCCGAGAAGGAAGTGATTGATATTCCTTTGGGCTGGCTTACAATATTAACTAGTATGCCCCAGACTTCCTTTGAAAGGAAGGATCGCACCAGTGCATGGTCCGGCGCAGTATAAATTTCTAAATCAGGATGAGATTTGGTGAATCCCACCTTTGATATGGGATTTCAGGAACCATCGGAGAAAATATTTTGTTTCGAGTAGGATGTATCACCCTTAACCAGGGAATGAGTGCACGATGATTAAAGATTTGTGGAGCCACGTAAAGGAGATTTTGGAATCTTGATACGATGATTTCAAGAATGCTCTGTAGAAGCACTCGTACCTGTTTGTCGCGTACAAGGTACTTATTAAGGTTTTGTTATGGAATAACCTCGACTATTCTCCTTCCGTATGTTTAGAGGAGAGTAGATAATCAGAATTTTTGGATCGGTCGAGAGAACATCCGATAACTGTGGTAGAATTCCACGACTGTTTTAGGCAAGCAAGAGTGATCAAATGTTCGTAATATTTTCTCAGAATGGGAGTTTTGTATATGAATGAATCCGAGTATTTGTCATGTAGTGAGGTGCGGCCTCCTAATGATAATGAGATAATGAAATGTATAACGTATAAGCGTGACTTATGCGAATGTTATCGGTTGGGAGCACAAGGTGAAGTATCTCTAATGAGAATGTAAAACAATGTTGTTGTGAAGAAAGGGCTATAGTGATTGAGCGCCGTAATGTGTAGTTAGTTTGTGTACGGAAAAGGATATCCAGGATTGTGCTACCTGATAGGCCTTATTTTCTGAATTTCATGACGAAATTCAGTTATTAGAGGGGAAGTATGTAATACCCCGTATTTTTATAGCTTTTAAATTATGGGATTTATTAAATTTAATTGAGATAAATTAATTTAATTTTAATCCGGAATGTTGCTTTAAATATTTACTAGCGTGACGAGAGTTAGTAATTATTGGAAATTTGTTATTTGTTGCATATTACTGGATGAGTATAGTAATATATGAGATTTATTTTTATAATATTTTCATGTGTGAATAAAATGGAAATTTTGGAAATTTAAGTCGGGACGCGCCTGTGTCGTGTCGGGACTAAATGTGAATTAATAAAAGTGAATATTTTATAAGTTGTTCGGATGGTCTTTTTGAGTGCGCCAACGCGTCCGGAAGGGTCGAGATAGTCAGAAAAATGTACCCGGGAGTTTAGTTTTGGGTCTCTGGGCGTTTTTTAGGCCTAATTAGTAACCCGGGAGGGCATTTTGGTCATTTTACATTTTTGGGTAATTAAACCCACGAAAAGTAGAGGAGTTATATCAAATACCTAGGTTACCTTCTAGGGTTAGAAACTCTAAACACAAGTGAAGGCCATAGGAGAGGAAGGAGAGAGCTCTCAAGGCAAATTCAAGGCCCAAAACTCAACGGTTTGCACCGCCGCCACCACCAACGCGTATATCGCGAGATGGGGAACGCAACCATACCGAATTTGGCACCAAACCAGACCTCTGAGAATCCCAGGCAAGTATTTATCTTGCTTATTTCGTTGGTGCATCTTTCATATTAGTTTAGGAGTAATTAAGATGAGTTTTAATGGAGGAAAACCCGATTTATGATAGGAAAATCCATGTAGTATTGGTCTAATTGATAATTCTGGAAACCCTTGCCATGTAGAGGAATTTAAACCACGAAATTATGATGTGTATAAGAAGACAATTCTGGAAATAATTGTTAGAACCATGTTTAAGAAGATTTAGGGTTCTTGAGATTTTTGTATGAAATTGGGGCTCTTAATTCATGATTTAATCACAGAAATTCACATGCTTTACGTTGAAAATACCTAATATGATGATATAAGGTTAGTAGCATCAATTCTGGGGCGATTGGGATTAGACAATATGGAAATTGTTGGTGTTTGGAGATGAAACCCGTAACTGCAGAATTTCAGTTTTCGCAGACCTGCTTGATCGATCGATCGAGCCCAGAGCTTCGATCGATTAAAGGTTCGATCGATCGAGCCCCAAACCTCGATCGATCGACCCCTCCTGGCAGACTCCTATTTTCCCTTTTGAAATGAGTTAAATTCAATTTATCGTGAGATAATTCTTGAGCATCCTTAATAAAATGTTTTGGGAGATAGGGAAGACCAGTAGGACATGTGAATAGATTTTGGGACTCTTGATGTCGAGCAAATATTGTATTTTGGGATAATTACATAAGGGTTGATAAATTTATGATTTAAAGAGAGAGAGACACGTAAGAGAGTTACTTTGGGACAAATGTGTATACCTACTGAATTTTATAATTGGGAGGATAGAATCCATGAAGCGTTATGTAGTAAGTGGAAAAGATCCTCAAATTAAAGTAAGATTGTGAATGGTTATACGTGATAACTATATAATGTGAAATAAATGCGAATGACGTAATTATGGGAATTGAGAATTTACCCATTATTGATATGGTAATATTAGTATAGTTATATGATTGTGTATGCATATACTATCTATGTGTGAAAATCATGCCCACGCTACTTGCTATCCATGAGGTTTCCGCACTGGGACAGTCTTATCTCGATGGGACCTTTATGGGGGATATTGACTTGTACCCTAGAAGATAGATATCCTTGGTACAGGCTATCGGAATGATAGTTCAAACGGTCTTAAGAGATGCGGGTATGTGCTTTCCTCTTAGAGACTTGGAATCTATGCTTCGCCTCATATTGTTTATGTATAGGTATCTTTGGTACAGGCTATCGCAGTGATAGTTCAGACGGTCCTAAGAGACTTGGAACCTATAGTTTGTATATGTGTTAATACACTTCGAGAGTGATTCCGAATTTGTATTCCCCTTAATGTGAGTGATATGGGGTTTGGATAGTAGAGTATGCCCGCACCATAGTTATTATATGGGGTGCTGTTTTGATATATATATATTTTCGAGTAGTTAATATATATATAAGAAATTCTGAAATCTGGAACTGCCTACTGTGATTTGATATGTAGGACATGGTTGATGACTCAAATTGTAAATACTTGTTTTGAGAAAGTATAATATGAAATTGGAAAACTTTATTGATTAATAAAGTCAAAATGAGAACTTTGGTTACTAATTGAAATATTCTTTTCAAACAATTGAATCGTGAAATTTGGAATCTTACGAGTAATATAAGATAAGTTAAATCATTGGGAAGATTAGTGCGATAAATGATAAGACAACCCGTTGGGGAGGTTAGTGCGATAGGTGTGCACATTAGAAGAGAGGTGAGAATTTCTCAAGAGAGTGTCGCACTAATATGTTGTTGCATTGGCCTGTATCAATTTAAATACTTGCTAAACAATTTTTAAAATCATATACACTATTGGGATCTGACCCGTTTTTTCTCTCTCTCTCTCTTGTATATATATGTATGTATTACAGGTGCCTAGCCATAGGGGCGTCTTACTTAGGATCCTTTGGAAGGAACGTGCTGCAGCTTAGGTGGGAGTTACAGGTCTCTTGATTAGACGACTTCGTTCATTTGGATCCACTCTTAGTACTTTCATCTAGTTGGGCATGTGTAGCTCTTTCCATTATTCCGTTGTTATTGGACATTTGTATTTCAGTTATTTCCAGTATTGTTACTATGGGATTTATTCAGTTTGGATGTGTTACTTTAGATTTCGTATGTTGACATTCGATTGACGAATGTATTAAATTAATTGGATTATGTTGCAGAATTTAATGTGGTGTGATTCTTACTTATTGAATGTTGTTAATAAAATAAATGATTTTTCTTTAAATAAAATTTGGAAAGTATGTATGAAAATGGTTTTGACACTTAGCTTAATTAATCAGGGTGTTAAATTGGAAAAATTTATTTTTCGACAGTGATGCTAAGAATGGACCAACTGTTCACCTTGATTTAATTTAATAAAGGAGTGATCGCCCGGTATTTAATTAGGCGGGGTGTCTCATATGTGTATATGTGTGTATATATGTGTGTGGTGGTGTGTGGTGGGGGAGGGGGCTGGGGGTGTGGGGGGGGGGGGGAGGGGGGTGGGGTGGTGGTTTTTTTTTAACAATTGTATAGCTTTAATTAAGAAATTGTATAGCTTTAATTATAATTCTAATTGTATAGTTAATAATTGTATAGCTTTAATTTTAATTTTAATTTTAATTGTAATTTTAATTAATAATTTTATACTTTAATTGTTAGTTTAATTGATGAAATGTTGGGTTGGTTAGTTTTAAAAGTGGCATGACGTTAGATGTTTTCAACTATTCCACGTTAGATGTTTTCAACTAATTTAGACATATTTATGTACGTGTACGTGTGCATGTGTGTGGTGGGGGTGAGGTAGGGGTGTGTGTCTATGTGTAATAATAACATTTTTTTTTGTCTGTACTAATAATATTTTTTTACAGCAAATGTCTCATTCAGATATTAAGGCGAAGATGATGATGCTGTTTATGATGATGTCGTCTGGGCTCGGTGGTAGCGGAGGCGACGAGGGCTCCTCCGCCCCTAGGCTCCCCAAATATGAAAAATTTGGGGTTACCGTCGAGAACAAATCGGAGCTATTAGCGAGATCCCTCGAGCTGCTAAAGACGGTCATCGACCCGGAATTTATGAGTTGGAAGGAGGTGCCATATGAGCTCAAGTTAGCTGTTTGGGCGGCACTACAAGTAATATATTCATATTTATGTGAATATTTCAATTTCAATTTCAATTTCAATTTCAATTTCAATTTCGATTTCATTTTATATTTATATTTATATTTATATTTATATTTATATTTATATTTATATTTATTCGCAACTAACATTGAATTTGTTGGACAGGAACAATTCAACTTGGATTCAAAGTTACGCGATTCTGTCTTGGAGCAGTTGAGGGAGCAACACAAGACGTGGAAGAAAAATATGCGAACACGGTACTTTGGGAAACACGAGAGTCCATTATACAATGGCGTGGATCCGTCCCGCCCAAGGAGCCAATCTCATTGGAACAATGGCAAAAGTTCATTGACAATGAGATCGAGGATCGACAATTGGCATCTCGCCAATCAGGAAGGGAAAACGGGCAAAAATGACGGACGTGCACTCCGGCCGGACCTCTTTCGCCGAGGTGGAGCATAGGATGAAGGTAAGATTTAATTTTTCTATAACTACAGAAATATATTATTCTTCATTATTTTGCTTTGCGGGGCTGATACTAATTTTATTTTATTTTATTTTAGGGGGTAGGGAGTGGGCCAGGGGGTAAGCCACATAGGCTCGATACTTATGTGGCTCTTCGGACGAAGTAGGGGAAGGAGAAGGAGGTGTCCCCGAGCGTCGCGACGACGATTGTAATTAATCCGACAGTTTAATTTTTGTTAATTACGTTATAATTTTTTAGTTTACTTATTTTACTAATCATGTGCTTTTTGTCATTTCAGACAAAGCTTAAGGAAGTCGCAGTCTGATGCCGACCAGACGTCTTTATCCACAGACGCACTCAGCCAAGTGCTTAGCTCTGATCGCAAGGGGAGGACAAGGGGAGTGAGATCGCGGGTGGCCAAATCTAGGATCATCGGATTGGAGATGAGCGACACCGGGTTGGCTCGAACGGTGGATTCACACGACGCGAAGCTGTCCCGTTTGGAGGCGACGGTCGAAGATATGTACGCATTCATGAAGCGTACGTTGGGCGGAGATCGTAAAGGGAAGGGGAAAGGGAAAGGGAAGGAGAAGGCGGTGGAGGAGGAGGAGGAGGATGAGGAGGAGGAGGAGGTGGAGGTGCGGGAGAACGAGGCGCAGGAGGACGAGGATGTGGACCTCGCTGCTTCTTCACCGTCACGTGCGTATTTCGATGATCCACTTCCTTATTTGGCTCCCTTCCCCAGACCATTGTTGACACTTGGTTGGCCAAGTGTGTTCATATTGGATGTATTTGATGGCCAACGGATAGGGCGGGGGTTGGGGGACCCGAATATCGTCGAAGGTGGAATAGTTCATGGACGTGCGCTTCAAGGGATCGAGTCTAAAGTGTTCGTCAGGCATGTGATACCCGGGAAGGAGAACTCTCTATTGTGGTTGCGCGAACAATGCGGCACGATGTATATTAGTGGGTGTGTCAATTCGTATATTGTGTGCCAACTCACCTCCTCACATTTACCCAAGACATGTAGTAACTTTATTTTTAAGTTTGTCCATTTTAATTATATTTGGATTATATCGTCATGTATATTATTTCTATTTTGAATATTTGGATTATATCGTCATGAATATATATTTGCACTATCTTTAGTTTATTTGGATATATGATGTTTGAATAGGTACAACCAACGTTATTATAACAGGTAAAAATATATTGTTGGGCAGTGGCAGTGGCCATAATGCCCAACATAATTTTTTAAATTCTACCTAGAATTGTCACGGTCATTGACCGTGACAATTTTTTTAAAAATATTGTCACGGGTTTGTCACGGTTATTAACCGTGACTAAACTTGTCACGGTCCATGACATTGACACGACCGTGACAATTCTAACTAACTTGTCAAGGTCAATGACCGTGACACGTCCGTGACAAAAAAATTTGTCTCGCCCCGAATTGTCACCGTCATTGACCTTGACAAGTCCAACTTGTCAAGGTCAATGACCGTGACAATAGTGCAGATTTGGTGTAGTGTTATGCATAAAGGAGACTTAAATGTAGGTCTTAAAAAAATTAATAAAGAATTAAGGTAAAAGTCATGTTTCTTCCTATATTTAGATTTTTACGACAATGATTTTTAAGTTTATAAATCTAGTCCCTGTGGTACAATAGCATTTATAAATCTAGTCCATGTGGTCCAATTGCCTTTATTTTTTTGGTCCGTAGCGGCACCATTTTTCATCATTTTTCTTGATGTTTTTAGTACAGGGACTAAATTTATAAAATTATATGGAGCGTCCTATTTTTATATACTTAAGCATTATAAGGACCTTTTCCCAAAACCCCCCAAAATTAAAGGAACTAGGAACAGATGAAAAATATCAAAAGAGGGCACGTGTAAAAGTAATAAATGTCCATTCCTCCATATTAACTTCTAATACTATCGTATTAAAGGTATAAAAAAAATAAATTAATGGATGTGAGTGACCTATATAGACAATCACTTCCCGTCATTTTAAATAACAAAATATTTTAATATATGAGAAATAAAAATACTATTATAACATGAAATTATCATAAATTTTATAATACACTTAGAAAAATTATGATTAATATGATTTCAAAAGGTTCAAATCAGAAATTCAAAAATTAAAATTTTTATGATGTCAAAGAAAAAAAATTGGGATAAAAAATCAGAATTGTGGAAAGTTGAAAGATTGCCACCCTTACATAATATACCGCGTGTAAACACGAGTTTTTTCGAAATGACAAAACAAAAAGCAAAGGGGCAATTAAGACATCTGAGATAGGAAAAGAGTTTTCAACACTATCTTTGAGCAAACCACACTCTATTAACACGGATACGGCACAGATTCCACATTGACTAGATACGTAATAACTCCAAAAAAAAACACAAAACATCTCCCTTTCCCGTATATATATAGTCACAGATACCTCTCTCTCTCTCATTACCAACATAACAACGGAAAAGGAGTCGGACTAACTCAGAAAATTGGAACGTTAACAAATGTCTTGTACAGTTGCATTCTCAAGCTCGCCGGTTTTCTCCCCATCTAGAGCTTCTTCCTCCCTCTCGTGCAAATCCGAGACCCATATCCTTACTCACTCACCTTCTTCTCCATCGTCTAATATAAACCTTCATCTTCAAAAACCACCCAGGCCCATCTGCCTCATTAAAGAATATTTGAACCATATCCCACCTTCTACTTCATCTTCGCCTACACTTTTGAAGAGAAAGAGGCCCATGAGATTGGACATACCAGTTGCCCCTTTGACCTTTGTTGGTTGTCAGGCAACGCCATCAGCGGTGGAAAGAGATGTGGTGGAGGTTGAGGGGGATGGGTATTCGCTGTATTCTAAGAGAGGTAGGAGAGAGAAAATGGAGGATCGGTATTCCGCGTTTCTTAATCTTCAAGGAGACCATAAACAGGTATTGTTTGTTGTTTGACTAATGTCATCGACTTTTTAAATGTAATCAGCGTTCATGATTATTAATTGACAAAAAAAACATTTCATCGTATGATTACACTAGCATGATATACTTTTATGCTTTGTTTCTACACACAAAGTATTTGCATGAAGATACATTTACAAACCTCAAGTACTCGTTTGGTCTAATTTTTGTACTTTAATCTTAAATTGGTTAATTTATAATCACTTTCGAACTTTAGGATATATATATATATACATACATATGATTACGTATTCGAGCTAAAACGTTAATTAAGTGATTAGTTCCACCCAAAGGTATGCCTGTCCACCAGAACAACAGAAGTTCATAACTCAATTACGGAAACTTCCTTTGATCAGTGCTTATTTGGAAAACCTTGAGGATGTGTTTGTGAAATATTTTCAGTTTAAAATTTGAAGTTTTTGTATTGAAAATGTTTCAATCAATTTCAATTTTGAAGCTTGGAATTGGGGTTCCTAAAACACACTCTTGAGAACAAAATTGGTGAGCCTATACCTTTATACACTTGTGGTTGCCCTACTTGCGCTAGAGTCTTTACTAATTATCTGTTCTCTGAATGATTGCACCAAAGATTTATGTACTGTTGTCTGTATTTCCAGGCTTTTTTTGGTATATTCGATGGGCATGGAGGTTCAAAAGCTGCTGATTTTGCAGCAAACAACTTAGAGAAGAACATATTAGATGAAGTGGAGAAAAGGGATGAAGAAGAAATTAAGGAAGCCATAAAGCAAGGTTACTTGAACACAGATGTGGAGTTTATCAAGGGAGATCTTCGCGGTGGATCCTGTTGCGTGACAGCACTGATTCGGAAAGGCAATCTTGTAGTATCCAATGCTGGCGATTGTCGTGCTGTTCTTAGCATAGGAGGAATTGCGGAGGCCCTCACATCTGATCACCGTCCTTCCAGGGAGGACGAAAAGGATAGAATTGAAAAGCTGGTAAGCAGCTCCTCAATCTAAATATATGTGTGTATTAATTTTCCAGTGCATAATTCTGATAGGTTGTACAATATGACTTTATAGGGTGGTTATGTGGATTGTTGCCACGGTATTTGGAGAATTCAGGGTTCTCTTGCTGTGTCCAGAGGAATTGGAGATCGGCACCTCAAGCAGTGGGTATCGGCTGAACCAGAAACGAATGTTCTTAAAATCAAACCCGAATTTGAGTTTCTAATCCTTGCTTCTGATGGCTTATGGGATAAGGTAATTGATGATCTCATAATAATCTTTTTTTGTTATCAATTTTATCCTCCTTTTAACATTAGGCGCATCTTGATTACAAAATTGTAAAAATTTCAAAAACTCTTGATTTTATGAGTAGTTGGAAAATAAGTGGAAACAAAGTTGAATGCAATTCTTTTGCTAACAAATGCTTTTCATATGAAATGAAGAAAAAATGGGGCATGTGTGATATTTACAACTTTTGTTTAGTTTTAAGAAAAGCTTTCCACGAGTAAAAATGTAGGGCCATTCAAACGCAGCATTGGTGTGTTTATTTGGTTCATGAGATTCGAAATTTAAAAATTCACATATAAAGTCTCCTAATTCCTTCTTTTTCAAGTTCCGACTTCATAATTGAATTTGCTAATCTGGAAGTTCAATAAACGCATAAACTTGAATCAAACAAGCAACTGAGCCTTTTTTGACTCTGGGTTTACAGGTTAGCAATCAGGAAGCTGTAGATATTGCTCGGCCTTTGTTTGTAGGCGTTGATAAGCAAGAACCACTCTCAGCTTGTAAAAAGCTTGTTGACCTCTCTGTTTCGCGAGGGTCGGTTGATGATACTAGTGTGATGCTGATTCAATTGGGGCGCTTTTGTTGATGGTCCCTTGCTTGACTAAAGAAACCAACACACGATTAGACTGAAATCTGTGTCTATTCCACCGCTGTTTGCTCTTCACAGGAGGCTTCGATGCATGTTATTAGTTGCTATTTGTGGTGAGGGAAAAGTCAGGAAATTTTTGATGTAGTTGTTAACTAGTTGAGGTGACGAAGATGAAAGGTTTAATGTATAGAGTGCCATATCTGGATATGAAGTAGTAAACTAGTTATCATTTGACAATATTCTGCAGAATTTTTTGAATCTGCATGTCTTGTATAGGTAGTGACAACTGAACATGGATTCATTTTATTCATTATGTACATTGTACTATGTAATCTTGTTTGAAATTACAAAGAATTGGCAATCGTGTGACCGACTTTATTATTATTATTTTTTTGTTATTGCGTCTTTTTTACCCATAATATATTTTACAAATGAAGCGAAATTGAATTTTAAATTAATAGTAAAAGTCATATGATTGACATATTTTTTTTTTAAATTACACTGAAATGTAAAAATAAAAATCCGAGAAAAAAATATAAAACCACAACCAATGTAATATTAGGAAAAATATCAACCCACAACCAATGTAATTTCATTTCTTAAGTGTCTTCAACAATATCATTTCATACTAATTAATTTTGAGTATCATCATTCATTTTTTATTCAAGCTAGTGTTGCAGTTCTGATGTTTTTTGCATCACAAAAATTCTAATATTAGAAAATTTTATTTATATAGTAGTTTCATGTAAAATTATACATGTACCAAGAATGGAATAAATAACTTATCTTCCTCTATTCATTTAATCTTTGCGAGATGGAACTGACATACTCATGCCTCCGAATCTAGTCCAACATCAAATCTTTTTCCATATACTATGAAAAATAATAATCTACAAATAAAATGAAGAAACAGATAGTTTTGAAACAAAAATCTACAATAAAAATCATATTGTGATATAAAATCAAAACCAAATCTATGTATAAAAAGTTCAAATAAAACCCTAGTGTTGAATATCGTAAGGACAAGATTTTATAAATGTTCAAGTTAGAATCTATGAATTTTCTGTTTGTCTTAGATCGCAACAAATATGTCTGATACCGCTATATTCGACATGTCAACACGATCATTCACGACGGCCTTGATCCGAATCCTCGCGTCCATCATCTTCATACGCGCATCATGCTTCATGCAACGTGCTCTTCAACCATTCCCACTATTCCACGCGCATTTATGGTAAAATGGTTTATCTGGAGTTTTTAATGTTTACATAAATATTTGAGAAATTTTATAAAATGTTTTTTAAGGACTTGAAAAGTTCTTACTTCGAATGATGAATTTTTTCTAAGTGTAGAGGCGAACGAACAAAATGACGCTGATGTCGTTCGAGCGAGATCAGCTAGTCGTTTGAGCGACATTGGCATCTCGCGTGAAGTCGTTTGAGCGACATTGACATCTCGCGTGAAGTCGTTCAAGCGACACGTTAGCTCGTTCGAGCGACAACCCTATTTCATTCGAGCGATGCCCAACCTCAATTTCTATATTTAAAGCAATGTTCATCATTTACGTTTTTCAAGTCTTTGGCACTCACATTTCTGGAAATCTATATCATATTTCTAGACTTCGTTTTTCATGGTTTTTCAACCTTTTTGATTCACAAATCATTCCCAAACATATATGTGAATCTTATAAATCCTAGATACAATTGTTCTACTCAACTTGAGTAATCTTGCGGAGAAGAAGATTTTTCTCCATTGCTGATTTGGAGCACTTGCAGGATCTCTTGCTGACAACACCGATGACAATGAACCGACGCCTGCGGGTATTCGTGTGTCACTGTATTTTGCTTTAATTATAAGTATTACGAATTATAGTGAAATAAAAAACGGTTTTGCCACTTTGGGGGATTTTTCCTCATATTATGATTGACTGTGCATGCTTGGTTTGAATTAATTAGTCTCTCACAATTTATTTGCAAGAGTTAGGATTTTCGGGATTAAAAATTAGAATTTAATTAAACAAGTTAATTATTGATTGCTGGCGCACTCTCAAATTGGTATCAGAGAGCATTACACAATTATACCTTGTAATTGTTTTAGCAAAAATTTTCTGGATATTAATTTTGTTCTAAAAAATTGAGTTTTGAAAAAGTGCAATTTCAATGGAAAACTTGTATAATCGAGTGCCAATTTTCGACGGGTCAAATTACGCATATTAGAAAGCCCGTTTGAAATCTCACTTAAAGGCCATCGACGAACGTGTTTGGGTTGTGCGTGAAAGAGAGTGGATGCCTCCCACTGTCACAGTAGATAACGTTACTACTTTAAAGCTTATGACTACATGGACCGATGATGAATTTAAATGGAGCACATATAACTCACGTGGGCTTAGTGCAATTTTCGATAGCGTCACCCCCGACGAATTCCGACGCATCATGACGTGTACCACGTCAAAAGAAGCATGAAGTGGAAATACTAGATAAATTGATGGTGAACTTTTTGATTTTAAAAAATGGAAGGTCACACACATCAAAATCTAATAAAGAACCACAAACTACATTTTCATTTCTCATTCCATAAGTTAAATACAAAACAACTTAATACATTACAACTAATAAAAAGAAAGAAATAAAGAAATAAAAAAAATACAACATACTATCAGACCCAGAAATTCCAAAAATATGACCCAGTACAACAGTAGCCTAGTGGCCGGAACCACTAGGATCAGAAGGGTCCTGAAAATGAGGAGGCAGCGTTGTGTCTGAATCATGCCTATGCAAATAAAGATCTCTCATCATCCGGTACTCATGCATGTGCTACGCTCTAGCCTGCCTCTACTCGGCCTAATAATGTCGCTGCTCGGCCTGCTGCTGGGCCAGGCGGGACTCCCATGTAGCCCACCTGAGCTGGGTCTCCTCCCAGCGGTGGTCCTACAGTGCCCTGTATGCCTCAAAGCGGGCATCAAAATCAGTGGGTGGCACCTACGAACTCTGCCCCTCCTCGACCATCCTAATCTCAGCCTCCTCATCGTCGGGCTCATCAGCTACCTCTGCCCTCTCCCTTTTGTTCCCCGGTTATCCCCACTCTTGTTTCATCATCTTCGAAATATTGTTCTTTGTGAGAAGCCCGAGTGGGTCCTGCTTGCGGTCAACGTCGAATTCTGGGCAACCGTGCAATAAACAGATCCTCGTGATGAGGGCAGGAAAAGGAAGGGAGAATGTCCTGGCTCTCTCCTTAGCCGTCGCGCACATCATATCCAGAAATATATTAGGCAAGCTAATATCGCCCAAATTATTTATCAGTGCGTAGATAAATGCGGTGTGCTTGTGATGCACCTCTGTCCGGTTGCTCGTCACCATGAATGAGTGGACATTGATATAGTGAAGTAGTCTCGGTAAATACTCCATTGTAACCGAACGGAAGGCCATTTTTTTCCATTCTTCCCCCGGTGCAAGGGTCTCAATCAATGTCCCGAGTCCAAAAATATTCCCATCGGTAAAACTGACTGATTACTCGGGGTTCGGTACATTCATAAAGACAGCCAAATCAGAACGGCAGAATGGTACCCTCACCCCTCGGACCATGGCCTCCTATGTAGTCGGCCCGTCCCCTTTTACCACCACTAGTGTCGCATAAAAAATCCTCACCATCTCTTCATTGATGCGGCCATTAATGGCGAGAAAAGGTTCCCAACCCTGACGCCGCAAAAGAACACGCGCCTCCTCCGGCAAATCAACAAGATTCCAGGCTAAATTATAGGCCAAAGGCCTCTGAGGAGTCTCAAAATATGATTGGAACCACTGTTCTAAAAAACCCGCCTAGGCTCCGCCTAGGCACGCCTAGGCTTAAGGCTTGGGAGAAACGCCTCGCCTTACGCTTTTCACGCCTTATTCTTGGTAAAACCCTTAAGGCGCACTTTTTTCTAAAAACAACAATGCTTTAGTGAAATGGTGTTGCCTTTTAAAGAATTTATTTACAAATTGGACCATTATCTCATCCAAAATAATCAAATAGTATTTTAATATGCATATATTCACACATATTTTTATGATATGTGCAATTTTTGTATTTTAATAGCCTTGTTATGGTTAAAAATATATTAAGAAGGCCTAAACGCCTTTTCACGCCTTTTTACGCCTAGGCCCGCCTAGGCTTCTAAGGCTTAAGGCTTGGCCTCCACGCCTCAATCACGCCTCGCGTTTTTTAGAACCTTGATTGGAACCACTCCTATTCTTACTTGCAACGGAACCCCTCGAAACATCGGGTGGGAATGAACAGAGTGGAATCGTATTTCTTTAGGTTTGCCATTTCAACCTACAAAACAATAATTAAGCAAAAAAAAAAAAATTGTAAGCGCAACTAATGGCTAATTATTGAACTAGTTGAAATGGTAGTGCATGTGCGCAAAACCGAGGAAACAAATTCAACATTGCGATAAAATTTGTTGGAATGCGACAAGGAGTGAAAATCACCCAAGTGTGCGCCAAAAAAAGGATTGAAAACTGTTTGTGGAATTTCAGCGAACACTTGGCATGCGCAATATGAAATGAGGGTGCGAAAGTGCCATTGATCCAACAAACAACCCCATTCATGAACAAAATCATTTAGCAATCAACACAAAGTGTTCATGAATGGATTTTAATCAACATTGTTGCACAAAAGTAGTTGGAACAACAAACATAGAGAAAAAAATCAAACAATGTCCAAAAATGTGTAAACAATATGAAAATGACATTAAACCAACAAATCAATGACAAAATCAGGTAGTTAGTAAGTGTTATACTTGAAATGAGTGGAGAAATGAGGTTAATTTGAGCAAAAAGGGTGGGGGAAAAACTAGGGCACGGAATTGGTTAAGAGGAGAGAAGAGAGAATAGAAGAAGAAGGGAAAAAAATATAGATCTCGACAATTAACTGGTCGATCGATCGACCAAGCAGTTAATTGCCTACTGCCTCCAATTTTAGAGGGGGGGGGGATTGCAATTTTTGGGGTATAAGTATAATATATATATATATATATATATATATATATATATATCAACATAAAAATACAAATAAAAATAAAAAATAAAAAAAACAAAGATTAGACTAAAATATGCACATACATAGGCCTATGCAACGAAAAATAGGAAAATATGTACACGATCGACACACACGCATGTTCATAACAAAATGGAAAATAAAATAAAATAAAAAAGAAAAACAAATGCAAATGCATGAGAATGGGTGTGTAAAATTAAGAAAAAATATTTTTGTGACTTTTTTTCATTGTTTTCTTAACAAGTGTGTGCCGGGGTGCTTAGTCTTCGCAAATTCAAGTCCATTGAACCTACAAAAGAGTTAGAACCACGCGTATGAAAAGAAATAAAAAGATATTAACTAATTACACTAGGCTAAATTAAGAGAAAATAAAAATAAAGAAGTTAGTATATACAACCTACACATAGGAATGCTAATTAGCTATATACTAAAAGTTAAATTTTTTGAGGGTCCATCCAAAACACTATTTGAATTTGGCGGATCGACGGTAAACCCTCCCGAACATGCATGCCTCCTGAAAAAATAGGAATTCCTTTCAAACGACGAAAGGCATGTGTAAGGCGATAAAAGTGAACCATCCCCAATTAAAACTTTGGGAGGGAGGATGGGCGATTTGGATAGGAGGGGAGACAAATACATATGTGGGCAGAGAAAAATTGAATCAACTCGCAAGTATTTTAAAGTTGGAATGGGAGGCGGTGCACATGAGGGCAAAGATGCCGTCATGGAAGGCAGCTCGAGCGAGTACTCCTCGTCGGTGAAACGATTTGGAACTGTAAAGTTTTGAACCGATTCATTAGAACTAGAATTGGTGTGACAATATAGAATAAAGATGGGGATGAAAGAAATTCAATCTCAGGCGATGAGTGATCATCGCTTGGAAATTGAATTTCGGAAGAAATAGGATCGTTTACAATGAAACTTTCTTCTTTGAAAATCAAAGAAGAAACAAGTTCATTGCAAATGGATACTATGCCCTTTTCATCCTCATTTTCATTCTCTACCACACCATGGATCAAGTCAAGGATGATTTGTTCCAAAGTAGGAACGAAGTCCTCATTTGGTTCAAAACAGTCCTCGACTTCAAAAGTCACGGAAGAAAAGTCGTCGTTGGATTCAAATAGTAAATCCAACTCGTGCTCCCAATAACGATTTTCTTCCCGATATCGATTTTCAACCCTCTCATTTTCAAGCATGCACAATCCCTCACCGAAAGTCATAGGGCGAGGTGTGGATTCTTGGAAATGGGAAGTTTGAAAATTGTTCTCGGGACTACAATCAAAATCATTAACATAAGAATTTTGAAAATGATTACAATTTGATTCGAAATTCTTATCATAAGGATCTTGCGACCCAGAATCAAAATGATCACGCCCAAAATTAATGTAATCCAAACTTTGACTTTTGTAATACTCACCCAATGTCATTTTAGATGTTGCAACTTTTTGAGATTGTAAGTATTGACCAAAAGCCAATGGTTTACCGAAATTTTAGAGTTATCATTAGGATTCCTAGAAAAGTTAGAATAAGACATGTTTACCCCAACAAAGGCTCGAGAGGAAAAATTCTACAAAGCAATGTGCGACGGGATAATTCAAGCGTTTCTAGGCGCTCAAATGTACAAGTCCTGCAAAAAAGGTTAAAAGAAAGAATACTACGAACTAATAAGAAAATTACAATCTATAACAAAACAGTCCCCGACAACGGCGCCATTTTGACCAAGGGCATGAAAAGCGGTGCGTGTCAAATGCCGATCGTTGTTTTAGTTTCACCGCCTCAATACAAACAAACCTAAGTTACGACTACACTTGCGATACAAGTATAGCGGTAAGTCGGGTATCGAATCCACAGAGAAAGTTTGATAGATCATAACAGATTATTAATCCAGGAATAAAAGTGTAAAAAGGTGATAGTTGGTTGTAAACAAAAGAAAAAAATAAGTTAAGTCTAAATAAAAGTAAAGCGAGGATCGGGATATCATCCAACCATAAGGCTAGAAACAACTAATAATCAGAATTCCGGCTCGAAAACAATTTAATCTAGTATTTTCAGTTAATCATAAACTTCATCTCAGGCGATGAACTTCACCGGAATGCATCCGAATCCCATACTTAGTACCTAAATACCTACAAAAGCCCAATTATACCTAATATAGCATGTTATCAATATGAACCAAGGATGTCTGGTTAACGGGCTTAAATATAGAGATTAAGGCACCCGAGGGGGCTAAAATGCGTAGGTTCGACGGATGAAATATGCAATATTTGCGTGTTGTCACAAAGACTTTGGATGAGAATGTTGGATTGAATGCAAGGATCTCCTCTTGTTCTTGAATCCATCTCCCAAAATTCCCAACTTGTCTTCTAATGGCTCTCCTCTTATTCTCATCCTAATTTTAATCTTCTGAAATGACTTTAAGTTGCCTCACCCTAACACACTTAGGGTTAAAAACTCAATTTCCGTCTTTGGGTCTATGGGCCTCCTAAAAAGGGCCTAAATTCTTTATTTGGAGTTCAATTATGTCTAATTAAGTCTCGAGATCAAATATATACATATGGCCACTCATTTCAACTATTTTGACCCATTCGAATTCAAACGTGCACTCCAAATTGTAATACGAATTAATTTATAACATCTTCCAACTTTATGGCCTCAAAAAGGCGACATAAAATAGTCCAAAATATTTAATCCTCAAATTTCCAAATTAATAAATTCCTCAATTTTACAAATTCAATAACCATGGATTTAATTCCTTTAAATAAAATAAATTATTTTTCTGCAAATATTTTATTTAATTAAAGGTCCTTGAATTTACGGGGTGTTACATACTTCCCCTTACAACGAAATTTCGTCCTCGAAATTCAGATGAGCCTAGTACTCCCAGTCTCAACTAGGCCCACAATCACTTACCCTTAGCATTGTTACACAAAGTTATTGAGCGAATGTAATTAACCAGAGCGCCCATGCACCCTGTACCTGTGATTAACCGTACTAAATGAAACACGACATTTACTCTCCCTTAATCCGGAATATAACATCAATCCCACAGTTATAACATTCGAAATACTCTCCTCTCCGCATGAAAGTATACATATCCTCTCTTATGTAAAAAGATAATACATACTACCGCGCCCTTACTATCACTAGTTTCCTCGCACAAAAATAAAACTCGAGCTATATCTTCCCGCTCGATAATAAGTCTAACCACTCTGAATCACATGAGATATGTCCCTATTCACCGAGATTTCAATTAACAATATTAATACTTTAGCATATAACACATTTTAACATACATTACCGTATATATACGTTAAACCCTATCTCAGGTGAAACCTAGCAACAATAATTCATACCCTGGTACCACGAACACCCAGTCTTACTATAGCTATCCACTATAGTCCCAAACTATAGCTACACAGTTGAAACTTGGAAGCATCCACTCTACTCCCATAATTCTCAAAAGTATAAATGTTTAGTGTAATCAAACACGACCAAGTATAATTAAAGTTTCTCTCCTTGGATAATACGAGACAGTAAAAGTGGACAGTCGAGATAAGACTTTATCTTCATGAAGGCTTGATAAAAAGACTTTTTACATGTATTTCTTTCTTTGTCGTTGCTTGAAAAGTCCTTCTAATCAAAACCTTATGTACCTACAAATAATAACAATCTAAAGTGTAGAGGTAAGTAAGGGTATCAATCCATTTTCTAGGGAGTAAAGCAAATGGAACAAATTCAAATGTAATTCACTATTTATTTTCTTTTTGTTCTTTTTCACTTTTCTATTTTTTTTTTAGCTTTTTCAATATTAAAACAAAAAGGTGAGGTGAGATCTAAACTAAAATAAACTAAATGTAAAATGATATTAACTAACTAGAAAGTAACTAAAATGAAAATAAAGTCTAACACTAAAATAAAAGATAAAGTGAGGCTAATAATTGTGAGAACAATCAAGGAGTGGGATTACACCACAAATTTTAGTTATTCTAATTAATTAATTTAATTATTTGAATTCTCCCAAATTAATATCAAAATTACAAATCAACTCTCGTTGCAAGTGTAATTAGAATAGTAATCTTTTAGAAAATTAAAATTAACACCTCACAACTCTAGAAAATTAGATCAACACTCCTTTTAATTAATCACCTGCTAGGATCGATCAATTAGAATTTATGTCAATCTTAGAAATTAAATTTAGAGTTGAAATTCAAATGATAATACCCCACTTAAGAAACCCCTATCTCTAGTTCGAATCTAAAATGGGTATTATCACTAGAATTTCGATTTTCTCTCGAAAATCATTTACCCTCTCTCGAGGCGTAAATCTAAGGGTGAGGGATCAAAATTAACATTCAAAGGGATATTTCAAGTAAGCAAACTAATTAAACTAAAATAATATCAAATAAGGGTTTCACCCCACCCCTTGAAAGGGGTTTTAGCCTAACATGGTATAAAATATGACAAATTAATATTCAAAGGCATAAAATAATAAAAGAAGGGAAGAGAACAATCAAACCAAATCTCTTTGATTATGTTGAACTCCAATCCTTGAAATTGAAGCATGCACCTCTTAATTGATCTTCCAAATGATATGAAATCAACTATCCACTCAATTAATTCTCTAACAATATTTAATCTCACAAATATCTAAAAATAAAAAATGAAAAACTATTTACAAAAATTTATTTTCTAAACTAAACTATCTCTCTCTAGAATTTTCTCTCTACCAAGCTTCTCCAATCTTCAAATGGCCTTGAGGTCTTCTTTTATATGCAATTGGAGCTAAGGGGTTAAATGGGAATTTAAAGTGCATGGAGGCATGAAAATGGTGAGGTGAGGGTTAACATGTGCATGGGGTATTTTGGGTGTTAGGCACACATGTGTTTTAAATGGAGTGTGAGGTGAGGATAAATTCAGATTTGATTTGAGGGGTATTTTGGGTGTTTGGTTAGATGAGGTTAGTTAGGGGGTATAATAGGTAAAATGGTTAAAAGGTTTAATGGGTTTATTGGCACATGGGGTTAAATGTTTTATTTTTGGTTTGGCTTTTGGTTTTTAGCAGGTAGAATAAATCGTGGAAGAGAAAATATGGAAATGGGTTTGGTTTTTGGAAAAGGAAAATGGGTAAGGTGCTGATATGGGTTTGTTTTGCAGGTTGGATCGGGGATGGTTTGGGTCTGAGTTAAAGGGGCTGTTGGAAATGGGTTGAGGAGAGAGAGAGAGGCCGAGGGTCGGAAGAGGGTAGCTGGGCTCCGGGTTGGTCGCGGTGGCCGGAGGCAGTTGGAGGGGTGACGAGGATTGGGCGGTTTGGACGCCGCCGCTGGATTAACTGGGGCTGTCGCCGGCGGTAGGTTGTGTTGGGCGCGACGACGGGTAAGGGGTTTAACGGCGTCGTAGTGAGGCAACCGGTAGGGGAGTGAATGTTTGGTAATGGTGGGATGATGAGAGAGGGGTTAATGAATTTAGTGTTAATGGAGGTTGGGTGAGGAGAGAGAAAGTGTGTGTGGGTTTGTTGGAGAAGATGATGTGGGGGAATTTGGTGGGTGAGGGCATAGGATAGTTTGGTGAGGGTGAGGGTTTAGGATAAGAGGTGTTTGGTTGGGTTATGTGGGTTTAGGATAAGAGTAGGATAAGGGGGTATGTGTGTGTGTTTACTTAGGACACCTAAAAATGACACTAACTAATTAAAAATAAAACTAAAAAAAACTAAAAATCTAAAAATAAATAAATAAATAAATTCCTACTAAAAAAAATATAAAATAAAGATTAAATTAAAAAAATAAAAATAAAAATAGAATTCTATTAAATTAAAAATTAAAATCCTAAAATATAAAATCTAATAAAACTAAGAAATAAATGAAATCCTAAAAATTAAAATCGTAATAAAATAAAATAAAACTAGGAACTAATAAAAATCAAAATAAAATAAAACTATATTAATAAAAATAAAAATAGAAAATAAATCTAGAAAATATTAAATAAATCTAAAATAAATCCTAAAAATAAAAATAACTCAAACTAAAAATCTAAAAAAATAATAAAAATGACACAAACAAAACACACACGGGCTTGGGTAAGTTTGGGCTAGGATTAGGCTCGGGTTAGGGTACGAGAGAGGGAATTAGCTCCATTAAATGCACAATTGCCTTGAAATACGCGTTTGAACACCGCAATGTGCATTAAGCCTGCATATTGAACAATTAAGCGCATAAGACCCATATTGTCGAGAATTAGCAACAAAAGTACGTCTATTTGGGGTATAAATTGTACAGTTTTGGGTGCTTATCACACCACCCCCAAACAGAGCGTTGCTAGTCCTCGAGCAATAAGATAGAGAGAAAGAGAAAGATAAGTAAGCAAAAGTGTACCACTTTCGCGAGCACTTGCGATTGCACTTAGCATGTGCAACAAGCCTTTAAACCTATAGGTTGCCCTACAGGACGAGTTGTGTCTCGTGAGGGTTTGCAGGGAATATACCCACAAAATTCTTATTTTGCAAAAATTTATTGAAGGGCAGTCAATCTCTTATTAGATGTAGAATAATGGCACAATCCATCACAAGAAAAATGATTTCAGAAATACAAGCTAGAAATGTGTAAAAAGTTTAAGCTAAGTAAATACTCAAGGCACATCCTTCCTAGAACTCAACGTGTGTAGTGTGAATCAGTCAAAACGGGTCGAGAATCATAAGAGTAATTCCCAGATTGCCTTATCGGAATCAACGCTTCAACTTCAAATCTCACGGATATATCTCTCTCAAACGAACTCTCGAGATATGGGTAAGTGTATCGCTCTTGTGTGTGAGGAGGTGAGTAAATGTAAGCAAGTTCAAACGTCTCACACACGCATAAGAAAGAACGAACAATTAGAAAGGAATTTGATCTCATGAAAGAATGTTAATCACTATAGTGAGAACGTCGAGTTATTCACCACGTCGACTTTCATTTGCCCGAACACCTAGGGGAACATATGGATGATATGGGTGAGGGGAAAATGAAATGGAAAGGATGGTATAAGGTGTGGTATGATGGATGTGTGATGTATGGATGTGGTATATAGGATATAATGGTGTTATGAATGATAAAGGGTGATGGATGAATGTATATGATAGAAGAGTGTATACACTTTAGGCACAAATGTCTTTATTACCAACTACAAACTACAACTCTCTTTCTTTTATTTTCTCTCTCTTTTTTTCTTGCTATTTTTCTTTTCTTTTCTTTTTTTTTTCTATTTTTTCTATTTTTTTTTCTTTTTTTTTCTCACTTTTCAAACCAACAATGAAGACATTTACATTTGAAATCACACTCTTTTATTTGAAAATGATGGATGATATATGAGTGGAATGATAAATGGATGGTGTGGGGAATGTATATGGATGGGAAAAATATGGAAAGATAATGGAAATGTAATGGGTGAAATGAACGGTAAATGGTATGTGTATGGATGAAAATCTAGTATTCGGGGCAAATTTCACGACACGCGTTTCTTACAACTCAAAAATGATGTCGTTCTCAGTGATCAACCAAAATTTTATGAAAGATAATGAGATCATGCAACAATTTAAGTGCGGACCAAAAGGAAGTTGAATCAACTTGTGACTCGGAAATTGCGTAAAACACTCTGAAAGGGTGAAAGGCACAAATCTCACGGGCTAAAGTCTCTACTAGTGATCCTTAAGGTTCTCTATAGAATTGTAGTACTCTTCAACTCTAAACGTAATGACGTGACAAGTGCGCAAATTTTGTTGAGTCTAGAAATTCATGGTGCAAAATGCCTTGTTATGTATTACATAAGCTATTTAGAAAAAATATTCTCTAGCTCGATTCCTAGACTTAGAAAGATGGATGATTGAAAATTCACATCAATGAGTGAGATGAAAGAAACTGCACGAAATTTTAAAAATCAGGTTCAACAATCAAAATTTTTCAAAAGAGGTATGATTTTGATAAAATTCCCCACCCCCAAACAAAAAGGAACATCGTCCTCGATGTTAGGTAAAATGATTTTTAAAATTGAGAGCATAAGGTAGGAAGGAGATTACCAGAATGAACCGCTAATGAAGTGGACATGTGAAGCCAAGAATAAACCTGAATGAGTGATAAGAAAAAAATGTGTACAAGTCTATAAGCATGATAAAGCATAGGGTGATGTGAAACACCACCCCCAAATAGGATGAGACTAGTACAAGAAACGCGGGCTGCCTCCCGGTAGCGCTAAGTTTAATGTCTTTAGCTAGACCGATGAAATCTCACCCTAAGGATAGGATCTATGATGGCGCGGGGGGCAGAAAAATTGGGTGATGAAGATCACCCCCAAACAAGACTGAAGTGTCAGTCTTACTGGAAACAGGCTAAAAGGGTCAATGCACTTGTATGGCAAAGTTCATCACGCGATGCAAAGCATCGGTGGACCATGGGTGGGTGGGTATTAAGGTAAGGGTGAAGGTGAATAGGTATCGGTCTCGGGCTTTGTTGAGCGTAAAGGTGAGGGCAACTAGGGCCCTATAAGCATAGTGCTCTAATTGGTGAGGGAGGCAATATGGTTTGGTAAGTGGAATGGGATGGGGCTCATAAAAATCACACGACCATTCTATGAATGGGCGATGGTAATGGTCGCGCCGTGACACACCAGGGATCTGTTGAGAAAAATCAACATCACAAGGAAGTGGTGTGCATGGAGGAACAAGCTCGATGTCACGGAAGTGGAGAGTATCACCATAACTCTCGTGGAAGGTGGATGGTTTTAGGTTAGGATCTAAAACTGTAGATGGAAACTGGAAATGTGCAAAATCAAGATCCAAACCAGGTGGTGGGGTAGAAGATATAATGGGTGAGTCGGGTGGGATAAACGGTGGAGGAAGATGATCCAACTCAAGCGTGGTAGACACACACTCATTGGGAGGAGTAAATGATACTCACAAGGGAGTGTGGTTTCTAAAGATGGAGTTGTCAACTTCTCCACAAGAGTAGCATCGGTAAATGGGGTGGGTGGGTAAAATGAGGCACCAATCTTAGAGATAGAGGACTCACTAGAAATATCAGGCTCAATGGGAGCAATGCATGGTGGGATATCATCCATATCCGGATAGTTAGGAACTATCACGGATTCTATCTCGGGAAAATGGTGAGCACTCGTAGCCGGAGCTAACCTAGGATAAATTGGTTCCTCGGGAACACACACGATGTGCTCAATAGGTATAGACTCGGGCATTATTTTGGATTCAGCGGGAGTGGGAAGGTGAATGGGAACCGCAAGGTGGGGTTCATATGGATATGATGGGGTTGAATCAGGCTCACTAATGAAAGGTATGTCAACACAATTGTCGACTTGGGACCCGGACCATGGAAAGGTCTCAACTTCAAGATTCTCGGGGGGGTAGGGTTGGTCACACTCAAATTCTGTGTCACAAGGGGACACATCATCGTCACACTCGGTGGCAACGATGGGTGGGGTCATGGGAATATCCGACTCTCTCGCACACACCAATTTATTTAACCTTTGTTCAAGCCTTTGGAGAGCTTGAGTTTGAATTGCATGCTCTTGCTCAAGTATGAACTTTTTCAAGAGGGTTTCGAGAGTGGATGTGGATGAAGGTGTTGGTGGAATGATGGGTGGTGGCGGTGGGTGAGGTGGACACAACTCACTATAACCGGGAGTGTATGGAGAATAATCATATGAAGTGTGTGGGGTGGGGCCAAGTACATCATACACGAAAGGAACGCTTTCGTGATGGACAAATGGTTGATACTCATGGGGTGCGTAGTGAGGGGACTGATCGTGAACAGGTGCACAAGGTTTCCATGACGACTGTTGGAACGTGTGAGGATCCACAACATCGGGTTGGGATACGTATTGCATGGAAGGGTGATTAGGCCTCCACGAATAACTCGGGGACTCACACAACTCGGGATTAGGTAAGCAGGGTAGTAGGCCGAGGTGGATTCCGAAACAGTGTCATATGGATACACATGTTCCATGGTGGGTGCGTAGGGATATGAAGAGTATGGGCACTCATGGGACATGTGATCGGCATAAGAACAGTGGGTGCACAACAAGGGAGGAGGCACAGTGACACTTAACACCGAGGGTGATGGAATAGGTGGTGCGTGCATAGATGGGTCAAGAGTACCAACAGTACTCGTAAGAGAGGTGAAATCATGAAGAATATCATAAAGAGATCGCTCGGGATTACTCTCACACGTGCCACGTGTCAATGGAAAATGACCAAAGTAGTCCCGTAAAGGACGTTCTTCGGCCATGAGGTGAGAAATATTTTTTTGATTTTTTGAAATTTTTTCAAAAGGAAAGGAAATATTTTTGGGATTTTCTAAAAATTAAAGAAAGAAAAATATTTTTGGATTTTTTATAAAAAATAAAGGAAGAAAAATATTTTTGGATTTTTTTTTTTGGAAGAAAAGGTGGGGAAAAAATATGGACTCTTTGAATTGGACGGACTAACTAAAATCGACTACCGAAAAATAGAATTGGACACACACACAAGTCAAGAAAAATTCCTAACTAGCACATAGCCAATTTTTATCTTTAGATTTAGTGGAAGGGTAGTCAAATTTTAATTAAGTCCGCGGGCGATAAAAAATCACGGAATTTATATGAGTGATCGCCTTTGCAAAATGTTCTCCTAGTGGGCTACCTAGTTGATTGATTTTAAATTTAATGATGGCTAGGGTAGCACACAATGATAAGCGAGTGAGTCGGGTGATGAAATCCCTTCTCGTGAGTGACCGGGTGTAGGTCTTAGTCAATTAATTCATCACACCATTCGAAAATAAATGCGAGAATAAAATCACATAAGAGCACACAAATCACACACAATAAATGACTCGCTAACAGGAGAGGAGCGAGGGTGTAAGAAATATACCTCCCACGGTTTTTACGCCGTGGGGTGCCGAAAATGTTGAGTCAACCGGGGGGAGAATACGCCAATCTCAGTCGTCCCCGGGAGTCCTACCGACCCAAGGTAGAGAGGCTTCTAAATCCTTAAAATGAAAAACTGTACAATTTATACCCCGAATATATCTACTTTAGTTGCTAATTCTCGACAATTCGGGTCTTGTGCGCTTAATTGTTTAATATGCAGGCTTAATGTACGTTGCGGTGTTTAAACGCGTATTTCAAGGCAATTGTGCATTTTATGGAGCTAATACCCTTGTCTCGTACCCTAGCCTACCCGAAACTTATCCCTAAACCGTCACCCAAGACCCGTGTGTGTTGGTTTCATCCCTTTTATTTTATTTTAATTTTTTAGATTTTTATTTAGTGTCGTTTTATTTTTTAGATTTTATTTTAGAATTATTTAGAATTTTTAGGTTTTATTTACTATGTTTATATTTTATTTTTATTTTATCTTTATTTTTTATTAGTTTTATTTTATTAGAATTAGTTTTTTTAGGATTTCATTTATTTTTAGATTTATTAGATTTTATTTTTTTAGGCTTTTAGTTTTTAGTCTTATGGATTTCTATTTTTTATTTTTTATTTCTTTTTAGATTTATCTTTTTTTATTTTTGTGTCTTTTATTTTATAGGATTTTATAATTTTAGTAGTTATTAATTAAAATTTTGAGTTATTTGTTTTTATTCATAGTTTTTATTTTAGTCGTGTTTAGTTTTTTTTTAGAGTTTGTTTAGTGTGTCGTGTCTATTTTATTTTTAGTTTAGTTTAATTTTTAATTTAGATTAATTTTAACTTTAGTTTTTGTCTTAATTTTTTTAAGGGGTTCAAATTAATACACACACCCTTCTCACACACCCCACTAAGCCTACACCCTCAACCTCACACTAAACCTCCTATACCCTCAAACACCCAATACCCCCTCCCTCCATCTTCTTCCCTACACAACCCGATCCTCACCTCTCTCTCTCTCTCTCCTCGTGACACAACAGCTACCTCCGTCACCTTTACCCAAAATTCGATTGCCACCGACCCTGGATTTCTCACCCTCCGCCCCCCTACGCGCAGAAACCCAAATCGTCGCCCCCTTCTCCGGTGGGCCCTTCACCTCCTCTCAGGCGACTCCCCTCGTCGACGCAACCTGCCGGACAAAACCCGGAGTCCCCTTTAACTCGCACCGGCGACGCCCCAAAACCATGCCCTTTACCCCGCCGTCGCCGGACGTCCCTTCTCACCTCCGGGCACTCACCCATTACCATCCCAGCTCCGGCGAAACCTCCAACCTCAAACCCAAAGTCAACCACATTTAACCCATTTTTTCAAATACCCACTTTCACCCAAGTCAAGACCCACATACCCATTTCTCATTTTTCACCCATTTCTACAAATGCCACGACTTATCTCCTGCAAAACCAAATGCCAATCCAAGACCAAGTCAAACCATTTAACCAACTTGTCCCTTTACCCATTATACCCCCTAACCAACCACTTTAAGCCATTTTCCTAAAATACCCCACAAAACAAATCATATTTTATCCTCACCTCATCTAACCCACATGCCCTCAAACACACTCACACCCCATGCTCCCCTCACCATTCCCATGCACACCCAAGTCATTTTCCAAAATTACCCCCATGCTCCATGTGCCTACTATTTAAAGAGGATGAAGACTCATTTGAAAAGGATCTCAAAATTAGTTTTAAGCTAGGTGTGATAAAATTCTCCCCACCCCTCTATGTTGAGTATTTGCATTTTTAGCAAATACCTCAATATAGAGGTGTGTGTTGAAAATTATCTCTTGGATGAATTTCACCCCACCCATCTATTATGAATTTTTGCATTTTTAGCAATTATTTCATAATAGATTGATGTAGTGAAATTTATCCCTTATGGGAGATAAATTCTAACCCATTCATTTATGTTCAGATTTTGCATTTTTAGCAATTATCTCAATATAAATTAATTATCTAGAATTTATTTCTTTGGGTGAATTCTAATGTACAATTTTATAATTTTAGGATTTGCATTTTTAGCAAATCTCTTTTATTATTTAATTGTCCATTATGAATTCATCCACTATCCTTTTAATTTTTAGTTTGTAATTTTTAGTCTAGATTCAAATAAATACATGAGTGAAGAATTGTAATTGAGAGATTGATGATGTAATTGAAGATTTCATGTCAATTCAAGGCTTAAATTGGTTTGATCTATTCCTCTCTTTTACTTTTAGTTTAATCTTCTCATGCTTTCAATTATGTATCTCATATTTTTGGATGATGATTATTGAGGCCTAATTTCCCATTTATGGGATGAAATTTTGAAGCCCTCATGAGTCCAATTTATTTAGTTTACTTTTTAGCTCAATTTTATTTACCTAATTTTTATTAGCTTTTGCATCTTAATTAGTAGTTATAAAAATTAGTATAGTTAGTTAGTTAAAATATTCCCTTGAAAAATTCATAAAAAAATAGAAAAAGTAAAAATAGAAAAAAATATAATAAAATGCAAATGAATCTATATATATGTCCTCTCCAATTTTGTGTTTCACCCTTAGATATGGATTGACTCCCTTACTTACCCTCTACACTAGTTTTGTTATAATTTAGTAGGTTCAAGGGAATTTTTGATAGAAAGAAGTTGCAACAACGACAAAAATCTACAAGAGAAGCAATTTTTTTAGTTATCAGCAACCATTCTCTTAGTGTAACCCCCTCCCCCCACTCTCATGTGGTTAATACCAAAGAACTCCGCTATCCCACAGTACTTAAATCTATATATATTATGGCTATTACGACCAACCCATCCACTAATATCCGTCTCACTCACGAATCCTAGTGATAACAAATCGTAGGTTGTGACATACTCACTATCACTTCTAAACACACCCATGCTTAATCATTCCATAATTAGGGGGACAACTTATTCCCATTCCTCCAGAATATACCCAAAATCATTACCATTGTGTCTTCTCCCTGAATATGCTAAGTATTTTCATAGTAGAGACTCTGGTTCCACCTAGGGTGCCCATACACCCTATATCACGGGCATAATTGCACAAACCTACAATCATTAATTATGTAACCATATTTGTCTCAATTTCGGCCCCTGCATTATCGGCATGGCTATATCCTCCACATATTTTTGATGAATTACTCATTACCATTCGATTATCCTCAATATTACCCCACCTTTATTATCAATGTGAGATCATCAAAATACTCCCTTAGTCCCATACCTAAGGGTTAAGGGTCCCTGCGATGGAAAAGTGGCTAAAATAAATTACACAAAATACATAACAATATGCACAACCTAGCAACTTGTGGTGACAAAGCTTCACAATGTTTCTTTCGCAACACTTTCCTGCTCGACTAGCCCTATCTCTTAGTGGCTTTTTGCTCAACGTATTTTCTCCACACGTTCACCAATTATCGTTAAATCTAATGACCTAGAATCCAATGCCGTCTTCACACTTTCGACATTTTACTAAGGCTTATGCGTATAACACTTCCCAGCGAAGCCCAAAAGAACTTTCCCTAGTGCATTATTCCTCAGCATCATTGGTCCTTAATTTCCACATAACCCAAAGCATACCCCAGGACTCTCAAACCTTGCCCTATACTCACAAGTCTATCATGGACTCTTGCGTCTCTAAATGAGTCATATACTATTGCACTCGTACTATCACTAAGCCCTCAGTGCTAAATATTAATAACGAGCTAAATCTCTCTGCTCTACGGCAACTCAATCATACCCTGAATCTCATCAGTAAAAATCCTTACGCATCGCTATCCAGTATAACTAGACAACTGTACTCTATAAAGTCTACTTCACAAGATATTATCTGGCTCAACTTTCTTCCAGGTGAGACAGCTAAAAAATAATATACACCCGGCACGAAAACAATGAGTATCATAGCCTTGCTATGGTCGTCCACTATTACGAACTCATCCGTACCCAAGATAAAACCATACCTTAATTATCACCTCTCAAAGGAGCTAGTCCTCAAGGAATACATGTCTCAATGTACCAACTCATTCCTTTCAGATGTAACCGAAGAGTACCCCGCTACTCCATGGTAAAAATACACATACTAATGATGTTAACGATACTTCCACTAAATCCATTTCTCATGCGAATCTAGTACGAATACATTATTGTGACCCTCTTGCATCAAATAAAATATACCCCAATCATCTCGGAATAAGACTTGTAGTTTTAGTTACTCACAGCATTGCCAACTCAATGGTTAATAGACATAACACTCACGTCCTAACCAAACCAAAAACTTCTCCAACAGATGCCCCTACTAGGCATCTAGATCCTGTCCCTTGACTTTCCATGGACAAGATCCATCCATGTGTTTCTACTCTTTTACACATAAGACACCTTTCTTTGTCGTTTCTCTTTCTCCTTCCTCTGGCCCCACCGACCATCACTACACCAAAATAGATAAATTAGCACCCTTCCAGCGACTAGCCTTATCACGGTCATTGACCGTGACAAAAAATACGCGTTTTTTGTCATGGTCATTGACCATGATAAGTCCGTGACAAATGTACTTTCCACGGACTTGTCACGGTCATTGACCGTGACAATCCTTATAATATTGTCACGGTCGAGGACGTGACACGTCCATGACAAATGTCCCAGTAAAAAAACCCTTTCCCCTTTTTTTTTTCTCCGCCGATTCTTCCGTCCTTTTTCCTCTCTCTCTCTCTCTCTCCCCCATATATATATATATATATATATATATGTGTGTGTGTGTGTGTGTGTGTGTGTGTATGTGTGTGTGTCCGTGTGTGTGGTGGGTGGGGGGTGAGGCTGTGTGTGTGGTGGGGCAAGGTGGGGGAAGGGGGTGGGGTAGGGATGGGGGGAGGGCTGTTTGTGTGTATGTGTGTGGTGGTGGACCAGGGTGTGTGTGCGTGTGTGTGTAGTGGGGGTGGGGAGGGGGGGGGGTTGTTTGTGTGTGTGGTGGGGGAAGGGGGTGGCACAGGGTGGGGGGTAGGTGTTAGGGATGGGTGGGTGGGTGGTGGGGTAGGGGTGGGGGGATGCATGTGTGTGTGTATATGCGCGTGTGTGTATATGTGCGTGTTTGTGCGTAGTGTCCCTTGTAAACGAATTGATCGATTATTAATTTTTTTAGTAAATTAATATATGATTGCATCTCATTGTAAATTAGTAACTTAATATATGATTAATTATGAAAGTAGGATTGCCCCTCATTGTAAATTAGTAAAGTAATTATTGTATACTTTAATTGTTAGTTTAATTGATGAAAATAATTAATTGAGTAGATGAATTAGAAGGAGTATGGGATACACATTTGTTGTTGACATTGCTATTGGATTATAGTGGATCGATGTTGGGTTGGTTAATTTTAAAAGTGACATGACCACTGGATTATTGTCCCTATGGGGGTGGGATTTTTCAACTTTTTTTGAAAATTACTTTATATATCGAACATACTTGAAATTACTTTGTATGATAATTAAATGAAACATACTTGAAATTACATATAGTGCGCTAGACCTAACCAATAAACATTCCTATTTACCATCTTTATTTCCATTTATAGGTTGTTTATTAACATTTTAGTAGAAAAGATACGACATTCAACTCTTTCCAATTTTCGTTCTTTTTCAAAAGAACGACAATCTAGGAAGGGTAGGTATTAAGAAAGAGAAAGAGAGGGTAAATCGGACAGTGTTCATGGTTATATTGTGCTGTTTAGTGATGTTATATACTAAATATTTTGTTTTTAGTTTTGAAGATATTGATAGCCTAGCCTTATAATTTTTTATTAATTTCAGGATCAGACTCCAAACACCGACTAATGTAGACATTACATTTCATTGTGTCACTAAAAATTTATGATTGTGCGTGTGGCTTGTTGTGTTTTTAAGTTTTTCAATGTTGTGCTTAATATTTGAGCATGCTATTTTGTTTTGATTAGTTGCATCAAAATTATTCCTAATTTGAGGTGTATATGATAATGTCTCCATCAACTTTATTAAATGCGGTTATAGGATTGTTTCTGCTATGCTACTCATGGAACTGCTTTCTAGGTTGTTGTTCTATGTTTAGGCTCAGACTTGTTATCAAGTTATTTAAATCTATAGAATTTGTTGTCTATGTGGGGGTGGGGCTGTGTGTGTGTGTGTGTGGTGGTAGGGGAAGGGGGTGGGGCAGGGTGTGTGTGCGTGTGTGCATGTGTGTGTGTATGATGGGGGGTGGGGCTGTTTATGTGTGTGTGTGGTGGAGCTTCCTGCGTTTTTCCTCGACACACTCCCCCCCACAATCTTCCAAATACTTGAACAAGTAGCTCGTTATCTATCACATGCAAATTTAGGTTGTGGTTGACCTAAGAGGTAATTATAATGAAAATGGCTGTTATATAACGTTCAATTTTTAATTCTTTTAATTGATTTGCACTTTATCATTTTCACTCTTGTGTAGTGTGTGTGTGTGTGGGCAGTAGGGGTGGGGGTGGGGATGTTTCAAATTTTTAGTAATTGCACATATTATGATCTAGATGCTGTTATTGTGGAATTCAGAATTGAGGTGTTTAACAATAACAATTCATTTTTATTTGTAGTAATTGTACATATTTGCATGTCTTCTTCTAATTCATTTTGATTTGTACTGATAACATTTGTTTACAGCAAATGTCTCCTTTAGGTATTAAGGCGAGGATGATGATGATGTCGTCTGGGCTCGGTGGTAGCGGAGGCGATGAGGGCTCCTCGACCCCTAGGCCCCCCAAATATGGCAAATTGGGGATGGCCATCGAGAACAAGTCGTGACTATTAGCGAGATCACTCGAGATTGTAAAGACGATCATCGGTCCAGGGTACATTAGTTAGAAGGAGGTTCCATATGAGCTCAATTTAACTATTTGGGTGGCACTACAGGTAATGTATTTATATTTAATTTCTATGAAAATTTCGATTTCGATTTCGATTTCGATTTCGATTTCGATTTCGATTTCGATTTCAATTTCAATTTCAATTTCAATTTAATTTTATATTTATGTTTATATTTATTCGCAACTAACATTGTATTTGTTGGATAGGAACAATTCAGCCTGGATCCCAAGCTACGTGATTCCGTCTTGGAGCAGTTGAGGGAGTAACACAAGATGCAGAAGAAAAATATACGGATCCGGTACTTTGGTAAGACACAAGAGTACATTATCCGAATGCATGAATCCGTCCCGTTGAAGGAGCCTATCTCATTGGAAAAATGGCAACAGTTTGTTGACAATGAGATCGGGGAGCGATAATTGGCATCTCGCCAATCGGGGAGGAAAAATCGGGCAGAAAAGACGAACATGCACTACTCCGACCAGATGTCTTACGCCGAGGTGCAGCATAGGATGATGGTAAGATTTAATTTTTCTATAACTACATAAATATGTTATTCTGCATTATTTTACTTTGCAGGGCCGATACTAATTTTTACTTTATTTTATTTCAGGGGACATGGAGTGGCCCTGGGGGTAGGCCACATAGGCTCGATACTTATGTGGCTCTTTGGACGAAGAAGGGGAAGGACAAGGAGGTGTCCCAAAGCATCACGACCATGATTGTAAGTTATCCGACAGTTTACTTTTTGTTAATTACGTTATAATTTTTTAATTTACTTATTTTACTAATCATGTGCTTTTTGTCGTTTCAGGTAAAACTTAAGGAAGTGCATGAGTTGCAGTCTAATGTCGACAAGGCATATTTATCCACAGACGCACTCAGCCAAGTGCTTGGCTCTGATCGTAAGGAGAGAACAAGGGGGTGAGCTCGCAGGTGGAAAAAGCTAGGATCATCGGATTGGAGACGAGCGGCACCGGGTTGGCTTGAACGGTGGACTCGCATGACGCGAAGCTGTCTCGTTTGGAGGCGACGGTCCAAGATATGTTCTCATTCATGAAGCGTTAGTTGGGTGGAAAACGCAAGGGGAAAGGGAGGGAGAAGGTAGTAGAGGAGGAGGTGCGGGAGGACGAGGTGTAGGATGATGAGGATGTGGACCTCGCTGCTTCATCGTCAACATGTGCGAACTTTGATGATCCATTTCCCTATTTAGCTCCCTTCGACCGATCGATGTCGACACTTGGTTGGACGAGCATGTTTATACTTGAAGTATTTGATAGCCAATGGATAGGGAGGGGGTTGAGGGACCCGAATATCGTCCAGAGTGGACTAGTTCATGGATGTGAGCTTCAAGACATCGAGTCCAAGGTGCTCATCACGCATGTGATACCCGGGTAGGAGAACTCTCATTGTGGTTGTGCGAACAATGCAAAACGATGTATATCAGTGGGTGTGTCAATTCATATATCGTGTGGCCTACTCACCTCCTTAGAGTTAACCTTACCCAAGACATGTAGTGGCATTATTTGAATTGAATAATATTGTTTTTAAGTTGGTACATTTGAATTGTTTTTAAGTTGGTACATTTGAATTATATCGTGATGCATATTGTCTCTATTTTGAATGTATATTTTCACTATCTCTATTTTATTTGGATATATAATGTTTGAACAGGTACAACATTGCTATAACAAATACAAATATACTGCTGGCAGTGGCAGTGGCCATACTGCCCAGCAGATTTTTTTCAATTCTGCCTAGAATTGTCACGGTCATTGACCTTCACAATTTTTTGTTTAATGTCACGGGTTTGTCACGGTCCTTAACAGTGACAAATCTTGTCACAGTCAAGGACCGTGATAAGTATAACGAACTTGTCACGATCAATGACCGTGATAAGTCCGTGACAAAAAAAGTTGTCACCCCCAGAATTGTCACGGTCATTGACCTTGACAAGTCTAACTTGTCAAGGTCAATGACCGTGACAATTCGACAGATTTTTTGTAGTCCATGTTGGGGCTGTCCTTCTCACGGACTTGGTAGTATTGACCCTGTTTGCTACTCTTAATATCCCTTTGGATTTGATGATCCAATAGACTTGTTGCTGGCCTTAATGGCCTTAAGTAAACCCATTGTCACTCAGTAGAGATTTCATTGATCTCGATCACTAATTATCGGTTCTCTACTGGGTAGTCCTTCCCTTGGTGCCTCACTAGCACTAAAATCCCGCCGCCCTCTTCGATAGATTCTCCAACTCTCTTAGCTCCCCTCTCTTGAGGGCATTGGTACGAATGTGAATGTATAACCTTGATGACAACGACACCAGTCATCCTAGCCAGATATCCTATCCATGCTTGTACATTCTATCCAAGGGTCTAATATCAATTTACAACCCTACTTGATTATTCATATCCTTTTCATTGGATACTAAGTTTGCTAATTCCATCAACTTTCCTTTCCATTTAGGTCACCGTCCGACCTTTTTGGAAGGATTACTAAAATTTCCCTTGCCTCTCTATTTAATAACTAATGAGAGATTTCGTAATAATTAGCACCCCTAATTTCTTGTTATTCACGATATCTCCCCATGAATGTGGTGACTGGATCCCATCATCCCATACTGATTCTAAGAGCAAACTTCCTTGCCCGAAATTTTGACTTGAGTGACACTACACTCCCCCATATGTGATCCTAATTGGATGTTCTCTACCTGTTAATAAATCACTCTTCTGCACCTCCCTCGAATCCCATTGGATTGTACTTATGAAATAAAATATTCTTCGACCGTCACCCCTTGTCTTCTACACTTGGGGTTTTAACTTAGCACCATCGTCTTTCACGATGGTTCTTGGGGAAACTACTGCATCCCGACAGTTTCTCCAACTTCAATTTTTCAAACAATTATCATGGTGACTCCTATCGCGTCATTGTTTCCAGAATACCCCATGGCTTATGTTGACTCCTCCCTCCTGAAATTCTTCTGACGCCCCACGTTGGTTGCTCGATAATGTTCGATTTACCACGCTCGATTGAAATCGTATATGAATCACAGGAATTATACCTATGGAAGGAGAACGTAAATCGCATACGTGAGTGAATACATCAACCCTACAATAAGGCTCCATATCAAAGAATGCTATGCTGAAACATGAAAAAATATACAGATCCTAAGGACATTAGAACCTGATGCTCTGATACCATATGTGACACCCCGCCTAATAAAATGCCGGGTGATCAGTTCTATACCAAATTGAACAGGAATCTCATCTGGTCCATTCTTATCATTACTGTCGGAAACTTTTTAAAACTTACTAACCACCTAGTATTCAAAAGACATGGTGCCAAATTTTATATGTTTATTTAACATCCCAACAACAACATACGCAAGAATATATATAACTAACCATTATGCAACCACTGAATCAAGCAATACTAAAATGGAATAGTTATAAACCTTGACGGAACAACCACCGACTACAAATCAAATAAGAACATGAACCACAAGATTAATAATCGATTACATAAAAAAACTGAAAATAAAATAGAACAACAAGGTAGACATGCTCAAATGGAACACTGACTGCATCCTACTTTGGAAATTAAATGACTAAAGTGGCTAAGTCAAAGTCCTGCAATGTCCACATGTGTTGCAGCTGCGAAAACCTGGAATAGGACAATTATGGCTTCCCTTTGGCTAGACACCTAAAAGGTTTTGAAAATATTTTATAGCAAGGGTTAAAACCCAAAATATTTAAAAATATTTAGCAAGTGAATTTAAATACAGTAAATTAGAATGCAAGTATGCTTTCCATATTTAAGTTATTGTCGTACACTCTCTTGAGGATACCTCCACTAATGTGCACGTCTAACGTACTATATCTGACCCACCTAGCAAACCACCTTGTAACTAGTCTTGTCACATATATCCCACGATTTCCCACTACTTTATCCCTAGTGGGTTTAATATACCTTATAAGTTATTAATCTTATTAAATTATTTGAGTCATTTCTTATTTAATTTCCATATAAAATTCTCTCGGGTTATACCACTAATACGATTCACATCACGTATTATAAGTTATTATTCACAAAAACATATTTAATTAAATTCCAATTCAATACCATATAACCGTTTCACAAGTTATATTAATTATAAAATTCCCATCCTGTATTATCCCGTATATAATTATTCCATATATACGTACTAATCCTACAACATTCACATATACATGTCGTAGATATATGCTATCCCCCGAGTAGGCACTCATCGGGTATCCTCTAGATGCTATCATAATCAGGTATACTCATCCACCCGAAACCCTGATATTGTTAGCTCCCCGTTTCAGAAAAATGTACAAACGCTGTGGAGGCGGCCATAGTTTTCCATGGTAATGAGACCGAATCATAACCAAAGTGTCTCATTTTTGAATCCGAACACTATGACCTAGGGACTATACTCGCCCTGCTCCTCAAGTCAAGAGATTCACCCACATCGTGCAACCTGCCCTGATAGCACTAGGGTGAGTATGCTTTCCTATAAATATTATTCACACCAATATTTATAAATCAAATATATATACTACACATCACCACACACACACACACACACACACACACACACACACACACACACACACACACATATATATATATATATATATATATATATATATATATATAAATCCAGGCTACCGGTGTACTATTCCCATACACAAGTCTAAAACATATAAGTCTATGGTCCGACCTTATTCTAATTAATTATACACTAAATAATTTATCATTATTTGGGTGTCAGACTCTCTCTCTCGACCCGAAATTCAATATTCCCAATTCAAAGTTTAACTTCATCCAATTAAATTTCCCCCACTTAATTAACAAGGTTTCAATCACTCAATCATAAACCTTAATCTTTATATTTAAATTAATCCTCTAATTATTCCAAGGGTAATTAGTCAAACCTATCAATCTAGGCAATCTCCAACGGAATAACAATTAAAAATATTTTTTAAAATTTGCTCCACGAATCTTCCCAGATTTTTAAAATGCCGTTTTGCGGAATTTTGGATCTATTTTTGGAGAAAACGTATCAGAGAACAAAAGTTGGAAAATGGGATTTTCTAAAGGGCCACGCGGACAGAATCGCCATTAGAACAGTAAATATCTCAATTCTGTACATATTTCTTCATCAAAACTTTCCAAATTTCATCATAAATCCATCCTTTTATAATATTTAATCTAACCCTAACAATTCCATCAATTAGGGCATCAAATTCATCAAAACTTATCACCTTTATAGATTTATAACTTCAATTCGAAGAAATCCCCAATTTCTGATGAACACAAATCCTAACATATTAATTGGTTCTCACCTCCTTTAATATGAATAGATAAATATAAATTAACAACCCCAAATTAAACCACTTGCGTCAATTTGTAGTTCAAAGCCTTTGGATGAGAATGTTGGATTGAATGCAAGGTGAATGCAAGGATCTCCTCTTGTTCTTTAAGTTATCTCCCAAAATCCCCAACTTGTTTTCTAAAGGCTCTCCTCTTATTATCATCCTAATTTTAGTCTTCTAAAATGACTTTAAGTTGCGTCACCCTTACACACTTAGGGTTAAAAACTCAATTTCCGTTTTTGGGTCTACAACCTCCTAAAAAGGGCCCAAATTCTTTATTTGGATCTTAATTATGTCCCGAGACCCAATATATACATATGGCCACTCATTTCCAACTATTTTGACCCATCCGGATTCAATCGTGAACTCCAAATTTCCATATGAATTAATTTATAACATCTTCCAACTTTAAGGCCTCAAAAGGCGACATAAAATAGTCCAAAATATTTAATCCTCAATTCCTCGAATTAATAAATTCCTCAATTTTACAAATTCAATAATCATGGATTTAATTCCTCCAAATAAAATAAATTCTTTTTTCCACCAAATATTTTATTTAATTAAATGTCCTTGAATTTATGGGGTGTTACATTTATATGCTGATTCTTTAAAACTAAAAGCATAACAAAGCGTTAGAAATTAGGATAGTTGCCTTAGAGAAAGATTTGGGAGAGAGGAGAGAGAGAGAGAGTTTGTCTGGAGAGAGACAAATGTTTAGAGAAAGAGAAAGGGGATTTGACCAAGCAAGTGGATAGTCTTACGAGTGAGCTCCAAACCTCCATGGACACTCGAAGAAACTTGAAGCCCAACTTACTCATGACCTTGAGAGAGCTAGGGATGCAAAGGTAAAGATAGATGACAAATCTAAAAAGATGGAAAAGATGCTCCTCGCCCCTACTTTAGGTTTTGTTGAAAGGTGGGGAATAGGTTTTGATGGTGCCTCCACATCCCAAGTGACACCAGAACCAGTTTCGAGTTTTCTACGAATCCATATTGCCATCACCAAAACCCCCGAAGAAGAGGTCGTCCAAGAAAAGCAAACCAAGGTCGTCCAAAGACTGAGTACTTCTGTACCTACTATAAAAGAAAGGTCCACCTTAGGGAGTTTTGCTATAGTTTGGGTCGGACACGACGCACATTTGCTCAACCACGTGCCACTAGAGATTTTTTGAGTCTTATAGAGAAGGTTGAGTTTCTAGGCGCCACATCTCAGAGTCTAATGAAAGAGTTCCAACGAATTTCTATGCCGTTAGTGGACACTTCTAATAATCCGTCTAGAGCCAACAATGACAAGGGCAAATAGAAGGTTACCTCATCTTGGGTGCCTAAACTCGACACAAAATCCCTTGTTGTTCATGTTGCTCTTAAAGCACATAACACTTCTCAGTGTTATTTCGATAGTGGGTGCTCTACGCACATGACAGGTGATGTCTCATTTTTTACCTACCTAGAGGATCGTAAGGAAGATAAAGTTACCTTTGGATAAAGGAGCAAGTCTAGCATAGTAGGACGAGGTACAATAGAGATACCGGGATTTTCTAAGCTAGAGGATGTTTTCTACGTTAAAGGTTTGAAAGAAACCCTCTCAGCATTAACCAGTTATGCGATGCTGACTTTGTAGTAATGTTTGATCGGAACGAGTGCAATGTTTATGATCAAGCCGGTAAACTTCTATTAAAAGGGGTGAGGACTGAAGATAATTTCTACGGGATTGTTCCCAAGTCCTCATTTGTCTGTAACAGTTCCACGATCACTCCAATGGATCTGTGGCATCAACATCGAGGTCATATGAATTTTAGATATTTGGAAAGATTTGACAAAAAGGACATAGTACGTGGTTTGTCATCACTTGAAAAGCTAGCTTTCGCAGTTTATGGACCCTATTAGTTGGGAAATCATGTTCGTAGCACCCATAGGAAGTTGAATTCCATTATCAGTTCACGAATGCTTGAGTTAATACACATGAATCCTATACGTCCTACTCGTATTGAGAGTTTGGGTGGTAAGAGGTATATCATCGTGATAGTAGATGATTTCTCTCGTTACTCGATTGTAGGTTTTCTGAGAGAGAAATCTAATGCTGTGGAATTTCTCATGACTAAGTGCCGTGTCCTACAAAATCAATGCAAAATCACTATCAATAGGATACGTAGTGACAACATCACTGAGTTTAAGGAAGCTAAAGTAGATCTTTACTGTGATAACCTCGGGATCAAACATAAATTTTTGGCCGTAAAGACTCCTCAGCAAAATGGGATTGTTGAGAGAAAGAATTAGATGATTCAGGAGATGGCTAAATCTATGCTTCTAGGAGATTTTGTCCAGAGGTGGTGTCTACCGCATGCCATACAGTGAATATAGTTTACCTTCATCCACACACAATTAGGACGCCAGACGAATTGTGGATTGAAAAGAAGCCCAACCATTCATATTTTCGTGTCTTTGGGAGTAAATGCTACATCCTATGGGATAGAGAGCAATTAGTAAAGTTTGATTCCTAAAGAGTCGAGGGAATATTGTTATCATAATCATTGACTGGTAGAGTATATTGTGTTTTTAACCTAAGTAGCTCTAAAGTTATGGAGTCAATAAATGTTACCGTGCAAGATGACGAACCGCCAATATTTATTGATTCTAACCTTTTGTGAGGATGAAACGCTTCCTACTGATGATCCCATTGTGCCTCTTTCACCCAGAGTGGATCCCATTCCTGATTTAGGGGACACTCCTACTTGGGTTCGCAAGAGTCACGATCCTACTACTATTATAGGATATCCCACACTAGGGGTCAAGATTCGTGCTCAGCTAGATAACGTTGTTATCCATGTTTGTTACACTTCCAAAGTCGGGCCCAAGAATCATAAGGAATCACTCAAAGATGAACACTGGAAATGCGTTATGTAGGATGAGTTGCTTCAGTTTCGAAAGAATGATGTTTGTAAACTGATCCCCCGGCCTAGTGAGTTAAATGTGATAGGTACCAAGTGGATTTTTAAGAATAAGGTGGATGAGACTGGTACTATTATTTGAAATAAGGCTAGGTTAGGCGCTAAAGTCTACACACAGATAAAAGGTGTAGACTTTGATGAGACATTTGCTCCTGTTGCGAGGCTTGAATCCATCCGCTTACTACTCGCCATCGCATGTCATCTGCGCTTCAAGTTATATCATATGGATGTCAAGAGTGTATTTCTGAATGGAATTCTATAGGAGGAGGTTTATGTGGAACAACCAAAAGGGTTTGAAGAACCTAAGCATCCTGATCACGTCTACTATTTTAAGAAAGCCTTATATGGTTTAAAGCATGCATTCCGTGCTTGGTACAAGAGGCTTACTTCCTATCTCTTAGCCCGTTTCAAGAGAGGGGGAGTTGATATGACATTGTTCGTCAAGAGAGATAACAATGCTATTTTGGTTGCCCAGATCTATGTGGATGACATAGTCTTTGGATCCACGTGCTCCCAGCATGCTCACCACTTTGAGGAGGAGATAAAGAGTGAGTTTGAGATGAGAATGGTAGGTGATATTACTTTCTTCCTTGGTCTCCAGGTTCATCAGCTAGAGGATGGGATGTTCATCTCCCAATCCAAGTGGGCACTTCGATTGGTTAGGTTTCCTTCCGTATGAGCGAAAGGATATGATAGTAGAAATGCGTTCGTAGTTTAGCGTAGGCAGTATTTAGGACGTCCCACTGGTGTGCCTTAGGTCGCTATATCTCGATGACCGACTATGCGAGGGAGAAGTGTAATGGGAGGGTTCCTTGTTTGGATTTCGCCTTGGCGAGACGTCCCACGCATGAAACCAAGCAATTGTCGGGAGTTGAGAGAGGCCTTGGGCACTAGGGACATACTTAGGATTATAGTAGTTTCGCGTATGTAGTACATCGCATAGACCTTAGTATTATTAAATGTAAGTTTAGTATAGTTAGTGGAGAATTGAATTGAATTTCAAGGTTTGGGAGGACCTATAGGTGAGTATTTCACCGAGGAAAGGAGATCCTTATTGGGAGAGCGTGTTACGTGTCAGACGTTCACTACGGATGTGCAGATGTGCACAAGTTGGAAAGGTGTATGGGCACCTTGGTAAGATGGTTTTATATACCACCTGGAATAGAATGGGCGTAGTATATAAGCTTGAAATTCATGCTGATAGGCATTATAGATGATGGGTATTATGTGACGTATTAGAGCCACTTTACGATCGTGGTAGTCGTGTAGCATATGGTAGGGAACCATTGGGTTAGTATCTTTTCCCTTGAGAAATTAGGATTTGGAGTGATCCTAGTTATATGGTGTAGGTGGTATCCAAATTTCGAGGATGAAATTCCGTTGTAAGGGGGGGATTATGTAACAACCCGCCCTTTTGGAGACGATTAAATTCCATAATTAAAAATAAATTGGAATTTGGGGAATTTTCTTAAATAGTAATTTTTGAGATTTTCGAGGATTAAATGAGTTTCGAAGGATGTTGTGATTATTTTTGGGACTGTATAGGTCGAAATATTTTAATGATATGTCGTCGTGGAGAAAAGCGACATGAGGTAAGATTTTTAATTAGAAAACCCGCATTTATTTATTTTGGGTTGGAATAGTGATTTGCGGTCAAGTACCTCGGATGGGAATTTCGACTGCGCCATGAGTCTCAAAATGTTCGAGATAGTCGAAAAAGAGTGTCCGATTGTCGAAATTGAGTTTTGGGTAATTTTAGAGGTAAAAGTAACTCGTAATTGGGTAAACGAGTCGTTTTTGGGTTTTAAGGGTTTAAACCCTTTTTCTTTCTTTATAAAGAGGGAGAGAGGGAGAGAATAGAAAGAAAAGAGATAAAAGAGAGAGGAAGGAGAAAAGAGGGGAGAAAAGGGAGATTCGGGCCAAACTCCGTCGGATTCGACTCGAGGTCGTCGGATTTTATCCACGAGGCAAGTGTTTACTTGCTTTATTTACTTTTATGCATTAATCTCATATCATAGTTGGTAAAAATATGATTTTGGGGTTAGAACCCTTAAAATAAAATTGGGTAAAAGTTGATTATGAGTTTACATATTGATGTAGTGTAAACTCTTAATGATTTTTAGTGTTAAAACCATGTTAATGGAGTATAAAAATGGGTTTAAATGTTAAGTTGGGGTTTTTAGGGTTTTAGGGTTTAAAACTAAGAAAAACGATTCAATACCCCAAAATAATTGATGTGGTAGTTGTAAAAGATAGATTAGATGTTTGTTGAGTTGTTGGATAAGGTTAGAAACAACAAAAATGGAGTTTGGGATTTTGGGAAGATAATGAATAGTAAACCCGTAGCCTTTGGGGTCATTTTCGGCCAAGAAGATACTTGATTTAGCTCTTTGTCAAAACATGGAAGTTGTAGATATTTTCGATACGGTCGCGTGGGCAGTGATCGCGTATTTTTCTGATTTTTCTACGATTTGATATGATTTTTACAAGATGGCAGCCCCGGATTGAAATCATCAACTCGGAAATCAAATCGGGAATTGGAAAAATACAGGCTAGGATTAGTCGTGTAGATGTTTGGGATAATTTTTGGGGTAGTTTAGAAACCCCGATAATGAAATTGGGTTGTTGGATGGAGGATTTAGTTTTGAGGACCTGGTGTGACCGGTCGATCGCGCCCCTAAGGCCGGTCGACCGCGTCAAGAAGAAATGGCCTACTGCTTTGTTTCGTAGGCTTAATTGCAACCCGCGGTCGACCGGGGGTCCAGGACCGGTCGATCGGTACTCTATTTTCAGCCCAATATTTTGGAGATTGTTATTACTTCTCCTCTTTGAGTTTAAAGCGGGCTTTCTAAAATTTGAGTATTAAAGAGGATTATGATCTAAAGCGATAACATAATCATATTGATCTTGGTTGAGTGAATCCTATGAGTGGATTAAAATAAATTTGGGGAGTATAGTTATATATTCGCTAAATGAGAAATGGTATAATTGGAGATATCCAATAAATCCTTAGATAGGATTAAGATATATAGTGATTAGTAAAGTAAGAAATACTTTGGGTTTAGTATCATGCTTATATGAATGCATGATTATGATTCCTGGAGGGAATCTTTGGGATTATTGGTCATCGCTAGATGCTATAGGCCACTATGGCCGTTTATATATATTCTAGGAAGAATATATAGGATATGTATATACTGTGTGATTTAGGTATATATATATGTTATGATGGAAATGATTTTGAAAATATAAAAATGAATATTTTCAAAATGGTAAATAAATGATTTTCATAATTGATAAAATATGGATTACACACCTCTCTAAATCGCTATCATAAGGGAAGTTGCGTACGTATGGTGAAGCCCCCTGGCTAATGAATGCAGGTTGGATATAGTCCTATAGGCCATGTGAGCGTTTGTTGATATATATTTTCTGCGCTGGTTAGGAGATTTCGGGTGTGGTCTTGACTATCCCGCAGGCACATGGCCGCTTCCCAACGTCTTGCGATGTAGGATCCCAGGTTGTCTTGATGATAGGCCCTGGAAGATGATAGCCATTTAGGGGCGCGCACAGTGGGGAAACCCGGACGGGCGGTCTTAGAACGCGTTATATTAAAGCAATTCATGATAATGGTTTGACTTTAATAACATTTCCTGGATATAGGAAGGGAAATGGGTTATATGTTTAGCTTCGGTAACACTCCCGGATGGAAGAAGGGATGTGGAAGCATATGATATGGTAAAAGAATTTTTATGATAATAAAAATGGCTTTTAATTACATTTCCTGAGTATAAAAAGGGAAATGGGATAATTGAAAAAGGAAAAAGCATTTTTATATTAATAAAATTGGCTTTTAAAAAGGTATATGTTATGATAAAGCAATTCATGCTAATGAATTGGCTTTTAAATATATTTCCTGGATATGAGAAGGGAAATGGAAAGTTTAGAAATAAAAATGATAAATAATTTGTGTATAGAATACACCTCAGTCCGGGAGGTAGATCCGGATGAGTATTATAAAGATGATAATAAGTAAGCCTCAGTTCGGGAGATATTATCTGGACGTATATGGTTGATGTATATATATATATGTATTTATACATTTGTGTGTGCTACGGGTCCAATGGATCTCTACCATTAACCCTGCCAGGTAGTAGTGTATCGGGGGGGGGGGGGGGGGGTTCCTTGTTTGGATTTCGCTTTGCGAGACACCCCACACACGAACTTAGTGCAGTGTTGAGAATGGAGGGAAGTTTGGCCCTTAGCACTTGGACTATCTAGGGTAGATAGTACATGGGTAAATTAGACTAGTTAGGCAGGGATAGCTTGACTAAGGTATGTTGTTAGTATGCGTTAGGTGTGCACTACTAGAGGAGAGGTGAGGGGTATCTCATGGGAGTGCGATACCAATTTAAATATGAGATACAACTATTTTTCTAAAAATAAAGCATTTATGCACTTGCAAAATATTTTCAAAATTCGGGCTCTGACCCGTTTATCTACTTTTACCCTTTTGTTGTATATTATATATATATATATAGGTGTCCAGACACAGGGACGCCTGGATGGAAATTCTTTCGAGTCAGACGTCTGCTGAAGCAGCTGTGGATGCTTGCGGGTTCTTGGTAGACGCTTCTTTTCTTGTACTCTAGATAGGAGGTATTGTACAAACATTCGGGCCAATGGTCCAACTGATTTTATTTATTCTTTGCACGATATTCGATATGGTTGTATAATTTTAACCGAGTGTTCGATTATTTTAATTTATTTCATTTTCATTTCAGTTTTATTTACACACTAAATTGTGGATGTTTTATTAGTTTTTAACGCTCGCCTAATTGGATATTAGTAATTAAATGGATTTTTGACAGTGATGCTAAGAATGATCCATATGTAACTCCTGTTATAATTTGATATAGGAGTGATCGCCCGGTATCCCATTAGGCGGGTTGTTACATGTACCTTGCTGCTACACCTCGACGTTTCCCCATCTCCATCTCCCTATATCAATACTGATCGATATGTCCTCACGAATGATAACTGCTAACTCCTAACTCCTAGGCAACCTAAAATAAACTAACCCTGCCTCTCCTGAATTGCAGAACCAAAAACTGAATCCTCCCTTTTATCTTCAGATCTCCTAGTGTTTTGCATCTGAAAAGATAGGAACAACAACGCTAGACTAAGGAAAAACAAAATAGTACAAATAATCAAAAGGATCAAAGATAGGTAATATAAAAGATATAACGAACTCACAACCAGTGAGACATAAGACCATTCTCGACTACCATCTATAACACCCCACCCAGATACCATTTATAACATCGCACACAGATTTAACCTCGGAGTCGCTAGTCATGGCCGCCAACCTACGTCGGGTGTCACCAATAAAATACCATTCTCAACATGTGATAGAAATATGAGATGATAAAAACATTTTTCCCACTACAACAAATATAATTATCCAATCCATAATATCCACCACCATGCTAACTCCAGAATAAAATCCAACTCCAAATGATAAATAAATACTCAAATTAAATAATCCAACAAAATATGTGACTGAAAACCATAAACAATTTTGGAATCAAATGGCCGACCAAAATCCAAAAATAACTATCTCAAAAATAAAACGATGGAATAGAAATAATCTAAACTTCTATGGAATCCAATCCATTCATTGCATCTACTCGGGCAACTATACATGAAATATTAGTCGACGCAATGAGTTAGAGTCCACCGCGTGAACACTGGTTACTCCTAATTATGATCCGATAACCCAATCATAATCATCATACATGAAAAATATTAAAGTATAGTATTTTAAATTAAGCAATATCATAACCTGCGAGTAAAGTAAAACATCACTAACTACCCACATCACTATGTCATCCAAATATTTACGTCCAATCATGTCATTACAACATTAAATGAAATATTGGATCTTCATCCTACTCAATTTAATAATAAAATTATTCTTATACATGTGACACGACTATATCCAGTCAACCATTATATTGGTATTGCACATACTCTTGGTGCGCTCAAGTTCCAACACATCACACCTATTCCCCTCGCTATAGCCAGTTAGCCTAATTTCGTTAGCTCTATACATGATCATGAGGCTCCATACATGACACGTCACTATAGTTAGTCCGCCCAATTATCATCAGTCCTGCACATATTTGTGATGCCAACACACACCCACATCGTTATAGCCAATCAACACAATTATCGCTACTCCTTCACAAACTCGCGACACAAATTCATTTTAATACATTTTTATCATCTTAGGCATTACGTTTTAATTTGTTCAAGTCTTTTTATCCTCAATTAGTCCCACCCTTAATTTGGGTACTACAGCCTAAAACCATCCTTAGTCACATACTTAGAGAACATCAAATCATAAGTATTACCTAGTCTATCGCCTAGGAAGAATACCTACCACAAATCACCAACTAGTCTCGCATCTAGGCTAACGGAAACAAGTGACGGCGTACTATCTAGTCCCACACAACCGTATGAACCTATACTCCCTAATCCCATATGTATAAACTGTTAACCATAACGAGGCCAACCTACTAGTCCCGTACCTAGCAAGAAACCTAAGAATTAAGGATAAAAGCATAACTACCCTAAAATCCCAATGTCCCCACGGTGGCGAAATATTAACACAAGCGATATTCACATAAACCATATATTTAATTTATAGTTAAAATTCTTCCAATTAACTCTCTGATTTCAATATCAGCCAAATTACTTCTATTTGAGGTTTAATTTTATAATCAAACAAGTTCTGCCAAGAGTTACACAAGTGTAATATTCCATAAATTTCACACAAGTGCTATTTTTTCCGATTAACATAAGATTCCATTTTTAACATGCATATTCACAACATTACACAATAATAAATTCATTTTATAACATATACATAAAATTGTAACCTTTCGAGTCGAAACATTAATAAAAATTCATATTTTTAATTTTATTACGCAAAACAACTCACAATTTTATCGAAATCTCAATCTCTAATCTAAGCATGTGATTGTTTTGAGTCTTAAATTATATCATAATTTTGAATAAAAACATCCCCATAATTACTTTCACTTTTCCTAATTAGTCTTCCTAATTTATTTTAAGAAAGCACCATTTATTAAAGTTTAGACAACATCTAAGAGGCATAATACTTAAGGGAACAATATAAGTATTCATTCCTGTAACGAAGTCATCTTGAATTTAGATGTCGGCGCGAACCAGTTCACCCCCAAGGCCGAATTGGTTCGGTCGACCTGGCGAACCAAAATCCCCATGGGTTTATATATAAATTTAGAAATTTCTAATTTTACGCCCAAATTAAATTCCACCTAAAAATTTATTTTTATATATATCAAAATCATAAATTTTAAACCTTAAAATTAGTTATACTCCGAAGATTTATTTGCCCAAAATATTGAATTTATCAAAGATTTTTACATCTCAAAATTAAGGGGCATTACAATTGCATCCATATCACATATAATTTTGTTCTGAAGAATTTACTCAGGACCAAATATACAACAGGACAACTTATAAGAACAAATTGTCCAAACAAATACTAGCAAGCCTAATTAAGGTGGTCTCGTTATAATCCCAGAATGCTCCAATATAATCCAACGTGTAGAAACCGATCAGTCAACTGAAACTTCATTAAAAAAAACTGAATAGTGAAATTTAATGCCAAACAAACTTAGTAATTACTATATTTATGTTAAAAATAAAGTAGATTAATATAGATAAGTCGGTCTAAATTTTAGATTGATAAGAGAGGTTCTTATAATTATTTTAATTAGACTTGGAAGAGAAAAAAAATTATGTACTGGAATACAGTTTTTGCCTTTTTCTCATTAACCAAACACAACATTAGTTACATGAAATTACTAATGATAATTTAGAGAAATATTTCCAATTAATATAATAATACAGGAAGGTTCTTACAATTAGTCAAAGTATAACATTGAATATAAGTGTGATTAAAAGGAGAACTACAGAAAATATACTTTGAAGATGTCGAAACAGAATGTCATTTTGAGCGAATACAAAACTCGTATTCCTGATAGGATGGCACTATGAAGCACAACACCTCTCAATATTTACAACTGAGAAGTTAAGTGTAGCTTGGTCCCACTTACAACCGATTGACCATACAAAATCACATCCTCCTGCTTGATTACATATTCACACTTTAAACAATTCTACATTGACTCATGTCGTAGTATTTATTAAACTCTGAAGACTATCACAATCAATGCAATACTCACTCATCATGGATATAAATAAAGAATTTCAGCTAGACATGGGTGAATTGCAAAAAATTGCGTTTTCTTTATAAGACATTGTCATTAAAGGACCTAAACAATGAATTTTGTTGCAAAGAACCGTTTTTCATAGAAACATCATTTTTGTAGCTAAAAAGTCCTAGAAAGGGACAATTGAACAAAATGCAAACCTAAAGTGGTGTATGTTTTCTTTAAAAACTGCATAGGGGTGAGGAAGTTTGCATTTTCCCCTTAGAAATACAATTATTCATACAAACTCAATATTCGATATAGTATTTGAATATCACGAGTATTATAAGCATACTTTAAAGGTAAATAGAAACTATGATACAAAAATTTGTGATGGCAACTTAGTTATCTTACCGGTGGATGATTCATATCCCGAATAATCATAGCTGCAATATGGAATAAAGTATCATGTAAATCAATAAATAAATAGATGACCATTTATTTGTTATATTAAGAACCACATATGTGCAGTTGAATTACATGTGTTTCATTAACAATTATATCACTACTAAGCAAACTACATGTGGGGGTAGCCTTCCACATTTCAATTTAGCCCCACGGTTATCTCTATGAAAAGTGAGCATACTAAAACATATTCATTAAACAAATAATACAATACATGTTCGATAGAAATGAATTAATAAAATATAAACAATAATTAGAAACCAGAAAGGAGAAGCATAAAGAAGCAAAGCACGTCGTGTAGTAGAAGGTAATTCATTAGTTATATATGTGTATGTTGTTACAATAAATGTGTACAATCTTTCTATTTTCTCTAGTACTTATATTATACTATCATGCAACCCACGTGATGCGTGGGTGTGCTTGAATAAAATTATTAAAGAACAAAATTAAAAAAAAAATATTTGATTAATAACATATATAAAACTCGAAATTTCATTTTCTTATCACTTTAAAATTTATTTTGACGACAATTTAATAGGAGCTACATCAATACTCGTAAGACACTGGAGTAGCCGCATTGTATTCGAATGCTTACGAAATATCGCAATTACTTAACTAAATTTTACAAAAACATTAATACTATATTTGTTTAAAAAATCAATACCAATAAAATTTAACACAATATGTACACAACTTATATATATTCAATATATACAATATAACTTTTAAAAGTAATAGCATTCTCAAGCTCATAAGCACAATAGTTAAAGTAATAGAATAAAAAAGGAATGAGAAGAAAAACATATCAATTGTTATAATTGTTCTCACTTATATACTATGGTAAGCTTTGTTGGAAGGGAGGAAGTCTATGAACATTATAAACAACAACAACAACAACAACAACAATAATAATAATAATAATAATAATAATAATAATAATAATAATAATAATAATAATAATAATAATAATGATAAGAAGAAGAAGAAGAAGAAGAAGAAGAAGACGAAGAAGAAGAAGAAGAAGAAGAAGAAGAAGAAGAAAAGTCACTATAAAACTGTAGCATTTAGGTGTACAAGTATATCAATCAATTTTCCTATGTTAAGAAGTGTTATATCTTTCTCATTTAAATAAGTAATAAGTTATTTGTATGACAAAAATGGTAATATTGGAACATAATGGTTTAACCAAACACTTGATACGCATTTACAAAAAAAATATGAGAAGAACTCGGTCACAATTAAATATATTTCAAGTGTTTCAATATTTGAGAAACAAAAATTTAATGAAAATGCATTAATTTAAAGAAATGAAAGATAATTGATAATAAAAATATATATAACAAAACATTACAATGCTTAAAATATTTATAACACTAAAACCCATAAAAAACTCATCATAATGTTGATTAGTAACACATTACCCATATAAATACTTCCTACCTCATCAGCCTTGGCAAGCACAAAGGCCTAAAGAAACATTCTACTATTCACCCCACTAAAATAAGGGTTGCAGTTTGTTCTATAGGGAAATATTGATTGTCGTAGGTGAACAATCTAGAAATTATGTTTATGTTCGAATTTTGAGGAAATGAGTATATAGAGTGAGAGAGTGTTAAAAAGTATATAAAGAGGGGAATGTTGTAAGAAATTTGGGTAAAGGAGGGGACGAATAAGAGATAAGTGAGATTTAATTTTGGAGGAATAAATGATTTGGGGTAATGAATGGAGTGGGAAATGGACATTTCCAGGAAATGGGAGAAAATGAAGAGATGGATCAGAATACAAAGTGAATCTTTGCATGCGTATATTTGTAGGAAACTCCAATATGCATATGTCCTCAGTTTTGTTGGTGAGTATCTTCCATGAGAATGAGAAATCAGTTAATTAATAAGAGTGAGAGACAATTGGAACATTTATGAAGCGTATACGTGTCATCGTGTGGGCACAACAAATGTTGATATTGTGTTATGATGACAAATTTATATATATCTACATATTTAAATTCTTTGTGCATGTATTCGCATCTTATCAAATAGTAATAATAAAACATTTTACCCAAAATGACAGAATTTGCAAACACAAAATTTGTAATTCCTCCTCTAAAAAATAGAAACATTAACGTAATAACATGTCTTAAATCACACAACCGCAACAAAATCAAATCCAATGCTCCCACCTCCATTCAAAACCACATAGTATAAATCTTTCACACTCTTATCAGGCAACACACAAATTGTTAAAACTTCTATAAAGTTCAAATGTCTGCTAGATCACCGAAAAGCACTCGTAATTTCTTTACAGAGAGTAAATTTACCTGGTAAATTTTTACCTCTCTATACCCCAATACAAAATAAAAAAAAACACTTGAAATTACACATATATGAGTGTGTGTGTGTGTGTGTGTGTGTGTGTGTGTGTGTATGTGTGTGTGTGTGTGTGTTTATGTGTGTGTCTGTCTGTGAAAATGGGATCAAAAGATAGTATTTGTACAAAGGGGTTTTCTATATCTTCTATGATGATGTTTGTTCATTACTTGTCATTACACAATGCTATTGTGAATACAAAAACACAACCCGTAAGTAGATTCTTAAAAGTGTGAATATCTTGAAAGGGTAATTCCACAATCTTACATCCCACCCACAAATAAATACTAAATAACATATTGAAAGGCATAGGAACGCTGAAATTAATAATAGAAATAACATCAAACAAATGAAAGAAATCTAACTTTATTAAAATAAAACCCTAAAAGAACACCAAAAACAAATCCTAATACCAATCACACGCATAAGAAACATACCCATGCTAACTATATTACTAACACTAACTGTTGATGCAAAAAACTAGACTGTGGTAATTAATTGATCAGAGATAAATAGAAATAAAAGAGATAAGAGATTTTTAAAGTGGCTCGGTTTTAGGTAAGAGCCTACATCCACTATTGTGTATTACTTTGGGATTATTCAATTGCCTCTATTTCCGTGTCCCTTGGATGTAGGCTTTACAATGTATTTATATCCCCCAAGGGGTATACAAGAGACATAATATCAAATGATTTAATGTCTTTATATCGTATATATTTACATCTTTACAATCATTTATGTATACATCTGTTGGTGTTTTTGTGTCATCGTTGGTCATCCTTCTTGGTTTTGGTCGGCATCCCTAATGATGGCCGGTATCCATGGTATAGGTCGATGTTTCATCCTTACTGGCTAGTATTAATCTTACCATGTACAACACATGTTAGTATCTAAATGGTCCACGTAGATGGACAATTTTTAGCATAAAAAAAATCCCCCAATGTTCCATGCTTGAAGTTTTCACAAGAGTATGGAGCATTTAGCCCTTAAAGTTGTTCGGGCAATAATTTTAGGCTTGGTTGGTTGCTGACTTCCCATACTTATAAAACTTGATGGTTTAATTATGGAAATATAATGCGCGTGGCATTTTTAAAATTATCCACAACTTTAAGGAATCATTTTTGGGCAAATCCGTCTTTTCAATCTTTTAGCCGCCACCAGTTCAATCGACGCTACCTTTTAATCATTATTTTTTCAGTTTTCGAGGCAACCTATAAAGAGCGAGAAAAGCCACGAACTTTTACTACCTTAAATTTTCTGAGTGTTTTTGGCTACAATGTCTTCACACTTTCTTTCTCTCTCTTATGCAATCATTTTTTATTCTTGAGTTCTTGTTAAATCCTTAATTCCTGTAAGAACTCGTTCTTTTCTCTTCTATTCTTCATCATGGTTTACTCTATTGATTCTCCTCATGAATTTAGAAATGAATTGAAGATTCCCGCTTAGGTTTTTTTGGAACACGCTACTTTACCTGTCGATTTTTTCTCACTTGCTGAGGGTCATTGGCTTCCCTCTATTTTTATAGCTGAGTGTGGGTTTACCTTTCCTCCTAATGCACTGTGTCTTCAATTTTGTCAATATTTTGATGTTGTCACAACTGGGGTAGCCCCCAAAACTTGCAGAGTCGTAAATGGAGTGTTTAGGTTGAATCAAATTCATAGAACCTATATGGGGATTCCAGAAATAATGTTTTGTTATAAGTGGGTGACTAGTGACACCACTTTTTATTTAAAGACTAGGGATGCAAACAAATCATTAGTAGTTAATCTTCCTGATTCTAATACGGATTATTTTGAGCATGGATTTGTTGTAATGAATTGGCAATATGCCCCTTTGACTGTAAATGATGAGTACAAGGGGCCTAGATGCCCTCCTTTTGGCAATGGGATGGGTTATTCCTCATTTAACTATTTTTCTATGTAGATATCTGTTTAAATGTAACATTAATTATTGCTCTATAATTTTGATTGCAGTTGATCAGAAGAGAAGGTGCCCAAAGGAAAGTGAAGTGAATCTTAGGGAGTTGACATTCATTTGGGGACTTCATTAGAGGATTGGCGAAAAATACATCAGGTCTGCATCTTATTTGCTATAGTAAACAAACAAAATTTTTTCTTTTATTGCCCGTCCAACTCCTTCCCCTATAATTGACCTTGAGCAAGATCCTCCTTCTACTTCCTCAGCTGTTGCATCTGGAAGTAGTGATATTGCAGACCTTTCTTCTTCTTCCTCAGATTTAAATTTGCCTCTTGTCGTATCCATGGGAAAGAGGAAGTTTCCCAACATTTAGGAGACATAGCTGCCAATCCCCCTTCCAAACAAGCTGATGAAGGGGTGAAAAAAATATGAGACTGGGAAGAATCCCCCAATCAAGAAAATTTAAGATAACCCTTTGAAGAGAATAAAGAAAGGGCTTCCTTATAAGTTAGTGTAACACCCCGTGTTTTTATTAATTATTTAATTAATTAATTGGAATATTCAAGAAAGGGACCAATGTAACTCGTTGGAACAGACCCCGCAGTCGCGGGTCTCCCGGTTTGAGAGTACGACGGTAATTTGCGTATTTCTAGACTTAGGCTTAAAAACATGGCGTTAGAGGGTGAGAACTAGAAACAGCCCCCGAACGGCCCCGTGGGTGACACCAAAACCTCCCACGGGACCAATGTAACTCGTAGGAACTAACCCCGCAGCCGCGGGTCTCCCAATTTGAGAGTACGACGATAATTTTCATATTTCTAGACTTAGACTTAAAAACATGGCGTTAGAGGGTGAGAACTAGAAACAACCCTCGAACGTCCCCGTGGGTGGCACCAACACCTCCCACGGGACCAATGTAACTCGTACGAACTGACCCCACAGCCGCGGGATTCTCGATTTGAGAATACGACGATAATTAGCATATTTCTAGACCTAGGCTTAAAAACATGGCGTTAGGGGGTGAGAACTCGAAACAACCCCCGAACGGCCCCGTGGGTGGAACCAACACCTCCCACGGTACCAATGTAACTCGTAGGAACTGACCTTGCAGCCGCGGGTCTCCCGGTTTGAGAGTACAACGGGAATTTGCATATTTCTAGACTTGGTCTTAAAAACATGGCGTTAGAGGGTGAGAACTCGAAACAAATCCTAATACCAATCACACGCATAACAAACATACCCATGCTAACTATATTACCAACACTAACTGTTGATGCAAAAAACTAGACTGTGGTAATTAATTGATCAGAGATAAATAGAAATAAAAGAGATAAGAGATTTTTAAAGTGGCTCGGCTTTAGGGAAGAGCCTACGTCCACTATTGTGTATTACCTTGGGATTATTCAATTGCCTCTATTTTTGTGTCCCTTGGATGTAGGGTTTACAATGTATTTATATCCCCCAAGGGGTATACAAGAGACATAATATCAAATGATTTAATGTCTTTATATCGTATATAATTACATCTTTACAATCATTTATGTATACAACTGTTGGTGTTTTTGTGTCATCGTTGGTCATCCTTCTTGGTTTTGGTCGGCATCCCTAATGATGGCCGGTATCCATGGTATAGGTCGATGTTTCATCCTTATTGGCTAGTATTAATCTTACCATGTACAACACATGTTAGTATCTAAATGGTCCACGTAGATGGACAATTTTTAGCATAAAAAAAATCCCCCAATGTTCCATGCTTGAAGTTTTCACAAGAGTATGGAGCATTTAGCCCTTAAAGTTGTTCGGGCAATAATTTTAGGCTTGGTCGGTTGCTGACTTCCCATACTTGTAAAACTTGATGGTTTAATTATGGAAATATAATGCGCGTGGCATTTTTAAAATTATCCACAACTTTAATGATTCATTTTTGGGCAAATCCGTCTTTTCAATCTTTTAGCCGCCACCAGTTCAATCGATGCTACCTTTTAATCATTATTTTTTCAGTTTTTGAGGCAACCTATAAAGAGCGAGAAAAGCCACGAACTTTTACTACCTTAAATTTTCTGAGTGTTTTTGTCTACAATGTCTTCACACTTTCTTTTTCTCTCTTATGCAATCATTTTTTATTCTTGAGTTCTTGTTAAATCCTTAATTCCTGTAAGAACTCGTTCTTTTTTCTTCTATTCTTCATCATGGTTTACTCTATTGATTCTCCTCATGAATTTAGAAATTAATTGAAGATTCCCTCTTAGGTTGTTTTGGAACACGCTACTTTACCTGTCAATTTTTTCTCACTTACTAAGGGTCACTGGCTTCCCTCTATTTTGATAGCTGAGTGTGGGTTTACCTTTCCTCCTAATCCACTGTGTCTTCAATTTTGTCAATATTTTGATGTTGTCACAACTGGGGTAGCCCCCAAAACTTGCAGAGTCGTAAATGGAGTGCTTAGGTTGAATCAAATTCATAGAACCTATACGGGGATTCCAGAAATAATGTTTTGTTATAAGTGGGTGACTAGTGACACCACTTTTTATTTAAAGACTAGGGATGCAAACAAAGCATTAGTAGTTAATCTTCCTGATTCTAATACGGATTATTTTGAGTATGGATTTGTTGTAATGAATTGCCAATATGCCCATTTGACTGTAAATGATGAGTACAAGGGGCCTAGATGCCCTCCTTTTGGCAATGGGATGGGTTATTCCTCATTTAACTATTATTCTATGTAGATATCTGTTTAAATGTAACATTAATTATTGCTCTATAAATTTTGATTGCAGTTGATCAGAAGAGAAGGTGCCCAAAGGAAAGTGAAGTGAATCTTAGGGAGTTGACATTCATTTGGGGACTTCATTAGAGGATTGGCGAAAAATACATCAGGTCTGCATCTTATTTGCTGTAGTACACAAACACAATTTTTTCTTTTATTGCCCGTCCAACTCCTTCCCCTATAATTGACCTTGAGCAAGATCCTCCTTCTACTTCCTCAGCTGTTGCATCTGGAAGTAGTGATATTGCTTACCTTTCTTCTTCTTCCTCAGATTTAAATTTGCCTCTTGTCGTATCCATGGGAAAGAGGAAGTTTCCCAACATTTTAGGAGACATAGCTGCCAATCCCCCTTCCAAACAAGCTGATGAAGGGGTGAAAAAAAAGATGAGACTGGGAAGAATCCCCCAATCAAGAAAATTTAAGAGAACCCTTTGAAGAGAATAAAGAAAGGGCTTCCTTATAAGTTAGTGTAACACCCCGTGTTTTTATTAATTATTTAATTAATTAATTGGAATATTCAAGAAAATTAAATTTTTGTATTTAATAATTTTGATTGGTTAAATATGTTGGTTATGATTTTAGAAGAATAAAACATCAAGCGGAATCGAAATCGTATTTAAAATGAAGTTTTTAGGAGATTTTTAAGTTTAGCCTTTAAAAAAAGTGGAGTTTATTCTTTTCCTTTAGTATTATGCGTTTTAAATGTCGCCTAAACACTTAATTACATATTTTCTTAAAAATAATTAGTAACTTAATTTGAAAAAGTGGACACTAACTATGGGGTTGTTTTTTATAAAATCTTTTAATCTGAATAATATTCATAACCCTTTGGGGTGTAGGTTGCTTGTAGAAAAACCCTAGTTTAAAAATAAGTGGGTTTTGGGGCGTATAACTAAAGTAATTTTTGTTGAAACAATGAAATTTGAAGTTTGATGTTTTAAATGATGAAATAGCGGTATATTTAATATAAATAATTAAATGAGATTAATTGGATGTTTATGACGAGGTGATAATTAAATTACGATTTAATTGAATTGTACTATCATGCGTAGTTTTATATGTTTATTAATTATGTTTGTTCGTATGACTTGTTGGTATTATTATATTGCCTTTGTGGGAACGGGTTGTTGGGTAATTTTGTCTCTCCCTATATTTTAGGATGCCTTCTAGGTATAGGACTAGTGGATAGGCCTTTTGATGATTTACGCCTTCTAAGTATGGGACTAGTGAGGGTATATTATCGCATTTTTTATCATCTTAGGGGTGGGCTGATTTGTGGTACTTTTTCATCGTTACGCTAGCCTAGGAATGAGACTAGGTCACAGTTTAGGATAGAAATCCATCCTATACATAAGGTAGGACATATCGAAAACTTGGGAACCCTTAGGTATGGGACTAAAGGGTATTTTTAGGATCTCACATCGAAAAAAGGGTGGGGTATTGACAAGGGGAAGTGCGACACTTTAATAAAAAAAAGTGAGAACAATAAAGTTGGTTAATTTAATTAAATTAACATCGTGGTACTTGGCAATTTAAAATCATATTGGTGTGCCTTTATAAATGGGGATTTCTGCCGGTAGTTAATGATATATAATTATCGCGTTTAATTGTCCAGTTTAATTTAAAATATTATATTGTGATATTTATTGCGTATAATGCTACTGTCTGGATTCAAGGATCCTATTTGAGGGGAGTAGTCTATATTCTTGCTCGGGGCTTTGGCTCTGACCCATGCATTGACTCATCTTTTTCAGGATTAGAATTGGAGAAGCAACATAAGTTTATCGGAGTTATCATTTGGAGGTGCAGCTAGAGTTATTTATTTTGTGGTATAGTTAGTTAGACTTTCTTTTCCAGTCGTATTTAATTATGAGATTGCATTGGAGTTTTATCGGGCCATTCGGTTCCAAAGTTGTTTAGAGGATTTATGTTGGATTATTCAGATCTTTATTATTCAGGTTTTATTTAATCATTTTTGGAGATTGGATTTATTCGGAGTTAGCATGTGATGGATCTTTTATCGCTTAGTGGCTTATGATCATTTGAGATTGATTCAATTATTTATCTTATGAACTGATTATTTATGTATCATATCTATCTCATGCTAAGAATGGTATTTACTTAGTTCACGCCGGGCATAGTTCAGCGGCGGTGGCTGGCCACCTCGTCTGGCGGATTTTACGGGGTGTGACAGATGGTATCAAAGCATGGTCTTAGGTCTCGTAGGTTATGAGTCTGTTTAGCTTCCGCATTGCCGATCCTTGATTCCCTTTGTTAATTCGTACTCCTTAAGGTAGAGGGTCTAGCATATGTGTTAGATGTGTTTCTTGGAGATGTGAAGCTTTATGCTAAGGACGTCGTGGGCATTGCGTTTAGAATTAGTAAGCTTAATGTGAGGATCCTTAGAATGCATTTTGGAGATAATAATTATTTTGGAGATTTTAGTACAAATGTTAGGTATCGTTTGTATTGATTTTTGATGTTGAGATTAAATTTGAGGACGTTAGCCTTTTGATAACTTTCGGATATAGGATCGAGTGGGGGATTTGTGAGAGCGTGTTGTACGCCATTATTTTCATAGTTATGCGTATGCATATAGGCAATATATATATATATATATATATATATACTAGCCCATGCCCGTGCCTATGGCACGATTTAGCCCAACCCAAATAAAAGCCCAGCCCACTATTTTGGGCCCGACCCAATTAAAAGCCCAGCCCATTTTTTTAGCCCAGCCCATTTTTTTAGCCCATCCCAATTAAAAGCCCAGCCCAATTTTTTAGCCCAGCCCATTTTTTTAGCCCAGTCCAAATAAAAGCCCAACCCAAATTTTTAGCCCAGCCCAATTAAAAGCCCAACCCATTAGCCCAGCCCATTTGTTATGTATGCATGTATGTATGTATGTATGTATGTATGTATGTATGTATGTATGTATGTATGTATACGTGTATGTATGCTATGCATGCATGTGTATGTATGCTATGCACCCATGCAACACATGAAATATCATACATAAGAAGAAAAAAATATCATGCATAAAAGAGCAAGAATATCATACATACATTTGCATGTATGTATGTATATATGTATGTATGTATGTATGTATGTATGTATGTATGTATGTATGTATGTATGTATGCGTGTATGTATGCTATGCATGCATGTGTATGTATGCTATGCACCCATGCAACACATGAAATATCATACATAAGAAGAAAAAAATATCATGCATAAAAGAGCAAGAATATCATACATACATTCTTCCTGATTTATTATATATATATATATATATATATATATATATATATATATATATATATATATATATATATATATATATATATATATATATATATATATATATATATATATATTATTTTGTTGTTCGTGGGGTAGGTGCGTGTAGGATTGGGTGTATGGGCGCCCAATGATGACATCGTACGGGTAGGCATATGTGATCCATATTTTCTTTTGCGATATTTATGCATTGATGAGTATGCATCGGCTAATTTCGTGGGCGAAATTCTTTGCTAGTGGGGAATTATGTAACACCCTCTATTTTTATTAATTATTTAATTAATTAATTGGAATATTCGAGAAAAATAAATTTTTGTATTTAATAATTTTTATTGTTAAATATGTTGGTTATGATTTTAGAAGAATAAAACTTCAAGCGAAATGGAAATCGGATTTTAAATGAAGTTTTTATGAGAGTTTTAAGTTTAGCCTTTAAAAAAAAAGGAAAAGCATTTGTCACTAATTTAGTCCGTGACTAATAAAAAAGTTGATTTTTTTAAAATGGTATTAAATGAAGGAGAATGGCAGTGGCCGCGTACCTATTTGACCGATCGATCGACCTAGGGATACGATCGATCGACGATGCCAGATTTGAGGCGGTTCGGTGATTTCATTTGTAGTGTTAGAGTGGGATTATGATTCCTAATCACTATATAACCTTAATAATCCGTAGGGAGACTTCTCATAATCACTTTTTCTCAAGTTTTTCACCAGAGAACACTTTCTAATATTTTTCCTCTCCTTCATAATCAAGTTTTTGTCACAAGTTTTGGGAGGCTTAATTGGGGATTAATCAAGATTGATTCAAGAACACTTCTTTGTTAATTTTTTGAGTGGAATCCATATTTCTAATCATATTTTCAACAAAATCTTCACAGGCATGAATACTTTATTCTTTTCCTTTAGTATTATGCATTTTAAGTGTCACCTAAACACTTATTTACATGTTTTCTTAAAAACAATTAGTAATTTAATTAGAAAAAGTGGACACTAACTATGGGGCTGTTTTTTATAAAATCTTTTAATCTGAATAATATTCATAACCCTTTGGGTAAGTAGGATTCATGAGTGATTTTGGGTTTTATTGGTGTAGGTTGCTTGTAGAAAAACCCTAGTTTTAAAATAAATGGATTTTGGGGCGTATAACTCATGTAATTTGTGTTGAAATAATGAAATTTAAAGTTTGATGTTTAAAATGATGAAATAGCGGTATATTTAATCTAAATAACTAAATGAGATTAATTGGATGTTTATGACGAGGTGATAATTAAATTATGATTTAATTGAATTGGACTATCATGCGTAGTTTTATACGTTTATTAATTATGTTTGTTCGTATGATTTGTTGGTATTATTATATTGCCTTTGTGATGACGGATTGTTGGGTAATTTTTTCTCTCCCTATATTTTAGGATGCCTTCTAGGTATGGGACTAGTGGGTTAGCCTTTTGATGATTTACGCCTTCTAGGTATGGAACTAGTGAGGGTAGATTATCGCGTTTTTTATCATCTTGGGGGTGGGCTGATTTTTTGTACTTTTTCATCGTTATGCCAGCCTAGGCATGAGCCTAGGTCGAAGTTTAGGATAGAAATTCATCATATACATAGGGTAGGACATATTGATAACTTGGGAACCCTTAGGTATGGGACTAAAGGGTATTTTCAGGATCTCACATCGAAAAAAGGGTGGGGTAATTTATAAGTCTTGAAATTGAGAAATTGAGAATTAATGCCTAAGATAAAAATGAGTATTAAAGTTTGTGGAGACATAATGTCTCGGGGACGACAGTTTAAACGAGTCAGAGGACTATTTATGTCGTGTAATGTGTGGAACCTTGTCATGTTTCGGGGCCAACAGTTTAAACGGGTCAGAGGAGAATTGACAAGGGGAAGTGTGACACTTTAATAAAAAAAAAAAGTGAGACAAATAAAGTTGGTTAATTTAATTAAATTAACATCGTGGTACTTGGGAATTTAAAATCATATTGATGTGCCTTTATAAATGGGGATTTCTGCGGGTAGTTAGTGATTTATAATTATCGCGTTTAATTTAAAATATTCTATTGTGATATTTATTGCGTATAATGCTACTGTTTGGATTCAAGGATCCTATTTGAGGGGAGTAATGTGTATTCTTTCTTGGCGATTTGGCTCTAATCCACACATTGACTAATCTTTTTCAGGATTAGAATTGGAGAAGCAGTATAAGTTTATCGGAGTTATCATTTGGAGATGCAGCTAGAGTTATTTATTTTATGTCATAGTTTAGTTAGACTTTCTTTTCCAGTCGTATTTAATTATGAGACTTCATTGGAGTTTTATTGGGCCATTCGGTTCCAAAGTTGTTTAGAGGATTTATGTTGGATTATTCAGATCTTTATTATTCAGGTTTTATTTAATCGTTTTTGGAGATTGGATTTATTCGGAGTTAGCATGTGATGGATCTTTTATCGCTCAGTGGCTTATGATCATTTAAGATTGATTCAATTATTTATCTTATGGAGAAATTATTTATGTCTCATATCTGTCTCATGCTAAGAATGGTATTTATTTAGTTCACGCCCGACATAGTTCGGCGGTGGTGGCTGGCCACCCCGTCAGTCGAATTTTGCGGGGTGTGACAGAAGGCATCAGAGCATGGTCTTAGGTCTCGTAGGTTATGAGTTTGTTTATCTTTCGCATTTCCGATCTTTGATTCTCTTTTTTGATTTGTACTCCTTAAGTTAGAGGGTCTAGCATACGTGTTAGATGTGTTTCTTGGAGATGTGAAGCTTTTTGCTAAGGACGTCGTGGGCATTGAGTTTATAATTAGTAAGATTAATGTGAGGATCATTACAATGGATTATGGAGACGATAATTATTTTGGAGATTTTAGTACAGATGTTAGGTATCGTATGTGTTGATTTTTGATGTTGAGATTTAAATTGAGGACGATATCATTTTGATGACTTTCGGATATAGGATCGAGTGGAGGATTTGTGAGAGCTTGTGGTACGCCATTATTTTCAAAGTTATGCGTATGCATATAGGCAATATATATATATATATTATTTTATTATTAGTGGGGTAGGTGCGCGTAGGATTGGGTGTATAGGCAGCCAATTATGGCATCCTACGGGTAGCCATATGTCATCCATATTTTTATTTGTGAGATTTATGCGTTGATGAGTATGCTTCGTCTAATTTCGAGGACGGAATTATTTGCTACTGGGGAAGTATGTAACACCCCTTGTTTTTAATAATTATTTAATTAATTAATTGAAATATTCGAGAAAAATAATTTTTGTATCTAATCATTTTTATTGGTTAAATATGTTGGTTGTGATTTTAGAAGAATAAACTTCAAGCGGAATCGAAATTGGATTTAAAATGAAGTTTTTATGGGAGTTTTAAGTTTAGTCTTTAAAAAAAAGAAAAAGGGAAAAGCATTTGTCACGGATTTAGTCAGTGACTAATAAAAAATTTGATTTTTTATTAAATGCTATTAAACGAAGGAGAATGGCGGTGTCCGCGTACCTGTTCGATCGATCTATCGACCTAGGGAGTCGATCGATCGACAATGCCAGATTTGAGGCGGTTCGGTGATTTCATTTGTAGTGTTAGAGTGGGATTAGGATTACTAATAACTATATAACCTTAATAATCCGTAGGGGGACTTCTCATAATAAGTTTTTCTCAAGTTTTTCACCAAATAACATTTCCAAATATTTTTTCTCTCACTCATAATCATCAACCTTCTTCATAATCAAGTTATTTGTCACAAATTTTGGAAGGTGTAATTGGGGTTTAATCAAGATTGATTCAAGGACACTTCTTTACTATTTTTCGAGAGGAATCCAAATTTCTAATCAGCTTTTCAACAAAATCTTTACAAGCATGAATACTCTATTCTTTTCCTTTAGTACTATGTGTTTTAAGTGTCGCCTAAACACTTAATTACACGTTTTCTTAAAAATAATTAGTAACTTAATTAGAAAAAGTGGACAATAACTACGAGGCTGTTGTTTTATAAAATCTTTTAATCTGAACAATATTCATAACCCTTTGGGTACGTAGGATTCATGAGTGATTTTGGGTTTTATTGGTGTAGCTTGCATGTAGAAAAAACCCTAGTTTTAAAATAAATAGATTTGGGGGCGTTTAACTCATGTAATTTCTGTTGAAACAATGAAATCTGATGTTTTAAATGATGAAGTAGCGGTATATTTAATCTAAATAATTAAATGAGGTTAATTGGATGTTTTTTACGAGGTGATAATTAAATTATGATTTAATTGAATCGAACTATCATGCGTAGTTTTATACATTTATTAATTAAGTTTGTTTATGTGACTTGTTGGTATTATTATATTCCCTTTGTGATGACGGGTTGTTGGGTAAATTTTTCTCTCCCTATATTTTAGGATGCCTTCTAGGTATGGGACTAGTGGGTACGCTTTTTAATGATTTATTCCTTCTAGGTATGGGACTAGTGAAGGTAGATTATCGCGGATTTTATCATCTTGGGGGTGGGATGATTTTTGGTTCTTTTTCATCGTTACGCTAGCCTAGGCATGCGACTAGGTCGAAGTTTAGGATTGAAATCCGTCCTATACATAGGGTATGACGTATTGATAATTTGGGGGCCCTTAGGTATGGGATTAAAGGGTATTTTGAGGATCTCACATCGAAAAAAGGGTGGGGTAATTTATAAATTGTGAAATTGAGAAATTGAGAATTAATGCCTAAGATAAAAATGGGTATTAAAATTTGTGGTGACATAATGTGTCGGGGCCATCACTTTAAACGGGCCAGAGGATGATTTATTTCGTGTCGTGTGTGGAACCTTGTCATGTGTCGGGGCCGACAGTTTAAACGGGTCAGAGGACGATTGACAAAGGAAAGTGTGACACTTTAATAAAAAAACGTGAGAACAATAAAGTTGGTTAATTTAATTAAATTAACATCGTGTACTTGGGAATTTAAAATCATATTGGTGTGCCTTTATAATGGGGATTTCTGCGGGTAGTTAGTGATTTATAATTATCGCGTTTAATTATCCCGTTTAATTTAAAATATTATATTTGGATATTTATTGCGTATAATGATACTATCTGGATTCAAGGATCCTATTTGAGGGGAGAAGTACGTATTCTTGCTCGGGATTTAGCTCTAACCCATGCGTTGACTAATCTTTTTCAAGATTAGAATTGGAGAAGCTGCATAAGTTTATCAGAGTTATCATTTGGAGGTGAAACTGGAGTTATTTATTTTATGGCATAGTTTAGTTAGACTTTCTTTTCCAGTCGTATTTAATTATGAGACTTCATTGGAGTTTTATTGGTCCATTCGGTTCCAAAGTTGTTTAGAGGATTTATGTTGGATTATTCAGGTTTTATTTAATCATTTTTAGAGATTATATTTATTCGGAGTAAGCATGTGATGGATCTTTTATCGCTTAGTGGTTTATGATCATTTGATATTGATTCAATTATTTATCTTATGGAATGATTATTTATGTCTCATATCTGTCTCATACTAAGAATGGTATTTATTTAGTTCACGCCCGGTATAATTCGGCGGCGGTGGCTGGCCACCTTGTCTGTTGGATTTTGTGGGGTGTGACAATTAGCAGAAGGTTCTTCTGCTCTTCCTGACCAGCGTGAGTTGGTCGACATATCTTTTTCTACCTCTACAGTGGTCCTTCGGCCAGGATTGGCAAGACAACTAATAAAGTCTGGGACTTTGCCAAACCATAGGGGTACTGTAGTTGCATTACCTCGCTCTAAAAGTTCTGACAGGGTTGCTCAAAGCCTTGCTCTGGTATATTCTTTTGCCCTCTTTAATTTTCTGTCTCTTGATCTGTTCTTCATAATACTGACTTTCCTTATTGTTCTTATGCAGTTCCTCGTTGATTTTAATAATATGTCGGAGAAATATGAGTCTTTGAGAGCTTGTTCCGGGGAAGTTGAAGAAGCTTTTAATGAGATAAAAAAATTAGTGCTTGATTCCCAACAAGCATTGGCTAATGAACACAAAATATGGAAGGAGAAGGTGAAAGCTACTAAAACTTCTCAGGGTCTAGATGAAAAGTTATCAAAAGACTTAGATGCTGAGAAAGTCAAGTTTGCCTATCTACAGAAAGACTTGGGGGATGAGAAGGCAAATATGATTAAGGTTAGGGAGGTTGGCTTCAACAGAGGCTGGGATAGATCCATTGGAGCAGTTTCTTTGCAAATTGAGTTCGTGAAGAAGAAATTCTTTAAGGATGGCTGGTCTTCTATCTTGGTGGAGGTCGAAACTCCAAAATATTTCGAGTTGTTCTAGCGACATGATCTTGGGACCACTCCAAACCTGGACGAGGAAGTTAATGATGATGGGGTTCTAGTGAATCCTTGATAGTGGTGGAGTCTGTCGATAAACACCAGGATGTTGATTATGCTGTTCTCTCCACATTTAATCATCCTCGTCCTTCGGTTCCTACTCCTACTTCTGTTAATCCTGAGGCAGATAAGAAGAAGGTGTAGAACCGAGCATCTTTTTATTTTTCCTTTTTTAGTAGTTATACTTTTTCTTTTCTTTTTGAAGATATATTTGTACTTTCCTTTTTAATTAATGAAAAGAGAAATCTTTTTATTCCTCTACTTATGTTTTTTTATACTCTGTACCTTGTTGATTGATAACTTTCTTCTTCTTAATAGTTCATGGATAAATTGGAGTATTTTTCATTTACTGACTTCGAGCTACTCCAGAGGTGAAATGAGCTTTTCAAAGCTGGTCACTTATCTCTGACTGATGCCGACTTAGTGAAGTTGCTCGGATAAGAGTTATCTGAGCAAGCTAAAGAATACTATGTTTGCCTAAAGTGTCTTCTTGATCGGGCAATGGCCAATAATGTTGCCTACTATGAAATAATTGAAGAGCTATAGGAGGAGCAAAATTAAGCTAAGGTAGTTCTGTATAAGGATTATGAGAAGAAATTCCAGGCCCTTAGTGAAGGTTGTGGCTTTCAACAAAAGTTGGAAAAATTTGCTTCTCATTTTTGAAGACAATGATTCTTTCTTAAACATGAAGTGGATGAAGGAAGGGATATTGTAAAGATTCTAAAGGAAAAGAACAATAATTTGAGAGATGAACTTGATTCTTTGAAGTCATCCACTACTGTTACTGCTACTATAGGTGAGGGTAATTCATTCTTGGAGGCTGGGAACGTAAGGTTGAGTGAGGAGTTAGAGGCTCTGAAGAAATTAAAACTTTCTTCTTCATCTTCTCGAGCCCGAGAAAACCTAAATGAGGTACTACAGAGGAAGATAGGACCCAACAGACCCTTACTAATCAAGCTACATAATTAAAGGCTAAAAATCAAGCCATTACGGAGATTGCATAGGAGCTATAGGCCTTGTCCGAGCAACTATCCACTCAATCTTCTCAGTTACAAGCTAAGGGTAGCGTATTGAAGAAATTGCATTACCAAGTTAACATATTGACCTTTCAATTCCATAGCCAACCAAAGGAATTCTGGATGGATGGGTAGAATGAAGCTCTGGGGACTTTGATGATAAGCTTCAACATGATAAGAATGAGAGCTATAAATGGGTTTGGATGAATACTTTGATAGTGATGAAGGGGGATCAAAATAGCAAATTATGGGACTGCTATGATCCAGGCTTGCTTAAAATTGACAATCCCCCATTTAAATTAGATGTCAATTGGATTCCAGTCCATTATATTCCACAATGCTTGATTTCAAAATACTTGGAAGATTATGAGCTTCATGATGAATTTAAGATTGTCCGACCTCCTCACTTTCTTGATTGTCATAGTAGCGGTAATACCAGAATGCTTCAGGATTTTAACTTCATTAATTGTCCTTACACTTTAGATGATCCTCCTACTGGAATGGATTCTGTTTCCAAATCTGAAAGGAAACGTCCTGTAGAATGAAGCTTTGTATTTTGTTTTGTTAATAAAATCATGTAATTAATTTGATTGCATGAAAATGAAAATTGATTAACTTATTTTATGTTGAATGTTAATCCTTTCCTTATCATTATTTCTATTGATACACTTTGATTAAGTTGAGTATTAATGACCAATGAGTGAAAATGTTATACTAGCATACCTAGATTAAAATTTAAATTTTGAGCTAGTTAGATGAATGCATTGGTACTACTAGCATACTTAGATTAAAATCTAAATTTAGATCTAGTTACCCATGTGTCTCCAAAGGTTTTATTAATGCACCCAAATGTTAGGATTTTTGCATTAGATACCAATGGTGTGACCAGTCATTTGTGGAATATGTTCTTACATTCATCTTGAGGACTCTTTTCCTAGTACGATATCTTTATGTTTGTGGACCAAGTTTCTTAAGGATTTAGCATCCTGTTGACATTGACTTTGTGTATCATCAATCAAGTTTGTGGTTGTTCAAGCAACTTATTGCTTTTTTCGAGCAACTCATTTGTATTCTTGTGTTCTGCAGAGAAAATTTCAGGGCAATATTTGTTGAGCCAAGTAACAATTTATAACTTTTATCAATTAGCTATAGTAGTGATTTATAGCACTAGTACTCCCAAAAAATTTAAAAACAAAATGGGAAAGAAACTGAAAATTTTATTAATACTGCAAGTTGATTTCAAATTTATTACAACATCATTGGTAATATTTTCTGAGATGCTCTGCATGGCGTGGGTTTTTGAATTCTTCGCCTTCCAAGGTTTCATTTCGATAAGTTCCAGGTCGGATCACTATTGAAATACGGTATGGCCCATACCAATTGGCCTCAAGCTTGTTATTTTTCTGTAGCACTTTCTTTAGCACATAATCTCCTTCCTTCAAGTTGGTCGGTTTCATCCTTTTATTATAAAAATGAGTTGTTCTCTCTTGGTAGGTAGCATTTCTCAAGGAAGCATCTTCTCTTACTTCTTCCAGTATATCTAGATCCAACCTTCTCATTAAATCACTTACATGAGAGTTAAAATTTAAAACTCTGTGGGATGGTAAACTTAGCTCGACAGGATTGACAACTTTAGTCCCAAATGCTAACATAAATGGGGATTCTCCAGTTGTTCGATATTCCCACAAGATAAAATGTAGCTCATTTATCCAATTTCCCTTAGCATCATCAAGCCTTTTTTAACCCGTTAAGAAAAGTTATGTTCGTAAGTTCAGTTTGTCCGTTACTCCAAGGATGTCTTGGAGCTGAATGCAATTTTTGAACATTGGACTAAGCATAGTAATTTGTAAATTAGTCATTGTCAAAATGTGTTCCATGGTCGGTAATTAAAGCATAGGGCAACCCATACCTACAAATGATGCTTTTCCATATGAACCGGTAGACCTTTTCATAAGGCAAGTCTATCAGAGGCTTTTCCTCAACCCATTTTATAAAATAATCCATGACGATAACCAAGTATTTAAATCTTAATCGAGTTGTTGGAAGTGGTCCGACCAAGTCCTTACCCCACATGGAAAATGTCCATGGTTAAGTGATTGGAGTGAGAGGATCTTGGGGAGTTTTGTTAATTGTGGAGAATCTATGACATTTATCACACTTCTTGGTAAAAGTTGCATAGTCTACTCACATTACACTACACCAAAAACACTAATTTGGCACACTTTGATATTGAAAATCTGGCATGGTTTAAAACTGTGCCAAATGTTGCCACGGTTTAATGACAATCCGGCACACTTTTAACCAGTGCTAAATTTGGGCACTGTTTAAAAGTGTGCCAAAATTGAGAACACTTGGATAAAATATAAATACCCTAAAAAACATTAATCCACTCAATTATTTTTGATCTTCCGCTCTCTCTCCTCTCTCGATTTCAGCCTCCCGCTCTCTTTCTCTCACGCTCTAGAAAATCCTCTCTCCTCTCTCGATGCCTCCAATCGGAACCATCATGTCATTACGATATGCAGAGTCGTTGGCAACGCCATTGGAAATATGAGGAGAACATGGTGAGTTTTAGAGGGGAAATCTTGTCCAAATCAACTCGACGTCGATCTCAGTCTCTCTCAACGTCGATCTCAGTGGGTTTTTGGATGATGGAGTTCTTCAAATCATACATTCAGTTCAAATATAGGTATGTCTTATATAAACCTTATATAAATGTTTATTTATTTCAATCATTTGTAAAGTTCTTCAAATGTCTTTGATTACATTTGATTTTTCTTCATTCCGTGATGAAATTGACCTCCATCGTGTGTTTATTTTGTTGAGTAAATTAAAAATTTAGTAGGCCCAATTTTAAAATGGTCCCTAAACTTTATTTTTTCTCGATTTAATCCCTAATAATTATTTTGGTTCAATATGATCCTTCCGTTATATTAGGCAGCTAACTTTAATTAACAAACTATGTTGTTTTCTAAATCAAATCACATTTCTAAATTAAACCAATCTACAAATCAACCTAGTAAACTGTCATCATTAAAATTTTGAGTTAATTAGAAAAGAACTTGGATTTTAAGTTTTCATCTTGCGTCGATGGGACTGATGTCCTGAGTTGGTGATGAAGTTGGTAATTGCTATTTTAGGAAGTTGAAATGGAGGGGATTAGTTTTAGTAGTGGTAGTACTAATTGTTGTTTTTATTTATATTTTCTTGAGTTTTTAATTTTTTAGTTTGGTTGTAATTTTTAATTTGGGTTTATGAGTTCTGAAATTCTCATTTGTAATGTAGGGGTATGAGGTGTTTCCTCTGTAACTGACTATGTAAATCTATGCCACCGATGTTGGGCTTTTGATCTCGATTTAGCTTTCTTTTTCCTTAATGTTTTGATTATGTTCTTCTTGGTTGGATTTCGCTTTCATTGTGAAAGTGATTTTTATTCACGTTCAGCAATCCCGTTACCTATTCTAATCATCACACTATTTAATTCAGGAGACATTATGACTCATCATTTAATTTAAAACAGGTATTTGAAGGGAAGTTATTCAAATAACGTACCTAGTATAGAATTATCTAGGGTGAGTGGTGAGGATATATAGTTAACTCATTCAGGTTCCATAAGAAAATAATCTTTTTTTCTGATTTTAACATGGATGGAAATGTGTAAGCAAGTGTGTTGCAATTTACTTGCTTGGATTTTAATACCTCCAATTTTTCATTATGCAGGGTCCATTTTTAACTTAAAATAATGAGTTCCTTTCAATTTCTTTTGTTTATGACTTGAGTTGAAAAGAAAAGAAAGGGAATGGGTTAATACAAATAATAATGTATATAAATAAGTGTGTATCTTGAATTGTTAAAATTTGATTCTAAAATTAAAGGGTAAGTCTTTTAGTGAGTGTGAAATAAAGTCACCGTAATAAGGCCAAGTCTTCCTACGAGCGTGATAATGCAATGTGAACAAAATTACCCACAACTCTTCAAGTGTAACACCCAAGAACTCCCTTATAAAATCTATGAATTTCCCCGAGAGGTCAGGTCTAGGTTATCCCTTAGGCAACATAGCACCTGGTAGGACGTCTCCTGTCCACCACACTTAGAGTACTTGGAAAATGGTTATAGGACCTTTTCGCCAAGGTTTTAATTTAATCTTAGTACTTTGTACTTGAATAAACACACCACATGGATGGATGATATGAAACACTCGGGATATAACCTAGGGATCAAGTTTTAGGTATTCTCAAATGTCTTAAGTAGGGAAATTCAGAGAAACATTAGGAAATCCTAGGTTCCCTACTTCTCCTATAAATAGAAAGTTGGCTACTCTTTCCAAAGTTAATACCCAATTTTAGACGAGGGAGATGATGATGATGATGATGTAAGGGGGCCACGACCATTGAGAAGCAGGAGTGAGTAAGGTAGAGCGAGGTGACCGAAGTCATCATGGAAGTAAAAAATTCCACCCTGTTAAATCAAACTCTAGACTTGATCTATTTTGGTAAGGATGTATACTCATAATATACTTTGTTTCTTTCATTTGATCCATATTTTCCATTTTCCCGTTGAAAGAGTGAACAAAAGTTATTATTAGGATAAACCTATCATTTAAAAATGTTACCCAATGAAGTTTGTTGAAAAGTATTTCTAACTCCATCACTGAGGTTGCAAGCTAATGCAGTACAAAGTTATGACTAAGTTTCATTGAGTGCCTCGTTGTACTCCTATGGTTGTCGTGGACATGACATTGAATTATTGGGCCACAACATCTAGGCTTGACTCTAAACTCATGTTTGGAGCTTAGTGCTGGGGAAAGGGCTAACGCGTTAGTTCAATATTGTTGTATTCATTGGAATTTGGATGACATGTTGGCCTAGCATAGGTATTGACTCCTGATAAGAGACTAAATAGGATAAGAGGGTTGATGGCATGACGTAGAGGGCTTATCCTGGAAGTGGACATGGGAGAAGGTTACAGACTATGGAATGACTAACCAAAGATCCTGAAATAATCCTATGATGGTTAAAGGTCCTATAAAGATTATGATAGGATGCATAGGGTGGATGGTTTGTCTGACTTAGAAAACCTTGGGAAAGGCAAAGATCTTGATTGCAATGTAATTTCTGGGCTAAAAGTTGCCCATTGCACATGGATTCTGGATACTTTGAGATTTGGGGTTTGAGGGTTAGGAAGTTACTTCTCTTACATTGAGTTAACTTTATATATCATTTTGCCCATATCATCGTGTTGTATTAAGTTGTTATTACTCCATTAATCTATATATATGATTTTACAAAGATACTTACTTATGAGGTTCTGTATGAGGATTTTTTTACTCATCCCTTGTTGAGATATTTGAATGCTCATACCTTTATATTGTATGATTCCTCAAGTTAGGAGTTCGGGAGTCCTTTGACGCTAAGGTCTAGTTGTTTAGTACTTTTAGTTTCATTTTGTTCTAAGGCTAACTGTTAGGGCACTGGCATTTTATAATTATATGTTTACTTAATTAAAATTTATTAGTTAATATAGTTATGTACTTGGCGAAGGAGGATTGGGATGCATTTACTTTACCCTCTATATGTTATGGATCGATGTTAGGTGCCTTATTACTCCTATGTGGTTATTTTTAAATGAACACTTTAGCGATTTTTTATATTTTGACTTATGATATTTGGTCAAGGACCCCTAGGGGCCTATCCCACCGAAGAGTTGCCCTAATTTGTAACTTAAAAATTTGTCCATATGTTTATGCATTGTGAGAAAGCCTCGCTGTGGACTAATTAATCAATTCTAGAGCTTCACATTAAGGACATATGTGTTACAAAATCAGGGGATTGAATTTCCATTATTAAGGGTAACTGCAACACCCCTAATTTCGGAAAATTTTGGGTAACTTATATTCTATAATTTATTTCTATCTTATTTCATGGTTATGCATATATTTTATGGTTTGTAAGTAACTAGTTTAAATGAACAACTGTGTAGGACTAAAATATATGCATATGTGTTTCCATGTTTGGATTATTCGTTCCACTTACTCGTAAATACAATGGTTACAAAATTAAGCAATCTTTTGAGGACACGTCTCCTTGCTCCCTTGGCCCATACTGATCTTTCAAACAGCTATATAGATGTTATACATACTGCCTATATATATATATATATATATATATATAACAACTATATAGTCGTTACAGTTGTTATATATATGTAACAGGGCTGTTATATATATAATAGGGTTGTTATATATATATATAACAGCTATAACAGCTATATAGTTGTTATATATATATGGAGCTATATAGTTATATATGCAGCTATATATACATAAGAAGTATATGTGGAGCTATATATGCACTTATATAATTATAATCAGTGCCAAGTGATACACAGAGAATGCGATCCTATTTTATTTAATCAGTGCCAAGTGATATATATATATATATATATATATGGAGCTATATGGTTGAATGATCTTTTTTTCCATTTTTCTTTAATCACCATCAACGTGGAAGGTTTAAATTTACTAGCACTCTTAATACTCATTTGGTTTGAATTTTGGTGCTTTCCAGGATTTCAAAAATGGTAAATCTCACCAATAAATTTCTTTAGTTAGCATTATTTTTTGAAAACATAGTTTGAAGTGTATTTTCACGTATTTGCAGTTGGTCGACCGCGTTACAACTGATACAATCAAAGATGTTGTTGGTTGATCGTGTCGAGACTTCTTTTGACCTCGCTTTCCCGATGGCAAAGGGGTGAGTTACTCGTCAACACCCTTTAATTTTTACTCCCAAAACAGTCCCCTACAACAATTCCAAACAATCCCAAAATATTGCTGAAAAAAGTCCCAAAGCAAAGCTGAAAACAGTCCCAAAGTAAAGGTCTCCGTCTCTTCTAACGGAGAGTGTAGAACAAATTTATTATACGAAATAATATTGAGGATTATGTGCCCAAAGCTATAATTCAATTTTTGGTGAGCACTATAAATCCATTTAGATCTTCTGGTTGTATATCTATCATTCTAGGGTCTGCATTGATAAGACTTTATCTTCCTTACACTTCAATGGATACGTTTATACAAGTTCAAGTTCAAATTGCTTGAGGCTTAAGGCCTTCCTGTCAAGCTGTCCTTCATACAAGTTCAAATGGTTCATACTATAAGTTGATTCCAATTAACAAGTTTTGATCCTAATGAGATGAGGGTTTACTTTTAGTGTTTTACTTTATTCTTTTGATCTCTCCTATTTCTTTCTCTAATACATTATATATCTTCAAATTTGCCCAGGTGAAAGACTTAAAATTTCCCTACCATTTCTCACTTGAAATGTTTTTACATTTTAGGTTGTTTTAATAATAGGCAAGGGTGGGGAAACTATTAAGAATCTACATACGAGATCAGGGGCAGGGATTCAGGTAGTTAATATTATATTGCCTTGCTCTAAATTCTATAAAAGAACAAAATATACAATAAAAGAACATAAGGACACTAAATGAGGACAATTTACCATAATATTTGGCAAATCAACTATATTATTAAACAATTTTCCATAATTCACAAAGTATTCCTCCCTTAAGTTCTCTTTTTTTCTTCATAATGATGATGATTTATACGTTTCTTCTTTAATTAAATGTAACATGCATATCTTAGGCACCTTAATTTATAGTAGTGCCTAGCTTAGGCTACTTCTCTTATAGTAACATCCATTTGGATTCGCTTCAAAGGATTCCTTAAAGACACTTACCACCTACAATCACTACTAAAGGGTGAAAACCCAAACCAGCACCCAAACGGCCCCGTAAGAGCCACGAACACCTCGCACGGGACCAATGTAACTTGTATGAACTGAACGCTTAGTCGCGGGTCTCCTCCTTTGAGAATATGATGATAATTTCAAAATATATCGATTAAGCTTAAAAACAAGTCGTTTGAGGGTGAAAACCCAAACCATCTCCCAAACGGCCCCGTAAGAGGCACGAACACCTCGCACGGGACCAATATAACTTGTACGAATTGATAGCGTAGTCCCGGGCCTCTCGATTTGAGAATGTGACAATAATTTCAAAATATATCGATTAAGCTTAAAAATAAGCCCTTAAAGGGTGAAAACCCAAACCATCCACCAAACGGCCCCGTAAGAGGCACGAACACCTCACATGGGTCCAATGTAACTTGTACGAACTGACCGCGTAGTCGCGGGTCTCCCCGTTTAAGAATATGACTATAATTTCAAAATATATCGATTAAGCTTAAAAACAAGTCGTTTGAGGGTGAGAACCCAAACCAGCCCCCAAACAGCCCCGTAAGAGGCACGAACACCTCGCACGGGTCTAATGTAACATGTACGAACTGACAGCATAGTCTCGGGCCTCTGGGTTTGAGAATGTGATGATAATTTCAGAAACTATCAATTAAGTTTAAAAATAATCCGTTTGAGGGTGAAATCCCAAACCAGCCACCAAACGGCCACGTAAGAGGCACGAACATCTCGCACGAGATCAATGTAACTTGTACAAACTGACCGCATTGTCATGGGTCTCTCGATTTCAGAATATGATGATAATTTTAAAATACGTAGATTGGGCTTAAAAATAAGCCGTTTGAGGGTGAAAACCCAAATAAGACCCTAAACGGCCACGTAAGAGGCACAAACACCTTGCACAAGACCAATGTAACTTGTACGAACTGATCACGTAGATACGAATCTCCCGGTTTCAGAATATGATGATAATTTTAAAATACATAAAATATGCTTGAAAACAACCCTTTTGAGGGGGAAAACCCAAACCAGCCACCTAACGGACCCGTAAGAGGCACGAACACCTCGCACGGGACCAATGTAGGTTATACGAATTGTCAGTCTAGTCACAGGACTCTCGGTTTGAGAATATGACGATAATTTGAAAATATATCGATTAAGCTTAAAAATAAGCCGTTTGAGGGTGAAAACCCAAACCATCTCCCAAACGGCCCCATAAGAGGCACGAACACCTTGCATGGGACCAATGTAACTTGTACGAACTTATCGCGTAGTCATGAGTCTCCCAATTTGAGAATATGATGATAATTTCAAAATAAGTAGATTATGCTTGAAAATAACCCGTTTAAGGGTGAAAACTCAAACCAGCCCCCTAACGGCCTCGTAAGAGGCACGAACACCTGGCACGGGACCAATGTAACCTGTACGAACTCATCGCGTAGTCAAAGGTCTCCCGATTTGAGAATATGATGATAATTTTAAAATATGTAGATGCAGCTTAAAAATAAGCCGTTTTGAGGTGAAAACCCAAACCAACCCCCAAATGGCCCCGTAAGAGGCACAGACATCTCACATGAGACCAATGTAATTTGTACAAACTGATCGCATTGTCATGGGTCTCCCGATTTCACAATATGATGATAATTTCAAAATACGTAGATTGGGATTAAAAATAAGCCGTTTGAGGGTGAAAACTCAAACCAGACCCCAAACGGCCCCGTAAAAGGCACGAACACCTCACACGGGACCAACGTAAATTGTACGAAATGACAGTGTAGTCACGGGCCTCTCGATTTGACAATATGACTATAATTTGAAAATATATCAATTAAGCTTAAAATAATCCATTAAAGGGTGAAAACCCAAACCAGCCCCAAAACGACCCCGTAAGAGGCACGAGCACCTCGCACGGGACCAATGTAACTTGTACAAACTTATCGCATAGTCGCTGGTCTCCCAGTATGAGAATATGATGATAATTTCAAAATACGTAGATTATGTTTGAAAATAACCCGTTTGAGGGTGAAAATCCAAACCAACCCTCTAACAGCCCCGTAAGAGGGTCGAACACCTCGCATGAGACCAATGTAACTTCCACGAGATGATCGCATAGTCACGAGTCTCCCAATTTGTGAATATGATGTTAATTTTAAAATATGTAGATTAGGCTTAAAAATAAGTTGTTTGAAGGGGAAAACCCAAATCGGATCCCAAATGGCCCCGTAAGAGGCACGAACACCTCGCATGGGACCAATGTAACTTGTAGGAACTGACCGCGTAGTCACGGGTCTCTCGATTTTAGAATATGGCACTAATTTCAAAATATGTAGATTATGCTTGAAGACAACCCGTTTGAGGGTGAAAACCCAAACTAGCCCCCTAATAGCCCCGTAAGAGGCACGAACACCTCGTTCGGGACTAATGTAACTTGTACAAACTAACTGCGTAGTCACGGGTCTCCCGATTTAAGAATATGATTATAATTTCAAAATACATAGATTAGTCTTAAAAATAAGCCATTTGAAGGTGAAAGCCCAAACCATCTCTCAAAATGCCCTGAAAGAGGCACGAAGACGTCGCACGACTCTAATGTAACTTGTACGTACTGACCGCATAGTCACGGGTTTGCCGATTTGAGAATATGATGATAATTTCAAAATATGTAGATTGTGCTTGAAAATAACACGTTTGACGGTGAAAACCCAAACCAGCCCCCTAACGGCCCCGTTAGAGGCGCAAACACCTCATACGGGACCAATGTAAGTTGTACGAACTGACAATGTAGTCACGGGCCTCTCGATTTGAGAGTATGATGATAATTTGAAAATATATTGATTAAGCTTAAAAATAAGCCATTTGAGGGTAAAAACCCAAACTAGCACCCAAATGGCCCCGTAAGAGGCACGAACACCTCCTACGGGACCAATGTAACTTGTACAAACTGACCGCATAGTCACGGGTCTCCCGGTTTGAGAATATGATAATAATTTCAAAATACGTAGATTATGCTTGAAAATAACCCGTTTGAGGGTGAAAACCCAAACCAGCCCCCTAACGGCCCCGTAAGAGGCACGAACATCTCGCACGGGACCAATATAACTTGTATGAACTGACCGTGTAGTCACGAGTTTCGCCATTTAAGAATATGATGATAATTTCAAAATATATAGATTACGGTTGAAAATAACTCGTTTGAGGGTGAAAACCCAAATCAGACACCTAACAGCCCCATAAGAGGCCGGAACAACTCGCACGGGACCAATGTAACTTGTACGAACTGACCGCGTAGTCTCAGGTCTTCCGGTTTGAGAATATGACGATAATTTCAAAGTAGGTAGTTTTGGCTTAAAAACAAGCCGTTTGAAGGTAAAAACACAAACCATCCCCCAAACGGACCTGTAAGAGGCACGAGCATCTCGCACGGGACCATTGTAACTTGTAAGAATTAACCACGTAGTCACGGTTCTCCCGATTTAAGAATATGACGATAATTTCAAAAAACGTAGATTGGGCTTAAAAATAAGCTGTTTGAGGGTGAAAACCCAAACAAGCCCACAAACGGCCGAGTAAGAGGCACGACTACCTCGGACGGGACCAATGTAAATTGTACGAAGTGATAGCGTAGTCATGGGCCTCTCGGGTTGAGAATATGATGATAATTTGAAAATATATCGATTAAGCTTAAAATAAGTGCTTAAAGGGTGAACACAAAAATCGACCCCCAAACGGCCCCGTAAGAGGTACGAACACCTCGCACGGGACCAATGTAACTTGTACGAATTGATCACGTACTCATGGGTCTCTCGATTTCAGAATATGATGATAATTTCAAAATACGTAGATTATGATTGAAACAACTCATTAGAGGGTGAAAACCCAAACCAGCCCCCTAATGGCCCCGTGAGAGGCACGAACACCTCGCACGGGACAAATGTAACTTATATGAACTAACTGCGTAGTCATGGGTCTCCTGGTTTCAGAATATGACGATAATTTCAAAATATGTAGATTAGGCTTAAAAATAAGTCGCTTGAAGGTAAAAACCCAAACCAGCTCCCAAACGGCCCCGTAAGAGGCACGAACACGTCGCACGGGACCAAGGTAACTTGTACGATCTAACCGCATAGTCACGGGTCTCTCGATTTGAGAATATGATGATAATTTCAAAATACATAGATTATGCTTGAAAACAACCCGTTTGAGGGTGACAACCCAAACGAGCCCCCTAACGGCCCTGTAAGTGGCACGAACACCTCGCACGGGACCAATGTAAGTTATACGAACTGACAGCGTAGTCACGGGCCTCTCGACTTGAGAATATGACGATTGTTTGAAAATATATCGATTAAGCTTAAAAATAAGCCGTTTGAGGGTGAAAACCCAAACTAGCTCCCAAACGGCCCCATTAGAGGAACGAACACCTCGCACGGGACCAATGTAACTTGTACGAACTAACCGCGTAGTTACGGGTCTCCCGATTTGAGAATATGATGATAGTTTCAAAATACGTAGATTATGCTTGAAAATAACTCATTTAAGGGTGAAAACCCAAACTAGCCCCCTAACTGCCCCATAAGAGGCACGAAAACCTCGCTTGGGACCAATGTAACTTGTACGAACTGATCGCATAGTCATGGGTCTCCTTGTTTGATAATATGAAGATAATTTCAAAATACGTATATTATCCCTGAAAACAACCCGTTTGAGGGTGAAAACCCAAACAAGCCCCCTAACGGCCCCGTAAGAGGCACGAACACCTCGTATGGGACCAATGTAAGTTGTACGAACTGACAACGTAGTCACGAGCCTTTCGATTTGAGAATATGACGATTGTTTGAAAATATATCGATTAAGCTTAAAAATAAGCCGTTTGAGGGTGAAAACCCAAACTAGCTCCCAAACGGCCCCATTAGAGGAACGAACACCTCGCACGGGACCAATGTAACTTGTACGAACTAACCACGTAGTTACGGGTCTCCCGATTTGAGAATATGATGATAGTTTCAAAATACGTAGATTATGCTTAAAAATAACTCATTTAAGGGTGAAAACCCAAACTAGCCCCCTAACTGCCCCATAAGAGGCACGAAAACCTCGCTTGGGACCAATGTAACTTGTACGAACTGATCGCATAGTCATGGGTCTCCTTGTTTGATAATATGAAGATAATTTCAAAATACGTAGATTATCCCTGAAAACAACCCGTTTGAGGGTGAAAACCCAAACAAGCCCCCTAACGTCCCCGTAAGAGGCACAAACACCTCGTATGGGACCAATGTAAGTTGTACGAACTGACAAGGTAGTCACGAGCCTTTCGATTTGAGAATATGACGATAATTTGAAAATATATTGATTAAGCTTAAAAATAAGCCGTTTGAGGTTGAAAACCTAAACTATCGCCCAAACGGCCCCTAAAAGTCACGAACACCTCACACGGGACTAATATAAGTTGTACGAATCTATCGCATTGTCACGGGTCTCCTGATTTGATAATGTGATGATAATTTCAAAATACATAGATTATGCTTGAAAACAACTCGTTTAAGAGTGAAAACCCAAACCAGCCCCCTAACGGCACCATTAGAGGCACGAACACCTCGCACGGGACCAATGTAACTTGAACGAACTGACCGCGTAGTCTCAGGTCTCCCGATTTGAGAATATGATGATAATTTCAAAGTAGGTACATTTGGCTTAAAAACAAGGCGTTTGAAGGTGAAAACCCAAACCATCACCCAAACGTCCCTATAAGAGGCACGAACATCTCGCACGAGACCAATGTAACTTGTACGAACTGACCACATAGTCACAGGTCTCTCGATTTGAGAATATGACGATAATTTAAAAATATATCGATTAAGCTTAAAATAAGCCCTTAAAGGTGAAAACCCAAACCATCCCCCTAACGGCCCCATAAGAGGCACGAACACCTCGCACGGGACCAATGTAACTTGTATGAACTGATTGCGTTGTCATGGGTCTCGCGATTTGAGAATATGAAGTTAATTTCAAAATACGCAGGTTAGGCTTAAAAATAAGAAGTTTGAAGGTGAAAATCCAAATTAGCTCCCAAACGGCCCTATAAGAGGATCGAACACCTCGCACGAGAGCAATGCAACTTGTACGAACTGACCACGTATTCACGGGTCTCCCGGTTTGAGAATATGAGGATAATTTCAAAATATGAAAACTATGCTTGAAAATAACTCGTTTGAGGGTGGAACCCAAACCAGACCACTAACGGCCCCATAAGAGGCACAGACACCTCGCATGGGACCAATGTAACTTATACGAACTGACCGCGTAGTCATGGGTCTCCTGGTTTGAGAATATGAAGATAATTTCAAAATACGTAGATTATGCTTGAAAATAACCCGTTTGAGGGTGAAAATCCAAACCAGCCCCCTAATGTCCCCGTAAGAGGCACGAACACCTCGCACGGGACCAATGTAAGATGTACGAATTGACAACGTAGTCACGGGCCTCTCGATTTGAGAATATGATGATAATTTGAAAATATATCGATTAAGCTTAAAAACAAGTTATTTTAGGGTGAAAACCCAAACTAGCTCCCAAGCGACCCTGTAAAAGGCACGAACACTGCGCACGGGACCCATATAACTTGTACGAATTGACATCGTAGTCACGGGTCTCCCGGTTTGAGAATATGATGGTAATTTCAAATATGTAGATTAGGCATGAAAACAACTCGTTTGAGGGTGAAAACCCAAACCAGCCCCCTAACGGCCCCATAAGAGGCACTAACACCTCGCACGGGACGAATGTAACTTGTACGACGAACTAACTGCGTAGTCTTAGGTCTCCCGTTTTGAGAATATGACGATAATTTCAAAGTAGGTAGATTTGGCTTAAAAACAAGCCGTTTGTAAGTGAAAACCCAAACCAGCCCCCAAATGGCCCTGTAAGAGGCACGAACATCTCGCACGAGACTAATGTAACTTGAACAAACTGACCACGTTGTCACGGGTCTCTCGAATTGAGAATATGATGATAATTTAAAAATACACAGATTGTGCTTAAAAATAACTCGTTTGAGGGTGGAAACCCAAACAAGCCCCCAAATGACCCCGTAAGAGGCACGAATACCTCGCACGGGACCAATGCAAATTGTACGAACAGACAGCGTAGTCATGGGCATCTCGATTTGAGAATATGACAATAATTTGAAAATATATCGATTAAGCTTAAAACAATCCCTTAAAGGGTGAAAATCGAAACCAGCCCCCAAACGGCCCCGTAAGAGGCACGAACACATCGCAAGGGACCAATGTAACTTATACGAACTGACCGCGTAGTCACGGGTCTCCCAGTTTGAGAATATGACATTAATTTCAAAATACATAGATTATGCTTGAAAACAACCCGTTTCAGGGTGAAAACCCAAACCAGCTCCCTAATGGTCCCATAAGTGGCACGAACAGCTTGCACGGGACCAATGTAACTTGTACGAACTGACCACATAGTCACGGGTCTCCTGATTTGAGAAGATGATGATAATTTCAAAATACGTAGATTATGCTTAAAAATAACCCGTTTGAGGGTGAGAACCTAAACCAGCCCCCTAACGGCCCCGTAAGAGTCACGAACACATTTCTCAGGACCAATGTAACTTATACGAACTGACCACGTAGTCACGAGTCTCCCGATTTGAGAATATGATGATAATATCAAAATATGTAGATTAGGCTTAAACATAAGACATTTGATGGTGATAACCCATACCAGCTCCCAAATCGCCCCGTAAGAGGCACGGACACCTCGCACTAGACCAATGTAACTTGTACGAACTGACTACGTAGTCACGGGTCTCCCAGTTGTAGAATATGATGATATTTTCAAAATACGTAGATAATGCTTAAAAACAACCCGTTTGAGGGTGAAAACCCAAACCAACCCCCTAACGGCCCCGTTAGAGGCACAAACACCTCACATGGGACTAATGTAACTTGTACAAACTGACTGCATAGTCACGGGTCTCCCGATTTGAGAATATGACGATAATTTAAAAATACATAGATTAGGTGTAAAACCTAGCCATTTGAACGTGAAAACCCAAATCAGCTCCAAATAGCCCCGTAAGAGGCACGAACACCTCGCTCGGGACCAATGTAACTTGTACGAACTAACCGCGTAGTCATGGGTCTCACGATTTGAGAATGTGGCGATCATTTCAAAATATGTAGATTAAGCTTAAAAGTAACCCGTTTGAAGGTGAAAACCCAAACCAGCTCCCAAATGGCCTCTTAAGAGGCACTAACACGTCGCCCGGGACCAATGTAACTTTTACGAACAGACCACGTAGTCACGGGTCTCCCAGTTTGAGAATATAATTATTATGTCAAAATACGTAGATTATGCTTGAAAACAACCCGTTTGAGGAAGACAACCCAAACCAACCCCCCTAATGGCCCCGTAAGTGGCACGAACACCTCGCATGGGATCGATCTAAGTTGTAGGAACTGACAGCGTAGTAACGGGCATCTCGATTTGAGAATATGATGATAATTTGAAAATATATCGATTAAGCTTCAAAATAACCCTTTTGAGGGAGAAAACCCAAACTACCTCCCAAATGGACCTATAAGAGGCACGGACGCCTCGCACGGGACCAACGTACCTTCTACGAACTCACCACATAGTCACAGGTATCTCGATTGGAGAATATGATGATAATTTCAAAATACGTTTATTATGCTTGAAAATAACCCGTTTGAGGGTGAAAATCCAAACTAGACCCCGAACGGCCCCGAAAGAGGCATGAACACCTCGCTCGGGACCAATGTAACATGTACGCACTGATCGCGTAGTCACGAGTCTCCTGGTTTGAGAATATGACGATAATTTTAAAATACGTAGATTGTGCTTGAAAACAACCCGTTTGAGGGTGAAAACATAAACCAGCCCCCTAACGGCCCCGTAAGAGGCACGGACATCTCGCACGGGGCCAATGTATGTTCTACGAACTTATAGCGTAGTCATAGGCCTCTCAATTTGATAATATGACGATAATTTGTAAATATATCGATTAATCTTAAAAATAAGCCGTTTGAGTGTGAAAACCCAAACTAGCTCCCAAATGGCCTCGTAAGAGGCACGAACACCTCACACGGGACCAATGTAACTTATACGAATTGACTACATAGTCACGGGTCTCCCAGTTTGAGAATATCATGATAATTTCAAGATACATAGAATATGCTTAAAAATAAGCCGTTTGAGGGTGAAAACCCAAACTAGCCCCCTAGTAGCCCCGTAAGAGGCACGAACACCTCACACGACACCAATGTAACTTATACAAACTGATCGCATAGTTTCTAGTCTCCCGGTTAGAAAATATGACGATAATTTCAAAGTAGGTAGATTAGGGTTAAAAATAAGTGGTTTGAAGGTGAAAACCCAAACCAGCCCCCAAATAGGCCCCCGTAAGGGCCACGAACATCTCGCACGGGATCAATGTAACTTGTACGAAATGATCGCGTAGTCATGGGTCTCCTGGTGGGTGAATATGAAGATAATTTCAAAATACATAGATTAGGCTTAAAAACAAGCCGTTTGAGGGTGAAAACTCAAACCAGCCCCCAAACGGCCCTGTAATAGGCACGAACACCTTACACGGGCCAAATGAAAACTGTACGAACTGACAACGTAGTCACGGGCCTCTCGATTTGAGAATATGATGATAATTTGAAAATATATCGACTAAGCTTAAAACAAGCCCTTAAAGGGTGAAAACCAAAACCAACTCCCAAACGGCCCCGTTAGAGGCACGAACACCTCGCACGGGACCAATGTAACTTGTACGAACTGATCGCGTAGTCATGGGTCTCCCAGTATGAGAATATGATGATAATTTCAAAATACGTAGATAATGCTTGAAAATAACCCGTTTTAGGGTGAAAACCCACACCAGCCCCCTAACGGCCCCATGAGAGGCACAAACACCTCGCACGGGACTAATCTAACTTGTACAAGCAGATCCCAAAGTCACGGGTCTCTCGGTTTGAGAATATGACGATAATTTAAAAATACATAGATTAGGTGTAAAACCAAGCCATTTTAAGATGAAAACCCAAACCCGCTCCCAAACGGCCCCGTAAGAGGCACGAACACCTTGCTCGGGACCAATGTAACTTATACGAACTGTCCGCGTAATCATGAGTCTCCCGGTTTGAGAATGTGGCGATAATTTCAAAACACATAGATTAGGCTTAAAAACAAGCCGTTTGAAGGTGAAAACCCAAGCCAGCTCCCAAACGGCCTCGTAAGAGGCACGAACACGTCGCACGGGACCAATGTAACTTCTACGAACTGACCACGTAATCATGGGTCTCCTAGTTTGAGAATATGATTATAATTTAAAAATACGTACATTATGCTTGAAAACTACCCGTTTGAGGGTGACAACCCAAACCAGCCCCCTAACGGCCCCATAAGTGGCACGAACACCTCGCCCGAGACCAAAGTAAGTTTTATCAACTGACAGCGTAGTCACGGGCATCTCGATTTGAGAATATGATGATAATTTGAAAATATATCGATTAAGCTTAAAAATAAGTCGTTTGAGGGAGAAAACCCAAACTATCTCCCAAACGGCCCATGTAAGAGGCACCAACGCCTCGCACGGGACCAATGTAACTTGTACGAACTCACCGCATAGTCATAGGTCTCTCGATTTGAGAATATGAAGAAAATTTCAAAATACATATATTATGCTTAAAAACAACCCGTTTGACGGTGAAAAACTAAACCAGCCCCCTGACGGCCCCGTAAGAGGCATGGCCACCTCGCTCGGGACCAATGTACCTTGTACGAACTGACCGCGTAGTCACGAGTCTCCTAGTTTGAGAATATGACGATAATTTCAAAATACGTAGATTGTGATTGAAAATAACCCGTTTCAGGGTGAAAACCCAAACCAGCCCCATAAGAGGCTCGAACATATCGTACGGGACCAATGTAACTTGTACGAACTGGCAACGTAGTCACGGGCCCCTCGATTTGATAATATGATGATAATTTGAAAATCTATCAAAAAAGCTTAAAAACAAGCGTTTGAGGCTTAAAACTCAAACTAGCTCCCAAACGGCCCCGTAAAAGGCACGAACACCTCGCACGGGACCAATGTAACTTGTACGAATTGACCGCGTAGTCACGGCTCTCCCAGTTTGAGAATATGATGATAATTTCAAAATACATGGATTAGGCTTAAAAACAAGCAGTTTGAAAGTGAAAACCCAAACAAGCTCTCAAACGGCCCCATAAGAGGCACGAACACGTCCCACGGGACCAATGTAACGTGTACTAACTGACCGCGTAGTCACGGGTCTCCCAGTTTGTGAATATGATGATAATTTCAAAATACATAGATTATGCTTCAAAACAACCCTTTTGAGGGTGACAACCAAAACCAACCCCCTAATGCACCCGTAAGATGCACGAACACCTCGTACAGGACTAATGTAAGTTGTACGAACTGACAACGTAGTCACGGGCCTCTCGATTTGAGAATATGACGATAATTTGAAAATATATCGATTAAGCTTAAAAATAAGCCGTTTGAGGGTGAAAACCCAAACTAACTCCCAAACAGCCCCGTAAGAGGCATGAACACCTCGCACGGGTCCAATGTAACTTGTATAAAATGACCGTGTAATCACGGGTCTCCCGATTTGAGAATATGACGATAGTTTCAAAATACGTAGATTATGCTTGAAAATAACCCGTTTGAGGGTGAAAACCCAAACTAGCCACCTAATGCCCCTATAAGAGGCACGGACACCTCGCTCGGGACCAATGTAACTTGTACGAACTGACCGCGTAGTCATGAGTCTCTTGGTTTGAGAATATGACGATAATTTCAAAATATGTATATTATGCTTGAAATTAACCCGTTTAAGGGTGAAAACCCAAACTAGCCCCCTAACGGCCCCGTAAGAGGCTCGAGCATATCGTACGGGACCAATGTAACTTGTATGAACTGACAACGTAGTCATGGGCCTCTCGATTTGAGAATATGATGATAATTTGAAAATCTATCGATGCACTTAAAAATAAGCCGTTTGAGGGTGAAAACCCAAACTAGCTCCCAAACGGCCCCGTAAAAGGTACGAACACCTCGCACGGGACCAATGTAACTTGTACGAATTGACCGCGTAGCCACGGGTCTCCCAATTTGAGAATATTACGATAATTTCAAAATACATATATTATGCTTGAAAACAAACCGTTTGAGGGGGAAACCCTAAACTAGCACCCTAACGGCCCCGTTACAGGAACGAACACCTCGCACGGGGCCAATGTAATTTGTACGAACTGACATCATAGTCACGGGTCTCCCGATTTGAGAATATGATGCTAATTTCGAAATATGTAGATTAGGCTTAAAAATAAGACATTTGTAGGTGAAAACTCAAACCAGCCCCCAAACGGCCCCGTAATAGGCAGAAACACCTCGCACGGGACAAATGTAAGTTGTACAAACTGGCAGCGTAGTCACGGGCCTCTCCATTTGAGAATATAGAGATAACTTGAAAATATATCGATTAAGATTAAAAATATGCCCTTAAAGGGTGAAAACCCAAACAACCCCCAAAACGTCCCCGTAAGAGGCACGAACACCTCAGACGGGACTTATGTAACTTGTACGAACTGACAGTGTAGTCATGGGCCTCTCGGTTTGAGAATATGACGATAATTTGAAAATATATCGATGAAGCTTAAAAACATGCCCTTAAAGGGTGAAAATTTAATCAAGCCCTCAAACGGCCCAGTAAGAGGCACCAACAACTCGTACGGGACCAATGTAACTTGTACGAACTGACCATGTAGTCATTGGTCTCTCGGTTTGAGAATTTGTCAATAATTTCAAAATACATATATCATGCTTGGAAATAACCCGTTTGAGTGTGAAAACCCAAACTAGCCCCATAACGGCCCTATTTGAGGCACGAACACCTCGCACGGGACCAATGTAACTTGTATGAACTGACCGCATAGTCACGGGTCTCGCGATTTGAGAATATGATAATAATTTCAAAATACGTAGATTAGGCTTAAAAACAAGCCATTTGAAGGTGAAAACCCAAATCAGCACCCAAACGGCGACGTATGAGGCACGAACACCTCGCACGGGAACAATGTAACTTGTATGAACTGACCGCATAGTCACGGGTCTCTCGATTTAAGAATATGATGATAATTTAAAAATACGTAGATTATGTTTGAAAATAACCCATTTGAGGGTGAAAACCCAAACCAACCCCTTAACGGCCCCGTAAGAGGCACGAACACCTCGCTCGGGACCAACGTCACTTGTACAAACTGACTGCGTAGTCACGGGTCTCTCAGTTTGAGAATATGATGATAATTTCCAAATACGTAGATTAGGCTTAAAAATAAACCGTTTGAAGGTGAAACCCAAACCAGCTCTCAAACGGTCCCATAAGAGGCACGAACACGTCGTACGGGACCAATGTAACTTGTATGAACTGACCGCGTAGTCACGGGTCTCCCAGTTTGAGAATATGATGATAATTTGAAAATACATAGATTTTGCTTGAAAATAACCCTTTTGAGGGTGAAAACCGAAACTAGCCCCCTAACGGCCCTGTAAGACGCACGAACACCTCGCACAGGACCAATGTAAGTTGTACGAACTGACAGCGGAGTCATGGGCCTCTCGATTTGAGAATATGACAATAATTTGTAAATATATCGATTAAGCTTAAAAATAAGCCGTTTGAGGGTGAAAACCAAAACTAGCTCCCAAACGGCCCCGTAAGAGGCACGAACACCTCGCTCGGGACCAATGTAACTTGTACGAACTGATCACGTAGTCACGGATCTCTTGGTTTGAGAATATGACGATAATTTCAAAATATATATATTATGCTTGAAAATAACCCGTTTGAGGGTGAAAACTCAAACCAGCCCCCTAACGGCCCCGTAAGAGGCTCGAACATATCGTACGGGACCATTGTAACTTGTACAAACTGATAACGTAGTCACGGGGCTCTCGATTTGAGAATATGATGATAATTTGAAAATCTATCAAAAAAGCTTAAAAACAAACCGTTTAAGGGTGAAAACCCAAACTAGCTCCCAAACGGCCCCGTAAAAGGCACGAACACCTCGCACGGGACCAATGTAGTTTGTACGAATTGGCCATGTAGTCATGGGTCTCCCAGTTTGAGAATATGATGATAATTTCAAAATACGTAGATTATGCTTGAAAACAATCCGTTTGAAGGTGAAAACCCAAACCATCCTCCAAACGACCCCGTAAGAGGCACGGACATCTCACACGGGACCAATGTAACTTATATGAACTGACCACGTAGTAACAGGTCATCCGGTTTGAGAATATGACGATAATTTCAAAACACATAGATTGGGCTTAAAAAAAGACGTTTGAGAGTGAAAACCCAAACAAGCCCCCAAACGGCCCAATAAGAGGCATGAATACCTCGCACGGGACCAATGTAAATTGTACGAACTAACAGCGTAGTCACGGTCCTCTCGATTTGAGAATATGACGATAATTTGAAAATTTCTCGATTACGCTTAAAACCATCCCTTAAAGGATGAAAACCCAAAGCATCCCCCAAACGGCCCTATAAGAGGCACGAAAACCTCGCACGGAACCAATGTATCTTGTATAAACTGACCGCGTAGTCACGGGTCTCCCGATTTGAGAATATGGCGATAATTTCAAAATACGTAGATTATGCTTGAAAACAACTAATTTGAGGGTGAAAACAAAAACCAGCCCCCTAACAACCCCGTAAGATGCACGGACACCTCGCACGGGACCAATGTAACTTGTACGAACTAATCGCGTAGTCATGGGTCTCCCAGTTTGAGAATATGATGATAATTTCAAAATACGTAGATTAGGCTTAAAAACAAGTCGTTTGAAGGTGAAAACCCAACCTAGCTCTCAAACGGCCCCATAAGAGGCACGAACACGTCGCACGTGACCAATGTAACTTGTACGAACTGATCGCGTTGTCACGGGTCTCCCGATTTGAGAATATGATGATAATTTCAAAATACATAGATTATGCTTGAAAATAACCTGTTTGAGGGTGACAACCCAAACCAACCTCCTAACGGCCCCGTAAGAGGTACGAACACCTCGCACTGGACCAATGTAAGTTGTATGAAGTGACACCGTAGTCACGGGCCTCTCGATTTGAGAATATGAAGATAATTCTAAAATATATCCATTAAGCTTAAAAATAAGCCGTTTGAGGGTGAAAACCCAAACTAGCTCCCAAATGGCCCCGTAAGAGGCACGAACACCTCAAACGGGACCAATGTAACTTGTACGAAATGATCGTGTAGTCACAGCTCTCCTGATTTGACAATATGACAATAGTTTCAAAATGCGTAGATTATGCTTGAAAACAACCCGTTTTAGGGTGAGAACCCAAACTAGCCCCCTAATGGTCCCATAAGAGGCACGAACACCTCGCTCGGGACCAATGTAACTTTTACGAACTGACCGCATATTCACGGGTCTCTTGGTTTGAGAATATGATGATAGTTTCAAAATATGTAGATTATGCTTGAAAATAACATGTTTGAGGCTGAAAACCCAAACCATCCCCCTAACGGCCCCGTAAGAGGCTCAAACATATCGTACGGGACCAATGTAACTTGCACGAACTCACAACGTACTTACGGGCCTCTCGATTTGAGAATATGATGACAAATTTTAAAATCTATCGATGAAGCTTAAAAATAAGTCGTTTAAGGGCGAGAACCCAAACTAGCTCCCAAATGGCCCCGTAAAAGGCAGAACACCTCGCACGGGACCAATTTACTTGTACGAATTGACCGCGTAGTCACGAGTCTCCCGATTTAAGAATATGATGATATTTTCAAAATACATAGCTTATGCTTGAAAATAACCCCTTTGAAGGTGAAAACACAAATCAGCCCCCAAACGGCCTCATAAGAGGCACGAACATCTCGCACGGGACCAATGTAACTTTTACGAACTGACCGCGTAGTCACAGGTCTCTCGGTTTGAGAATATGATGATAATTTCAAAATACATAGACTGGGCTTAAAAGTAAGCCGTTTGAGGGTGAAAACCCAAATAAGCCCCCAAACGGCCCCGTAAGAGGCACGAATACCTCGCACGGGACTAATGTAAATTGTACGAACTGAGAGCGTAGTCACGTACCTCTCGATTTGAGAACATGACAATGATTTGAAAATTTATCGATTAAGCTTAAAATAATCCCTTAAAGGGTGAAAACCCAAACCAGCCCCCAAATGGCCCTGTAAGAGGCACGAACACCTCGCACGGGACTAATGTAACTTGTACAAACTGACCGCTTTGTCATGGGTCTCCCGTTTTGAGAATATGATGATAATTTGAAAATACATAGATTATGCTTGAAAATAATCCGTTTGAGGGTGAAAACCCAAACTAGCCCCATAACGGCCCCGTAAGAGGCATTAACACCTCGCACGGGACCAATGTAACTTGTACAAACTAATCGCGTAGTCACGGGTCTCCCGATTTGAGAATATGACAATAATTTAAAAATATGTAGATTAGGTGTAAAACCTAGCCATTTGAACGTTAAAACCCAAATCAGCTCCCAAACAGCCCCGTAAGAGGCACGAACACCTCACTCGGGACCAATGTAACTTGTACGAACTGACCGTGTAGTCACGGGTCTCACCATTTGAGAATGTGGCGATAATTTCAAAATACGTAGATTAAGCTTAAAAATAACTTGTTTGAAGGTGAAAACCCAAACCAGCTCCCAAATGGCCTCTTAAGAGGCACTAACACGTCGCCCGGGACCAATGTAACTTTTACGAACAGACCACGTAGTCACGGGTCTCCCAGTTTGAGAATATAATTATTATGTCAAAATACGTAGATTATGCTTGAAAACAACCCGTTTGAGGAAGACAACCCAAACCAACCCCCCTAATGGCCCCGTAAGTGGCACGAACACCTCGCATGGGATCGATCTAAGTTGTAGGAACTGACAGCGTAGTAACGGGCATCTCGATTTGAGAATATGATGATAATTTGAAAATATATCGATTAAGCTTCAAAATAACCCTTTTGAGGGAGAAAACCCAAACTACCTCCCAAATGGACCTATAAGAGGCACGGACGCCTCGCACAGGACCAACGTACCTTCTACGAACTCACCACACAGTCACAGGTATCTCGATTGGAGAATATGATGATAATTTCAAAATACGTTTATTATGCTTGAAAATAACCCGTTTGAGGGTGAAAATCCAAACTAGACCCCGAATGGCCCCGAAAGAGGCATGAACACCTCGCTCGGGACCAATGTAACATGTACGCACTGATCGCGTAGTTACGAGTCTCCTGGTTTGAGAATATGACGATAATTTTAAAATACGTAGATTGTGCTTGAAAACAACCCGTTTGAGGGTGAAAACACAAACCAGCCCCCTAACGGCCCCGTAAGAGGCACGGACATCTCGCACGGGGCCAATGTATGTTCTACGAACTTATAGCGTAGTCATAGGCCTCTCAATTTGATAATATGACGATAATTTGTAAATATATCGATTAATCTTAAAAATAAGCCGTTTGAGTGTGAAAACCCAAACTAGCTCCCAAATGGCCTCGTAAGAGGCACGAACACCTCACACGGGACCAATGTAACTTATACGAATTGACTACATAGTCACGGGTCTCCCAGTTTGAGAATATCATGATAATTTCAAGATACATAGAATATGCTTAAAAATAAGCCGTTTGAGGGTGAAAACCCAAACTAGCCCCCTAGTAGCCCCGTAAGAGGTACGAACACCTCACACGACACCAATGTAACTTATACAAACTGATCGCATAGTTTCTAGTCTCCCGGTTAGAAAATATGACGATAATTTCAAAGTAGGTAGATTAGGGTTAAAAATAAGTGGTTTGAAGGTGAAAACCCAAACCAGCCCCCAAATAGGCCCCCGTAAGGGCCACGAACATCTCGCACGGGATCAATGTAACTTGTACGAAATGATCGCGTAGTCATGGGTCTCCTGGTGGGTGAATATGAAGATAATTTCAAAATACATAGATTAGGCTTAAAAACAAGCCGTTTGAGGGTGAAAACTCAAACCAGCCCCCAAATGGCCCTGTAATAGGCACGAACACCTTACACGGGCCAAATGAAAACTGTACGAACTGACAACGTAGTCACGGGCCTCTCGATTTGAGAATATGATGATAATTTGAAAATATATCGACTAAGCTTAAAACAAGCCCTTAAAGGGTGAAAACCAAAACCAACTCCCAAACGGCCCCGTTAGAGGCACGAACACCTCGCACGGGACCAATGTAACTTGTACGAACTGATCGCGTAGTCATGGGTCTCCCAGTATGAGAATATGATGATAATTTCAAAATACGTAGATAATGCTTGAAAATAACCCGTTTTAGGGTGAAAACCCACACCAGCCCCCTAACGGCCCCATGAGAGGCACAAACACCTCGCACGGGACTAATCTAACTTGTACAAGCAGATCCCAAAGTCACGGGTCTCTCGGTTTGAGAATATGACGATAATTTAAAAATACATAGATTAGGTGTAAAACCAAGCCATTTTAAGATGAAAACCCAAACCCGCTCCCAAACGGCCCCGTAAGAGGCACGAACACCTTGCTCGGGACCAATGTAACTTATACAAACTGTCCGCGTAATCATGAGTCTCCCGGTTTGAGAATGTGGCGATAATTTCAAAACACATAGATTAGGCTTAAAAACAAGCCGTTTGAAGGTGAAAACCCAAGCCAGCTCCCAAACGGCCTCGTAAGAGGCACGAACACGTCGCACGGGACCAATGTAACTTCTACGAACTGACCACGTAATCATGGGTCTCCTAGTTTGAGAATATGATTATAATTTAAAAATACGTACATTATGCTTGAAAACTACCCGTTTGAGGGTGACAACCCAAACCAGCCCCCTAACGGCCCCGTAAGTGGCACGAACACCTCGCCCGAGACCAAAGTAAGTTTTATCAACTGACAGCGTAGTCACGGGCATCTCGATTTGAGAATATGATGATAATTTGAAAATATATCGATTAAGCTTAAAAATAAGTCGTTTGAGGGAGAAAACCCAAACTATCTCCCAAACGGCCCATGTAAGAGGCACCAACGCCTCGCACGGGACCAATGTAACTTGTACGAACTCACCGCATAGTCATAGGTCTCTCGATTTGAGAATATGAAGAAAATTTCAAAATACATATATTATGCTTAAAAACAACCCGTTTGACGGTGAAAAACTAAACCAGCCCCCTGACGGCCCCGTAAGAGGCATGGCCACCTCGCTCGGGACCAATGTACCTTGTACGAACTGACCGCGTAGTCACGAGTCTCCTAGTTTGAGAATATGACGATAATTTCAAAATACGTAGATTGTGATTGAAAATAACCCGTTTCAGGGTGAAAACCCAAACCAGCCCCATAAGAGGCTCGAACATATCGTACGGGACCAATGTAACTTGTACGAACTGGCAACGTAGTCACGGGCCCCTCGATTTGATAATATGATGATAATTTGAAAATCTATCAAAAAAGCTTAAAAACAAGCGTTTGAGGCTTAAAACTCAAACTAGCTCCCAAACGGCCCCGTAAAAGGCACGAACACCTCGCACGGGACCAATGTAACTTGTACGAATTGACCGCGTAGTCACGGCTCTCCCAGTTTGAGAATATGATGATAATTTCAAAATACATGGATTAGGCTTAAAAACAAGCAGTTTGAAAGTGAAAACCCAAACAAGCTCTCAAACGGCCCCATAAGAGGCACGAACACGTCCCACGGGACCAATGTAACGTGTACTAACTGACCGCGTAGTCACGGGTCTCCCAGTTTGTGAATACGATGATAATTTCAAAATACATAGATTATGCTTCAAAACAACCCTTTTGAGGGTGACAACCAAAACCAACCCCCTAATGCACCCGTAAGATGCACGAACACCTCGTACAGGACTAATGTAAGTTGTACGAACTGACAACGTAGTCACGGGCCTCTCGATTTGAGAATATGACGATAATTTGAAAATATATCGATTAAGCTTAAAAATAAGCCGTTTGAGGGTGAAAACCCAAACTAACTCCCAAACAGCCCCGTAAGAGGCATGAACACCTCGCACGGGTCCAATGTAACTTGTACAAAATGACCGTGTAATCACGGGTCTCCCGATTTGAGAATATGACGATAGTTTCAAAATACGTAGATTATGCTTGAAAATAACCCGTTTGAGGGTGAAAACCCAAACTAGCCACCTAATGCCCCTATAAGAGGCACGGACACCTCGCTCGGGACCAATGTAACTTGTACGAACTGACCGCGTAGTCATGAGTCTCTTGGTTTGAGAATATGACGATAATTTCAAAATATGTATATTATGCTTGAAATTAACCCGTTTAAGGGTGAAAACCCAAACTAGCCCCCTAACGGCCCCGTAAGAGGCTCGAGCATATCGTACGGGACCAATGTAACTTGTATGAACTGACAACGTAGTCATGGGCCTCTCGATTTGAGAATATGATGATAATTTGAAAATCTATCGATGCACTTAAAAATAAGCCGTTTGAGGGTGAAAACCCAAACTAGCTCCCAAACGGCCCCGTAAAAGGTACGAACACCTCGCACGGGACCAATGTAACTTGTACGAATTGACCGCGTAGCCACGGGTCTCCCAATTTGAGAATATTACGATAATTTCAAAATACATATATTATGCTTGAAAACAAACCGTTTGAGGGGGAAACCCTAAACTAGCACCCTAACGGCCCCGTTACAGGAACGAACACCTCGCACGGGGCCAATGTAATTTGTACGAACTGACATCATAGTCACGGGTCTCCCGATTTGAGAATATGATGCTAATTTCGAAATATGTAGATTAGGCTTAAAAATAAGACATTTGTAGGTGAAAACTCAAACCAGCCCCCAAACGGCCCCGTAATAGGCAGAAACACCTCGCACGGGACAAATGTAAGTTGTACAAACTGGCAGCGTAGTCACGGGCCTCTCCATTTGAGAATATAGAGATAACTTGAAAATATATCGATTAAGCTTAAAAATATGCCCTTAAAGGGTGAAAACCCAAACAACCCCCAAAACGTCCCCGTAAGAGGCACGAACACCTCGGACGGGACTTATGTAACTTGTACGAACTGACAGTGTAGTCATGGGCCTCTCGGTTTGAGAATATGACGATAATTTGAAAATATATCGATGAAGCTTAAAAACATGCCCTTAAAGGGTGAAAATTTAATCAAGCCCTCAAACGGCCCAGTAAGAGGCACCAACAACTCGTACGGGACCAATGTAACTTGTACGAACTGACCATGTAGTCATTGGTCTCTCGGTTTGAGAATTTGTCAATAATTTCAAAATACATATATCATGCTTGGAAATAACCCGTTTGAGTGTGAAAACCCAAACTAGCCCCATAACGGCCCTATTTGAGGCACGAACACCTCGCACGGGACCAATGTAACTTGTACGAACTGACCGCATAGTCACGGGTCTCGCGATTTGAGAATATGATAATAATTTCAAAATACGTAGATTAGGCTTAAAAACAAGCCATTTGAAGGTGAAAACCCAAATCAGCACCCAAACGGCGACGTATGAGGCACGAACACCTCGCACGGGAACAATGTAACTTGTATGAACTGACCGCATAGTCACGGGTCTCCCGATTTAAGAATATGATGATAATTTAAAAATACGTAGATTATGTTTGAAAACAACCCATTTGAGGGTGAAAACCCAAACCAACCCCTTAACGGCCCCGTAAGAGGCACGAACACCTCGCTCGGGACCAACGTCACTTGTACAAACTGACTGCGTAGTCACGGGTCTCTCAGTTTGAGAATATGATGATAATTTCCAAATACGTAGATTAGGCTTAAAAATAAACCGTTTGAAGGTGAAACCCAAACCAGCTCTCAAACGGTCCCATAAGAGGCACGAACACGTCGTACGGGACCAATGTAACTTGTACGAACTGACCGCGTAGTCACGGGTCTCCCAGTTTGAGAATATGATGATAATTTGAAAATACATAGATTTTGCTTGAAAATAACCCTTTTGAGGGTGAAAACCGAAACTAGCCCCCTAACGGCCCTGTAAGACGCACGAACACCTCGCACAGGACCAATGTAAGTTGTACGAACTGACAGCGGAGTCATGGGCCTCTCGATTTGAGAATATGACAATAATTTGTAAATATATCGATTAAGCTTAAAAATAAGCCGTTTGAGGGTGAAAACCAAAACTAGCTCCCAAACGGCCCCGTAAGAGGCACGAACACCTCGCTCGGGACCAATGTAACTTGTACGAACTGATCACGTAGTCACGGATCTCTTGGTTTGAGAATATGACGATAATTTCAAAATATATATATTATGCTTGAAAATAACCCGTTTGAGGGTGAAAACTCAAACCAGCCCCCTAACGGCCCCGTAAGAGGCTCGAACATATCGTACGGGACCAATGTAACTTGTACGAACTGATAACGTAGTCACGGGGCTCTCGATTTGAGAATATGATGATAATTTGAAAATCTATCAAAAAAGCTTAAAAACAAACCGTTTAAGGGTGAAAACCCAAACTAGCTCCCAAACGGCCCCGTAAAAGGCACGAACACCTCGCACGGGACCAATGTAGCTTGTACGAATTGGCCATGTAGTCATGGGTCTCCCAGTTTGAGAATATGATGATAATTTCAAAATACGTAGACTATGCTTGAAAACAATTCGTTTGAAGGTGAAAACCCAAACCATCCTCCAAACGACCCCGTAAGAGGCACGGACATCTCACACGGGACCAATGTAACTTATATGAACTGACCACGTAGTAACAGGTCATCCGGTTTGAGAATATGACGATAATTTCAAAACACATAGATTGGGCTTAAAAAAAGACGTTTGAGAGTGAAAACCCAAACAAGCCCCCAAACGGCCCAATAAGAGGCATGAATACCTCGCACGGGACCAATGTAAATTGTACGAACTAACAGCGTAGTCACGGTCCTCTCGATTTGAGAATATGACGATAATTTGAAAATTTCTCGATTACGCTTAAAACCATCCCTTAAAGGATGAAAACCCAAAGCATCCCCCAAACGGCCCTGTAAGAGGCACGAAAACCTCGCACGGAACCAATGTATCTTGTATAAACTGACCGCGTAGTCACGGGTCTCCCGATTTGAGAATATGGCGATAATTTCAAAATACGTAGATTATGCTTGAAAATAACTAATTTGAGGGTGAAAACAAAAACCAGCCCCCTAACAACCCCGTAAGATGCACGGACACCTCGCACGGGACCAATGTAACTTGTACGAACTAATCGCGTAGTCATGGGTCTCCCAGTTTGAGAATATGATGATAATTTCAAAATACGTAGATTAGGCTTAAAAACAAGTCGTTTGAAGGTGAAAACCCAACCCAGCTCTCAAACGGCCCCATAAGAGGCACGAACACGTCGCACGTGACCAATGTAACTTGTACGAACTGATCGCGTTGTCACGGGTCTCCCGATTTGAGAATATGATGATAATTTCAAAATACATAGATTATGCTTGAAAATAACCTGTTTGAGGGTGACAACCCAAACCAACCTCCTAACGGCCCCGTAAGAGGTACGAACACCTCGCACTGGACCAATGTAAGTTGTATGAAGTGACACCGTAGTCACGGGCCTCTCGATTTGAGAATATGAAGATAATTCTAAAATATATCCATTAAGCTTAAAAATAAGCCGTTTGAGGGTGAAAACCCAAACTAGCTCCCAAATGGCCCCGTAAGAGGCACGAACACCTCAAACGGGACCAATGTAACTTGTACGAAATGATCGTGTAGTCACAGCTCTCCTGATTTGACAATATGACAATAGTTTCAAAATGCGTAGATTATGCTTGAAAACAACCCGTTTTAGGGTGAGAACCCAAACTAGCCCCCTAATGGTCCCATAAGAGGCACGAACACCTCGCTCGGGACCAATGTAACTTTTACGAACTGACCGCATAGTCACGGGTCTCTTGGTTTGAGAATATGATGATAGTTTCAAAATATGTAGATTATGCTTGAAAATAACCTGTTTGAGGCTGAAAACCCAAACCATCCCCCTAACGGCCCCGTAAGAGGCTCGAACATATCGTACGGGACCAATGTAACTTGCACGAACTCACAACGTACTTACGGGCCTCTCGATTTGAGAATATGATGACAAATTTTAAAATCTATCGATGAAGCTTAAAAATAAGTCGTTTAAGGGCGAGAACCCAAACTAGCTCCCAAATGGCCCCGTAAAAGGCAGAACACCTCGCACGGGACCAATTTACTTGTACGAATTGACCGCGTAGTCACGAGTCTCCCGATTTAAGAATATGATGATATTTTCAAAATACATAACTTATGCTTGAAAATAACCCCTTTGAAGGTGAAAACACAAATCAGCCCCCAAACGGCCTCATAAGAGGCACGAACATCTCGCACGGGACCAATGTAACTTTTACGAACTGACCGCGTAGTCACAGGTCTCTCGGTTTGAGAATATGATGATAATTTCAAAATACATAGACTGGGCTTAAAAATAAGCCGTTTGAGGGTGAAAACCCAAATAAGCCCCCAAACGGCCCCGTAAGAGGCACGAATACCTCGCACGGGACTAATGTAAATTGTACGAACTGAGAGCGTAGTCACGTACCTCTCGATTTGAGAACATGACAATGATTTGAAAATTTATCGATTAAGCTTAAAATAATCCCTTAAAGGGTGAAAACCCAAACCAGCCCCCAAATGGCCCTGTAAGAGGCACGAACACCTCGCACGGGACTAATGTAACTTGTACAAACTGACCGCTTTGTCATGGGTCTCCCGTTTTGAGAATATGATGATAATTTGAAAATACGTAGATTATGCTTGAAAATAATCCGTTTGAGGGTGAAAACCCAAACTAGCCCCATAACGGCCCCGTAAGAGGCATTAACACCTCGCACGGGACCAATGTAACTTGTACAAACTAATCGCGTAGTCACGGGTCTCCCGATTTGAGAATATGACGATAATTTAAAAATATGTAGATTAGGTGTAAAACCTAGCCATTTGAACGTGAAAACCCAAATCAGCTCCCAAACAGCCCCGTAAGAGGCACGAACACCTCACTCGGGACCAATGTAACTTGTACGAACTGACCGTGTAGTCATGGGTCTCACCATTTGAGAATGTGGCGATAATTTCAAAATACGTAGATTAAGCTTAAAAATAACTTGTTTGAAGGTGAAAACCCAAACCAGCTCCCAAATGGCCTCTTAAGAGGCACTAACACGTCGCCCGGGACCAATGTAACTTTTACGAACAGACCACGTAGTCACGGGTCTCCCAGTTTGAGAATATAATTATTATGTCAAAATACGTATATTATGCTTGAAAACAACCCGTTTGAGGAAGACAACCCAAACCAACCCCCCTAATGGCCCCGTAAGCGGCACGAACACCTCGCATGGGATCGATCTAAGTTGTAGGAACTGACAGCGTAGTAACGGGCATCTCGATTTGAGAATATGATGATAATTTGAAAATATATCGATTAAGCTTCAAAATAACCCTTTTGAGGGAGAAAACCCAAACTACCTCCCAAATGGACCTATAAGAGGCACGGACGCCTCGCACAGGACCAACGTACCTTCTACGAACTCACCACACAGTCACAGGTATCTCGATTGGAGAATATGATGATAATTTCAAAATACGTTTATTATGCTTGAAAATAACCCGTTTGAGGGTGAAAATCCAAACTAGACCCCGAACGGCCCCGAAAGAGGCATGAACACCTCGCTCGGGACCAATGTAACATGTACGCACTGATCGCGTAGTCACGAGTCTCCTGGTTTGAGAATATGACGATAATTTTAAAATACGTAGATTGTGCTTGAAAATAACCCGTTTGAGGGTGAAAACACAAACCAGCCCCCTAACGGCCCCGTAAGAGGCACGGACATCTCGCACGGGGCCAATGTATGTTCTACGAACTTATAGCGTAGTCATAGGCCTCTCAATTTGATAATATGACGATAATTTGTAAATATATCGATTAATCTTAAAAATAAGCCGTTTGAGTGTGAAAACCCAAACTAGCTCCCAAATGGCCTCGTAAGAGGCACGAACACCTCACACGGGACCAATGTAACTTATACGAATTGACTACATAGTCACGGGTCTCCCAGTTTGAGAATATCATGATAATTTCAAGATACATAGAATATGCTTAAAAATAACCCGTTTGAGGGTGAAAACCCAAACTAGCCCCCTAGTAGCACCGTAAGAGGCACGAACACCTCACACGACACCAATGTAACTTATACAAACTGATCGCATAGTTTCTAGTCTCCCGGTTAGAAAATATGACGATAATTTCAAAGTAGGTAGATTAGGGTTAAAAATAAGTGGTTTGAAGGTGAAAACCCAAACCAGCCCCCAAATAGGCCCCCGTAAGGGCCACGAACATCTCGCACGGGATCAATGTAACTTGTACGAACTGATCGCGTAGTCATGGGTCTCCTGGTGGGTGAATATGAAGATAATTTCAAAATACATAGATTAGGCTTAAAAACAAGCCGTTTGAGGGTGAAAACTCAAACCAGCCCCCAAACGTCCCTGTAATAGGCACGAACACCTTACACGGGCCAAATGAAAACTGTACGAACTGACAACGTAGTCACGGGCCTCTCGATTTGAGAATATGATGATAATTTGAAAATATATCGACTAAGCTTAAAACAAGCCCTTAAAGGGTGAAAACCAAAACCAACTCCCAAACGGCCCCGTTAGAGGCACGAACACCTCGCACGGGACCAATGTAACTTGTACGAACTGATCGCGTAGTCATGGGTCTCCCAGTATGAGAATATGATGATAATTTCAAAATACGTAGATAATGCTTGAAAATAACCCGTTTTAGGGTGAAAACCCACACCAGCCCCCTAACGGCCCCATGAGAGGCACAAACACCTCGCACGGGACTAATCTAACTTGTACAAGCAGATCCCAAAGTCACGGGTCTCTCGGTTTGAGAATATGACGATAATTTAAAAATACATAGATTAGGTGTAAAACCAAGCCATTTTAAGATGAAAACCCAAACCCGCTCCCAAACGGCCCCGTAAGAGGCACGAACACCTTGCTCGGGACCAATGTAACTTATACAAACTGTCCGCGTAATCATGAGTCTCCCGGTTTGAGAATGTGGCGATAATTTCAAAACACATAGATTAGGCTTAAAAACAAGCCGTTTGAAGGTGAAAACCCAAGCCAGCTCCCAAACGGCCTCGTAAGAGGCACGAACACGTCGCACGGGACCAATGTAATTTCTACGAACTGACCACGTAATCATGGGTCTCCTAGTTTGAGAATATGATTATAATTTAAAAATACGTACATTATGCTTGAAAACTACCCGTTTGAGGGTGACAACCCAAACCAGCCCCCTAACGGCCCCGTAAGTGGCACGAACACCTCGCCCGAGACCAAAGTAAGTTTTATCAACTGACAGCGTAGTCACGGGCATCTCGATTTGAGAATATGATGATAATTTGAAAATATATCGATTAAGCTTAAAAATAAGTCGTTTGAGGGAGAAAACCCAAACTATCTCCCAAACGGCCCATGTAAGAGGCACCAACGCCTCGCACGGGACCAATGTAACTTGTACGAACTCACCGCATAGTCATAGGTCTCTCGATTTGAGAATATGAAGAAAATTTCAAAATACATATATTATGCTTAAAAACAACCCGTTTGACGGTGAAAAACTAAACCAGCCCCCTGACGGCCCCGTAAGAGGCATGGCCACCTCGCTCGGGACCAATGTACCTTGTACGAACTGACCGCGTAGTCACGAGTCTCCTAGTTTGAGAATATGACGATAATTTCAAAATACGTAGATTGTGATTGAAAATAACCCGTTTCAGGGTGAAAACCCAAACCAGCCCCATAAGAGGCTCGAACATATCGTACGGGACCAATGTAACTTGTACGAACTGGCAACGTAGTCACGGGCCCCTCGATTTGATAATATGATGATAATTTGAAAATCTATCAAAAAAGCTTAAAAACAAGCGTTTGAGGCTTAAAACTCAAACTAGCTCCCAAACGGCCCCGTAAAAGGCACGAACACCTCGCACGGGACCAATGTAACTTGTACGAATTGACCGCGTAGTCACGGCTCTCCCAGTTTGAGAATATGATGATAATTTCAAAATACATGGATTAGGCTTAAAAACAAGCAGTTTGAAAGTGAAAACCCAAACAAGCTCTCAAACGGCCCCATAAGAGGCACGAACACGTCCCACGGGACCAATGTAACGTGTACTAACTGACCGCGTAGTCACGGGTCTCCCAGTTTGTGAATACGATGATAATTTCAAAATACATAGATTATGCTTCAAAACAACCCTTTTGAGGGTGACAACCAAAACCAACCCCCTAATGCACCCGTAAGATGCACGAACACCTCGTACAGGACTAATGTAAGTTGTACGAACTGACAACGTAGTCACGGGCCTCTCGATTTGAGAATATGACGATAATTTGAAAATATATCGATTAAGCTTAAAAATAAGCCGTTTGAGGGTGAAAACCCAAACTAACTCCCAAACAGCCCCGTAAGAGGCATGAACACCTCGCACGGGTCCAATGTAACTTGTACAAAATGACCGTGTAATCACGGGTCTCCCGATTTGAGAATATGACGATAGTTTCAAAATACGTAGATTATGCTTGAAAATAACCCGTTTGAGAATGAAAACCCAAACTAGCCACCTAATGCCCCTATAAGAGGCACGGACACCTCGCTCGGGACCAATGTAACTTGTACGAACTGACCGCGTAGTCATGAGTCTCTTGGTTTGAGAATATGACGATAATTTCAAAATATGTATATTATGCTTGAAATTAACTCGTTTAAGGGTGAAAACCCAAACTAGCCCCCTAACGGCCCCGTAAGAGGCTCGAGCATATCGTACGGGACCAATGTAACTTGTATGAACTGACAACGTAGTCATGGGCCTCTCGATTTGAGAATATGATGATAATTTGAAAATCTATCGATGCACTTAAAAATAAGCCGTTTGAGGGTGAAAACCCAAACTAGCTCCCAAACGGCCCCGTAAAAGGTACGAACACCTCGCACGGGACCAATGTAACTTGTACGAATTGACCGCGTAGCCACGGGTCTCCCAATTTGAGAATATTACGATAATTTCAAAATACATATATTATGCTTGAAAACAAACCGTTTGAGGGGGAAACCCTAAACTAGCACCCTAACGGCCCCGTTACAGGAACGAACACCTCGCACGGGGCCAATGTAATTTGTACGAACTGACATCATAGTCACGGGTCTCCCGATTTGAGAATATGATGCTAATTTCGAAATATGTAGATTAGGCTTAAAAATAAGACATTTGTAGGTGAAAACTCAAACCAGCCCCCAAACGGCCCCGTAATAGGCAGAAACACCTCGCACGGGACAAATGTAAGTTGTACAAACTGGCAGCGTAGTCACGGGCCTCTCCATTTGAGAATATAGAGATAACTTGAAAATATATCGATTAAGCTTAAAAATATGCCCTTAAAGGGTGAAAACCCAAACAACCCCCAAAACGTCCCCGTAAGAGGCACGAACACCTCGGACGGGACTTATGTAACTTGTACGAACTGACAGTGTAGTCATGGGCCTCTCGGTTTGAGAATATGACGATAATTTGAAAATATATCGATGAAGCTTAAAAACATGCCCTTAAAGGGTGAAAATTTAATCAAGCCCTCAAACGGCCCAGTAAGAGGCACCAACAACTCGTACGGGACCAATGTAACTTGTACGAACTGACCATGTAGTCATTGGTCTCTCGGTTTGAGAATTTGTCAATAATTTCAAAATACATATATCATGCTTGGAAATAACCCGTTTGAGTGTGAAAACCCAAACTAGCCCCATAACGGCCCTATTTGAGGCACGAACACCTCGCACGGGACCAATGTAACTTGTACGAACTGACCGCATAGTCACGAGTCTCGCGATTTGAGAATATGATAATAATTTCAAAATACGTAGATTAGGCTTAAAAACAAGCCATTTGAAGGTGAAAACCCAAATCAGCACCCAAACGGCGACGTATGAGGCACGAACACCTCGCACGGGAACAATGTAACTTGTATGAACTGACCGCATAGTCACGGGTCTCCCGATTTAAGAATATGATGATAATTTAAAAATACGTAGATTATGTTTGAAAACAACCCATTTGAGGGTGAAAACCCAAACCAACCCCTTAACGGCCCCGTAAGAGGCACGAACACCTCGCTCGGGACCAACGTCACTTGTACAAACTGACTGCGTAGTCACGGGTCTCTCAGTTTGAGAATATGATGATAATTTCCAAATACGTAGATTAGGCTTAAAAATAAACCGTTTGAAGGTGAAACCCAAACCAGCTCTCAAACGGTCCCATAAGAGGCACGAACACGTCGTACGGGACCAATGTAACTTGTACGAACTGACCGCGTAGTCACGGGTCTCCCAGTTTGAGAATATGATGATAATTTGAAAATACATAGATTTTGCTTGAAAATAACCCTTTTGAGGGTGAAAACCGAAACTAGCCCCCTAACGGCCCTGTAAGACGCACGAACACCTCGCACAGGACCAATGTAAGTTGTACGAACTGACAGCGGAGTCATGGGCCTCTCGATTTGAGAATATGACAATAATTTGTAAATATATCGATTAAGCTTAAAAATAAGCCGTTTGAGGGTGAAAACCAAAACTAGCTCCCAAACGGCCCCGTAAGAGGCACGAACACCTCGCTCGGGACCAATGTAACTTGTACGAACTGATCACGTAGTCACGGATCTCTTGGTTTGAGAATATGACGATAATTTCAAAATATATATATTATGCTTGAAAATAACCCGTTTGAGGGTGAAAACTCAAACCAGCCCCCTAACGGCCCCGTAAGAGGCTCGAACATATCGTACGGGACCAATGTAACTTGTACGAACTGATAACGTAGTCACGGGGCTCTCGATTTGAGAATATGATGATAATTTGAAAATCTATCAAAAAAGCTTAAAAACAAACCGTTTAAGGGTGAAAACCCAAACTAGCTCCCAAACGGCCCCGTAAAAGGCACGAACACCTCGCACGGGACCAATGTAGCTTGTACGAATTGGCCATGTAGTCATGGGTCTCCCAGTTTGAGAATATGATGATAATTTCAAAATACGTAGACTATGCTTGAAAACAATTCGTTTGAAGGTGAAAACCCAAACCATCCTCCAAACGACCCCGTAAGAGGCACGGACATCTCACACGGGACCAATGTAACTTATATGAACTGACCACGTAGTAACAGGTCATCCGGTTTGAGAATATGACGATAATTTCAAAACACATAGATTGGGCTTAAAAAAAGACGTTTGAGAGTGAAAACCCAAACAAGCCCCCAAACGGCCCAATAAGAGGCATGAATACCTCGCACGGGACCAATGTAAATTGTACGAACTAACAGCGTAGTCACGGTCCTCTCGATTTGAGAATATGACGATAATTTGAAAATTTCTCGATTACGCTTAAAACCATCCCTTAAAGGATGAAAACCCAAAGCAGCCCCCAAACGGCCCTGTAAGAGGCACGAAAACCTCGCACGGAACCAATGTATCTTGTATAAACTGACCGCGTAGTCACGGGTCTCCCGATTTGAGAATATGGCGATAATTTCAAAATACGTAGATTATGCTTGAAAATAACTAATTTGAGGGTGAAAACAAAAACCAGCCCCCTAACAACCCCGTAAGATGCACGGACACCTCGCACGGGACCAATGTAACTTGTACGAACTAATCGCGTAGTCATGGGTCTCCCAGTTTGAGAATATGATGATAATTTCAAAATACGTAGATTAGGCTTAAAAACAAGTCGTTTGAAGGTGAAAACCCAACCCAGCTCTCAAACGGCCCCATAAGAGGCACGAACACGTCGCACGTGACCAATGTAACTTGTACGAACTGATCGCGTTGTCACGGGTCTCCCGATTTGAGAATATGATGATAATTTCAAAATACATAGATTATGCTTGAAAATAACCTGTTTGAGGGTGACAACCCAAACCAACCTCCTAACGGCCCCGTAAGAGGTACGAACACCTCGCACTGGACCAATGTAAGTTGTATGAAGTGACACCGTAGTCACGGGCCTCTCGATTTGAGAATATGAAGATAATTCTAAAATATATCCATTAAGCTTAAAAATAAGCCGTTTGAGGGTGAAAACCCAAACTAGCTCCCAAATGGCCCCGTAAGAGGCACGAACACCTCAAACGGGACCAATGTAACTTGTACGAAATGATCGTGTAGTCACAGCTCTCCTGATTTGACAATATGACAATAGTTTCAAAATGCGTAGATTATGCTTGAAAACAACCCGTTTTAGGGTGAGAACCCAAACTAGCCCCCTAATGGTCCCATAAGAGGCACGAACACCTCGCTCGGGACCAATGTAACTTTTACGAACTGACCGCATAGTCACGGGTCTCTTGGTTTGAGAATATGATGATAGTTTCAAAATATGTAGATTATGCTTGAAAATAACCTGTTTGAGGCTGAAAACCCAAACCATCCCCCTAACGGCCCCGTAAGAGGCTCGAACATATCGTACGGGACCAATGTAACTTGCACGAACTCACAACGTACTTACGGGCCTCTCGATTTGAGAATATGATGACAAATTTTAAAATCTATCGATGAAGCTTAAAAATAAGTCGTTTAAGGGCGAGAACCCAAACTAGCTCCCAAATGGCCCCGTAAAAGGCAGAACACCTCGCACGGGACCAATTTACTTGTACGAATTGACCGCGTAGTCACGAGTCTCCCGATTTAAGAATATGATGATATTTTCAAAATACATAACTTATGCTTGAAAATAACCCCTTTGAAGGTGAAAACACAAATCAGCCCCCAAACGGCCTCATAAGAGGCACGAACATCTCGCACGGGACCAATGTAACTTTTACGAACTGACCGCGTAGTCACAGGTCTCTCGGTTTGAGAATATGATGATAATTTCAAAATACATAGACTGGGCTTAAAAATAAGCCGTTTGAGGGTGAAAACCCAAATAAGCCCCCAAACGGCCCCGTAAGAGGCACGAATACCTCGCACGGGACTAATGTAAATTGTACGAACTGAGAGCGTAGTCACGTACCTCTCGATTTGAGAACATGACAATGATTTGAAAATTTATCGATTAAGCTTAAAATAATCCCTTAAAGGGTGAAAACCCAAACCAGCCCCCAAATGGCCCTGTAAGAGGCACGAACACCTCGCACGGGACTAATGTAACTTGTACAAACTGACCGCTTTGTCATGGGTCTCCCGTTTTGAGAATATGATGATAATTTGAAAATACGTAGATTATGCTTGAAAATAATCCGTTTGAGGGTGCAAACCCAAACTAGCCCCATAACGGCCCCGTAAGAGGCATTAACACCTCGCACGGGACCAATGTAACTTGTACAAACTAATCGCGTAGTCACGGGTCTCCCGATTTGAGAATATGATGATAATTTCAACATACGTAGATTAGGATTAAAAACAAGGCGTTTGAGGGTGAAACTCTAAACCATCACCCAAATAGCCCCGTAGGAGGCACACACACACCTTGCTCGGGACCAATGTAACTTATACAAACGGACAACGTAGTCATGGGCCTCTCAGATAGTCATAACTTGCATAGGATTTTCAGTTTTAGAGTATAATAATAATTGCCACTCCTATATGTAATTTTTTAGCTTGAGTAAGATTTTTTATAAATTACTTGCTTACTAATATCGTATCTTTTTTGGATCCTATTTTTTTTGCTGGATAACATTTTATCGTTAGCATTTATTCACAGGGAACACATGCAGAACTCAATGGTTTACAACAAGGGGTTTATTCATGATTTTATTTTTTTGTGTAATGTTCGTGCGGGCTTTTGTAGTTTTATTGTAAAATTTTGTAGCCGTGCGGGCTTTTGTAAGTTTATTTTTTATATTTTGTGGTCGTGTAGGCTTTATGTTATCTAGGTTTTTTATCAGCAGGTTTTAGAACGTCTAGAAAATAGAGAAAACTATGCCCAATTTTTTTTGGTCTCTGAACTACTAAAGACTTGTAATATTTTGAAGTTTGTATGTACATTAGTTTATCAACAACGTGCAAGATTTGCCATTTGTGAATTTTCTAGTTTTCAAATAATTAATTTTTTTTCTTTTATCCAAAAATTTGGCACAGTTCAAAATTGTGCCAAAAGTGTATCAAATTTTGGCACGGTTTTGAACTGTGCCAAAAGTTTATCAAAATGTGCTCAATCTGGCACAGTTCAAAAGTGTGTCAAAAGTGTGCCAGAAATATCAAATTCTGGCACGGTTTAAAAGTGCTCCAGAAGTGTTCATGTTTGGTCAAATCTGGCACAATTTTAAATCGTGCCAGAAAAAAATGGCCATTTTGGAACACCTGATTCTGGCACAGTTCAAAACCGTGCCAGATTTGATCTGGCACAGTTTTAAACCGTGCCAGATTCTTATTTTTAGTGTAGTGTTATTGTTCAGTAATACCCTTACCTACTAATTCTTTACAGAAGTGTCCTCCTTGCTATGTGAGCTCTACATGATCCTTCATGCACCTCCTGAATTAGATCTTGGACATCTGATGGGTGCACACAGCGTTGCAAATTGACTGTTGGTTCTCTCCCGTACAAAACACCTTTATCTAGTATATATCGAGTTGCTTTATATTTCAACTTCGTTGCTTCCACCATATCTGTTAGTAGAGTTCCTTCTTCAATATATGCTCTAATGGGTACTGTCTAGGATGGCACCATATCTATGGAAATAAAATTATCATCAAATATTCATCGATGCTCCTATTGGCCAAAATCTCAATAGGGATAGTTCGTCAGAGTTCAATTCTGGTAGCTAAGGCGAGCTGAGCAAGGGCATCAACTCGGGCATTTTCCAACCTTAGGATTCTGTTCATCTGAAAAGTTGGTAATTTTTCAATGACTTCCATCGCCTTGGATAAATACTTGGTTGTTAATTATCCTTTAGCTCCATATAAACCCAGTGTTTAGTTCACCACTAGCTAAGAGTCAATGTGTGCCACAACTTGCTCGGCATTCAATGATTGGGCTAAACTTAGGCCCACAATAAGATCTTCGTACTCGGCCTCATTATTCGAAGCCCAAAATTTAAAATGTAGTTCATACTCAATATCAATACCATCAGAAGTGTTAAGTATTATACTTGCTCCACTATCGGTTGAACAAGATGATCCATCAACATATAAGTTCCATATTGGGACGTTGTTGTCAAACGCTTGGTTTGTCAAACTCCCATAGTGGAATATTTTTCCCTTTTCTACTTCACACTTACAAGTCATCTATTATGTTAGGGAAGAAGAATCTGGTAGGTCGACAACCACTTCTTTTGAAGAAAGTTATTCGGGAGCCTTCTTGTTAACATCACTTCCTCCTAATTCTTGTTCTACCTGTTTACTTTGTTGCTCGGGGACCTCAGAGTAAGTGAACTCTTCTATGGAATTTGCAAATTCTTGGACTTTAAAAGAAGACCTTGGCTCATATATGATATCATACTCCCCTAATTCCACAGCCCAATACATTAAACTACCAGATTTCTCCAGTTTATGTAAAGCCTGCCTTAAAGGCATATTAGTGTAAACTACGATTGTATGGGCTTGAAAATAAGGTTTCATACGCCTGAATGATTCAATTAGTGATAAAGATAATTTCTCCAAATGAGTGTAGCTGATTTTTGCTCCTCGAAAAGCCTTACTGGTATAGTATACGGGTTTTTGAACTCCATTCACTTCTCGGATCAATGTAGAACTTACTACTGATTCAGAAATAGTTAAGTATATATACAATTTTTGTCATGTGATTGGTAGGGAGAGTAATGGAGGTGACCCCAAATACTTTTTTAATTCCACAAAATCCTTTTCACATTCTTTATTCCATTCAAAACTCTTTCTAAGCACCTTGAAGGAGGCAGACATCTATCTGTAGCTAGGGACATGAATTTGTTCAACACTACTACTCGTCCAGTCAATCCTTTAATGTCCTTCTTATGAGTTAGGGATTGCATTTTAATTAATTCTTTGATCTTATCTGAATTCGCTTCAATTCCCTTTTGATTTACTATGTACCTGAGGAACATTCCCTCTTGCACTCCAAAAATCCACTTGGTCGGATTCAGTATCATGTGGTGCTTTTGAAGTTGATCAAAAGTCTAGCTGAGGTCGACAATGAGATCAGATGCCTTTTTTCTTTTTGTTAGCATATCATATATGTAGACTTCTATATTCTTGCCTATTTGCTCCTCCAACACCTTATTGACCAGCCTTTGATATGTAGCACCTGCAATTTTCAAACCAAAAGGCATAACATTATAACAGTATGCTCCTCGGGGAGTGATGAAAGAATTGCTTTCCATATCCTCAGGTTTCTTTTTAATCTGATTATAACTAGAATAAGCATCCATAAAACTGAGTAACTCATGTCCTGATGTTGCATCTACGAGATGATCTATTCGGGGAAAAGGAAAATGATCTTTTGGGCATGCTTTATTTAAATATGTGAAATATACACACATTCTCCACTTGTTATTTTTCTTTTTAACCATAACTACATTCGCCAACCAGTCTGGGTATTTCACTTTATTAATAAAAGAGTATTTTTGAAGCTTTTCAACTTCTTCCTATATGTCTTAGTTCACCTCGGGACTGAACACTCTTTGTCTTTTCTTTACTGGTGACTCCAGGCAAACACATTCTTTCCTAGTTTAAGGAATCTCACCGGTTCCTATTTAAGAACATGATCCAATGTTGTCCCTATTTAAGTGATGCGCTTCGGTTTATCATCGTCTAATCTAATGCTTTCAGTTACTTCCATAAGTTGTCCCTTTACCAACTCTATTTTCTCCCTTGGATCTAAGGTTCAACCTCAGAGTCTTTATCAAGCTTAGGAGCATCCACTTGGTAGGTAGTGGTTTCATTCTTTATTTCTTCCAAGTCTTCTTTCTCAGCGAAAGAGTAGTAACATTCCTAAAATACTTTCTGATCACCTTTAACAATTCCCACATCAAAATTAATAGGGAATTTTATACACTGATGAATAGTGGATGATACTGCTTCAAACTTCTTTAGCCCTACTCTTCCCATAAATATATTATAATATGAATGGACGTTTTTATCCATTACAAAGATATGGATCTTATCTATTAAGCTAGCTAGCTAGGTGCCTATCATTACTTCCATTTTAACGGTTCCCAAAGGAAATACTTTCTCACCAAGAAATCCTATTAGTAGTCGATGATAGGGCTCTAATTGGCTGAGTTTAAAATCCGAGTTGGTGAAATAAGGATATAATATGATATCCGCCGAGATGACATTATCTACTAATACTCTAAAGAAAATGATTTCTTCCTTTTTTACTTTTATTACTAATGGGTCGTCGTGAGGATACAGTACTCCTGAAGGTCATTTTTGGAAAAACCAATTACTAGCCTGTCTTTGTTAACCTCCTTGGTCGATCTTCCTCTTCAATATTGATCCTCTGTATGTACAAGCAATATCATGCTTCATGGAGGTAATCTTTTCGTTCACCTCTATGATCTCCTCTTCCTGCATCTCCACCTATAATCATTTGGCAATCAAAAGAACCAAAATTAATACATAATACCTCGCGTTCTAGTTTCCAAGGTGTTTTTAAGGAGATCGGGCTCATCATCTTGATCATCTTCATGAGTTCTTTTCTTCTCCTCTCTAGGCTTGTAAGGAGATTTTAATCTTCACCAAATCCCCTCATTATTTTGGAGATCAACATATTGATTCAGTTTTCATCTACGAATGAGAGTTTCAATCTCATTTTTTATAGTTCTATGCAACGTTCCGTCGTGTGACCGTGATCCCTGTGGAATTCACAATACTTAGTTCTATCTCTCTTGGTCGGGGAACTTCTCATCTTATCAGTCCAATGCACATATTTGTTGTGCTTGATTTCTTCCAAAACATGGTGAATTCCCATAGTTAACGGAGTATAGTCATTATACTTATTGAGTTGCTCCAAAACTCCTTTACGTTTTGATTCCATGTGTTCTCTAGGATCTTTATGATCATTCTTATCATTTTTACCATTAACTTTTTTCCCTGAGCTACGCTCGGCTGCCATTGATTCCTCGGCATTCATGACCTTTGTTGCTTTAGGCATCAGTTCTACCATTGTCTTTGAAGGATCCTTAACAAGAGTGTAATATAATTTTTCGGGGAGCAATCCACTTATGAGGACAGTTATTTCAGTATTTTCCTCATAATGCACAACTTCTAGTTTCTCATTATTATTAAAAAGAGTGATGAAAAATTTGGTGCTCTTCCCTTCTTTATCTCTTATACTAAGTAAGTGTACCACCTTTTTCATGGGCTTTACTCTAAAGAAAAATTTGTTAATGAATATCTCAGCCAGTTAGTTGAAGCTAGAAATTTGTCCCCAAAGAAGACCATTGTGCCAGATTTGGGGGGATCCAGTAATGGTTCCAGAAAATGCTCTACATCTCAATTCATCTGGAATGGCATAAATATCAGTAGATGCCTGGTATTGTTCTGTATGGAGGACTAAATCAATTTTTCCATCGTATTTGGGTGTTACTACTGGAGCCTTGAGCTTTTTTGGAGTAGGGAAATCCGCAATTATCTGTACAAACGGAGACCCTTTTACAAAGCTTCCTTGTAGTGGTTTTCTTGTCTTTGTCACTTCTCCTAATCTGTATTCCAATCTATGTATGGAGCCTTTTCATGCATCACTGGCAACACCGAATTTATGCATTGCAACTTTATTAGTTGTTGAGCTCTCTTATTTAGGCTTTTGCTCGGTCCGAGTAACAGTTCTTTGGGCATTTTATCTAGATTGAGTTATGCTTTCCCTTTGATCGGATGGTCGTCGGGTGTTACCAGATCTTGCCTTAGGAATATTTGTATTCCCTCTGGGTCCCAAATGATCGATCGGAGAAGCAGGACTTAATCTCTTTAAGGCACTTGACCTTTCTGGAGAATAAGACTGCATGTGGAAACATTTATATGTCCTGAGTAATGAATTTAACCTTGGGTGGTAGGAGACATCTCTCATTGTCATTGAGTGGATGCGCCAACCACCGCTTAGTGGAGGAGGTGGAATATTTATTTAAGGGGATCGAGTTGGAGTCCCAGACTGAATAGTTTATGCAAGTTGCCTAATATTATCTTGCAAAGCCACTTGGCCGCTTGCAAGACTGGTGAGAATCCGAATTAATTCATTTGCAGATGGAGGAGCAGAAGGGGAAGGCGAAATACCATCATTCCTGATACTTGATTCACGAATATCATCCATTTAGATGTGTAAGGACACAAATTTCCAATTGAGTCTTATATAGTATTGACTCAATTCCGGACAAAATAATTTCATTCATAGGATAGAAATTATTTCCATCCAAGCCAAAGACCTGTTTGAGTTGAATATGTAGTGGCCAAAATTTCAAGTTCACTTCTTTACCGAGTTTAGTGCCTCATTTCTACATCAACAACTATTGGATTCCATTGTGTCCAAAAGGTATGAATGCATTTGATATATATATGAACTTGGAATATTTTTTATGGGTGAAATTTTCATTTAAAATGACTTTTACTTTTCAGAAAATATTTTAGAACTTTGGATACAAGTTTTTGGACTGGAAATTGAAAATCTGGAAACTCTGTTTTTTCGTTCGAAATGTCGTTTGAATGAGATTTTTATTCTAACAAGATTGTCATTTGAACGAGTTTGCCAATGAGATTCGCAAATTATTTTTTGATTTCTCGTTCGATGTCTCGTTCTAACGAACTTCTTTAGAACGAGTTTTTCCAACGAGAATTTGTCCTGCTTTTCTTCTGAAATCTAGTTCGAATGACCTGGGAAAGTCGTTTGAACGACTTTGGCAGAAGGCAATTTTTTTGGACTTTTTCTTATTTAACCACCTATGTTTCCCACTTGCTCCACTAACTTTTACCAGCCATCTTATGTACGGGAACATGACTTTTCCAAGTAACTTTTTGAGATTTTTTTATTCTCTAGAGAGCAAAAAATTGTTTACCCAAAAACTTTATGTTTTGAGTTTTGAATTTATGAATTAAAATCCTTCCAAAACTTTATACACCCATAGTTTTGTTTCAATTCCAAGTTTTCACACACACACACACACACACACACACACACACATACACACACATGTATATATATATATATATATATATATTGCTTGGAGTTTGGTATGGAACCTTTAGTTCATCTCTACACCTTTAAAGAAGAGAGTTTGGGTTCTTCTCCACCCAAAAGGAGTTTGTTTGCATGTTGAGGTGTTCCCACTTAAAGAAAGGCTTTGGGTCGGGGTTGACGGAGACCGAAAGCCTCATTGGTAGATTCCAAGGTTCCGGTGGAGTCTGGGATTGCCAATTAGGCGGAGGTAGTTACAAGAAGACGCGTGAAGGCCTGGACGAAATTGAGTCTTGTGAAGTAAGTCATATGTCTTGCAATAATATATCCATACTTAGTGGACTTAAGGCTAAGGTTGTCCGAGGTTTTTCCCATTTGGGTTTTCTTCGTACATCAGTGCGTAGTGGTTTGTGATCTATTTTATCTTGCTATATCACCTAGATGCATGCTTAGGACAAAAAGATAAAATATGATTTAAATCACTACTCATGTTTAATTTGGTACTAAACTTAATTTGGGTAATGTTTAATTAATTTAATTCAAGTCTAAATAATTTAATTTGATAAAATTTGGTCTGGCCTATATAGAAAAATGAATTAATCATGTTAGGAAAATTTTAGGACTTGGGATTAAATTAAATTTGTTGAAGTGAAAATTTATATCGGATTAATTTTATTTTATTTTAGTTATGTTTAATTTTAATTTAAAGGTTGTGTGTATTATGTTGAACCATCCTATTTCGCGCTTTAAGGAGATTGTCATTTAAATTTAAAAGTTAGGGGCGTACAAATTGGTATCAGAGCCGAAGAGCTAATTTATTGCATTAAGGTCCTTTTTAGAATTTTGTTTTACGTGGAATTTTCCCTATTTTCAAAATTTCCAGTTTTTGATGGTTCGAATTATGCGTATTGGAAAGCGCGTATGAAATCGGAACTAAAACTTATAGACGATAGGCCTTGGTTGTCAGTTGTTAATAGGTGCTCTCCACCCACATGTTTGGTTGGAAATGAGCGTGTCCCCAAACCCGTAGATAGATGGAGTGAGAATGAATTTAAACAAGCCATCTTTAATTCCCGAGGCTTAAATCCTTTATTTAGTGTTGTTACAGAGGAAGAATTATGGCGTACCGTGACTTATGAAATCACTAAGGAAGATTGGGATATATTACAACTCACTCACAAGAGAAGTAGTGTCATTAAGACTTCTAAACTCCAAAACCTCACCATTCAATTTGAAACCATCAAAATGCTTGAAAATGAAACCTTTGATGAATTTTATGCTAGACTTTCTGATATAGTTAATTCATCTTTTAATTTGGGCGAGAAATTACCCGACGACCGTGTAGTAAAGAAAATTTTAAGGTCGATACCCGATAGATTTATTCCTAAAGTGACCGTTTTAAATTCTTTACCGACCTTCCACTTTACCAAACTTGAGTAATTAGTAGGTGATTTGCAAACCTTTGAACTAGATATGTTCTTCTCCAAAAATGAAAAGAAAATAGATAAGGTCATCACTTTGAAAGCCCGGAAGGAGGAAAAACAAGTTGTAGTTGATGAAAGTGATAGTGACTAGGACATGGCTATATTTGCTAGGAACTTTCAAAAAATATTTAAATTTCTAAAAAATGATTATAAGAAATTTGAAAAATCTAAGCATGACAAAGAAGAAAAGATCCATAAATCTTATATTGAAAATATAAATAGGGACGAGTCAAATAGGTTCTATGGTTGTGAGGGTTATGGTCATAGGGAGAGAGAGTTCCCCAGTAAACTAAGGATAGAGGGTAAGCAACCTATTTCATACAATGCCACCCTTAGTGATTTTGGAAAGGAAGAGGGACCCAATTCCGCCATTGAGTGCAACTTTACCGCGTTCATGACAAGTCATGTGAGCACCGATAATGAATCTTCCCATGAAGATATACATTTACATGACTCTTCTGAGGCCTTTGTTTGTGAATCCCGAAAAGATTATGGTTGTGAGAGTGGAGAAGAGAAAGAAAGTGAAAGTGATGAAGTGGTTGATGAGAGTGAACTTCAAATTGCATTTTGAGAATTATATGAAGAATCTATTAAATTAAAAAGGACAAATTGGAAGTAAAAAGCAAATTTAAAAGAGCGTGCAAAGTTCGTTGATGAGAGTTCGTTAGTGGAAGACCGTAGGACACGTGAGAGAGCTCTTCGAGAGAAGCTTGAATATGTACAAGGCGAGAGATATAGCCTTAGAGGTTTGATGGAATCTATGAAAAAGGTGTTTCTTATGTTTGAAGAGAGAAATGTTTTTTAGAGTCTAAAATTTTAGAGTTAGAAAAAAAATTAAGAGACTCTAGTGAGGTCAAATTTGATTTGGAATGTAAGTCCACAAAATTAGATAAAATATTAGGAACTGTCCAAGTCAAAAATGACACTTGTGGTTTCGGCTTCGATTCTTATAATGATTCATTTAATAAAGCCAAAATTAATGTTTTGAAAGAATCACCTAGGAAAGCTTCTAAAGGTCAACCTTAGGTACTACTTTTCGATGTGTCTTTACTTGCTCACATTGTGGTCGAAAATGTCATCTTAAGAAATTTTGTTATGATCTATAAAGAATTTCTAGGAAATCCAAAAGTAAGCTAACCGAGGTATCCAAGATCCCCAAATCCCGAGATTATCACTCTTCACTTGTATAGGTTAGAAGATTCAACTAGGTAGCTTTACAAAATAGGATTGTTGATTCTCATTTTCTTTCACATGCTTCATCCCTTGCAAAGTCTAAAGGTTGAATGTGTTAGCTTTGTTTAGCATACTCTTGTTTTGTTTTTCATGCTACATGTTAATGCTAGTTGTATGCTTGTTTATCATTTTCTAGTTTATCCTCCATGATTAATCACATGCTAGAATTATGATTTGTGTATATATTTTGTATTATATTCTTTTCATTTTATTTTGCTTTAGATTAAACATACAAAAATATTTTGTTCATCATTTGAGTTTTATCTTATGAGTAATTTAGGTTTAATGAAAATACAAAATGATTTTTGTTTGTCTTTTGAGTAAATATTTTTGTATGTTTAGTTAAAAATTTCAAAAAACTCAAAAAGAATTTTTTATGTATTTTAGTATGACACACCTTTTATGGCATATGTTTGTGTTGAATCCCATCGTTCCGCTTCCACGTGGCTAGAACTTTTGGTTAAAAATTTTAATTCATTAAAATGTTCTTTTTTATGTTTCCATGCAGTGATTTAAGTTTGACTTGCTTAATGGATTCGCTTTTATATGCCTTTTCACACACATGCACGAGCTCTTTTGAAATTTTAACTTCACATGTATATTTGAGCTTTGTGAGGTGTTCTCCTACCAATCTTGTCATCTATATTTCTTGTAACCTAGGAGGATTTTTGCATGTTAAATACGTTGCACGTGAGACTTGTGTGATAAAAAAATAATATATGAATGTGCACCGGGAAGGGCTCCGAAAGGAAGCATTATTCTTTGCGAGTAAGCCACCATTTAATATGGACCTAAAAGAAATACGTGATCCAAAGGCCTAAAAGAATAGGGCATTAAAAATAAAATATATTTAGACAATTCCTGGTTTGTTTAGCTTGATATATTCGTTCAAAAGAAAAGAATAATGCATATTTTGAGGGAGTTTAAATGGTATATCAACGGTTTTGCACAATGTTCTTTTATCCTACTTATGATGCATTGTGCTGCTTGTTCATAGAGTTCACTTTTTTTGTCACATAAGGCTAAATATTAAGTTGATAAAGTTTTGCAATCAAATGAGAAATCCGTGAACATGTTTAAGTGATCATATTTTAATTCATTGGTATCCTTTTCACACCCCTCACTCTCATTTCCTTATGACACATGTGTGCTATAAGAGAGTGGAAAACTGATGTTATTTTATTTTGTGTCATTTGTTGTTTATATCTATATATGTATGTTGATTCTTATTTTGTATCTATTATGTATTCATATATATGATATTATGTTTGTTATGAGTCTTTTCCATGCTAGCTAGTCCATATACGTTTTAATTCATAATTGGTATCCGTCTTGTTTCGAATTTTAGTTGATATCCCATGCCTATGTTGAATACCTTTAAGTTGGTATCATTTTGCATCGCATTATAAGTTGATATCTATTTACCGTTGTTGTGGATTGGTTATGTTTTACTATTCCCCATATGCTTAAATATTTGTATCACTTTATGCACCATCATTCTTTACTTGTTTTCCCATATTTAATTCTTTTATCTTCCTTTTGTAGTTTTAAAGGGGGAGAAATGGTATTTGAAATTGTATATTCTTTAATTCGGGGAGAAATAAGTAATGTTTTAATTCTTTAACCTTTGTCTATTCCTGAACAAAAAGGGGGGGGGGGGGGGGGGGGGGAACTGGTTTCTAAACCTTTAGTTTAGGATTTAACTTAGGGGGAGTCGCGACCTTCTTAGGTAGATCATATTTGATAAAGGGGGATAACTATGTTAGCAAGAGTATTTATTTAAATTGCATTTAATATTTTGATATTTCCTATGCATTTAATGGTGTGCTTAAGTGTGTAGGAATTATCCTTTTAGCGGGCAATTTTCTAATGGAAAATCACATCCTTGGGTCGTGCCAATAGCGTCTGTATTTTTTTTATTTTTTGGGTGGGACGTGTGTCTAGACGAGCTTGACGGACTTTTAGGATTTTTGGTTTGGTTTTATCCAGGAATAGCCAAAAGGGGGAGATTTGTAAGGACACAAATTTCCAATTGAGTCTTATGTAGTGTTGGCTCAATTCCGGACAAAACAATTTGAGTCATGGGATAAAAGTTGTTTCCATCCAGGCCTATGACCTGTTTGAGTTAAAGATGTAGTGGCCAAGATTTTAAGTTCACTTCTTTGCTGAGTTTAGTACCTTCTTTCTACATCAACAACTATTTGATTCTGTTGTCTCCAAAAGGTATGAATGCATTTAATACATATAGGAGACTTAGGATATTTTTAATGGGTGAAATTTTAATTAAAAATGACTTTTACTTTTCAAAAAATACTTTAGAAGTTTGGATAAAAGTTTTTGGACCTAAAATTGAAAATCTGGAAACTCCGTTTTTCGTTCGAAATGTCGTTCGAACGAGATTTTTGTTCGAATGAGATTGTCGTTCGAACGAGTTTGACAACGAGATTTGTCAATTTTTTTCTCATTTATCATTTGATGTCTCATTCGAACAAGTTTTTGCAACGAGAATTTGGCCTGCTTTTCTTCTGAAATCTCGTTCAAACAATCTGGGAGCAAATATTTTGGCAGTTTTCGTTTTTAACCATGCATGTTTCATAGTTGTTCCACTAACTTTTACCAGACATCTTATGTGCGGGAACAAGACTTTTTCAAGTAAATTTTTGAGTTTTTTTCATTCTCTAAAGAGCAAAAAATTATTTACCCAAAAAGTTCATGTTTTGAGTTTTGAATTTATGAATAAAAATCCTTCCAAAACTCTATATACCCATAGTTTTGTTTAAATTACAAGTTTCCATATATATATATATATATATATATACTAGCATATGCCCATGCCTGAAGGCATGCCGAAAATTTTCCAAAGTAAATAATCGCGAAATGGCGAAAATTTTCTAAAGTACATAATCACAAAACGGCAAAAATTTCCAAAGAGCTTAATTACAGACGACAAAAAATTTGTTCCCCAACAAATAACTTAGAAAATTTAGACATAATTTCCCCTATTTATAGGACTACCCATTGTGTTTAAGAAATAAAAACAATAACAAAACAATATAAATAGTCTGTTATGGACCTCGTGAATATCTTATGCTATCCAATTTTATGAATAATGTTATATCGAGTCCCGAATTCCATACCTAATTAACCAGCCCCATTATCATTCAAGCATCCTCGGTAAAAACAATATAACCTATTAACAAAAGAAAACAGTCAAGAATGTTGTTACTTTAATACAGATATTAACCCACAAATGGATCTCAAGATGGATTGAATTGAATTCAACTAACCTAAAAAAAATCTATTAATGAATTGAATTGAAGTATATTGCATTAGAAATGAAATATCTAACAAATATTTCATTAGAAATTAATTATGTACTAAAGGAAAACTCATAAAGCAATCAAGCATCGCCGATTTACTCAATTGAATCACCTTAACAATATGCCATTCAGCACCATCTTTCATCACTGCCATCTCGTTACATGGTCTGGAAATCCCTAAAAATAATACTCCCATGTTTGCCTACTTTAATTGTATTCCTCCTCATTCGGACTACAATCAAATGTGTCAGGCTCACCATCAAATAGCTAGTGGTACCATATATCTATACCAACCGAAGTTAATGCAAATGATTAATAAATAGAGAAAATACTGAAACACAATTATATTTATGTGGCAGCATTTTAATAACTAATACTTTGATACCTACAAAATTATAATTTATTAGGTATATCTTGCCCCCTAAATATGTCAATATTCACCTCGAAGCTTCTTCATAAGCATATCAATGTGGATAGAGCTGTGAGTCATTGTTTACTTAAACATAAACTGAGACTTTAATCAGCAAAATTGAAAATGGAGTATAATGCAAGTTGAGGCTTTGATCCATATCATTGTGTTTCCACATGGAGTATAGAATTGTGTTTCCACATGGAGTATAGCATTGTGTTTTCATTATACTGCAGGCGAGAGAAAATTTGTGAGACCATTGGTGGCGTAAGGTCACAGAATATAGTTCAATAACAGTTATAATATCAGTTGTATAGTTATTGAGTATTATTAAATATCAGTTATTGAATAATAGAAACTATAGTTGAATAATATTAATTATACAGTTGATATTAGGGGTTATTGAATGCCAATTATGTTGTAAAAAGTCAGTGTTCATAATATCAATTCACACACCATACCAACTACACATTGCACATCATGTAAAATAGTCCTTAAGAAGATATATTAAAACTTGAAAGAGACACCTAATTTATTTTATGAAACAGTAAGACAAATAAAGGAGAGGAAAAGTGTGGAAACACTTCAATTATGAAAGGAATGAATGAATATGTACACACTTGAATCATTGAACCACCAAGTGATCAGTTTGAGATCCACCAAGGAAAAGATATGTTTGAGAACCACCAAGTGACCAGTTTGACTTATGTAAAGAGGCATGTTAAAATTTCTACATTTTCATCCAATTTGTGAGTCCATCACAACAAAGAATGGCTTAAGTTTCAATAAACAGAGCAGTGTTATAGGGCATAATGAACCAATACCATTATAATAAATACAGAGCAGTGTTATATTGCATAATGAGCTATTCAAGGCTATACATAGGCAAGCTCGAAAATTACACGCTGACATACCTTTACTAAATTTCCTGATCAGGTCCACTTTGCTTCAATGCCCTTATTTCTTGCATCAATTTCCACAGTAAAAAAGTCTAGTAATTCCATACTGGGCCAGGCCTATTTCTTGAAATTGGTAGGCCTATTTCTTGTAATGCCACACATTGCACACCATATTATTTGGGATTTCTAGAGTAATTTGAATACCCGATCAACCTCTTCACCCTAATGGCATGCCTATTTCTTGATATTATTGATCAGGGTCTTCACAATGTTGCTGCCATAATTCTGTTGCTAGAGTAATAACATGCATATTACAACATGTAAGTACATCACAACAAAGTTATTGCCATAATTCTGTGCTTTATTTTTCAAACCAAAAGAAAGGGTTGGAAACTTCTATTCTTACCCATGCCTATGACGCTACCAAGTACAACTCTAGTCACAGAGGGGTTGACTGTCATTTTAAATATTAATCGATGATGAACTATTAGTATATAGGTTGTAAATGAATAAATAGGGTTGTCGAGAGGACGGAGGAGGAGATAGGGTTGCTCTGAATCTTTAAACTACTGTCTCGAAGTAGCTTAAAGATTCCTAAAGATGCATCCCTATGCTATTACTCAGTGGCTACTGCCTACCTGCTACTGCTTGGAAGTATGCAAGGGAAATGTTCCATGGACTCAAGTATAGATGGTTCTCGTCATGTATAATCGGGTTTGGGGGAAGACAAAACAATATAGAGGGAAATGTGTATACAAAGCCACATAGTATCATAACTATGTAAAATATACAGCATCCCAAGCTTCGTTTGAAAATTGAAACATCACGTTCATCAACCTTATATACCAAATCGTTTGAAAACTCAATTTTCTTAGACCCCTCGTATTTTCTTAACCAAACAAACTATTTCTTATTAAGAATATACAACTAATAAGACATTTCATAAATACAATGCAAAATAGGCCACAGTTGTTTTAAAAAATACTGTTGCATTCATAAAAATGAATCTTATACATAGTGAAAAAAAATACTGCCGCCCAAACACATCTGCAAAATTGCGGGAGAGTAAGTTCAAATCATCAAAATCCACATAATTCAAACTCACCACTCTTGAATGTGAAATATCATTCGAAGAAAAACAAAATTACATAAAAAATAACAGACCATTGGAAAATACAGAGCACAACTAAATATCATTCGATGGAAAACTAAAACATTATAATTAGTACGTTGAGGGAATTTTTGCATATTGGTGCTTTAAATCTTTCCTTCATTGAAGTCACGCAATTTTTGGACATGAATCCCGAGCCAAATCCCTGTCAACAGACAAAAAGAAACAATATAAATAATCAACTCAGTATGAATAATCAACTGAACTGGCTATAAAACAAACACAGAGGTCAAAAATCATTTTCCTCACCTTTCCATTCAAACAATCCCTTTTTATACTGTGGTGCATTGGGGTGGAGGGATATGAATGAGAGTGTGGGCATTAATTCAACAATAAAAATGATCTAGGTAGTATATCTGCTATTTGCAACTATGGATTGTATATCTGCTCGTATATCTTCTATTTGCAACCAAGTTTTGATAAACTACACGCCACCTAGAGACTGAGAATGCTCGTATACATGCCACCCAAAGACTGATAAATCTGCTATATTGCTCGTATAAACGCTCATATGCTCGAATGCTCGTTTGTCTGCTATATCTACTCATATACACACAATATGCATAAAACATGGGCATAACTCTAAACGTGAGCATGACAGTAAACAAAGTTAACTATTCAGATAAAAAAACTCAAACACTTTTGCATTCGGTCTGATTGAGTAATGGTTTTTGGGCATTGGAATTTCCAAATTTGGAGGATTATTGGTGTTTTGGGATCATGAAAATTAGAAAAAACTAAACTTTCATTTGTGCAAAGAGGATTATTTGTGCAATACCGTAATTTATGCAGTTAGATAAACGAGGCATTTGCATCCCAATTTATGCAGTACCGTAAGAAACTAGAGATGTATTGGTCTGTGAACATTAGAAGAGTAACTTCATAAGCCCAACAAAAATACAATTTGATAAACTTAGATGGAGATGTATTTTAAATTATAAATTTAGTTAAACATTTCAATACAATTTGATAAACTTAGATGGAATTTATGTACAACACCACTCAAATATGAAATCATACAACGATATGATTTAGAGGTATCATTGGTTAGTAATCATATGAAATCATCCCCTCTTACTCATTCCTGCAAATGCTAGCACATAAGGTCTCAGAAAATTCTAAACAACAATATGGATATATTGGGGAAACTATAAACAACAACATGAATATATTAGGGAAAATTTTAAACAGAAACTAATTGCAGAATGGGAAAATGGGAAATAAAATTCACGAAATTCATAGGCAACATATCCAAAAAATCAAGGGCAACTAACTAATTGCAATAACAATAACTCAAGTATCATTTGAAAATTCTAAATAACACTACAATACCAACCCCTTCGATATATAAACATTTTGTTATCTTAACTACATACCAAATCAGAACTAATAGCCATTGCTATGCGTGTGTCACTGTGTGTGTGTGTACACAGTGTGTGGCATTAATGTGTGTGTGCAACACAGTGTGTATGTCCCAATATCCATCAATTTCAAGCTATCATAATACAATACACTAACTGATCATTATAACAAATTAACACTGAATGATTCATAATGCAGTACACTAACAGATCAATATTAACACTGGATGATTCATTATAGTTGATCGGTATAGTCATATTTATAATACTGCTTTCAATATTAACACATTTAAAAAAATGATGAAGCATATGGAACACAAATAGTTGATGAACACATTCCAATGTTGATTAGATATACCTCATAGTCTCAGCACCAAATTTATTTGCAACGGTTTGAAGGCTTGAGTAAAGAAGGATGCCCGGATCGATTTATGTTCATATTGAATAATAGAATGCCCGGAGTGAATTACTTTGACAGTAAACTCAACCAAGTTAATATTAGGAAAGCCTTGAGCATGTGAGTTCATATTGAAAGGAGTAATTAGGCTACTGTTGGGCATACAACATGGGTGTGTATCTATATGTTGATTTTCATCAATCATGGGCATGTATAATCAATATACACATATCAATCAAACATCCCAATTGAAAAAGTCTTTGCTGAGTTGAGTATCAAGGAATGAGCTCTTTAATAGGAAATACAAGTTCGTTGTTTTATCTTTTCAGTGATTATTTGAGTGTATGAATGTTTAGGCAATTAGGCTAAATGGTTTATGACAAATATATATACTACACCTTGATATCTTTCCATGCATGATCACTGTTTATCCTTAAGCAGATGTATCTTCGGAATTCTTTCGATAATCTATGCATGAACTCGGTTCTTTGCGTGATTACGTTGGGAACCATTTGCCTTTATACCGTCACCTGTGATCCATCAAATAAAAAATATACTCAACCTGGACATGAAGGATAAGTCATAAAATATATCATTTATCATATTTTGGGTGTGATTAAGTCAGTGATGTAAGGAAACTCGAAGAAAATAGAAATATGAAAACAGAGTCGTGAGTACTAATAATCTTTAATACTTTAAACGAAAAATGGACCAAAAACGTATCAAAACATGTACTAATTATACATTTCACTTGAAGCTAAAACAAAAGCAACATATTAGCATATAAAGCATTGGTTTAAATAGAATACCATTGCATAAAGGTCTAAAACCAATTACACTGACACACACACATAAAAAAAGGACTTAAACATGTAGCTATGCATCAGACATTTGAAACTTCAGTCCCTCCAAAACCCCAAATACATCCATCTTCTTTAATAGAAAAATCTCAAATAGTAATTTAGTATACTGGTTTAAAAAAACACGAAAATAGGAACATGTTTTTGGAAACGGAGATGAAAGAGAAATCAAGCCGTACATTTGAAATTCTAACACACTAATTATGAAAACTATATATTGCTTATAAAAGAAACCCAACATGTCTCCGAACCTAAGTCAAAATGTAAATAAAACAAAAATTAAAAACAAAGAGTAAAAATATGTTGTCACTTCGAGACTAATTAGCTACAAAGACAAATACTATACAGTGTAGGATCAAGGCAATGGTGGAAGCAGCATAGTTATATACTGCATAATGACCCCGATATTATATTGATACAAATCATATAGTCATGTAACAAAAATTATAAAACCACCGATATTAATGAACGTATATTATAAAACCACCGCATTAAATTTCACACAAATCATATAGTCATATAACAAAAATTAAAATCATTCCATATTTAATGTCTACCGTTGATCATCCAATGTTCAAGCTCATGCCAATCCTGATTTCAAAATTAATAGTAGAAAACATATTTTCAAAAAAATGCCACTTGACAGCAGATATGAATAAGACCACTGCCTTGGCACACATCCATCTAACCCGTTTAAGACCACTGACCAAAACAATCTTTTTTCTCCGGCCTCAAAACCTAAAACCCAAATCATAACCTCAATTTATATATACACACAATAAAAATGAAAAAGAGAATATCTGTTTATTTGCAAGTATATGAAGATCTTCATCTGCAAAAGAAGAAATAAACAACAAAACAGAAAAAATAATTAGATTCCAAAACGTAAAACATAAAAGAATGAAGAGATAATGAAATAAGAAATATGCAAATATGCACCCAAGCCCAAATATGAAGTAATTTGAATAACCCCAATATAATTCAGACACAACATCTTATGAATTAAATGGTGTTCACTATGAAATTTCATCGAACACATGGGGTTCTTTTGGCAATGCCCAAAATAAAGTAAAGAAACAAAGCCCTAAACATTACCAACCTAAAAATTATATGAACCAAATATACCTCTAAATACACAATAGAGAAACAAACCCTAAATATAATAACAAATGTACACATATATAAGGCCCTATATAAAATAACAAATGTACACATATATAAGAAAACTAATATGAACAAAATATACATGTATATCTACATATGAACCAAATAAAGCTCTGCTCGACATATGTAGCTATATAATATGAACAAACCGAACCAATATATGAAAAAATCGAATACATCAAATTAGAAACATAAAATCTAAACCATTTGAAACCTAAAATCAGAACTAAACCTAAAATCGAAACTTACCTAGGAGTAGCGGCGGCGGGGGGAGCAGAGAGGTAGGTCTTTTTTTGGGTTGCTAAAGAGAGATCGGGAGTAAAGAAAGAGACTGTAAGCAATGAAAGAGAGGGTACGTTTGGGTTGTTTACCAAAATGCCCCAATATTTGAATTAAAGTGTAAGTTTGATAAGTAGAAAAAAAGAGGGAAACAAAATAATTGAGGGGTATGTTTGTAAAAATAAAAAAGATCTGATCTCAACCATCAAAATGTGTAAGCAAGTAGCATCGATCTAGACCATTAAAAATGTACACATTTTCAAAAACCAAGCTACTTTATTATATATATATATATATATATATATATATATATATATATATATATATATATATATATATATATATATATATATATATATATATATCTTACTTGTAGTACTGTTTGGCACCTTTGGTTCATCTCTTCACCTTTAAAGAAGATAGTTTAGGTTCTTCTCCACCTAAAAAGGAGTTTGTTTGCGTGCTGGTGTTCTCACTTGAAGAAAGGCTTCGGGTACGAGTTGACGGAGACCAAAAGCCTCAGTGGTGGATTCCAAGGTTCCGGTGGAGTCTGGGATTACCAATTAGGCGAAGGTAGTTACAAGAAGACGCGTCAAGGCTTGGACGAAATCGAGTCGTGTGAAGTAAGTCATCTGTCTTGTAATAATAAATTCATACTTGTTGGAACTTAAAGCTAGGGTCATCCATGATTTTTTCCATCTGAATTTTCCTCGTACATCGACTCGTACTGGTTTGCAATTTATTTTATCTTGCTATATCACCTAGATGCATGCTTAGGACTAAAAGATAAAATATGATTTAAATCACTACTCATGTTTAATTTGGTACTAAACTTAATTTGGGTAATGTTTAATTAATTTAATTCAAGTCTAAATAATTTAATTTGATAAAATTTGGTTTGTCCTATATAGAAAAATGAATTAATCATGTTAGAAAAATTTTAGGACTTGGGATTAAATTTAATTTATTTACGTGAAAATTTATGTTGAATTAATTTTATTTCATTTTAGTAAAGTTTTATTTTAATTTGGAAGTAATTAAAATTTGAAGGTTGCGTGTGTTATGTTGAACCATCATATTTCGCACTTTAAGGAAATTATCATTTAACTTTAAAAGTTGGGGGCCTACAAGATGTTTGATTGAGTGAGATTAATTATAAAAACTATTTTCCACAGACGGCGCCAATATGCTGATGCAAAAAACTAGACTAGGCTAATTAATTGATCACAGATAAATAGAAATTAAAGAGATAAGAGATTTTTAAAGTGGTTCGGCTTAAGGGAAGAGCATACGTCCACTGCTGTGTATTGATTTGGGATTATTCAATTGCCTCTCTTTTCGTGTCCCTTAGATATAGGATTTACAATGTATTTATAGCCCCCAAGGGGTGTAAAAGAGCCAGAATATCAAAGGATGGAATGTCTTTATATCGTAGGCATTTACATCTATACAATCATTTATGTTTACAATTGTTGGTGTTTTCCTGTCATCGTTGGTCGACATCCCTAATGATGGTCGATATCCATGGTGTAGGTCTGTGCTTCATCCTTGCTGACTAGGATTAATTTTCCACTGTACAACATGTGTTAGTATGTGAATCTCCCATGTAGATGGACACTTTTTGGCATCAACACTAATAAAGAAGAAAGTAAACTACATGAATTGTTATTTGAAATTAGCTTAGCATAGAACCCCAAAGGAGATATTGATCATTTTAGTATTCCAACATAATTAACGGAAATTGTGGAGAATGTTTGCAGCAGTAAAAGATGGAGAAATTGAAGTGACAACTTTCCTTTACATCTTAAACCAAAATAATTATTCTTTTGAGATGTAAAACAATCCTAAAAGAATTAAATAAGCATATCATTACTAATTAATCTATAAAGAGTTATGATAACTCACAGAATTCTTTTATCTAATTCAGATTTTAAGATGCAGAATATCCCTTAGTTCAAGTGAGAGAAAGAGCACATCTATTTTTTCCCTTAAGAAGGAGAAAAAAAATACACATTTTTCAAGGTAGTGTGGCCCATTAAATATGGGAAATATGTGTAGCATGATAGCAAGGTCAATTTTCCCACTCAAGCCCCAGTGATATAGCTTTGCACCGCCAGATTATCTAATCATTCTCACAATACAATAGATGGAAATCACAGCCTCTTAGGCCTTGTTTACATGTTCTGTTTTTTTTAGAGAAAAGAAAGTAAAGGAAGAGAAAGTGTATTTTCTTTTATTCGTTTGGGAGTTTAAAAGGAGAGAAAAATAAAGAATTTTTTTTTAAAAAAAAATTCCCTTCCTTTTACTACAAAACTTTCTTTCCTAATTGGAATGAAATGGGGAGAAAGCAAAGTTTTTTAATCAATTGTACATTCTTCCCCTTAAAAAAATTATTTTCCTCCCAAACTCCTAAATACGGGAAAGAAAGTTGTTTTCTTTTCTCTCTCAAACACCTTTCTATTCTCTAGTTTTATCTCCTAATAAAATTTTCCTTTCCTTTCTTTTCTCTCCAAAACTCGTAAACAAGCCCTTAAGTATAAAGGGCAGAGGGTTATAAATTTGTGGACCTAGTAATTTTTATGCCGTTTTGATTTTTATAGAAATGGGTTGTTTGGATTCCTCTTCGATATCCTCATGTATTTCGAACTCATATATTAGTGGGAATTTATCATATGGGTAAAATGGAGCACCAAAGGTTAAGCGGGAAGACAAAATGCTATAAATAACAATGGTAGATAAAAGGCCTAACAAATCAATATGAGTGGATTAAATGAAGGAATATAGAGAGTAAAGAGCAGAAATGAAGAGAATATATTTCTATCTTGCCTTTTGGCTTTCCTAGATAATAGAGTCCCAATGTGTATGTGTTGGTGTATAAAAATTAAATGTTAAAAGTAGCTAATAAGAGTGAGAGACAATTAGTACATTTATGAAACATATCGTTGTGTGTGCGCTATAAATGTCGACGTTGTGTTAGGATGTCAATTTTAATTATATATTGTAATGCTAATAGAAGGGGAAAGTGAATAATCTAAAACCTATTGTTCAATTATAATTAAATACAACTTGGTTTTTTAAAAAACCTATAAAGACACATAATATTAGTGTCTATATGCCATTTATAAAACTTTTAACATTTCTATTCCCTATGGCTCCATTTGGTTGTCCCAAAATTGTAAATTGTCTCAACAAATGAACCATCAATCGTATTTGGCTTTATTAATTAACTGATTCATTAATTGTCCCGTGTAAAATATGAAATTGGATAATTTACAAAAAAAAATCGTGAAATGCATTTATTTGAAATAGGAGTCACATAAAGTGCATATTCATCTCTCTTTCCTCCCTTCCCCCCTCCTCCTCCCCCTTAGTTTGTTTTTATCTTTTTTTTCTTCCTAGAACTTTAACATTAAATTCAATTTCAAATTACTAAACATTGCGCAAAATTGAATTTAAACTCATTTAAAATTCACTCATTTACAGTTCACTAATTCAGCGTGAACCCATTTACATAATTAAACATTTGCGCCACCAACCAGGGCTATGTGATCTGAACAGTAACCTTATATAAATACAAATTCCTCCCACAGTCACAAGACACCATGGAATCAATATTTCGTAAGCTCCACATTTACTTCTTTACATCTATGGCTCTTGGCCACATGATCCCACTCGTAGAGATGGCCAGAAAAGTTGCAGCACATGTTATGCTCCTTTACATCTATGTTTTTTAAAGTATATCATTTATAGTTGCTTACACATTCCTTCTACAGACAAAAGCTAAAAAAACTCCATGGATTTTTACATTGAATAGGAAACTGAACACATACAAACATTACCATACATTAATGGAGTAAAAGAAGTCGGGTATTTTCTCCAAGTCTCCTATCAGTTCAGGTACAAACTGAACACATGGATTTTTATGGTAAATAGAAAAATGAACACATAGGAACTGAACACATATATATCCCCAAGTCTCCTATTGGTTCAGGTATTTTCTCGACGATAAAATGAACGTTTAATTGTGATTCGTCTGCTTCTAACATTAATAGGGTAAAATAGTCATTTGAGAACATCCATTGAATATGAAGTAGTTTTTCAAAACTAAAATTATGCAAAGATAAAAAGGTATGGATCAAAAAGAAAAAACCAATCGTTTAAATCCTAACCCGAGAAGGATTAAATGTAGAAGCTCCTGGTTATAAAGTAGAGGTAGAGTGTCTGCACGAACGAACCATAAAAGGACATCATAAGCCATACCATTTTTAAGTTTCTAAAACAACATGAACTAATACCACCAAATCATATAAAAACAAAAAACAAAAAGAACAAAAGAAAAAAAAAGACATCATAAACCTCACAAATGGGCAAAAGAAATTGAGAACAAATCTATCGGTTCTTAGCAGTACAATACGACGTGACAGTAAACCATACAAAACAATTTCAACTTACAGCAATAGATATAAAAGAATACCCATTATTTCCTTGAGCTGATACATATATGATAGAAGTACAGCTAGAAAATGAAAAAATAATAATGATAATAATAACTGAGTGTCATTGCTAATAACAGTGTATGCCAAGGACCCACATTTTCACAAATCTCAATTTATGCTTCACCCGAAACTATTTTTCGTTGCTTAAAACCTGTACCATTAAGAGAAAGAATGTAAAAAATTCCATTCATTAAATAAAAGATGATTACAAACACCTCTCCTGCTTTATATATTACAATTGTCTATTTTACATACTTATACTCACTCCCCCTCTTCTTTTCTTTCTGTAATTACCGATAGCCATGCTGAATAATGATAGGTGGTGTGTGTATTTCGAAACAAGCAATGATTTGAAACAATAAGAAAGACAATTGTACTTTATAACATGAGATGTGAAGTTCGTGTTATATCTATGTTGCACTAAAGTAAGACATCTCTAGCGACTAAAACGATAAAACTCATTCGAGAATTTTATCAAACACTTGGTGTGCGAAAAACACCGAAGACCTTGTTCCCAAAATGAACTAGTGTGCAAATTCTCAATCAATTCAACCAAGCATCAATGAAAAGACAATAAGAACATACAAGCAATTATCAAAGCAAAACAACAACGATATACCGTGGTTCACCCAAATTTGGGTACATCCACCAAGGAGGATTTTTTCTTTCTATAGATAAATGGAAGTACCCAAAGGTTATACACACACACACACACAATTTATCTCTCTTAGAAAGTCACTCACAACCTTACAAGAACTCACCCCTCAAATGGGAGCTCTAGCCCTCTTTAGCTTTTATAACTCTCAAAATAGCACTCAAACTTGTTCTCTCCTAAAACTTAGAAATAACACTGGTATTTATAGATTTGAGCCAAAATGGCAAATTTGTAAATAAACCAAAACTGAAAAAATAGGAGAGCCAAAACCAACAAACTCCACCTTGGCGATCCTGACCATCCAACCAATCTCTAGAATGCTGAAATTGAACCCGCTTGAAGACTGTCCCACCATCTACCAAGCTAATGCGATTCCCGCATGCGATCCTCACGATCCAACCGAACTCAGAATGCAAACATCAAATATGCTCGAAGATCATCCCGACATCTAACAAGCCAATACACTCCACCCGACGCTAAGCCACCTCAAACTTCAACCATGAAGTGAGATACCTCAAGTCTTCACTCCAAGACTCCAAACGACTCCACCCGCTGAGGAACCAAGTTCTAAACTAAGAAATCCCATGAATGCTTCCCATGTAACCATACGGTGAAACTCGCTCCTCATGTAACCCGGTGAGTACACCCCCACACAATACATATAGCATACACATTCTTAACACGAAATATTCAAACACATCAACACCATCTTCCACCTTAAGAAATAACCACGGATGAGAGGGAAAATTCCTCACCTCCCACACCCTCAAAGTCTCACCCTCGAAAGATGTACCAAGTCTTTGTCACGAAGAACTCCCGTTTGCCAATGCTCACAAATAATAACTCATCGGCCTTCCTTAAACTAGCTACACACATTTCGAATCCATCACAGTCCTACACCTCATCGATTCGAATAGGCCAAGGCATGTGTGCAACTAAACCGGGTCAACATCACCTGTTGGCCCTAGAGGGGGACTTCGATCCATCCCCTCTACTAGTAGGTATTATCTCATCACTACCGTCTAGTCTCGGAAAGCTAGCACTTAAGGTCTCTGCTTTGTTCACAAACGAGACATGCGTCGAACGTTCGATCACTTGTGCACACCGTTTCCCCATCTTTCTCGAAGTCTGATTTAGACGATACAACCCCTCTCTATCCTCTCCCCTCGCTAGGACTATACAACCGCGTGTTACTTTCAAGACTCCACCCGCCACCGCCACCTGGCAACCCTTGGAATCCAAACGGCTAATGGATATCAAATTCTTTCGCAACTTTGGGACATAGGCTACACCACCCAAAGTACGTTCCACCCCATCGAACATCTTGAGTTTCACCATCCCGACACCCTCAATGGCAACCTTCTCTCCGTTAGCCAAAAACATGGAACCTTTTCCATTTTTTCATGAAAGAATCAAAATATTCCCTCTTAGAGCAAACGTGATCCAACGATCCCGAATCTAATATCTAATCATCTTGGGAAAGAGAGTTAACCTTGGAGATTGTGAGAAGTTCTCCAAGTTCATCTTTATAATTCGCACTCGCTACCGTTGCCCTCTCGGAATCAACATTGCCCTTAACCTTGTCATTCCACAAAGGACATTCTCGGATTATATGACCCCGTTCCCGGCACTTTTAGCATTTCGTCTCTTTACCACCAACACCTCTCGATCTAGACGTACTACTGTCATTAAATCCCCGGTTGGAGTTCCTCCCTCCATTTTGCCCACCTCCGCCTCTCGTCGTAAGGCCTTCATTATGGGAATACCCGTCACCTCCACCTTCCTTCTTTTTCATCGTGACATGAGATTGGATATATTTCACAACCTCATTGCACCGAAGCGTATACTTCCCAAACATGAGAGTGGTCACAAAATGCTCGTATGAATCGGGTAATGATGCAAGCAACAACAATGCTCGATCCTCATCAATAAACTGAACGTCTATCCGGTTCAAGTCATTTATCAAGGCATTAAAAACGTTGATATGCTTCATCATATCCTCACCCTCCTTCATCTCAAGCTTGAAGAGTTTCTTCTTGAGGAACAATTTATTTGACAACGACTTTCCAAAATAAATCTCTTCTAGCTTATCCCACATACCTTTCGTCGTGGTCTCCGCTATCACGTTATTCAACACATCATCCGTGATAAGCATCTCAATACACGAAGCCGCTCTTTGATCAAAGTCAATCCACTCGGCATCGATCATGCCTACCAGTCGTCCCTCTACCCCCAACAATGCTAATTGCAACCTCTGTTGGACAAGAACGCCTCGCATTCGTCTTTGCCATAACCCGAAATTGATCTTCTCATCAAAAGCCTTCATGTTCGTCTTCATTGAGCCACTCGATCCAAAACTCGGATCCCATCTTTTAGAGCCTCCGCTCATAGAGGTTGATTCTCGAGTACCTCCATATTTTCCATCATTTGGAACAAAAACAAAAGCTATGCCAAAATTGCCAAAATTGATTCAACCTCGAACCAAAATACCGGGCAAACAATGCAACCAAAACTCTGATACCACTTGTTTCACTAAAGCAAGACTATCTCTAGCGATCAAGACGATAAAACTCACTCGGGAATTTTATCAAACACTTGGTGTGCGGAAAACACCCAAGACCTTGTTCCCAAAATGAACTAGTGTGCAAACTCCCAATCAATTCAACAAGCATCAATGAAGAGGCAATAAGAACACACAAGCAATCATCAAAGCAAAACAATAACGATATACCGTGGTTCACCCAAATTTGGGCTACATCCACCAAGGAAGATTTCTTCTTTCTATAGATAAATGGAGGAACCCAAAGGTTATACACGTACACAATTTATCTCTCTTAGAAAGTCACTCACAACCTCACAAGAAGTCACCCCTCAAATGGGAGCTCTATCTCTCTTTAGCTTTGATAACTCTAAAAATAGCTCTCAAACTTGTTTTCTCCGAAAACCTAGAAATAACACTTGTATTTATATATTTGAGCCAAAACGACAAATTTGTAAATAAACCAAAACTGAAAAAATAGGAGAGCCAAAACCAACAATCTAAACAAGAGGGGAAGTATTTGTGATTACGTCAGACAAGAGGGGAAAGATTTGATATAAGGCCCCATCTGGTTTGGGAAGAAAAATATATCACTTAGATGGGAAAAAAATAACACAAACCAATTTTGAATAGCTTAGTTAACGTTAGGCTTGAACTTATTTCCAAGGCCGAATATCTCATCAACAACATGAAGTTGTACTTAAGGTAGAAAGAGATAATTTCATTAAACTTAAGCATCAGTGTTTTGTTTCAATTTCTCCAATTTAATTTAATTGTGTTCCATGTTCCAATTGTGTGAAATATTTGTTGTTATTGTGCATTGTTATATTTCACCATTTTCTTTCTAGTTGATGTTTTTTAGCCCTAAAATTTTCTTCTAATAGTTATCCATAGATGTTTTTTGTGTATTTTTATACGGAGTGTTATGTGTTGAATGAGTGATTATGTGTTGTGGCATTAGATTTTATGAGTTTTGTTCCAAATAAAAGTGGTGAGGAAATAGTATTACAAGTGTACAATATTGCAATGTGATAAGCGTTTAAATGAATTAAATTGCAGATCAAAACCATAAGGCTGTGATCAAGCACAAGAAAAGGAGTGAGAGAGAGAGAGAGGGGGGAATTCGGAGGGAACTATAAAGCAAGAGATCTGATTGTATGGGAAGTGGGAGGGATCGGGAGCTTTGTAAATTTAGGATATATTGTAATATATATTTTAGAAATAGGACAACAAACATTTTGTTTCTATTTTTAGTCTCTATTTTTTTAATAAAGTCGTTGGCGCGGCCCCATATCCATAAAACGTCAATCAATCATAGCATGCCACGTCAACTGATATGGGGCCGCGCCAACGACTTTATTAAAAAAAAATAGGGACTAAAAATAGAAATACAATTGTTTGTTGTCCTATATCCATAATCAATATTATTTTAATACTAAAAGTGCATAATCTATGGGTGTGGTTGTTGGTAAAAGGTTAGCGTCACTTATGTTGGCCAGCTGGATCAATGCATCTTCTTGGAAACCATAGAGTTATCGTGAGGACGAACTTGACATTTTTTATTGAAGCAACGAAGTTACAATACTGAGTTAGGAGTTATGCTCTGCAGTAAGGATGAGCCCTTGTTCTGTGGTGAAGGGGGGTCTATATGATCATCCCAGCGATGGTTTTAACGAAGTTATGGGAAGATAGATAGAAGGTCTAAAGGACCCTGACTTTGGGGGAGCATTAATGTAGATGGTAATCTCATATAGACTTCAAATAGAGAACCGAGTTGTTAGATGATAGTGCTATTGGAACACTCCTTATAAAGGGATAGGAGTAGCTGACGAAGTTCCATAGAAGACTGGCCCTGCTTGAATGTGGACGAAGGTCCAGAGAAGACTTGCTCTATCTCTACTCAGGTTAGGCCGCCTCATTGAACTAGAGGTGGTTGGTGTAGTCCTGGAAATTTCAATGTAGGTGACATTCTAAACCCAGTGTTATCAAGGTGGTCTTTTAAGGAACGTAAGCCGCGGGCAAGTATAGGACGTACCAACACTGGCGGAATCAGGATTTTAGCGACGGGTGGGCGAAAAATAAACTAATTTTTACAATCAACTAATTTTTACAATAAACAATATTTTTTCAATGATTTTATCATAAATTTTATCATAATTTTTATCATAAATTTTTACAATTAATTTTTTCAATGTTTTTACATAACTCAAGTCTCAACTCAAGAATGTCAAAAAAATAAAAACTTCAACAAAGTAAAAAAATTACCTGTGCTGTTGTGCTGTTTGTTAGGAGAAGAAAGAGGGAGGGACGACGCTGGCGCCTGTCGGCGGAGTAGCTGGTGGAGAGCGAGAGAGTTGAGGCCGAGATCCAGAGGAGGAGGGGCGGAGGAGCTGTGGAGGAGGAGGCCGGACAGGAGGGAGCGGGAGGAGCGGAGGGGAGTAAGAGCGGGCGGAGGAGGAGGAGTAGCAGCTCCAGGCTGCTCTGATGCTCTGCTGCTGCGCCGGACCACCGGTAGAGAGAACAAAGAAGAAAAGGACGGACGGCGGCTGTTAGGGTAAATGAAAAAAAATCGTGTGTTGTTATGTATGTGTAGAGAATTGAATTTGGGTTATTTTTATTTCTGCCCCCAAACTATTACACCTTCTATTATTAAATATTACACATAGGTCCAAAAAAAAACTATACTCGGGAAAAAAATTCCGAAAAACCCGGGTGGGCGGCCGCCCACCTTCGGGACCACCTAGGTCCGCCCCTGCGTACCAAGAATATAATGGGTAAGTCCCCAAAACTAGCAACCATATAATCATGTTTATCAGCTGACATGGTTTTAGTATAATCTTACTATCTTAGTATATGCTCATGTTGGATATTTAATTTCCTCGGCATTAGATTCCAACAACAAAGACAATTATTTGACAAGAAGAGCTTTATATATACACTTAGCATGCCACCTGTCACTATGAACATATGGTCCTTACACACTAATACTTAAATGTAATATTAAGAACATGGTGCAAGGGAAGTTTAAAGTGGTTAATAAATCATAACAAAACAAATGATTCTGCATTTTGTAAAATAATTTATAGTTGCATTTGAAAATAAATATAACTCCATACTCTCAATACACCAAATTCTAATTAATTTCATAACTCAATTACTTTTAACCATTTGTATGCACTTAAAAGTTCCCAACGTGTAATTCAAATCCTAGAAAAGTGCACCTAAAGAAAGGAAACAAAGGCATATATGCCCCTCTAGGTGAAGCTAACTTAGATAAACAAAACTAATCCTTTTTTTATAAGTAAATGATATAATAAAAACCAATCGCTAAGTGAGTGAACTCGTATACGGGAAGTGTACAAAACAGTTAGCCTGCTAAAGAAAAAAAGAAAGAAAAAATAAAACAAACCCCACCAAACAAAGGACCAAGCTACATACTATAGTGGATCTCCTCGACAAACTCGAGAAACTCCGGAGTCGTGACTGTAATCTTCTCCCTGTACCAACTAAGCAAAGTGCTCAGAAACAGATAACGAACTCTCGCAGGAGCAGTTTCAATGTCTTCAAAGCATCTCAAATTACTCTCCTTCCAAACTGTCCAAAAAAGGCAATGAGGGATAACCCTACACACGCGTATATCACCCAACCACCCTCTTGGAGGTCTCCACGCCTCTAAGATCTCCCTCATAGACCCGAGCATAACCCAAGTGATTTTAGTAAGGGCAAGGAAGATGTCCCACAAATCTCTCGTCACCCTACAGTGAAGAAGTAGGTGATTAGTCTTCTCCTCATCCTCCTTACATGACCAACAACGACTAACCAGAATGTAACTTCTCTTCTGAAGCCCCTCAAGCGTCAAAATAGATTGTCTAGCCACAGTCCACACGAAAAATCTGACCTTCAGCGCTGCTTTGACCTTCCAAATATTCTTCCAAGGGGACTAACCTCTGTAGTTCCCTCCAGCGCTCAGAATCGAGTAGTATCCTCTGATCGAGAACACCCTTGTTCCTCCCTATCAGTCAGATGTGGGGCCGATCTCAACCACTCATAGAACAAATCTGTCTCCTGAAGATCCCAGTCCCAAAGCGTCCTTCTGAACTGCAGATTCCCCATCATACTTCCCCCACTAATAGTCATGTGGTTAGCTACCAACCCCTCTTCATCCTTACCTAGGTTGTAGATCCTGGGAAGGAGTTACTGAATTGACCCTCAAACATCCCACTTATCCTTTCAGAATCTGATCATGTTTCCCCTCCCCAAATAAAACTCAGTGTGACTGGAAAACACAGCCCACTCCCTCGCTATATGCTTCCACAATCCCATGCCATGAGCAAATGTCCCCACCGCCGGCCCCCACCCCACCTGAGAGAAACCCCATATAGCTCCAACAACTTTTCTCCACAGTTGTGTTCGTCCCCCGGAATCTCCACATCCACTTCCCTAATAAAGCACTATTAAATATAGCCAAGTTTATCGCACCCCCTCCTCAATGGGTTGACACACCTTATCCCATCCAACAAGACAATGCTTAAACCTATCCTCAGTACCTCTCCACCGAAATTCTCTCATCAGCTTAGCCATCTTTAGAGGAACCGTAAAAAGGCAAAGGTATAATGGACATGAAATATGTAGGCATGCTACTAGACAATGTGCTCTTAATCAGAGTTAGTCTCCTCCTTTCGAAAGAAACCCATTCTTCCATCCCGCCAATCTCCTATGAATTCTCTCCAAAATTGAATCCCACATAGCTGAAGACTTATACTTAGCACCCAGAGGAAAGGCCAAGATAAGTATTAGGGAAGGAGCCAGTCCTACAACGCAAAATGCCGACAAACTCCTCTGCTACGACCTCACCCCCAATCGAAATTAACTCACACTTTCCTTCTTTAATTCAAAGACCTGACACCGCCTCAAAACAAAAAAAGGAGAACCCTCAAAGCACACACTTGCCTCCGATCAGCATCATAGAATACAATTGCATCATCCATAAAAAGGAGATGAGTGATAGCAACCTGAGTCGAACCCGAGTTCCCAAAAGTGAACCCCCCTAATCCACCCAGTCACTACCACCCTCTCCATCATCCGACTAAATAACTCCATGACTAATATTAATACAAAAGGGGATAACGGATCTCCCTCACGAATCCCATGAGAACTCAAAATAAAAACTTAGACACCTCATTAATCAGAACATAGAACATGGTCGTTGAACACACCTCCTCATCCATCTACATCACCGATCGCAGAACCCCATCCTCCTCAACAAGTACAGAAGAAACTTCCAATTAACATGATCATGTGCCTCCTCAAGGTCGAGTTTACATGGTAAACCAGGAGTCCCACTCCTAAACATGGAATCCACACATTCATTAGCCACCAAGACTGCATCGAGAATCTGCTTACCTCTAACAAATGCGTTCTGCGACTCAAAAATCATAGGGCCAATGATATTCCTCAGCCTAAGCGACAACTCCTTGGCAAGAAGCTTGTAGATACTCCCAATCAGGCTAACGGGTCTGAAATCCCTGATATAAAAGAAACCCTCATTTTTAGGGATCGAGGTGATAAAAGTCGCATTCAACCTAGGCAAAAGGAACTCCTGTCATGGAATTCAGCAAATAATGTCATCACGTTACTCCTGATAGTGGCCCAACACTGCTAAAAAAAGCCATCGAGAAGCCATCGGGTCTAGGTGACTTGTCCCCTCTCATCGACTTGAGCACCTGCAACACCTCCTCTTCGGTGAATATGCCCTCGATACTGTCAGCCTCAAAAGCGGAAGAACACAAATGCAAAGAGATGATCGTAAAATTTTGCATGGGCCACACCTGAAATTAATCATCAAAAGATGATGAATCTGATCATTCATTAAACTCACCATACTTTCTACAAACTTAAGATGCCAAAATATCCATAATGATTTGTACATTGAAATATGTACAAAAATATATACATATAAGCCCATTAATTAACAATAATTAATGGTCAAGCATGAAAGTTTCTAATTAAACAAATAAATAAAGAACGCTGAACATTATCAATAAGATTATATTCTTCTTAGATGAAACGATATTAGAAATTGAAATTTCCTAAACTAAAGATTTCAATAACCCAATTAAATGAGTCTTTTTAAATGACACTCTCATTTCTTAAGGGATAAATTAATCAAATTTACTATTGTGAGTGAAATAATTATCACAATAACTGATCAAGAAAGTAATAACATTATGAAAGCAATTAATCACATACACAACAATAGATATACGTGATTTGATAACTTTCCTACGTCCACAGAGAGGTTACTATGTTCTTATTAGTGTCTCTGAATGCTTGAGGTTACATTCCATTGCCCCCGGCTAGGGTTTACAATTTATAGATGTGTAAAATAATATATTGATTGTAAAAGGAACTCAATTAACTTGTGGATAACTCGTGGTGTCATTGAATATCTCCTCTAAAATTGTAGGTAACCAATTGAGTGTATTAATATTTTATTTGAGTTCATGTTAAAAATATGAGTCATTAATGAATAACTAATTTGGGTTAGGCAGTCCTCTTGTCCATTCTGGGTTGGTTGGCTACTCTCTTGGGCTGAAAATAAATGTGCCTCCACAATTGCCCCTAAAATTTTAATGTTAAACATTTGGGCAAACATATTTTAAGTATAAGGCCCATGGACTAAAACTTGTTTTAAAACCGGAGTAGCAGACTTGCAATTCTTGTGAATTTGAGAGGGAATGCTCTTTCGAGATCAAACACCATGGTAAAATTATAGTTTTGTTGAAGAAGTGTGGGTACACTAGTGCGAGTAGGCATATGGAGCGCCAAAATCTTCATTGGTACTTGCACTCTATCATTATCTCAAAGTTCATATAGAGATAAATCACCTCCAACTATCGATTTTCAAACACTTCTCATCCACGAAACATCCAGCATTCTCTTCTTCAATTGTTCATATGATAAATCCCTCATTCATTACTGTAAGTTCCTCTCACCTTCTATTGGCTTTCACTTCTTCGACTGTTCATCTTTTGTTACTAGGTTTTTTTCTTTTTCACCATCTATGGCTCTGCTAGATAATAAAACGATAGTAGAATTTAGTAACTCTTACAATATTCCTGATTGGGTAGAAATTGATTGTACCCCCATCCCTAGAGATGTTCGTGATATCGAAGGGGGAACTAGATTCACACCCTCTTGATCACACAAGGGGGTCCGACATTCCCCCCAAACCCTATTTTTCTAAGGTTCTTCAAACACTTCGATTTCGTATCTTCTTAGTGTGACCCAAATGTTTGGAAGATTATAAATGGGGTTTACAAAATAAATGAGATGTATGGGACCAACATAGGATTTGCTAAACTCTGTTACTGCCATGTTTTGTCGCGTACTAATAATAACGGGATTATGTACTTAAAGACGAGAAAAATAGATAGGGTTTTGGTTGGGAATCTCCCTAATTTTAATAAGGATTATTTAGGTCATGGTTTTATTGCCATTAATTGACAACATCCTCCCCTACCTGAGCGTAAGAGGTACCGAGGCCCTTGGATATCTAATTTGGGGAAAGATCACATAGGTCACTTTCTTTTTTCTTCCGTTTGCTTATTGTTTCTTTTTCTTCTGTTTACTTGCTCGCTATTTCTGTTTCCTTTCCTATGGCTTATATTTTCTTCCCCTCTTTTGAACCTCACGATAAAAATCAAGAATCTGACTTGAATGAGGTGAATGTTGTTGATATCATTAAGGATTAGAAAGTTCAAGCTCGTTCTGCTGCTTATCTGTCACCATCAATAGTTTTATTGCTCGACTAATTAAAAAAAGTCCGTGACTTGGAGATTCCTTAGGTAAGGCCCTCTTAACCAATTATCTTAGAAGAAGAAGAAGAAGAAGAAGAAGAAGAAGAAGAAGAAGAAGAAGAAGAAGAAGAAGAAGAAGAAGAAGAAGAAGAAGAAGAAGAAGAAGAAGAAGAAGAGCGGGAGATGGCACCCCTTGAAAGAGAAGAGTACTCCATGTTGATGATGAAGATTAGACTATATTATCTGATCGAATAAAATCTTTGAAGAGAATTAATGGAGATTCCTCTAGGGATAGTGACTCCAACCTTGGAGCTAAGGGGAAGGAAAGAAATGGAGAAAAAGAAGTGAAAAAAAGAAGAAAAATGGAGAGAGATAACGAGAAAAAAATAAGAAGAGAAAAAAATAAGAAGAGAAAAAAAGGAAGAGGCCAATAAAAGGTTGGCCTTAAGGGCCATGTTATGCCTTTTCTTACTACTGCTAGTGAGGGGTCCAGTGAGGCCAACACTCCCATTCTTGCCCCTGAACTGCTAAAGGGGGTCGTGCTCACTACTGACCATAAGCACTCCTTGCGGTTGGGGTCATCCCATTTGGCACTCAATTTTGCTCAAGGACTTGATGTAGTTAGTTTCTTATTTGTTCTTTATGTTTGTCTTTTTTCTACTGATATTTTGTTCTTTCTATTTTTGGTTGACTTCACTACCCTCTTGGATGGTCACGCTGACCAATCCAGGAATAAATGGAGTTGAAAGATACACTAAAGAAGTCTAAAAAAGACTTAGTTGATGCCCACACTGATTTGGAGAGAAAAAACGATAGCTCGACAAAGGCCTATGTCGATCTTCAGGTGGCCAAGGACTTGGTGGTCCCCGAGAAGGAGAAGGTCGCTGATAAGAACCTGAGCCTAGTTGGGAAGGTTCAGAAGTTGAAGGAGGAGCTCCCGAGCGATAAGGATAATAACTACATCGAAGGCTGGAATGTGGCCTAGATGATGCTAAACTCCATATTGAGTATGCCAAAAATGTATCCTTCGAGAAAGAATATGATCAAGCTCTGGGAGTAGTGGAAATCCCGATAGATTCTTACCTTTTCCAGCTTGACTTTCAAAAACTCAACCCATTTGAAGATGAAGAGCCTCCTATTGGTCAGCCTATCGACCTTACTGAAAATGAGTCTACTCAGATCGGGACACCTGTCGACCCAAAAATAAGGGATATCAAGAAGGGGAAGGCAATAGGAAACTCTAAGCTGGTGAAGGAATAAGGTATTTTAGCTCTAGGACTTTTCATTTTTCTTCACTAGTTCCTTGTAATCTTCTTTTCTTCCAATTGTACTGGACTTTGGCCACACTTTGTCAATTAATGAAAAAGGACTTTGCTTTTATTGATGCGTTGTTCCCTTTTAATTATGCTGACATTAGTTGCATTTCTTATTTATTGTGCTATTTATAGCCCATCATCCTAAAGGAATAAATCCCCCTTACCTCAAAGTTTGGGATGATTTTGGTACCAAATATCAGAAGCCAAGCTCGCAAGGCATTCATAACAATCTGCAAATAGCTGAAGGAAAAGATTGAGTTGTATAAGGCCCAGTCTAAGATGGTCACCAAGTTAAAGGATGATCGTCAGTTCATGAAAGACAATGATTCCTGGATGCAAGAGGAAATAAATGGTTTTAAGTCCAAGATCTTGAAGAATAATGTCATGAGGCAAGTGGGAGAAGTGATTCAAGTCGAAAACAATGTTCTGAGGAAGGAGGTCATCGAGCTGATAAAGGATGTCCAAATGGGATATGTCATTGTAACCGAGCTCTAAAGAGACGTTACAAGGTTGAGGCACTTATTTCGTAATGGGCCCTCGAGAATTATGGGCGACAATTTATGACGAAGGCTGGACTGATGCACCAACAAGGCTAAAGGAGGCTGAGGATATTACATTTAATCATGGGTGGATAACTACCCTTAGAGAGGTTAAGACCGCTAAATAATTTGATTTGTGGTATAAGTACCAGGTCGAGTGCCCTGATTATCGTCACAATTCCCTTTCAAAGGTTGATAAATGGATCCCCATCGATGAAATTCCTTCTCATAATTTTAATAATAACCTTAAAGATGATGATGAGGTGTTCGCTCCTTGCCCAAATGGTGGTTGAAGAGAACTTACAGTAGATTATTGTTCTCTCCATCCATTGTTGGTCCAGGTCCTTATTTGGTCTTTGTGTATTTCGTATTCTGGTAATTATACTCTCTAATTTTTATCAATATATAAAGTTTAACTATCAACTTTTTCCATATTTTGATCATGTGCTGACTAAATATGAGTTAATAACTGAGTTTATATTTTACTTCTTAACTAAAGAGTTGACATCTACCCACCACTTAGGACCTTTGCTAACCACATAATGCTGTTGATAATTTTGGGCTTCTTATCAATTAAATGAGTTAGTATTTAAAATCAATCATTTTAGTCTCCTTAGTCAAATAACTAATTTAAGAACAAGTGTTAACTATTTTGGGCCCCTACCGACTAAATGAGTGTTGAAAACTTGTGTTTGAGCATTCTCCCATCCAATATGCCTTAGCAGTATCATTCCATGTGTCTTACCTTTTAAGTTGTGTCATCACACTCCCTAAGGACTAGTAAGATGATGGAGAGAATGTACTTGGTTTATGGGATATCCGATCGGTCAGGTTTTTAGTGACCAACACAGTTAGTGACTAACCTTGGTTGGCTTTTTTACCTAAGGATCCCCTATAGTACTTTTACTATTGCAAGGGAAACTCATGAGGTATTTTTTGTTTGTGACAAATACCTGAGGGTTATAGTAATTGAAATACTTTAATAACTTATTGTACTTACTGTGAACCCTCCTCGGAACAATAAATCCCTTAATTGAAATAAGTTGAATAACTTATTTTAATCTATAGGAGTTTTATTATGCACGAGGAAGTTCTTCACCTAAGAAAAGATGAGCAACTTATTATAACCAAATATAATCTTTTCCCGTGGTTATAGGAGTTATCATTTGGAAAATATGCATAATACTGAGATACATAACAAAAATATTTAAAGCAGCCAATTAACGAGATCAAAATGCGAGAGCCGATGGGCATTTATTCATAATAACTTATAAGCGACATAAGTTTGAATAAAATTTGGGTAAACTAAATGTGCATATCAAAGATAAAGAAGACTAAAATTTCTTGATATTGGCTGCATTCCACACTCTATGTATCTACCTTCCACAGTGTTTCCAAGTGATATGCTCCTTAAAGGTCATCCCCTATACCTTAAAAGGTCATTCCCAATTTGGTCCAAGCTTTCCATCAGATGGTTTTACGGCAGAGGACTTTCCTTAGGAAATAGTCCCTGTAATATGTTTCCCTAACATTTCATTTAAATTCTGTATAAATTGTGTTGAAGTGATGTTTGGTGATAACTATTGAAATTATGGGTAAAATTGGAATTTGAAGGGCTCGAATGAAAGTAGGAACGTTCGAACGAGATTTAGGTTTTGTTAGAAGTAGGGGATCGAACGAGCTTCGAATGAGACCCCACTGTCTTACTTTCAAGGGTCGTTTGAAGGTCGTTAGAATCCATGGATCGAATGAGATTCCCTTGTTGCTCGAACGAGGCTCAATGTCATCCGAACGATGCATTTTGAATTTTTGTGTATTAGATCCCTTGTGTATTAGCACATTTTTCTTCCTTGATTTGATGAGCTGTCGAGCTTTAGTGAGCCCAGATTTGGCAAAATGGGAAGTTTAGGCTTTGGAGGGTTTTTATTAGGGTTTATTTGGCTCATTTGGGTCATTTGGAAGAGAGAAGAAGATGGAAGAGGGAGAGAGAAGAAGGAGCAGTCTTCCACCATTGTTGGCTTCTCTCCAGCATCCCACCACCATTTTATGACCATAAACCACCACATTCTTATAGTATTCTACCACATTCAATCCTACAACACCTATTTTCACCACTGTTGAGTGGATCTACGAATTAGTGGAGATTTATTAGGGGTTCTTGATGATGGAGAAGGAAGATTCCATGGAGTTTGAAGAGATTTCTATTAGGGCTTTTCTTGGAATATTAGATGGAGCACTCATGGATGATGAATTTGGTAACCCTTTGAGATCACCATTGGAGGTAGGGGTTTCTCCTCCTACACCAACTTCTCTACCACTATTTGAAGTCTTTGAGGTGAGAAAATCCATCCTTAGTGTTTAAGACTTTATTTGCATTACTAGTAATCTTATTGTTAGATTACATGAGTAGATAGAACATGAATAAATTATGGTCTCTGTTACATTAATAATAAACATTTTTATGAAATGAAAATGTTGGAAAAATATTTTTGGGTTGAGAATAAATGAAGAACGTATATTTCAAAGTTTCTTGAAATAAAGATTAGGATTTTATGAAAATGGTGCATTTTCTAGAAGTTTGATGTTAAACATTTTATAAAATAAAATGTATGGATATGATGTTGATTCTGATAAAATATTTGGTGAAATGATGTTCTAAAGTTTCTTGCAAAAATGAAGATTTTATGAAAGATGGAAATTTATTAAGTTTGAAGAACTAATATTTCCTTTGAGTCTTGAAAATGCATTTTTGCAAAGTGTTGCGAATTTTTAGAATGAAAAATATGTTTAACCCATCTCATGGGATTTTAGGATTTAAAATCCATCTTCTCATGCATATAAACTTGTAGTATTTTGATAAATATAAACAACTTTAAAGAAGTTTTTTTGGAGTTTAATATGAAATAAGAAAAGTATAAATTCTATTCTTCAAAGTGTGTGAAAAAGATATTATAAGTGATAAGTGTAAGATTGTAAAACTACATATGTTAATAAAAGAGAATGGTGTTTTTTCTTATAAGGTAGTCTTATATGTTTAATGAATATTAAAAATAAAAGTGTTGAAATAAAGATGCTTCTAATTGCGAAGAATGCTACTCCAAAGGATAAAAGTAGGTTAAGGTGTTAAAAATAGGTAAGAAGTTAGTGTGCGTAACTTAATGGTGTTTGGAAAATTAACACTTGTGACATGCAGTAAAAGGTGCATTTCGAAAAAAAAGGGTAAAATGGTAATTTTACATAAAGTGAAACATTTTTATAAAATAAAAATTTCAAAAAGGGTGTTGCACTTGATAGTCCTAATGGACATGATTTCTGTAATAATAAAATCAAAGTTAAATTGTAAAGGACGTGAAATGATTATTTTGAAAGTGTAACATAAGTTGGTGTGAAACCCCGGATTTTGGTTTCGGCCGGGTAAAAAAAAGAGTGGAATAATGTGAACATTTGTAAAAATGTTAAAAACACATTAGAAAAGAACTCGAATGACACTGAAAAAATTATGGAGGGCCCGATCTCTGGGGTAAAAGATCCAAAACACTAGCCAGAGCATATGGTGACATCGGCGGCGGCGTGGAGCCCGTTAAAGTACGCGATTATTGGAGGATTCTGAGAAAAATATAAAGAAATAAGTAACATGTCAAGAAAAGGGTTATGTGGTGAAAAAGTGTTAAGACAATCTAACTTGAATGAATTAATAAATGGTCCAGTAAAGTAATGGTTTTCGATCAAACCAAGTGGAGTGTTTCTAATATTTAACTCTTTGTGTTAAATAAGGGAATGAATGTCCAATGAGAAAGAGGAAGTAATTTATAAAATTAATGTGAATTAATCTGGATAAATAAGTTTTTAATAAGTAAACATGTTTCATACATTAAGTATATATATATATATATATATATATATATATATATATATATATATATATATATATATATATATATATATATATATATATATATATATATACTAGGTAGTTTAATGTGCATGTAGGCATAACGTGTTAGAGTCTTCTTTCTATCATTTGATTCTATACTTCATTTTTATATTTCCCAGTGAGGATTCTACTCACTCCCTCGTTTTGTTACGATAGGTTGGGTGTGGTTTTGTATCTTTAGAGATTTATACATGTAAGTACTCTCTTTTATATAACTGTAGTAACTCTAAAAGCTTGGACTCCGGGGTGCTCCCCACGGTCGGTCACGTAGTTTGACTTGAAATTGGAATTGCATGCTAAACAAGTAAAATATTAATTAAAAATAAAACTATATTAATAACATTATATAGGTTGTTTCATTATAATTCACTACTAACGCTCCGGTCGAACCGGGTTGACTACGGGTAACCCATAAATATGGGACAAGGCGATACAAATGGTATCAGAACTCTAGGTTCAAGCTTCCTTTCGTGAGTAATGTGGCGAGGTCGATAGTGGATCTTTTGACGTCGGTGTTGGTTTGGGTCGGCCACGGTAGTCTTGGTGACGGTTTAATTAATGTCCTCAATGGTGAAGTCAAAGATGTTAGCACGATGGGTGAATTCATCGCCGAGTGACTAGTGACTATGTTAGTTGTTGTTAATTACTTCTGTGTTTCTGATTTAGATATGCTAGTAGGTTTCGAGTGTCCGTGCAAGTTAATAGTAGAGACATCGCAGGTTTTAGTGTGGGGTGCATGTTTGTCAATCCATAGTGATACGAAAATCCGTTTGAGGTATAAAAAATGACGAATGATGTCAATTGAGTTAGAAACATGAATCGTGAAAAGTCACTTGTGGAGATTTGGTGGCTAGTGCATTACACCCAAGCATTGTTGAATTGATGATTTGGTGGGCATGATGAACCGTGTTACTTAACACTTGGGACGTGTACTCGGTCTAGGTCGGTAAGATAGTGTTGTTACAAGTAAGTGCCCTGGTGATTCTTGTTTGAAAGTTGTACCTCGTAGGCTGTGATGAGATTTATGGGCAAATTACAATGTGCATATTACGCATGTAACAATGATGGTTGAGGAGACTTAGTGGTAAACACCATGTAGTCTTATATGATAGGGGTTTTAGAAAATATAATGTGACTTCAAGGAATAGGATCTTTAGTAATGTCGGTAATGCAAACCTAGAGGTTTATAGGTTGTAGGCGACGTTCTGTATCCTGCCAAAATCCTTAGTAGCGTTAGTTGTGGTTTGATACGTGGCTTATGGTCATAACCATTTGAAAGAAATGATAAGATCGTTATATAAATGTAAAGTCTCGTTGTAGTTGCCGAAATGATGGCTAAGTGCGAGGTAATCTTATGGTGAGGGTGGTTTAAGGGTATACTGGAGTGTCTGTAGGACTAATGATGTGTGGCGTCATTGGGGATAGAAATTGACTGTTGTGATGACTTAAGGTGTTTGATGGCTAGGGTGAGCCATGTGTAGAAGCTCGTGGACCAGTGTCCTTGAAAGATCCTAGTAATCACGATGAGGGTATTGAATGTTTTATGCAGTGAACCTATATTAATTAAAGTATGGATGATAAAATCTTGATGGGTATGGTGGACTTTTACATAGAATGTGTTCGGTATCCTTAAGAGACCAATTAGGTCCGGTATGAAGAAACATTTGCATCTTAGTAATGACTTTGTTGAGGGTTAGGTGATGACCATAGGTTGCTGGTCAAGATTTAGAAAATTCGTATAGTGTACGTGTCGGGTGCGATTTCCTGAATCGGCATCGATGGGTGGTGTCCTCTAAGGAGGAGTTAAAATCTCGTGTTGTCATGGGGCATAGTGCTCAGGTGTCATCGACTGAATAGTAGTGGCGATGTGGCACCTTATTTTGTGGAGTATTGGGAAAGGTATTTGAGACTTAGATTGATAACGCCATGTGGAGGCTTGAAATGGAAACTATAGTGGGGTAGTATAGAAGCATGATTAGAATATTAGCATGTGTTGATAGTATGTTAGGGTTAGTTCTTAGAAAGCCCTACCAAGACGGTATGGACTATGAGATATAGCCATTTTTGGTACTTACTACCCTTAAAATGATAATGACGGACAGTGTGTTCGTCACGTGAGTTCTGTTTGGGTAGAACCCGAAAATAAGCCTAGTGACAGTCTCATATAGTCATAGGAAACAATAAGGTGAATGTCTTTATTTAACGGAATACTACCTAAGATAATTGGGGTTTCAATCACAATATAATAAGGCAGACAACAACCTAGGTGTCGTAGGTTGGTGATGTTGTCACTAGTGAATGGGTAAAGTCAGTATAAAATAGGGTGCAAGGCATCTGCCAATTGGAGTGGTTCATGTGTGCCAAGGATATGAGGGGAAGGGCCTCACTCCTAAGGAGGGAAGTTGGCATTTGACTTCCTAGAGGACTATAGGTTTGTATGTTGCTTTCATGTTGCGATAAGGAATGGTTGTGATTCAATTTGTCATGATTGGTGACCCAAACCAAGGTGTGGCTAAGATTAGTACCCAGTGAGAATGTTGGGGATGAGTGATATGACTTAAAGCATATTGCGTAGGTTCACTTCCATTAAATCATAGTGTGATCCTTTATGGGTGGAATTTTCTCGGGATGGTTGCTTGTTCCTTATGATTCTTGTGCGTCCCTTTAGATTTCGATGATCGGGAATCGGTATTCTCATGTGCGCGGTCACTTAGATTGGTACCATGTCATAGTGCAACACGATTAGATCTAGTAGGGCGCAGTGGACCAGGTATGGTTATTGTATCTCAGTAACCCTATTTGTGTATGGGTGGTTGTGATTTAGGCCACACGATTTCTCATAATATTGACATTTCTTAAGAATAATGACCTTTTCGACTGGCTGACATAGATGTCGGTGGCTTTAGTTATTAAGAGAGGGATTATGAATTGAGGATATGGTATAGTGTTAGGCACCTCGGAGAACTTAGCACATGATGTTGATTTTCCACAGGGAGTGGAGTATTGTAAGGTCAGTAAGGTGAGTCACTTAAAGTCATACTAGGTCCATCAGAGTGACGTAGCGAAAGGTTTCAGCCGAACTCACGGTGAAGATTTAGTAGGTGTATTACTTTTTGGCGTGAGAAATTAGCATTGTATGGTTAATGGAAAGCTCAGGAAATTTGTGTAGTCAAGATAGACTAAACATTTCTAAGATGCATGATGTGCAGTCCTAAGGTGGAATTGGTTTTGATGATGAATACAATGAACGGTTGTATTACGATTAACTTTGGGTGAGCATTGATTGCTAGAGAGGATTAACCATGGAGGCGTCGATATGCCTTGAGTAATAGTATAGGTAGCACTAGGAATTATTTGAACATAATCATTGAGCGAGTGGAGACTCGAAGTTGTTTGTGGGGAGATCATGGTTAGCGAAATGGTGAGAATTAGAGCATGTCGTATGTTGATCATTTGGTGACAAGCCCCGTATAATGGTGCGTAATGTGGCTTTAGTATTGAGGACTTCAATGATTTTGTCTTAGAGGGTTTTTATGTCTTATTATAGAGGTTGGTGAACTCCATAAGTTGAAGGATTGACAAGTCGAGAATTTTGGGAACGAAATTCCCCAAGGAGGGAAGTTTGTAATACCTTGCCTTAATATTTCATTTAAATTCTATATAAATTGTGCTGAAGTGGGGTTTAATGATAATTGTTGAAATTGTGGATAAATTTGGAATTTGGAGGGTTCAAACGAAAGTAGGAACGTTCGAATGAGATTTAGGTATAGTTAGAAGTAGGGGATCATGTGAGCTTCAAACGAGACCCATTTTATGACTTTGAAGGGTTATTTGAAGGTTGTTCGAATCCATGGATCAAACGGGATGCCCTTATCGCTTGAACGAGGCTTATTATCATTTGAACCACGCACTTTAAAATCTTGTGTATCAGATTATCCTTATGCGCTATCACATTCTGGACCCTTTATTTGATGAGTTGTCGAGCTCTGATGAGCTAGATTAGGAAAAATGGGAATTTTTGGCTTTTGAGGGTTTTTGTAAGGGTTTGTTTGGCCCATTTGAGGCATTTGGAAGACATAAGAAGATGTAATAGGGAGAGAGATGGTGGAGTAGTCTTCCACCATTATTGGCTTCTTTCCACAATTTCACCACTATAATACACCACATTCTTATAGTATTCCACCAGATTAAATCCTACAACATCCATTTCCACCATTGTTAAGTGGAGCTACGAATTTATGGATCTTTGTTAGGGGTGCTAGAAGATGGAGATGGAAACTCCCATGGAGTTTGAAGAGATTTTTATTAGGGCTTTGCTTGGAAGCTTAAAGGGAGAACTCATGGAGGATGCATTTGGTAAACCCATGAGGTGACCATTGGAGGTGGGGGTTGTTCCTCCTGCACCAACTTTTCTAGCACCATTTGAAGTCTTTGAGGTGAGAAAATCTATCCTTAGTGTTTAAGACTCTATTTGCATTACTAGTAGTCGTGTTGTTAGATTACATGAATATAATGAACATGAATAAATGATGGTTTCTTATTGATTAATAATAAACATTTTTATGAAATAAAAATGTTGGGAAAATGTCATTTGGTTGAGAACAAATTAAGAATGAATATTTCAGAGTTTTTTGAAATATAGATTGGGATTTTATGAAAATGGTGCATTTTCTAGAAGTTTGATGTTAAACATTTTATGAAAAAGAATGTATGGAAATGATGTTGATTCTAATTAAATATTTGGTGAAATGATGTTCTAAAGTTTCTTGCAAAAATTAAGACTTTAAGAAAAATGGATATTTGTTGAGTTTGAAGAAATAAAATGTCCTTCCAGTCTTGAAAATGTATTTTTGCAAAGTGTTGTGAATTTCTAGAATGAAAAGTATGTTTACCCCATTTAATAGTATTTTAGGATTTAAAATACATATTCTCATACATATAAACTTGTAATATTTTGATAATGGACAAATAAAGAAGTTTAAAGAAGGTTTTGTTGGGTTTGAATATAAAATAAGAAAAGTAGAAATTTTAGTCTCCAAAGTGTGTGAAAAGGGAATTATAGGTGATAAGTGTAAGGTTGTAAGACTACATGTGTTATTAAAAGAAAATGGTATTTTTCTTATAAGGTAGTCTTATATGTTTAATGAATATTCGAAATAAAAATGTTGAAATAATGATGTTTCTATTTGAGAAGAATATTACTCCAAAAGGCTAAAAGAGTGTTAAGGTATTAAAAACACTTAAGAAGTTGGTGTGGGTAACTTAATGGTGTTTAGAAAATTAACATTTGTGACATGGATTAAAAGGTCCACTTGGAAACAAAAGGGTAAAATGATATTTTTATGTAAAGTGGAATATTTTTATGAAATACAAATTTCGGGAAGGGTGTTGAACATGATAGTCATAATGAACATGATTTTTGAAATAAAATCAAAGTTAAAGTGTAACAGAAATAAAATCACAAGTTGGAGTGAAACCCCTATTTTCGGCTTCGGTCGGGTAAAAGAAAAAGTGGAATAATGATGACATTTGTAAAAATGTTAAAACACATTAAAAAGGAACACGGATGACATCGGGAATTTTAAGGAGGCCCGGCATCCGTGGGGTGAAAGACTTAAAATAATGGCCAGAGCTAGTGGCGTTGCCGAAGCCAACCTAACTTGTTAAGAAAAGGGTTGTGTGGTGAAAATCTGTTAAGACAACCTAACTTGAATGAATTATTAAATGTTTCGATAAATGATTGGTTTTTGGTCAAACCAAGTGGAATGTTTCAAATATTTAACCGTGTTTGTTGAATAAGGTAATGGATATCAAATGAAAAAAGGAAGTCTTTTACAAGATTAAGGTGAATTAATATGTGGATAAATCAAGTTTTTGGAGTAAAACTATTCCATGAATTAAGTATGTGTATATATTTATGTACAAGGTAGTTGCAAGTGCATGTAGGCATAACCTGTTAGAGTTTTCTTTCTTCTGTTCAATTCTGTACTGCATTTGTATACTTCCCACTGAGAATTTGCCTCACTCCATCATTTTATTACGATAGGTTGGGTATGGTTTTGTATATTTAGTGCGTTATACAGGTAAGTACCCTCTTTTATATTATGTTAGTATCGCTGAATGCTTGAACTCTGGGGTGCTCCCCACGGTCCCTCACGTAGTTTGACTTGAAATTAAAATAGCATGTTGAACAAATGAAACATTAATTATAAATAAAATTGGATTAAAAATATTATATAGGTTATTTCATTGCATTTCACACCTAACGCTCGGATCAGACCTGGTTAATAACGAATAAACCATTAGTTCGAGCCAGGGTGTTATAGTCCCCCACTTGGAATTTCATCGGTTGGCTTTTTTGTTGTACTTCTTGGCAAGATGCTTTTGATAGGAAGCCCGATTGATCATGGCATGTTCTCTTCGCTCGTTTACTAAGTAAAGTTCAATGCGTAATTCATTATCGTTTAGGCCTTCGTCGACCCATGTGGTTCTCACGGTAGGGAGACATTCTTCAAGATGGATAATAACTTCCATTCCATAGGTGAGTGCGAAGGGTGTTTCCCAAGTTGGTCTCCTAGGAGTAGTATGGTAGGCCCACAGAAAATGGGGGAGCTTGTACACTCAAACACCCTTTGCTCTTTCCATATTTTGTTTTAGGCCGTCTAGCATGGTTTTTTTAGAGCTTGTCCCTGGTCATTGGTTTTTGGATATGCCACAGAAATCAAACGATGCTTGATTCTCTTCCCATTACAGAATCCTTGAAATAAGCTTCTTTTAAACTACGTGTCATTGTCGGTGATGATAGTTCTTGGTAAGCCAAAATGTGTTATGATACTTTTTTATATGAACCTTGTCATGTCGGTGTCATGAATGTTTTCTAGTGGTTCTGCCTTTACCCACTTGGTTAAGTAGTCTTTGTCGACTATCAGATACTTACAATTTCCAGGTGTAGTAGGTAGTGGTCCCATAATATCCAATCCCCATTGTGCGAACAACCAATTACTTGTCAAGGATTTTAGGTTGCTGGATTGCTGGTGGACCATAAGAGAGAATTTCTGGCACTTTTCATATTTGCAAACATAGGTACTTGCATCCTTTTTGCATATGAGGCAACTAGTAGCCTTACTTGATCACTTGAAAGGACAATAACTTCCCTCCTTATTGACTCCTACAAATAGCAACATGAAGTTTACTAAGAACTTTCTTTAGGTGGATGAATTAGAGGAAAAGGCATTTGAATGATCTTTAGTCGAGATTTCCCCTGAGGCAAGGTAGAAATGAGATGCGTTCACCCTCGCTTGATGAGATAATCTCCTGTCATTAGGCAACGTGTCACTCCATAAAAATCCAATGATGGGATCCATCTAACTAGGGTCCCTATCAATAAGGAGTACTTGCTCAGTGACCACCATCTGGTGAATGCTTGGTTGGGTGGGAAACTCAATTTGAATAGTTCTTCTAAAATTAGATTCCATTAATGAGCTTAGGGATGTTAAGTCATTGGCGTGACTATTCTTCCCCTGGGGGAACTTTTGAATATTAACCTTTTCGAATCCTTCCATAAGTCCTCTTACTATGGAGATGTATGTTTTCATCCTATCATTTTTTGCATTGAAATCCCCCTTACTTTCTTGGAGACTAGTTTGGAATCGCCGATTACGTTAAGGCGCCTTGCCCCCGGCATTTGTGCTTTCACAAGCCAACGATTAGTGTTTCGTAATTAGCTTTGTTGTTGGAGGCTTCCAATCCCAACTTGACTCCTTGTTCGATAATAGCTTGTTCTGATGTGATGAGGACGATCCCTACTCCCGCCCCCTTGGATTTGGAGTCTCCATCAACGTATAGGGTCCATTCCTTAGACTATGGTTTCTCATTTTTTTACTGCTCCATTTTTTGTTGGTCGATAGGTTGCTTATCTATAAATTCAGCGATAAAATCATCCAGCACGTGTCCCTTAATTTTTATTCCTGAATGAAAGTGGATATCGAAACTCCAGATCTTGACTAGCCACTTCGAGAGTCCTCTAGAGATGTCGTATTTCTGAAGAAAAACTTTGAGGTGATATGAAGTGATCATTGTTATTGAGTGAGCTTTAAAGTCATGTTTCATCTTCCTTAAGGAAATCACTAATTCATAGGCAAACTTTTCCAAGGGCAAGTAGAGTTATTTTGCATCTATAAGCGTCTTGTTAGCATAGTAAACAGGGCACCAATCAACTTCTTTCTCATATACCAGAGTCGAGCTAATACTGTGGTCTAATACTATGAGATAGAGATAACGAGGATTTACATCGTCGCGATCACTAATAGGGATCATTTATTGAGGTAGGACTTGATATCCTCTAAATCTCATAAGTATTCATCATTCCACACAAGGCCTTTGTTCTTCTTTAAAAGCTGAAAAATTGGTCGACAGTATTTTGTGGACTTAAAGATGGAGCAGTTGCGTGCTACGAGCATACCAGTAATCTTTCAAAACATCTTGCAATGTCCATAGGGGATGGACCTTGGTGATTGCACCAATCTGATCTGTATTGGCCTCAATTCCTCTTTTTCTAACTAAATAGCACAAAAATTTACCCGACTGGACACCGAATGAACATTTACTTGCATTAAGTTTCATCCAATACTACTTGAGGATCCCAAAGGTTCTAGATAAGTCCATGAGGTGGTTTTCTATGTTCTTTCTCTTTACTAACATGTCATTAATGTAGACCTTCATTATATCTCTCATCTCCCGCTTAAACATATTCGTGACTAGCCTCTAGTAAGTTTCCCCTGCGTTCTTTAGGCTAAACGTAATGATCTCGTAATAGTATGACCTAATCGGGTTTATGAAGGGTGTTTGATCTTGATCGGGGATGAATAAGGAAATATGATGATACCCTGAATATGTATCTATAAAACTCATTCTTTCATGTGTTGTCATAGCATCAATTAGCTCATCAATCTTAGGTAGTGGAAAACTATCTTTGGGGCAGTCCCTATTGAGGTTTGTGAAGTTAATACAGACCCTCCAACTTTTATTTCTCTTTCGTACTACCACGGGGTTGGATAACCACTTGGGAAATGAACTTCCCTAATGGATCCTGCATCCAAAATCTTCCCTACTTCGTTCTCCATCACCTTAGTCTTCTCGGGAGATATTCAGTGAACCTTCTAAGTGATCGACTTAAAGGTTGGGTCAACATACAGTTGATGGCATGCTACATTGGGATCAATCTCAGACGGTTCATATGGATCCCAGCCAAAAATATCTAGTTTTCTTCTCAAGAAACCAATTAACTCTTTTGGTTCGTGATCGACGAGGGTAAACTGATCAGAAACTCTCTTTGGAAAGTTGTCATCAACTCCAACTTCCTCGAGGATTTTAATGGCCCTATCAGTGGGGTAGACTCCACCCCTAGTTGGAAGTACTATAGTTGTTATTTAGAAGGTATAGGCCCCTCTTGGTCTTCCTCTGGAGCATCTTTTGGTTCATTTTTCTTTTCCTTACTGGGGCGGATGACTGCAATGAAGCACTTCCTTGCAGTAGCTTGGTCACCACGAATCTCGACCACGCCCTGATTGGTAATAACCCTTTAGTTTCTAGAGGTATCTAGATAGTACGAACCTCATGGTGTGCAACCAGCCTCTGCCTAGAATGGCATGATATGGAGACTCTTTATCCACCACCAAGAACTCAATTAGCTTCGAGATGTTGCCTGACCTAACTGAAAGGACTATCTTTCCCAGTGGCATTGTAATTCTCCCTATGAACCCAACCAACAAAATTGTGGCCTCCTTGAGGTCGGCTAGGTTGAGCTTCAACTTGTGAAAAAACTCTTGGTACGTCACCTCCGGTGAGCTTCCCAGATCCACCAGTTGCTTTTTGACATCCTGATTCTCAATTTCGAGTGTCATCACAAGTGCATTGTGATGTGTAGTCTTTACTCCGATTAGAACTTCTTTAGTGAAGATGATTTGTTCGTTATAGCCAACGTCCTCTGGTCATCGGTGCTTTCCATCTTGTCTTTTTTTAGGGTCAATCTGGAATGCCTCTATGAAAATAGTGACCTTCTTCAGCTCCATCCAAACATCGTTCCCTTGGATCTGCTTTAGGTCGGATGCTCCGTGGATCACCGTGAACTCATGTTCTATGTCGTTATCAAGGACATTATCTAGTTTCTATTCACTGTTGTCTGCAAACTTGTCATCTGTCTTTTCTATGTATTCATTAAGATGCCTAGTTTAGGCCAACTCTTTCAAGTGTGACTTTAGAGACTTGTAATTTTCATTCTTGTGGCCTCCCTCCTCGTGAAATGCACATCTCAACACACTGTTCTTCTTTATTGGGTCATCACTCATCTTCTTCGACCACTTGACGAACAGTTGATTCTTATTCTTACTCAAGATCTTGTAGATTGGTTCTTTGAAGACTGTGTTAGCATCCTGGAATGCTTTTGAAGGATCAACTTTATTCCCATTTTTAGATCCATTCTTGCCCCCATTTTTCTTCCCTTTCTTTGAAGTGTAACTCTTATCTCGTCATTTTCTTACCTTTGCTCGACTGTTGTCCCCTACATTATAGTGAGCCACATCCTCAAACTTGGCATATTTCTCAATATGGTATACGAGGTTATTGATGGTGCTGGCTTATTTCTTTGTCAGGGACTAGTGCAACAGAGATGTGGTCGGCAGATCAATATTTAAGTATGTAATGGAAACCTGCTTCGAGTACTCCTCCACTTTATTGAATACGTCCCAATACCTCTTGGCATAATCACGAAGTCTCACTTGCGACTTTTTCTTCATCGTTAGTAGTGAATCCATCCTCTTGGGGTAGGATTTAATATTTATGAAGCGAGAGGTAAAGGTCTCTACTAGAGCCTTGAAGCTCCTGAACCTGTGGGGAAGCTTCTCAAACCACTTTTGTGTTACTTTATGTAGGATAGACTGGAAAATTTAACACATTAAGGCGTCCTTAATGCTCCACAAGGTCGTCGCCAGTCATAAATCTTAAACCTGGGAATAAAAAACTTCTTTAGGGGTTCCTCTTCTTCAATCACCCTTGAGAAAAGGGATTTCATCTGAGTGTTAAGAGATATCCTAGCTAGCTCATTGGTAGACCTGGCTCCCCGATGGTTTGGATGTTGGTCCATATATTTACGGACCAAAATCATGATGTTCTCATCCTAATGATCATTGATTCTGTGAAGCTTCTCTAATCGTCCATGTTTTGATCAATCATGCTCTGACATGCCACGTTCAGATATGTCTTGGTCGTTCCAGGAGCTCCTCCCTTAGCTGCGAGTATTTATTGCATGAGGACTTGGAGTCCTATCACAACACTTCTTAATATCTCTATGAAGACTTGCAGGCTAGCATTCTATTCCTCCTGGAGGCTTGTGGCTTCCTCTTATTCTAGATGCCTGGATTCATAAGTGTCGACTAACTTGGAAATCTAGGTGATCCCTGAGTTTTTCAGAAGACTGCCTTTCTTTGCGAAACCTTGGATTTGGTTGTTGGCAAATCTCTGACCTGACCCTTGGTGGCATTGTGCCATCCAACACATCGCCAACCTAAAGAATGTTTCTACTATGGTGAGACATTATGGGGTTTTTGTTAATTAATGCTTTCGTAGGAAAAGGAATTGTTTCCCACGTACGACGCCAATTGTGAGTGGAAGAATTATCACAATAAATAATCAAGAAAGCAATACCAAGATGAAAGCAATTAATTATTAACACAACAATTGATATACGTGGTTCGACAACTTGCCATGTCCATAGAGAGGTTACTATGTTCTTATTAATGTCTCTCAATGCTTGAAGTTACATCCCATTTCTCCGGTCTAGGACTTTTTATTTATAGATGTGTAAAATAAGAGATCGAGTTATACACTGAACTCAATTAGTTTATGGACAACTCGCGGTGTCCCTGAATATCCCCTCCGAAATTATTGGTAACCGATTTGAGTGTATACCTATTTTATTTGAGTGCATGCTAAATACACGAGTCTTTAATGCATAACTGATTTGGGTCAGGCAGTCCTCTTCTACATGTTGGGTTGGCCGGCAACTCTCTTAGGCTGAAAATAAATGAGCTCCCACAACTATATAGTGTAATTAAGAGAGACAATTCTAGAATCAAGCAAACTTTAACATTAAATAGTGAATTTTTTTTATTTAAACAATCTAAATCATTAAAACTTAAATTGGTACTTATGTGAGGATATATGGATTAAAATGGTATTCAACAGTTGTCAAGGTTATGATGAAAAACATCAATATAGTCAAATAGTTATTAGTCATTCTTTTAAATTTCAATAGAAATTATAAAAAATACAAAATAAAATATGAGAGGCTATATACCAATTTAATTTCGAATGGAATTTATTAAGATTTTTTTAATAGTATGGACTTAAATTTAAGAAAAGAAAATTAAAGTCCATATAAGAATTTTTTTTCCTTTGTTTTATTTATGGCATTTGGTCAAATAAAACACATACACCATGATATGTTACTAAGAAAAGTAAATCAACTAAAACCTTATACCTATTGTGTCATAGTAGAAAGTATAAGCCCATATCCAACTTATGCACCTGCACATAAAAAAACTTTTACACACTTTGAATCCCCATTTGGTACAAATTGAGACAACCTATAATGAGTACCAAAGAAAGAATAGATTTTTTTTTTCTAAAAAAAACATAAAATTCATAGAGTAAAGTCAACACCTTCTTAATTTGGAAAAATGAATCTACATCCATAATGGGTAATGAACCTAAAAACGTACATTTGAAGAGAGTCATATCTTACATGTACGGAATTGGGTGTAATACCCTGTACTTTTATAGAGATTTAAATTACATGAGTGGCGTAATTTGTTAATTAGATGAAATTACTATGAATAGTAATTTTGGAATTTATGAGTGTAATTTAATGAATTTTGAAGTTAAAGTGAATAGTAAATATTAGTTTACTGGTGTTGGATTAATATTTTTATGGGTTATATTTCCTCACAGGACTATGTAAACGAGTTGGAATATTTTATTAGTCATGTCACAGTTGGGTCAAGTGACGGGAGATAGTTTACATTGTAAAAACGCGTGTTGAGAAGTGTTTGGTCCGAATAGTGAATTTTAGTTAAGTAGTTCTGATGGAGATTTAGAATGTAGGGTTGGTTTCGGAATGTCCAAGATAGTCAGAATAGAGTACCCGGGGGTAGTGTTTGGATTTCAGGGATTTTTGGACTAGTAGGGACTTGCAATTGAGTAAACGAGTCATTTTTGGGTTTAATTTGGGATAACCTTTATTTAATTCTTATAAGCCTCGTGAGAGAGGGACAAAGGAAATAAAATAAAGAAGATAATAAAGGAAGGAAAAAGAGGAGAGAAAAGGGAATTCCGGGCCAAACACCGTAGGATTCGACTCGAGGTCGTCGGATTTTATCCACGATACAAGTGTTTATCTTACTTTAACTATTTAAGTGTGTTTTCTCATATTATAGTTGGTAAACCATGCGATTTTGAGTTCGATTCTTGAAATAAAATGGGACTTTTTTTACTAATATCATATTATTTGATGTGTTATTAACTCCATATAAATTGTGAGTAAGAATCCATGTTAATGGTGTAATTGTTGGTGAGAAAATGGAAGATTGGTAAAAATAGATTTAGGGTTTGAAATCTTGATTTAATTGTTTAATCCCTTGATTTAATTGGTTTGTTAGTTATATCATAGTTATTAGATGATATTTATGTTAGTTGATGACGTAAAAACCTTAAGGGATTGGTTGGTTGAATGTTGGATTAAAGAGAAAGTTGGAGAAGATGATGAATAGTAAGACAATTTCATTTCCGAATCGATTCGACCTAGAAACGGATCTATTCGCCTCTTGGTCAAAAAATAAAATTGGTAGATCTTTTCGATATGGTCGCATGGGCTCCAACCGCATATTTTTCTGATTTTTTTTAATTTATAATGATTTTTCTACGGAACGCTATCCAAGATCAAAACCGTTAGTTAGAAATCAAACCTGATATTTGGAAAATTAAGGCTAAAATTGTTTGGAGATTATTCTAGGGGATTCTAGAGGTGATATTAGGACTCCTAGGTAATGGTATTGACAGTGAGTAAACTGTAAGGACATAATTCTCTGATTAAGTCTTAATGTAGTGTTGGCTTAATTCAGGACAAAAACGTTTGAGCCAGAGGGTAGAGTTCTTGACCATCTTTCAACCCTATGACATACTAAAGTTGAAGACGTATAGAACAAGTTTAAAGATTCATCAACTTGCCAAGTTTAATGTTCGTTTCTACATCAATAACTATTTATTCCATTTACTCCTACGGTATGAATGCATTATATATTTATATAGGAGCTTGGAACAAGTTTTATTGGGTGTAATTTATAATTTCTCTAAACCACTTTGTTTTACTCAGAAAAATATTTCTTAGAACTTTCCATAAAAAAATTTGGGCTTAAAAATTAACATTTCATTTTTCTAACACGTCGTTCGAACCACACTGGAATCTCGTTTGAACGAGATTGCCAGGTCGTTCGAACGAACTGACATCTCGTTCGAACGAGATGTCATGTCATTCGAATGAGATTTCTGTCAATTTTCCTTTTTTAATTCTGGATCCTCGTTAGTAAAACCATTCGAACAAAAAGTCGTTCGAATGAATAGTCGTTCGAACGAAAAGTTGTTCGAACGAAATTTGACGGGAACATTTATTTTGGGCATTTTTGACAGTTTTTCCACTTTTCCCACTACTTTTTCCCACTATCTTTTGACAGAACTACTTAGTGCAGGAACCAACTATTTTGAACCAACTTTTTCATATCCTTCCATCTTCAAGAGAGAGTTTGAGAGTAAAATTAAAAGAAGAAAAAGTTCATGTTTGAGTGTTCATTTTTCCAATGAAAAATCTTTAAAACACTTATGTTTTACACCCATAGTTTGGTTATTCCAAGTTTATATATATATACATTGCTTGGAATTTTTCCATTGGAAGAGTGTTTGGGTTTACTTCTAAATCCCTCAAAGAAGAAGAAGTTTATTTTGGGTGAGAATTTCTCACATGGTGAAAGGCACTATGTGTGGTTGACGATTACTTCCTAGTTCATCATTGGTGCATTCCAAGGTTCCAGTGGAGTCCGGGATTGTCAACTAAGCGGAGGTCAGTACAAAAAGGGGCATCGTGGCTTGAAAGGAGTCGAGTCGAGTGTTGTAAGTATTTTTGCTTGTACTTGTAAAATACCATACTCAGTGGACTTAAGGCTAGGGCCGTCCGAGGTTTTTTTTCGTTGTGGGTTTTTCCTCATACATCGTGGCGTAGTGATTTATTGTTTATTTTATCTTTCGCATAAGTCACATTAGATGCATGCTTAGGTAATTCAAAATAAAATTTTGTTTATATCACTACTTCTTTAATTTGGTGCTAAAATAATTTGGGTATTTATTAATTTAATTCAAGTCGTCGTTTAATTTGTTCAAATTGGTTTGGACTAATTTGGTAAAATTGAAAATATGACTTAGGCAAATTTCTAAGACTTGGGTTGAATTAAGTTGGTTTAAGTGAAATTAAAAATATGTGTATGTTTAATCTTATTTCACTTGGTTTAATTTTAATTTGAAAAGTAATTAAAATTTAGTGTTTGTACTTATTTATGTGAACCATCTTTCGCTTTCGCATATTTAAAAAGGAAATTCTCATTTTGTAATAAGATTTAAAAATTGGGGGCCTCGTGTTCCAACAAGTGGTATCAGAGCATTGATTGAGAAAATCTTTACTTTTCAAATTGGTATCAGAGACAAAACGATAAATTACTTCATTCAGATCCTTTAAATATTTTTGGCTAAAATGAAAATTTTCCCATTTTCAAAATTTACTATTTTTGATGGTTCTAATTACGTGTATTGGAAAGCGTGAATGAAATCAACACTAAAATCTATCTACGAGAGAGTTTGGTTGTTTGTCGTTAACGGGTGGCCCCACCTACTCATTTAATAGATAATGAATGTATTCCCAAACCTGCCGATAGATGGAGTGAAAATGAATTTAAACTCTCAAATTTTAATTCCCGTGGTTTAAATGCCTTGTTTAACGCTGTCACACCGGATGAATTTTGACGCATTATGACGTGTGAAACCTCTAAAGAAGCTTGGGATATTTTGCAACTCACTCATGAACGTACAAGTGTCGTAAAAGCTTCGAAACTCCAAAACCTCACCACTCAATTTGAAACCATCAAAATGAACGAAAAATAAACTTTTGATGGATTTTATGCTAGACTTTCCGATATTGTTAATTCATCTTTTATTTTGGGAGAGAAAATACCCGACAAACGAGTAGTAAAGAAAATTTTAAGGTCCCTTCTTGATAGATTTATTCCAAAAGTGGTCGTTTTAAATTATTTACCAACTTTAGCCTCTACGATATTAGAAGAGCTCGTAGGTGATTTACAAACCTATGAAATAGATATGTTTCCCTCCAAAATTGAAAAGAAAATACAAAAGGGCATTGCTTTGAAAGCCCGAAAGGAGGAAAAACAAGTATTAGAGAGTGAAAGTGATAGTGACTCGGATGACATGGCTATGTTTGCTAGGAAATTTCATAAATTTCTTAAATTTAACAAAAATAAATTTAAAAATGATTTTAAGAAATTTGAAACTTCTAAGCATGACAAAGCCAAAAAGATCCCTAAAACTCCTAAAGAAAATGTAAATAAGGACGAGTCAAATAGGTGTTTTGGTTGTGAAGGGTATGGCCATAGGGCTTTTGAGTACCCCACTAAACTAAGGAGAGAGAGTAAGAAACCTATTTCATATAATGTGACCCTTAGTGATAGTGATAAGGAAGAGGGACCCGATTCCCCCACTAAGCCCAACTTTGTGGCTTTTATGGCTAGTCATGTGAGCACCGATAATGAATCTTCTCATGAAGATATATAAACACATGACACTTCCAAGGTTAAAGTTTATGATTCCCTTGTTTTTTATTGTTGTGAGAGAGAAGAAGAGAGAGAGTGTGAAAATGAAGAAGAGGTTAATGTGAGTGAACTTCAAAATGCTTTTCAAGAACTTTACGAAGAATATATTAAATTGAAAAGAGCAAATTTGAAGTTAGAAGCTTGTTTAAGAGAGGGTGTCAAGGTCGTTGATGATAGTGAATTAGTGGAAGAACATAGGACACAAGGGATATTTCTTTGAGAGAAGCTAGAATATATCGAAGGTGAGAGAGATAGCCTTAGAGGTTTAATGGAATCCTTGAAAAAGGAGCTTCTCGAGTTTGAAGAGATAAATGATTTGTTAGAGTCTAGAATTTTAGAATTAGAAGAACAATTAAAAGACTCTTGTAAAGTCAAATTTGATTTGGAATGTACGTCCGAAAAACAAGATAAAATCTTAGGCACAATCGAAATAAAAAATGACACTTGTGATTTAGTCTTCGATACTTATAATGAGTCCACTCATAATTCCAAAACCAATGTTTTAGGAGAATCGCCTAGGAAAACCATTAGAGATCATTCCTTAGGTAAGTATTTTCGCGGAGTCTTTAAGTGCTCACATTGTGGTCGAAAAGATCATCTTAGGAAATTATGTTTTGATCTTAAGCGAGGTTCTAACAAAACCCCACGTAAGGCAACCGAGGTAGCCAAGATTCCTACTTCCCGAGATAGTCATTCGTCATTAGTTTGGGTTAGGAGATCCGACTTAGTTGCTTTGCAAAATAGGATTTTTGTTTCTCTTTTACTTTAACACGGTTCCTCTCTTACTAAATCCAAAGGTTGAATGTGTTAGTTATTGTCACCTCTAACAAGTAATTTTCTGAAAATCCTAACCTTAATTTGCTCAACTAATCCTCAAAAGGTAAAACAATATAAAATTTATAATACTTTCAGAGTATTATAAATTTTATATTTAACTGTGAAGTTATTTTTTAATAAATATAATTTACGACAAAATTCGTGATTTATAAGCTGCCAATTTTTTTTAATTCCAAACATGATTATCATCAGCGGCTAGGACAATATGATAGTTTTGTGGAAGCCCCAATTCCAATCTTTGATAATTTCTTACCATTTCATTCTTGCAAATCTAAAAGAGTAGTGGGAATTCTAATAAAGCACCAATTCATGATTGATATTCGTCTTCCACAATGCTCCAAATCATCCAGAATATTGAAAGGCACAAAAGGACAACAAGATATCCAAGTTTACATATACGTTGCTTCTTTTCCATTGGCAGGTGGTTGAAAATATCAGTTATATCTACCAAATGTCGTCGCTCAGTGTACCACTTCACATTGTAAAACAAGTATGGGAGACACACTAGAAACATAAACCAATGTTGGGCATGAGATGGAGGCGGCATAAGATTCCTTGAGTAACAAACTCTGGCAAAACAACATTGTTTATTCGAGATGCTGAATCAAATGGATTCATATTATCAAGCTCTAAATGTGCCAAACACCTAAGCTGGAAAAGGAGAATACCCAGAAGGAGAGTAGCTATGCGAGAAGATCCATCATTTTCTATGTTATTTACTTTATCATTCTCTCTCCATTTTCTGTGTTATTTGCTTATTTTTTTGGATTTCAGATATAAAGATCAGTTGGATTATCATATTGTTTATCTATAAGTTCAAATGTTTTGTTCACTTTTATTCCAATTTAACGTTGATTTTTCTGTGACAGGTCACTTTTTATTGGGAAATAATTTCCTTAATGCTGATTGTGTGCTGAATGAGTTTGGAAATTGAGTACTATGAGACTCTTTATGAGTTCTCTCTGTTTATGTTTGATGTCTTGGAGAGGTTACATCCGGACTTTAGCATGGGCTGTGAATAAATAGTTACTACTAACTTATACTGCTAAACAATGTGGATTCATCAAATGTATATTTTATGAATTCATAGGGATTATAATAATAATAATACGTAACATTGTTTTCATAAATTTTTAAAGAACTATATCCTTTTTTTCTGAAGCACTATATGGACTCGATTATCATATCCCATAATTTGTTAGTCTACCCTTTTACAAGTATACCCTATTGTGATTGTGGTGTTAATCGTTTCTGTTTATTTTTTGTTTTTTTGAGTTCCAAGTTCAGCTCACTATTGAAACAAGAGTGGGTTTTCTTTTAGCTCTTTATAATTTTAAGTTACTTTGGCTTTATTAGTCTATGAAAAAATGTATCACTTTGATTAGTCAAGGATTCCATTTTGGAAATATTTGTCGTGCCTTCAGGCACGGGCATTCCACTAGTATATATAATAAAGTAGCAAAGATATGTATGTCATAAGCTTCAACTATGATGTCATCTTTTGAGTTTCTTTTGCATTTCCAATTTTGCCCTTGAAAAGTTTGAATTCCCCCTCATTTGAGACACTATAATTTATTCCCCATCTCCTTCAAAATTCAAAATGAAGGGTAAAATAGGGTTATACCATTTTTGTCTCATTTTTCTCCTTCACTCTCTTCTCCCGCTCTCATATCTTACTATTTTTCCCTACATTCTTTCTTCTCTCTCTTCGGATTCTCTCCCAAAATGCTTCTCTATGTGATATTTCTCCTTCTCTCTCTTTCGATGTATGAGCTAATTTGTTCTTTGTTGGAGTTTTACAGGTAATGTGATTTTTTTGAAGCATGATTTGGTGTGTCTAAAATCACGACTTGCTGTTGGCTTTTGTAGTTTAGGGCTTCAAATGTTTGTTTAAGGTTTCCTGTAGGCTTTGTAATTTAGGGCTTCGAATGTTCCTAATCTCGCAATCACTATATGATCTGAATGTAATTTAGGGCTTTATTTCAATTTGTTAGACTACAACAGTTGGACTATCAATATATGATCTGATCTTGAGCTAATTTATTTTGCAGGTCTAACAATCAGTTCCTCGATCTTTATCAGTCAGTTCCCCTTCTAATTTTTCACTCCTATTGAGTTTTTTGATTCACCACATAATAGTTGAAATCAGGTGTACCACTTTGTGATTGCAGAGGAAATTTCTAGGGTTTCCATATTTTAGGGGTTTATAGGGTTCATGTTATACTTTGTGGCCAAATTTCAGGTATACCACTTTGTGATTACTGAGAAAATTATTTATTTGGGGTTTGTTCCTCTTTTTATGTATTTTTCCACTCTACATAATTCATGAATGATGTTTGACAAAACACATATTTGTGGCTGGATGCATTTTTGAATGGATGAGAAAGAAATAATTTAGCAACTTAGGTTTCGGGTTATACATGTTTTGTTCATTAATAAATCATTTGGTTCTCCATGCAGTGATTTGTTTTTTAAACTTGAGTATTCGTCTTTCATTATTATTTTTTGTCTCCTTAAACTTTAATTTTTTGTCTCCTTAAACTTTTTTGAAATAACAATTGTTTTATAATTCTAAATTGAGGACACCTTCTAAGATTACTGAGGGATTGAATTTGGAGCTAATTTGAATCTTACGGGAGTATTTCTCTAAACTCAGGCTGCATAATCAACATAGCATCTGACGTTCGTTTGGTCAGCGATGCTGGGCAGGCCAATTACAGTACTACAAAGCACACGGGTGCTGCGGTAGCTGCGGTGACGCTAATAAGGTGATTACTTTCTTCCTCTATCATTCATACCAAGTGATTTCAATACAATACCAGATCATTTCAATATAATTTGATCTTATTTTTCTTTTTCTTTTTTTATTGACACAGTTTTTGCAGCTATGGATATATATCTTATGATCTTACTGAACATGGAAGAACTCCTGTAGCTGTAATCTCTCCTAGTGTAAAATCAATACTAGATATTCCTAGGACCCTAGAGTATCTGGTATAGAATTTTATATTCCCAATATACTATTAAAAGCATCATAACTTCACAAAACTTCACAATCGATGATCATATAACTTTATCATGATATAGGGAACTCCGGGAGTTTGTGTTGCTACTTATAATACCGATTAGTTTCCTGCATTTTTCTCTGAAAAGAGTGACTGAAAGGTAAAGATTCATATTCCATCTCGCTGATTATATCGACAGTGAATTTATCTAATAACCTAATATGATAATTGCACCCAGATATACTAAATATTGTATCAATGTCGTTTTATTCATTTATTTATCTATTTATGTTGACAATGGTATTATTACAAATGTGGGAGTGAAAGTTAATTAGTCCTCTATTCTATTAAGTTATTTGTTTTTGCTCAACTCTATGAGAGTGAAACTCAAATGTTAACAGTGGTATTATTACAAATGTGGGAGTTTTTTTGTTTATTTACATTCTAATTAGTACTTTATCTGTTATTTTAGTATTACAAGATGTTGCTTCACATTCAGTATGAAACCATCACATTTTCAAAAGATGAAGAGGCAAATTGAGGACATTCTTGAGCCCGTGGAAATGGTTCACCGAGCTAACTGCTGAAGATACAATGAAAGGGACCGGTACGGTGATTCTCACCATAAAAAAGACGATACTCGATGTAAGAAATTCCATTGTATATACATTACATGTATTTTTTTGGAAGACCTTCGTTCTGTTCATTGTTCTGTTTTTTAACTTATGGTGTTAGCTTTTCAATGATTATATAAAAAGAACGAACATCATAAGCTAACAACATATACATTTTATATGGCATAAGCTAACAACATTCAGTATGAAACCATCACATTTTAAAAAGATGAAGAGGAAAATTATGGACATTATTGAGCCTGTGGAAATGGTTATACGAGCTAACTACTGAAGATGCTATGAAAGGGACCTGTATAGTGCTTCTCACCAGAAAAAAGACCATACTCGATGTAAGAAATTCCCCTGCATATACATTACATGTATTTTTTTGGACGACCTTCGTTCTGTTCATTGTTCTGTTTTTTTAACTTATGCTGTTAGATTTTCAATGATTATATAAATAGAATGAACAACATAAGCTGACAGCATATACATTGTCATAATGAAAAAATAGTCTAATTAATCAAGTGACTTTACTTTTTATCCAATATTTATGTTTATGTTTTGTATATTGATTTGGTTACTTTTTGATATATCATACGCCTTGACACATCTTTTACACTAAATATGAGGCATTTAAATTAATTATCCGACCTTTCTTTTTGACATGGAACTGATTCAATATTGAATTTCATTTGCACCGTTTTCTTTAAGCAGTAGTTTTACTATTACGTTTCGTGAAATTGTGAGAGTTCTTGATATAGGTACTACATATATCTACAGCACAAAACTTTTAATTTCATTAGAAAACTGTTTTGCTTGCCATTACTTTTTGTTAACCTCTACTAAGAAAGCAATTTACTCGCCTTTTTCTTTAGGTATCTTCACAGTAGAAGGAAAGTAGATTCATTTATTTACAATGGTCAAAGGGCTCGAAAGAAAAAACTGCAAATCGGCAAATTTAGCTGATGTGTGTGTCCATTCAGTATGTTTGTCTTAACAAGGATAATGCGAAAGAGGGGATTATTTTTTTCTCTCCAAGAGGCACTGGATTCTATTAACTTATGACTATGTAGTTCGAGTTTGGTTAGTCCTGCGAAAACCATGCCAATTTCAATATGATAATTGGTATTTTGAACTTAATTATCTTATAGAGCATTATAAGTGATTTGACTGTATAAATTGAATTGGAGGCAATCTGCTTAAGATAATTAAACATGGGTTCAAACATGGGTCCTACTCCTACTTTGTTCAGTAGTACTGCTACTTTAAAACTTGGGTCTCACTCCTACTTTGTTCGGTATTACTGCTATAAGTTCAGTATTACCGCTACTTTGTTATTATGGCTATAGGCAAAAATATTTACTATCCTAATGCTACTTTGTTTACCTTACCATTTTCAGATTCGGTGCAAGGTACGTCTAATATCGATGAAGTGTTTGGACCACATCCAAAAGCTCTAATTAAAGATATTTACAAGTATTGTTGTCTCATTTTCTATTAAAACATTTAAGTAGAATTGGATCTTGCATCACCATTTTTGTTTTTGCTTGCCAGGAAGAACACTAGCAAATAATTAGAATATTTGGCTCTCCAATGCCCAATATGCTGATGGCCAATTATTTAGTCGATCTCTACTCACAAAGGTAAGCTGCAATGCTTAATATTGGTACTCATATGAGTTCAATGCTAGGATGACACATAATAAAATTTTGGTCTCTTTTGTGACACATGTGGGTAATTTTAAATATCCTGATATGTTGGATGGCCATAACAGTGTGTTATTTACATTAGGTAACTTGAGTAGATGCTCTACTGACATGAAAGTGCATAAGTGAAAGTCTCATTTGGTAACTACAGGTTATATAAATTCTGATGGTAGGGATTAGAAGATTGGGAATTATTCTTTTGTCGAGAAAGATATTCTTCAGCTACAAAATGAAGAAAATTTGCATAAAGAGGATATAGACCTTTAAGTTGATCATTAAAGTTTATATTGTTTCTTATTGTTTATAGTGTGGATGCATCCTAGAAATATACGCATGCCTTTCTTAGAGAATCAAAAGTTGGACTGATGGTCTTTAGTCAAAAAAATGGAAACATCTTCTTCAAACCTTTATTTTGAAAGAAACTAATTATTGATATATCTTTTTGATATTTTGTTTTATGTGCTTAAGTATTTTTTTTTGGTGTTTAGTGTTGAATTGTTGAAACCTATTTTGGGCATCGCATGGCACTCACATTTTTTACAAGTGGGTTTCGTTTCTTATCCAAAACTCGAGCTTCTATTACGACCACCATCTACAGTACACTCTATTGAGTCTCTGCAATCTGCAGTATGCAGGGTATATACATCTCTTGGAGGACAAATTAGCCACCTCAACAACACGAAACTCCTGATCCTTAACTCACTACAACTCGCTGCTGAGAGAGATGTTCTCTACAAGGTAATGGCACAAAGTTTTTCTTCCAACACTATTAATAAATATTATTTTTATTGTGTACAAAATGCTACAAGGGCACTGCTTTGGAACGTAAATGCCCACAGCGTGATCTATATCATCAGAACTGGCCGCATCCAAGTTGTTGGAGATCGTGGAAAATCAGTTTTCAATGAAAAAAAACTAAGTTTTTAAAGACGTTTTGAACCTTCACGAGTTTATTAAGGCCAGTGCTCTGTCTCCCTTCCCTTATGAAAATATCAAATCAACTGCAGGCTCATCCTGAGCATATCAAATCGTCTTTTTTTAACTTTTGTTGCTATCTAAGTTTTGATATATGTGCTACTTATTTCAAATTCTCCACTGAAAAGTAGTTTATTAATTTTGATGGTAGGTTGCAGGACATATTACGTTGCAGGAATTTTTTCCTCTCGAGCATATTTAGAAATTTGCTTTATAGTGCATATTACTTCAAAAAGGTAGGGGTTTTCATTACATGATATTTAAGGTGGCATTAACGTAAGTGACAGTAGAAATGCACATGCAATTTCAAATTTTGATCAATTCTAAGAATGAATTTTGAGAGTTATCTCCCCTTAAACTAATAAATGTAGTTTTCTCCTGATCAAAGATTGCATCATTGAGATCTGAAGAGGGATTGTGGCTTCAAGAATTTCATCACTGAAAGAGGAGAGCTGGCTCTTTTCCCGACTGCCAAGTGTGTCCATAAGATGCCCCAAACAATTTTTAGCAGCTGCAACTCTAGATAAGTAGGCTCCATGAACGGATCCCAGGTTCTCCATCCTAACAACTTCACCTCCAAAGAAAAGATTACCCAGTAGTGCTCGCAGCCTATCATACCTACCTCCAAAGAAAACATAATTTATTTCAAAGAATCCACACTTTTGTATGTATGTTTTGTTTTGATAGTGACACTAAATTACATTGTGTTCCTTTTTGCATATGTATATTTGTTTGAAGTTAATATATAACAGAAATGTTTGTTGTTAGAAATTACTTTTTGTAAATGTTTGAAGTTACTAAGATAAATGTCGTGAAGATTAACATTATTGATTATTTTTATGTGTATTGTTAGGCATTAGCTTTAATTTAAAATTTAGTCTAACATAATAATTTTATATGTATTTCGTAGAACATACCATTTTATTGTTAGTGTTTATTAGTATTTTATTAACATTATGTCTATAAGAAATTTAAATATTATTATTTTATTCGTAAAAAACTTTTTAATTAGTATTACAAACAAAGAGTTATGGAAGTTTGCATTCAAATAGTGTAATGGGAATACTATAAGCACACACAAAAATCCTTGAAATTTATTTAAAAACAAGCTTGGATAGTGTATTGACATAAATTTTGCCCAACAAGTCGATGACTTTGTTTCACCATGCATACAAATTTAAGCATTACTAGTTGTAATTTATTTAAATGTTCTCTGAAATTCATATTTTTTTTTATTTCATATCTCCTATTAAGTTCATATACATGAAGAACAATGTTATTTTGATATTATTTTGTTAGCTTTCTCAAATATCGTTGTGATTTTTTTAAAGAACTTTGTTTTGTTCAAGTATTTGTTTGATGAATATGGACATTTGGAATATTGTACGATTGTTGTTACCCTTTAAGCAGGGTGGATAGTCCAATAAATTTAGGAGACTGTTCATTTTTTTAGAATTGACACTTTCTTAATTTGAGGCACGATGTGAATTCGATTGATGAATTTAGACTATTTAAATGTTGTTGGATTATTTGTTATTTGTGAAGCAGAGCGGATAGTCGTATAAGCAAAGGAGATTATGACCAATTTTTTAAAATTACATTTTGTTGTGGGCCAACAAAATTTTTGCCTTCTTGCAATTACGTACTTCGAAATGTTTTGCCGTTTTGCGATTATCAGCGTGCCTTCAGGCACGGGCATACCCTAGTCTATATAATAAGGAGTAGAATTTTGACACTATTCCATAAGTGGGATAAGCTAATTAGGGGCTAGGATTAAACCAACAATACAAGAATCCAAGGGTTGAAATTAAAATACCCCTTTTACCATTTTTGCCCCTTAAATATTTGATTTCCCCCTCTTTTAACACACTACATTATTTCCCCCTTTGTTCAAAATTCACAAACAAATGGTAAAAGGGTCTTCTACTAAAGGAAGCTTCAAGGCAGCATCGTATCTCACTCTTTCTCTCTCTCACTTCCCCAGACATCATCTCACTTCCTCTATGAGACACGAGACACAACATCACACTCTCTCTTGCAAGCACCTCGATTTTCTTTTTCATCAAAGCCCGGAAAAATTTGAGCTATCAAAACTCAAAATTTTCATTGATGAAGAGTTTGAGGTATATAATCTCAACATCACATATTATTCAGTGAATATTTAAAGATCTAAACCCTTATCTTTGTTGTTGGTTATTTTTTTTTTATAGATTTGAACTGAAGATTTAAAGATCCGATGGATGATTTTTTATTACACTCCTTTCTCTTTTTCATTTCATAAATTCCACCGCACACTCTCGGCCACAACTCAGGTAAGAAATTCATTGTATGTTTGTAAAATTAATTAATTGAGATTAACTTCCTTAAATTGTTACCTCTTAGTTGTTTGATAAATTGTTTGTATCATCTGAATCCTTCCTTTAGTCAGAGTTAGGGATTTCAATTGTGTTGTATTTTGGGTGAGACCTGATAGAATATGCATATAAGGTTTGGCTTTAGGAAAAGTGTTTGCTTTGGAATATTTTCGAATGGAGATATGGATGCTTACTATTCTAATTAGATATGTTGGATACCATGTTAATTAGACATGGCCTCTTATTATGCTGATTATATGCTTGGTTTATTGTTTCTCTCATTCCAACTTCTTTAATAGGTGATGTGTTTGAAGAAATGCCACGCCTAGGGAATTATCATCTTTACTAAAAGTCTAAATCATGTTTTATGATCTTTTTGAGTTGTATCTTGATTTGAATTTGAGAAATCATTTGACTTTATATAATACGATTGATGTTGGTTCAGTATAATTTTCAATATTGTTGTTTTTACTTAAATCTGTTAGTTCATACTACCTACTTACACCTATTAGTTCCAACTTCTTACTACATCTCTTAGTTCCTACTTATAAATAACATGCATGCTACATTATGAAATACAAGTGTTCTAATCCTAGATATTCATTGAAATTTTGGGATGTGCTCAATGGATAGCTTTTTATTGATTTGATTTATATGAAAATCCATCTCTTAATAACCTATGTTTTAAGCGTCACGAGCTTGGGTATTCCATGTATGGCTTAAGGACTTATTGTGAGGTGATAATAATTAATTTGGCCTGTTGATTGTGCAGTCACTATGTACTCAGAACATTTATTTTCCTAGATCAGTTTATTAGTACGTCTTTATAACTAAATGTTTTACTGATTGGAATTTGGTTATTTGAACACTTTTTAGAATGTCTTTTCTAGATATCTGCCTAGATTGTTATTTAAAATAGAATATACATCGCATGGACCACTTACTATGGATATATTCTCAATCTCCACAAAGTAGGGGTCACTTACTCTGGATACTTTCTCAATCTCCACAAATCAATACATTAAGCATTAGAGTAGATGGGTTATGAGAAGTCAAAATACGATTTCTATTGATATATGCATATTATGAATACTATTAGGTTAATTATGATTTGTGCAATACTCTTTTAGGATGGTGGAATTTGTGTTAGTAAGAAACTATTGGTATGTTTCGGGTTCGGTTACATATCTATTATTGTTTATGTTTAGGTAATTATGATAATGGAGTTTGTGCAATACTCATGAATAGTTATGCTTTTAGAATGGAAAAAACCTATTGATTCCAATTTGGAGATGTTAGAAATCTACGTGGCACTAATTTGATGTTCCATTGTTCGCAAATGAATTTGTTGTTCCATCGTTGGCAACTGAATTTGTTGTTTTACCATTATTTTGCAGATAAGAGGTCTTGCAAGGTTGCTGAGTATTTACTACTATCCTACTGAATTTTTTGTTTTACCACTATTCACACTTCTCTTTTTAGGCTGTTTCAAATTAACTTTGCTTTTAGGCTATTATTGTTCTGTTAAAATCTCTAATTGCGTGCGTCTGCCTTTGGTGGATATTCCACAGATGCAACAACCTTCCTCTAAACAACAGGACCATATGCAGTAGCAGCAACTACAACAGGTTCTTCTTGATAATGCATACATAGCTATATTAAGAGCTGAATTGTTAATATTTTTCCATAGAATACCATATTTGCAACTGCAATAATCATTTCCAATTAAAACACCTTTTGTGACTATATGTTTTCCCTGTCTTTGTTGGGGTTTAAACTAAATAATGCCAGTGTCTTGCTATCATGACATAGAATAATAAGAAAAAGGAAATAACACTCTTCTTCTCGATCGGCCAACAGTACAGGTACTGGAAATAGGAATCGGCCACATGTTCTTCTTTTGGATGAAGAAGAGAATATTAGCGCCACCCATAACCATGGTCTTAGATGAAGTAAGAGAAATATTTTATGTTTGATTTCAATATTAAATATTCGAGTAGCTTGCTCGGTAGAATTGCCAAGAAAACGAATGAGCGGGATTATCATTTGATTAAAGCTGAAAATTTGAAATTGCATTAGTGGAATTTGTTATAGCTTATCAATTTTAATAACTTAGTTTAGCCCCAAACTTATTTGTTATCTACATTATGCTTTAAATTTGCAGTTACTCATGCAACGGAGGTTCACAATCATGTTGGAGAGTCCTTCGAGAACCATCACGATCACTACTCTGTTTCAGGTTTGATTCGCAATCAAGTGAGTATCATGTTCTAAGATCCTTTAGTTTTAGTTTTAAGTTTCAATAGGGTCTGTTTGGGCTTTGACTGTTGGGATTTTGGGTATGAAATTTATAATTAATCATTTTTTTGTTGTTTTTTATGGATTTACAGTTTTTTGCTTAGAATGTTCTCTTTTTAGTTAGTTTGGAGGTTTTGGAGTTTTTGAACCATACATTTTTACTTTGTGTAGTTGTTTGCTAGAGTTTCTACACTATAAATGTTGATCTGTTATTTTTTCTTTTTTTTACATCAAACCACAAACCACCCAAGTTTCAAATTGCTTTATCTATGGTGTTTTCATTCATTAGTGTATCTTTTATAAATAAATGCCAAAGTCAACTAAAAACTCTTAAATTGAGTTTGAGTTTGCCAAATTCAACTACTCGATAGTGGTTTTTCTTATTACTTGCCAAGAATATATGTATTTTATACATGTAAAATATTATTGTGCTTTAATGCAAAGATAAAGATTCAGCGAATCCTTATTATTTTAATTCTATAAGATCTTGATATTTGAGAATTGCTAGGCCATCAACAAGTCATACACAGCAGGTAATATAGAGATTTGAGAATTGGGTGTATTCCATCGTTACAGTTTTTTGCGGTACGTTTTGTTAGTTTCACGTTATTGCACATTTATATCTAACTAATATTTTAATTTTAATTCTCATTTCCATTTGGTGTTCAGATTTTCTTAGTGAACAAAAAATGGTGCAACTCTTTGGGAAAAAATCTCTGATTTGTTCTCACCTACGACCTGCCTCGCCGATTATTTTTTCCTTTTTTGAACCCGACAATCATCGTTTTCCCCTTCTCTTCCCATATGGCTGAAAAAATATGTGAAATCAACCCCAAAATTATTGTTCTTTCATCCAAAAACACCCAGTCCCAAACCACAGGTAAACTCCATTTGTGATGTTCAAGTAGTTTGAAATGTTGGAATTATATACTATTACCTTGAAGTTTCCATGTTAAGTCTGCTAAACACATGTTTCATTTAGTTTGGTTCTTTCCAATTGCTTCAGTTATGTTGAAATAACATCTAGACTTTTGTTAGTTATGTGTACTCTTGGAAATTATAGGTGAGAATCGAATTATGTTAGTTATTGCTTCGACATCTAATCTTGGAGGTCCAGTTACTTACCATCCAGTTAAAGACTTCGCATATTCGATTGCAAGGTTTATACAGAAGGGGGACCTTTCATTAATTATTATATGGTAGGCGTATTGTTTTTTGTATCTCCTAAGTGAACCAATCACTAGATTATATTGTACCAATAATTTTTTCTTTGTTTTTGTGCTCTCAGTACCATGGAGGAACGAACATTGGCAGGATGACTGGTGGTCCTTTTTACTGCCACCAACTATGATTATGATGCACACAAGATTACAGGTCTATCAAAATGTTCTCTAAGTTATGATGGGTATATATGGTTTGACAATACGTAAAAAGTATGTTTGTTCTTTTTGCTGTCGCGTATATATGGATTGCTTTTTTGTTGTTGCGTATATATGGTTTGCTGTTGTTGTTGCTGCGTATATATGGTTTGTTGTTGGTTAAAAAGTATCTCTCTTTTTTTGCTGTTGCGTATATTTGGGTATATATGGTTTTATTATTTGTCTCTACATAAAAAAAAAATTCAATTTGATACCTTACTAACATAATTTGTTTGAAATTTTGGTATCCGTCTCAAATCTTTATGACATTATGTGTTTTATACATCAAATTAGGATGGTTATTTAGAGAACATATTTGTGTGTGTTTGATTTTGTTTTAGAGAACATATTTTGGAATGGTTCATATCTTTATTTTAGAGAACATATTTATACTTTTTAGTCATGCGGATATTGAAGAAAAACGAACAGGGCTGCAGATTTATACCTCTTCTATTCCATTCTTTTACTGTCCATGTTTTTATGTATAGGGGTTTTCGACCTGCCTAATTTTTTGTATGTTCAGGTTTTTATTGAGTTGTATAATGCTTGAGTTGTAACTCTCAAGCCTCACGCAGAGCCAAACCTTCAGCTACTAATGCTGAATCTGTCATCTTTTCCTTGCGAAATCCAATGTGAGAATCTCGAAGGATCCCACTTATCGTGTATTTTTGGGAGCCTTGCAAAAGGCAGCAACATTAAATTTTAGGACTGGGGTCCACCTATCCATGCTTTGGACAACAGCAGGTCTACAAATCCCATGCCTAGAAGCCTGCTTGAGCTCTTTCTCGAAGCTATTCATATCCCTAAATATCTGGCCAGCAAAGCAATGGGATGCAAGGATTGATTGATAACAGCATGATTTCGTCTCTTCCATGTGTTCCACATTATAGATGCTAGCTTACAAATAATAGTTGCAGTATCTTCCACAGAATAGATGCTAGCTTGCAAAGAATAGTTCCACATATCTTCCATATATTCCACATTGATGAGGTGAAATTCTATTTATTTTACTGTATTTTTATCATCTTTACTTGGTAAGTTAATTTATACTATAGATGCATAAAGTACTAGCCAATGATGTTTGATTTTTCATTTGAAACTGCGTTGTTCTATTTTATGATTTGGAGATCATTCCTATTAGTTACGTTAACAATTTTGTTGTTTAATTATGTGTGCAATTTCTGCTTTATTTTTGTACAATGGATACAAATCTCAATTTTTGTTGTGTTAAAGACTTGGTAAATGACTGAATGTTAGTATGGAACCTCCAGTGGAGTAAGGAAATACAATTAGACTTGGGAAAGGACTGAAAGTTTTTTTGTATAGTTTGAAAAAATACAATTATTTTGGGTTATCCTTGCTCACCTCTGTTTCTACGCAGGTCTGAACTCATGCCTTGCGATTTTTTTTAATCAATAGGATTAATATATAGAAGTATATGAAAGTTAGTGTTGTTATGTTAATTTACAGCACTTCCCCTGTACTAAATCAACTGCTACATCTAAACCAACAATTTAATCACTTCAAAGTCTTTCGAATCATATAGTATTGTCACCTCTAACAAGTAATTTTCTGAAAATCCTAACCTTAATTCACTCAACTAATCCTCAAAAGGTAAAATAATTTAAAATTTATAATACTTTCAGAGTATTATAAATTTTATATTTAACTGTGAAGTTATTTTTTAATAAATATAATTTACGACAAAATTCATGATTTATAAGCTGCCAATTTTTTTTAATTCCAAACATGATTATCATCAGCGGCTAGGACAATATGATAGTTTTGTGGAAGCCCCAATTCCAATCTTTGATAATTTCTTACCATTTCATTCTTGCAAATCTAAAAGAGTGGTGGGAATTTTAATAAAGCACCAATTCATGATTGATATTCATCTTCCACAATGCTCCAAATCATCCAGAATATTGAAAGGCACAAAAGGACAACAAGATATCCAAGTTTACATATACGTTGCTTCTTTTCCATTGGCAGGTGGTTGAAAATATCAGTTATATCTACCAAATGTCATCGCTCAGTGTACCACTTCACATTGTAAAACAAGTATGGGAGACACACTAGAAACATAAACCAATGTTGGGTATGAGATGGAGGCGGCATAAGATTCCTTGAGTAACAAACTCTGGCAAAACAACATTGTTTATTCGAGATGCTGAATCAAATGGATTCATATTATCAAGCTCTAAATGTGCCAAACACCTAAGATGGAAAAGGAGAATACCCAAAAGGAGAGTAGCTATGCGAGAAGATCCATCATTTTCTATGTTATTTACTTTATCATTCTCTCTCCATTTTCTGTGTTATTTGCTTATTCTTTTGGATTTCAGATATAAAGATCATTTGGATTATAATATTGTTTATCTATAAGTTCAAATGTTTTGTTCACTTTTATTCCAATTTAACGTTGATTTTTCTCTGACATGTCACTTTTTATTGGGAAATAATTTCCTTGATGCTGATTGTGTGCTGAATGAGTTTGGAAGTTGAGTACTATGAGACTCTTTATGAGTTCTCTCTGTTTATGTTTGATGTCTTGGAGAGGTTACATCCGGACTTTAGCATGGGCCGTGAATAAATAGTTACTACTAACTTAAACTGCTAAACAATGTGGATTCATCAAATGTATATTTTATGAATTCATAGGGATTATAATAATAATAATAATAATAATAATAATAATAATAATAATAATAATAATAATAATAATAATAATACGTAACATTGTTTTCATAAATTTTTAAAGCACTATATCCTTTTTTTCTGAATCACTATATGGACTCGATTATCATATCCCATAATTTGTTAGCCTACCCTTTTACAAGTATACCCTATTGTGATTGTGGTGTTAATCGTTTCTGTTTATTTTTTGTTTTTTTGAGTTCCAAGTTCAGCTCACTATTGAAACAAGAGTGGGTTTTCTTTTAGCTCTTTATAATTTTAAGTTACTTTGTCTTTATTAGTCTACGAAAAAATGTATGTGCACTTTGATTAGTCAAGGATTCCATTTTGGAAATATTTGTCGTGCCTTCAGGCACGGGCATTCCACTAGTGTGTGTGTGTGTATATATATATATATATATATATATATATATATATATATATATATAAACTTGGAATAAACAAACTATGGGTGTAAAACAAAAGTGTTTTAAATATTTTTCATTGAAAAATGAACACTCAAACATGAACTTTTTCTTCTTTTAATTTTACCCTCAAACTCTCTCTTGAAGATGGAAGGATATGAAAATGTTGGTTAAAAATAGTTGGTTCCCGTACTACGTAGTTATGTCAAAAGATAGTTGCGAAAAGAAGTGGAAAAAGTGGAAAAACTGTCAAAAACGCCCAAAATAACTGTTCCCGCCAAATTTCATTCGAATGACTTTTTGTTCAAACGGTTTTACTAACGAGGTTCCAGAATGAGAAAATGAAAATCATCAGAAATCTCGTTCGAACGACCTGGCATCTCGTTCGAACGAGATGTCAGTTCGTTCGAACGACCTGGCAATCTCGTTCGAACGAGATTCTAGTGTGGTTTGAACGACGTGTTAGAAAAATGAAATATTATTTTTTAAGCCCAAAACTTTTTATGGGAAGTTCTAAAAAATATTTTTCTGAGTAAAACAAAGTCGTTTAGAAAAATTATAAATTACACCCAATAAAACTTGTTCCATGCTCCTATATAAATATATAATGCATTCATACCTTAGGAGTAAACAGAACAAATAGTTGTTAATGTAGAAACGAACATTAAACTTGGCATGTTGATGAAGATTTAAGCTTGGCCGCTACGTCTTCAACTTTAATATGTCATAGGCTTGAAAGATGGTCAAGAACTCTATCCTATGACTCAAATATTTTTGTCCAGAATTGAGTCAACACTATATTAAGACTCAATCGGAGAATTGTGTTTTTAAAAATTTCCCCCTTTGGATATTCCGGTACAAAAACCAACAAAAATCCTAAAGGGCCGCCAAGCTCACTAGACTCAAAAAAATCCCACCCAATACTTGACACAAGACCCAAGGATAAACCTCTTTGCCAATGATGAAAGTTGCCACTTAGAAGATTTCCTGCACACTTAAGCAAACTATCAAACGCATAGGGAATATCAATATAGTTAATGAAATTAAAGTAAGTACTCCCCTTAAATTATTTCTTAATTCTCCTCTTTATCAACTGTGATCAACCTAAGAAGATAGTGACTCCCCCTAAGTTAAATCTCCCTCAAACTAAGATACGATTATAATAGGATTATATACCATTTCTCCCCCTATCATAAACCTTGGATCGAAAGAGGGAACCTCGGGTTAATTTGGTGTAAAATTCGGGATATGGATTTAATGAATGTATGAATAACATTCACGGGAAGTATTCGACAAGAATATGTAGATATATTTATGTGGTTAGAATAAATATGGGCCGATTGTAATTGAGTAAATTCTTATATATGATTAGGATGGAATTTAGAATACGGGCTCAAGAGAATTGTGTGGTTATCTAATACGTCTATTGACGACTATTATTATAGGTGATGCGATACCTATGGAATTTAAATAAGTTGAGAGTATACTTATTTAGTTAGTACGAATTTGTATATTCGGGTTCATATATAAATACTTAAAAGTGATTAAGGTACGAGTTGTATTTAAGTAAGAGAATACTTATAGGTTTAGTATTTTAAGTGTGTAAATACTTATATGCTATTACGAATGGGAGCATTTTGGTTTGGCTAGAGCTATACGAGATTGGCAATTATAGCCATATATATATATATATATATATATATATATATATATATGTGTGTGTGTGTGTGTGATTGGTATATTTATATCTTAGAGCCTGGTTCCATGGTCTTTCCTTTGGCATAGGGTTAGAACAACCAGCTTATATATTTTTCTCTAGTGCGATCCAGGGAGGTTGCACGATGTGGGTGAATCCTTTGGCTTGAGGAGCAGGGAGAGTATATCCCCAGGTCATCTTGTTTCGCATTTGAGTGTGATGTGTGTACTTCACTTACAGAGGGAATATGACCGCCTCCACCGTTGTGTATTTTTACCATGACCATGAGTGAGTCTGGCTTGGTACCGTTGTTGAGTGAGTAAACCCGGATTCAAATAGGCACTATGAGACTGCATCCTAGAGATATAGCTCGGTGGGATGGTTATTATACTTGTTGTGTATAGTATATTACATGTATATGATGACAAGATATCATATATCTTTAAGTAGTGTAAAGAGTAAGATGAATAAGGATTTATTCTCTGTGACACCCCGACTAATTAAATACCGGGTAGTTACTCCTTTATTAAATTAATACAAAATGTCAAGTTGGTCCAGTTAATAGCATCACTGTCGAAAACATTTTAAAGATTACTAACCACCTAGTATTTAAAACATGAGTTGCCAAATTTTAAGTTAACTCTGATTAACATGTAATAAAAAGATAATGATAGAATAACAACATTCACCATAACGAAACAATATAATAACCAACAACCTAATAATAAGTCCTGAGGAAAACTCCTCACAACAATCCCACAACTGAACTAAGTAAAACAATGTAACCTGAATTAATTACATGCCAAAAGTCTTAAAATATGAAATAGGAAATGTTTCTAATAAAAATGGGCGACATGCCCTACAACCGATGAAAGCTGAATATAGAGTCAAGATGAATGAAGCGTCTACTAGCAAAGTCCTGTAAATTCCACAAACAGCTACAGTTCGTCACCTGAATGAAAATCCTATGCATGGTGTCCTTCTGGCTGGGCACCTAAAATAGTTTTTACCAAAATAGATTTGAAAGCAAACGGGTCAGAGCCCGAAAGTGGGGATTATTTTAAAAATAGCAAGTGTTTTAATAACATTAAAACAATGAATGCAAAATACATGTTGGGACGTGCACTCACATGCAATGCTCACCTCTCGACTAATTGTGCACTCCTAACGTACCGTACCCATCTAAGTAACATACATAACTAACCAAACCATAATAAGTTCTACCCCTTACTACTCAATTCCCATTATACATTCCAACGTTATCGATTAAATAGAGGGCTTTACTTAAACTCAGATTCTCAATTCGTAGCAATACAATTTACTATCGGTTAACCCGTTATGTTTTCTCAAAACATTACCATAATTATATTCACAATACCAACATGAAAGTTCCCATTATTAAGTGTATATTATTCACATCATAAATATACAATACAAGAACCCCGAGACTAAGCTGCGGTGCACACATACTCTGCTATCCATCCCGGTACATCACGTACATAAGGATCACGCATTCCGAATCTCTCAGGAATCGTTCTCGGATAATAGTAAATCACAAACAATGGAGGCGAACACAGTCACATCACATGGGTCACGCACATACCTACTCTCCCACGATCAGCAGACTTATTAACATCCCAATAAGTCCTTCTCTGACCTATGTCCTCGAGGTACCAATCTAAATCCGGGCAACACAAGGATGAGATGGCCTTAAGTGAACGTAAACCTCCCGTGATAGCAAGTATGGTAGGTATGTCATACACATAAAATCATATACATATACTAAGTATACACACATCTTAGTAATCAGCGTAATTTATTTGTGGTACACTTCTCATTCTCGTACCGACGTATAATGTTACACAATTACATATTCCCGGTTAATATAATTATTTAAGCCGCCAATAATTCTCGCATCGTAATAGTCACTCACGTCCCATTCCTCAATTTCCATTCAATTCGAGTCACACTTCTATGTTTTACTCCTCAATATAACCCAAATGTCCCAACTATATCAATCTATCATCGAGGGAATGTTATCTCTATAATTAAACCAAGTTACAGGACATGCGAAATCAAAACAGGCCAAAAAGTCTAAACTGTCAGCTCGTTCGAACGAGGCTGTTCGAACGAGAGTTCGTTCGAACGAACTGGGCATCTAACGAGGTCTCGTTCGAACGACAGGCATCGAACAAACATTCCCCTCGTTAGAAGGCAAACTATCAACTCGTTAGAAGCTCGTTCGAACGAGCTCGTTCGAACGACCTGGGCAGGTCTTCTAACGAGAGGCCAGTTTCGAGCCCAAAAATTTCTTTTTCGTTTTTCCAACTTTTCTTCCTCTCTAATCTCATCTAAACATCAATCCAACAATTATTCAAGGTTTCTAATCGTCCCTGAACATACTTAGGTCACATACTAACATTTGTGTGGGGTTAATTCATTCTAAACATCATCCAAATATCAAATCTATACATTTTTTCCCAATTTCAAGAACATGAACCCTAGAAATTCTTAAATCCCCAAAGAGCCTAATTAAATCCATTTTTGTTTCATCCAAAATATATTATTATTATCAGATTAATCACCTACATACAATTCTACATGCAATTCCTCATCAAAATACAAGTTTTTAATTCGAATTTAATGGGTTTTCATAAATCTCCAAAAACAATACAATTTTATCAATTTCCTATGCATGGAAGAAGCATTCTCTGCAACTAATGAAATTAAACCACTTGCCTCATGTATATCTCTGATTTTGATGTCGACTTGCTGAATGATTCTCTCTCTCTCTCTCTGCAGAATTCTCCTCTCTCTCTCTCTCTACAAGTCTTCTTTTCCAAGGTGACAATGGTGGCTAGGGTTTGCCTTAGGAAACTCTTTGGAACTAATTCTAATAACCCCCATAGCCCATTTGGTCATAAGGTGTAGTTAGTGAGTTTAGTGGGTAATTACCAAGTCAGATTTTAAATTCCTAATTTTCGTTGGTTTTAATTCTCAAAAATTCAAAATTACCAAACTACCCTTTTACGTTGCCGGTATGGCCTAAAAATGCCCTGGGACCCAAACTAAACCCCCGACTAGTGTTTTCTGACTATTTCGACCCTTTCGGATGCGTTGGAGCACTCAAAATGACCATAAGGTTAATAGAAATAAAATTCACATTTTAATTAAATAATAATATTCCTGACGCGACTGTCACACGCGTCTCAACAAAATTTCCAAATTGTCGTATTTCAATCTCACGACAAATTTCATAATTCAATATTCATATATAGCCATATATACTCATTAAAATCAAATACTAACTCGTATCTCGCTAGTATTTTTATCCGGATTAATTCCCAATTAATACACATTTAATTCAATTAATCCCATAAATAAATATCATAAAAATACGGGGTATTACATACTTCCCCCCTAATAACAGAATTTCGTCCCGAAATTCAGAACTAGAAAGTACCTGGTAAGAACAACTCTGGATAACGTTCGCTCATTTCATCCTCGCGCTCCCATGTGGACTCCTCGACATTATGATGTCGCCATTGAACACGCACTAACGGGACTATCTTTGACCGCAGTTTCCGTTCACTTCGGTCCAATATAGCGATCGGCCCCTCCTCGTAGGAGTTATCAGGCTGGAGATAGATGTCCTCCAAAGAAATGTGAGAATGAGCCAAATCGTCTCTAAGATATTTCCTTAGTGAGGAAATATGAAACACATCGTGAATCCGATGCAAATGCTCCGGTAACCCAAGTCTATACGCAACCGGTCCAATCCGCTCAATAATAGGAAATGGTCCCACATATCTCGGTGCCAACTTCACTTTCTTTCCGAAACTCATAATCCCCTTCATAGGAGATACTCTGAGAAAAACCTGGTCCCCCACTTCAAATTCCCTGAAGGACCTCTTCGCATCAGCATAGCTCTTATGCCTATCTTGAGCTACCCGAATGCGAATCCGTATCAGCTCTATCCTTGCCGAAGTATCCTGAATCACTTCCGGCCCAAGTAGTTTGTTGTCCCCCACCTCCAACCAACATGCCGGGGAACAACAAGGTCTACCGTACAGTGCCTCAAATGGAGCCATGCCAATGGTGAACTGGTAGGAGTTGTTGTAGGCAAACTCCACCAGTGGAAGATACTGCTCCCATCCACCCCCAAAATCAATGATGCACATACATAGCATGTCCTCCAACATCTGGTTTTTGCGCTCGGTTTGCCCATCGGTCTGTGGATGATAAGACGTACTCAATCACAATTCCGTGCCCATGGTCTCCTGGATACTCTCCCAAAATCGTGAAACAAATATCTTATCTCTGTCAGACACGATATTTAGGGGCACACCGTGAAGTCTCACTATCTCTGCGATAAAGAGCTGGGCATACTGTCCCGAAGTGTAGTCTATCCTTACGGGTAGAAAATGAGCGACTTTGGTCAACCTGTCCACAATCACCCAAATGGAGTCGTGACCCCTTTGTGACGTAGGCAAACCCGTGATAAAATCCATGGATATGCTCTCCCACATCCACATCGGGACCTCCAAGGGCTGTAGAAGTCCTGCCGATCTGTGATGATCCACTTTTAATAGATGAAAAGTGGCGCATTTAGAAACAAACACGGCAATATCTCTCTTCATCCCGCTCCACCAATACTGACGTCTCATATCTTGGTACATTTTGTCCCCACCGGGATGTACCACGAACCGTGAGCCGTGCGACTCTGCCATCACTTTGTGTCACAATTCCTCCCCTTCCGAAACTAACAATCTCACATTGAAGCATAATCCCCCGTCTGAGCTAACGGTATAGGACTCAGCTCCCTCTGCTAATATTCGAACTATCTGCTCCTGACATAACGAGTCATCTGCTTGTGCCCTTACCACTCTCGTGACAATCTGTGGTGTAACAGTCATCACCGATATGAATGATCGGGCCACTGCATCCTGGTGTCCCAACTCCTTCCACTTGGCCTTCCACACCCCTGCCACTTCATCTACTGGCCTACGACTCAACGCGTCTGCTACCACGTTAGCCTTACCCGGGTGGTATTAGATATCAAACTGATAATCCTTCACGAACTCAAGCCACCTCCGCTGCCGCATATTCCACTCCTTCTGCGTGAATAGCAACTGTAGGGACTTGTGGTCCGTGAACAATCGAAACTTCTCCCCCAAAAGGTAATGTCTCCAAATCCGAAGGGCAAATACTACTGCCGCTAATTCCAAGTCATGAGTGGGGTAATTCTTCTCGTGAGGCTTTAGCTTACGGGAAGCATAAGTTATGGCCTGACTCTCCTGCTGCAATACACCTCCAAGTCCTTGCAAAGATGGATCGATGTAGACTAGATATTCAACTCCCGGTCTCGACAATGCTAACACAGGTGCTGAGGTCAATTTATCGTTCAACTCATCAAATGCCAACTGACAGGCATCACTCCAGATGAATGGCACACCCTTACGAGTCATGTGTCAAAGGACCCACTATCTTCGAAAACCCCCGAATGAACCTCCTGTAGTATCCTGCTAGGCCCAAGAAACTACGGATCTCAGTCGGTGTCGTGAGCTGTCCCCACTCCCTCACCGCGGATACCTTCCCCGGATCAACAGATATCCCCCGATCGAAAATAATGTGCCCCAAAAACTGAACCTCCTTCAGCCAAAACCCTCACTTCTCATATTTTACATAAAGCTCGTTCTGACGTAGCGTCTGCAAAACCATTCTCAAATGCTCCGCGTGCTCCTCCTTTGTCTGGGAGTAAACTAGAATATCATCAATGAAGACAATGACGAACTGATCAAGGAATTCTCTGAACCCCCTATTCATCAAGTCCATAAACACGGCTGGAGCATTGGTCAAATCAAAAGGCATGACCCGAAACTCGTAGGAACCATATCTCGTTAAGAACGCAGTCTTCGAGACGTCCTCCTCCCTGATACACAACTGATGGTATCCCGATCGCAAATCAATCTTCGAGAAGAAAGAATCTCCTCTCAACTGGTCGAATAAGTCATCGATTCTGGGTAACGGATATATATTTCGTATCGTAACCTTATTCAACTCTCGGTAATCCACACACAACCTCAACGATCCATCCCTCTTCTTTACGAACAACACAGGGGCACCCCACGGCGAAGTACTCCTCTGTATGACCCCCTGACCCAACAACTGCTCAATCTGATCCCGTAGCTCTCGCATCTCTACTGGAGCCATACGGTACGATGCGCGTGCTATAGGTCTCGTATCTGGTAATAAGTCTATGACAAAGTCTATTTCTCGACTGGGGGGTAGGCCTGGTATCTCCTGAAACACATCTGAATACTCCCTAACAACTGGGATCGAATCTAGAGGAATCACAACCTCCTTAGAGGTATCCTCCTCTATGTAATACAAATGAGCGATCGAGCCTCCCTCTGGGCGAGGCATCGCCACTACAAACATCTCTTGCCCCGGAATGGAAAAAACAATGCTCCCATCGAAGCAATCAATCATGGATCTATAAGTTGCGAGCTAATCCATACCAATAATCACATCGTACTCATGCATATCTAATACCAACATGTCCGCAGGTAATACCAAACTACCAATATTTACCCCTACTCCCCGACATATAAATAAAATAAGTGACCCACTCCCTAATGGTGAGTCTACACACGTCACTGTGCTCTCTACTGTGGCTAACAACCCTAAGGCTTTCGCAAAGTGTGTAGCTATAAAATAATGCGTCTCCCTTGTATCAAACAAAACCCGACCCATAGTGCCATGGATAGGAAACATACCCTCTATAGCAGGTGGTTCCTGTGGAGCTGCTGCCTGCTGAAGCTGGTATACTCTCCCATACTGCAGTTGCCCCTGCTGAACTGGGACCGCTGGAATGGGTGGCAATGCTGCCATCTGTGGTGGCGCCGGGAGGGCGGCTTGAAACACGGGTCTCTGTGACTCCTGTAGAGCACCCTGCTGCTGCTGCGGGGCCCTGCCCCTATCAGGACAGTCCTAGCATTTATGGCCAGTCTTGCCACAAACGTAACACTTCCACGGGAAGTTCCCCCCTCTCTGTCCCTGCTGCCCCCGTCCCTGGTGGCCGTTACCTTTCCTCCCCTGGCACTGCTGGCCCTGCTGAAACTGCTGTTGTTGACCATTATGACCCTATTGGCCCTTATGGTTGTTCGGCCCCTGATGGCCCTGCCGAAAACCTCCCTGTCCGTGCCTAAAATTTCCCGATCTGAACCTCTTGTGATCCCCCTGCTGGGGACCCTGGTCACCATGTCTCTGCCCCTGAACAGATTGTGCCCCGCTGGCACCATGTCCTCCAGTCCTGCCCTGATGGCTGGACTCTCCCGATCTCTTGCCCTCAGCCATGTGAAAGCGGTGATCCTGACAGTGTAACAGTGCAGCGTTAACCACATCAGAGTAAGTGGCCAATGATAGATTCCCCAACAAATGCTGACGGATCCTCCAAGTCAACCCGTCTGTAAATTTTTGTATCTTCTTCTCTTCTGTCGGTATCTCATCCAGAACGATATTCAACAGATTGGTGAATTCGGCCTCATACTCGGCCACAGTCTTACCTTCCTGTTTGAGATTCATCAACTTCCTCCTCATTTTCGTATGAACAGCCGACGGAAAGTACTTACGGTCGAACCGCACCCAAAACTCCTGGATCGTGAGAGTATCTCTCTCCTCCACGGTGGTAATAGACTCCAACCACTGCAGTGCAGACCCCACTAGCTTAAAGGTAGCTAGTATCTATTTCTGGACATCGGTGCACTCATACATCCTCAGGTGCCGCTGAATGTCCTTCCTCCACTGACTCGAAACCACTATATCGGAGCTACGTGCGAACTTCGGTTGGTGTGCTTTCTGAAAAGCATCAAGTACACGTTCCCAAGTAGAAGGGAATGCATGTGCCTGAACTGGCGTGGCTATTGGCGCCTGAGGTGGTGCCTGCTGAACTACGGTTAGTGCGGCATTTATCGCCTGGGCCACAATGGCTGCAACCTCGGCGGCATTCATCGTGCCCTGAACTGGTGCGGGCTGTGGTTCTGGCGTTGCATCCCTGGGAACCAGTTGTGCACGTCGTGGAGGCATCTGAAATAAGAATAAAGTTTATAAGTTCGCAGTTATAAACTTGAAATAGCTGAAGAACGTAGGATATACAAAAGAATACAACAGTCCTAAAATATAGGGCTCTACATCAAAGAAAGCTCAGCGGAAACATAATAAGCCGTACATATCCTAAAGGACACTAGAACCTGATGCTTTGATACCACCTGTAACACCCCGACTAATTAAATACCGGGTAGCTACTCCTTTATTAAATTAATACAAAATGTCAAGTTGGTCCAGTTAATAGCATCAGTGTCGAAAACATTTTAAAGATTACTAACCACCTAGTATTTAAAAAGTGAGTTTCCAAATTTTAAGTTAACTCTGATTAACATGCAATAAAAAGATAATGATAGAATAAGAACATTCACCATAACGAAACAATAGAATAACCAACAACATAATAATAAGTCCGGAGGAAAACTCCTCACAACAATCCCACAACTGAACTAAGTAAAACAATGTAACCTGAATTAATTACATGCCAAAAGTCTTAAAATCTGAAATAGGAAATGTTTTTAATAAAAATGGGCGACATGCCCTACAACCGATGAAAGCTGAATATAGAGTCAAGATGAATGAAGCGTCTACTAGCAAAGTCCTGTAACTTCCACAAACAGCTATAGCTCGTCACCTGAATGAAAATCCTATGCATGGTGTCCTTGTGTCTGGGCACCTAAAATGGTTTTTACAAAAATAGATTTGAAAGCAAACGGGTCAGAGCCCGAAAGTGGGGATTATTTTAAAAACAGCAAGTGTTTTAATAACATTAAAACAATGAATGCAAAATACATGTTAGGACGTGTACTCACATGCAATGCTCACCTCTCGACTAATTGTGCACTCATAACGTACCGTACCCATCTAAGTAACATACATAAGTAACCAAACCATAATAAGTTCTACCCCTTACTACTCAATTCCCATTATACATTCCAACGTTATCGATTAAATAGAGGGCTTTACTTAAACTCAGATTCTCAATTCATAGCAATACAATTTACTATCGGTTAACCCGTTATGTTTTCTCAAAACATTACCATAATTATATTCGCAATACCAACATGAAAGTTCCCATTATTAAGTGTATATTATTCACATCATAAATATACAATACAAGCACCCCGAGACTAAGCTGCGGTGCACACATACTCTGCTATCCATCCCGGTACATCACGTACATAAGGATCACGCATTCCGAATCTCTCAGGAATCGTTCTCGGATAATAGTAAATCACAAACAATGGAGGCGAACACAGTCACATCACATGGGTCACGCACATACCTACGCTCCCACGATCAGCAGACTTATTAACATCCCAATAAGTCCTTCTCTGACCTATGTCCTCGAGGTACCAATCTAAATCCGGGCAACACAAGGATGAGATGGCCTTAAGTGAACGTAAACCTCCCGTGATAGCAAGTATGGTAGGTATGTCATACACATAAAATCATATACATATACTAAGTATACACACATCTTAGTAATCATCGTAATTTATTTGTGGTACACTTCTCATTCTCGTACCGACGTATAATGTTACACAATTACATATTCCCGGTTAATATAATTATTTAAGCCACCAATAATTCTCTCATCGTAATAGTCACTCACGTCCCATTCCTCAATTTCCATTCAATTCGAGTCACACTTCTATGTTTTACTCCTCAATATAACCCAAATGTCCCAACTATATCAATCTATCATCGAGGGAATGTTATCTCTACAATTAAACAAGGTTACGGGACATGCGAAATTAAAACAGGCCAAAAAGCCTAAACTGTCAGCTCGTTAGAAGTCTCGTTCGAACGAGGCTGTTCGAACGAGAGTTCGTTCGAACGAACTGGGCATCTAACGAGGTCTCGTTCGAATGACAGGCATCAAACAAACATTCCCCTCGTTAGAAGGCAAACTGTCAACTCGTTAGAAGCTCGTTCGAACGAGCTCGTTCGAACGACCTGGGCAGGTCTTCTAACGAGAGGCCAGTTTCGAGCCCAGAAATTTCTTTTTCGTTTTTCCAACTTTTCTTCCTCTCTAATCTCATCTAAACATCAATCCAACAATTGTTCAAGGTTTCTAATCGTCCCTAAACATACTTAGGTCACATACTAACGTTTGTATGGGGTTAATTCATTCTAAACATCATCCAAATATCAAATCTATACATTTTTCCCCAATTTCAAGAACATGAACCCTAGAAATTCTTAAATCCCCAAAGAACCTAATTAAATCCGTTTTTATTTCTTCCAAAATATATTATTATTATCAGATTAATCACCTACATACAATTCTACATGCAATTCCTCATCAAAATACAAGTTTTTAATTCCAATTTAATGGGTTTTCATAAATCTCCAAAAACAATACAATTTTATCAATTTCCTACGCATGGAAGAAGCATTCTCTGCAACTAATGAAATTAAACCACTTGCCTTATGTATATCTCTGATTTTGATGTCGACTTGCTGAATGATTCTCTCTCTCTCTCTCTGCAAAATTCTCCTCTCTCTCTCTCTACAAGTCTTCTTTTCCAAAGTGACAATGGTGGCTAGGGTTTGCCTTAGGAACTCTTTGGAACTAATTCTAATAACCCCCATAGCCCATTTGGTCATAAGGTGTAGTTAGTGGGTTTAGTGGGTAATTACCAAGTCAGATTTTAAATTCCTAATTTTCGTTGGTTTTAATTCCCAAATATTCAAAATTACCAAACTACCCTTTTACGTTGCCAGTATGGCCTAAAAATGCTCCGGGACCCAAACTAAACCCCCGGCTAGTGTTTTCTGACTATTTCGACCCTTCCGGACGCGTTGGCGCACTCAAAACGACCATACGGTTAATAGAAATAAAATTCACTTTTTAATTAAATAATAATATTCCTAACGCGACTGTCACACGCGTCTCAACAAAATTTTCAAATTGTCGTATTTCAATCTCACGAAAAATTTTATAATTCAATATTCATATATAGCCATATATACTCATTAAAATAAAATACTAACTCGTATCTCGCTAGTATTTTTATCTGGATTAATTCCCAATTAATACACATTTAATTCAATTAATCCAATAAATAAAAATTATAAAAATACGGGGTATTACATTCTCATTCCGGGAGATTTTATCCGGACCTAAATTGTGATTTGTATATTAAAGTGGGAATTATATATATATATATATATATATATATATATAAATATATTTGTGTGTGTGTGTGTTTGTGTGTGTGTGTGTGTGTGAGTTCTTATATACGTTATTGTAACACCCCATATTTTATAGGATATATAAATTAATTAAATTAGTGAGTTGGATTTATTTAATTTGGAGAAATTCATTTAATTTGGTGATTTAAATTTAATTTATTTAAATTGGAGAAATTATTGAATTTGGAGATTTAGAATTTTTTATTTAAATTTGGGGATTTAGAAATTCAAATTAATTAGGGTTATTGAAAATTTTCACATGTGTCGCATTTTAAGGTAGAAATTGGAATTTTTTATAAAGTATCTCGGATGACAATTCTGAGTGCACGGTTGAGTCCGGAAGGGTCAAGATAGTCAAAAAAGAGTACCCGGGGGTAGTAAATGGGTCTCGGGGCATTTTTAGACATGACCGAGCCCATACGGGGGCATTTAAGTCATTTTTAATTGGCCAATAGGCTTAATTACGGGATTGAGGAATTTTAACCCAGGTTTAAGTGTGTTGGGCAGCCATGAGTCATTCCAAAACACAAAGGGTTGAGAGAGGAGAGAAAGGAGAAAGAAGAAGAAGGAAAAACGGATGACAAGAGCAATCCGGGCAAGAATTTCGACATGGGATCGTCGGATTTAATCCCCCAAGGCAAGTGTTTTCTTTCTTTAATTTGAGTTGTAGTTAATGATGTAATTAGTTGTAATTTTGTCAATTAATTCTGGAAATTTGGAAGTAGGAATTTGAATTGAAATTTGTGGGTTTATGGTGAAGAAAATGAAGAACAACCATTGATAGGGGATTTTTAACTTTGTGAGAAATTGGGTTAATAGTGAGATTATAACTTAATTTGAGAAGCGAATAACATGATTAGATCTTGGTTTTTGAATCTCCATTAGTGTTATTGTTGGAAGAAATTGTTAATGATGAAGTTTGGTTGGATTTAGGATGAATCTTGGGAGGTTTTTGGGGTAAAAGATCTGAGTATAATCGAAGGTTTTGGGGATTTAATGGAGATTCTGTTCGCATTGCCCTGTAGAAAATCGCATTTTCTACATTTTGTTGTCTCACGCGCTTCCTCCAAAACTGCTCCAAAATGCCTCAAAACATCAATTTATTAATCTGGGCAGAATGTGGGAAAACTTTTTAAGAAAGGTTTTTTTTTTTAAATCTTCTTTGAGGTGAATCTTTATAATGCCCTAACTTTTGGCATACGGACTCGGATTAGTGTGCCGTTCACGGCCACACATAGATAGCGAAGAGTATTACGCTGTCCTGGGAATATTTTTAATTAGACACAAAAATTGAAAGGTCTAAAATACCCTTGAAGACGGAACGAGTTATTTGATTTTTAGCACAACTTTAAATGAGCATAACTTTGTCATACGAATTCGGATTTACGTGCCGTTTGTGGCCACGCATAGAAAATGGAGAGTAGTACGCAGTACTAGGAATTTCATTACTGAGGCATATATTGTGAAATGTCAAAAATACCCTTGGAGTTTTAATTAGTGATGAAACCTTCCCGAATTGAAACTAAAAATTGTTGGGAACTTTGTGAGACTAATATGACCTTAATCAAGTATATATGAGGTGAGATATATAATTATATAAATTATATTAAATAGTGGGATGTAGCTATTTTGGTATTGGATCGTATTTAATACGAGCGAACTAGTAATAATTGGAATGTATGTATATATATATATATATATATATATATATATATATATATATATATATATATATATATATATATATATATATACATATATATATATATATATATATATATATGAATGTGTGAATTATATATATAAATATGGGAATACATAATCCAATAGAAAAATGATAATAGGTTACGGGAATACCTAAAACAATGATAGGTTGTGTGAATACGTAAAACAATGAAAGGTTTAGTGAATACCTAATATTTTAATAGGGTGCGTGAATACGTATTTGATTGTTTTATTATGTGTATGACATACCTAGCTGCTTGCTATCGCGGGGGGTTGTGTAGAGACGGTCTTATCCTAAGTGACCTTCGGGGGGATATTTGACTTGTGTCTTAGAACATAGGACTGTGAAAGACTTATTTGTGAGTTGATAAGTCCGCTGACTATAGGAGCGTAGGTATGTGCGTGACCCATAGGTATGTGAACTATGTTCGCCGCCAATATGTGTGATTTGTTTATATGGTTCGTGGGACATTTCCGAACCGATAGTCCTTGTTTGAGTACGAGACGTACCGGGACATGATAGCAGAGTATGCAATGCACTATAGGTGTATCCTTAGGGTGCTGTGTTAGTATATATATATATATATATATATATATATAATGGTGGTGGATATATATGTATACTTGTGATATAATTACAATGTGATAATTGTAGGCTATTAAGATTGTGCTAATACATATATATAATAGTGAGGGATATATATATATGCTTATGGTATATCTACAATGAGATAATTAGAGACTATTAAGATAGTGAAATCTTATATAAACTTAAATAGTAAATACTTGACTTTAGTGTGATAACACTTATTTAAAAATGATAATTGTTGAGATCAAATATGATATACTACTACGAGGGGTAACTAGAAGGATAAACCTTTTTCCTAATTCGAAGTGTGTCAGATGGCTAGGCGGAATAAATGAATGCGATAGGTGTGCACTATAGAAGAGAGGTGAGATTGTCCTCAAGAGAGTGGGACCGTAAAAGCAATTATGAACATTATATACTACGCATTTCATTTATTGCAATAAAATGATTGCTAAACATTTTTATAAATCGGGCTCTGACCCATTTCTTGTACTTCTTCTCTCTTGTCTATGTATATGTATATTAACAGGTGTCCAGCCACAGGGATGCCATAGTTGACTTATCTATTCCAGGGTTACACAGCTGCAACATTGTGGATGGTTGCAGGATTTGATTTAGATGTATCATTTCTTTATTCCTAGAGTAGGATTCTTATCTCAGTTGTAGATTCATTCAGTTCATGTTTCCCCTTTTACTTTTAGACTCAGTATTTGGTTTATGTATTCATTTATTGAATTATTATTATTAGGATTTTGAGTCGATTGTTTATTCGGCAGGTCATTTAGTCATTTAGTACTGTTTTAGACTCATGGTTTGGATGTATGGTTTATTTGTTATTCAACATGGATATTTAATTGTTTAATAAAAAAATAAAATTTAACATCAATCTTTTTGAATACTAGGTGGTTAGTAAAGTTTTAAAAAGTTTTCGACAGTGATGCTAAGAATGAACCCCTGAGATTCCTGTTTTAAATTTGATATAGGACTGATCACCCGGTATTTATTTAGGCGGGGTGTCACAGGTGGTATCAAAGCATCAGGTTCTAGTGTCCTTAGGATCTGTATGGATTTTCATGTTTCAGTTTAGCGTTCTTTGATGTAGAGACTTATGATAGGATTGTCAAATTCATCTACATATGTGATTTCGTTCTCCTGCTATCAAGTATAGTTGATGTGAATTATGTACGAGTTCGGTTAGGTTTCGGACATCGAACATTATAGGACAATCAACGGGGACCGTTAGAAGGAATGCAGGAGGAAGGCGACAGAAGCAATAGAGTAACCTGAAAATAGTAATGGCGATAGAAGCCACCACAATTGTTGTTTAGAAAAGTGATGATAGGAAAATCTCGGGTACAATAGTTTCCCCTAGCACAGTCAAGGATGACAATGGTGAAAATCTTACACTCACCCAGCGTAGTCGGCAAGGGGTGGGGAAAGTCGAAAGGACTCTTTCGAGGAGCCATCGATAAGAATCTAGAAAAAAGAGGAAGTGTGATAAACCAATGGAAGGAGAAATCCAACGACAACTATGTAGGGTAGAGTACAACGATACTCAGTAGTAAATTTTGGACAATAAAATTTTAAGCTCATAGGAGCAACGTAAAGTGATAAGAGCCAGTCACTATATATAAGAAGAATATGGGATTAAATGAAAATTTTGAGTACAATTTGATCGTTACATTTTCGATCTTTTGTTCGGACAGGGGTGCGAATGAAGTTTCTAAACTTATCACAAGTGAGCAAGATAGAAACTGATCGCGAGAGAGAAGTTAACTTGGTTAGTGAACTTCGTACCCGACGAAGGGAATATGAAGTATATGAAGGGTACATAAGTTATTAATGGGCTCGTGAGTAAAATACATAAGAGTGAGTGTAAAATTCGAATAAGATGACTAGTGTCGACATCATCAAGGTTGTGCGTTACAAGTTTATATCAACGCTTCCATGGGAAGTGAACCTTGAGAATTGAAAATTGAGCTGAAAAGAAAGACTAAATTTAATGGTGTTAGTGAAGCACCACATGAGGGTATACCTAGTAAGGACCCATTTAAATGTTTCGGTTAAATTGAATTTTTACCAAGTAATGGTGGATTCAGTCAGGGCCATTGAGGACAACAACAAGTCCAAGAGGGCCAGCGAAGCCAAATGGACAACAGGGGTAGCTATCGGGGACCCGATGATCAGGCAAGGAAGATAACATGGGGAGGTGTCCTATGTGTAAAGAGTAAGAACACTTGTGTATACCGTGTTTATCGCCAATCGGGGATAGAAATGGGATGCCCAGTAGGGGCAACAGTTATAAGAAATTTTGGTTCGATTAGGATGAGGCGTTATGTCCCCGAACCATTTGAACCGCCACTCGAGGTGATTGAGATATATTCCGTGTGACAGTAGTTTGTTAATACTAAATTCACATGTGAAACGGGTTTAGTAGAGATGTCGTGAATATTGAAATAGTATACATATCTTTGTCGTCTCGTAACAGGGCTCTCGTTAGTTCCATCTGCAAGGGAGCAGGTGAGGACACTAGGAGGGTGTCGTATATTATGTGATAGATTTTTTTCTCCTTTTGAGGGATATGAAAGGGAGCATGTTTTTATCTTGCATAGTGACTGTATACCGAGGGTTGGAGCAATAGTAAACTGTATGGGAAGTCTATGATGCTCGCTATGCCATGGTAAGACATTCTACTTCATGAATCATCACCCGAAGGAGGGTCGAGTCAATATATATATATATATATATATATATATATATATATATTGTACTATACCATAGACTTCGATGAGTATAGTTGTCTCGTGATGTTTAAATCCTAGTGAGTGGGGACTTTTACCGGTGTATTCAAGGTATATCAGCCAACCGTTAAGCTTAAAGATTTAGATCATTATTGTTTACGTGCTGAGCATTAAGTGATAGCTAGAACACCGTATTCTGTGATTCCTTTAGAGACGTGGGCATAGGAAAATTAAATAATGTGTCGAGAGACAGGATTCGTGATATCTAAGTTATATGCTTTGGACCTACGAATTTTGTTGAAAATGCTAGAGAATAGTGCATTGAGAAATTTCTTTAAACTTAGTTGCAGGATGTTACACGTAGGGACCTTAATTTATGTCCACGGTGACGATACGTAGTTGGATGCTAATGCATCGGCTTTAAAATTTTAGTTACTGAACGTGTAGGGAAAACACCTTAAGTTGAGAGCTATTAAAAATATAGGGCCAATGGATGAATATATATATATTATAGTGTGCATATACGTGTATATATTTGATACTGTGTTTCATAATAGACATATGAGAATATGTTGGCATTGTTATATGTAATCCCAATGAGTAGGGACATTTACTGATGTGATTTAGGGTATACTAACTTATTATTGAGCGGAGAAATCTAGCTCATGATTTAGTCGCGATAAGAAACTGGTGATAGTAAAAGAACCGTATTATATATTGTCTTGTGTAACATGGGAGTGAACGAATATACTTTTATGTTAAGAGACGGGGATTTGGGGGGTATGTGCTATGGACTGAGGGCCTAACGGATCTCAACGACCAACAATGTTAGGTAGTAGTGTATCGGGAGGGTTCCTTGTTTGGATTTCGCTTTGCGAGACATCCCACGCATGAAACTTAGCGCAACGTTGGAAGTGGGGAGTTGTTTGGCCATAGGACATAGGTTTGGTACCATGGTTATTATACATATATAGTTATAACTATGAGTTGATAATTATACTACAACTTAAGGCCGATAGAGCCGTATAGTGTTGATGTGAGAAAACTTTGTGGAACACTTTCACCACGAGTAGATCGGTGGGATAACCTAAAAGATAATTAAGTTGCAATTGGTAGGGTAGTTTAGTATAACCTCACCGTATAATCAGCTCAAATATGAAAAGCTTAATTATAGCAAGTTTATTACGTTAAGTTGAATTGGGCAGTTATGTGCAGCATATAGGGTGTATGGGCACTCTAGATAGTTAAATTTTTATATATTATCCGCGATCGATAGATGTAGAAATACATGTGCTAAAAGAGTAAACGAATAAGGGAGTTATCGCAGCGGGATGTTGGAGTATTCCCCAGTAAAGGAAGTATTATAGCCGTTAGTGGTTAGGCTCATAGTAGTGTCAGAAGTTCGAAGCTTCAAAGTGTTGTGTAGGCAGCAATGTGAGATGATACATTATATGATGGAACATTATAATATAAGATGACTAAAGCAAATTGGCCACAGGATTGAACGGTAGTGTAGGGACCGTTGGACTAAGGGGTAGCACTAGGAGAAGTGTAATGAGAACATCATAACGATTTAGATTGTGTGGGAAAGGATGAGGATGAAGGGGTACGAGATTATATCTGAAGCTTTGAGTACTAGTCTTATCCGAATTTCGAGGACGAAATTCCATTGTAAGGGGAGAAGTATGTAACACCCCATATTTTAGAGGATATATAAATTAATTAAATTAATGAGTTGAATTTATTTAATTTGGAGAAATTCATTTAATTTGGTGATTTAAATTTAATTTCTTTAAATTGGAGAAATTATTGAATTTGGAGATTTAGAATTTATTATTTAAATTTGGGGATTTAGAAATTCAAATTAATTCGGGTTATTGAAAATTTTCACATGTGTCGCATTTTGAGGTTGAAATTGGAAAATTTTATAAACTATCGCGGATGACAATTCTGAGTGCACAGTTGAGTCCGGAAGGGTCAAGATAGTCGAAAAAGAGTACCCGGGGGTAGTAAATGGGTCTCGGGGCATTTTTAGACATGATCGAGCCGATACGGGGGCGTTTAAGTCATTTTTAATTGGCCAATAGGCTTAATTAAGGGATTGAGGAATTTTAACCTAGGTTTAAGTGTGTTGGGCAGCCATGAGTCATTCCAAAACACAAAGGGTTGAGAGAGGAGAGAAAGGAGAAAGAAGAAGAAGGAAAGACGGATGACAAGAGCAATCCGGGCAAGAATTTCGACATGGGATCGTCGGATTTAATCCCCCAAGGCAAGTGTTTTCTTGCTTTAATTTGAGTTGTAGTTAATGATGTAAATAGTTGTAATTATGTCAATTAATTCTGGAAATTTGGAAGTAGGAATTTCAATTAAAATTTGTGGGTTTATGGTGAAGAAGATGAAGAATAACCATTGATAGGGGATTTTTAACTTTGTGAGAAATTGGGTTAATAGTGAGATTATAACTTAATTTGATAAGCGAATAACATGATTAGATCTTGGTTTTTGAATCTCCATTAGTGTTATTGTTGGAAGAAATTGTTAATGATGAAGTTTGGTTGGATTTAGGATGAATCTTGGGAGGTTTTTGGGGTAAAAGATCTGAGTATAATCGAAGGTTTTGGGGATTTAATGGAGATTCTGTTCGCATTGCCCTGTAGAAAATCGCATTTTCTACATTTTGTTGTCTCACGCGCTTCCTCCAAAACTGCTCCAAAATGCCTCAAAACATCAATTTATTCATCTGGGCAGAATGTGGGAAAACTTTTTAAGAAAGGTTTTTTTTTTAAATCTTCTTTGAGGTGAATCTTTATAATGCCCTAACTTTTGGCATACGGACTCGGATTAGTGTGCCGTTCACGGCCACACATAGATAGCGAAGAGTATTACGCTGTCCTGGGAATATTTTTAATTAGATACAAAAATTGAAAGGTCTAAAATACCCTTGAAGACGGAACGAGTTATTTGATTTTTAACACAACTTTAAATGAGCATAACTTTGTCATACGAATTCGGATTTACGTGCCGTTTGTGGCCACGCATAGAAAATGGAGAGTAGTACGCAGTACTAGGAATTTCATTACTGAGGCATATATTGTGAAATGTCTAAAATACCCTTGGAGTTTTAATTACTGATGAAACTTTCCCGAATTGAAACTAAAAATTGTTGGGAACTTTGTGAGACTAATATGAACTTAATCAAGTATATATGAGGTGAGATATATAATTATATAAATTATATTAAATAGTGGGATGTAACTATTTTGGTATTGGATCATATTTAATACGAGCGAACTAGTAATAATTGGAATGTATGTATATATATATGAATGTGTGAATTATATATATAAATATGGGAATACATAATCCAATAGAAAAATGATAATAGGTTACGGGAATACCTAAAACAATGATAGGTTGTGTGAATACGTAAAACAATGAAAGGTTGTGTGAATACCTAATATTTTAATAGGGTGCGTGAATACGTATTTGATTGTTTTATTATGTGTATGACATACCTAGCTGCTTGCTATCGCGGGGGGTTGTGTAGAGACGGTCTTATCCTGAGTGACCTTCGGGGGGATATTTGACTTGTATCTTAGAACATAGGACTGTGAAAGACTTATTTGTGAGTTGATAAGTCCGCTGACTATGTGAGCGTAGGTATGTGCGTGACCCATAGGTATGTGAACTATGTTCGCCGCCAATATGTGTGATTTGTTTATATGGTTCGTGGGACATTTCCGAACCGATAGTCCTTGTTTGAGTACGAGACGTACCGGGACATGATAGCAGAGTATGCAATGCACTATAGGTGTATCCTTAGGGTGCTGTGTTGGTGTATATATATATATATATATATATATATATATATATAATGGTGGTGGATATATATGTACACTTGTGATATAATTACAATGTGATAATTGTAGGCTATTAAGATTGTGCTGATACATATATATAATAGTGAGGGATATATATGTATGCTTATGGTATATCTACAATGAGATAATTAGAGACTATTAAGATAGTGAAATCTTATATAAATGTAAATAGTAAATACTTGACTTTAGTGTGATAACACTTATTTAAAAATGATAATTGTTGAGATCAAATATGATATACTACTATGAGGGGTAACTAGAAGGATAAGCCTTTTTCCTAGTTAGAAGTGTGTCAGATGGCTAGGCGGAATAAATGAAGGCGATAGGTGTGCACTATAGAAGAGAGGTGAGATTGTCCTCAAGAGAGTGGGACCGTAAAAGCAATTATGAACATTATATACTACGCATTTCATTTATTGCAATAAAATGCTTGCTAAACATTTTTATAAATCGGGCTCTGACCCATTTCTTGTACTTCTTCTCTCTTGTCTATGTATATGTATATTAACAGGTGTCTAGCCACAAGGATGCCATAGTTGACTTATCTATTCCAGGGTTACGCAGCTGCAACATTGTGGATGGTTGTAGGATTTGATTTAGACGTATCATTTCTTTATTCCTAGAGTAGGATTCTTATCTCAGTTTTAGATTCATTCAGTTCATGTTTCCCCTTTTACTTTTAGACTCAGTATGTGGTTTATGTATTCATTTATTGAATTATTATTATTAGGATTTTGAGCCGATTGTTTATTCGGCAGGTCATTTAGTCATTTAGTACTGTTTTAGACTCATGGTTTGGATGTATTGTTTATTTGTTATTCAGCATGCATATTTAATTGTTTAATAAAAAGATAAAATTTAACACCAGTCTTTTTGAATACTAGGTGGTTAGTAAAGTTTTAAAAAGTTTTCGACAGTGATGCTAAGAATGAACCCCTGAGATTCCTGTTTTAAATTTGATATAGGATTGATCACCCGGTATTTATTTAGGCAGGGTGTCACAATTATGTGCTGAGAGCCTAATGGATCTCGATGATAAACATTGCTAGGTAGTAGTATATCGGGGGGGGGGGGGGGGTTCCTTGTTTGGATTTCGCTTCGTGATACACCCCACGCCGGAACGTAGCACCGTGTTGCGAATGGGGAGAAGTTTATCCCTTAGTACTTGAGTTTATAGGGATTTTCGAAGATTGGGTGAAACTAATTAGTTAGGCAGGGTTGCTTAACTAGGTTGTTTAAAAGGTATGCGATAGGTGTGCACCATTAGAAGAGGGGTGAGGGGTATCGCATGGGAGTGCGATATCAATTTAAATAAGGCAAAAATCATATTTTACAAATATAGCATTTATGCACTAGAAAAATATTTTCAAACTCGAGCTCTGACCCATTTTCTCTATTTTTCCCTCTCTTGCTATATATATGTATATTTTTGGTGTCCAGACACAAGGACGCCTGGATGACGATTCCTTCGAGCCAGACGTCTACTGCAGTAATTGTGGATGCATTCATGTTTACTGTAGATGATTCTATCTTTATAATCTATATAGGAGGTACTGTAGAAACATTCGGGCAGAAAGCCCAATTGAATTTATTTATTCTTTTTCCCCCTTTTTAGTGCGACATTCGATTTGATTGTATTATCTTAAACCGAGTGTTCGATTATTTTATTTCATTCAATTTTGTATTTATTAATTATGTGATGATTTTACTTTTTTGGTTTGATTAAAAAGATTAGTTAAATAAAATTTTAACGCCAGCCTAATAGGTTATTTGTAACTAAATCGTTTTTCAAGAGTGATGCTAAGAATGGACCATATGACACTCTTGTTTTAATTTGGTATAGGATTGATCACCAGGTATTTTATTAGGCGGGGTGTCACAGATGGTATGAAAGCATTAGGTTCTAGTATCCTTAGGAATATGTGTGGATGTACTACGCTTTAAGCATTACTCTCGATTTTATATAGAGCCTTATGATTAGGATTGTTGATTCCTCTTGTGAGATTTCATTCTCTTGTCCTTATATAAGATTATAGTAAATATTTTGCGTGCGTGTTCGAGATTCGTGTACTGATCGATGAAGAGTGGTCAAGGAAGGCCGTTATGAGGGCATCAGGAGGCGTGGCTTAGCTGGAGCTATAAGTTGAAGTAGGGGACGAGGGCCACAATCGAGGTCACTCCCCTTTGTGTCATTGTCCGAGATTGCTCCAACGACTACAAAAGTATAGTAGTTAGGAGTATCCAAGTACTGATATAGTAGAGAGTAGTGCTAAAGTTGAATTACCCCATGAAGCTATGTTGGGGAAAAAGGTTTGAAAGGGTCTCTGATAAGGACCATAGGTTGACGTTAAGTCATGCGAATTAAGTGTAGCATTACTCAGTGGGAGTAGAAGCCTCAGGAGCTTTGTCTTAGAGAAGGATAAGGAAATACCCATATGTAAAAATTCGAGGAAAATTTTTCACTCGTGGGAGAAATATTGAAATGGTGGGAATGGTAGTCACCATGTTTAAGGGGGAAGGATGTTATTCTCATAAAGGGATCTTACATATGGTTTTTGAACTGCGAATTCCCATGATTTAGCAGGAAGGAAAAGAATGCAGTTTCTGGATTATTCACATAAGCATCGGTTAGAGGCCGACAGTGAATAAAGAGTTATAGGGATAAGTGAACTTTGTGCCGAATTAAGATAGTTACACTGAAGAGAGACTTCTAAGGAATGATAGGCTCACTAGTAAGTTTTGCTAAAACTTATGGATAATTTGTGTTCGTGGATCCCCACAGGTGGACATCCATCTGGGGATTTATTGAAACAGGGATGTTGAGGCTGGTAGTGTAGTTTCCTTTTGACGAAGAAGTTAAGGGAATTATGAAGGCCATTTCCAGGATCGAGGCTATAAAGCCCAAGGTGTTGATAACTTTAACATGGTCAGGGTGTCCAGAGATAGGGAATAATTGTGATGTGGCATGTAAAACCGCACGGTTAGTCCTTTCCTGGTAGGAGTTAAAGGAAGAGAGTAGAGTGCCTAGATGGGGAATTGATTAAAGTAGTTTTGGTTCGGTTAAGACAAGTATGCTATGTCTGGGAACCATTTTGAGCAGCCAAGGGGAGTGGAAAAGTTATTTTTATGAGTTTCAACTCGGATGAAGGAGGTATATTATGTATGGCAAGATTTAGTCCCAATATTTTATTATCCTTTGGTCCGTGTGTGTAATTCGAGCTTTCTGTAGGTATTGCTAACATTACATAGTGTATGTATATATATTTTTCCGTGATAGAGGGGTTATATTCTCCTTCATTCGTAGTGAAAAATGGTTGTTGATATTTTGAGTTTATATCTGGTTTGTACTACTCGTTTTGTGTGTGTTATACGAGTATAGTACTATTCTGAGTATAATGTATTGTGGATTATCGGAGCGATAGAAGGCTAATGATTGTAAGGCTATCGTATACGTGGTTCCAGGGCGGAATGGGTTTTTATTGCGATACTCACCTGGATACAGGTTGAGCTCGCCTTTGTTATGAGTATAAATGGAACTTCGGTGAGTAGATGTTTCACTAGCATGACTCTAGTGCATGGGGACCTTATAGATGTGATCTAATGTATGCAGGATTTAGTATTTACATTTTTTGCGCTGACATACCTCCACGACCGACAAAGTTAAGTAGTAGTGTATAGGAGGGGTTCCTTGTTTGGATTTTACTTGCGAGACACTCCATCCATGAGCCTTAACGATGTCGAGAGTGGAGAGATGTTACCGGATGCAAGGATATTGGTTTTGACGATAAGTCACCTAGTGTGGAGAAAACACTATGGACTGAGAGTCGTGTGATGATTGCATGCTTATGGAGATAGAGTTGCTATGGAAAAAGCACTGAAATGGTTCTATCACCGCAAGTATATGGGTGAGGCAGGAGTTAGAGAAAATTAATTTGAGGCTTATAAACAGGCCTTGGATAGAAGGCAAATTCAGAAGAAATATGTTTTGGATATGATGTGCGTAACACTTTTACAGAGCGCAGGCTCCCCGATTAGTTAAACTTTCCATTTCGCTAAGATGGAAGGACATAGTGGTAAAAGTACGTTAGTAGGTTAGCGAGGTAGGATTTAGGACGTCCCGATGGTGTGCCTTAGGCCATTATATCTCGTTGACTGACAATGCGAGGAAGTAGTGTAATGGGAGGGTTCCTTGTCTGGATTTTTCTTTACATGACGTACCACGCATAAAATCGATCAAATGTCAAAAATTGAGAGAGGTCTTAGGCACTAGGGACATAGTTAGTAGAGTACTCATTTTACATGTGTAGGGAACACCTCGATGTTAGGATTATTAGGAAGTAAGGCCAGAAGTACTAGTGCTGTTGATATAAGAATATTGTTATGAGTTAACCACGAGAAAATTGGTGGGTTAACCTTGAGAAGGATTATATTTACAGGTATAAGAAGGATTGAATTTTGAAATTTCTCTCGAGTTAGGAAATCCCATGTGTTAGTACCGGGCCGATGAAATGAGGCCCATTATTTAGAGAGAGTGTTACGTGTCGGACGTTTACATTGGTTGTGAAGATAGGCATGGGTCAAAAGGTGTGTAGGCACCTTAGTAAGTTGGTATTATATACCGTCAAAACTGGAAGGGGCGTAGTATAAAAAGTTAAAGAATATGTTGTGAGGCAGTTATAAATGAGATTAAAGTTTATTGGATGGAACGTCATAGGAGGTACGTAATGATCCAGTTATAATTGTGCAACAAGAGTTAGTACACCTAAGTGGCGATGAAACTGACGGGAGTAGTCGAGTGTCAAGGTAACTTCATTTTGGAGGGATTTAGATGAGTGGACGCCTGTAGTAGCGAATCTCCGATAGGATCAATAAGTTAGAGAAACGGTTATAGGCTCGTTTTCTTTAGATGAGATTATAAAAGCACTAGGTGCGATGTGACATGAGAGTCAACCTTACGACAGAGGTAGTGTCGTAGCATATAGTAATATAGATAAGCTTATGGTTAAGCTAGGGTATTAGAGTATAAGCCTTAAGATAGGTGGGTACCGTGAACGAGTATATGGTAGGGTACCATTGGGTTAGTACTATTTGACTTTTGTGCACTAGGATGTAGTATGATTAGTGACCCCAGGTTCGTAGTACCGATCGTATCTGAATTTCGAAGAAGAAATTATGTTGTAAGGTGGGAAGTATGTAATACCCCGTACTTTTATAGGGATTTAAATTACATAAGTGGCCTGATTTGGAAATTAGAGGGAATTACTGTGAATAGTAATTTTGGAATTTATGAGTGTAATTTAATGAATTTAGAAGTTAAAGTAAATAGTAAATATTAGCTTACTGGTGTCAGATTAATATTTACATGGGTTATATTTTCTCACGGGACTATGTAAACGAGCTGGAATATTTTATAAGTCATGTCACAGTTGGGTTAAGTGACGGGAGATAGTTTGCGTTGTAAAAATGCATGTTGAGAAGTGTTTGGTTCGAATAGTGAATTTTAGCTAAGTAACTTGGATGGAGATTTCGAGTGTACGGTTGGTTCTGGAATGGCCAAGATAGCCACAATAGAGTAACCGAGGGTAGTGTTTGGGTTCTGGGTATTTTTGGACTAGTATGGACTCGCAATTGAGTAAACGAGTCATTTTTGGCTTTAATTGGAGATAACTCTTATTTATTTCTTATAAGCCTCGTGCGGGAGGAAGAAAAGAAAGAAAAGAACGAAGAGAATAAAGGAAGGAAAAAGAGGATAGAAAAGGGGATTCTGGGCCAAACTCCATAGGATGCGACTCAAGGTCGTCGGATTTTATCGACGAGGCAAATGTTTATCTTGCTTTAACTATTTGAGTGTGTTTTCTCGTATTATAGTTGGTAAACGATGTGATTTTGAGTTCAGTTCTTGAAATAAAATGGGAATTTGTTAACTAATCTCATATAATTTGATGTGTTATTAACTCCATATAAATTTTGAGTAAGAATCCATGTTAATGGTGTAATTGTTGGTGAGAAAATGGAATATTAGTTAAAATAGATTTAGGGTTTAAAATATTGATTTAATTGTTTAATCCCTTGATTTAATTGTTTAATCCCTTGATTTAATTGGTTTGTTGGTTATATAGTAGTTAGTAGATGATATTTATGTTGGTTGATGATGTAGAAACCTTAAGGGATTGGTTGGTTGAATGTTGGATTAATGAGAAAGTTGAGAAGATGATGAATAGTAAGACAGCGTCATTTTCGAATCGATTCGGCCTGGAAGAGAATCGATTCGACTCTTAGTCAAAAAATAAAATTTGTAGATCTTTCGATACGGTCGCACGGGAGTAGACCTTATATTTTTCTGATTTTTTTTAATTTATAATGATGTTTCTACGGAAGGCTGTCCGAGATCGAAATCGTTATTTAGAAATCAAACCTCATATTGGGAGAATTAAGGCTAAAACTTTTTGGATATTATTATAGGGGATTCTAGAAGTTATATTAAGACTCCTAGATAATGGTATTGATGGTGAGTAAACCTTGGAACGAACGAGGTAACCTCGGGTTAATTTGGTTTACAATCCGAGATATGGATTTAATGAATGTATGAATAACATTCAGGGGAAGTATTCGATAAGCATATGTTGATATATTTTTATGGTTAGAATAAATATGGGCCAATTGTAATTGATTAAATCCTAGGATACGATTATGATGGAATTTAGAATACAGGCTCAAGATAATTTCATGGTTATCCGGTACGTCTATTGATGACTATTATTATAAGTGATGCGATACCTGTGGAATTAAAATAAGTTGAGAGTATACTTATTTAGTTAGTACGAATTTGTATATTCGGGTTTATATATAACTCCTTAAAAGTGATTAAGGTACGAGTTGTATTTAAGTAAGAGAATACTTATGGGTTTAGTATTTTAAGTGTATAAATACTTATACGCTATTACGAATGGGAGCATTTGGGTTTGGCTATCGCTATACGAGATTGGCAATTATAGACATATATATATATATATATATATATATATATATATTTGAGGAATGATACAGATTATATATACGATGTGATTATAGTATATATAATATGATACGAATATATATATAATCTTTATCATTCCTCAAATATATATATATATACTAGGGTATGCCCGTGCCTGAAGGCACGCTGATAATTTTGCAAATTATAAAATCGTGTATAATGTAAATAATAAATGTTTTATATACTATAAGTGTAAATTTTTGAACTGTAAAATCAGGTAAATTTAAATCATACAACTTTTATAACACAAATGTATAAACAATTTAGAAAATTTAAACAAAATTCCCTTTGATTATTGAACTATCCACCACGCTTAAGAAATAAATAAAAAAACTCCAACAATAATAGTAATAGTCCATTTTGGACCTCATATAAACATCATAATCAATTTAACTCAACTTGACTAAATACAACCAATGTATCAATAAATAAATAAAACAATAATCAATTCATGAAGAAAACACAACAAATACATCAAAAAATAATAATATTAGCTTGTAATACGCAAACTTAATTTTGTAGATGAACTATATCCCTACCCATGTCACCATAAAATTGCAAAATACAAACCTTGGTCATTTTACATAAGAGAAAACAAATAAAGATGAGATAACAATTCTTTATCTTCATAAAAAGAAATAGTTTCCTTTTCTTCTCATTCTTCTTATATAACAGGGGAGCCTTGTAATATGATGCGACTGTTACAGGGAAGAACATTTGTCTAACTACTTCAGATATTATAATAGGAAAAATGATTCCGAGCGCACCCTACAATGGAAAAAATAGCATACGCGTCAACATTTGTAAATATACACCAGAGAAAAATAAATTAAAATCAATAGAATGTATTAGAATACGCAGCGATTGGAAGTTGAAACTACAGTTGTAGCAGGTAAATTAGATATTCCCCTCGTAGTGTTAGGGTACCGACTGAGTGTCTACGATGATGGTAGATTCAACTTGAGGTGTTTGTGGAATATGATAGAAAATTGGTAGTTCTAATACACGTAAGTCTCTATAATACTGCAAATACAAAGTAATACATAAGGCACAAATCAAAACATAAAAACACAAAAAAGTATTGATCTAAACTTTTAAAAAGGAAAATTAAAGAACACGTGTCATCTCTCAATACACTTATTTTGTATTCAGACACTCGGTATTAGTTCCTCTAGTACAAACTCTAGATACAGTTACACTCTCAATACAGTTCCTCTACAACTAATAAATTATTATTCAATAAAATGTAAATTAAAGATTGCTACACATTTTGCAAAAACCAAGTCCTTATATTTGTGCCAATAAGAAACTGAACAACAAATACCTGATTAAGACCATATAAATATAGTCAATTAACTAAAAGAGGAGTAAGTCACAATTAGTTCAACATAGCTTCCCATTTGCTCTCTATCAATGCCTACATCAAATTTAAACATGTGTGTGAGTAAACATAGATGAGACAACATGTCCAAGGAATTACAATCATATACTTATTGTGACATTCAGTACTATAAGTACACATTCAACACTATGTACAACAATGTCTGCCAATTTCACATGCCTTAGAAACTAAATGTACGTTAGATGTGAACCATCCATGACCTTTATATCAACACTACACATGTTTTTTTAAAATAATCACATGCACATTTTGTCATATAACCGAGATTCAACAAAGAAGTATCAAAATTTGAATTACTTCAAATTACCTGAAAGAACCACATAATGTATTAGTACATTACAATTACAAAAACTATCAAGACTAATCATCAATTTAAAATGACTACCATAAAAAACTTATAACTAAGCTTAAATGTTAATACAGTTGCAGATTAGAATTACAAATTTTGCAGACTAAAGTTACAAATTTTGTTTCCTCTCTATTCTCTTTTCTCTGTCCTTCTCACCATAAACATTAACACATAACAAATCAAAATTCACACCAACACATCGAGGCATATTATGATTTTATACATTGTATGGCTCAAGCTGCATGCACACAGAAAAATAGGCCATTCACAAAACACACCAGCTACCTAGGTACTTTACAAATCCATAAACCCATTTCCCTTCTGTTTATACAGCATACACCACATAAATACAAAACATTTAATAAAAAAATAACTCTATGAGAGAACTTGATACCTTTTATGCAAGGGATCTGCATAAAAAAAATGTCCCCAAATCAAAATTAACTTTTTATTTCCACCTCAAACCCCTGGCTGCAAATAAACATAAAAGCCCAAAAAATAACAAAATTAAAATGAGAGACCCGAAATTGAGAGAGGATATGAGGGTTACCTTCAACAGAACATGGGAGATAAAACCAAAACCCATATAAGCAAACACCTGTGTATAAATACAGATCTGGTCGAAATCCAAGACAAAACGTCTTAAAGAATACACATCTGGTCAAAATCCAAGAGAAACCGAGATAAGCAAACACTTGTGTAGAAATACCTGATTCGGCAAGAGAGAGAGATAAATACCTTTTTATTAATTTCTGAATTTGTTAATGCCGACAATGATCATTGATCTAACACCAGCAACGATAGAGAATAATGGTACACATGAAAAGAAAAAGAAAAAGAGAAAAAGGATGCCAGTAGATGACCTCCGGTTTTTAGCAGATGAATTAACTGGTGTCGATTCAAAATGGAAGGAGCGTACGAAGAAGTAAGCATTGGATCTAGTTGAACTTTTTTTCCTTTCACTTTCTATGGTTGATTCCTCTCAAATCTTCACAGTGATTAGACTGTGCATATTGCCTCACGTTATTTATCTTCCTAACAGCTGAAACACATTTAAGGTGCATAGATGAGTTATTAAAAAGTCAAAGACGAAAGATCCTATTTCACAGAACTATTTAAACTCAGTTGAAGCAAGAGAAAGAGACGTTCACTGCCATCGATTTTCGAGTTGAAGCAACCAGTTGAAGGTATTAGATCTCAGTTGATTTCTGAGTTAAAGCAAAGAGAAAAGAGTGGGTGAACATCTGACTCAACGAAATATTAATACAAAAGTTTAAATACTGTAAATCGTGGAAATCGACGGTCGCGAACATCACCAGATCTTTGCTATAGAGTAAAAGAGTGGGTGAAAATGTGAGAAGGAGAGATAGGATACAAAGATTTCTGACTGAATTGGAAGTTGAATGTGAGTTCAATGCGTTGTTGCTGTCCATATCTTCTTTTTTTCTCTCTCACAACTTCACAGGCAGATAGTGTGTGTTTGAGAGAGGGATAGAAGATTTCGGGTACCCATGAGATAAGAGAGAGGCATTGAGAGTAAGATTACCATTCTATCCCTCAATTTGAATTTTGAAGAAAATGGGGGAAACAAAATTAAAGTGTATCAAAAGGGGGGGAAATCAAAAAATTTAAGGGTAAAATGGGTATTGCGAAAAAATGCATATTGATGACATCAGCAACTAAACTTATGACATACATAAGTTTCCTACTTTATTATATAGATATATATATATATATATATATTAGGGTATACCCGTGCCTGAAGGCACGCTGATAATTTTGCAAATTATAAAATCGTGTATAATGTAAATAATAAATGTTTTATATACTATAAGTGTAAATTTTTGAACTGTAAAATCAGGTAAATTTAAATCATACAACTTTTATAACACAAATGTATAAACAATTTAGAAAATTTGAACAAAATACCCTTTGATTATTGAACTATCCACCATGCTTAAGAAATAAATAAAAAAACTCCAACAATAATAGTAATAGTCCATTTTGGACCTCATATAAACATCATAATCAATTTAACTCAACTTGACTAAATACAACCAATGTATCAATAAATAAATAAAACAATAATCAATTCATGAAGAAAACACAACAAATACATCAAAAAATAATAATATTAGCTTGTAATACGCAAACTTAATTTTGTAGATGAACTATATCCCTACCCATGTCACCATAAAATTGCAAAATACAAACCTTGGTCATTTTACATAAGAGAAAACAAATAAAGATGAGATAACAATTCTTTATCTTCATAAAAAGAAATAGTTTCCTCTTCTTCTCATTCTTCTTATATAACAGGGGAGCCTTGTAATATGATGCGACTGTTACAGGGAAGAACATTTGTCTAACTACTTTAGATATTATAATAGGAAAAATGATTCCGAGCGCACCCTACAATGGAAAAAATAGCATACGCGTCAACATTTGTAAATATACACCAGAGAAAAATAAATTAAAATCAATAGAATGTATTAGAATACGCACCGATTGGAAGTTGAAACTACAGTTGTAGCAGGTAAATTAGATATTCCCCTCGTAGTGTTAGGGTACCGACTGAGTGTCTACGATGATGGTAGATTCAACTTGAGGTGTTTGTGGAATATGATAGAAAATTGGTAGTTCTAATACACGTAAGTCTCTATAATACTGCAAATACAAAGTAATACATAAGGCACAAATCAAAACATAAAAACACAAAAAAGTATTGATCTAAACTTTTAAAAAAGAAAATTAAAGAACACGTGTCATCTCTAAATACACTTATTTTGTATTTAGACACTCGGTATTAGTTCCTCTAGTACAAACTCTAGATACAGTTACACTCTCAATACAGTTCCTCTACAACTAATAAATTATTATTCAATAAAATGTAAATTAAAGATTGCTACACATTTTGCAAAAACCAAGTCCTTATATTTGTGCCAATAAGAAACTGAACAAAAAATACCTGATTAAGACCATATAAATATAGTCAATTAACTAAAAGAGGAGTAAGTCACAATTAGTTCAACATAGCTTCCCATTTGCTCTCTATCAATGCCTACATCAAATTTAAACATGTGTGTGAGTAAACATAGATGAGACAACATGTCCAAGGAATTACAATCATATACTTATTGTGACATTCAGTACTATAAGTACACATTCAACACTATGTACAACAATGTCTGCCAATTTCACATGCCTTAGAAACTAAATGTACGTTAGATGTGAACCATCCATGACCTTTATATCAACACTACACATGTTTTTTTAAAATAATCACATGCACATTTTGTCATATAACCGAGATTCAACAAAGAAGTATCAAAATTTGAATTACTTCAAATTACCTGAAAGAACCACATAATGTATTAGTACATTACAATTACAAAAACTATCAAGACTAATCATCAATTTAAAATGACTACCATAAAAAACTTATAACTAAGCTTAAATGTTAATACAGTTGCAGATTAGAATTACAAATTTTGCAGACTAAAGTTACAAATTTTGTTTCCTCTCTATTCTCTTTTCTCTGTCCTTCTCACCATAAACATTAACACATGACAAATCAAAATTCACACCAACACATCGAGGCATATTATGATTTTATACATTGTATGGCTCAAGCTGCATGCACACAGAAAAATAGGCCATTCACAAAACACACCAGCTACCTAGGTACTTTACAAATCCATAAACCCATTTCCCTTCTGTTTATACAGCATACACCACATAAATACAAAACATTTAATAAAAAAATAACTCTATGAGAGAACTTGATACCTTTTATGCAAGGGATCTGCATAAAAAAAATGTCCCCAAATCAAAATTAACTTTTTATTTCCACCTCAAACCCCTGGCTGCAAATAAACATAAAAGCCCAAAAAATAACAAAATTAAAATGAGAGACCCGAAATTGAGAGAGGATATGAGGGTTACCTTCAACAGAACATGGGAGATAAAACCAAAACCCATATAAGCAAACACCTGTGTATAAATACAGATCTGGTCGAAATCCAAGACAAAACGTCTTAAAGAATACACATCTGGTCAAAATCCAAGAGAAACCGAGATAAGCAAACACTTGTGTAGAAATACCTGATTCGGCAAGAGAGAGAGATAAATACCTTTTTATTAATTTCTGAATTTGTTAATGCCGACAATGATCATTGATCTAACACCAGCAACGATAGAGAATAATGGTACACATGAAAAGAAAAAGAAAAAGAGAAAAAGGATGCCAGTAGATGACCTCCGGTTTTTAGCAGATGAATTAACTGGTGTCGATTCAAAATGGAAGGAGCGTACGAAGAAGTAAGCATTGGATCTAGTTGAACTTTTTTTCCTTTCACTTTCTATGGTTGATTCCTCTCAAATCTTCACAGTGATTAGACTGTGCATATTGCCTCACGTTATTTATCTTCCTAACAGCTGAAACACATTTAAGGTGCATAGATGAGTTATTAAAAAGTCAAAGACGAAAGATCCTATTTCACAGAACTATTTAAACTCAGTTGAAGCAAGAGAAAGAGACGTTCACTGCCATCGATTTTCGAGTTGAAGCAACCAGTTGAAGGTATTAGATCTCAGTTGATTTCTGAGTTAAAGCAAAGAGAAAAGAGTGGGTGAACATCTGACTCAACGAAATATTAATACAAAAGTTTAAATACTGTAAATCGTGGAAATCGACGGTCGCGAACATCACCAGATCTTTGCTATAGAGTAAAAGAGTGGGTGAAAATGTGAGAAGGAGAGATAGGATACAAAGATTTCTGACTGAATTGGAAGTTGAATGTGAGTTCAATGTGTTGTTGCTGTCCATATCTTCTTTTTCTCTCTCTCACAACTTCACAGGCAGATAGTGTGTGTTTGAGAGAGGGTTAGAAGATTTCGGGTACCCATGAGATAAGAGAGAGGCATTGAGAGTAAGATTACCATTCTATCCCTCAATTTGAATTTTGAAGAAAATGGGGGAAACAAAATTAAAGTGTATCAAAAGGGGGGGAAATCAAAAAATTTAAGGGTAAAATGGGTATTGCGAAAAAATGCATATTGATGACATCAGCAACTAAACTTATGACATACATAAGTTTCCTACTTTATTATATATATATATATATATATATATATATATATATATATATATATATATATATACTAGGGTATGCCCGTGCCTGAAGGCACGCTGATAATTTTGCAAATTATAAAATCGTGTATAATGTAAATAATAAATGTTTTATATACTATAAGTGTAAATTTTTGAACTGTAAAATCAGGTAAATTTAAATCATACAACTTTTATAACACAAATGTATAAACAATTTAGAAAATTTGAACAAAATTTCCTTTGATTATTGAACTATCCACCATGCTTAAGAAATAAATAAAAAAACTCCAACAATAATAGTAATAGTCCATTTTGGACCTCATATAAACATCATAATCAATTTAACTCAACTTGACTAAATACAACCAATGTATCAATAAATAAATAAAACAATAATCAATTCATGAAGAAAACACAACAAATACATCAAAAAATAATAATATTAGCTTGTAATACGCAAACTTAATTTTGTAGATGAACTATATCCCTACCCATGTCACCATAAAATTGCAAAATACAAACCTTGGTCATTTTACATAAGAGAAAACAAATAAAGATGAGATAACAATTCTTTATCTTCATAAAAAGAAATAGTTTCCTCTTCTTCTCATTCTTCTTATATAACAGGGGAGCCTTGTAATATGATGCGACTGTTACAGGGAAGAACATTTGTCTAACTACTTTAGATATTATAATAGGAAAAATGATTCCGAGCGCACCCTACAATGGAAAAAATAGCATACGCGTCAACATTTGTAAATATACACCAGAGAAAAATAAATTAAAATCAATAGAATGTATTAGAATACGCACCGATTGGAAGTTGAAACTACAGTTGTAGCAGGTAAATTAGATATTCCCCTCGTAGTGTTAGGGTACCGACTGAGTGTCTACGATGATGGTAGATTCAACTTGAGGTGTTTGTGGAATATGATAGAAAATTGGTAGTTCTAATACACGTAAGTCTCTATAATACTGCAAATACAAAGTAATACATAAGGCACAAATCAAAACATAAAAACACAAAAAAGTATTGATCTAAACTTTTAAAAAAGAAAATTAAAGAACACGTGTCATCTCTAAATACACTTATTTTGTATTTAGACACTCGGTATTAGTTCCTCTAGTACAAACTCTAGATACAGTTACACTCTCAATACAGTTCCTCTACAACTAATAAATTATTATTCAATAAAATGTAAATTAAAGATTGCTACACATTTTGCAAAAACCAAGTCCTTATATTTGTGCCAATAAGAAACTGAACAAAAAATACCTGATTAAGACCATATAAATATAGTCAATTAACTAAAAGAGGAGTAAGTCACAATTAGTTCAACATAGCTTCCCATTTGCTCTCTATCAATGCCTACATCAAATTTAAACATGTGTGTGAGTAAACATAGATGAGACAACATGTCCAAGGAATTACAATCATATACTTATTGTGACATTCAGTACTATAAGTACACATTCAACACTATGTACAACAATGTCTGCCAATTTCACATGCCTTAGAAACTAAATGTACGTTAGATGTGAACCATCCATGACCTTTATATCAACACTACACATGTTTTTTTAAAATAATCACATGCACATTTTGTCATATAACCGAGATTCAACAAAGAAGTATCAAAATTTGAATTACTTCAAATTACCTGAAAGAACCACATAATGTATTAGTACATTACAATTACAAAAACTATCAAGACTAATCATCAATTTAAAATGACTACCATAAAAAACTTATAACTAAGCTTAAATGTTAATACAGTTGCAGATTAGAATTACAAATTTTGCAGACTAAAGTTACAAATTTTGTTTCCTCTCTATTCTCTTTTCTCTGTCCTTCTCACCATAAACATTAACACATGACAAATCAAAATTCACACCAACACATCGAGGCATATTATGATTTTATACATTGTATGGCTCAAGCTGCATGCACACAGAAAAATAGGCCATTCACAAAACACACCAGCTACCTAGGTACTTTACAAATCCATAAACCCATTTCCCTTCTGTTTATACAGCATACACCACATAAATACAAAACATTTAATAAAAAAATAACTCTATGAGAGAACTTGATACCTTTTATGCAAGGGATCTGCATAAAAAAAATGTCCCCAAATCAAAATTAACTTTTTATTTCCACCTCAAACCCCTGGCTGCAAATAAACATAAAAGCCCAAAAAATAACAAAATTAAAATGAGAGACCCGAAATTGAGAGAGGATATGAGGGTTACCTTCAACAGAACATGGGAGATAAAACCAAAACCCATATAAGCAAACACCTGTGTATAAATACAGATCTGGTCGAAATCCAAGACAAAACGTCTTAAAGAATACACATCTGGTCAAAATCCAAGAGAAACCGAGATAAGCAAACACTTGTGTAGAAATACCTGATTCGGCAAGAGAGAGAGATAAATACCTTTTTATTAATTTCTGAATTTGTTAATGCCGACAATGATCATTGATCTAACACCAGCAACGATAGAGAATAATGGTACACATGAAAAGAAAAAGAAAAAGAGAAAAAGGATGCCAGTAGATGACCTCCGGTTTTTAGCAGATGAATTAACTGGTGTCGATTCAAAATGGAAGGAGCGTACGAAGAAGTAAGCATTGGATCTAGTTGAACTTTTTTTCCTTTCACTTTCTATGGTTGATTCCTCTCAAATCTTCACAGTGATTAGACTGTGCATATTGCCTCACGTTATTTATCTTCCTAACAGCTGAAACACATTTAAGGTGCATAGATGAGTTATTAAAAAGTCAAAGACGAAAGATGCTATTTCACAGAACTATTTAAACTCAGTTGAAGCAAGAGAAAGAGACGTTCACTGCCATCGATTTTCGAGTTGAAGCAACCAGTTGAAGGTATTAGATCTCAGTTGATTTCTGAGTTAAAGCAAAGAGAAAAGAGTGGGTGAACATCTGATTCAACTAAATATTAATACAAAAGTTTAAATACTGTAAATCGTGGAAATCGACGGTCGCGAACATCACCAGATCTTTGCTATAGAGTAAAAGAGTGGGTGAAAATGTGAGAAGGAGAGATAGGATACAAAGATTTCTGACTGAATTGGAAGTTGAATGTGAGTTCAATGCGTTGTTGCTGTCCATATCTTCTTTTTCTCTCTCTCACAACTTCACAGGCAGATAGTGTGTGTTTGAGAGAGGGATAGAAGATTTCGGGTACCCATGAGATAAGAGAGAGGCATTGAGAGTAAGATTACCATTCTATCCCTCAATTTGAATTTTGAAGAAAATGGGGGAAACAAAATTAAAGTGTATCAAAAGGGGGGGAAATAAAAAAATTTAATGGTAAAATGGGTATTGCGAAAAAATGCATATTGATGACATCAGCAACTAAACTTATGACATACATAAGTTTCCTACTTTATTATATAGATATATATATATATCTTTGTGTGATTGGTATATTTATATCTTTGATGCTGGTTCCACAGGATTTCCTTTGGCGTAGGGTTGGAACCTCCAGCTTATATATTTTTCTCTAATGCGATCTGGGAAGGTTGCACGATGTGGGTGAATCCCCTGGCTTGAGGAGTAGGGAGAGTATATCCCCAGGTCATCTCGTCCCGCGTTCGAGTGCGATGTGTGTACTCCACTTACAGAGGGAATATGACCACCTCCACCATTGTGTATTTTTACCATGACCATGAGTGAGTCTAGCTTGGTACCATGGTTGAGTGAGTAAACCAAGATTCGAATAGGCACTATGAGATTGCATCCTTGAGTTATAGCTAGGTGGGATGGTTATTATACTTGTTGTGTATAGTATATTGCATGTATATGAAGACAAGATATCATATATCTTTAAATAGTGTAAAGAGTAAGATGAATAAGGATTTATTCTCATTTCGGGAGATTTTATCTGGACTTAAATTGTGATTTGTATATTAAAGTGAGAAAAAATATATATATATATATATATATACACACACACTAGCAGAATGCCCGTGCCTGAAGGCACGACCAAAATTTCCAAAATATGTAATCACAAAATGGCAAAAAAATTCAAAATATGTAACTACATAACGGCAAAGATTTCGTTCCAAAACAAAACAAAATAGAATTTCAAAAAAATTGGTCATAATATGCTTTATTTAAAGAACTATCCACCCTGCTTAACAAATAATAAAGATTCCAACAACATTCAAATAGTCTAAATTCATCCAATAAATTCATATATAACATGAAATATAGAATATTCATCAACCGAATTCACAATGTACCTCAAATAAACAAAGTGTCAATTTTAAAAAATGGTCACAATCACCTTTATTTATTGGACTATCCACCCTCTTTAAGGGGTAACAACCAATCCAAAAATATTCAAAACGCCCAAATTCGTATAAAAAATTATTCAACAAAAAAAACTTCTTAAAAAATGAAATATATAGAACAAATTCTAGTTGCACAATCTCCTTATCCTTGGCATCATTTAACCCTCTTCATTTCTCAAATTCCGTTCTAACGCAATTCTTCATCCAAAAGCTCCGCGAAATTCCTGTGAAGCGGCACCCTATGTGTTTTTCACATGTGTTATGAGTGGTTACATCCCCCTATACCAGTCAATCGCATCGGGACACCCTTGGCACGCAGAGCAATGCCACTTTCTGTTTGGTTCATTTATTTGCTCCACCCTTAAAAAAGATGTCAAACCACATGCTCAACATACTGAAGTATTACAAATAAGTATTTGTCGAATCATAATTATAATACCAGTGTTCATATAGAAGTTATGGATATATCTTACTTCGCTTCATGATTCTATTCAAAGCCTTGGGTTTTCCATTGAATCAAAATGTCACTGCTGTGTTAATCATCATCAATAATCCAAACCTATAATAAGAAAACTGTAATAAGAATGGTGATTAGTAGACCATCACTGAACTTTTTTGTTGTGCCTTAAGTTAAAACTGTAATAAGAAAAACAAATATTAAAAACTTTTTAAGAAAATACATGTGTAATAACTGAAGAGAGCAGAGGCAATCATAGATGAAATAATCTTATAAAAATAAACATGCAAAAAAACAAAAGTGTGTGAAAAAAGGGGATCAGGCATCATTTAAATTGTATCAAAGGTATTATTTACTATCATTTGCACTGATCTACAGGGGAAGGAGGTTATAGATTTTTAAATACATAATAAGGAATGTGGGACATGTCATTGGAAATGAGAGACGTGATATCATGTGGGGCATGGTTCCATCAACGCAAACTTTGGAATTGAATGCCTAGATTTTTTAGTTCGTCATGTGTACAATAAAACCATCTTTGAGATAGAACCACTGCAATTGTTCCATATAATTTTGAGATCGCAAGGAGGTTTGAAGTCATGGTTAAGGATACAGTGTACGTAGGCAGAATTTTCAGCTTCAACCCAAAGAGGGAATAATTTGTTTTTAAAAGCAAGCTCAATGCCAATAATGAGAGCTTGCATTTCAGCATAGTTAGAATAGTGCATATCAAACGCACCAATAAATTAACTCTAGAAGATCTTAAAAAACCTCCTACAACATCTTGACTCGGGGAACCTTTTTCCATGTCATTAGTGTTCAATTTATACTCTCTTTTCTTTTTTGGGGGGGTGGGGGGGGGAGCCAATACATGGGTGTAATCTTTGGAGAGGGTTTGTATTTGCATGAGACATGAAGATTATGAAGAATATACAGGTCTTATAGAGTAATGCATATGACCAGGAACAATTTTCGCTATTTCAATAATCCAAGTCTGCAGATAAATGAGACTTTTATGTTGTGCAGGCCTCTTTTTCTTAAACAACATGAAATTTCTCCCTCTCCAAATGATATCAAGAATGCAAAGAAAATTCACAATCAAAATATTGTTATTTTGTGCTCTAACTTTTTGAGAATAAACATATTTCCAGCGATCCATGACAGAGTTAACAGTGGATATGTAATTTTGAAATATGAGAAGGTCCGAGACCAGATGTACCTGACATCATGATTTGACATTAAGGAAAAACTTTAGAATTGTTGACCGTGCCATCGGCACGGGTATAAAAAAATTCACATCGCAAAACATTCATCGAGGTCTGATTATAAATCAAGTAATGATAAATAATATCATCAACTACAAAATAGAGTAGAAAAAATGAAAAATAATATCAAATTTTGATTATAAATTCGCATAACCTCAATAAAGCATTATAGATTCATAAATTAGAAACACAAAAGAATGTTACAGATAATTCAATATCAACAACCACAAACTACCAAACTCTTAACAGTCCAAGAATTTGGAATCAGGAATTTGAGAACTTCCAAACATTAAGAAAGGACAAAAGAAATGAGGAAAGCATGTATGACCTTTCATTCCCCGGGTATAAATAAGATAAAAAAGAAAAAAAATTTACCTCCACCTTGAAATGTTCTTACATTACCCAGAAAAAGGGAAATAAGACACGCATTAATTTTGTAGCGACTAAAATGTCAAAATTATATATGGAGCAGGCTTCCTAAAGCCGTATCAGAACGTACAAAACATAAAACCTGATGAACTAACAAGATTACTTTTTATCCTCTCTAACCCATCAAACATAAACAAAGAATACTCACAAAGAGCCTCATAGTAAGCTTCCAAAGTCCACACAATCAACATCAAAGAAATTGTTTCCTTATAAAAGTGACCTATCAAAGAAAAAAAATCAATGTTAAATTGGAATAAAAGTGAACACAACATCTGAACTTATAGTTAAACTATGTGATAATCCAACTGATCATTGTATCTCAAACCAAAAAGAATAAGCAAATAACACAGAAAATGGAGAGAGAATGATAAAGTAAATCTTAAGGGAAAGTTCAGACCAGTAGAGAAATAGAGGTGAGTAAGGACAGAGTACTGTAACACCAAATTAGTTGAAAATCAAAGTGAAAAACATAAAATTAGTGGTAAAAAACTAATGTGTTAAGAATAGAAGACTAAATGAAATAATACTTTATCACCTAAAGAAATGGACAAAAAATTCATGCCAACTACCTGATTAGCTATGAAACGAATAAAGAAGCCATTATGATCATGGTATTCAAGTCTGGGAAACAATATAATTGTGTGCATTATAATTCAGTAATATTCATAACTAACACATTATTATAGTATCCTTACCAATCGTGATCATGCTACTTAAATAAAAAGAAAGAAGAAAAGAATAAATAAAAAGAGCAGAGATACACAATAAAAGAAAGCCCCCCTCCCCCCGAGCCCCCTTCCTCATGCCGCTGCGGATACCTATTCAAATATCTTTTCACCAGCACGACCTCTACCCCATCCTCGCCCCCCTCATGCCTCTGATACAGCCTCGAATTCAGTTATTGTAGTGTTTGTCCCTACTATATTAATTTTCAGAGTATCTAGTTGGGCATTATTGTATTTCTTGACAGCTACATTAGTATCTCTCCGGTGTGAAAAGTGATTAAAACTCCAAGATAAATCTATATAATTGAGATGAGGCAAGTCTTAAAATCTACAACTAATACAAAATTTTAACATTAAATGGCTACTATGAGGCAAGTCTTGACATATTATTAAAATAGTTAACAACTGTTATAATACACGAACTTGAAATAGGATTTACATGCAGGTGAGAGAAAAACCAATTCCGACTTTGCCTTTGCCTACTTTCTTGGGCAAAAGAGTCTGATGAATATTAGGCAACACACCTCAAAATCAAGAACCTCACTTGAAAGTAACCAGAATACACAATGTAATATTCGTCAAAAATTAAACTGACTCATTGAAAATGCATAGATACAAAAGACCAAAATCAGTTAAAAGTAGACAAAAGTTAATTTTGTGTCGAAAAGTAGTAATGGAAGTACATACATCAAAATACAAATGTGCTTAGAACAACATTTACCGCATTCATATTCAAATGAAATGATTAAACAAAATGAATATTCAGATTACTTCCTAGTACATAAACACATGAAAATAAAACAACCACTATGTTTTTCCATTCATATATGCAGTTAAGTATCATGCCATATAACACCTGCAGTCAAATGAGCCAAGGCACTGAGGTTTTCAGGAAATGTCTTCAGCAATTTTTTATTTATAGTCTCATATACGCCAAAAAATATGGCTCATGCCAGCAAGACACCCCCAAGATTTTCAGCAAATCCAGAATAGAGACCCTTCAAAATAATTTCTCCCCCACTGTGAACTACTTGTAGTCGAGTTTTTATTGTATCAATGGGGTATAAAATCACTTAAGAAATAACACCAACGGCAGCTCCAACCACAACACCCTTAAGTAGTACTCAAAGAATATAAAATGGCACATCTTATTTAACTTATCTCACGTTCTCAAATAAAAATCTAGTGCATTTATTTTTTCAAAAAAAAATTGTATGGATGGGAGAGAACCTTCAATAGGGGCTACTATCTGCAATAACTTTCAGAAAACCGATATGATTTATCCAAAAATTCAAAAGGTCTGAGAACATTCTCAATGATTGTAAAAATAATGGGGTATTTTAGTTTTGGATAAGTGATTTACCTCTGTTTTATTAAAAATAAGCTCCAGTGAGAGTTAATGAGTACACCAAGTAAATTTAGAAATCAGTTATCCAAGTATTTATCCAAGTATCAATGCCTAGTAATCCAAGTTATTGTTCATATATGTTGTTCATTTATGAAACATATATAAGATATATCCGAGAGTAATCCAAGAAGATGTGCATGTATTAGTATCGATTGATGGGAGATTGCTACATGTCCAGTGTTGTGTCCGAATTACACTTCAATGTCCATCACCCTATACACACAAATAAGTATTATCCAGAACCAACCCTGTTTTTTCCATTCTCATAATAAATACACAGTACTTGGGGTAGTTAAATATTTATACCTTCAAAACAGTTCTCAACTAATAAACACTAATTGTTGCAGAAACTTCTTCATTAGCTAGTGTGATACATTTCTTGAAGTGAACAAAAAAGAAACGCATCTTTTGCTATAAAAATTATAGGGGGAAAATCATAAAACTGATAAACAAAGATCTCATAGATGGAATGACACTATTTTTTTTTTATGAAAAAGAAATGCAGGTGGTTCAAAAGCAGTGGAAAGTGTAGCGATACCTCAAGTGGTTGTTTGGAAGATTGAGAGTGGTGGCAAGAGTGAATGGTCAAAATTTGTTGAAGATCGAGCTTCTAATTGATCAACAGACCATGCATTATGGACCTGACTTAGATGGATCAGAAGAACATTAGATTGATCAGCAAAACATTATGCACCTAACTTAAGTCAACTGTACATGCATTATGTAATACACATTATTAATGTAAGGCTAATAACTTGAGGATACTTTGGCATATGTAGACATAATTTTCTGAACTTACTCATATGATATGTAATTGCATTTTTTAAAAACATGTAGGTTAAAATATCAAGTGAAACTAACTAGGGAAAAAAGTAATATTACCTATGATTCGAATAAATGGAATATAAGAGAAATTTGAAATGGACCTGAAAATGCTAATTAAAACGAAATAGATCAATTGAACTCCTAACACTAAATAATTAAATAGTCACACACAACAAAATAGATCAATTTAATGGACGAAATCATAAATATTATAAACCATTATCTGAAAGAGGTATTACCGTTTGATGACAACGACATCAAACATTGAGGACGAAGATAATGATGGCGGCAAGTTTGGATTCCTCACCTTTACCTCCTGATGGTTTAGAAGAGAGTATGTTGTGTTCGAAGTGACAGAGAGAAAGGTAAAAAATATCATCTCAAAGAGGAATTACCGCGTGGTGGTGACAGCAGCAAGCATTGACAGTGACGACAATAAGTGTTGATGATGAAGATGGTGACGACGGCTAGTTTGGATTACCTCGCCTTCACCTCATGATGGTTTAGAAGAGAGGAAGTTGCGTTCGAAATGAGTTCAAGCACCTTAATTGCAAGAAACCTTTTAATATAACACCTTCAGGTAATGGATACCTTAATTGCAAAGTAAAACTAATAACTTTATCAAACACCTTAATTCTAAAGGGAGGGAATATGAAAAGGAGAGAGATGTACGAATGGGTGAATGCATCGAGAGAGTGATGAAAAATAGACCTCAACCCTAAATTTGAAACAAAAGGCAAAAGTAAGCACTCAAAATTATTAAATAGAAAAGGGAAAAATGTATGCAATGGAACTGGAGCATGTCAATCATAAGAAATATAGAATATCTCTAAATCATGTGTAGCCTCCTTACCATATCGCATTTGCAACCGATTTGTATTAGTAGCAATTCCATGACCAATTAATAGACTAAATCTCCTCGAGCTAACAAAATCTTGTAATTAAAAACATTCAATACATTTCACTAACTGAATGCAATGAAAACACCTTAAAAGTACCTTCCTGAATCTGAGGGACCAGTCACATATATGGAGGGTCAAGGGGTAATGCACTACGATCTCCTGAACATGAGATTACAAATTCATTTAATACATTTGAAGTTTAATTGAACAATAGAACATCATTATATTTAAATGCATAAAATTTTAGTTATATGCATATATGCAACCAACAAAATGATTGAACTATTATTTTGACATGTAGACTCGACAACAGTGACATATGACAATGAAAGACCTGACATTGAGAAAACATGGATAAAAATTCATTCTAATAGTGACACCTATAAATACAAATAGAAACAAAAACAAATCAATCACAATATTGTACAAAATCCATCACAATAGATATTTTCACAATACACTACAATAAGAGAAATGGTATGAACATCACTAATGCAGTAGGAATCATACCTAAAAAACCATTAGAAAATTATTAATGTTTCAAACAAAAAAGAGAGAGTGAGAGAATGATTTCAAATTTCTAAACATTATACCTCTAATATGTGAATGATGAAACAAATATGAAAAAGAATACAACAACTAATATGTCAGATCCTAAAAAAGTAAACTTTGTACATAAATGGTTGTACAGAAACCCAATCACTCAATCTTTGGGCCTACAATAACTCATAATAATGGTTTTTATGTACATAAAACTATTCCGTTAAGCATGTAACATTCCATTCGATCTTTGACCATATAACAACTCATATTATTAATATATAAACAAACTTAGTTGGAACAAATTTAAAATGAGAGTGGAACATGATTATAGATTTGAGTAAGAAAAAAAACCCAAAAATATTAGATCTAAAAGGTAAAAGAAAAAATATCTTTCGTGCTTTTGGTTTCAAACATAGAGAAACTATTTTTGTGCCTACTTCAAAAAGAACCAAAAATTAAGAGTTTCTAATTTACAAAAGCCAACACAAAATAACTGAACTGATTTTAACACCAACATTTAAAGAACAAAAAATTCTTCTATTACAAACCCATTACAAAAAATTGGTCCAAAGCAGTGAGTACCATATATGTGTAATACAAACCACGATGTTAACTGCAACATGTCATCAAATACATGGTGTTCACTATGAAATTTCATCAAACACGTTTTTTTCCAAGTATGAAAACATCTCAAATATAAAACTACTAACACTCGATATACCTCGAGGATCATTCATCTATATCAGAGTATTGGGGAGAACTTCAAACAAAAAACAAAGGAGAGAAGTATTTGGAAACTACAATCAGTGAGGATTAAAACTTCAAGGTTAGAGAATAATAAAACTCCATAAATACGAATCCCATAAAACCCCATAAATCGGTACAAAATTAGTACCTACTTATGAAATTAACACCTACTTAAGCCCAAATTGTTACCGGAAAATCAAATTACTAACTACTTAAGAAATTAACACCTATAAAATTATCAAGGATTAGTACCTACAAATCAAAGCATATTTAAACCCATAAAACCATTTTATCCCCTAAAATCATTTTTGATAAATGATGAAAACGAAAAGGATTCAAAACCCTAGAAAAAAAGTTACGAGATATAAATAAATTCAAACCAAAATACAAAGAAAATCGGATGCTATACTTGAGATTAAAATTATAAAAACCCAAGGGACTGAGGATCGAGAGTGATAGACCATTTGCGTGGTGGTTTTGGAACGATCACGGATGGTGGGTTGAGTCCAAGCGAGGGTTGTGTCTGAGAGAGAGAGAGAGAGAGAGAGAGAGAGAGAGAGAGAGAGAGAGAGTCGGGTTGCATTAAAGTTGTTGTGTCCAAATGGTTTTTCAGAATTGGAGAATCTTACCAAAATGCCCAATGTTTGAATAAAAGTGTAAGTTTGATAGGTAGGAAAAGAGGGGGAAACCAAAAAAATGAGGGGTAGGTATGTTAAAATAAGATACATGGTATGGGAGTATGGTGTGCAAATGGAAGAAATAATATCAACCCTTCATTTGTGAGGGATGTGGCCAAATCATCACCTCTACTTAGCTTATCAACTTATGGATTAGTGAAAAAATTCTACTCATTATTATATATATATATATATATATATATATATATATGGTTTCTTATATACATTATCTGCTGAGGGCCTAATGGATCTCGATGATCGACATTGCCAGGTAGTAGTGTATTCGGGGGGTTCCTTGTTTGGATTTTGCTTCGTGAGACACCCCACGCACGAACGTAGCGCAGTGTTGGAATGGAGACAAGTTTAGCCCTTAGTACTCGGGCTTATAAGGATTTTCAAAAATTGGGTGAAACGAATTAGTTAGGTAGGGTAGCTTAACTAGGTTGTTTAAAAGGTATGTGATTGGTGTGCACCATTAGAAGAGGTGTGAGGGGTATCTCATGGGAGTGCGATACCAATTTACATATGGGATCAATCATATTTTACAAATATAGAATTTATGCACTTGCAAAATATTTTCAAACTTGGAATCTGGCCCGTTTTCTCTATTTTTCACTCTCTTGCTATATATATGTATATTTTTGGTGTCCAGACATAGAGACGCATGAATGACGATTCCTTCAAGTCAGATGTATGCTGCAGCAGTTGTGGATGCATGCAGGTTTACTGTAGACGCTTCTACCCTTATAATCTAGATAACAGGTACTGTACATTCGGGCTGAAAGCCCAATTGTATTTATTTATTCTTTTTTCGGCGTTTTAGTGTGACATTCGATTTGATTGTATTATGTTAAACCGAGTGTTCGGTTATTTTATTTCATTTAAGTTTTGTATTTATAAATTATGTGATGGTTTTACTTTGTTGGTTTGAATAAAAAGATTAGTTAAATAAAATTTTGACGCCAGCCTAATAGGTTATTAGTAATTAAATCGGTTTTCGACAGTGATGTTGAGAATGAACCATATGAGACTCCTGTTTTAATTTTGTATAGGATTGATCACCCGGTATTTTATTAGCCGGGGTATTGTAACACCCCGCCTAATTAAATACCAGGTGATCCGTACTTTAATAAATTAAAATCAAGGTGGGCGGTTGGTTCATTCTCAGCATCACTGTCGAAAAATAATATTTCCAATTTGAACATCATAAATAATTAAGCTAAGTGTCAAAACAATTTAAAGTCTTATTTCATTTTATTAAATTCCAGTACGAAAACCTCTATTAATAACCAGCACTTTAAGAATCTCATAAATACTAAGGATGGTAATTAACACTCAAGAATTAAAGCATCTAGTTAAAACAAACCAAGTTCAAGACCCATAAATGAAATCATCCTGAAAATAGTTAACTCCCAAGGAGTACTGAATACTGGAAATATAAATAGACATAAATCTCTGATAATTCGAAATGGAATAGGAAATCGGGTGACACATGCCCTAACTAAGCAAAACTAAAGCCAGAACATAATCAATGACAAGGTTGTCTAAAGCAAAGGCCTGCAACTCCCATATAACCTGCAACTCGTCCAGTCCAAAGAATCTATGCATGACACCCCTGTGGTTGGGCACCTATAATACATACATATATATATATACAAGAGAAAGAAAGAAATGATAGAAAACAGGTCAGAGCTCGAGTGTAAAATAGTTTAAAAATAGTTTAGCAGGTATTTAAAATGCTTACCGGCTAATGTGACAACCATGTTAGTATGCGACACTCTCTTGAGAATTCTCACCTCTCATCTAGTGTACACGCCTACCATTCTACTGATCTCATAAGTCTATCTATCTTATTACCATGAAGTTTATCTCGAGAAATACTAAGGCCATGATATTTAGTTTTAGAAAATTAATCTCTTCCATCTTCTTACGTTACTTAGAACCACTCAGTATCGTTACAAAATTCGTGAACACTTGTTATAAAGTTGAAGCATTTATTCATTACTTAACTACTTATACGCACAGTAGAATGATTCCATATATAAGTATATATATATATAAATCACTCATATATATGTACTATCTGCGCCCCACTTAAATCTACAGTGCTAGCATACTCTACTATCAAGTCCCTGTATCACTCATACTAGGGGAAATACTAGTTTGGAATCACTTTCGAACTGTATTAACACAATACACATACAAATGGAGGCGAAGCATAGTTCCAAGTCCTAAGAGGTCAGTACATACCCTCACTTCTATTAGAACCATCTGACTATCATTCTCAAATGGCCTATATCGTGGATACTATCTTCTAGGGTACGAGTCAATATTCCCCATAAAGGTCCAATCGAGATAAGATTGTCCCGATGCGAAAACATCCGTGATAGTAAGTAACTCGGGTATGATTTTTACACAGATACATAATATATGCATAGTCACACAGTCATATATATAAATATTCACATTTTCCAAATTAGGTTCGCCCATGTCCCATAATTATTATTATCCGTTATTAGCACAACTTTTACTCAACTATCTCGCATAACGGGTTCGTCTCTTTTATTCTCATTTATGATTTATTTCATACTTACTTCTCATCTCTCGAAGTATTCTAGCTCACTAAATATAATTTCAGTAGGTATACCCTCACTTACCATCTGGTCTAAATCTTTCACGAGTCTCAATTCTTTAAGGAACGTATGCACAATTTCCAATGTATAAATAACTCCCCGTTAACCCACAATTTTATCCCATATTAAATCTCACTCAACAGAGTCTACTTGGACCCTACTGGTCCTCTTCATAACCCATTATAATCTATAAATAATAATCAAGGGTTCCTACGCATTTTAACCATATTAAATAAAAAGGGGGAAATATGCAGTTTTCCGAAGGGGGATCGATGGGTCGTGTAACAACCCTCGCTTTTGAGAACCTATTTTATATTTATTTACTATGTGAAGTAATAATATATAAACTGTTGGAATGTGGAGTAAGTATTAATTTAATGAAGAAAAGTTAATATTTACTAAAATGTTGTATATTTACCTTATGTGTAGGTAAACATCACCATGTTGTGTGTTATTATGTCATAAGATTTAAAATGACATTTTGGTTTAAAATGACATTTTGGTTTAAAATGAAACCGAAACTTGAAATGAGTTATAAAATTTTCAAATGATAATTTGGAGGGCGTAGTTAGTCCCGAAATGTGCGAGATAGTCAAAATAAGTGCCATATTGTATTTTGATGTTTTGGGCACTTTTCACTAGTTATAGCTTAAATGTGTAGTTGCGAGTCATTTTATTACGGTATTTCTCATTTAAGTTGGAATTTTAGACCAATGCCATGATTTAGTCTTGCAAAGCCTTTTATTTCTCTTAAATGCATTTAGTGACCTAGAGATAAAGAGAGAAGAAGAGAACTTTGGAGAAAGAGAGGAGTAAGGAAAAAATTGAAGATTGGAGTTGTGATCTTGCATTCACCTTCCAAAATCTGAGATTCCTACATCAAGGCAAGTTTTCTACTTGTTACTATGTGATTTAAGATGAATAAGTAGTATTGATAGTTGTGGATTAGTTATGGTTTAACAAAATTAGGGTTTTTATGGATTTATGGGTTTTGAATCCTTGGAGGTTGATTTGGATGGGTATTGGTCTAAATCATTGTTGTTGGATGCATTAATAATTAGTTGGTGGCAATAAATGATCTTGGTTTGGGTGGATTGGAGTTGGGGAAATTTAGGAGTCCAAGACTCCATAGACAAACTTGGCAAATTCGCAGGCCCGAATTGATTCGGCCATGTCCGAATCGATTCGCACAAGGGGCATCTTACAGGTTTGTTTGGACCGAATCGATTCGGCCAAGCCGAATCGATTCGGTAGTTTACAGAATCCCAGGTTTTCTTGTTCGAACCGATTCTCTTTTGGGGCGAATCGATTCGGCCCTTGGGTGAATCGATTCGATTTCCTGCTATTTTTTAGTTAGTTTCATAACTCAATTTTTAACCATTTTCTTTAGGTTTAAGACCTAGGAACCTTCTTGTATGAAGTAAACTTAGAGTCCTAGAGTTTTAGTTGAGTTGAGTCATTAACCTACGTTAGGAATGGGTTAAACGGGGTTTATTCTCGAGGTGTACCAATTTGAGATTAGGGCATTTCTCCCCTTTAGTACATTATTAGGAGTTTAGGAGTTGTATGCCCATACTTGGAGACTTTAGGGGCTCACTGGAGATATATAAAACCTTGGGACTTGTACAATTATTGTGATCACTTGGAGAATAATTCGGGACTTAAAATATGAGGAACATTAATGAGAATATTCAATGATGATGGTTCCGAATAAAAAGAACCAAACCTATGGAAATGAAAATGAGATTTAAATGGCAAATGCTAATTTACTTAAACACACCTCTCTAAATTCTATCATAAGAGAATCTCGCGCATGAGGTGATGTCCCCTGACTAGTGAATGCAGGGAGACTATAGTCTTCGACCATATGCGGGATTGTTATATGTTTTATTCTACGCTAGTGAATTAATTTCGGGTGTAGTTGTGACTCACTCGCTAGCATATGGCCACTTCCCGATGTGCGTTAGGTGCCCAGCTTGTCTTGTTTGATAGGCCTTGGAAGATGATAGTTATTTATGGGCGCGCCCAGTGGGGAAACTCGGAGGGGCGATCTTAGAATCATTATATGTTTAAGAATATAACCTTTCTAAATTCAAGTGGGACTTGAAATATGTGAAATGCCATAAGTGCATATGATGGTAATTATATTCGTGTTAAGGAATGAGAAATTGAAATCGAATGATGGTTAATGATGGAGACTTTTAATTAATGAGGTTTAATTATATTTCTCTCGCCTAATCGAATGAAAGTTATAATCATTTAAATTGTATTCATATGCTTGAAATTATGTTGATAGACTTTCATGTTCATCATTCATGATTAACTGTTCATACCTATCATGCTTCTTATTCATCTCGTAGTCATATAAAATGGGCCATGACCCGTTCATTTTTCTTGTTGTGCATGAAATTGTATCCGCTCAGGTGCTCTGCTGCAAGGGCGCCCGTTGTGATATTCCCACTCCAATACTTTTGAGGAGCTGTAAGATTTTGCAGATATTACAGGATGTTTTGTTAGACACCTTCATTTTTATATTCTAGATATGATCGGGTCTTTCACTCGGACATGTGGACCAAACTTTTGTAACTGTTTTATGGATGTATTATGTAATTTATTGAACTGTTTTAATACGTTGTATGTAACTATTGACCGACAGCATATTCGTTCCTCTTATTGTAGATTTGTTATGGATGTATTATAAGCTCTTTTGGAATTCCACTTTCTCTTCAGATTGGGTTGTTTAAATTATTTTCTTAACTTGTTACAAAACTAAATTTAAAATTTTTAGCAACCCGTTTTCTAAATTATTGGGTGGTTTTCCCGTATACTTATTTTATTGTTGTGATGCTGAGAATGATTCCCATCCATGATTCCGTTATATTGGAGTATCGGGCTGGCCTCCCCTTATTTCGGATCATGGGTTATCACAGATGGTATCAGAGCATCAGGTTCTAGAGTCTTTAGGATCTATGCGGACTTGTCACGTTCTACTGTAGCGTTCTTTGATATAGAGCCTAATGTTAGGACTGCTTTGTTACTTATGTTTGTGATCTTCTGCAAGATAGATTTTTTTGAATAGTACTCTAACTCTATTATTTCTTCATCTCAGATGCCACCTAAGAGAGGTCGCCCAGCGAGACGTAATAGGGTTGTAGAAGAGGATGTTGGTCCTCCACCGTCGCCACAAGGAACCATTAATGTCGCGGATGTAGCAAACATTGTGGCTTAGGCAGTTAAGGTGTCCATAACCGCAGTGGCTCAGCAAATGCCACAAGCTCAACAACGAGCGCAGGATGCACAAGCTCCTACGGGACCTTCTCCGTGGGAGAGATTTAGGGAGTACTTTTTGAAGGGCCATCCCACGAAATTCGATGGAGGCTCTGATGTTATTAGAGCTAATCAGTGGAAGAAGGATATGCAACGCCATCTGCGTATAGTGGAATGTAGTGAGGACAAGAACCAAATCCTTGCTACTTTTAAACTTGTTGGGGCCGCATTGCATTGGTGGGAGTCGATGACTACACCTGAACAGAGAGATACCATGTCTATCACTAATTTTTGGGTCTTGTTTGACCAAAAGTATTTTCCTCCCGTAGTTCAAAGGGAGATGAGAAGGAGGCTTCAGGATGTGGTGCAAGGTGAGAGATCTGTGGCAGAATATGAAGAGGAGCTCACCCGGTTAGCAAGTTTTGTACCAGATGATGTGACTCCGGAAGAGAGGAAGGTTTCGAAGTTTATGGGAGGTTTGAACTGGAGAATCTGACAACATTTGCTGGGTAACCCAGCTTTGCAAACTTTTGGTGAGGTAATGAATGCAGCATTGCTCCATTGCTAAGAACATCAGTTGTACATGCAGAGTGGCAAAAAAACTATCGTAGTGGGGCAAGCAGGAAAGCCTTGAGGTAGTGGGAAGAGAGGAGGAGTTTTTCCCTCGTCCCAACCTTTGGGTAATAAGCAACGTGAAAGGGATCCCCAACAAGGGGACTTGTCAAAAAGGCAAAGTTGTGGTGGGTTTAATGCGAGTGGTAATTATAATAGGCACGACCAGGGTTCCCTGCAACAACAATCAGGTCGGGGTGGTCAAGGGGGTAGGGGCCATCCGGGCCAAGGTGTTAACCAATTTATAAATAACCAGGTCTAAAATGCGGAGAATATGGAGGGACGATATTTCCAATGCGGAGAGGTAGGTCATTACAAGAAGGAGTGTCCTTAGTTAATTGGGGGTCAGCTTCCTAGAGTTCCTCAGCAGCCACAGATTCAGCTACCACCACCGGTACCTAATCTAGTTGCCCCTCCACAGAAGGGTCAGCTACAGTATGGGAGAGTTTATCATATCCAGGATGCTATGCTTCCTCCGGCTCCGCCGGCGCCCCCATCCATTGAGGGTAAGTTCCTTATTCAGGGGTATGTGGATCGCGTTTTGTTTGATACGGGCACTACACACTCATTCATTTCTAGAATTTTGCGGAGTATATAGAGTTGATTAAATCTGTTGAGAGTACTTTCACTAGCGTTGAGTCCTCTATGGGTGATGGTTCACTCATTTTCTTTGTTTGTAAATAAATAGGAATTACTCTTGGTAATTTGTTCTTTGAGGCTGATTTGCTCTTCCTAGACATGGTCGGGTATGATGTGATATTGGGTATGGATTGGCTAGTGAAGTATCATGCGATAGTTAATTATTACGGGAAGAGTATAGTCTTTTCCGTTCTGGGACAAGAAATGTTCTTGGTGGTTATGCCTCGTTTAGAAGGAGGTACGAGTACTTATTTGTATTGTATCGCAGAGGAAACTTCTCGGGATGTAGTTGTTCCTTTGGATTCTATTCCGGTTGTTAGATATTTTGAGGATGTTTTCTGAGAAATACTGGGTTTGCCTCCGAGTCGGGAGATTGAATTTGTGATCGATTTAGCGTCGGGAACGAGACTGGTTGCGAGAGCTCCATATCGCATGGCTCTTGTGTAAATAATGGAGTTAAGAGATCAAATCCAGTAGTTATTGGAGTAGAGATTCATTAGGCGTAACACGTCGCCATGGGGTGCTCCGGTGTTGTTTGTAAAGAAAAGGGATGGTTCTCTCCGGTTATGTGTTAACTACAGGGAGTTGAATAAAGTCACCATCCGGAACAAATACCCTTTGCCTCGTATCGATGACTTGTTTGATCAATTTAGGGGAGCATCATACTTCTATAATATTGATTTGAGGATGGGGTATCACCAGTTGAGGATACGGGAGCAGGATGTATCCAAGACCGCTTTTCTGACGAGATATGAATCCTATGAATTTTCGGTTATGCCCTTTGGACTAACCAATGCCCCCGTCGTATTTATTGATCTCATGAATAGGGTATTTCAGGACTTCCTGGACCAATTTATTATTGTCTTCATCGATGACATCCTAGTGCATTCTCGAACGGAATCTGATCATGCTATTCATTTGAGGTTGGTCCTACAAAGGTTAAGGGATCACCAACTGTATGCTAAGTTCGAGAAGTGTGGCTTTTGGTTGCAGGAGGTACAGTTTTTGGGACATATTGTGACATCCCAGGGTATATCGGTGGATCCGATCAAGGTGGTTGCGGTGAAGGAGTGGGGTCAGCCCACAACACCTACCGAGATTCGTAGTTTTCTGGGTTTGGCGGGTTATTGTTGTCGGTTTATCAAGGGTTTCTCTAAAATCGCTAGCCCTTTGATAAATTTAACCCTGAAAGGAGTGAGGTTTGTTTGGGATAACTCTTGCCAAGCCTCTTTTGACGAGCTCAAAGACAGGTTGACTTCGGCTCTAGTCCTTGCATTGCCAAAGTCGGGGTTGGAATATCTAGTCTTCACCGATGCATCTCGATAAGGATTAGGAGGTGTACTTCAACAAGAGCGATGGGCTATTGCTTATGATTCCCACAAGATCAAGCCACATGAAAGAAATTATTCGGTGCATGACTTAGAGCTTGCCGCAGTTGTCTTTGCCTTGAAGATTTGGAGGCATTATCTCCTAGAGGAGAAGTTTAGTCTTTTCATGGACCATAAATCATTGCAGTATTTGTTTTCGCATAAGGATTTAAATATGCGACAACGCTGATGGCTAGAGTTCTTGAAAGATTATCAATTCAACATTCACTACCACCCAGGCAAGGCGAATGTGGTAGCGTATGCTTTGAGCAGAAAGCCCAAAGGAGAGTTGGCGAAAGTATGGAAAGCAAAATGGAAGGAGCTTGGCCAACTGGATGAAGTTGCTAGGGCATTTATGTATGTAATGACTGTTACTCCTACTATTGTGACAAGAGTGGTTGAAGCCCAAAGGAGGGACAAAGATTGTCAAGACCACATACACAAGCTGTTGACCGAGGGAGCAGAATCCTAATCTATTGGCTCTGAGGGTGGGGTGCATTTCCACGGGAGACTCATCATCCCGGATGAAGGGGACTTGAGACGGGCAGTAATGGCGGAATCTCACTGTTCCAAATTTACAGTGCATCCAGGTAATGACAAAATGTATCAAGACATGCGCCGTCAGTATTGGTGGAAAGGAATGAAGAGGGATATTTCTGTGTTCGTGTACCAATGCCACTTGTCAATTGTCAAGATTGATCACCAACGACCGACCGGTTTGCTGCAACCGTTGGATATCCCGGTATGGAAATTGGAGAGCATATAAATGGACTTTATTACGGCCTTGCCAATGTCGCAAAAGGGTCACGATTCTATTTGGGTTATCGTTGATCGCTTGACGAAGTCGAAACACTTCCTACCAGTCCGCACCGATTACAACACCACTCGTTGTGCCCGGTTGTTCATTGAGGAGGTTTTTAGACTGCGTGAGGTGCCCTTGAATATAGTTTCCGACCAAGACAAAAATTTTTGTTTCCCACTTTTGGCGAAGCTTCCAAGAGGCCATGGGAACCTAATTGAAGTTAAGCACTTCTTATCATCCTCAAACAGATGGGCAGACAGAACGGGTCAACCAGATGTTGGAGGATATGCTCCGTATATGTGTGCTTGATTTCAAGGGTAGTTGGGAACAATATCTCCCATTGGTCGAATTTGCTTATAATAATTCGTACCAATTCACTATTGGGATGGCGCCCTATGAAGCTTTGTATGGCCGACCTTGTAGATCGCCCGCTTGTTGGTTAGAGGTGGGGGATAATAACAAGTTTCTTGGACTTGAAATGATTCGGGATACTTATTCAAAAATTGAACTCATTCGGAATCACATTCGGATAGCCCAAGATCGACAAAATAGCTATGCCGATGCGGGTAGAAGGCATGTGGATATGGAGGTCGGGGACCAAGTTTTGGTGCGAGTATCGCCTATGAAGGGCATCAAGCGTTTGGGGAAAAAAGGGATGCTTGCACTGCGTTACGTCGAACCTTTTCCTATTATTGCTAGGGTGGGTCCGGTGGCGTATCAACTTTCTTTATCGAAACAATTGTAGTAAGTCCATGACATGTTCCATGTATCCTCTTTGAAGAAATACAAGGGGTGTGAAGGTGCCCTTTGGGACATTCCTTTTGAGGATATTGAGTTGCAACCCGACATTTCATATGAAGAACAACCGGTTGCTATTTTATAGTACGGAGAGAGGCGATTGAGATCGAGGGTAGTGACCTTGGTTAGAGTGCAATGGAGTCATCACAACGTCGAAGAATCGACATGGGAGAGCGAGGATGACATGCAGGAAAAGTATCCGCATCTCTTCTTGCAAGGTACGCCTGAATTTTGGGACAAAATTCCCTCATAAGGGCGGGAGTATGTAACAACCCTCGCTTTTGAGAAGATATTTTATATTTATTTACTATGTGAAGTAATTATATAGAAACTGTTGGAATGTGGAGTAAGTATTAATTTAATGAAGAAAAGTTAATATTTACTAAAATATTGTATATTTACCTTATGTGTAGGTAAACATCACCATGTTGTGTTTTATCGTGTCATAAGATTTAAAATCACATTTTGGTTTAAAATGAAACCGGAACTTGAAATGAGTTATAAAATTTCCAAATGATAATTTGGAGGGCGTAGTTAGTCCCGAAATGAGCGAGATAGTCAAAATAAGTGCCATATTGTATTTTGATGTTTCCGGCACTTTTGACTTGTTATAGCTTAAATCTGTAGTTGCGAGTCATTTTATCGCGGTATTTTTCATTTAAGTTGGAATTTTAGACTAATGCCACGATTTAGTCTTGCTAAGCCTTTTATTTCTCTTAAGTGCATTTGGTGACCTAGAGAGAAAGAGAGAAGAAGAGAACTTTGGAGAAAGAGAGGAGTAAGGAAGAAATTGAAGATTGGAGTTGTGATCTTGATTTCACCTTCCAAAATTTGAGATTCCTACACCAAGGCAAGTTTTCTACTTGCTAATATGTGATTTAAGATGAATAAGTAGTATTGATAGTTGTGGATTAGTTATGGTTTAACAAAATTAGGGTTTTTATGGATTTATGGGTTTTTAATCCTTGAAGGTTGATTTGGATGGGTATTGGTCTAAATCATTGTTGTTGAATGCATTAATAATCAGTTGGTGGCAATAAATGATCTTGGTTTGGGTGGATTGGAGTTGGTGAAATTTAGGAGTCCAAGACTCCATAGCCAAACTTGGCAAATTTGCAGGGCCGAATCGATTTGGCCATGTCCAAATCGATTCGCCCAAGGGGCAGTTTACAGGTCTGCTTGGACCGAATCGATTCGTCCAAGACGAATCGATTCGGTAGTTTACAGAATCCCAGGTTTTCTTATCCGAACCGATTCTCTTTTTGGGCGAATCGATTCGCTAGGGCGAACTGATTCGGCCCTTGGGCGAATCGATTCGATTTCTTGCTATTTTTGAGTTAGTTTTATAACTCAATTTTTAACCTTTTTCTTTAGGTTTAGGACCTAGGAACCTTCTTGTATGAAGTAAACTTAGAGTCCTAGAGTTTTAGTTGAGTTGAGTCATTACCCTACGTTAGGAATGGGTTAAACGGGGCTTATTCTCGAGGTGTACCAATTTGAGATTAGGGCATTTCTCCCCTATAGTACATTATTAGGAGTTAAGGAGTTGTAAGCCCATACTTGGAGACTTTAGGGTCTCACTGAGATATATAAAAACTTGGGACTTGTACAATTATTGTGATCACTTGGAGAATAATTCGGGACTTAAAATATGAGGAACATTAACGAGAATATTCAATGATGATGGTTCTGAATAAAACGAACCAGACTTATGGATAATGGAAATGAAAATGAGATTTAAATGGTAAATTCTAATTTACTTAAACACACCTCTCTAAATGCTATCATAAGGGAAGCTCGGGCATGAGGTGATGTCCCCTGACTAGTGAATGCAGGGAGACCATAGTCTTCGGCCATATGCGGGATGGTTATATGTTTTATTCTGTGCTAGTGAAGTAATTCTGGGTGTGGTTATGACTCACTTGCAGGCATATGGACACTTCCCGACGTGCGTTAGGTGCCCAGGTTGTCTTGTTTGATAGGCCCTGGAAGATGATAGTCATTTAGGGGCGCACCTAGTGGGGAAACTCGGAAGGGCGGTCTTAGAATCGTTATATATATAAGAATATAACCTTTCTAAATTCAAGTGGGACTTGCAATATGTGAAATGGAATGATGGTTAATGATGGACACTTTTAATTAATGAGGTTTAATTATTTTTCTCTCGCCTAATCGAATGAAAGTTATAATCATTTAAATTGTTTTCCTATGCTTGAAATTATGTTGATAGGCTTTCATGTTCACCATTTATGGTTAACTGTTCATACCTATCATGCTTCTTATTCATCTGGTAGTCATATAAAACGGGTCGTGACCCGTTCATTTTCCTTGTTGTGCATGAAATTGTATCCGCTCAGGTGCTCCACCGCAAGGGCGCCCGTTTTTTTATTCCCACCCCAATACTTTTGAGGAGCTGTAACATTTTGCGGATATTACAGGATGTTTTGTTAGACGCCTTCATTTTTGTATTCTAGATATGATCGGGTCTTTCACTCAGGCGTGTGGCCCAAACTTTTGTAACTGTTTTGTGGATGTATTATGTAGTTTATTGAACTGTTGTAATACGTTGTATGTAACTGTTGACCGACAGCATATTCGGTCCTCCTATTGTATATTTGTTATGGATGTATTATAAGCTCTTTTGGAATTCCACTTTCTCTTCAGATTGAGTTGTTTAAATTATTTTCTTAACTTGTTACAAAACTAAATTTAAAATTTTTGGCAACCCGTTTTCTAAATTATTGGGTGGTTTTCCCGTATACTTATTTTATTGTTGTGATGCTGAGAATGATTCCCATTCATGATTTCGTTATATTGGAGTATCGGGCTGGCTATCCCTTATTTTGGATCACGGGTTGTCACAGGTCGAGGAATGGGGTCGATCGATCGATCATCGATTGATCGATGCTCTTGGTCGATCGATCGATCAAGCAGTTCTTGCCAAGAATCTGCAAAATTAATCCTACAGGTTTTATCGAAAACTTTTCTCCAAAACACTATTAATGAGCCCCAAACATCCAAAAAAGATTACTAATAGTCATATATACCTATATACATGATTTCCTATGTGAAACATGTCCAAATTCATCAAAGGTATTGAATTAATGGGGTAAATTAACATAATTATCAAGAACCCTAATTTTTCATGAAACATCCATTCTTCTAATTATTTTCTAGATTTCTTGCTTCTAAATCCATACAAATTCGTCGGTAGTCCTTTACATATGATTCAGATGTCCACAATATATCTATTTCCTCTAAAACATGTGATTTAAATTCTCCAAATTATCAAATTCCTTCATGGAACATGCTTTTATTAATCCTAATCTGACATGGGTGGAACATTAACTAAAAACAAAGTAAGATAGATAGTTTCCAGGAATTCAAGGTCTAATTTGTTGATGAAAAAGATATGGTTGCGTCCCTCGTCGTGCGATCTACGTTTTGGTGGTGGTGGTGGTGCAAACGAGTGAGTTCTAGGCCTTGGATTACATGAAAAACTCTCCACCTTCTTCTCTAATAGCCATTCTTAGGTTTTATTATTGATAACCCTAGAAGACAACTCCTAATGGCTGATATATCTTGGGAAATTTTGTGGGTTTAATTACTCAAAAATACAAAACGTCCATAATACCCTACGGGGATGTCAATTAGGCTTAAAAACACCCCAAGACCCAAACTAAAACCCCGGGTACACTTTTCTGACTATCTCGACCCTTTCGGACACGTTGGCGAACTCGAAACAACCATACGGGTGACTTATAATTTATTCACTTTTATAATAATAATTTAGTTCCGACACGACACAGGCGTGTCTTGACATAAATTTCCATAATTACCATTTTATTCACTCGTGACAATTTTAATAAAAATCAAGCGTATATATTACTTTACTCATCTAGTAATATTCAACAAATTCCCAATAATTACTAACTCACGTCACGCTAGTAAATATTAAAATAAATTTCTGGATTAATATTAAATTAATATCTCAATTTAAATTTAATAAATCCTCAAATTAAAAGCCATAAAAATACGGGTATTACAGGTGTCACATTTGGAGGGATGCGAAACAAAGCAAAATGGAGTGAGGAGAGTTATATAGAAAAGAGAGAAAAAGGAAATGAGAGTTATCTAGAAATTACTGCTATCTTGGAAGACTTAAAGATCAAAGTGATAAAAAGGGAGAAGAGGTAAAGACAGTGCTGGAAGGATGAAAATGGAGAGGCGTCATGATAAGAGGTAAAAGAGTTATTTTAAATTCTATGCACAATGAATGGAAGAAAAGTAAGTTAATTGGTTAACTAATGAGGGTCATTAAAATTGTACACGTGGCTATATGAGGAAGCGACAAATGTCGTCACCTTGTTCCGCTGTCAATTTTAGTTATATAGTATAATGTATCAAAAAACACATACAAATACTTCAAATGATGCAATTAGAAACTACCATTTATAAATGCAACTTTGGTTTTAAAGTTCTTGAAAGAATTTTAGATTTTCCAACTATCTTATTATATATAGATTTCTTTTCAAAACCTTATGTCTTTAAGAACTTATTCTTTATTTAAAACCAAAAATACATAAGTCTTTCACATATATAGTTTAAAACAACTTAAACTTGTTAGATTTAAGAAATATGTACCATTCACTTACAAAACGTCTAGGTTCACAAACTCTATCATTAAGATATCTATGTATATTTTTTTTATATTTATATTGGGAGTAAGCTAATGTCTACAGAAAACCATTTCAAAGACAGATTTGTTCTGTAAACAGTTAAACAAGATCCACAACTAAACACACCGAAAATTATTTTGATCTTTAAAAGAGTTTTACTTTAAAAGAAAGTCGAAAACAAGATCTGTATTTTTCTTTTCAAACATTAGATTAAGAGTAAACTAATGTTTATAGATACCCATTTAAAAGCTAGATGAGTTTTAGAAACAGTTATACAAGATCCATAACTAAATACACTGAAAATTATTTAGATCTTTAATAGAGATTTACTTTGAAAGAAAGCTAGAAAATATTAATAATCAAAGAACTTATTTTCTCTTCTCAAGCACATTAGATCGATCTAAAAATTTAATGTGATGTGTTTTATAATATCCTTAAAAAATATTTTGAACTAAAATTCATGAGAAAACAAAATGAAAATCAACATAAAATTTACCTGAATAAAATCATTACCAATTCAACAGCCAAATCAGAGTCAATCCATACAGCCAATTCTACATTGACAAAGAATCGGTCCTAAACCTTCTACGTTGAAAGTCTGTAAAAAAATGTCCAAAACATAAAAGGATTTAAAACAAATATAGATCCTAAACATTCAATGGTAGAAAAAACTTAAAAATCAGCCAATCCGGGTTCGGTTTAAAACCAAACTTGTTGGGTGTAATTGAATGGTGATGTTGTCAAAAACCGTTGTTGTCTTTGTCATTTTTGTGATGAATGTATCTTAACTAATCAAACTGTAAAGAATATATGTTCCTTTAAAGTTCCCTCATCCCTTGCCATCGTAGTTTGTGTTGTTGCTAGGGTTACAAGTTCAGGATTCTCTTTAGGAGTATACGGGAAAGGCGGTTCGTTTAGTTAGGAGGGAAAAGTTCCTTCTTTTGATTTATTTTCATGTTGCAAGATACTTAAGTATAATTACTAATAGATACGATAGATTAGTAACAATATTTAATTGTGATAAATATTAATGGTACAATAATATTAGTAATTGAAATAATAGTATGTTACTAAAAGTGCATTTTGGTGTGCTGTTAATTTGTGACGACCCGAAAAAAGTTGAACTATTAATTGGGACAAATAGAGTATTAACATTGATTTTTTTTAAAACATGTTTATTGTTTTATCATGTTTCCAAATTATAATTATTTAATAAAATTACGCGTGTACCTTCAAAAGAAAGTAAATAAAAAGGATGATGTTAGAGAAATTATTTTTTTCCCATGCTTAAAAATAAATGGGCAATGTTCAAATAATAACATTGTACTGTAGTTTTATGGAGACACAAATGGACCTTCAACAATACACATAAAAGGGAAATTTTTATATCCAACGCTTAATTGTATTTAACAACCCCGAAATAATTGGGTAACTAATATATTATAGGGACGAGATATTCCAATTAGACAAAACCAATTAAAACTTCTTAAACTTGACATAACTAGACTGCCAAAAAAACTTTACGTAACTATATAATTTTTATGCAAAAGACAATTTAAGTCACCATATCCCAATTCTTGAATGTTGAACCAAAGTTGTGGTATCCCCTATCTGTTGCTGGTGAACCAAAGGCATATATCTTGGTTGGTAAATCTGAAGTCGTCATATCCCAATTCTTGAAAAAAAGTTGGTACAACATTAGATGGATAATTATTATCCAAACATCTAATATATTTATATACACTTACACACACACACACACACACACACACACACACACACACACACATATATATATATATATATATATATATATATATATATATATATATATATATATATATATATATATATATATATATATGATTTTCTGTTTATAAATTTTTCGGTGTCCTGTGAGTTGCCATTATCGCCATTGTTGCCGTGATATAGGCGTTTGTAGGCTTGACTGGGCTACTACAGTTGTCTGTAGTACTGTGGACTTAAGGATTGTTTAAAAAAAAAAAAAGTGAAAGTAAAAAATGGTATGAGAGCTGCTTTAATCACATATCTTTATACAATAAGACCTATTATTTAACGAAAAGAGTGGAATTACAAATCATAAGTTTACAACTAATAAAAGTATAAATTTTATTTGTTTATTGAAAAAAAAAATTGGTTTAAAGCTAGATTACGTGCAGAATACATAAATTTAGATTTCTATACTAAAAAGGCTATAAAATATAAAAATCATAAAGAACTTTTAAAATATTATACTGATACAATCTCAGATATAAAAGAAAGAATCCATCAATATAAGCTAGAAATAAAAATTTTAGGAGAAAAGGGACGTTTTTAATAGTATATGATAAGCGAAAAGGAATTTTTAAAAAGGAGACTATTAGCAGAATATAAAATTTTAGACGAAGCTATAAGTAAAAAAGAAGAAAATATAAAAAATAAAAATCATATACAAGCCACTATTAATACTTGGATAATTAGAATAGCTAACGAAAAATTCAACAGTATAAGTTAGAATTAGAAATACTAAGCGAAAAGAGAAGATTTTAATGATAAGTGAAAAACAACTAATTAGAAACTCTATTGAATTTCGAAGACAACTCGTAAAAACACAATATAACTTCTTAGATTAGAATTAAAATTCGAAGATTATAATTTACTACATAGTATTAGTTATTTAATCGAAAAATAAGAAGAAATAATATTATCCTTAGAAATTAAACTAGGAATATTAAGTGAAAAAGGACGTTTTTAATAATTTATGAGAACAGAGAAACAAAGAATTAAAAACTCAATAACACTAAAAAGAAAAGTAATAAAAATTGCATATAAATTTCTAGAAATAATAGGAAATCGTAAAGACACACAATTAAGAGAAGATACTAAATACTTAATAAATAAACAAGAAAAAGAATTAATAGCTTTAGAAACTCAGTTAGGAATATTAGCAGAAAAAGGAAGACTAGGATAAATATATGAATAGTAATATATTAGAAAGAATTAAAAAACTAGAGGAAAATCAAGACTATATAAAAGAATTATTAGACGTCATAAATACTACGGCTCATCTCATAAAAATAGAATTAGATAAATTAATTAAAGTTATAAACGAAAGAGAAGAAAAACCAGAAACCCCAGAAATAAACGACTTAATACAAAATTTTAAAAATATTAAAACAAATCCTAAATCAAATAAAACAAGATTAAATTTATTTTATCCAAAAGATGACATCCACATCCACAAACAGAAATAAAGAAATATATAGGATAGAAAACTTATATAATAACGAAGAAGACACTAAAAAATATATAGAAAAAGGTATCCAAAAAACTAAAGGACAACAATTATATAAAAAGAATATGTTAGAATTTACTAATAAAATCTATAATCACACTAGCCAAAGAAAAATAACAGCCGTCAATAGTGAGGTAATATTAAACTTAATTACAGACGAATCAGCAAGAGAATTAGCTAAAATAAATTTAGAATTTATGCATTTAGGGGTAATAGTCATAGAACTAGTAGGATTAACTCGATTAGAAGCAGGAACTAAAGTATTAGTATATATATATGATGATAGATGGAATAATCATAAACAAGCACAAATCGCTAGCGCTGAAGTAGATTTAGCAAAAAACGCAGCAGTAAGAGGATGTATACCTAATTTTTCTATGGATATAAATGAATTTAGCAAACATATAAAAATTGCCATAAGAACAAGAGGATATAACATGACAGGACAATATAATAACCTTTTAATATATACACTATTTATGGGAAAAATATTTAATCACTATAAAATAAACTTTAAAGTCGAATTTGATTGTATAGTAAAATCATGTAATAGTAAATATGTAGAAATGATAGAAGCGCAAAAAATAGATAGTAGCATCTATGAAGAAATAGAATGGAAACTACCAAACTTAACTATAACTAATTTAAAAAACCCAGAAAAAAATAAAATATATGAAAATCAAGTAGGACAAAGTAGTATTAAATTTAGTCGATATAAATACATAGAAGACGAAAGTGAAGAATTATTAAACGAAATTAATGTATTAATTGTAGAAGAAAAAATAGAAGAATTATTTGAACTACTAGAAGATAAAATATACGATATAATAATAGCAGATTGCGATAACTTAACATCCGAACAATTAATAGAAAAATACGGCAATGAAAATAATCAAGAAATAATAATCTCAATATACTGTGCCGAAGGAACTAATGAAGACAATAAATGTAAAATAATAAACATAGGATTAGAAAAATTTATAAAAGAAGAAGAAATCATAAAAGTATTAGAAGAAATAAACCCATCCGAAGATATAGAAACTGAATCTTCAACTACACAAGATAGAACACACGCTGACTATTCAACACACCAACACTTAGGATCCACAAGAGAAAGATATGATGAAAATACCAACCCTACACCAGGAAATAAAAGTAGAAATAGATACATAATTTGATGCTAGTTCTAATATAACACAATATGGTAGTATATTAAATTTAGATAAAGTAAATCCTTTAGATTGGGAGACAGCAATAGAATATTGGGAAAAAGGATGCTTTAGAGCATGTACATTAATAGAATTTACAAATAAAAGTGAAAGTGAAGTTTATTTTGAAAACACACTACAAGGAAGCGTATCAAATTGGTATTTAACATACAAACTCCAAGATGATTATTTAACCTTTAAAGAAAACTTTAATGTAGAAAGATTTACAAATTTAATAAAAAACTCTTTTTTAGGATCAAATAGACTTTTACAAATAACCGAGTAACAAACATAGGCACTTAATAAAACAAATCAAAGTAAATCAACAACAAAAACATGGTTAAATTTCATAGATCATATTACAGGAAAAGGATTCACACCACAATTCGAACATATTAAAGGTAAAGAAAATTAATTAGCTGATATCTTATCTAGACTAATTACTAACACTTCTTAATTTTGCAGATGTCCTAGTATCAAGGATCTTCATCAAGAACAAAAGAATATTCTAATCAATTTTTACCTTACCCTAACTAATTATTTACTGTTCTTAATGAGAAGCAAAAGTTCAGGTCAACGGTACCCGTCATAGAGGAGCAACAAAAAATGATTGACAATCTCTGGTTCAATAGAGAATATAACAGAGGATCTTTTATACATACCCTGAACTATTTAAATATATATTTTCATAATATTTCTCACCATGTTAAATCATTAGAAGCACAAGTTAATTACTATAAATCTCGTTCTAATCCACAATTAATAAAAGATTAAGAAACTATCATAAAACATTATAACACTTTATATATATATATATATATATATATATATATATATATGTGTGTGTGTGTGTGTGTGTGTGTGTGTGTACATAGAGTGAGAGAGAGCAAGAAAGGGAGGTTCAAAAGTGAACCAAAAGATAGAACTTTTTAATGAGCCTATTAAGACATTAACAAATAATCTAATCAATTTTGATTCCTTGCTATAATTGGTCCGCGCCAGTGTCAATGGACACACGTGTGACACGTTAAAAGGGGTGGGGTAAGGGGGTCTCGTGTCACGTACGTGTCCGTTGTCACTGGCGGGGGCTAATTAGAACAAGGAATTGAAATTAAATGGATTATTTTTATTGTCTTAAAAGATTCCTTAAAAAGTTCATTCTTTTGGTTCACTTCTGAACCTCTCTCTCTCTCTCTCTCTCTCTCTCTCTATATATATATATATATATATATATATATATATATATATATATATATATATATATATATATATATAGGAAGACTCACTTACATCACACTCTATATATCACACCATGTTTTAGGCCCTAAGAATTTTTTTTGCAAATTTTTTATTTTTCTCTTGAAATTAACCTTCCAATCAATCAATGTTCAAAAAATTAGGTCAAAATACATTTTGTATCTATTTAAAAAAAACACAAATTTCTGTTGGCTTATACCCTTATAAATAAGGTATTTTCAGCAGGTTTTTGTTGGATTTTTTAAAAATAGCTATAATATGTATTTTGATCAAAATTTTGGAACATGGGTTGATTTAAGGGTTAATTTCAAGAGAAAAATAAATAATTGAAAAAAAAAAGGTTTTGGGGGGCCTAGAAGTATGTGTGATGTATGGGTGATGTAGGTGAGCTTCTGATATATATATGGTATGATGCATCACCCCACCAAAAATGTCAATCTAGTACACTTACACAATGAGAATCCTGTACGGTTTAGAACCGTGCCAAAATTTGGCACATTTTACTACCCATTTGACATGATTTAAAACTGTGCCTAAATCTAACACGATTTTAAACCGTGTCAAAACTTGGGTACGTTTCATTAAAACAACAAAAACTCAAAAATCCCAATTGGGACAAATTTCCAAAAAAAACTAAAAACTTAAACCTAACCATTTATCTCTCTTCCTCTAAAAGCCAAAAACAAACGTTGCCTTACCTCCTCATCCCGTCAGTCTCATCGACTCACAATAATGTTAGTTGCCATTCATTCTAAACTGATCATTTTGTACGAATCTACACATTTTTTTGTTAGTTTGCTTAAAATGTATTTTTTTATAGCATTTTGTTTACGATTTTCAAAGATTAGTTTAATTACAGATATATTTACACATTAGTTAGTTTGCACTTTTCTTGAAATGTATACTCTTATTTTTTAAACATTAGTTTAGTTGTGAAACCCCACCTATTTTAACCATGGGTGATCAGCCCTTTATCAACATAACCAGGAATCTCATTTGGTTCATTCTTAGAATAACTGTCTAAAACTTTTTTAATTACTAATCACCTATGTCAAATTAAGCCGGTACCAAATTTTATCTTTCATAATAACAACAACGAGCGGAATAAAAACAATAACCAACCCATCCAGACAAGATAATAGTCCTAACCAGTCACGCGACAAATAACTGAATAAAATAATACCGAATAAACCATCGGTTTCCAAAACAAAATTCAACTACAAGTCTAAAGTAAATAAAACTAAGCTTGATAAATACTAAATAACTGAAATACTCAATAGTCTGAAGGGGAAACATAAAAAAATTATATACTAAAATAAAATCCTATATAGGAATTAATAACTGAAGCTTCTATATCAATCCTGCAAGCCTCTACAAATGCTGCAGCTACGCATCCCTGAAATGAATCATCAAGCTGGGCGTCCCTATGGATGGACACCTAAAATATTTTGAAAAATAGATTTGATAAGGGTTAGGGCCCAAAACCTTTTAAAAATATTTTGCAAGCATTTAAATCATAGTTTAAGGGAAGTTATTGGATACACGCGTTAGTTCCACGTACATTCCCTTGAGTTCATCGCCTCTCAGCTATAGTGCACACCTAACGCATCCTACCTATCTATGCTACCCAGCCTAGATAAACATCTATATCTAACTAACCACAAATGGTTCAAATCCCCCATACTGCCCATGCAATACGCTACCGTACTACCAATAACTAATATTACCATCATATTATTATTGAATCATTTTATTAAGTTTTTCGTACTTACATCACTTTTAGATATACATTTTTATCTTTCATACCATAACATAAGTAGAATAATCACACTTTATTATATCACCATTAAGTAAGCTTCATCACGCTTAAGATTCTTTTAGATATACACTGTCTATCTTTTTTACTATCACACATAAGTAGAATAATCACACTTGTATATATTTGTCACACTATAATATATACAACTATAACATCCCCCGGAATGGCCATTGTGATGCATCTGTACTCTGCTATCAATTCCATGTACCTCTCGTACCAATCAAGAACTATTGGTTTGGAGTGTCTCCCCGAACCCTAAATCAAACAATGCACAATGGAGGTGAACATAGTTCTAAACCTTTGGACTATACACATACCTAATGTACCCAAATGACATGTCGGTCCCACTAATACACAGCACATAGTGATCCTCCCCAAGTTTTATGTTCTGAGGCATAAATTCTGACCCCAATAGAATAGTCGAGGTGGGATTTCCTTCCGCTCAGAACCTCATGTGATAGCATGCGAGTGTCTCCCCGAACCCTAAATCAAACAATGCACAATGGAGGTGAACATAGTTCTAAACCTTTGGAATATACACATACCTAATGTACCCAAATGACATGTCGGTCCCACTAATACACAACACATAGTGATCCTCCCCAAGTTTTCTGTTCTGAGGCATAAATTCTGACCCCAATAGAATAGTCGAGGTGGGATTTCCCTCCACTCAGAACCTCCTGTGATAGCATGCAACGTATATATGTTAACTCACATAATCATATCACAACAATAGGTATTCACCCAACCTATATATACACATATTATTCAATAAGTATACACATAACCTATCATAGAAACTCGTACATAGTATATATCTCTAAAATACACAATGTACTAATTATAACCTCTTTTCATATATTCCCATGTACCACTCGCTACCCAAAGGGTCCTAGTTATCCCTTAATCAATATCAGTAGTTAATATATCTCTATCATATTGGTTCACAACTTGGGTTTACTCACGCTCTCCATAACCCATTCCGATACCTAAAATTCCTTAAATATCACATTATGCCCGAAATGACCTAGCCTTATTTCTCTCATTTTGGCTAAAAGAACTCATTGCCATAGTCTAATAGAATTTAATAGGTCATTCCCTATAGTTCAAGAATAATACAAAACTTCCCCGTTGATTATTCGTGAAATTTAGGGCATAAGCTAAAAATTTGCCAAAATCTAGACATCCAAATTGATTTGGTGAAGAACCCAAATCGACTTGCCTACCGAATTGATTTGATCAACTAGCGAAATCCATTCTCCCCTGGCTAATCGTCTTCTTTATTTAACTGTTACATTTCTACCATTTTTATCCAACCAAACCTTCATTCATTATACCCAAACTCTAACATAATTTAACCCAACATGAAATAAGAGTATATAAACGATTTATAACATATTTATACTAATCAAACATCATAAAACTCTTAATAATTAAGATTTTATCCATGGTTTGACATAAAAAAATCCTAGTTTCACAATTTCATGCATGTTCTTCAAGAAACCCAGATTTTTATCTCCTACCAAAAATTATGCATTGTCAATCAAAGTTTATTAATAATACAATAGGTTTAAAAGTGAATATTGTTGGGTCTCAGATTTCATATTATCAATCTCAGAAATCAAAATTCTAACATGAATTATAATCATTAACATGAATTTATCTCATTGTTTAATCCCAAAAAAGATGTTTCATGTTAGATGACATCAGTTCTACCAAGGGTATTATAACATATTTAAAGACATGGAAGATAAATACTTGCCTTTGTAATAGCATGTCTGATTGCATTTTTATGTGATGAAGATGCTTTCCTCTCCTTAGGATTTGCACTCCGGTGGTTAAGGAGACACAAGAATGGAATTGAATCTCCAAGAACTCTCTCTTCTTCCTCTCTAATGTATTATCCTTTCTCAATATTTTTGTAACCCCAGCCTCTAACACAAAGGAGTTCATATAACCTTTCAATTTTCAGAGTTCTCTCTACCCTAATCCACCAAATGACCGAAACGCCCTCATATGGTGCCAGATTGGTCTAAAATTTCTCGAACCCAAACAATACACCACGGTATACAATTACAACTATTTTGACCCATTCAGAATCATTCGTGACCTCGACATCACCATCCGAGTCAATCTAAAATAATATTCTATCTCGACCTCAAATAGTCTACACACGACTCCCGGTTGAGATCTAACACAGTCATGTCACTATCACTCGTTATGACGGAAAATAATTAATCACTATTCACTTAGTAATTATATTCAATAAACATTAATAATTTCTCTCCTGATTAATATTTTAATCAACATGTAATATTTGATTTAATTAAATTATGGCATATGTGTAATATAAAAATAACTGAATTAATTAATTTATAATTACTCAGAAATATGGGGCTTTACGTACTTCCCCCTTCAAAGGAATTTCATCCTCGAAATGTGGGTAATTCTGGTACTTAAAATCTTCAGATATATCCTCTCACAATAGTTGTCTCTTCCTAAAGTCGAAATCGATATGTTGTTCCCACATTAGTCCGACGGTCTACACCCTACCATTAAAACTAACCTTTAATTCTCTTTAGTCACCTTACACCGAAATATCCTATCATTTTATCTAACATTTCTCCTTGGCGACTACAATATACATTAAAATCCCAACATTTTCCACGACGATGATCCAATCTACTAATGACTAAATTATTTCCTCTATTGGGGAAAGCTCCAACATCCCCATGTGTCAACTTACTTACTTATTTACTCTTACGTTACACATACATTTTCACATCTTCTGGTTATGGATTATACTAAACAATCCAACTAACTAGGGCGCCCATACACCCTATATATCGCACATAACTACACAACTACTACTAGACTCCTACTAGCCTTAAATCATAAAATAACTTTCAACTCAAAATTTTGAGCACGCATCCGTGCAATAACTAGTGTATTAGATCCATGTCCTAAAGACCACACATCTCCCAACTTCTGACGTTTAGTAAGGTTCATGGGTGGGATGTCTCGCAAGAGAAATCCAAACAAGGTACCCCCTGATACATTACTACCTAGCATTGTCGGTTATCAAGATCCGTGGGTCCAAATCACATAACTAAGACACCTCAAATTCTGTCCCCCAAGACATAATTAAAATCATTCACTCTCTATCACTCAAGGAGTAATACAACATTGTGCTATCACTATCACTAAGTTCTTAGCACTAAATCAATAATGAGTTAAAATTTCTCTGCTTAACGTTAAACCTAATATACCCGAAATCACATCAGTAAACGTCCCCACACACCAGGATAAAATGTAATGAGATAACTATACTCTTCGAAGTTTAATACACAATACAATATATATATATATATATATATATATATATAGGCTCGACCCTCTTTGAGGTGATACCTTGCAAAATAATATATCTCACCCTATAAAAGCAAGTATGATAGTCTTACCATAACCGTCCACTACCGCTCGAACCCTTATTAACCAGTCACTACACAAGATAATAATGTGATTTACTCTCATGACTCTAAAAAATATCAAAAACTACTACACAATATAAACATCAAAGAGTCCTGCTAACGAACGGGAAATACATTCGTAATTATAAGGTTGATATAGCCAACACACCCACTAAACCTGACTCACCTACGAATTTTAGTGTTACTATTTATATTGTGATGCACCCAAAACCTTCCTCATAATCATAAGGATAAAATAAATATTTTACCTCCATTTTCCATCTATCTTGAGTGGTCGGCGGGTTCCAAAATATATTTCTCGCATCGAAATTGATCCAAGATTTACAGTAATGGTTGTACGTCCAGGACCTCATCCTGTAGTTTCCCCTACCTCACTTTGGGATATCCTTCTTCTTGTGGCCCGTCTCTCCATAACAAAAATAACTTCTAGAATAACCTTCATGTCTCTAGCCATGGCCCTTCTAGCATCCCTCATTATTCCCTTGGCCCTCGCGACCCTAAGGAATGGAATACTACTACTCCTGGGGCCCTGTTGGCCCAGCCTAAAACCACCACTCTTGGGTTGATTACCTCCAGATTTGAATCCCTTAACCTAATCCCCCTGTCGGGAATCCCATTCATATTGCAGTGGTGCCCTACTGGCATTGTTCCCGCCTGCATTCTCATTCTGACTGGTTTCACTTACTCGCTTGTTCCCCTTTATGTGAAAGTGTTGGTCCTGGCAATAAAGTATAGTGGAATTAGCGACCTCATTATACATCTCTAATGTCAGATTACCTAACAATTGTTGTCGGATCATCTAGGCAAGTCCATCCATGAACTTTTGCATCTTTTAATCTTTAATATTCACCTCATCCTTCATAAAATTTCCTAAACGTGTGAACTCTGCTTTGTATTTTTCTACAGTTTGGACTCCTTGATAGACATCGAGAAACTTCCACCGCATCTCTGTCTGAATAGAAGATGGAAAATACTTACGATCAAATTGCGCCTAAAACACCCCAATGATCATCACATTAATCTCCTTTGATTGGTCACAAACTCCCACCATAGCAAAGTCGCACCCACTAACATGATTATGGCCAAGACCTATTTCTAAGTGTAACTGCACTCAACCATACAAGGGTGGCATTACATGTCTTTCTTCCACTAACTAGCCACGACTATGTTTGAGCTACCCTGAAACTCCGGTGGGTGGACCTTTTAAAATACTTCCCTCACTCTCTGCCATACAGATGCCCTTGGGTGGGCTTGAACGACCGGTGTTACTGGTGGTTGTGAATGAATATGTGGAATGTTTTGTTCCATTGCAGTTATCGACGTGTTAACTGCATGCGCTAAGATTTCGGCCACCTTTTTTGTCGAAATGTTTCCCTGTGGGGTTCCCTCCCCAGAATTCGCTCTCGTCCGACGAGTCCCCTTTGGCGGCATCTAAACTGAGATTGATGATTCTATAAGTCCGCGATCAAATACAAAGTAATGAGAAGAAGAACATGAGTGAACATACATAGAGGAATACAACAATCCTATAATAAGGCTCTATATCAAAGAACGCTGCGATGAAATCCTAGTAAGTCGTACAGATCCTAAGGACACTTGAACTTAATGCTCTGATACAAATTGTGACACCCCGCCTATTTTAACCACGGGTGATCAGTCCTTTATCAAAATAACCAAGAATCTCATTTGGTTTTTTCTTAGCATCACTGTCGAAAACTATTTAAATTACTAATCACCTATGTCAAATTAAGCTAGTGCTAAATTTTATCTTTCATAATAACAACAACATGTGGAATAAAAACAATGGCTGAACCATCTAGGGAAGATAATAGTCTGAACCAATCATACGATAAATAAATCCAACTACAAGTCTAAAGTAAATAAAACAAAGTCTGATAAATATTGAATGACTGAAATATTGAAAAGTCTGAAGGGGGAAACATAACCAAATGAAATAATATCTAGGAACGAATAACTAAAGCGTCTATATCAATCCTACAAGCCTCCACAAATGTTACAGCTACACATCCCTAGAATGAATCGTCAAGCATGGCATCCCTGTGGCTGGACACCTAAAATGTTTTGAAAAATAGATTTGACAAGGGTTAGAGCCCAAAACCTTTTGAAATTTATTTTTAACCATTTAAATCACAGTTTAAAAGAAGTTATTAGATACACACGTTAGTTCCATATACACTCCCTTGAGTTTCTCACCCCTCAACTATAGTGCACACCTAACGCATCCTACCTAGGTATGTTACCCAACCGAACTAGACATTTGTATCTAACTTACCACAAATAATTCAACTCCCTAGTACTGCCCATGAAATACACTACCGTACTACCAATAACTAATATTACCCGCATATTATTATTGAATCATTTTATTAAGTTTCTCATACTTATGTCACTTTTAGATATGAACTATTTATCTTTCTTTCCATCACATAAGTAGAATAATCACACATTATTATAGAACCATTAAGTAATCTTCATAACACTTGAGTTTCTTTTAGATATACATTATCTATCTTTTCTACTATCACATATAAGTAGAATAATCAAACTTGTATATATTTATCAAACTATAATATATACAAGTATAGTATCCCCCCAAATGACCACCACGATGAATGCGTACTATGCTATCAAGTCTATGTACCTCTTGTACCAATCAAGGACTATCAGTTCGAAACGTCTCCTCGAACCCTAAATCAAATAATGCACAATGGAGGCGAACATAGTTCTAAGACTCTAGGATATGCACGTACTTAATGTACCCAAATGACACCACGATCCCACTAATACACAACATATAGTGATCCGCCTTAAGTTCTATGTTCTGGGGCACACATCTAAACCTCACTAGAATCGTCTAGGTGGGATCGCCCTCTGTGTGGATCCTCCCGTGATAGCAGGCAACTTAAGTATATTCACACATATAATTATATCATAACAATTGGTATTAACCCAACCTATATATACACATATTAGTCAGTAGGTATACACACAACCCATCAAATAAGCTCGTACATATTATATATCTCTCTAATACTCAATGTACTAATTATAACCTCTTTTCATATATTCTCGAGTATCACTCACTACCCTAAGGTCCTATTGGTTCACAACTTGGGTTTACTCGTGATCTTCGTAACCCATTTCGATACTCGAAATTCCTTAAATTTCATATTATGCCGAAAAGGGCCAAGACCTATTTCACTCATTTTGGCTAAAACAAATCTTATCATAGTCTACTAGAATTTATTAGGACCCTCCCTATAGTCTCAGAATAATACAAAAGTTCCTTGTCGATTATTCGTGAAATTTAGGGCATAAATAAAAAATTATTCAAAATCTGGTCAACCAAATTGATTCGGTGAAGAACTCGAATCGATTCGCCTTCGGAATTGATGCGGTCATCTAGCGAATTGATTCGGCCCTGGAAGATGGTCTTCTTCATTTAACTGTTACGTTTTCTACCATTTTTATCCAGCCAAACCTTCATGCATCATACCCAAGCTTCAAAATAATTTAACCCAACATTAAATAAGAGTATATGAATGGTTTTTAACGAATTTATAATACTCTAACATCATTAAATCCTTAATAATAAAAAAATTATTTATGGTTAGTCAATAAAACCCTAATTTCATAATTTCATGAATATTCTTCAAGAAATACATATTTTTATCTCTTAAAGTCTGCCAAAAATCAGATTTCGTATTAGCAATCTCAGAAATAAAAAATTTAACATGAATCTTAATCATTAACATGAATTTATCTTAATGTTTTATCTCAAAATCATATGTTTCATGCTAGTTCACATCAATTCTACCATGGGTATTATAAATTCTTTTAAGACATGAAGATAAACACTTGTCTTTGCAATAGTAGGTCTGATTTCATTTTTTATGTGATGAAGATGCCTTCCTCTCCTTCTGATTTGCACTCTGGTGGTTAAGGTGACACAAGAATGGTGTTAAATCTATAAGAACTCTCTCTTCTTCCTCTCAAATGGTCTCTCCTCTCTCAAGATTGTTGTAACCTTAGACTTTAACACAACGGGGTTTATATAAATTTTCAATTTATAGAGCTATCTCTACCCTAGGCAACCAAATGATCGAAACGCCCTCGTATGGTGTCGGGTTGGTCTAAAATCACCTCGAGACCCAAATAATACACCCGGGTATACTAATCCAACTATTTAGACCCATTCGTAATCAACTGTGATCTCGAAATCACCATCTGAGTTAATATAAAATAACTTTCTATATCGACCTCAAATAGTCTACACGCGACTCCCGATTGGGATCTAACACAATCGCGTCACTATCACTCGTTATGATGTAAAATAATTAATCGCTATTCACTTAGTAATTATATTCAATACACATTAATAACTTATCTCCCAATTAATATTTTAATCAACACATAATATTTAATTAAATTAAATTATGACACACGTGTAATTTAAAAATAACCGAATTAATTAATTTTTAATTACTTAGAAATTCGGGGTGTTACATTAGTTAGAACCACTGTGAGATTAAAGTGTTTTTTCTCTTCAAATCACGACCAAAATCATACTTCAAATTTTGTTTTATTTGTCTCATGCTTTATTTGTTTGTGATGATTCATGGTACATATGTATTGATAATTCTATTACTTTTAAAGTAATAGTCAAGAAGTTTATATTTGTAACACATATTTCATAGTCCATATAAGTCATATGAATTCTTATGTCTATCTTCTAGAAAATGGAAAAAGTAAGAATAAATTTGTTTATAAGTTTGTGATATAAGACATATGTTGATTATAAATTCCTATTAATTTAATATTTACAATTTTCCTTGATATTGTTCGGGAAACATGTATTCATGCCAAGTATTCTCTAGAAAAGACAAGACTTGTATATATCAGGGAATAAAAGAATAAATATTGCTTAAGCCTCATGAGTGATTTATATAAGAGTATTAGAGCACACATTATTCAATACTCAATTATTATGAGTCCAATATCGAGTTATGTTCTCGAGTGGATTTATAGTCATCAATTGGCCAAGTCGTGATAATGTATCACTGGTGTGTGAAAAATCTATTTTGTTCTCAGAAAGGGAATTTGTAGTATTTTATATGGAATTGGACAATCATTGACAATATAGTATTCCATATATTAGTTACTCGAATAGATTACAATATGGACATGTTCTTATAGTAATGTCACCGTGATTGACATTATAGGGTGTATTCTTGGTTAAGAAAGAAAAGTATCCTAATATTTTTTTTCTATTCCATACGTGTAAATGGGAATGCAATACAATTGATAAATAGATCAAGTTAATGACAAGTTATTTGACACAATCAATTAGACATATTGAATTCATACAAACCCAAAAAGCCACATTGTACCCTCTATATGTTTGTCATATTGGTAATTTAGATCCAAATCTCCCTTACTTGCAACCTCTTACCTTGTTGGAAGCGCCTAGAACTGAAATAGTCGCATGATAAGAAGTCCCTTTGTGTGTCTATATGGGTGGGTGGGTAACCTGTAATTAAACTCACACAACAAGATGTGGCACTTCATTTTTTAATTGCACCTACTACTACATTATCTACTCCAGCAACACTTACACATTCTAATAGTAAGTTTTATTTGCCTTTATTTTCCATACATATGTATATAATTTATTATGATGAATCAATATAGTAAGATCTCATGAGGGGAAATAAATAATTCGACTATCATTGCACTGGAAATTTTAGGAGGATCAATTTTATGGTCTAAATTTGCATCAAATTCATTATTTTTTCCGACCATTCAAAGTCAGAGGAATGCACGGTGCCTTATTGCTTCAAGTTATTGGGGAAACAATGGGGGCATTAATTATATAGTTGTTCTAACATAAAAAACATTTACAAAGATGTTAGGTGTTGATCAAACTTACAAAGATATCGAGAGAGTGTTAAACTTTTTTGACACATAGTGTGTGCACCATCGATATTGGATGCAGTTTCAAGCTATGGGTTGCGTGATTGTCATTACATTCAATTGCATCCTTTGTGTGTATTCTTCCAAACAAAATATTTCATACTTGTCACTACAGAGTGGACAAACCACTAACATTATAACTAATGTGTCAATCGTATTATATGATAACAATCATTTCATGTAAGTAAGTCTCAAGCAAGGAGCTCCTATGCTACTGTTACCCAGATGATCAATGATTTGCAGATTCGGTGAGTGATCTAATTACTAAGTGGGACAACCTTACAGGTTGCCCATCATTAGAGTTCCCTTCAATTAAAAGAAGATTGACAAATGTACGAAACTTATTTTTTTTAATTCATCTTAATTGTTAAAATTTCTATAATATTTATTATCGAATAATTATTTTAATTTTTATGTATTCTAAATGACAAAAGGGATATATATATATATATATATATTGTGAGATTAACTAGCACGCCATTAGTTAAAGGTTCAAAGGTATGGAAAATACACAACCATTGCATTATTTTTTAATTAAACCTCTTATATATAACTAACAAATATAACCTATTTGGGGGAAATTTTGTAGGAAAACAAGCATGAAGATTATATCAACAATGTATTTTGGACGATTTGATTAGTAGACAACTATTTAGTTGTTTCATGTATTTTTTTAAGTACATAAACCTTAGTTTTTTGAATGTCTGAACTTTGTTTTAAATAATTTAATGGTTACACTTTTTCATCATTATGTCATTATTATTTCATACAATATTAATTACAAATGTATTTTTTTATCGTTAGTTTAAACTAATTTTTCTACATTGTAAGTGTGTTGTATAGTGGAAAATGAAACAAAAAAAGGAAGGAAAAGAAAATTTTACTAAAAAGGACAAAAATAAAAATAAATAAGAAAGAAAACAAGAGGAAGTAAAAATGGGAAAAAAAGAAAGAAAGCATGCAAGTTTGTTGAAAAAGTGAAAAGTAACAAATATGAAGAAAATATAAAAAAACAAAGAGATAAAAAATTGTTTCATGTATTTACATGTGCATTTAAAGCATTTTTTATTTTTCATTTAAACCATTCCATGAAATGAGGTGGATAAGTAGAAAGTCAGTCTAACAATAGGGATATATTAAGACTGGCGCCCAATGAACAATTCCCCACATGCCCTAACTTTTAGAACCGACTTTCGGCATGATAAATTACCTTCTTATGTGGGAAAAATCATTGGTAGAGAAATTTTCCAAAAAATTTCTTTCTCTTTTGGTTGACTTCCACACCAACATTATTAGTTTAGCATTCATGGCACTTGCAATATTTTTCTAATATATTTAATTTTGCACATGACTATTATTATATTTTGGATTGAAAATTCATGTGGGTCATGTTATATTCGAATTGTATCATATCGGGTTTGAATTAAATAATAGTCCACCCTAACTCAATTGTTTTAATTAATCGTGTCAAATGACCTAACATTAACCCGACCTATTTAGTAATTGTGTCGTGTTCGGGTTGATATGGATTACCCGTTACCAGAAATCAAGAACAATACTTCTCTTCTAACCAATCATGATAATCATACACCCATCACAAGCTAAAATGTGGTTAACATTCTATTCACAAGTAAAAAAAATCATCTAACTCCCCAAGAATTTTTTAATATGTATGTGTGTGTGTGTGTGTGTGTGTATATATATATATATATATATATATATATATATATATAGGAGAATTCTCACTTACATCATGTTCTATACATCATTCATACATCTCACCTAGTTGTATGCCCTAAAAAACTCTTTTTTCAATTTTTTTTATTTTTTTCTCAAAATTAACCTTCCAATAAACCCATGTTCAAACAATTAGGTCAAAATACATTTTATAGCTATTCTTAAAAAAATCCACAAAAAACATCTCAAAATACTTTATATATAAGGATCCGCGCCAACAGTTTCTTGTGGATTTTTTAAAAATAACTACAAATGTATTTTGACCTAATTTTTTGAACATGGGGTCATTATAAGGTTAATTGCAAGGAAAAAATAAAAAAATTGGGAAAAAGATTTCTTAGAGCCTAGAACTAGGTGTGATGTATACATCATCATGTAAGTGAGTATCTCTCTCTCTCTCTCTCTCTCTCTCTCTCTCTCTCTCTCTCCATATATATATATATATATATATATATATATGGTGGCTCTCGTGCTGACCTAATTTGCGGACTAGCTACCATCCAAATATATATAGGTACGATTGTGTCTTTTACATTCTTTTGTCTTTTTCTAACATTTTCATTATAGAATTTTCTGCCTAAATAGATTCTAAAATCTTTCAAGCTTAGTTTTAAAGTCTAATTAATCTGGAAACCTATGTACAGAAGTTTCGAGGCTACTTCTCAGGCATTCTCCGTCACTATCGTACTGTATTTCAGAATAATGAGGATTATCTATCCAACATTTTTCCTCAATGGTGTCTAGAAATTTCAAAAGGTTTTGAAGGAAAATAATCTAATCTTAAACACCTTATGCGGTATTGGGGTTTTATCCATCGAGTTTCTTTATATATTTGATTAACAATATGAATGGTATCGTTTTCTATAAATTTGTCTAAATTACTGTCACCTTAGGATGACAAAAATCTGTGATATGTTCGTGGGGTAACTGTTTCTACGCATTTAAGAAGAGGAAGAACTCCTCCTGGTCTTATTAAGATATTTATTAGTTCAACTAACCTTTCGCATCAAATATATTTTAATATGTCTATAGTATCTACAAATATCCTAGTATATTCTTGATATTTTTCTTGTCTTTAAAGTTCTTCTGTAAAATCTTCAGTTCTTAAATCTTGGTGAAAGATATTATGAATCTCTGTTCTAATTATTTCTATTTTAGGTATTTCTCGTGTAAACCACCTCATAATCTGGTCTATATATTTGTAAATACCTGATGCATATATAAAAGCAATTTCTATAAGTAGTCTTTCTCTAGGGTCTGAGAGAGTCCACTCGTGGGTTTCTCTTATTAAGTCTGAATTTGTTTGATTAAAAAATTCTAAAAAGTCTTTAGTTATTTGAAGGCTCATGCAAGTACTTTTAAAAATATTTGAAATAGCTCGGTGTTCAGACTGCGTTTATACCTTTGTTCTAGTTTGCAATTCCTTTACTTTCTTCCTTTTTTCTCTTCAATTTCTTACTATTCTTATCCAGCCTGTACCTCCTGCAACTCTCCTTTTATGTGTCGTACCTCAATCCTCTTTTGGCGTTGGACTCGTTTCCTGCTTGTATGCCACCATTCCTAATGCCCATCTAGCTATTGGCTCACAGAAAATTGACGAATATTCTTCTTTTCAATTAAAAGGTGGTCTAACAAATTGAGTCATGCGTTCTCCATCTTTAATAAATCTTTGAATAGTGAGGGGCCCTTTTCTGTCCCGTATGTATCTTCCTTTGTCTTTTCTGCTTTGTATTTGGTGAAGCATTATTATTGCAAAAATATTAGCCAATGAGGCCCACCACTCTAATGTTGGATGGTAAATCTACCTCTATCACTTCTTTGAATTCCTTCCTGAGCCTTCCATTGAATGGCTCATCAGCTTGGATATTTAAATCTGTCTTATGGTATATAATATACCATGTTTCTTGGCAGTTCAACAACTCCATTTTTTTTATTGTTTCCATGGCTTGGGCAATCTAAAATTTGGGCTTGTCAATAAATAAGTCTTTGGTATCATCTTCAGAAAGAATCTCAAGTCTTTAAAGGCAAAAGATAAAAATATAACAAGTCTAAATCCTTCAACTCTTTTCCTCTACAAGAACTTGGAGGAATCAGATTAATTCTAACAAATAAGGGGAAAAAAATCTTTTATCTTCTTGGCATACTTATGGGCAATTTTTCTAATAGAAATAGAGTCTTCTATAGTCTAAATTTTAATGAGTCCAATGAACCCATATTCTACAAGAGTTATGTGAACCATCTCTTCTTCTCCCAAAAGATCAATTTTTGGAACGTCTTTAAAGAAACCATTCATTCTCAAGGCATCTCCATTAATCTCATGTAATAACATATTAAAACGATCAATAATGTTATCACCCTCTTTCTTACAGTCTTCTAAAAATCGAAGATTATTATTATCAAATGGTATAACAATCTTCATCTTAAAAGTCTTTTTCTGATAATCAAAATTATCAATAGGTCTAGCTTTGGAGGTTTCTCTAAGAGTCTGAGCAAATGTCTATGTCTGAGGTGGGTAACTACAAGTCTTTGGGTTCTCATGAATCTAGCAGCAGCCACTAAATTTTGCTTTAATTGTACTTGTAGCTTATTCTTCACATTCCACTATATGGCATCTATAAGAGTATTTGCATCATCTGAAAATTCTCGTCTATATTTTATTAAGTCTATACATTTTTCATATTGTCTATATTGGGGAAAAAACATTTTCCCAATAAGTCTATTATGGGCAACAATTTCATTTCTTGATTTTCCAGGAGGAATAAGAATTTCATCAATGTTTTCCAGAATTGTCCTTTATTGATTGTCTTGGCTAAGCGCCTGTTTTTACGTTTTACCAGTATTTGGTTTTTAGCGTCTAAGGTATTCTGCAACATCTTCTTTGTTCAATCTAGAGTAACTCATGGTGTCTCGATATTTTGTTTGCATCATAAAATAATAAATAATATTAGTATCAGTAAACATGGGTTTTCTAGATATGATGTCTAGAATGGTGTTTTTACTTCCTTTAATATGTATAATAGAGAATTAATATCCATTAAGCAATTGATGCTATCTGATTAGTGTATTAGTTCTTGATTTTGATTAGTCTAAGTCTTTGAATTTTACTATATAAGAAGAATCAGTATAAAAAGTAAAGAATAAGTATAAGTCTTTGAATTTTGATTAGTCTTTGAATTTTAGGTCTAAGAAAAAGCCTATATTTTTCTATATCCCGAACTATATCTAAAACTTCTTTTTCATGGGCCATATATCTTATTTTTAGATTAGAAAAAGTTCCCGAACTATATCTACACAATTTCTTCTTTTTAGTTTGATGGTCAATAGCAAAGTATATTGCTCCCCATTGTTTATCATAGGAATCTATTTCTACTATAAACTCGTCTTCAACATTAGGTAATTCAAATAAAGGAATATTCTTGACTGCTAACCTCAAAATCATCTTTAGGACATTTAAAAAGATTAGTCTTATCTGTTCCTTTTAATTTGGATTTTAAGCTTTGTATTTTTGAAGAAAGGTTCTTAATAAAGTCTTCAACACTATTAAGCAACCCTAAAAATGATTGTAATTGTTTTGTATCTCTAAGTTGGTCTGGAATTCAAGAATCTTCTTGGTTATGTGCATTGCTAAGGATAATTTTTCTTTATTAATATGCATTCCCTCTAAGTCTATTTCAGTCTGGAATAATTGCATTTCTTCTCAGAAATAACAATTCCATGTTTATCTAATTCTAAGATGATCTTTTTAAGATGGTCTATATGTTTTACTTTAGTCTTGCTAGCTACAATAATATCACCAATGTACACAAGACAAAATTATGAATAAGGTCTAAAAATATTATCCATTCCTCTTTAAAATACTTGAGGGGCATTCAAGTATCCAAATGGCATTACTAACTTTTCATATTTTCCTTGAGTCACACTAAAGGTTGTTCAAGTTATACTATCTGGGTGCATGTTAATTTTCCATAAGCCTGACTTGCAATCAAGCTTACTAAATATAATTTTATCTTCAATTAGATTGATTAAATTATTCTTGTCTGGTACTTTATAAGAATCGAATTCATAATTCTTATTAAGGTGTCTATAATCTATGATTATGCATTTTTTCCTCTATTTCGCTCAGACTCATTTTGAACGTAGAGTGTAAGGCTATTAGGTCTACTTTTTATTTCTCTAACAATGCCTAGCATAAGCATTTCATCTATGTCTTTTATAAATTCTTCTCTATCTTCTTATGAATATCCTTTCTTGTAAGTTCCACCATTAATAGTGGCATATGGGTTAATAAGAATAATTTCACATTAACTTTGGTATTTGTCCCACTTGGTAATATGGTTTTCTCCTAAAGTAGACTCTGCTAATTTCCTAATATTTTCTTTTTCTTCTTCTATATCCATTTTCTTTTATTTGGATACGACTTTGGATTTTAATAAGGCTTGTTGGGATTGATCTAAAATTTCTTGTTGTAAAAGCGCTTTTTGCCTATTTGCTTATAACACTTTTGGTAAGGAAACTTACATTACTTTTGTAAGGGTTTAGTTATTTCTTGGGCTTCTTATTGGGTTGTAGTTCTAGGTCCATCATGCTCAACTGAACAACTCTGATGGGTTATTGGTCTATAATTTAGGTTTAACCTGCATAAGGTCAAATGCAATCCTGTGATCAAGTAGAGGGGCAATAATATTAAACCCTTCTTTATCACTAAGTAAAATCTTATCATTATACTGAGTATAAGGATGGTATTTACTAATAAATACTTGTCCTAAAATAATGTTCCATGGGAAACTAGGATGGGGATCCATAATCCAAAACTGATGATTTACAGTTTCGTTAGTATGATTTCTAATTTGAAGAAAATAAGAATAGTTTGAAAGTATAAGGTAAATGGCTCTCCATTAGGTACGTTACCATGAATTTCTTGTTTAAAGTCTTGAACATATTCTTTACGGAAGGCATTAGCCTTTCAAATAATCTAAGATCATCATGTATCTATGAAAGTTAAAAGTCTTTTAGTATAATCTTTGTGTTGTATAAATAATTCTACAAAACAAGCATTAGGTTTAGTAGAAATTCCTAAATTATCTTCTTTTAGGATAGATATTCCTTTATGAGGTTTATTAATAAAATCTAATAATATTAAGTTTTTTGTACTACTTTCTGAGTACCTTTCTTCTTGATCATAGGAAATTCCTTTTCCTTTTAGATCTTCATTTTCTTGTAATCTCTTGACTATGTTTGTATCTATATCTTGATAATAGATATTAATATCTTGATCTATTTGAACATCATATTTATAATTATAAATTTCTCAAAATCTAGTTCTCCAATAACTTTCACGGTAGCGTAATTGACAAATAACACACACCATAAATAGTTCTATTTGTATAGTCTCAAAACATTCAACACAACTAAAATCTTTCTTGCTACATTTCATTTCAAATGTGCAATAATATTCTACACTGTAGTTGCATCTAGGTATATATGTTAGTAACTCAGGATTACTAACTGTTCATCTTTTCTTTAACAAGGGGCTTAATATACATTTATACCAAGCTTCTTCAAAGTCTATATAATCATAGTCTTTGTTAATTTGCATCATATATAAATCTCGAGTATCTTGGGAGTATTCATACTCATCAGTATCACTATTAGAGTCTTCTGAATCACTATATGTGTATGCATTATAGATACTAGTACTATCATCATTTTCTATGTCTTATATCTCTATAGTACATAGGATATCTAATTCTTCTTAATCTGTAAAATCTAATATTGTATTAATAATCATGATACTTTCTTTATGTTTCTTGTTAGGAAAATCTTTAGTAAAGTGTCCTTCTTTGCCGCAAGTCCAACATTCTTTAGTATAAGTCTTATATTGAGCAACTTCTTTTTCTTTTCTATAGTTAGGAACCTTTTTATATTTATCGGTATTTTTCTTAAAATACTATCTTTGGTTAAACTTATTTTTCTTAGCTATAAAATTCCTTCCTCTAAAGGTAGTAGATGGTCTGAATTTATATTTCTTTGGAAATCCTAAAGTCCTAGCCTTTTGTTTCCAAACTAGTTTGTTCTTTTTAAATTTCCTTTCTTTAATTTCATTACCACATCCCCATTGGATTGGAGCTATGTCTCTTTCTTCTTTAATTGGAGGAATCTGTTTTAAAATTTCTTAGATTAACTTTCCTTGAGTTATGTTTCATCTTTTAGACATGATATAATCTTTGTCAAAATTAATTTTTTCACCAAGGGAGTTATTCAAAAATCCAACAATTCATGGACAATTCCTATATTCATTTATTAGGATTTGTCCAATAGTTCGGATTTTTTCTAAACTATACATCTTTTAAGGTCTCTCCAAATTCTTTAATTTGGTAATACAGCTATTAATAATTATTTCTATATTCATTGATCTTATCTAGTTTCCAAATACTAAGAAGAGCTTGCTCAGTTTTTGCTAAGTCTTATTCATTTCCTTGAGCAAGATGTCCAGCTCCAATGAATTATGTTGTAAATAATTGAATGTACTCTTCAATTGATCTTTTTTTCTTAGTTTTCTTTCATTTTCTCAATCTTAGCTAGGGATTCTGCATCTATAGCATGTCTAAGGTTGTCAAAATGATTCTTAGCAATTCCTCTAATGGATTGCTCGACATATTGTTGTAACAACCCGCCGAATAAGATACTGGGCGATCACTCCAATATTAAATTAAAACAGGAGTCTCATATGGATCATTCTTAGCATCACTGTAGAAAATCCATTTAATTACTAATAACCTATTAGGCTGGCGTCAAAAAAACTTTTACTTAACTACTCTTTTTAAACAATTATAAATAAAACATACACACAGTTTATGCGTAAATGAAACTGAAAGGAAAATGAAATGAAATAAAATAACCGAACACTCGGTTCAATTTATACAACCATATCGAATGACGCTCTAAAAGAATAAATAAATGCAATTGGACCATTGGCCCGAATATTTATACCGTACCTCCTATCTAGAGTACAAGAATGGAAGCGGCTATCAAAAACCTGCACGCATCCACAGCTGCTGCAGCTGACGTCTGACCAGAAGGAAGTACCATCCAGACGTCCCTGTGTCTGGACACCTATATATATATATATATATATATATATATATATATATATATATATATATATATATAGGAAAAGTAGATAAACGAGTCAGAGCCCGAGTTTGAAAATATTTTGCAAGTGCATAAATGCTTTATTTGTTTAGAAAAAGATTTTCTCATATTTAGATTGGTATCGCACTCCCATGAGATACCCCTCACCTCTCTTCTAATAGTGCACGCCTAGCGCGTCTATCTAGAATATTCTAGTCAAGCTACCCTGCTAAACTAGTCTATCACCCCACCACTATCTACCCCCGATAGTCCAAGTACTAAGGGATAAACTTCACCCCAGTCTCAACGCTATGACATAATCGTGCGTGGGGTATCTCGTAAAGCGAAATCAAAACAAAGAGCCCCCCGATACACTACTACGCGGCACGGTCGATCGTTGAGATCCGCCAGTCCCTCAGTACAGAAAGATTTATATAAATATATATACCATAAGAATTTATAATATAAGAGCACTAAGGATTAAACTTCTCCCCAGTCCCAACACACTGCCATATTAGTGCGTGGGGTGTCTCTCTAAGCGAAATCCAAACAAGGAACCCCCCCGATACACTACTATGCGGCAAGGTCGATCGTCGGGATCCATTAGACCCTCGGTACTCGATTCATCCATATATACATATTCATATCGCAATATACATCCGGATCTATCTCCCGGATTGAGGATTTATATACAAGTATTTATCAATACTTTTCATTTTCTCAAAACTTCCCTTTTTATACTCAGGAAATGTAAATATAAAAGACAATTCATTATCATGAATTGCTTTAACAAATCATATACTTTTAAAAGCCAATTTTATTATCATAAAAATGCTTTTCCGTTTTATCTCATCCCATTTCCCTTTTTATACTCAGGAAATGTACCCAAAGCCATTTTCATTATCATGAAAATGCTTTGATCAATCATATGCTTCCACATCCCTTATTCCATTCGGGAGAGTTACCGAAGCCAAACCTTTATCCCATTTCCCTTTTTATACTCAGGAAATGTAAATTAAAGCCAATTTATTATCATAAATTGCTTTAATAAAACTAAGACCGCTCCTCCGGGTTTCCCCACTGGATGCTCTCCTAAATGGCTATCATCTTCCAGGGCCTATCTATACAAGACAACCTGGGAACCTACCAACGTCGGGAAGCGGCCATATTGCTTGCGGAAAAGTCAAGACCACACGCAGAATCTCCTAACCAGCGCAGTAAACAATAATCGCCCATATGGCCTATAGGACTATAGCCACCCTGCATTCATTAGCCAAGGGGCATCACCATAACGCACGCAACTTCCCTTATGATAGCGATTTAGGGAGGTGTGTAATCCATAATTTATCAATTATGAAAATCATTTATCTTTCGATTTTGAAAATATTCATTTTTATATTTTCAAAATCATTTACATCATATATATATATACATCATATATATATATATATATATATATATATATATATATATATACTTTAATCACATAGTATATACATATACCATATATTCCTCCTAGAATATATATATATATATAATGGCCCTATGCCAAGTACATCTAGCGATGACCATTAATCCCAAGGATTCCCTCAAGGAATCATAATCATGCATTCATATATGCATGATATTAAACCCAAAGTATTCTCTTACTTTTATAGCTAACAAAGTACCTTAATTTCATTTGAGGACTTATACATCAACCCGAATGTCTCTTATCCCAAAGCATTAATTAACTCCATACCATGGATCACACTCTAAATTAATCCGATGTTTTCTTATCCTCCTCAAATCATCCTCTAGGAGTCCTAATATTCCATGTAGAAACTTCTATAATAATCTCCAAAACCACAATTTAAGTGTCCCTCAACTTAAAAGGAGAAAACCTCAAAAATTTTCCAAGACCGAATCGATTCGGCCAGCTCGAATTGATTCGCTGGCCACCGAATCGATTCGCCCTGTCCGAATCTATTCAAAATGGTTCTACTTTCAAACTGTCTTTTACCGAATCGATTCGGCTTGTCCGAAATTCCCAAATCTGCTTAAGGTTTTATATATAACCCAATACCCAAAATTTAATCAACTCACCATTTAAATTATAACTCGAATTTATTCCAACAAACCCAAAGTTTTAATATCTCCTCAAATTATTTAGAGGTCCTAAAAATCCTTTTTGAGAACCCTTAATATTTATCTCCAATAAGTTACAACTAATGATTTCAATCTTGGATAGCTTTCTGTAGAAAAATCACTATAATCTAAAAAAAATCAGAAAAATACGCGGTCGGCGCCCATGCGACTTGTCGAAGAGATCTATAAATTTTATTTTTTGACCAAGAGTCGAATTAATTCTCATCAGGCCGAATCGATTCGGTTAACACGCAGGCCACTATTCACCATCTTCAAAAAATTTCCAAACCTCCATTATTCTCCATTTTTGTTGTTTCTAAGCTCATCCAACAACTCAATAAACATCTAATCTAGGTTTTACAACCAACAAAACAATTAATTTGGGGTATTAACCCATATCTCTTGGATTTGAACCCTAAAATCCATAAAACTTAGGTTTGGGCATTTCTCCCATTTCAATTGCATTTTATACTCCATTAACAAGGTTTTAATACTAGAAATCATTAAGAGTTTACATTACATCAATTTGTAAACTCATATCCAAATTTTACCAAATTTATTTTAAGGGTTCTAACCCTAAAATCATGTTTATACCAATTATGATATGAGAGGATTGCACAAAATGAAATAAAGCAAGTAAACACTTGTCTGGAGGATGAAATCCGACGACCTCAAGCTGAATCCCGCAGAGTTTGGCCGGAGTTCCCTATTTTCTCCTCTTTTATCCTTCCTCTCTCTCTTCTCTCCCTTTTCTTTCTTTCCTTTCTCTTTTCTTTCCCTTTTTCCCTCTTTAAATAAGGAGAAAAGGGTTATACCCCTTAAAACCCAAAAACGACTCATTTACTCAATTACGAGTCCGTTTAACTCTAAAATTACCTGAAACTCAATTTCGACAATCGGACACTCTTTTCCGAATATCTCCGCCATTCCGAGACTCACGGCGCAGTCGAAATTTCCATATGAGGTACTTGACCGCAAATCACTATTCTAACCCAATATAACTTAATGCGGGTTTCTAATAAAAATCTTACCTCTTTCGTCGCTTTTCTCCACGGCGACATATAATTAAAATACTTCGACATAGTTAGTCCCAAAAATAGTTACAACGCCCATCGAAAATTGTTAAATCCTCGAAAATTCCAAAATAACTATTTCGAGAAATTCTCCAAATTTCAATTTATACTTAATAATGGAATTTAATTGTCTCTAAAAGGGCGAGTTGTTACATACTCCCCCCCCCCCTTACAACGGAATTTCGTCCTCGAAATTCAGGTATAACCTACACCATCTAACTAGGATCACTACAAATCCTAAAACCACAAGGGAAAGATACTAACTCAATGGTTCCCAACCATAAGCTACACGACTTCCATGATCGTAAAGTGACTCTAATACGTCACATAATACCCATCATATATAATGCCTCTCGGCATGAATTTTAACCTTATATACTACGTCCATCCTATCTTAGGCGGTATACACAACCATCTTACCAAGGTGCCCATACACCTTTCTAACTTGTGCACATCTGCACATCCGTAGTGAACGTCTGACACGTAACACTCTCTCCCAATAAGGGTCTCCTTTCCTCGGTGTAATACTCACACATGGGTCCTCCCAACCCAAGAAATTCAATTCTCCTAACCTCGGCGCCACTAACACTGTCGAACTTACGTCCTAATAATACTAAGGTCTATATGATGTCCTACCTACGCGAAATGAATATAATCCTAAGTATGTACCTAGTGCCCAAGGCCTCTCTCAACTCCCAACAATTGCTTGGTTTCATGCGTGGGACGTCTCTCCAAGGAGAAATCCAAACAAGGAACCCTCCCATTACACTACTCCCTCGCGTAGTCGGTCATCGATATATAGTGACCTACGGCACACCAGAGGGACGTCCTAAATACTGCCTACGCTAAACTATGAACACATTTCTACTATCTTATCCTTTCGCCCATACGGAAGGAAACCTAACCAATTGAAGTGCCCACTTTCTATAGAAAGTGTCACGAACATAATACATAAAATTTATCTTCTCAAAGTCTGCCTTTTCATTAAGGCTAGTTATTATCCTCAAATCAATTTCTCTAAGTCCAACCTCATCCACCCACTTGTGGCGAGGGGACCACTTTAGTGCTTTTCCATAACACCATATCTCCATAAGTAAATCATCATCATGTGGCTCATAGCCTATAGTGGTTCATCCACACTATAAGACCTTTCCACAAAAAACAACATCCTTGCATCCTATAACAGCTCCCCACCCCCAACGCCGTTAAGAGTCATGTGTGGAGTGTCTCGCAAAGCGAAATCCAAATAAGGAACCCCTCCACACATTGACACTTGACTTCTTTGGTTATGGAGTTCCGTTATTTCAACATGCATCCGGGATATCCCTATCCCCTAATCCAACAAAAAGGTGGTCTGAACTCCTATCTCTAACTAAGAGTCATACCACCCTGCGCTCGCACTCATTTTTAAGTCCTTGCACAAACAATAATGAGCTTAATCCTACAGCTCAACAATAATCATGCGGCCTTAAATCATATATATATGGTCGCCATATACCCAAATCACGATAAGTAAACCTCTACTCATCGAAGTTCCATTAACCCATCACAATTGAGGTGAACTCAACCTGTATCCAGGTGAGACACCGCAATAACAACCCGTTCCCTCCAGGAACCGTGGACACGATAGTCTTGCCATCATTATCCTTCTATCGCTCCGAAAATAGCAATAACATTATATGCCCACCATAATACCATACTCGTATAGACATATAGAACGAGTATCCCAAACCAGATATATATATATACAATATATCAACACCCGCCTCTATGGCGAATGAGGGAAAATAAAATTCCGCTATCGCGGAAAACACATAAACATACATGATATTATGTTATCGTGACTGCCACAAAGCTCAAATTACACACACGAGTCTAGGGCTAACGAACACCGTGACTTTATCTAGCCACGTCATTTATACCTCTTCCTTGAGGTAAAACTCATAACAATAACTTCGCCATTCTCCTTACTATCATCTTACTAGTCCTCTTAACTTCTTAGTTAAAAGGAAACTCCACTACGAGCTTCAACCTTAAAGCTCCAACTAAGCCCCACCTCCTGCCGCCATCCAAGCTCTGCACACGATTCTCAAACGAGTGCGCAAAATATTTCTATAATCTCATAATATGGCAGGAGAACGAAATCTCACAAGAGAAATCAACGATCCTAGTCCTGAGGCTCTATATCAAATCAAGAGCAACGCTGAAAGCGTAGTACGTCCGCACAGATTCCTAAGGACACTAGAACCTGATGCTCTGATACCATCTGTAACACTCCGCCTAATAAGATACCGGGCGATCACTCAAATATTAAATTAAAACAGGAGTCTCATATGGATCATTCGTAGCATCACTGTCAAAAATCCATTTAATTACTAATAACCTATTAGGATGGCGTCAAAAAAACTTTTACTTAACTACTCTTTTTAAACAATTATAAATAAAACATACACACAGTTTATGCGTAAATGAAACTGAAAGGAAAATGAAATGAAATAAAATAACCGAACACTCGGTTCAAATTATTCAACCATATCGAATGATGCTCTAAAAGAATAAATAAATGCAATTGGACCATTGGCCCGAATATTTATACCGTACCTCCTATCTAGAGTACAAGAATGGAAGCGTCTATCAAAAACCTACACGCATCCACAGCTGCTGCAGGTGACGTCTGACTAGAAGGAAGTACCATCCAGGCGTCCCTGTGTCTGGACACCAATATATATTTATATATATATAGCAAGAAAGGAAAAGTAGATAAACGGGCCAGAGCCCGATTTTTGAAAATATTTTGCAAGTGCATAAATGCTTTATTTGTTTAGAAAAAGATTTTCTCATATTTAGATTGGTATCGCACTCCCATGAGATACCCCTCACCTCTCTTCTAATAGTGCACGCCTAGCGCGTCTATCTAGAATATTCTAGTCAAGCTACCCTGCTAAACTAGTCTATCACCCCATCACTATCTACCCCCGATAGTCCAAGTACTAAGGGATAAACTTCTCCCCAGTCTCAACGCTATGCGATAATCGTGCGTTGGGTATCTCGCAAAGAGAAATCCAAACAAGGAACCCCCCCAATACACTACTACTCGGCACGGTCGATCGTCGAGATCCGCCAGTCCCTCAGTACAGAAAGATATATATAAATATATATACCATAAGAATTTATAATATAAGAGCACTAAGGATTAAACTTCTCCCCAGTCTCAACACACTGCAATATTCGTGCGTGGGGTGTCTCGCGAAGCGAAATCCAAACAAGGAACCCCCCCAATACACTACTATGTGGCAAGGTCGATCGTCGGGATCCATTAGACCCTCGATACTCGATTCATCCATATATACATATTCATATTGCAATATACATCCAGATCTATCTCCCGGACTGAGGATTTATACACGAGTATTTATCAATACTTTTCATTTTCTCAAAACTTCCCATTTCCCTTTTTATACTCAGGAAATGTAAATATAAAAGCCAATTCATTATCATGAATTGCTTTAACAAATCATATACTTTTAAAAGCCAATTTTATTATCATAAAAATGCTTTTCCGTCTTATCTCATCCCATTTCCCTTTTTATACTCAACAAATGTACCCAAAGCCATTTTCATTATCATGAAAATGCTTTGATCAATCATATGCTTCCACATCCCTTCTTCCATCTGGGAGAGCTACCGAAGCCAAACCTTTATCCCATTTCCCTTTTTATACTCAGGAAATGTAAATTAAAGCCAATTTATTATCATAAATTGATTTAATAAAACTAAGACCGCCCCTCCGGGTTTCCCCACTGGACGCTCCCCTAAATGGCTATCATCTTCCAGGGCCTATCTATAAAAGACAACCTGGGAACCTACCAACGTCGGGAAGCGGCCATATTGCCTGCGGGAAAGTCAAGACCACACCCAGAATTCCCTAACCAGCGCAGTAAACAATAATCGCCCATATGGTCTATAGGACTATAGCCACCCTGCATTCATTAGCCAGGGGGCATCACCATAACGCACGCAACTTCCCTTATGATAGCGATTTAGGGAGGTGTGTAATCCATAATTTATCAATTATAAAAATCATTTATCTTTCCATTTTGAAAATATTCATTTTTATATTTTCAAAATCATTTACATCATATCATATATATATATATATATATATATATATACATACTTTAATCACATAGTATATACACACACTATATATTACTCCTAGAATATATATATAATGGCCCTATGCCAAGTACATCTAGCGATGACCATTAATCCCAAAGATTCCCTCAAGAAATCATAATCATGCATTCATATATGCATGATATTAAACCCAAAGTATTCTCTTACTTTTATAGCTAACAAAATACCTTAATTTCATTCGAGGACTTATTCATCAACCCGAATGTCTCTTATCCCAAAGCATTAATTAACTCCATACCCTGGATCACACTCTAAATTAATCTGAGGTTTTCTTATCCTCCCCAAATCATCCTCTAGGAGTCCTAATATTCCATGTAGAAACTTCTATAATAATCTCCAAAACCACAATTTAAGTGTCCCTCAACTTAAAAGGAGAAAACCTCAAAAATTTTCCAAGACCGAATCGATTCGGCCAGCTCGAATCGATTCGCTGGCCACCGAATCGATTCGCCCTGTCCGAATCTATTCAAAATGGTTCTACTTTCAAACTGTCTTTTACCGAATCGATTCGGCTTGTCCGAAATTCCCAAATCTGCTTAAGGTTTTATATATAACCCAATACCCAAAATTTAATCAACTCACCATTTAAATTATAACTCAAATTTATTCCAACAAACCCAAAGTTTTAATATCTCCTCAAATTATTTAGAGGTCCTAAAAATCCTTTTTGAGAACCCTTAATATTTATCTCCAATAAGTTACAACTAATGATTTCAATCTTGGATAGCTTTCCGTAGAAAAATCACTATAATCTAAAAAAAATCAGAAAAATACGCGGTCGGCGCCCACGCGACTTGTCGAAGAGATCTATAAATTTTATTTCTTGACCAAGAGTCGAATCGATTCTCATCAGGCCGAATCGATTCGGTTAACACGCAGGCCACTATTCACCATCTTCAAAAAATTTCCAAACCTCCATTATTCTCCATTTTTGTTGTTTCTAAGCTCATCCAACAACTCAATAAACATCTAATCTAGGTTTTAAAACCAACAAAACAATTAATTTGGGGTATTAACCCATATCTCTTGGATTTGAACCCTAAAATCCATAAAACTTAGGTTTGGGCATTTCTCCCATTTCAATTGCATTTTATACTCCATTAACAAGGTTTTAATACTAGAAATCATTAAGAGTTTACATTACATCAATTTGTAAACTCATATCCAAATTTTACCAAATTTATTTTAAGGGTTCTAACCCTAAAATCATGTTTATACCAATTATGATATGAGAGGATTGCACAAAATGAAATAAAGCAAGTAAACACTTGTCTGGAGGATGAAATCCGACGACCTCAAGCTGAATCCCGCAGAGTTTGGCCGGAGTTCCCTATTTTCTCCTCTTTTATCCTTCCTCTCTCTCTTCTCTCCCTTTTCTTTCTTTCCTTTCTCTTTTCTTTCCCTTTTTCCCTCTTTAAATAAGGAGAAAAGGGTTATACCCCTTAAAACCCAAAAACGACTCATTTACTCAATTACGAGTCCGTTTAACTCTAAAATTACCTGAAACTCAATTTCGAGAATCGGACACTCTTTTCCGACTATCTCGGCCATTCCGAGACTCACGGCGTAGTCGAAATTTCCATCTGAGGTACTTGACCGCAAATCACTATTCTAACCCAATATAACTTAATGCGGGTTTCTAATAAAAATCTTACCTCTTTCGTCGCTTTTCTCCACGGCGACATATAATTAAAATACTTCGACATAGTTAGTCCCAAAAATAGTTACAACACCCATCTAAAATTGTTAAATCTTCGAAAATCCCAAAATAACTATTTCGAGAAATTCTCCAAATTTCAATTTATACTTAATAATGGAATTTAATTGTCTCTAAAAGGGCGAGTTGTTACATACTCCCCCCCCCCCCCCCCCCCCCCCCTTACAACGGAATTTCGTCCTCGAAATTCAGGTATAACCTACACCATCTAACTAGGATCACTACAAATCCTAAAACCACAAGGGAAAGATACTAACTCAATGGTTCCCAACCATAAGCTGCACGACTTCCATGATCGTAAAGTGACTCTAATACGTCACATAATACCCATCATATATAATGCCTCTCGGTATGAATTTTAACCTTATATACTACGTCCATCCTATCTTAGGCGGTATACACAACCATCTTACCAAGGTGCCCATACACCTTTCTAACTTGTGCACATCTGCACATCTGTAGTGAACGTCTGACACGTAACACTCTCTTCCAATAAGGGTCTCCTTTCCTCGGTGTAATACTCACACATGGGTCCTCCCAACCCAAGAAATTTAATTCTCCTAACCTCGGCGCCACTAACACTGTCGAACTTACGTCCTAATAATACTAAGGTCTATACGATGTCCTACCTACGCGAAACGAATATAATCCTAAGTATGTACCTAGTGCCCAAGGCCTCTCTCAACTCCCAACAATTGCTTGGTTTCATGCGTGGGACGTCTCGCCAAGGAGAAATCCAAACAAGGAACCCTCCCATTACACTACTCCCTCGCGTAGTCGATCATCGAGATATAGTGACCTACAGCACACCAGAGGGACGTCCTAAATACTGCCTACGCTAAACTATGAACACATTTCTACTATCTTATCCTTTCGCCCATACGGAAGGAAACCTAACCAATTGAAGTGCCCACTTTCTATAGAAAGTGTCATGAACATAATACCTAAAATTTATCTTCTCAAAGTCTGCCTTTTCATTAAGGCTAGTTATTATCCTCAAATCAATTTCTCTAAGTCCAACCTCATCCACCCACTTGTGGCGAGGGGACCACTTTAGTGCTTTTCCATAACACCATATCTCCATAAGTAAATCATCATCATGTGGCTCATAGCCTATAGTGGTTCATCCACACTATAAGACCTTTCCACAAAAAACAACATCCTTGCATCCTATAACAGCTCCCCACCCCCAACGCCGTTAAGAGTCATGTGTGGAGTGTCTCGCAAAGCGAAATCCAAATAAGGAACCCCTCCACACATTGACACTTGACTTCTTTGGTTATGGAGTTCCGTTATTTCAACATGCATCCGGGATATCCCTATCCCCTAATCCAACAAAAAGGTGGTCTGAACTCCTATCTCTAACTAAGAGTCATACCACCCTGCGCTCGCACTCATTTTTAAGTCCTTGCACAAACAATAATGAGCTTAATCCTACAGCTCAACAATAATCATGCGGCCTTAAATCATATATATATGGTCGCCATATACCCAAATCACGATAAGTAAACCTCTACTCATCGAAGTTCCATTAACCCATCACAATTGAGGTGAACTCAACCTGTATCCAGGTGAGACACCGCAATAACAACCCGTTCCCTCCAGGAACCGTGGACACGATAGTCTTGCCATCATTAGCCTTCTATCGCTCCGAAAATAGCAATAACATTATATGCCCACCATAATACCATACTCGTATAGACATATAGAACGAGTATCCCAAACCAGATATATATATATACAATATATAAACACCCGCCTCTATGGCGAATGAGGGAAAATAAAATTCCGCTATCGCGGAAAACACATAAACATACATGATATTATGTTATCGTGACTGCCACAAAGCTCAAATTACACACACGAGTCTAGGGCTAACGAACACCGTGACTTTATCTAGCCACGTCATTTATACCTCTTCCTTGAGGTAAAACTCATAACAATAACTTCGCCATTCTCCTTACTATCATCTTACTAGTCCTCTTAACTTCTTAGTTAAAAGGAAACTCCACTACGAGCTTCAACCTTAAAGCTCCAACTAAGCCCCACCTCCTGCCGCCATCCAAGCTCTGCACACGATTCTCAAACGAGTGCGCAAAATATTTCTATAATCTCATAATATGGCAGGAGAACGAAATCTCACAAGAGAAATCAACGATCCTAGTCCTGAGGCTCTATATCAAATCAAGAGCAACGCTGAAAGCGTAGTACGTCCGCACAGATTCCTAAGGACACTAGAACCTGATGCTCTGATACCATCTGTAACACTCCGCCTAATAAGATACCGGGCGATCACTCAAATATTAAATTAAAACAGGAGTCTCATATGGATCATTCTTAGCATCACTGTCAAAAATCCATTTAATTACTAATAACCTATTAGGATGGCGTCAAAAAAACTTTTACTTAACTACTCTTTTTAAACAATTATAAATAAAACATACACACAGTTTATGCGTAAATGAAACTGAAAGGAAAATAAAATGAAATAAAATAACCGAACACTCGGTTCAAATTATACAACCATATCGAATGATGCTCTAAAAGAATAAATAAATGCAATTGGACCATTGGCCCGAATATTTATACCGTACCTCCTATCTAGAGTACAAGAATGGAAGCGTCTATCAAAAACCTACACGCATCCACAGCTGTTGCAGGTGACGTCTGACCAGAAGGAAGTACCATCAAGGCGTCCCTGTGTCTGGACACCTATATATATATATATATATATATATATATATATATATATATATATATATATATATATATATATATATATATATATAAATAGCAAGAAAGGAAAAGTAGATAAACGGGTCAGAGCCAGATTTTTGAAAATATTTTGCAAGTGCATAAATGCTTTATTTGTTTAGAAAAAGATTTTCTCATATTTAGATTGGTATCGCACTCCCATGAGATACCCCTCACCTCTCTTCTAATAGTGCACGCCTAGCGCGTCTATCTAGAATATTCTAGTCAAGCTACCCTGCTAAACTAGTCTATCACCCCACCACTATCTACCCCCGATAGTCCAAGTACTAAGGGATAAACTTCACCCCAGTCTCAACGCTATGCCATAATCGTGCGTTGGGTATCTCGCAAAGAGAAATCCAAACAAGGAACCCCCCCAATACACTACTACGCGGCACGGTCGATCGTCGAGATCCGCCAGTCCTTCAGTACAGAAAGATATATATAAATATATATACCATAAGAATTTATAATATAAGAGCACTAAGGATTAAACTTCTCCCCAGTCTCAACACACTGCAATATTCGTGCGTGGGGTGTCTCGCGAAGCGAAATCCAAACAGGGAACCCCCCAATACACTACTATGTGGCAAGGTCGATCGTCGGGATCCATTAGACCCTCGATACTCGATTCATCCATATATACATATTCATATTGCAATATACATCCAGATCTATCTCCCGGACTGAGGATTTATATACGAGTATTTATCAATACTTTTCATTTTCTCAAAACTTCCCATTTCCCTTTTTATACTCAGGAAATGTAAATATAAAAGCCAATTCATTATCATGAATTGATTTAACAAATCATATACTTTTAAAAGCCAATTTTATTATCATAAAAATGCTTTTCCGTCTTATCTCATCCCATTTCCCTTTTTATACTCAACAAATGTACCCAAAGCCATTTTCATTATCATGAAGATGCTTTGATCAATCATCTGCTTCCACATCCCTTCTTCCATCCGGGAGAGCTACCGAAGCCAAAACTTTATCCCATTTCCCTTTTTATACTCAGGAAATGTAAATTAAAGCCAATTTATTATCATAAATTGATTTAATAAAACTAAGACCGCCCCTCCGGGTTTCCCCACTGGACGCTCCCCTAAATGGCTATCATCTTCCAGGGCTTATCTATAAAAGACAACCTGGGAACCTACCAACTTCGGGAAGTGGCCATATTGCCTGCGGGAAAGTCAAGACCACACCCAGAATTCCCTAACCAGCGCAGTAAACAATAATCGCCCATATGGTCTATAGGACTATAGCCACCATGCATTCATTAGCCAGGGGGCATCACCATAACGCACGCAACTTCCCTTATGATAGCGATTTAGGGAGGTGTGTAATCCATAATTTATCAATTATAAAAATCATTTATCTTTCCATTTTGAAAATATTCATTTTTATATTTTCAAAATCATTTACATCATATCATATATATATATATATATATATATATATATATATATATATATATATATATATATATATATATATATATACTTTAATCACATAGTATATACATATACCATATATTACTCCTAGAATATATATATAATGGCCCTATGCCAAGTACATCTAGCGATGACCATTAATCCCGAAGATTCCCTCAAGAAATCATAATCATGCATTCATATATGCATGATATTAAACCCAAAGTATTCTCTTACTTTTATAGCTAACAAAATACCTTAATTTCATTTGAGGACTTATACATCAACCCGAATGTCTCTTATTCCAAAACATTAATTAACTCCATACCCCGAATCACACTCTAAATTAATCCGAGGTTTTCTTATCCTCCTTAAATCATCATCTAGGAGTCCTAATATTCCATGTAGAAACTCCTATAATAATCTCCAAAACCACAATTTAAGTGTCCCTCAACTTAAAAGGAGAAAAACTCAAAATTTTGCTAGGACCGAATCGATTCGGCCAACTCGAATCGATTCGCTGGCCACCAAATCGATTCGCCCTGTCCGAATCGATTCGAAATGGTTCTACTTTCAAACTGTCTCTTACCGAATCGATTCAGCCTGTCCGAATCGATTTGGGTTGTCTGAAATTCCCAAATTTGCTTAAGGTTTTATATATAACCCAATACCCAAAATTTAATCAACTCACCATTTAAATTATAACTCGGATTTATTCTAACAAACCCAAAGTTTTAATATCTCCTCAAATTCTTTAGAGGTCCTAAAAATCCTTTTTGAGAACCCCTAATATTTATCTCCAATAAGTTACAACTAATGATTTCAATCTTGGACAGATTTTCGTAGAAAGATCACTATAAATCCAAAAAAAATCAGAAAAATACGCGATCAGCGCCCACGCGACCGCGTCGAAGAGATCTACAAATTTTATTTTTTGATCAAGAGCCGAATCGATTCTCATCAGGCCGAATCGATTCGGTTAACATGCAGGCCACTATTCACCATCTTCAAAATTTTTCCAAACCTCCATTATTCTCCATTTTTGTTGTTTCTAAGTTCATCCAACAACTCAATAAACATCTAATCTAGGTTTTACAACCAACACAACAATTAATTTGGGGTATTAACCCATATCTCTTGGATTTGAACTCTAAAATGCATAAAACTTAGGTTTTGGGCATTTCTCCCATTTCAATTGCATTTTATACTCCATTAACATGGTTTTAATACTAGAAATCATTAAGAGTTTACATTACATCAATTTGTAAACTCATATCCAAATTTTACCAAATTTATTTTAAGGGTTTTAACCCTAAAATCATGTTTATACCAATTATGATATGAGAGGATTGCACAAAATGAAATAAAGCAAGTAAACACTTGCCTGGAGGATGAAATCCGATGACCTCGAGCTAAATCCCGCGGAGTTTGGCCGGAGTTCCCTCTTTTCTCCTCTTTTATCCTTCCTCTCTCTCTTCTCTCTCTTTTCTTTCCCTTTCTCCCTCTTTAAATAAGGAGAAAGGGGTTGTACCCCTCAAAACCCAAAAACGACTCGTTTACTCAATTACGAGCCCGTTTAACTCTAAAATTACCCAAAACTCAATTTCGACAATCGGACACTCTTTTCCAACTATCTCGGTCATTTCGAGACTCACGGCGCAGTCAAAATTTCCATCCGAGGTACTTGACCGCAAATCACTATTCTAACCCAATATAACTTAATTCGGGTTTCTAATAAAAATCTTACCTCTTTCGTCGCTTTTCTCCACGACGACGTATAATTAAAATACTTCGACATATTTAGTCCCAAAAATAATTACAACTCCCATCGAAAATTGTTAAATCCTCGAAAATCCCAAAAATCACTATTTCGAGAAATTCTCCAAATTCCAATTTATACTTAATAATGGAATTTAATTGTCTCCAAAAGGGCGGGTTGTTACAATTGTTTATATGAACTTACATCCCATTGTTCATTAGATGAAAAATACATATTCGTTTTATTACACCAAGTCTTTTTTTTCTATCTTGGACATTATATAAATTAAGGTATATTTGTACGAAGTTTATGGCTTAACTTGCCATGGTCTTAACAGGAGTAAAACTCTTGTCATTAGTTGGAAAATTATTTATATAATTAGGTTCGGTCTTTACCATAGTATTTGAATAAATATGAATATTTATTCCTATATTTTTACTAAAGAGTCTAGGAGCATCGTTCAGCCTAGTACTGGTTCAATTTTCTACTTAGTATCTACTACATGTGTAGTTGGAATTAATCTTTCTTCTCCTTCTTCTATTAATTTAAGGTTTCTAAGAAGTTCTTTGGCATTCTTATATTCTTTTATTTTTAATATACGGACTTGTAATATCATATTAAATATATCCTTGTCTTAGAATCAAACATAATGACTTCTATTAAGATGTTCTTTAAATATTTTTATGTCTAATTGTGAAGGTTCATGCCCAAAGTTTTGGATCCTAGACTTTTCTCTAACTAAGTCGTTTTGTTCAAATGATCATCTAGGTCTAATTATTGGATCTTGTCTTAATAAGCTTGAACTATCTTTACAACTATATTCTCCTTCAGAAGGATCACTAAGTATGGCTTCCCCTTTATTTCTAAATCTAATTTCTTCGGTATGGAGTCTTTTCCTAGTAGTCTTAGGAGGACCAAACTGGATGGTAACATTTCCAGTGACATCGTCTTGATTAATAAACAAGGGTTTATTTTGTATAAACTTAGTTTCTTGGAATTCGAGAAATTGCCAAAGAATCTTAGCTTTTTCTCTCATGGGTCCAGTATTCCTAATAGTGTAAGTATGATTATAGTTTGAAGTATTGGTCCTAACAAGTATTTCTTCATTAAGCCTACCACTAGGAATTCTCAATTGCATTCCTTCATAAGAAAATTTGAAAAATTTCGCATAGCTTTGGAATTTTATGTTAATATATCATTTGGGATAATATAGTCTTCATAGATAATAGCATATAAGAATAACCTAAAATGTTTGGTTGTGTTTGCGGTTATTGTAAATATTGGAATGACATAAAAATATCCAATATTATCTGACATTTCTAATTGGGCTATCCTAATAAGTCTTTTCTCAAAATCTTTCCATATTTTATCTATTAAACAACATAGTATGTTGATATTATTATGAGGTCTATGTAATCCTTAGATTCTTTCTTGAAAGAGTCCAAAGGTTAGGAATTGAAATTTTATATTAGTTCCTCTTGATCCTAGCCATTCTGAGTAAAAAACATAAAGCTCAGTATATGACTTATCTAACATGTGATTTCTATAATGATAAGTCGAGTGATAATCAGGAGCCTTGGGAGTGGATCCTTCTTTAAACAAGTCTATATATCTAACTGCTAGAAGTTGTCCATTATGTATGGAATCTTCTACAATTCTCTAGTCATCTTCAATCCATTCCTTCCATTGACGAGGGTTGGTAAAAAAAATTCTTTCCACCGCGTTCTATCATAAAATTATTCTGTCCAATATTTGGGATATTGTAAACAATCTTACTAGTCTTATCTAGTCCATCATTTATGATTCTTCTAGTTATGGTCTTTCTTTCCTTCGTTTCTGGATAAGGAGATTCTCAAAATTTATAGGAGATTACTGACGCGGCTTTAAAAGTGTCCCCAGTGCATGCTTATATCGGCTCAAATGTTAGTCGATCATGCAAGTAATAATTTGAGAAAGTCGGGTCTCTAACACAGGATAAAGGACGTAAGACGTGACGACGAATTGGAAGGACGATTAAACCTCTCAAATTAATCAACATAAGAAATATAAAAGATGATTTGATTATTTTGGGAAAATTCTAATGAACAAATACGAGTAAATTAATTGATGTAAACTAATTATGCATGCGAGAGCAACTACTTCGCTTTTTTAACTAGATGAGAAAAAATAGGATTGGAATACCATTGCCCGAACTTGACGTAATTACATTGGATATAAAACTTTCAAAACATTAATTCATAATTCAAAGTATCATTATATATTATCTAAGCATTGGATAGATGCAAATTTTACTCCTCATAATATCAAATCAAAAATATATTTAATATGAATGATATATTATCAAAACTCATATTATATTCTTAAACATTCTGGATACCATGGGCAAACAAAATTAAAAGACCTACAACAATTGTCCCAACAAGATTTAAAACCTCTAAATTAATCATTAGATTCTATTTAATTTTATATTCATATACCCCAACCCTCTATAAATCTAGCCTGACATGGTGTAACTACACTTAAACATGGTATCTATGTTGCATGGAATCATTGTTACGTAAAAATTTCCTTCAAAAATGTAAAAAAGACCTCTAGCAATAAGTGAAAAATAATAAACTAGAAAGATGAGAAAACTTGAAATCAATAAGAGAAGAATACTTGTATTAACGAAATCCACACAAAACAAGGAAGAATGTGGTGAATTATTAAAGAACTTTTCTCTGTGGCTTCTTGCCTCCAATATGTCTATTAAAACTAGGTTAAACTAAAGTTACAGTATGTCTCATTATGAACTAACTCAACATGGGTCGCTTTTGCCAAGTCCTTTAAACCAACTAAAAATCTAATTAAAAATATGAATAACCTCACTTTCGCTCTCAGGTCATCCGAACAGATTCTGGGTGAACCGGTTTTCTTTCAAATAGAATTGGTATGTGGTTTGGGTGACATTGACTGCATCATGTTTCTTGGATTTCTGACTTCAAACTCACGTAACTCCTTTACCATAGTTCGAATTGAGGTGATGTTTGTTCCAGTGTTCTTATGACTTCAAGCTCTTCAACTTTCCAGTTGACCCCATCTCTAGACTAAGGCTGGAAAATTATAAAAATGACCTGTAACTCCTTGTTTATTGGTTTCTTTCACTGTTTCGAGTTCTCTCTCGCACTAACTTGCATGAAATACCTGGAAAATAAATAAGAGATCAACAACACACGATACACTCGCCAAGGAGGGTTAGTATAATAAATATGAGATAAATACAAGTTGATTACGATGAATGGGATCATAAAAAGACCACAATTAAGGGGATAAATATGAAATATTTAGGACTAATCAAATCCCCCAAACTTAGAATGTTGCGCGTACCGAGCAATGTAAAAAAAATTAGTGTATGGGTTAAGGACATTTCAAAAAATTTATTGGGATAGATTACCTTTTTCGTGGGTAAGTGATTGTATTTAGTGTGTGCAACAAGCCGTTAAACCCCTAGGTTACCCTAGTAGGACGGGTGGTGTCTCGTTAGGATTTGTAGTGACTATACCACAAAATTCATTTTTTGACTAAAAGAAAAATCAAAATAATTAAATATTATACAATTTAAAAACTCCCAAAAATAGTCACCGTAAAATTATATTCAAAAGTCTCAATTTGCAGTGTGTGTGTACGAAGACGAAAATTAAGTCGCTAACTTCCACCGATTGATCATTATATTACTTTTCGAAAATTCATTTTGATTCAATTCTAACGGGATGCACTCACAAGTGAATCACTCGGAATGTGGATGTTTTCTCTCGGTATGTGTGATTTATAAGAGTAAATATAATGGATACAAGTTCACGCACACAATTATGAAAGGCAAAATTTTTATGGTAAAAAAATCTCATCATCGGAATACGTTCATTGGAAAATGAGAAACATCGCCTCCTATCCACACCAATTAATCTCTCTTTTATCTTTTCGTGTTTTAGCTCTCAACGCGACAATTAATTTCTTGATTCGGACTCAGTTAGGACTTTCTCTGTTTGTAAGGTGTATTGGGTAAAAGGAGAATGGTTGAGAATTTTGGAATCGGAAAATGTTCTTATGATGTTCGTTTGAGATTTTTCGGTCTTTTGCTCATTTTTTCTCTTCTTTTTCTATTTTTCACATTTTCTTGCTATTTTTGTTAAGCTTTATTCTATTTTTCTTGCCCCTTTTTATGCACTGATTGACTTAATTTTGCAATTTTGATTTTCACAATTTTGGGCTAAGAGGTTTTTTGGGCTATCAAACGAAGATCGAAAAATTTATTCGACTCAAAATGGCTTGCAAAAGGATAATTTTTCACAACTTTTTATGGCTAATATATTTGGATAAACAAATGAGGGCCTAACTTCATCATCCAAATTACTCATTATTTTACCATATGCGTCTCGAGATGAATTTAGTTTACAGATATTTATAGCGTGCTTTTCGAGGCGACATAGGCTCGGTTCCTGTAACCGATCAAAACAAAATAATAGAGATCCTCAACGGCTTAGTTAAACACTGAATTCAAACATTTAATTGATTATAACTCGGATTGATTTAAATGCTCACCAAAATCAATAGGCTCTAAATCTCACCGGGTTAGTTAATCTCCACATTTATTCGTAAAATCGACAATTTTCACTCAATTTCCAACTTTAGTCAATTTCGGCTTAGTAATCATGATTTTTTTTCTCAAATTGGGACTTTAAATTTGTATTCATTTTGAAGAAAAATATTTTTGACTTTTTCACAAAAATTCAATTTTTTTTTAGAATTTTGGCTTTTTGAAATTTGTGAGATTTTTAAAAAAATGCACATGTATCCCCCCCCCCCCCCCTCCAACTTAGATTTTTCCATTGCCCTCAATGAAATGGAATAAATTTAAGAATAAAAGAAGAGTGGAGAATAAAAAGCAACAAATATCAAAATTCAAATTTGTATTGCGACCACTAGATATTATAAAGAGAGAAAGAATAAAGTACAAAGTTCTTGCAGTGATGAGATAATAAAGCCTACTAGAACTACATAGGAAAGGATCAATAAAACCTCACGACATAAGAGCTAATGTGAGGGGCTGATGGTGTGGGATCACATGTGAAAAGTTGAAAATAGTGAAGGATTTTGGTGGGAAAACACAACACCAGGGAGAATCTGGCCTCAGGTACATCGAATCAGTTAGGTATGGGAAGGCAAACCGGTTCGCATGCGATCCGATTCGACCTACGGTTCAATCCATCTGTTATGTATAAGGCCCCAAATTTTCCTAGTTTTCCATGTTAGAAACATTCCAGCTCTCATTATATCCTCTATAGTGCATCTTAAGACTCCCTAAACTACGCGTGAGCTCTCCCGTGCATCTTAAGACTCCCTAAACTACGCGTGCCCCAAATCATATCCTCTTCTCGAATTACGCGTGAGCTCTCCCGTGCATGAAAACTCAAAATATTGCTCAAACCTTTCCTCACTCGTGACTTCTGCAGACTTTTAAACTACTCTAAAACTAACTCAACTCATTACTATACAATACATACTCACCCCATACACATCAGGGGTGAGACGGACTCTCTCTCTCCTCTAAACTCAACTGACCCCATTTACGGGGTCTAATGCTCTCCCCATCTCTCTCTTCTTCACATCGTAAAGCAATAGTCATAACAAGTTGGGACCAACCCCATAGATCAGGGAGACACCTTGAGGCTTGTGATGGCTGAAGTGAGTGAGATCCTCATGGTGCCTAATCAAATTGCATCATTTGTCCCGATATAGAGAGAACATCGCGGTGAAAATTGGAAGGATATGATGAAACTAGATCTCCCTTAGCTTCTGTAATGCATGGGTTGGCTCTAAATCGGCCGAGACTCGAGTCCTATCCTCAGTCGCATCTAAGAACTTAAATGGCATGGGTGGATGGTCACCAAGAAGGAATTCATCTACCTTATTCATCCATTCGCTCTCTTTTAAGTGACTATATGATTCCAATAGAGATTGGACTTGAACCGTGAGGCTCTCATCCGCCTACCCAAATTCTTTCTCAAAGTCCTCTAGGCTCATATCTCTGAACTCTCTCTTACTCTATCTCCGAATATCCTCTCATACTCTCATATAACATTTCTCCTCGGCTCATGCCCACGCCCTAACTCTCGCTCTCAATAGAAGTTATTATACACACCTCTCCCACCTCTCACTTAATGTTGGAATTATCGCTCTCATTTGATGTAATAAGACATATCCCTAACGACTCTTTCATGTGATTCTTCTCGATGTGATCATGTACTGTCTCTTCAATAAGATCCATCTCTCACAGTTATCTCTCATCACCCTCTTGCTTTGTGATGCCGAAGATATCATATTCCTAAATGTGAGTTGCATTTGCCAATTTCAAGAATTAATCAGTGCATTAGTCGTACCCAAGACTGGGAGGCCAAGTATCACGAGAACATGATTACTCGGGAGAGAGGAGGGTTCCTCATCCCAAATGACAAAATCCATCAGGAAGTACAAAGTATAAACTTAGATGATAACGTTCTCAATGATCCCCCAAGGCATCTTCACAGAACGATTCTTTAATTGGAGAGTTATCTTTGTGGGTTTAAGGTTCCCCAAATCTAATTATTTGTAGATGGAGTAGGAAAGAATGTTAACACTCGCCCTTAGATCTGTTAACGCTCTCTCGATTTGGTTCTTCCCCGTAATTCATGAAATGGTCGGTGCACCGGGCTCTTTAAATTTTGGTGGAAGGCCACTCAACAGTGTTGAACTGATGTTCTGTGTTAAAAACACATTTTTCTTTACCTTTAGCCTACGTATCACCGTGAGTAAGTCCTTAAGAAACTTAGTGTATGCGAGAATTTTCTTTATGATCTCGAGAAAAGGAAAATAATCTTTAGTTGCTTAAGAATATCTAAAACATTGTCACAGGAGGTATCTTTGGAGTGGGATATTAACCGTTGAGGGTATGGAGAAACCATGGGAGGTTTTACAACAACCTCAATCTCGACTCTGTCGTCATTACCACTCTTTCTCAAGGGGACAGCTTCAACCTCTTTCGTGTCGGGCAAAATCTCCTTTTCATTTCACTCAATGTGTGTGTGGGGGGGGGGGGTGACATGTCAACTACTCTTCCACTAGTTAGATGGGTAACTGCACTACATTTATCTTGATTTGCTTGGGAATTAGAGCTAACACAGTTTTGACCTTGGGGAGGTCTTTGACCTTGGACTAGAAACTTACCTTTTCTTGGATATTTAAGGAATCTTGCAATTTGAAAATATTTTTATTCAGTTCGGCAAATATTCGATTATTTTGAGCATTTGTTGGCGATTGAGATTGCATAAATTGGTTCAAAATATCCTCAAGATTTTGCCTGGGTGGGGTGATATATGGTGAAGGAGGTGGTGCTTACATAATTAGGGCTTCTTGGAAATGCGGAGGTGGTGGTGGAGGAGGGGAAATGTGTGAATTAGGATTCAATGCAGCATGTTTTTGCCCATAAGTAAATCCAGGATGGTTCCTCAACGAAGGGTTGTAAGAATTCCTGTGAGGGACATTAAAATATCCTGCCGCTTCCACTTTATCTTGAAGCATGAATTTATAGTCAGGTATTGTCAAGCATTCCTCTATTAAATGTCCCACCTCATAAATTGCACACACACTCTCTCTTATTGCTCAAGTGGATCTGGGTATTTATCCTTCCTCTGATTCGATGATGTCTTCCACTTTTTCCTCAAGTTGGCTTATTCAAAGTTGCAACTCGGCTTCTTTGTCCAAATGATATATTCCGGACGTAGAAGGAGATGCAGACATTTATTGAGTTTGGGTTTGGAAATTAAGATTTGATGTGTCCTATGCTTGAGTTGTCTCGAAGACATACTTAAGGAGGGCCTCTGTATCGTTAGCATCTAACCCCAAGAATTCTCTCTCGCACATAGTCCCAATGAGTTGTTTAGATGATATACTTAGCCTGTGGTGGAAAAAAGAGAGAAGATGATACTTCTCAAAACTATTATAGGGTCATGTGTTGACTAACTCGTTGAAGCGTTCCCAAGATCGATCAAATGACTCGTTTTCTTATTATTTAAATGTTTGAATTTGAGCTTTAATGGAATTTGTTCGATATTAGGGAATTTCAAGAGAAACTTGGCTTGCATATCCCTCCATGGTCCAATTGAGTTGGGTGATAAAGACCATAGCCAGGTCTTGGCATTATCCTTCAGAGAGAAAGGAAAAAGTTTGAGGTGAATGACATTTTGAGTGCACATTTGATCGCTAAAAGTTTCTAACGCATCTTTAAACTCATGAATGTGGAGATATGATTTCTCCGAATCCATACCATGGAATGTGGGAAGAATATGGAACATCCCATTCTAAAAACGAAATTGTCCCACATTATACCAAAGTAGAATGCATCTCGGACTCATGATTCGTTCGGGATATAAAAGGTCTCTCAGAAGGCGATACGACATCCCTTATACCAAAATTCTCATTTAGTAATAGACTATTTTTGGTATTACTAACAGTATTATACCATTACTATTTCTTACAGTATATAACCGTTACTAATCTTAGATAAGTGTTATCCCTAATAGTTTAATATTTTAAAAGTTATTATTTTTCTTAAAAAATGGGTTAGTTTTTCCTTACCAAAAGAATATGTCTCTCTCCAAACGCTTCATACCTGCTTTAATTTTTCCTTTCCCATGAAACTCATCCCTCCCTTGGGTTCCCAAGAAACACTCCAAATTGAAAGCTCTCCAAATCTCAATTGCAAGTTCTTTAATCGCATCATTAAATAAGGTATATGAAATCTAGTGTTGTAATAAAATAAGGTTTGAATCTAGTTTTATATCCTTTACAGGTCTCTAAAGCATCTTCTCAATTTTTAAAGTGCGCATCATTTACTTTTAAAGTTCATTGTAATAAAAATTTTAGTGTTCTTAAATATCCAGATCTGTAAAGCATCTTCTCACCTGGGGTTTTGTAATTATGTACACACACACACACATATACTTATTTTCCATTTCATGAGTGTTTTTGTAACTGTTTGATTTTAAAAATTAAAGCTCGTTACGGAGATGTGATGTTATTATCTCAATTTGTTTCCTATTGTAACTTTCGATATAACATGCAGTTATTTATATAAATATTTTAACTTTTATGTTAGTTTTTCTTCTCATTTATTGAAATTTATTTAGGAATTTGAGGGTTTCTTGTCATTTTAAGTTAATGTGTATTTTGTACAATTTTTGAAAGTATTATGTGAATCTATTGCACAGCTCTTATAACTGCTCCCTTATAGCTGTTACACAGCTCCTTTATAGTTGTTACACATCGTGCAATTTTTTGTAGTTACTATATTTTTGTTTGAACTAAAGAGAAGAAGTTGCCTCATTCAGTACCATAAAGCACCTACGATGACTATTATTGGATTTTGTTTATTATTTTTTTTCCCAATATTTTAGGTTACTAATAATAAGGCTTTGTTTCCCCCCAAGATAACCGAAATATGAATTGGGGTTTAAGGTGTGTTGAGAAACTAGGGTGCTGAGAGGGTGAGAGAAATGGGCTACTCAAGGTTATGTTAATAAACTTCTCCATGCAACACACTTTAAAAAAATATTTTTTGTTTTATCTGTTTATCTGTAGTTAAGGTATCATACCTTTTTTTAAAGTAAAAGAAATAAATTTTCATTTGTGGTAAAAAGATTGTTCGATGACCGAAACAATCTTCCGGACAAACCATTTTGAGAAATAGAATTTAAATTGGTATAATCCTCTTGCTTCACCCCCATCTAAAAAATTACATGTTTTAGTTATGACTTTACTTATGTGTGTATCAATAATTTTGTTTTTGTATATTCTCAAAGAACTTGTGTGAAGATCATGATTTTTTTGGTAGTGCAGAGTGTCACAAGCATTGAACAAAGAGATGATTAATGAGAGGAATGTAATAAGTGAGGTGTACACAATTAAAGTTGAGTCTTTTCTTAATTTTGCAATTTCAAATAATGGCCATTAGTTCTCGATATTTCCTTGTCCACGTGTTAAGTTTCTAAATAAGAAGCGTTGCACTGTGGTAGATATCAAGGGTCGTTTGATAATGCATGATATAGATATGACATATACTAAATGGGTTTTGCATGGTGAAACACTATCATTAAACCTAACATGTCTCGTAGTAGAACCTATTGATTGTGAAGAACGTGATGAAGTTGATAACAATGAGAATGAAAGGTTGCAAAACATAGTTGATGCATGTTACGGAGTGAACAAAAAACACTGTGTAGAACCCATCCAGGAAGTATTCTTTGAAAAATCGTCTGTCGACAATGAGAAGTATAATTAATATAATAAATTAGCGATCGAGAAATTATACCCTTCTTGTGAGGGTTTTTAGACTACTCTCTCTGCAATTGTGGAATTACATAATTTGAAAAAGCAGTTTGGTTAGTCGGGAAATAGCATGACCTCTCTCTTGTTAGTCTTAAAAAGGTGTCTTCCAAAAGGACACACATTACAAGAAAAATATCCGCACATGAAGAGAATGATGAAAGACCTAGGTATGAAAGAAAATTATATTCATGCGTACGTTAACAACTGTATTTTAAATTGGAAAGAGAATGAAGATTTGTAGGAATGTCCTCAGTGTGGATAATGGAGATATACAGTTGCCTCAAAGAAAGGGAAAAGGTTATGCAGAGAACCGATGAAAGTGTTGAGACATTTCCCTTTAATTCCAAATCTAGTGAGATTGTATACTATACCTTAGATAGGGCATGAAATGACAAGGCACCATTGAGCAACAAGTTCATGGTATTATCAACGACATCCTTGTGATTCATCCCAATAGAGAATTCTATAAAGTAGATGAACCGATTTCACCGAGGAAGGGTGCAATGTTTGGTTTGCAATAGCAACATATGGGTTCAATCTACATGGTATTTAGTCTAGTAGTTATAGTTACGGGCCTATCATGACCTCACCGTATATCCATACACTTGGGAGTCGAACAAATTTAGAATACCTATACAAAATGGTAAAGAAAAAAAGAAGTCACAAAACATTCAAAATTCCAAGATCTAACCAATTTAGAATATTCCCATACACTTGGGCATCGTACCTATGATGCTTTGCAATGTGAAATGGTATGTATCATAATGTTTTTAAATTATCAACACTACTTTTTGTGTATAACATATGAAATTTTAATTGCAGGTTCAATTAAACCCACGACAAGAATTAACGCGAGTCGATACATGGCTAGCGGGACACGAGGACAAAATTGGGAATGTTCTAAATAGTGTTAAGCTTTAATACTTGCATATTTACATGAGAAACAACAGTAATTTTTTATTATTCATTGAGTTTATTAATGAAATTTTCTCATTCTGATTTATAACTATCATTTGATACGATAAAGTAAAGGATGCGGTGGATAAAAGAAAGACCAAGAGTGGAGAGGGTAGTAGCAAGAGGCATTGCATAGAGAACGATGAGTTGACAGAGGTTTTTGGGAAGGGGAAAAAGGGAGGAGTTTGTGCAGTTTATCCCCTATTTCGAAAAAGCAATTGATACATTTAGGGGTGGCAAAGGCCTAACTTGAACAAAAAAGTGTAACAACCCGCCCTTTTGGAGACAATTAAACTCCATACTTGGATATGAATTGGCAATTTGGAGAATTTCTCAAAATAGAAATTTTTGGGATTTTTGAGGATTTAATACTGTTCGATGGGTGCTGTAATTATTTTTAGGACTAAATAGGTCGAAGTATTTTAATTGAATGTCGTCATTGAGTAAAGCGACAAAAATGTAAGGTTTTGATTGGAAAATCCGCATTTATTTATTTTGGGTTGAAATAGTGATTTGCGGTCAAGTACTCCGGATGGGAATTTCGACTGCACCGTGAGTCTCGTAATGTCCGAGATAGTCGGAAAAGAGTGTTCGACTGTCGAAATTGAGTTTCGGGTAATTTTAGAGGTAAAACTAACTCGTAATTGGGTAAACGAGTCATTTTTGAGTTTTAAGGGTTTAAACCCTTTTTCTTTCTTTATAAAGAGGGAGAGAGGGAGAGAATAGAAAGAAAAGAGAGAAAAGAGAGAGGATGGAAGAAAGTGGAGAGAAAAAGGGAGATTCGGGTCAAACTCCGCCGGATTCGACTCGAGGTCGTCGGATTTCATCCTCGAGGCAAGTGTTTACTTGCTTTATTTCATTTTGTGCAATCCTCTCATATCACATTTGGTATAAAAATGATTTTAGGGTTAGAACCCTTAAAATAAATTGGGTAAAAGTTGTATGTGAGTTTACAAATTGATGTAATGTAAACTCTTAATGATTTCTAGTATTAAAACCATGTTAATGGAATGTAACATTGAATTTAATTGGAAGAATTGCCCAAATCTAGGTTTCATGGATTTTAGGGTTCAAATCCAAGATAAATGGTTTAATACCCCAAAATAATTGATGTGTTAGTTGTAAAACATAGATTAGATGTTTATTGAGTTGTTGGATGAGGTTAGAAACAACAAAAATGGAGAAAAATGGAGTTTGGGATTTTGGGAAGACAATGAATAGTTAACCCGTAGCTTGTGGGGCTATTTTGGCCAGGAATATAAATGATTTAGATCTTTTCCAAAACACAAAAGTTGTAGATCTTTTCGATACGGTCGCGTGGGCATCGACCGCGTATTTTTCTAATTTTTCTACGATTTGATATGATTTTTACAAGATGGCAGCCCCGGGTTGAAATTTCCAACTCGGAAATCAAATCGGAAATTGGAAAAATAACGGCTAGAATTAATCGTGTAGATGTTTGCGATTATTTTTGGTGTAGTTTAGAAACCCCGATAATGAAATTGGGTTGTTGGATGGAGGATTTGGAGAATTTATTTTTGAGTACCTGGTGTGACCGGTCCACTGCGCCCCTAAGGCCGGTCGACCGCGTCAAGGAGAAAGGGCCTACTGCTTTGTTTCGTAGGCTTATTTGCAACCCGCGGTCGATCGGGGGTCTAGGAACGGTCGACCGGTGCCCTATTTTCAGCCCAAGATTTTGGAGATTATTATTACTTCTCCTCTTTGAGATTAAAGTTTAAGGGCATTCTAAATTAAAGTGTTATAGAGGGTTATGTCCTAAGGGACTTGTGGATTTGGGAATATATATATATATATATATTCACTTAGAGTGAATTAGTATAGTTGGAGATATCCAATAAATCCTTAAGAGATGATTAAGGTAATTATTATTTGTCGAAGTAAGAAAATACTTTGGGTTTAGTATCATGCTTATATGAAAGCATGATTATGATTATGATTCTTTGAGAGAATCCTTGGGATTAATGGTCATCGCTATATGTAATTGGCAAATAGGGCCATTATATATATATATATATATATATATATATATATATATATATATATTCTAGGAGGAATATATGGTATATGTATATACTATGTGATTAAAGTATATATATATATATATGATATGATGTAAATGATTTTGAAAATATAAGTATGAATATTTTCAAAATGGCATGATAAACGATTTTCATAATTGATAAATTATGGTTACACACCTCCCTAAATCACTATCATAAGGGATGTTGCGCACGTTGTGGTGAAGCCCCCTGGCTATTGATCAGGGTGGATATAGTCCCTAGGCCATATGGGCGTTATTTGTACTGCGCTGGTTAGGTGATTCTGGGTGTGGCCATGACTATCCCGCAGGCATATGGCCGCTTCCCGACGTTTGGTAGGTTCCCAAGTTGTCTTATATGATAGGCCCTGGAAGATGATAGCCATTTAGGGGCGCGTCCAATGGGGAAACCCGGATGGGCGATCTTAGATTTATTAAAGCAATTCATGATAATGGATTGGCTTTAATTACATTTCCTGGATATAGGAAGGGAAATGGGATAAAGGTTTTGGCTTCGGTAACACTCCCGGATGGAAGAAGGGATGTGGAAGCATATGGTATGATCAAAGCATTTTCATGATAATGAAAATGGCTTTGGGTACATTTCCTGAGTATAAAAAGAGAAATGGGATATTTTAAATGGAAAATCATTTTTATGATAATAAAATTAGCTTTTAAAAGGTTATATGATTTGTGAAAGCAATTCATAATGAATTGGCTTTTAAAATACATTTCCTAGACATGAGAAGGGAAATGGAAAGGTTTGATATGAGTATAGAATACACCTCAGTCTGGGAGGTAGATCCGGATGTGGATTATAAGATATAATTGAATTGGTAAACCTCAGTCCGGGAGGTAGATCCGGATGAGTATTATAAGGATGATTATATGTAAACCTCAGTCCGGGAGATATATATATATATATATATATTTATACATTTGTGCATGCTACGAGCCTAATGGATCTCTACCATTAACCCTGCCAAGTACTAGTGTATCGGGGGGTTCCTTGTTTGGATTTCTCTTTGCGAGACACCCCACGCACGAACTTAGTGCAGTGTTAAGAATGGAGGGAAGTTTAGCCCTTAGCACTTGGACTATCTAGGGTAGACTGTAGTTGGGTTAGACTAGTTTATCAGGGTAGTTGGACTAGGATGTTTAGAGGGATGCGCTACGAGTGCACTGTTAGAAGAGAGGTCAAAGGTATCCCATGGGAGTGCGATACCAAACTTAAGTATGAGAAAACCTTTTTCTAAAAATAAAGCATTTATGCACTTGCAAAATATTTTCAAACTCGGGCTCTGACCCGTTTATCTACCTTTCTTTCTTGCTATATATATATATATATATATATATATATATATATATATATATATATATATATATATATATATATATATATAGGTGTCCAGACAGAGGGACGCCTGGATGGCACTTCTTTCGAGTCAGACGTCAGCTGCAGCAGCTGTGGATGCGTGTAGGTTTTTGATAGCCGCTTCCATTCTTGTACTCTAGATAGGAGGTACTGTATAAACATTCGAGCCAATAGCTCAATTGCATTTAGTTACTCTTTCAATACAGCATTCGATATGGTTATATAATTTGAACCGAGTGTTCGGTTATTTTAATTTATTTCATTTTCATTTCAGTTTCATTTACGCATTAACTTGTGGATGTTTTATTTTAATCGTTAAAAAGAGTAGTTAAGTAAAAGTTTCTAACGCCCGCCTAATAGGATATTAGTAATTAAATGGATTTTCGAAAGTGATGCTAAGAATGATCCATATGTGACTCCTGTTTTAATTTGATATAGGAGTGATCGCCCGGTATCCCATTAGGCGGGTTGTTACAAAAAGATGGCAAATGATGATGTAGATGCATTGAAGGAAGATATCATCTCTTACGTCAATAGATGATTTGACAAATATATATATATATATATATATATATATATATATATATATATATATATATATATATATATATATATATTTCATTTATTAAACAGATCTATCTAGATGTAATAGATATTAACTTACTATTGTTTGATCCATCTTTTCATAGGGTGCTATACAAAGTTTGGTTAATGCCTTCAATGCTCAAAACGAAAAAGGGTCCACCAGTCACACAGATAAGTGATCATGCATCCAATACAAGTTTGTTGCATAGGCATCTATCTCAAAAATTGGATAAGGTTTTTGCATCCGTTTCTCATCCTTTTTGCGTGACCACACCTTCTCCTACCAACAATCCCAAAGTCATCTTGTTTGATAGGTATAATGAAGAATTGTCAAAAGGGTATGTCATGACAGATGCAACAAAGCATATATATGTCAGGGTAAGTGAGTTAGATGCTAAGTAGTTTGATGTTCCTCAAGGTGGCTAATCCACTTTTGTCGACCTAATCATGGGGGGATATTTGATTTGGTTGGATTGTCATCTCAAATATGTTTAGTCTATGTTGTGAACTTTGTTTGAGCTATCTATATGAGGATTTAGTTTGCATTATGTTTTTGTTGTGAACTTTGTTTGAGCTATCTGTATTTGGACTTAATTTGCAACATGTTTTGTTGTGAACTTTGTTTGGCTCTATCTATATTTTATTTGGACTTATTTTGCACTAATTTTTTTATTGTAAAACCCCTTTTGACTTCGCCAATGCTAATATTTATTTGAGCATTACTGGTCCCAAGCCCGGATAAAGGAGGAGGGAAAGGTAAGCATATGTTTATTTTTGTTCAGCAAAATGATTCCATTTTTAGCCAAAGAGGATCAATTGGATTTGGTATGTTAATCAACTTGACTTATATTCATTCATAGTAGCCGAATTTGAAACTGCTAGCAGCGTGGACAATCAGAATCAAGCAGTTGATGCGCCCCAATTATCTAGGTTTACATGGACAATTGACAACTTTTCTTGGCTCAACACTAAGTACACAATAAAAAAGGGTATCTACTACAATGCTCCAATCTCTTGCTTATGTTGTTAAAACTAAAAACCCAAGTTTTTGTTTGCTCCATCTCATATTGAATTCTCGAGGTTCTATTTTCTTGAAATGCACCCAAAGTTTCACAAGATTTTGTTTTTGGATGATGATATTATTGTTCATATGGATTTGAGTGGGCTTTGGGAGATGGATATGGATGGGAAGGTTAATGGAGCTGTTGAGACTTGTTTTGGGTCATTCCATCGATATGCACAATACATGAATTTCTCTCATCCTATTATTAAAGAGAAGTTTAATCCCAAGGCATTCGCATAGGCTTATGGTTTGTTCAATGTACTTTTTTTATGGTTTTGTTATGCAGGGTGCTTGTGTTGAGAATGTTCTTAATTCAGTTATTATGTCATTGCTCCATGAACCTAATAGGAAGTATGTATTTGCTGAAATGGTAATACTTTTGAATTATTAGAAAAAAATTCTCTAGTATGTTTTTATAAGGGTCCATCATTTTTTTTAATGGTAATCAATGAATTTTTTTATGTTCTTTCTCAAATTCTTTTTCAAATTTAAGGCCATTTAGAAGTTTAAAATATTTTTCTTTTACTTTCACGTAACAATTCCTCTATGCTATAGTACAAATTCGTTCCACAAACACATTGGAATAGAATGAAATAATCAGTTTTCATTAGCTATCCAAACACAGAATAAGACATAATTCCATGAACGAGCATTTTTTATTTGTTTCTCATATATGCATTTTTATTTTATTTTTCGGGTATTACATTACTTAATTGATGTATGAAGAACGCAAAGAAAACAGTGTTAATGGATATATCAACAAGGCCACTTCTAGTAAACTACAATTTAATACATCCTTTTTATGTCATTATTGCAATGATATAGAATGCATCATGCGAGTATACTCTGCTTGTCGTTTCTACGGTGTGTCTAACCCACTTATCTTGTCAATTCTTTATATTGGTGTTTTTGCTTTGTCTAACACACTTGTGTGCAATTATAGTGTAGCTTCTCATCTATAACGCCCTTCTAATGTTAAATACTTCTTCTTCCTTAATTATGTTTCCTAGTTTCTCTTTTTGTACGTCCCAAGTTAAGATGTTGACTTAAAAAAACAGTGAACCAAATGCCAAGATGTCCGACTAAGTTTATAAATGGTGTGATTCCTGCCATGGAAGAATTTTCACAAGTTTTGGGATGCCTGAGGCTCCCTCATGATGTATCCTTGAGAAATACTCATTGAAAATGTGGGAGTTAGTATTGATACATCAAAAGGATCAAACCTCGGCTCTTTGATTGATGGATTTGGTGAACTTGATCCATGTGCTTTTTCATTACTTGAGGTCCATAGGCAACTATTATAATTTCTTTTGTCTTCTCTAAGCTTATGGTTTTCGTTAATATTTTTGAGAGATTGTCTTAACATTTTTACTGGATTTCAGAAAGTTGCCTCACTTGGAATTGTCCCTTATGTATCATTGAAAGAAACTTTAATTGTTGTAGATGTGAGGAAGTTTTAAGTTCATACTGCTGAGGTGAGAATGTTTTTATTATTGTTATGGCAGATTCAATACTATAGTTGTTATTGTCCTCTTTTATTTCATTTTTATCCCGTAAATGTTCTTTGTTTATGATAAAACAGAATGAGACTGCAGTTCATGATGTCATGTTTAACTGATTATTATCCTAAAACTGGTCATGTATACATCTTGACTGTTCTGTAGGGTCTCAAACATCGTCTCGTTGTTGGTAATATTACCTACAATTCACTTTTTCTTATTGTGTTAAATTTAATTTTAGATTATAGAGGGAAAGACTATGTGCATGTGCCTCATCTTAAGATATTATTCCTCCATCCAGTCCTTAATGGCGATCCCTATCCCTATGGCCATAACTGCCATTTCTGGCATTCCCTAATAGAGGAGTAGAGTCTCACCGCCAAAGCCAAGCCCAGACCAATCATTGATTTGATACATATAGTACTCAGCTGAAAGAATCAGGATGTTGTAAAACTAACCAAGTTTGAGTCAGAGGAAGCTATTTATAACTCCCAGAGAGTTAGAGCTATAGATATCAAGAAATAGCTATGATAAATTGTATTGAGAGTTAAATAAAGACTGTCAAGCATTTGGTAAGTTAATCCAACATTGAATTAAATAAATTTAATTGCTTTTGTTAAATAGGACACACTTTTGTAAAAATGTCAAAGTGTTGAGGATGCATCTCTACATTATTAAATGATGTACATTTTTTCTTCATATTTCCCATAATTGTTAAACGCATGCCTAGCGCTAGGCGCACTAAGATGTAGGTGAGGCATTTAGAGGAGGTGTAGGCGAGGCATATTTTAATAGGCACGTGCCTGAGGGCCATATGCACGAAGCGCCAGGCATGGGACTAGGCGCGCTTTTCACTGTTTAAGTTGTGTGTTGAAAAAACAACCGGTCCTTTATTTTGCATGTAATACCAACTGGGAAGACCTATTTGCTGAAATACAAAAACCAAAAAGAAAAAGTCAAAAACCCTACTCAACAAAAAAGAAAAGAAAATCTCAGCTACTCAAGTATTCTTCTCTCCATATTTTGGCTATTTTCTCAAACCTCCGATGGCCTCCAACTGTTATCTCATCTCCGCTACTTAGGTATTTATCCCTTTTCTACTTTTTTTTTAAAAATTTATTTTTTATGCCTATTTCTTCCCCCGGACAACTTTTTTTATAGTGTTTGTGTAATTAATTTTTCTATTGAATAATTTTTCGTACTAATTAATTTTGTATGACTAAATGTTGATTTTATGACTAGTATGATAATTTTATTTTGTCTGACAGAATGTCATTTCTGGATCCTCATGAAGTTTCCAGCGTTGTGGGTTACGACGTTGATGGCGATGATAACAGAATGGAAGTTGATAGTCAACAACAATGAACTTCTTTTTTATATTTCATTTGGTTGGTTATAATATAAAAATAACTTATTTTGGGATGATTGTATTATGATGTTAAATTTGATGCATTTATGAAAATAATATAACTTTCAGGGTGATTTATTACGATGTTTCATTTGTTTGGTTTAATTTTCTTTTGTAAATAAAGAGTAGCTGCTTATATAAAATACAAATGTTAGAAATAACTAGTTGTAAGCCCGCACGCTGCACCGACGAGGTGCAATGTGCAGAACACAAAAACATATCTCAAAATTTTCAATTAAACTCCCAATAAGAGAGGATGGAGAAGATTGAGAACTGAAGAGAAGAAAAAAGGATTTATAGAGGGAGTCTAAGAGATGAACCAATTTGGGAAACTTTTGATTAACAACACCGTAAGTCAAAAGGTTGAATTGAAATCCGAAGTTGCGGGTTAACAATACCTAGTTTCAGTAGAGAAATAAATGTTATAGCATTTCTAAAGTTTTTAATTAAAAATGCACTTAAAAATGTATTTATAAATATAGTTAACGTTTTTCAAAAAGGTTTATTTTATTAAATAATTTGTATCTTTGCAAAAAACAGTAAAAAAAGTTGTTACATAAAATAGCTAAAACTATTATTTACTTTTTAAAAAAAAAGTGTAAATAATTTACTTACCTTTGCAAAAAATAATAAAAAAATTTGTTGTATAAAATAATTAAAACTATTATTTACTTTTTAAAAGAGTGTAAAACATTTACTTTTTCAAACCATTTAAGCAATTTTTAATAGTTTTTAAGATTTTTATTTTTATTTTGGTAGCATTATTTTTATAAATACATTTTTAAATGTATTTTGAATTAAAACTCGCAGAAGGCTTCCTCCAGTTTCACTCCAAATCGAAGAACCCAGAAGAATTGGTAAATGGAAATGTTGACACGTATTCTTAAAAGAGAAAGTTAAGCTAAAACCAGAAAAGTCTATCAAAATGGATAGTTAATAAGCCTTCATAGTTTTTATTCTGTTTAACTATACTTAATTGTAGAGATGTCCAACTTTGAAGCCTACCCATTTGTACAATTCATCAGAGTAACATCTTAAAATATGCAAAAGGACATTAAAATTTAGCTCCCCTTTTATGTATCACATGAAATGACTGAAACATATATGAGATTTTTATTTGAAATAATGTCATTCAAAAAAGATATAAAAAATACCAACATGTGATATAATAAACAGCTAATCATATTCAATCAACAAGACTATATAATGACTCTAAAGACATCTCATAAAACTTTCATTAAACAACTAAGAAGAAAAAAAATATTACATAGGCATCTCATACAAATTCATCAAACAGTTAATAAATATAAAAAAAATGACTGCAATATAATGTATGTTAAGATGTTGATGTAAAATTATATTGCTCTGCTTATTTTAATAGTACAGTATTTCAGTTCTCATTGTTTCCATATATATCTTAGGAAAGTTCGCTCCCTCTTTTACAATTTCATCAGTTAATAATCACAAAAAAGAACCAATCCAATATCATTTATGAAAGGATATAGTAATACTACACTTTTCTTCTTTGTTCACACAATTAATTCACATTTTCTATTTAACAAATGACTATCTGTTTCCTTTGAACCAAACATCATTTCGGTGTAAACTAACCTAATATGAAGAAGATATAAAGAGGACATAATAACTAACCTTGAACTCTGCGATACATACACATAATTTTAAGTAAAATGGGGTGGTAAATTGCATAAAATGGACCGTTTATTAACACCAATTTCAACTAACCTGCCTTTTATCTCTGACATTTCTTGAAAGTCTATATATTCAAATGTCAGCTGTTGTTGCTGAAATTTCAAACTGTTTTATTTTTTTAATGATGAAAATCTTGTCATAACAGGCTTCATACAAATTTTAATTTCATCCAGGACACAGCACAAACTGAACCACTCTCAGTCCTAAATCACCACCATAAATTACAAAAAAATATAGATAAATGTATATGTTTGAACTGAAATTTAACATCCACCAAACCCATAAATAGACCAGATTATATTATACATAGATAAACTTGTATAAGTGAATATATACACATGTTTGTAAATTGAGTGTGGGTTACGTATCTAGATGGAAGAGGAGAAATAAAAACCAAGACTCTAAACTTGAAAGCGAAGATTCAAAAGAAATTAATAGATTGATTTCTTCTGTGGTACAAACCAGTGTGATTTCTGATGAAGTTCTCAACAAAAAAACTTGGCCCCATAGATTAATTCTCCTCCTATGAGGTTGGCGGCAATAAAATCTCCTCCTTGGCCCATGAATTCGGGTACCTAGTGTTAATGGGAAAATTATCCCAAGCTCTGATTTATCATATACATATGTGAGAGAAAAAGGATGAGGGATGGGAAAGGATGGGAAGATGTACCTGATGAATGAACGAAAAGAAGTAGTGTTGAGATTAGGGCTTTAGTCATTTAAAAATGATTTAGGGAATAGGAGGGTTTTATCATAACTTATGGAGAGACAAAGGAGGTTTACTTAGAGGAAATGGATGGATGCATAGGCAATTTTTCAATTTCTTCAGAATTTGTAATTGTGAATGTAGTAATGGAACTCAAAAAAGTAGAGGGTCTGGGAATATAAACCTGTTGAAAGAGAGGGAGAGGCAGATTGCTGTAAATAAATGGCCTCCATAATTAATGTGATGGAAAAGTAACAGGGAAAAGAGAGAGAGAGAGAGAGAGAGAGAGAGAGAGAGAGAAGAGAAGAGAAAAGGTTATTAAGTTTTTCTTTTAGGGGTTTTCAACTTTTGTTGGTTGTAAGTATTATTGCCACGTGGATATTTATAAGAAAAGCAACATTTAGAGCATGTACTGCATTTTAGATTAATATATAGATTCCCTTGTTTATGTGGACTATTTTTGTATATGTTCTTAGGATTTGAATAGTGGTGTAAGAATAATTGAATTTGTTTAAATTAAGGATATTGGATCTTGAAAAATATATATTTTTAAAATATGTATTATTCTTACTAACGGACCTTTACCCTCACAAAATCAGACAAAAGTGTTAAAAAAAAGGGTGTAATAAGGTTTAAATAGTAACACACAAGTCCGTTACTAAATCAGAATTAGTAACGGTAAAATTTTGTTGGTAATTTCAGAATTAGTAATAGAATTTTATCGTTGCTATTTGTAACGGTAAAATTCTGTTAATAATTTCGTGCCCCGTGCCTTTTTTCTAATGGAATAATTTTTTTACTATTATTTTTAGTAATGGTAAAATGTCATTACTAAAAACGTGTTTTGGTGCAGTAAGTAGTACAGTCCGACATGGCTCTCTCTCTAATTGACTCGATATCCTCAGTCGACGCCCTAGAAGTGTGACTCGTGATGGAGTTGGGTGGAATAGGAGGTGGAACCCAAAACTGAGGAGCTTTAGGAGTGTGTGGACTATTGGGGTCATACTCTATTTTAGGATTTTCGTGAATGCAGGTACGAGTGGATTGAGGATTTTGCATGTAAGGGTTTTGGAGATGCTATTTTTATTTTATTTTATGCTTTGTTTTTCTTAATTTTTTTTTATTTTATGACTTTTTTTGTAGTTTTTAATAATTAGAGTCACATTTTTTATTAGATTGACATAACCTAAAGTCTACCTAATCCCTGGCAACGGGGCCAAAAACATGACGTGGCTTTAAAAGAGTCTCTAGTGTGTGCTTTTATCGACTCAATTGTAAGCCGGTCGCGTAAGTAATAATCCGAGCAAGTCGGGTATCGAACATTGGGAAAAGGACGTAAGAAGTAACGATGAATCGAAAGAATGATTAAACCTCTTAAATGACTCAACGAAAGAGATATAAAAGATGATTTGATTGTTCTGGGAAAATTCTAATGAACTAATGAGACTAAACTAATAGATGTAAACTAACTATGCATGCGAGAACAACTACTTCGCTTTTTAAGTAGATGAGAAAAAATAGGATTTTAATACACTTCCCTGAAGTTGATGTAATTACATTGAATATAAAACATTCAAAACATTAATTCATAATTCAAATAATCATTAAATATTATCTAAGCATTGGATAGATGCGGATTTTTCTCCTCAAAATATCAAATAAAAAATATATTTAATGTGAATGATATATTATCAAAACTCATATTATATTCCTAAACATTTCGGTTACCTAGGGCAAACGAAATTAAAAGACCTACAATTATTATCCCATTAAGATTTCGAACATCTAAATAATCATTAAATTTTATTCAATTTTATATCCATTCATAATACCTAGGTTGGGTTTGTGTACCCCAACCGTCTATAAATCTAGCCTGACATGGTATAATTACACTTAAACATGATATATATGATGCATGGAATCATTGTTGTGTAAAAATTGCCATCAAACATGTAAAAAAGATCTCCAGTAAGGAGTGAATAATAATAAACTAGAAAAATGAGAAAACTTGAAAGCAATAAGAGAAGAATACTTGTATTTATTAAATCCACATAAAACAAGGAAGAATATGGTGAATTATTGAAAAACTTTTCTCTGTGGTTTCTTACCTACAAGATGTCTTTAAAAACTAGGTTAAACTAAAGTTAAAGTATGTCTCATTATGAACTAACTCCCCGTGGATTATTTTTGCCAAGTCCCTTAAACCAACTCAAACTCTAATTAAAAATATGAAAAATAACACTTTCTCGTTCAGGTCATCCAGATCGGTTCTGAAAGAACCGATTTGCTCTCAAACCGGTTTGGTATGCGGTTTGGGTGACATTGACTGCATCATTTTTCGTTGATTTCTAACTTCAAATTCACGTAACTCCTTCACCGTAGCTCAAATTGAGGTTCCATTTTTTCCAATGTTCTTGTAACTTCAAGTTCTTCAATTTTTCAGTTGGTCCCACCTCCGTACTAAGGCTGTAAAATTATGAAAATTTTCTTCAACTCCCCGTTTATTGGGTTCTTTCACTGTTTCAAGTTCTCTCTTGCACTAACTTGCAAGAAATATCTAGAAAACATATGATAGATACACAAAACATGATACACTCGCCAAGGAAGGTTAATAGCATAAATATGAGATAAATTCGTGTTAATTACGATGCACGGGATCATAAAAAGACCAAAATTAAGGGGATAAATATGAAATACTTATGCCTCGTCAATTACCTAGTTTTTTCAATCCTTTCTAAAATGTATGAATAACCCTTTTGTCCTTTTATCTGACTGTGGATTTCTTCTTTGAAGAGATTATTTTCTCTTCTTGCATTTTCATCAATATCTTCATTATGCTTAGAAAGAGAGTTAATAATCTTTTGAATATAGTCTTTTACGTCTTTATCTTTTTCTTGTGGTTGCACAGATTCCTATGTTATTCTAGTTTCTATACATTATATAAATTTTTATATTCTATCTAATCATGTTAGAATAAAGAGGGAGTCTATTTCTGCTTCGGAAGGTTTATCATATATAAAACTAATTCCCTTCATAATTTTGATATATTTTACTTCGGCATGGGCTATATTATGTCTAAGTTTATTAACAATACTATCCATTCTGGATTGGTTATGGCTTTCCATATTGTTAAGATAATTGACTAAATTATGTTGAAATTTAACAAAGTATGTATAGAAGGTGGTTAACCCTTATGTCTTAGCGTTGAAATCTAATTGTAAGTCTTTAACAAAGCTACTATTGTAGTTTTGGGTGGCTGCTAATGAAGTTAAGATTAAATCCAATCTCTCAAGTATGAGTCTTGATGCTTTAGCAACGTTAGCAATCTTATTCTCATTTATCTAGTAATAAAATCTTTCATCGCTTATGTCTACTAGAATTCTTTGGTAAAAATATGTTAGAGTCTGAATAGAGAGGTTTTCAGGTACCTAATTCCAGTCTAATCTAACTTATTTCATTAGTTTATCTTGTTCTTTGACAAGTTTAACTAAATCACTTTCTTGATTCTTTGTAAGACTTTTAAGTTCAAAAATTTCCTCGTTAAGGACTTTTATATGATTAGTCTTGGTATTTATATCTTTTATTACTTGTACAAGGTCTATAGGAATTTGGTTGTCTATGTCTTGTATTTACTTAGAGACTTTTTTATATCTGTTTCTAGGGCTTGAATGTTTTTAAATAATTGTCTTAAAATAAGTAGGGTACAATTATTTTGGTCTAATATGCTATTGATAGCACTAGCAGTAACTTGCCTGATGTCTGTATGTTTAGCTGGGATGTATTCAATGTGTGAACAACCATCTATATGAGAGATTAAGCAACCTTCTAGGTCTAAATCAGTTACAAAGATGGTTTGGTAGTCTGGATGGGTTCCAAAAATAGCTTTGTAAATGTGTGTAATAAATTTCAAGGGCATTAAAGGATTTTACTAATGTAGGTATAAAAGGAGAGTCTTGGCTCTAATTTTTTAATTTTTCGTCGTCTAAAATATAAATCTATGATATATTTATTCTTAAAATAGAATTTCACTAAAGGACATTAGCTTTTGTCTTATTATGGTCCTCATTTTTGGACCTCATAGGAGTCTCTCTCCCCCCCCCCCCCCCCCCCCCCTCTCTCTCTCACTACAAGAATTATGGCTTTTAGCAAGGAAAAAAAATCGTTGCAAAAAGTATGTTTTCGTTGAAAAACACCTTTTGCAATGAATTTTTTTCCTTGCAGCGTTCCTCGCACTAGCCATCATGCTATAGATCTTTTGCAAGGAAATTTTGTCAATGTCGCTAAAATTATTTTGCAATGAAATTTTTTCGTTGGGAAAAACAAGATTTTTTGTTGCAAAAAAGTTCTCATATCTTGATTAAAAAGCTTTTGCAATGAATATTTCGTTGCAAAAAATACTAATAAATCCTAGCAAAAGATATTTTGATAGAATTAAAATTCCATGCTAAACGTTAATTTTACATTGCTAAAAGTCTTTTGTAACACTCTTTTTCGTTGCAAAAAAGTTATCGTATTTTGACTAAAAATCGTTTACAACGAATATTTCGTTTCGAAAGATAGTAACAAATCCTTGCAAAAGATATTTTGAGAGAATTACAATTCCTAGCCAAGTGTTAATTATACATTGCTAAAAGTCTTTTGTAACACTCTTTTTAGATGCAAAAACGTTCTCATATTTCGACTAAAAATATTTTACAATGAATATTTTGTTGCAAAATATACTAATAAATCCTCGCAGAAGATATCTTAAGGGAATTAAAATTCCTTGTCAAATGTCAATTCTTCATTGCTACTAGTCTTTTGTAACACTCTTTTTCGTTGCAAGATTTATTTCATTGCAGTATTATATTAAATAATGAAATAAAAAAATTTAAGTAAACATACATAATTAAAAGATGATATATTATATTCATGTACTACTGTTCATGTCACAATGAAGCTCAAAAGTAAATAATACTCCATAACCAATAGATGAGTTTAAATTAGTTTTCTTATCACAACCAAAATGATAAAATCAACACTTGTCATCATGCAACTTGATTCGAATGGACAGAAGATCCTTCAGGAACATCCCCCAAAAGCAGCGTCTTTATCTAGCAGTAAGGCGGCCATCATTGCCACCATCTCTCACACAATATCTTTGACTCGAATTTTCAAATCTCCAATCTCTGTTTGTAACTTTTTGTTCTCCAATTCAAAATTTTGCCTACGTAGTGATTTCAAAGGTCATGTACCAAGACCCCTCACGTATCCCGACCTCTTTTCAAGGACTTTTTGACATGTAGATGGTTCATCAGAATCCTCCGAGAATTTTGCAATTAAATCATCTCTTTCTACAAAGAAAAAGAAAAAGAAAAGAATATGTTACACTATCACTTTAACTATTTTTTATACTTTCTTAAAAAAATTCGACAAAATTTCCTTTGTTTATTTATGAAATCCAACATGTTTTGACACATAAATCACTAATCCAACAACTATAGCTACATGTAAATCATCAATGCATCCCATCCACCGCTTTCACTTTATTTTTTTTAAAATCGGCAGAGTTTACTTTATTTATTCGTGAAATCCAACCTATTGTGACACAAATCAATAATCCAATAACTCCCGTCTACCCATTTCAACAAAAATCTATCCAGGACGCACGACTTGGGAATAATCCGTTATGTTTAAGCATGTTAAATTATTTTCTTTTATATACTTACATAGTCAGACTTTGCTTCTTCACTAATCCACCCATTGTATTTCGTCCAATGAGTATCATAAAATACTTCAATTTATCCTTTTGGCGTCTCATATGCATTACCTGCCTATTAACATACAAAATAAAATACATAAGTACATACATCCACATAAATTAAAATAAAAAAATATCCAATGTGTGTCATACAATATTTTAACTTGGCCCCTCGACCCACCTTCATGTTTGTTACCATCCTACTTATGCTTGAGGCTAAGTTTGGGAAATATAGTAATTACTAGCATCATTTTGTGCTCTTGATTATATATATTATGGGGTTAAGGGTCAAAAGGAAAAAAGGAAAATTTATCGTGAAAATTTTTTCTTCAAATATTAGGGGAGTTGGGAATAAAAAGAAAAGAAAAACTATAAAAGATGTTCTAATAAAAGAGAATCCTGATTTGGTGATAACTCAGTAGACTAAAAGGACACTAAAAGGAGAGTGGATAATAAATTAATTGCTTCTAATCTATTTTGGATGTCAATTTAATCATGAATATTTTTCCTATAAATATTTTCATAGTGGGGATTAAAAAGAAATAAAAAACTAGAATACTAGAGATAAGTGAGGACAACAATATGTAACCATATGAAGGTGCAATCTATAAACCCAAAATCAAAATATTTAGGATTTATTTTAGTGTGGGAAAAGTCAAAAAATGAAGCCTTCTATTTATTTTGGAGAAAGTGTCTAACAAGATTCAAGGATGGAAACAAAGCCTTCTTCAAGGCTGTTATCCAAGCAATTCCTATCTACTCTATGTTAGATGGAGGTATTGGCTTTCGAGAATTCCGTAGTTTTAATCTGGCTTTTCTTTCCAAACAAAGTTGGAGACTTTCGAATAATACTAATTCTCAATGGGATCAAGTCATAAGGCCATTTACTTTCCAATAATTTCTCTGCCAGAAAGGGATCGAGACCATCTTTGATATGGTGTAGTATACTACGGACTGTGTGATGGTATATAATATGCAAAGGTAAAACATAATATACTCACAAGGTGAGAATATAACACCTTCCTTGCTGATTATTTAATGTCTTGTGTGAAGAATGAAGCCTAGTTCTAAGCCAATTCATGTGTGTAGCAGGAGCTGAATTGATCACGGACCGCACTTCATCGATAACAATAGATTATTACACTCCTTTGCTTTCTGTTTGTAATTTTCAATCACCCTGAAATGTGCTTCATGAGAATGACATTCGTGTACTAAACAAATCATATCCCAATCAGAGAGTGATAAATATAAATTACACACTACTGAGATGATATCTTTCTCATCATTAAAGAGCTAAGGTCACTTTGAAAATAAGAATTATTTAACTAATAAGAGGCTGATCATTTTTTCTATTATTTCCATTGAAAGTAATGAGGACAATATAGATAGCAACACATGGTGCTCAATCACTATTTATTAATGTAATTATAATTTCTTAAAATTATATACAAAAAATTAATAGATAAGTCGAGAGCATGCATGAGATAGTGGTCTGAAGTTAAATTTCAAGAATGGTGATGGAGTCTGGTGGCACTAGACTTCGTCGCGTAATGGTTCTGGGATTTTAGCGTAGTGGGCATTTGGTCAGCTTATATTTACCAACGAGTCCTTCAATAGACACTGTCTACTGAACATTTGCACTTTCAAATACTAACTCAAATATCATAAGCAAGCTGGCACACCCTAATGCTCCATTGGTATATGGGTTATGTTTCCTGAACCTTGCATTTGATGGACTTACAAATGCCACTGAGGATGAAATTACAACAAGGTACCCCAAAACAAGTGCGTGGAAGATAATGATGGAAATGAATTTGTGAGGCACGATTTACAACATGGACTTCGTGTTTGTGTGGCCTCAAGCTAGTGGATTTGAAGCAGTTGAATTCTGCAAGCATGATCCAGAGGTAGTGTGGGACATTTTCCTCTACTATCTATGTGGTGCAGTGGGTCAGAATTTTATATTTTTAACCATAAGTCGGTTCGGTTCCCTCACTAACACCACCATCACCATCACTATAACCCGCAAGTTTCTTAGTATAGTAGCATCTTCACTTCTCAGTGGAAATACTCTGTCTAAAAAGCAATGGGGTAGTGTCGTCATGTTCTTCAGCGGGCTGTCATACCAGATTTACCTCAAGTGGAGGAAATTACAAAGAATGCAGAAAAAGAGGAAACCCGTGTAAGAGTTCTATCTAGTTTAGTCGTTTTAAATTTATGATTTATATTTTTTACCCCAAGTATAATATTGGTGTAACCACAAGGATCAACGATTGCATTTTCAATATAGGTTCATGTATTTGAATACAAGTGTCCCTGCGATTTATGTGAAAAAACTTCTCTAAATCAGCACAGTCCAAAATTATCTCTTACTTAAAGACTATAGCACCCCCAGGGACTGGCCTTGGTAAACATAACCCATATCTCCAATAGGGAGGCGGTGGGCTCGAACCCGCCACTGCACCCGATGTACTAGATAAAACTTAAAGCCAACAGAAAACATGAATTTTGATAAATCGAATTATAGTCCTGAAAGCTCACCTTCTGATGCAGACATTTTAGGATCTCTTAAAATGATAAGTTGCCAGCAGTCCTTTCATTTCAGGAGTTACATACAAGAGCTTGCATGAAGGTTTATCTTCCCTGGATACATAAAAATGAAATGGAATTACATTCATTTACACAAACAAGAATTAGTGAGCAATGCTAAAACCATTATATGGATATTATTTTTCAGCAACATGGTTAATAAACAAAATCTTGTTAAACGAAACTCATATTTATGTAAACTACAAAAAATGATCCTATATCAAAATCTCAAGAAAAAAACACTAGTACTTGATACAATAAGGACTAATAATACATAAACCAAGTTAATGGACAAAATAATATGTCAAAAGATGAACTGGTCAGTGTTTCAATAAAACTCTACACGCTGACCAATACACTTTCTAACACACCATTGTAACACTAAATTGGTTCATTTAAGTTTGTCCACGTAGCATTATTGTACAATAAGACACTCGTAAACGATTCCTTATATTCAGTAGAGAAGTTAAAGTAGAAAAAGGCAGAAAGAAATGAAACCTTGCCTTAACCCATGGTGTACAACTGCTGCTTGAGTAGTAGTTTGTTGAGAATTTAGAAAAGTATAAGGTATTCCAAACTTGAGGTTCAGTGTGATTATCTAGTCCTGAATGAGGGGAAGTAGGGGAGATATAACAATAGTAATAGGTAGTCGCACAGTACCTGCAAGCTGCATAAGATGAATACCATAAGAGAGGTTTTTTAGGGCACTATAAATTAAGGATAAAAATGTTCACCCTCTCAGGCAGGTGCTATATTTATATATTTACTCTTACTTAACAGATAAAAAGTTTTCGTTCAAGTAATCTAGAAAAATATGAACTTCTAACTCATTTCCACAGAAGTAGAGATTGCATACCATAGACTTCTAACTCATTTCGGGATGGAGGGATTAATGTCCAAATCACTTTGTTACTCATCCTGCCAAAATAATGGAGGGAAAATGGGCTAAATAAGGAAAGTAACTTGACTTGGTAACATAGTCTTTTACCACCTACAGTGTAGTTTCTTATAGAAAAGTTGCTTATAGAGAAGATAATAAAGTCCATCAACAATGAGTGTGTAAACTTATACATGGATAAATTGAAAAATTGTCTCAGTAAGTGTTTGGATGGGAAGGGATACATACTTGTCTTAGACGACCCGTGAGATGTGGATAAAGTTGGAGGAATTGCTGATTTGTGGCTCTAAGGGGAGTAAGATTTTGGTGACTACAAGGAGTGAAAATGTAGATTCCATAATAGCGGGAACTAGCACAACTTACCACTTGAAGGGTTTATCAAAAGAGGATTTCTGGTCTTTATTTAAGCAGTTGGATTTTAAACATAGATATTCAGCTGAAAATCTAAGCCTAGTAACAATTGGAAAGGAAATCTTACATAAGTGTGGAGTAATCTCACTTGCAATAAGGACAGTAGGAAGCCTTTATCCCTAAAAGATGCATAAAATGAGTGGCTGATTGTAAAGGATGAATTCTGGGAGTTAGCTCAAGATAAATTTTTACCAACTCTGAATGTTAGTTATAATCACTAGTCGTACCGTTTAAGACGATGCTTTACTTATTGATCACTGTTCGAAAAGGACTCTTTCATTAAGAAGGAGAAATTGATTCAATCGTGGATGCCATAAGGAATCATTCACCCTTCTGAAAAAGGCCACCATTTAGAGGATACTGGTGTGGGTACCCAAATTTTCCAACATGGGACCAGACGAGTAGGCTAATAAAAATGGCTCAAAGTTCGGGCCCCTCGCACCTTAACTAAATTCCGTTATGACTTAGTCTTCTCCTAGGATATCGTTTAGAGATATTCCAGGAGAAAACGATGGACGTGGGGGAGTCCAACACCCCCACTCCCCAAAGATAAACATGTATATAATAAACCCTAAACCTGGGGAAAGAGTCACGCATTGTATTCTCTGTAAATGCTCCCCGGAGTATATAGAAATAATACTAACTGCACCACCGTGGACGTAGCCATTCTTGCTGAACCACATACATATTGTGTTGTGTGATTGGCATTTTATGTTCTTTATTTTTCTTGGTGATTACTCTTTTCTCATTTATTTGTGTTGAATATAATTGTCACCACAATTGACGCCGTCTGTGGGAACGTTTGTCTTCCTTGAGAAAGCCCACACCAACAAAGAAGTTGAAATGTCTGGTCACAGCAGTAATGATCCTCAGGCAGGAGATATCCAAGAATAACCTGCTCCTCGCAGGATCAGATCTGAAGTTCGGCATTTAGATCAGAGGGCTCGGCCAGAGAGGCCAGACTCAGAGGAAAGCCAAGGACCAGCGAGGTCCATGTAAGTCCCAAACTGATTGATGCCTATGAGGCAAGGCTCCAAGAGAAAAGGGAGTCCTCTCGCAAGCAAGAGGCTAAGAATGCTCGCCTTAAAAGGAAATTAGAAAGGATGGAGAAAGAGATCCATCGCAGCACTAGGCGACGTCCATACCGCACTCCTAGCCCTCAGGCAAGCAAGTCTCGCACTCGAGGAATGAGCCCTAGGCGTGGATCCCAAAAGAGTGATAAGTACGAGTCAAGCAACGACTCTCTCGAGCACGAGCGACCGTCTCGCCATTATAGGAGCTCAGCTCACACCAATAAGAACATAAGAAATTTGGTCTGAAGGGAGATGGACCAACACCCAGCACATCGTGGCGTAAGATCGACTAGGGAGCTTGCTAGACGAGCTCTCAAGACCCAGATGAAATCCCCTTTCTCAAGGGAAATAGAAGAAGAGGAAGACCCTAAGAAATTTTCTATTCCAAGATTTAATATTTATGACGAAAAAACTAATCCCATTGATCACGTTAGGCAGTACAGGCAAGCCATGACCCTATGGAACCACCGGAATGCACTGATATGCCGGATTTTTCACTCAAGCCTTCATGGCGTGGCATATAAATGGTTCTAAAGGCTCCCTCACAGGTCTATCAGGAGTTTTGAGTTCCTGGTCGAGCTCTTTACGGCCCGCTTCATTAGTAGTAGCTCCCATCCCAAAAGGATGGATGCTTTGCTGACAATAAAAAAGAGACCTCAAGAGAGCCTCCGAGACGATGCGAAGAGGTACTGGGAGTTGTTCAATGAGATCAAGGACTGCTCGGAGCAGGTAGCAGTAGCCTCTTTCAAAATTGGCCTACCCAGCTCTTGCCTTCTATACCAATCCCTGACGAAGAAAGAGGCTACGACCATCGATGACTTGATGGCTCGCATCGAGGAGTACGCCAAGGTGGAGGACGTGACCCACCTCATCCCAGGGGAAAATGGTAAAACTAAGCTCGCTGCTAAAGGCAATGAGAAGCTGAAAACCAGAAGAAAAGAGGAAAGAATGGGGGCAAGAATGGCTCCAATAACGGAGGCAAGAATGATGTGTCAAAATCATTTCAGGCAGTCAACATTGTCTTCAGAGAACCAATTTACAAGATTCTCGCGAAGATCAAAGACGAGCCATTTATTAAATAGCCCAGAAAAATGGGAGGAGATCCCTCAAAGAGAAACAACGCACTGAGATGCTCTTTTCATAAAGAGGGAGGACATAAGACTAAGCACTGCAAAGCTCTTAAGTCTCACCTCGAAGAACTGGCCAAGTCTGGGCACCTGAACGGGTTTGTGGAGAAGAAGGCAGCGAAAGTTACTGCCAATGGAGAAGAAAGACCTAACAACGTACTCGAAGACAATGCTGGCCATGAATTCACGGTAATTCATGGGGCATCTGATATGAAGCAGATTCAGGGGAATTCAGCTCGGATGGAGGTAAAAAAGCTTATAGCAGTAATACAAGCTTTTCAGATCAATCTAGTAAAGATCCAATCAGGAAAATGTCGGCGAGCAGGTGACGTCGACTATAACAAATATATCGTGTTCACACATGAGGATCTGGTGGAAGTGAGAACCCCACATCATGACGCCTTGATCATTACGCTCAGGATAGCTAACTATGACGTTGACAAGTTGCTCATCAACCAAGGAAGCTCATCCGAGGTAATGTATCTCGACCTATTCAGAAAATTAAAGTTAAACATCGCCGACCTGAAGGAAGCCAATGTCCCTCTAGTTGGCTTCACTGGAAAAGTGACTATTCCATTAAGAAATATTGTGTTACCAGTAAGGGCAGGAAGTATCTCCAAGATGATTGAGTTTTTGGTAGTTGACATTGACTCGCTATACCAAGTTATCCTCGGTAGGGGATGGCTACATGCGATGAAGGCAATCCCCTCAACCTACCATAAAAAACTCAAATATATGACCGAGCGAGGAGTAATGGAGATCCATGGTGATCAAGCGATGGTAAGAAGGTGCTTCATATCGGCCATCCTCCATAGACCAGAGAAGAAGGCCGAGAAGCCCAATGAGGAGGTCAAGGGACAAGAAGGTCTGATACCTTCAAAATAGCAGTTAAGGTACGGAGGACCCGAAGTGGAGGAGGCCAGGCTCCTCCCCTCTGAGCGGGTCATGGAAAACCTAGAGGAAGTAACAGCTGGAGGCAGCGAGAAGGACAGTATATTACTGATTGGATCTTCTCTCACAGATCAAGAAAAGAAGGAATTGATGATTCCGTTGACAAGCAACGTAGACATTTTCACGTGGGAACCATACGAGCTGCCTATAATTGATTCCAGTGTGGTTTTTCATCGGTTGACTGTCGACCCCACTTTCAAACCTATCACACAGAAGGCACGACGAACTGCGCCCGAGAAGGCAAAAGCCGTAGAAAAAGAAGTTGAGAAATTATTGGATGCAGGATCCATACGAGAGGTTCAATTCCCTAAATGGTTATCCAACCGAGTAGTAGTTCCAAAGAATAATGAAAAATGGAGAGTCTGCATCGACTTCACTGACCTTAATAGGGCTTGCCCCAAGGACTGTTTCCCTCTCCCAAAAATTGACCAATTGGTTGATGCCACAGCAACTCACGAAAGAATGAGTTTTCTGGATGCATATTCAGGGTATCGCCAGATCCCTCTGTATGCACCAGACCAGGACAAGACCACATTCATCACCACCGACGGATTATACTGTTACAAAGTCATGCCCTTCGGGCTCAAAAACGTAGGGGAAACCTACCAGCGGCTGGTCACCAAGATGTTCAAAGACCAAATGGGAGATACTGTGGAGGTTTACATTGATGATATGCTCGTCAAGAGAAGGAACAAATAAGACCACCTCTCAGACCTATCAAGAACCTTCGAAATCCTTAGGAAATACCGAATGAAGCTCAATGCGAGCAAGTGTCCTTTCGGTGTCCAGTGAAGAAAATTTCTTGGGTACTTGGTGAGTAAGAGAGGCATCGAGGCTAACCCGGACCAGATCGATGCAATCAATAGGATAGAACCACCTCGCACGACATGGGACGTATAGAAGCTCATCGTCATGCTCGCTCCCTTGAACCGTTTCATCTCGAAATCCTCCTAGAAATGCAAACCATTCTTCCAGCTCTTGAAGGGAAACAAGACAGTAGAATGGAATCAAGATTTCTCGCAAGCATTGGATGATCTTAAGGCTTACCTTAGCTTAGCTCACCACCCCTGCTCGTCATACCTCAAGAAAAATATTCCTTGCACTTATACCTTGCTATTTCCAACCACGCCGTCAGTTCTGCGCTGGTGTGAGAGAAAGAAGGAATCCAGCACCCCGTTTATTATGCGAGCAAGACTTATTAGAGGCTGAGCAACGATAACTACCACTAGAAAATCTCATCTTTGCACTTGTAGTAGCTTTAAGGAAGTTAAAGCACTACTTTGAAGCTCACATTATCATCGTCCTTACATCGCACCCCCTTAAATCAATCCTGAGGATAGCGGATTTATCGGGTAGACTGACTAAATGGTCGGTCGAGCTCGGATGATTTGACATCCAATTTCAACCAAGGAATGAAATTAAGGGATAAGTCCTTGCTAATTTCATAGCTGAATTCACAAGCGAGCATCCTCTAGACAAACTACAACCCATGAAGCAAAGAGAGAACCACGCAACAGAAGGAGTTTGGCAATTATTTATTGATGGAGCCTCCAACTCAAAGGGAGCAGGAGTGGGCATTGTTCTTGTTACTCCAGAAGATACAATCCTCGAACAGGGAATCAGGCTTGGATTTGAAGCCTCCAACAATGAGGCAGAATTTGAGGCTTTGATAGATGGCCTGCAGAAGGCACACACATTAGGGGCGAAGTAGTTACAGGTGTTCGGTGACTCACAATTAGTCTCCAATCAGATAAGTGGAGACTATAATGAAAAAGATGAGAGAATGGAAGCCTACCTTGCCTTGGCAAAGAGTCTAATGGCCAACTTCGAGGAAGTCAGTGTCCAGTAATTTCCCAGAGGACAGAACAACCATACTGACGCCCTGGCAGCCCTGAGTTTGGTAATCAATTCTGACTTCAAAAGAACGATCCCCATCAACTTCCTCGCTCATCCGAGCATCAACCAGAACGATGAGTGATTAGGCATAAATTTTTCCTAATTTATCCCTTGATTTAGTTACTTTTAGCACCTCGAACAACGTAATTGAGTTGACTTTGTCTCATAATCTTGCTATTGACTGATCCTAATGAGTACACCGAGTTTTTGGTATTTCTTAGTAATTTTACAGGTATTTGATGTCAAGAAACGGAAGAAGGAAACCGGAAGAATCAAGAAAGAAAGAAGGAAAGTCAAAAGGGTAAAAGCATAATTTCCACTCGGAATTCAGATGAGGTACCTAAAGAGAAGTTGAAGATATCACATTCACGAGCACGTAAGAAGAAATGGCACCTCAATCGGAGTCCTTGAACAAAACTTATGAGTAGTCAAAGATCAAGAAAAAAGTCAATAGGCAGACCGGTCCGCCCATACCCTGGACCGATTCGCTTTGCCAAAATCCAGAAGACCCCGGATCACAAGCAAACCGAAGAAAATAAAAATTAAAAGAACCGATCCGCCCACAGACCGATCCGCCCCAAAATAAAAAGAACCGATCCGCTTCAGAGGCAGACCGGTCCGCCTAAGACCCGGACCGGTCCGGGTATAGAGATTTGCAAATCTAATCTTCTTCCAAAGAATCCTTGTGCAGCTGAAATTCCTAAATTCATGGAGGGCATAAAAACTCGATTTATTATTGTTATTGGATACGGAGAATTAGTAGGATTTTCCTCTCTTTTTCCAGAAACCCTAGTTTAGCTACAAATTCCAGTTTTAATTAAAAAGATTGAAGCTTTGTTCAGAGATTAGTGGATTACCAGTTTTCTTAATTGCTGCAATTACTGCTTGGGTGAGATTAGTGAGATATTTCTCTTTTCAATTTCATTCTACATTAATTCATAAGTTTCCTTAGATTAATTATGAATCCCTGCACATCAATCACTATTTCCATCACTTTCATCATGCTAGGCTAGATTTTCTAAGGCCGGGGTACATGAACCCATCCTGATGTGTTAGTTGCATGTGTATAAAATTAGTCCTCTGAATCTAGTCATTGATTACGATCGTATTGCGTAGTTACACAACAATTGTAGATCTTTACATCTCATTTTCCTCTGGGTAACCGTGATGATGTAGAATGCAATTCGAGTGTCACTATCGTGATACCGATTTACTCATCCTCAGATTAAGTATGACGCGGGCTTGAACCTCGTATACGAAATGCTTGGGAGTACTAAATTCAGGGTCAAATTAATCAGTTAAATTTACGATTAATATTATATCTGCAATACACTAGGGTTGGGGGATTGTATTCCCGTCCTATTTTTCTCATCACTTAGTTAAAGGTTTTAAATCATTTTTCAATCATATTCTAGGTAATTTAATATAATTGCACCTTTTCATAATTTCATAATTGCATTTAGTTTAATCATTCTCAAAAACCAAATCATTTTTCCTTTCTTTTTAAAGTCAGATTTAGGATTCCTTCGTCTTTTCCCGTCGTCACAACTCCATTGTCCTTTTTCCCTGAGGATCGATACCCGACTTATCAGATTATTACTTGAGCGACAGGCTTGCACTTGAGCCTAGAGTGAACGCATTTCTGAGACATATTTTTAGTCACGTCAAGTTTTTGGCGCCGTTGCTGGGGAACTAGGTAGACTTAGGATTAGATCGAGTCAATCTAAAACTTTGACCAAAAATTTCCAAAAATCCAAAAACATAAAAAAATTCAAAAAGAACAAAAAGATTCACCACCATCTCTCACAAGTTTTTAATGAAAAATTCCACTCCCACGCCCCATAATACTCCAACCAGCATTCACGAAAATCCAATAGTTGAGTTTAACCCCGATAGCCCCCACTCCAAACTCCCCACAGTTCTGGATCCCACCTCCCACACCGCCACACTCAATCTCAAATAACACTCCGTTTTCCTTATTAGGACACACCTCCGAACACACTTCGAGCACACCAAGTAAAAGCACCGAGTCGTTAAGTAAGAGAGAGATGTCGCAGCAAGGTAGTGCAGCCGTCAGTGAGGAAGAACCCCCATATCGCCCGCTGAGAGAATTCTTATATCCAGAACGCACTATCACTCCGGGATGCATTATACTCTCGTATAATTCCGGGCAATTCCGTTTCAAAAATGGGATGATCCAAATGCTACCTCACTACCATGGTATGGATTCTGAAAAGCCATACCTCCATATTAGGGAATTTAAGGATGTGTGCGATAGGCTCAATGACCAAACTTGCACCCAAGAGGTGATCCGCCTCAAACTCTTCCCTTTTCTCGCTCAAAGATAAAGCTAAGACCTGGCTATGGTCTTTACCTCCGAGCTCGATTCCTTCATGGAACGAGTTTCAATCGAGATTTCTCAAGAAATTCTTCCCAACACATCGAACAATCTCCATAAAGGCTCAAATTCAAGCGTTCAGACAAGCTGAAAATGAGCCATTTCATCGATGTTATGAGCGTTTCAACGAGTTAGTTACTTCATGCCCCCATCATAGATTTGATTCAGTGCAAATCATCTCTTTTATCTATAATGGGCTGAATCTTAACTCCGAGCAACTTGTTGAGACTATGGGAAGTGGTCCTTTTGTCGACTTAGATGCCCACGATGCTGAGCTTCACCTGAGGTATGTCGCCGAGACTACCCAATCGTGGGATACATCTGACCCTAATGCTCAAAATCGAAATCGGAAAAATGACCACCACTCCGTCGGCATCCAGCCTATTTCACGTAGATAATAATTCTATGATGGATAGCCGATTGGATACGCTTGAGAAAGGATTTCGGGACCTATGCGAGATATATGGCAAAGGACCAGCTGGACCCATACCAAACCCCGTCAAGAAGGTGTGTGCTATTGTGAGGTGATACATTCAACTAAGAAATGCCCGACGATACCCGCCTACAAAGTAATGCTTCAGGAGCAAGTTAGTGATATAGGAGGATTTAAGGGTAATTTCGGTGCCCCACACGGGAATTCATACAACCCTTCATGGAAAAACCATCCCGATTTTAACTATGGGCAATAACATGCCGCAATGAACCCTCCTTCACATGTTACCCCTCCTCTACCACAACACTTTCAACAAGCTCCACACATGCAAGGACATGTGAAAGCACCACCACCTCAAGGAGCGTATATTCCGTCACCGCGGAGAACTCTCGAGGATACCATGAATCAATTCATCGCAAGCCAGACCGCAACCAATGCCAAATATAATTGTCTGATTGGCAACATAAATGTAAGTCTATCAAAGATACAATCCTCGTTGAGTGTCCAAGAGAAGGGCAAGTTTCCCGCCCAAGGCCAAAGACCTCCCAAGGTCAAACTACCTCCACTGAACATCAGGAGCAATGTCAAGATGTGACCACTCTTCGTAGTGGTAGAATCATTGATTTATCACCTCCCCCACACGACACGATAAAAGATAAGGAGATTTCGCCCAGCACGAAAGAGGCCGAAGATGTCCCCTTGAATGAGAGTGACATAGAAGACGCTAGTGAGCCAGAGGTGGTAGTGAAACCGCCCTCCACGGCACCGTTTCCTCAAAGGTTGATTCCCTCCCATAAAGGAAACCCATGTGAAGACGTGCTAGAAGTGCTAAAGCAATAGTTAAGCTGAATTTACCTTTCCTCTAGGCCATTAAGCAAATTCCAGCTTATGGAAAAGTCATCAAAGACTTGTTGACGGTAAAGAGAAAGATGAAGGTAAAGAAGAATGTTTTTCTAGCACAAAACGTGAGCTCCATTCTGCTAAATGATCTCCCACCTAAATTCAAAGATCCCGGTGCACCCACCATTTCCTACATCATTGGAGAAAATAAAATCGAGAAGACCTTACTTGACTTGGGAGCAAGTGTCAATATCCTCCCTTACTCCATCTATAGGCAACTTGACTTGGGAGACCTCAAGCACACAAAGGTCACTCTCCAATTAGCGGATTGAACTGTGAAGATCCCAAGAGGTATAGTTGAGGACGTGATCGTCCAAGTTGACACTTTCTACTTCCCGATAGATTTTATCATTTGGGATACGGAGCCCTCCTTTAACTCGAGCAATCATGTTTCCATCATCCTTGGGTTCCCTTTTTTAGCTACGGCTAACGCAATTATCAATAGTAGGAATGGGCGGATGCAACTCACCTTTAGGAACATGACCTTAGAAACCAACATCTTACACATAGCCCCACATCCGGGGGAAGATGATGATCTTCACACGGTGAGCTTCATAGTTGAGATAGTAAAGGAGTACTTTGAGGAGAATTATTGCTGAGATGCCTTGGGGTCCTGTCTAATCTCGAGCAATGTGAGTGAAGGGACGTACACTGACTTCGAGAGGGAGGTTGGGGAGTTGAGAGCATTACTCGATGAGAGTGCGTCAGACGAGGACGTGAGAGATGTTAGCTGGGTTTCTATATTCGAGGAGTTACCTCCGAGGGATACTCGTATAGTTCCCTCCAGTGACAAATTTCCAACCCTCGAGTTGAAGAAACTCCCCTCCCATATTAAATATGCATACCTATGAGAGGATAAGACATTTCCTGTTGTTGTCTCCTCTAGCCTAGACAAAGAGCAGGAGGGAAAATTGTTGATAATTTTGAGGAAGCACCAAAGTGCTTTTGGTTGGTGCATCGCTGATTTAAAGGAGATAAGCTCTTTGATTTTCACTCACAAGATCCATCTCGAAGAGGATGTCAAGCCCTATAGAGAAATGGAAAGAAGGCTAAATCCCAACATGAAAGAAGTTGTGAGAACTGAGATTATCAAATTATTGGATGTTGGGATTATCTACCCAATCTCGGATAGCAAATGGGTGAGCCCTATTCAAGTCGTCCCGAAAAAGTCGGGTATGGCTGTGATTGAGAATGCTAAGGGAGAGCTAGTTTCCCAACGTACCACCACCGGGTGGCGCGTTTGCATTGATTATCGGAAACTCAATGCGGGAACTAGGAAAGACCATTTCCCCTTGCCATTTATTGATCAAATGCTTGAGAGAGTAGTGGGCCACCCTTACTATTTCTTCCTTGATGGTTATTCCGTATATAACCAAATTGAGGTAGATGTACTTGACCAAGAGAAGACGACCTTCACTTGCCCTTCTGGTACGTTTGCCTACAAACTTATGCCATTTGGCTTGTGTAATGCACCCGTGACCTTTCAAAGGTGCATGTTGAGCTTATTTAGCGATGTAGTTGAGAGAGGACTCAAAGTGTTCATGGACGATTTCAGCATTTTTGGCACCTCTTTCGATCATTGTTTAGAAAAGCTGGAAAAAGTAGCCGCCCGGTGTGTGGAAAAGAACTTAGTGCTGAATTGGGAGAAATGCCATTTCATGGTCATCGAGGGAATAGTTCTTGTCCACATAGTATCTTCCAAGGGCATAGAAGTTGATAGAGCAAAGATAGATGTCATAGATGATCTTCCCCCACCAAAATTTCTTAAGAACGTGCGCTCATTATTGGGTCACGCGGGGTTTTATCGAAGGTTCATTAAGGACTTTAGTGCCATCCCTAGACCCTTAAGCAACCTACTCATAAAGGACAACCCATTCGAATGGACAGAATCATGCCAAAGCTCTTTTGAAAAATTGAAAACCATGCTTGTGTCCGCTCCCATCATGCAAGTTCCAGATTTGTCCTTACCATTCGAACTTATGTGTGATGCAAGCGATTATGCAATCGGGGTTGTTTTGGGCCAACAAAAAGATAAGCAAGCTCATGTCATCTACTACGCTAGTCGGACACTTACCGAACCTCAACTCAACTACTCTACCATGGAGAAACAGTTGCTAGCGGTAGTCTTTGCCCTTGATAAATTTCGGTCATATCTCATTGGTTGTCCCATTACTTGCTTCACCGACCACGCAGATTTGAAATACCTACTTGCAAAGAAAGATGCCAAGCCGCGACTCATAAGGTGGATTCTACTCCTATAAGAGTTCAATCTCTCCATCAAAGATAAATAAGGAGTAGAAAACGTTGTTGCCGACCACTTATCACGGCTTTCGTTCGACGTACCTAGTGATACCATACCCATAGACGAATACTTTCCGGATGAGCAACTTTTTGCCACCTCTCCTTTACCTTGGTTTGCGGATATAGTGAACTACCTTGTCACGGGAGCCGTCCCTCCCGACTGGACACTGCAAGATAAAAAGAGGTTTATTACTTGGTCGCGCATGTTCTTTTATGATGATCCCTTCCTTTTTAAATATTGTGCCGACCAAATCATCCGACGATGCGTACCGGATGACGAGATCCCGAAAGTTATCCAATTTTGTCATTCGAAAGCTTGTGGAAGCCACTTTTCGATGAAAAAGACGACCGCTAAAATTCTACAATGCGACCTCTATTGGCCCACAATATTTCGGGATGTGAACGATGCTTGCAAATCTTGCAATAGGTTCCAACGGATTGGTGCCATTACCCGACGAGACATGATGCCTCTTACCCCCATACTCATCATTGAGATCTTTGATTGTTGGGGTATTGACTTCATGGGTCCCTTCCCCCCGTCCTTTGGTTTCCTATACATCCTTATCGCGGTAGACTACGTTTCTAAATAGGTGGAAGCTATATCTACCAATACGAATGACAACAAAGTGGTGATAAAGTTCCAGCGGGAACACATACTTTCCCGCTTCGGTGCTCCGAAGGCGATAATTAGTGATAATGGCACTCACTTTTGCAACAGGCCATTCGCTAAGCTCATGAGAAAGTATGGCGTCATTCACAAGGTTGGAACGACTTATCACCCGCAAACGAATGGGCAGGCCGAGCTAGCGAATTGGGAAATCAAGAACATTCTCGAAAAGATCGTCAATCCTACCCGAAAAGATTGGTCACTTAGATTAAATGATTCGCTATGGGCCTATCGCACCGCATACAAGAATCAACTCGGCATGTCCCCTTTCTGCTTTGTATATGGCAAACCTTGCCATCTTCCCGTTGAGCTCGAACACAAGGCGTATTGGGAGATTAAGCAATTGAATTATGCCATGGACAAGGTCGGTGAAGCCCGCAAGCTTCAATTGAATGAGTTAGAAGAACTACGCAATGATGAGTATGAGAATGCCAAAATTTCCAAAGAAAGGATGAAACTCGCTCATGATAGCATCATTCGACGAAAAGAGTTTCTTCCCGGGAAAAAAGTTCTTCTCTATAACTCTCGGCTTCATCTCTTTCTGGGCAAGTTGCGGTCACGATGGTCTGGCCCGTTCGTTACGAAGAATGTTTTCCCCCATGGAGCTGCTGAATTAGAAGATTTAAAAGGGGGAAATACATTCAAAGTGAATGGACAACGCCTAAAGCCATATCTAGAGGAGTGTGCGAAAGAAGTCGACACCGTCTAGTTATCAGACCCCGTTTACAGGGTAGAGTGAACTATTATAGCGAGGTCGTCGCACCACCGACGCGTATGGGGTGAGAGTCGTGTGCGTTGAGAGTCGTGTGTGTTGCGAGAGTCATTAGGCCTAGATTCAATCGGGAAAAGCATTCGTGTGTTTCGGGAATTTTGAATCAAAGGGCGTTGACCAGTGAAATCGAGAGGGTTTTAGTCCAGATTGATAGAGAGTATGTTATGAAAGTGAAAATTTTCGGAGAAGAGAGATCGAAACCAAGTTCGGAAAAAATCCAGCCCAAAAGCCCTGGGACCTGACCGGTTCCTTTAATTCAAGGCCGGACCGGTTCGCTAGGCAAATTTTTGAAAAGTCAAAGACCCGGATCGGTCTTCCCCTACCCCGGACCAGTCCTCTTTCTGAAGTTCTAAATTTTTCCCTTCCCAAGATTCACCCCCTTCTCCCCAATCCCATTCATTACCTCCAATCCATTTTCCCAACTCCCAAACCCAACCTTTCCCTCCCAAATTCACTCCCCTTTCCCTCCAAACCCTTTCCCTCCAATTAACACCCATCCACTCACCCCTTCAACTATAAATACACCCCCATCCCTCCCTTTCTCCTCACACCTTCAACCCAAATCCTCTCTTCTCCCTCTTTAGTTTTTCCAAGCAAAAATCCTTCTTATTTCAATGGCTCCCCGCGTTGCCCCCACTAAATATAACTCCACCGAGATCCAACCCTCCGGTCACGACGAGTTCCGCTCCCGCCAAGAGGAGCGATGGTGCAATCAATTTTTCAATTTCGGCCGCAAACTCCATATGGAGCGCGTTGTCCAATGGGATGGGCTGTCCAACTCCGTCATCGTCCTATTCATGGCTCGGGGCTGGTGCCGATTCCTCAACCAACCCTACGAAGCGATTTAGGCAACCGAAGTCTGCTCCTTCTATGGCACCTTAGTTAGGATGGGCCAATTCGAGGCCCAAGCTTACGTGGATGGGACTGTGATCCCATTTTCTTTGGCTCTTCTCACGGCCAAGTTGGCCGAGTATGACGTTTCGGACGTTCAAGAATTCACATATCCACGAAACGTCCCCCCAGTCGATAAGGATACTATCATGGCCCGTATTGCACCCAATATGGCTTGGACGGGGCAAACCATCGTCATTGGACGCCTTAACGAGAAGGCGCGCCTCATATTTCAGATTGTGTGCGCCAATATATTACAAACGTCCAACGACTCCGCCATGCGGCCCCAGCAAGCCACTTTGACGTATCACCTCTTCGACCCCCACACTTCCATCCATTTGGGCCGAACTTTATACGCGGATATCATTAACGTGTCCTTAGATGAGAAGGGCATCACCCCACTTCCCTATGCCCGTTTGATCACTTCCATCCTTAAGGATGCTGGCATAGCGGCGCCGATCGACCATACTCGCATCCCCGGTCCTTTAGGACAAGGGACCCGCACCAAGAGCGCCAAACAGCTAGATGTCCTACGGGCTAGGCGGGGTGGTGATAGTGAAGAGGAGGATGCCTTGAGCGAGAGCGAGGAAGAAGCAGGGGCAGCAGGTGAGGATGTCGAGATGGGGGATATCGGTCCAGACGAGGAGTCAGTGGACGAGGAGGACGATCCAGATTTTGAGTGGGCGGGAGGCGACCTATCCGATCGAATGTCGGCACTTGAAACGAACTTCAACACCTTTATGGACGACTACCGGCGCGACATGAACTTAGTTCTCCGCTTCCAAGCGGACATCTATCGACGCCAAGGGGATCCTAATGAGCCACTGCCATCCTACTACGATAACCCCTATGACCCCAACGTGCCCGGTTCCTCCCATCCCCCACCCCGGTGAAGCTTTATATGGTGTTGGCAGTTTTTTTATTTGTTTTTTTCCTATTCAGAGTTGTATGCTTTTCCTTGTACTTGTAACACAGTCCTGTTTGTAATAAAAACTGCATTTTCTCCATTTGTTTGTTTTATTTATCGCACTTATTATTTTGCCTTATTTAGATTTTAGTTCTTTTTTATTGAGGACAATGCAAAAGTCGAAGTTAGGAGGGGTCACAAGTGCGTATTCCTAAAACTTCACAAATTCTCAAAAATGCCCAGAAATTTCCAAAAATCATAAAATTTTAAAAAATCCAAAAATATTTTTGTTCAAAATAAATAAAAATTGGAACTCAAATTTTTCAAAAATATCATTAAAAGTCAAATTGAAGTCTCAAGTTGTAAAAATCCAACATACACAAAGCCGAAATTGACTGAAGATGAAAATTGAGCGAAAATTGACGACTTAACGAATAAGTGTGGAGATTAACAAACCCTGTGAGATTCAAGCCTATCACTTTTTGTGAGTTTTTAAATCAATCCGAGTTAATGGTTAACTCAAAGTTCTTTTCAGTGCCTAAAAAGTCATTGTGGATCTCAACCCTTTTATTTCGATTGGTTATGTAAAACGTGTGTGATATTGCTTTAAAAAACGTGCCAAAAGTTATCTCTAAACTTAAATTCATCTCGAAACGCAAATGGTAACACAATTGATATTTTGGACAATGAAGTAGGCCCTCGTTTGTCACCCAAAAATATTGGCCAGAAAAAGATGCGAAAAATCACCCCTTTTGCAACCCAAATTGAGCCAAATAGATTTTCCCTTTCGTTTGACAACTCGAAAAACCCAAATAGCTCGGAATTGTGAAAAATGAAAAAAAATCAAAATTAAGTCCGAAAAGTGCATATAAAGGGGCAAGAAAAAAATAGATATGCTCAACAAAAATAGCAAGACAAGAAGTGAAAAACAGAAAAAAAAATAGAGAAAAAGAAAAAAAATGAGCAATAGCCCGAAAAAAGCACAAATGGACATCATAAATGACTTTTTCAATTCCAACCTTCCCTACCATTTTCATTCTACCCCATACACCTTAAAACCCGAAAAAGTCCTAACCGAGTCCAAATTGCGAAATTGGTTACCGCGTGGAGAGCTAAGACACCAAAAGATAATATAAGAGATTAAATGTGTGAAAAAGAGGCAATGTTCCCGTTTTAAAAACCGTAATCCGTTGATGAGATCCTTTCACCATGAAATTTCTGTCTTTCTAATTGTATGCGTGATTTTGCATCCATTACATTTACTCTTTATATCACGCATACCAAGAGAATAGCTACATTCCGAGTGATTCATTTGAGAGAGCACCCTATGAGAATTTGAAATCAAAACGAACTTTCGGATAAGTAATGTAATGGTCAATCGGTGGAAATTCGCGGTTATATTTCTGGCTTCGCACACACACACTATGGGTTGAGACTTATACATATGGCTTGATGATGACTATTTTCTGAAAAAGTTTGAATTGCATAATTTTTGCGTATTTTGAATTTTTTTTAGTCGAACTTTGTGGGTATATTCTCTACAAACCCTCACGAGACAACACTCGTCCTACTAGGGTAACCTAGGGGTTTAAAGGCTTGTTGCATACGCTAAATGCAATCGCTTACCCGCGAAAAAGGTATTATATCCCAATGAAACATTTTCAAGAGTTGAGCCTTGCTGGGATTCTTTTACATTGCTCGGGATGCGCAAAGTTCTAAGTTAGGGGGGTTTGATTAGGCATAAATTCTTCCTAATTAATCCCTTGATTTAGTTACTTTTAGCACCTCGAACAACGTAATTGAGTTGACTTTATCTCATAATCTTACTACCGACTGATCTTAACGAGTACACCGAGTTTCTAGTATTTCGTAGTAATTTTACAGGTATTTGATGTCAAGAAACAGAAGAAGGAAACCGGAAGAATCAAGAAAGAAATAAAGAAAGTCAAAAGGGCAAAAGCGTAATTCCCACTCGGAATTTGGATGAGGTACCTAAAGAGAAGTTGAAGATATCACATTCATGAGCACATAAGAAGAAATGGCACCTCAATCGGAGTCCTGTAACAAAAGTTATGAGCAGTCAAAGATCGAGCAAAAAGTCAATAAACAGACCGGCCGCCCCTACCCCGGATCGATCCGCTTTGCAAAACTCCAGAAGGCCCCGGATCACAAGCAAACTGAAGAAGGCGAAAATTAAAAGAATCGGTCCACCCACGGACCGTTCCGCCCTAAAATAAAAAGAACCGATTCGCTTCAGAGGCAGACCGGTCCGCCTAAGACCTGGACCGATCCGGGTATCAATATTTGCAAATCTAATCTTCTTCCAAAGAATCCTAGTGTAACTGAAATTCCTAAATTCATGGAGGGCATAAAAACCCGATTTATTGTTATTATTTGATACGGAGAATTAGTAGGATTTTCCTATTTTTTTCAGATACCCTAGTTTAGCTACAAATTCTAGTTTTAATTAAAAAGATTGAAGCTTTGTTCAGAGATTACTGGATTACCAGTTTTCTTAATTGCTGCAATTACTGCTTGGGTGAGATTAGTGAGTTATTTCTCTTTTCAATATCATTCTACATTAATTCACAAGTTTCCTTAGATTAATTTTGAATCTCTTCATATCAATCACTGTTTCCATTACTTTCATCATGATAGGCTAGATTTTCTAAGGCCAGGGTACTTGAACCCAGCCTGATGTGTTAGTTGCATGTGTATAAAATTAGTCCTCTGAATTTAGTGATTGATTACGACCATATTGCGTATTACACAACAATTGTAGATCTTTATATCTCGTTTGCCTCTGGGTAACCGTGATGATTTAGAATGCAATTCGAGTGTCACTATCGCGATACCGATTTACTCATCCTCAGATTAAGTATGACGCGGGCTTGAACCTCGTATACGTAATCCTTGGGAGTACTAAATTTCGGGTCAAATTAATCAGTTAAATTTACGATTAGTATTATATCTGTAGTACACTAGGGTTGGGGGATTGTATTCCCATCCCGTTTTTCTTATCACTTAGTTAAAGGTTTCAAATCATTTTTCAATCATATTCTAGGTAATTTAATATAATTGCACCTTTTCATAATTTCATAATTGCATTTAGTTTAATCATTCTCAAAAACCAAATCATTTTTCCTTTCTTTTTAAAGTCAGAGTTAGGATTCCTTCGTCTTTTCCCGTCGTCACAACTCCGTTGTCCTTTTTCTCTGAGGATCGATACCCGACTTATCGGATTATTACTTGAGCGACAGGCTTGCACTTGAGCCTAGAGTGAACACATTTCTGAGACACATTTTCGGTCGCGTTAATGAGCTGCCAGTCCTAGAGAGTGTGCTCTAGATTGAGTCAGCACCCAGTTGGATGGACCCTTTAAGGGAATATTTGAAGGATGGCGCAGTTCCAAGCGATAGGAAAACCGCTCATCAGATGAGAGTCAAAGCTACTCGCTTTCACTTATCTCCCTAGGGCAAGCTGTACAAGAGATCGTTCTCCGGCCCTTACCTATAATGTGTTCACCCGAGGGATGTCGAGAAAATTCTACACGAGCTTCACGAAGGAATCTATGGAAGCCATATTGGAGGAAGATCACTTGCCTTTCGAGCTATGAAGGAATGTTACTAGTGGCCATATATGCAAAAGGATTCGGTAGTATACACTCGCAAATGTGAAAAATGTCAACTACATGCTCCTATGGTTCACCAACCTTCCAGCGACCTAAGATCACTCACCATCCCTTGGCCTTTCGCCCAATGGGGAATGGACATCGTAGGACCATTTCCTACCGCCACCGACAACCGCAAGTATCTGTTGGTCACAATGGATTACTTCACCAAATGGATAGAGGTAAAACCACTGGCAAACATCCGAGATTCAGATATGATGAGATTCATATGGAAAAAATATTATTACCCATTTTGGAATCCCCAGAACCATCTTCACTAACAACAAAACACAGTTCAAGAGTAGCCCTTTCCATAACTTCTGCAATGAACATGGGATCAGGCTATATTTCAGCTCGGTGGCGTATCCTCAGAGCAATGGTCAAGTTGAAGCTTCCAACAAAACAGTGATCGATGGGTTAAAGAAATGATTAGAGTGAGCCAAAGGCGTATGGGTGAATGAACAACTGCATATTCTGTGGGCTTACCGCACTACACCACGTCGGTAACGGGGGAAACCCAATTCTCACTAATGTATGGAATGGAAGCGTTCATCCCATTGGAAGAAGGCCTACCAACTATGATGTCCACCCTTGTCGACCAGGGCCAGAATGACGCAACATTGCTCACTAAACTCGACCTAGCCGACGAATGCAAACAACTTGCCTTAGTGAAGCTAGCGAGCTATCAACAAAAGCTCACCAAACACTATAACAAGATGGTCAATCCAAAGGCATTCCGAGTTGGAGACTATGTCCTAAGGAAAGTCCTTGGCAGCACAGTAAAATGATCAGATGGAAAGTTGGGGTCGAACTGGGAAGGACCATTCAAGATAACAAGAGATGATCTGCAAGGAGACTATCACTTAGAAATGCTGGAGGGCAGAGAGATACCCCGAGCATGGAATGCAACCAATCTTAAGAAATTCTATTTCTAGTTTTTTTTCTTTCGCCTTTTACCAGATTTATGAAAATGGCAACTCATTTTCTTGTGATTAATAAACGTTGTTTGGCAGTTGCATTCTGTGAGGTATCAGTTAACTAATATATGAACTTTATAACTTGCACACCCTTTCCAAGTAACAGACACACTACTCAGTACACGATAGCAGGGAAAACAACCTCCTCAGGTTTTCGTTATAAAGCAGGAACAACCTCTTAGCATTGCCCCTTGAAATATATGAAGCCATACAGGAGATCCTTAGGCAATTTGGCCAAGTCAAATTGGTCGCCAAATAATGTTTGGTTAACAAAACCCTGATCAGATGGAGCATCCAACACCAAGTGTGTCCTCGCCAATTGCCATACTTAGGCCTAAGGGAGTGTGATGACACGACCTAAAAGGTAAAGTAAGGTAAAATGGTATCTCATAAGCATACTGGACTGGAGGGACATGTAATACCCCGTATTTTTATGCTATATTTAATTTGGGGATTTATTAAATTTAATGTGATGATTTATTTAATAAAAATCCGGAAATTAATTATGTTATAATTATTAACGTGACTAGAGTTAGTAATTATAAGAAACTTGTTGAATATTACTAATGAGCATAGTAATATATTATATTGGATGTCATAAGTGTATTAAATGACTATTTCGGAAATTTAAGTCGGGACGTGCCCGTGTCACGTCGGGACTAATTATGTTAATTAAAAAGTAAATATTTTATAAGTTGTCCGTATGGTCGTTTTGAGTGCGCCAACGCGTCCGGAAGGGTCAAGATAGTCAGAAAAGTGTACCCGGGGGTTTAGTTTGGGCCTCGGGGTGTTTTTAGGCCCAATTAGTGACCCGGGAGGGCATTTTGGTCATTTTACAAAATAGGGTAATTAAACCCACGAATTTCAGCCATCCTTAGCAGCCATTTAAGTCAGCCTTTTAGGGTTAGAACATTCAGAACCCTAGAACGGCCATTGGAGAAGAGAGGAGAGAGCTCTCAAGGTGATTCAAGGCCCAAAACACCACTGATTCCACCGCCGTCACCACCAACGCGTAGATCGCGAAGAGGAGAACGCAACCACACCAACATCTACAGGAAACCAGACCTCTGAAATCCCAGGCAAGTGTTTAACTTGCGTATTTTCGTTGGTGCAATAATCATATTAGTGTAGGAATGATTAGGAGTATAATTAAAGGAAGAAAACCCCAAATTTTTTATAGGAATTGCATGTAGAAATCGTTTTAACCATATTCTGAAAATAATATGTGAAGTAGATGAACAACCCACGAATTTGTGATGTTTTGTTAGAAGGAAATTCTGGAGAAAAACTGATTAGATCAAAAGTTAAGAAAACTTAGGGTTCTTGATGATTATATGAGATTTTAGGTTGTTTAATCATGTATAATGATGGTTATACGCATGCTTAACGTTAGAAACATCTGGAAATATGTTATTATCTTGTGGTATAAGTTTTGGGACGATTAGGGTTGAAAAATATGAATTTGAATGAAGAACTTTGGTGAAACCCGCAACTGCAATTCTGCAGAATTTTCGCAGACCTGCTTGATCGATCGATCTACCCTAGAGCGACGATCGATCGAAGGTTCGATCGATCGAGCCCCAGCCGTCGATCGATCGACCCTTCCTGGCAGCCTCTTATTTCCCCTTGTTTAATTAGTTGAATTAATTTATCGTGGAATGATTCTTGGGCATTATAAATAAAATGTTTTGGGATATAAGAGAGACCAGTAGGGCATATGGTTAAAGGATGGGAACTTTATTATGAGACGATAATTGCGTTTTAGGGGCAATTAATTAAGGAATGATGAAACTACGCATTTCAAGTGTGAGATTACGTCATATACTTACGATAGTGAATAGGCGTCTACCTACTGAATTTCCTACTTGGATAGTTAGAATCCACGAGTGTCGCGTAATTAGTGAGAAAACCCTTCGAGTCAAGGTTAGAGTCGAAACCATATACGTAATCTTAATAATGTGAAATTAAGGATAAATGTTGTAATTATGGGTAATGAGAGGAACCTATATTAATATGAGGAAATTGGTATATTTATATGATTGTGTGTGCATATATTATATACATGTGAAAAACGTACCCTCGCTACTTGCTATCCCTGAGGTTACCGCGCTGGGATGATCTTATCCTGTGTTGCTTTATGGGGGATATTGATTCGTACCCTAGAAGATAGAGATCCTAGGTACGGGCTATCAGATTGATTGTTGGACGGTCCTAAGAGACGTGTGGGTATGTACTGACCTCTTGGACTTGGAATCTATGCTTCGCCTCAACGTTGTCTTGTATATGTTAATACAGTTCGAGAGTGATTCCGAACTTGTGTTTCCCTTTGTGTGAGCGATACGGGGAGTGGATAGCAGAGTATGCCCGCACCATAGATTAGTTGGGGTGCTGTTATATATATATATATATATATATATATATATATATATATATATATATATATATATATATATATATATATATATATATATATATTATACGAGTAGTTAATATATATATGAAGTTATAAACTTTAAACTGCCTACTGTGATTTGATAAGTAGAACATGGTTGTTGACTCATATTATTAAATACTTGTTTTGAGAAAGTATGAGAAGACACTAGGAAACTTTATATTTTAATGAAGCTAAAACGAGAGGAGTGCTACATATTGAAAGTAAACTTTTTAAAGCATTGTCATCATTCGGTTTTGAAAACTTAGGAGTAAGTTAAGTTAAACTAAATTATTTGGGAAGGTTAGTACGATAGGCGTGCACACTAGAAGAGAGGTGAGAATTTCTCAAGGGAGTGTCGAACTAATAGGTTGTTGCATTGGCCTGTATCAATTTAAATACTTGCTAAACTGATTTTTAATAACACACACTTTCGGGCTCTGACCCGTTTCTTCTCTCCCTCTCCCCCTTGTATATATATGTATGTATTTCAGGTGCCCAGCCACAGGGGCGTCTTGCTTAGGATCTATTGGAAGGAACGCGCTGCAGCTTAGGTGGGAGTTGCAGGTCTTTTGGTTAGACGACTTCGTCCATTCAGATCCACTCTTAGTATTTTCATTCAGATGGGCATGTGTAGCCCTTTCCATTATTTCTTTATGTTGGGACATTGTTATTTCAGTTATTTACTATTTCGTTATTATGGGATTTTGTTCAGAACGGATGTACTACTTTATTTTTCTCGCATGTTGACATTCGTTGATGAATGTTTTATATTTTGGATTCTTTCGTTCCAGTTTATTGTGGTGTGTATCTTATTCATTGAGCTTTGTTAATAAAAATAGATAAACCTTTTCTTTAAATAAAATTTGGAAGTTAATGTTTAAAAAAATTGGTTTTGTCACTTAGCTTAATTATTTAGGGTGTTAATTGGAAATTTTCTTTTTACGACAGTGATGCTAAGAATGAACCAAACTGTTCACCTTGATTTAATTTAATAAAGGAGTGATCGCCCGGTATTTAATTAGGCGGGGTGTCACAGGTGGTATCAGAGCATCAGGTTCTAGTGTCCATAGGATCTGTACGGCTTATTTCGCTTTCAGCTTAACGTTTTTGCTATAGAGCCCTATTTTTAGGACTGTTGTATTCTTGCTTTTACGTTTAAGTCTTCAGTTAATTGAGATTCGATGATAACTGTGAACTGATAAATTTTGTTCACGTTTCAGATGCCTCCGAGACGTGCTCCGAAAGATAGGCGTGCCCAGGCCGAGCAACCAGCAGCTCCGGCACCAGGCACAATGAATGTTAATGAAGTGGCCGCCATTGTTGCTCAGGCGGTGAATGCCGCGATAGCGGTGATTCAGCAGGCTCCACCCCAGGTTCAGGCAGTGGCGCCAGTACCAGCACAGCTTCCATCTGCATGGGAGAGGGTTCAGGATGCTTTTCAGAAAGCACATCTCCCTGAGTTCTCTGGTAGCTCCGACATTATCACGGTTAGCCAATGGAAGAAAGACATCCAGCGGCATCTTCGCATGTATGAGTGCACCGAAGTACAAAAGCAGTTATTGGCTTCTTTCAAGCTGGTGGGAGCCGCATTACAGTGGTGGGAGTCCACTACTACTTTGGAGGAGAGGGACACGATCCCTATTCAGTTGTTCTGGGAGCGGTTTGACCGCAAGTATTTTCCACCCGCAGTGCAGACGGAGATGAGGCGGAAACTACTAAATCTGAAGCAAGATAATCTTACTGTAGCAGAGTATGAGGAGGAGTTCACGAGACTTCTCACTATTGTGCCGGATGAGGCACCCACTGAGGGCAAGAAGATTTTGCTGTTCGTCGACGGGTTAGCTTGGAGGATCCGTCAGCACCTTATTGGGAACCTATCCCTGAGTACGTTCACTGATGTACCCAATGCAGCGTTACTACATTGCCAGGATCACTGATTCCATCTTCAAGGAAGAAAGAGAGCAAGAGAGTCCAGCCAGTAGGGCAGGACCGGGGGTAATAGTGCCGGTGGGGCACCAACTCATGGACAGACTCGTCAGCACGAGCAGAGTTCCCATCAGGGGGGCCCTGCTAAGCGATTCTGTTCAGGTGATTCTAGGCAGGGATTCGGGGGATTCAGGCAGGGCTATCAGGGTCAGCCTAATCAGCAGGGCCAGCAGGGTCAACACCGACCGCAGGGACAGCAGCAGGGCCAGCAAGGCCAACAGCGTGCACATCAGGGCCAACAGGGCCAATGGCGTGGAGGTAACGGCCAGCAGGGCCGCGGTCAGCAGGGACAGAGGGGAGGTAATTTCAGAGGCCGGTGTTTTGTGTGCGACAAGCACGGCCATAAGCGTCAGGATTGCCCAAAGGGCGATAGGGCCCCACAGCAGCAGGGAGCCCGTAATGAGACGCAGAGACCACTCTTCCCACCTGCCCTTCTAGCTCCAGCTCAGGTGCCAGCCCTACCAGCCATTCCAGCAGCTCCAGTACAGCAGGGGCAATTACAGTATGGACGTGTCTATAACGTCCACCAGGCAGCAGCTCCACAGGCACCACCCGCGATTGAGGGTATGTATCCTATCCATGGTACAATGGGTAAAGTTTTGTTTGATACGGGGGCAACGCATTGTTTTATAGCTACGCATTTTGCGAAGTCCTTAGGATTATTAGCCACAGCAGAGAGCACCGTGACGTGTGTCGACTCACCACTGGGGAGTGGGTCACTTATATTCTTTATATACTGGGGAGTAGGGATAGAGATTGGTAGCTTGGTATTGCCTGCAGACATGCTAGTCTTAGACATGCACGAGCATGATGTGATCATTGGTATGGATTGGCTCGCATCTTATAGAGCTATGATTGATTGCTTCGGAGGGAGCATTATTTTTGCCATTCCGGGGCAAGAGATGTTTGTAGTAGCGATGCCTCGCCCAGAGGGAGGTTCGACCGCTCATTTATATTACATTGAGGAGGATACCTCTAAGGAGGTTGTGATTCCTTTGGATTCGATCCCAGTTGTTAGGGAGTATTCCGATGTGTTTCAAGATATACCAGGCCTACCTCACAGTCATGAGATAGACTTCGTTATAGATTTATTGCCGGATACGAGACCTATAGCACGTGCACCGTACCGTATGGCTCCGACAGAGATGTGAGAGCTACGAGATCAGATTGAGCAGCTACTAGGTCAGGGCTTCATTCGTAGGAGTACCTCACCTTGGGGCGCTCCAGTCTTATTTGTAAAGAAGAGAGATGGTTCACTGAGATTGTGCGTGGACTACCGGGAGTTGAACAAGCTCACGATACGGAATAAATATCCATTGCCTCGAATCGATGATCTGTTCGACCATCTGAGGGGAGCAACTTTCTTTTCGAAGATAGATCTGAGGTCGGGGTACCATCAGCTACGTATTAGGGAGCAGGATGTTTCAAAGACTGCCTTCTTGTCGAGATATGGGTCCTATGAGTTCAGGGTGATGCCGTTCGGACTCACAAATGACCCAGCCGTTTTCATGGACTTGATGAACCGAGTATTCAGAGAGTTCTTGGATCAGTTCGTCATTGTCTTCATAGATGATATCTTGATATATTCACACTCCGAGGAGGAGCATGCCGAGCACTTGAGGCAGGTTCTTCAGACAGACTCTACGAGAGCATCAGTTGTATGCTAAGTACGAGAAGTGTGGATTCTGGTTGCGAGAGGTACAATTCTTGGGCCATGTTGTTTCTGAGCAAGGGATAGCAGTTGACCCGAGCAAAGTGTCAGCGGTGAGGGAATGGGGGCAGCCCACGACACCGACGGAAGTGTGTAGTTTCTTGGGGTTAGCCGGATACTACAGGAGGTTCATTCAGGGATTCTCCAAAATAGTGGGTCCATTGACGAATCTGACTCGCAAGGGGGTACCATATGTCTGGGATGACACTTGTCAGTTGTCTTTCGACGAGCTGAAGGACAATCTTACTTCGGCACCAGTCCTTGCTTTACCGAAGCCGGGTGTAGAGTACCTGGTTTACACAGATGCGTCCTTACGAGGACTTGGGGGAGTACTTCAGCAGGAGGAGAAGGCCATAGCTTTTGCTTCTCGCAAGCTTAAACCGCACGAGAAGAATTATCCTACCCACGACCTAGAGTTAGCTGCGGTCGTCTTTGCATTGAGAATTTGGACGCACTATTTATTGGGCGAGAAATTCCGTTTGTTCACAGACCATAAGTCACTACAGTACATGTTCACTCAGCGAGAGCTGAATATGCATCAGCGCAGATGGTTGGAGTTTGTGAAAGATTACCAGTTCGAAATACAGTATCATCCGGGGAAAGCCAACGCAGTTGCTGATGCGTTGAGCCGTAGACCGGTTGACGATGTAGCGGACATATGGAAAGCAAAGTGGAAGGAGTTGGGTCACCAGGACGCAGTAGCACGTTCTTTCATATCCGTGATGTCAGTCACACCCGAGATTATTACGAGGGTGATACAGGCATAGACCACAGACCCGTTTTGTCAGGAGCAGATTGTACGACTTCTAGCCGAGGGTGCTGAGTCCTATTCTGTTAGTTCGGATGGAGGGTTGCGGTTTAATGGGAGATTAGTGGTTCCAGAAGGAGCGGAGCTACGTCATGAAGTGATGACTCATTCTCATGGATCCCGATTTGCAGTACATCCGGGAGGCGATAAGATGTACCAGGACATGAGACGACAATACTGGTGGAGTGGGATGAAGAAGGACATCGCTGAATTTGTGTCCAAGTGTTCTACTTGCCAGCTGGTGAAGGTGGACCACCAGAAACCGTCAGGATTACTTCAGCTATTGGAAGTACCCGCGTGGAAGTGGGAAAGTATTTCCATGGATTTCATTACCGGGTTGCCTACATCACAGCGGGGCCACGATTCTATCTGGGTAATTGTAGACCATTTGACCAAGGTGGCTCATTTTCTGCCAGTGAGGATAGATTATACCATGGGTCAGTATGCCCAGTTGTTCATCGCTGAGATTGTCAGATTGCATGGGGTGCCCCTGAATATTGTGTCAGATAGAGACAAGATTTTTTTGTCACGTTTCTGGGAAAGCTTTCAGGAGGCTATGGGTACAGAGTTGAGACTGAGTTCAGCTTACCACCCACAGACAGATGGACAGACAGAGCGTACTAACCAGATGTTGGAAGATATGCTACGCATGTGTGTTCTCGATTTCGGAGGAGGTTGGGAGCCACACCTTCCACTGGTAGAGTTTGCTTATAATTACTCCTATCAGTTTACGATTGGCATGGATCCATTTGAGGCTTTATACGGCAGGCCTTGTCGTTCTCCAACTTGTTGGCTCGAGGTGGGGGACAACAAGTTATTAGGGCCAGAAGTGATTCAGGAGACCTCCGTGAGGATTGAGATAATCAGGAGTCGTATTCGGGTAGCCCAAGACAGGCAGAAGAGCTACGCCGATGCGAAACGGTTCTTCTGGGAGTTTAATGTGGGAGATCAAGTGTTGTTACGTGTATCTCCTATGAAAAGAGTGATGAGGTTCGGGAAGAAGGGGAAGTTGGCTCCGAGGTACGTAGGACCATTTCCCATCATCGATAGAATTGGGCCAGTAGCATACAAGTTGGGATTGCCAGAACATTTACATCGCATCCACGATGTATTCCACCTCTCGTCGCTGAGACGATATCTTCGGGATGATATTGCCCATACTCACATCGCGATAGACGAGATCGATTTACAGCCTGATAGCTCTTACGAGAAGAGACCGGTGGCTATCCTAGACTATAGTGAGAGGAGATTGAGGTCGAAGGTAGTTCCACTTGTGCGAGTCCAGTGGGAGCATCATAATGTGGAGGAATCCACTTGGGAGCGTGAGGCAGATATGCGCGAGAGATATCCAGAGTTGTTTTTACCAGGTGTGCCTTATTTTTCGAATTTCGGGACGAAATTCCGTTATTAGGGGGGAAGTATGTAATACCCCGTATTTTTATGCTATATTTAATTTGGGGATTTATTAAATTTAATGTGATGATTTATTTAATAAAAATCCGGAAATTAATTATGTTATAATTATTAACGTTACTAGAGTTAGTAATTATAAGAAACTTGTTGAATATTACTAATGAGCATAGTAATATATTATATTGGATGTCATAAGTGTATTAAATGACTATTTCGGAAATTTAAGTCGGGACGTGCCCGTGTCACGTCGGGACTAATTATGTTAATTAAAAAGTAAATATTTTATAAGTTGTCCGTATGGTCGTTTTGAGTGCGCCAACGCGTCCGGAAGGGTCAAGATAGTCAGAAAAGTGTACCCGGGGGTTTAGTTCGGGCCTCGGGGTGTTTTTAGGCCCAATTAGTGACCCGGGAGGGCATTTTGGTCATTTTACAAAATAGGGTAATTAAACCCACGAATTTCAGCCATCCTTAGCAGCCATTTAAGTCAGCCTTTTAGGGTTAGAACATTCAGAACCCTAGAACGGCCATTGGAGAAGAGAGGAGAGAGCTCTCAAGGTGATTCAAGGCCCAAAACACCACCGATTCCACCGCCGTCACCACCAACGCGTAGATCGCGAGGAGGAGAACGCAACCACACCAACATCTACAGGAAACCAGACCTCTGAAATCCCAGGCAAGTGTTTAACTTGCGTATTTTCGTTGGTGCAATAATCATATTAGTGTAGAAATGATTAGGAGTATAATTAAAGGAAGAAAACCCCAAATTTTTGATAGGAATTGCATGTAGAAATCGTTTTAACCATATTCTGAAAATAATATGTGAAGTAGATGACCAACCCACGAATTTGTGATGTTTTGTTAGAAGGAAATTCTGGAGAAAAACTGATTAGATCAGAAGTTAAGAAAACTTAGGGTTCTTGATGATTATATGAGATTTTAGGTTGTTTAATCATGTATAATGATGGTTATACGCATGCTTAACGTTAGAAACATCTAGAAATATGTTATTATCTTGTGGTATAAGTTTTGGGACGATTAGGGTTGAAAAATATGAATTTGAATGAAGAACTTTGGTGAAACCCGCAACTGCAATTCTGCAAAATTTTCGCAGACCTGCTTAGTCGATCGATCGACCCTAGAGTGACGATCGATCGAAGGTTCGATCGATCGAGCCCCATCCGTCGATCGATCGACCCTTCATGGCAGCCTCTTATTTCCCCTTGTTTAATTAGTTGAATTAATTTATCGTGGAATGATTCTTGGGCATTATAAATAAAATGTTTTGGGATATAAGAGAGACCAGTAGGGCATATGGTTAAAGGATGGGAACTTTATTATGAGACGATAATTGCGTTTTAGGGCCAATTAATTAAGGAATGATGAAACTACGCATTTCAAGTGTGAGATTACGTCATATACTTACGATAGTGAATAGGCGTCTACCTACTGAATTTCCTACTTGGATAGTTAGAATCCACGAGTGTCACGTAATTAGTGAGAAAACCCTTCGAGTCAAGGTTAGAGTCGAAACCATATACGTAATCTTAATAATGTGAAATTAAGGATAAATGTTGTAATTATGGGTAATGAGAGGAACCTATATTAATATGAGGAAATTGGTATATTTATATGATTGTGTGTGCATATATTATATACATGTGAAAAACGTACCCTCGCTACTTGCTATCCCTGAGGTTACCGCGCTGGGATGATCTTATCCTGTGTTGCTTTATGGGGGATAATGATTCGTACCCTAGAAGATAGAGATCCTAGGTACGGGCTATCAGATTGATTGTTGGACGGTCCTAAGAGACGTGTGGGTATGTACTGACCTCTTGGACTTGGAATCTATGCTTCGCCTCAACGTTGTCTTGTATATGTTAATACAGTTCGAGAGTGATTCCGAACTTGTGTTTCCCTTTGTGTGAGCGATACGGGGAGTGGATAGCAGAGTATGCCCGCACCATAGATTAGTTGGGGTGCTGTTATATATATATATATATTATACGAGTAGTTAATATATATATGAAGTTATAAACTTTAAACTGCCTACTGTGATTTGATAAGTAGAACGTGGTTGTTGACTCATATTATTAAATACTTGTTTTGAGAAAGTATGAGAAGACACTGGGAAACTTTATATTTTAATGAAGCTAAAACGAGAGGAGTGCTACATATTGAAAGTAAACTTTTTAAAACATTGTCATCATTCGGTTTTGAAAACTTAGGAGTAAGTTAAGTTAAACTAAATTATTTGGGAAGGTTAGTATGATAGGCGTGCACACTAGAAGAGAGGTGAGAATTTCTCAAGGGAGTGTCGAACTAATAGGTTGTTGCATTGGCCTGTATCAATTTAAATACTTGCTAAACTGATTTTTAATAACACACACTTTCGGGCTCTGACCCGTTTCTTCTCTCCCTCTCCCCCTTGTATATATATGTATGTATTTCAGGTGCCCAGCCACAGGGGCGTCTTGCTTAGGATCTATTGGAAGGAACGCGCTGCAGCTTAGGTGGGAGTTGCAAGTCTTTTGGTTAGACGACTTCGTCCATTCAGATCCACTCTTAGTATTTTCATTCAGATGGGCATGTGTAGCCCTTTCCATTATTTCTTTATGTTGGGACATTGTTATTTCAGTTATTTTCTAGTTCGTTATTATGGGATTTTGTTCAGAACGGATGTACTACTTTATTTTTCTCGCATGCTGACATTCGTTGATGAATGTTTTATATTTTGGATTCTTTCGTTCCAGTTTATTGTGGTGTGTATCTTATTCATTGAGCTTTGTTAATAAAAATAGATAAACCTTTCCTTTAAATAAAATTTGGAAGTTAATGTTTAAAAAAATTGGTTTTGTCACTTAGCTTAATTATTTAGGGTGTTAATTGGAAAGTTTCTTTTTACGACAGTGATGCTAAGAATGAACCAAACTGTTCACCTTGATTTAATTTAATAAAGGAGTGATCGCCCGGTATTTAATTAGGCGGGGTGTCATAGGACACTGACTCAACAATGCAAACTTGCCAATCTAGTCGGCCATGAGAGGACCAAGATTATTAAGCGAAGAATAAATGATGTAAAAAATATAGAACATTTTTTTAGTCGGCGAGTTTGCCCAAAACATAAATTTTATATTACTTCATCACATTTACAACAAGAACGTACAACCCATGTTTAATCAGCGAGATCGACCAAAACATCAATATTACGTTACTTCATTACATATGTATACATAGTTACAACTGGTAAAATCTTAATGAGGCTGAGGTCTCTGAACAAGATAATCGGCCACTTGTGCTCTTCGACCGTTATCCAGATGAGGAGCTAATTCCTCCTCGACCTCATTCGCATCTGACTCCAATAGTTTCCGAGGGATGGTGTCGATAGGGATCCACTGATCATCCCTCCTGAAGGGGTTAGGACTTAAAGTGGAAGGAGAGATCTCATGACGATACTAGAGTATTGAGTTCCTTTTAACTTGTAGCTCCCTTAGGGAACTCAACCATCCCCTAATAAAGGAGAGCTCTTCAAACTCTGTCAGCCTCGTCGGAGCATCTACCCAACCTTGGTCATAACAATCAGCCCATACTTGTCGAGGTCCTCTCTTGAATAGATGCCTTATCCGTGTGACATCCCTTTGAAGCCCAGCAGCAATCACGTATGCTCAATCGATAGCTTCACAGAGCTCATCCATTTTCCTAGCTGGGCTTCATACGTTTGTACCATCTCGTGGAATAGTCGATGGGGTATAACCTCGCAGTATTGGAGGAAAATCGCTTGGTCCTATGCCAGCCCGTAATGAGGAGGAACCCCTTAAAATGCGTGGCGTAGTTCTCGGGTATGCTCCCTAAGGCGCAACACTTCCCTCCTCAAGGACTCATTTTCCTGTTGCAGAAATTCTCCGACTTGGTTAATCTCAGTAGCATTGAGGAGTCTTGCTCTTAGAGTATTCACTTCCTCTTGAACAGAAGCTCCAACTTCTTCCATCTCCTGAAGCCTGTCTTTCAGTTTAACAACGAGATCCGTCTGCTCTATGAAATGCTTATTCCTCAATCGCAGTGATTTGTAAATTCTTACGATGGTATGACGAACTTGAGGACTCACATCAGGACCAAGCATTCTTCCCAGTTGAGAAGTGGCTGGTATATATTCATCTACATAAATCGACTACAGACCATAAAAGAGTAGTAAAGGATAAAATGAATCAGTACACTGAGAGAAAAGTCTTTTCATTTCATTCATAAAGGATCAATGTACATTGAGAATCAGAAAGGAACATTAGAAACAAAAATACAAAAGCAACCTTAAGAATAAATTAGCTGGCGACCTCGATTTGTTCAGAAGAAGCTGGGTACTTCCCCTTATCAGTAGCAGTAGGAGCATCTCCCTCAGCAGGGACAACTTCTGTTGCCCGAGCAGGAAGGGCATCAATAGTAATTGACTCAAAAGAAGGGTCAACACCTTCGATGGCTAGGGCAGGAGCTTTATCTATGATAGGCTTTGGGCCTGGATCGGGCTCATCGAACAATGGAGAGGCAACATCCACCTCGACAGCCAAAAGTGCCTTGTTACAGCCCTTCTTGAAATTTAGACGGCTGATGTAGCCTATCTTAACCTCAACATCTTCATATGCGGTAGCCCACCCGGAATTATACGAATCTTCCTTATGGGTGGCCACCTCGGACTCCTTCTCCTTCACTTTTTCCACCAGCACCTTATTCTCCTCCACCACCACTAGCTTTCTTGAGAAGACCAAATCATAAGCCTGCCGTAGTTCGTTCAGTTCTTTGACCACTGCCTCCCTCTCTCGATTGGCATTAACAAGGTCTAGATCAGAAAATGTCCGAGCAGCATCAGCAGCCTTCAAGCTGTCTTCGAGCTCAACACTATTCACCTTCAAAACAGCGTTCTGCTTCTTCAGCTCCCCATTCTTATTCACCAGCTCGTCACGGGAGCGATAGAGCACAAGAAAGTCAGTCATAAACTTTAAGTAAAAGAAGGCATTAGAAGAAAGAAAGAAACATAATTTAGCAAGAATTAGAAAAGAGAAACAGACTTACAAAGGCTAGCCTCTGACTCCCTTGCAAGGCTAACTGGTCAGTCCCCATTGCCCTTTGGCGATCAGCAAGAAGGACTTCTCTCTCGAGCAGCGCAGGGAATAGTTGAGGAAAAAATGGCAACCGAGGCCCCCTCTAGCAACGCAGACACGGGCACTAAGGCCTGCCCAGTCTTTATCCTCGCTTCCATTCTCCTCCTCTCATCCTCCCTCTCCTTCTCCTTCTCCTTCTCTACCCTCTTCCTCTCCTCAGCCTTCTTTTTCTTTTCAGTCTTCTTCCTCTCTTCCTCCCTCTTTCTCTCTCTCTCTCTCTCTCTCTCTCTCAACTGCTCTTCTTCTTTTTTCTTCTGTTCCTACTCCTGAGCAGCAGACTGAGAACCAGTGGCAATGGCCCCACTGCTGGATTTTTGCTTCTTTGACCTCTGAGTGAGAAGCACATCATCCTCATCATCATCAACACGGATCAAGTTTCTCCTAGGGGAACTATTTCCTCGCTAGAACTGCTGGATGTACTTGAAGATTCTTAGGCCTCAGAAACCCCTTCTGAGTTGGAGGAACTGTCACTACTGGAGCTCTCTTCACCTGAACCACCTTCAGCACCTCCTTTGATATCACTCTTAGAACTGCTCTCTTCCTCGTCCAACTGAATGGGATCGACAGTAGCTTCTTCAGAGGTATCTAAGTCAGGAATGTTGTCCACATGCCTCATAATGAAACTGGACCTGATGTTCTTGTACTCGAGCAGGAAAGCAGCAGACCGGGGATGTTCACCGTCAGCCAAAGATTCCCTGATATTCCAAGCTTTAATCAGTTCGGCAACTCAAACCTCGCTGAGGGCAGGTTCCAAGTACTTTGTCCTCGCTGAGAAGAAAATAGGAAAGTTTCAGAAAAATCACACATTAATAAGGAGATCAAAAGAGCAGAGCTAAGACTACCTATGTACTCTTCCCCATAAAAGGGAACAGTGAATCTATCAGACCTCTACCCCTTAGTCTGGGGGGAGAACTGCAAACTCTTAGCAAGAAATTCATCTTTCCAGTAGTCCTTATGGGAATCAGGTAAATTTACTACCAATACTCTGTCAGGATTCCTGGCCTTGAGGTAGAGAAGACCAGAACTCGTTTGAGAGAAGAAATAACAAAAACAAACTTTTGCGAGCCCTAATTTAGTGCCATAAAGTTGATTTATTCTATGGACACCATTGACTATCTTCCAGACATTGGGCGAACACTGTGTAGGGACAATGTTGAAATAACCAAAGAAATGCAGGAACAAATTATTTGGAGGAAAAGTAAGCCCCCCTTGGGAAAGCAACAGGATATGAATCCAATGAGCGCCCTCTATTTCTCTAACATTCTTAGGGAGAGAGGCGCACTCAATATCTACCCATTCTGGAATATTATAAAACTGCCTGAACTCAGACACTGATCTATTACCTATCTTTGACATTTGTAAACCCTAAATCGCAAATTCAGAGAAAACTCAACAGAGAAAGCACAAAGAGAGAGCAAAGAGGACTTACGAGATGAAAGTTTGACTTGGACGATAAAAGATCACAAGCCCAGATGACGAGGGAGAATGAAAGAGAAGAAAATGAAGGCCTGAAGAAGAGGACGCAACAGCTAAAACTCGCAGAAGATGAGGGAACACTAAGAAGTTTGAAACGACAACTATGGAACGCTTCTTCAAATAACTTTTAAATGCTCCCAATCATCGTGCACGGGACACGAAGCAACTGCAGCCTAAATCAATTCTTGACTTTGGGAAGAGTTACACGATTCAAAAAAGAGCTATTATGACAAATTATTTAAATTTATTGAGCCCAAATTGTGGCCTAACAACTTTAGGGGCAATTATGGGTACCCGAATTTGCCATCATGGGCCCGGACGAGTAGCCTAATAAAAACGGCCCAAAGTCTGGGCCCCTCGCACCTTAACTAAATTCCGTTATGACTTAGTCTTCTCCTAGGATCTCGTTTAAAGATATTCCAGGAGAAAAAGATGGACATAGGGGAGTCCAACACCCCCACTCCCTAAAGATAAACATGTATATAATAAATCCTAAGCCTAGGGCAAGAGGCACGAACTGTATTCTCAATAAATGCTCCTCGGAGTATATAGAAATAATACTGGACCACCGTGGACGTAGGCATTCTTCCTGAATCATATACATACTGTGTTGTGCGATTTGCATTTTATGTTCTTTATTTTCCTTAGTGATTACGCTTATCTCATTTATTTGTGTTGAATATAATTGTCACCACAACTGGTAATTAGTATTTTAAGGATTTATTGTTTAGGTCCTTCTTTCAAGATGTGGAAAACGATGATTATGGAAAGATTAACAGATGCAAAATGCATGATCTTGCTCAATCAGTTGTTGGGGTAGAGTGTTCCATAATGAGTTTTACTTTATGAAGAAACATACCATGAGTCATTTGATTTTGGTTTGAATTCATTATGGGAAGTTCCTACTTTCTTTCGAAAAGCAAAGAAGGTGCGCAAGTTGTTTTTTTATGGCGAAAGGGCTCCACAAATTAGTTCAACTCATGATTCACTAATTGAAAAATTCCTCTTCACACTTAATCCCCACTCCCCTATCTCATTTTCTTACTTCCCTCCTAATAGAACTCCAGCATACCAACCTCCCCTAACTTAAGATTGATCTCTCTGGTTTATTTTTAACTATTATATATAAGGAACTTGAGTTGAATAAGGTATTTGGAATGGCCTCAAAGAACGACATAGTGGTTTTCAGCAAGCGCACTTGTTGTTTGTGCTACGCTATTAACATTCAACTTCAAAAGCTAGGGGGTGTGCTTGTCTCCACGAAATTAACCAAGATCCTAGAGGGAGGGAAATTGAGGCATAGACACTTACCTGGTATACTTATTCCCATGGCCTACTTACCTGGGATATTACCAAATACACACCAACACACATTCCGAGTAAAATCATAAACCAAAACATAAAGCCATAATTTTTGTTTCTATTAAAGCCACACTTTAATGATATAAACTATACACAAAAATATAAATTTATAATATTTTTTTATGAAACCAACATGTTAATATCCCATCAACACTCAGAACACCAAAATTTCTTTAAATTTCCTAAAAAAAGACCTGCAATGGTACAGTTAAAGAACAAGATTTTTTTCAAATATTATCATATTTCTTATTAAATCAACAATTTGTTTGGGCATTAAACTTTATAATCTATAAGATTGCACATGTGAAGAATTACCACCATCAATCAATCATTGTCAATTGGAAATAAACAGTAAAATTGGGGTTTTACCTTATAAGCAATTTCTTGATTGTCCACTATGAAGATGAGAAGTTGAGAAGTAGAAGGTTTGAAAATAAGATCTTCATTTTGAAGATGAGGTCGGCAATAATTATTCTAATCAAAACCTGAAACAGTAAAAAATATTGAAAGCCATTAATTTGTGGAGTGTGCGTATGTTAGAGAGAGAGGTGCGAGGGATTACCGCCGGAGATGGAAGCCGAGAGGGAGGACTTGGAGAGAGTACTTTGAAACTGTTTCATAATTGTTTATGAAACTGTTTTATATTCATTCGTTTAACTTCTGGCATTAAAACCTGTAAAAACTAGCTCATTTAATAATTGTTTGAATTTTTTGATAAATTTGGTGAGTGAGCTTAATATCCACAAAATTTCATAACAAAATCACTCCTTTAGCCACAACAAATTGAGTTATATGTTGGTAAGTATGTTCACACATATATACATAGAGAGAGACAGAAAGAAAGAATAGTAGGGGTTGGAGTGGATGGTGATGCCGAAAGAGGGGTCGAGAGAGGCGGCAATAGTGGAATGAGCAGAGTCCTTGGAGCAGAATGTGATGCAAGCAACACCATCAGGGTCCATGCGGGTGCAGGAAATGGAACCGTACATCTCAAATCAAGACTTGAGGTCTAAAATGGAGCAGTATGGGCTGAGGGTGATCATGATGACCATCGATGGGGAGGGTTTTGATGCGGGTGGGTAACCGGCGGGGAGAGGATGACGTTGTTTCTATAGAGAGTAGGGGACATGGCGAGAGGAAGGGTAGGGTTTGGAGAGCATAGATGAACGAGAGCGGGAGAGAGACGGTTTTAGCAACAAGTAAAGCTTGGGCTTCTATGTTCTTTTGGTTAAATTTATGTCTTATTATTTGCAAGGAACTTAATTAAAACGTTGGAATCAATCTTTCAGATACAAAAAAAAAAAGAGGGAAATTTTACCGCCGTGTTTTAAGTAAGGATTCTAACATTTCCTTGTTAAAAGTTACATTTTACAAGGAAATATTTCCGTGCAAAATGTTTATAACAAGATTATAATTTTAGCAACGATTTTTCCATTTTCCTTGCTAATAATACACTTTTAGCAACGAAAGTTACTTCCTTGCTTAAAAATTCGTTGCTAAAATCAAATTTTCTTGTACTCTCTCTCTCTCTCTCTCTCTCTCTCTCTCTCTCTCTCTATCTATCTATCTATCTCTATTTATATATATATATATGAAGAGGTCCAAAAGTGAACATAAAAGATGAATATTTTACTGAAACTTAACAAAAAACACCTAACACCCAATCAATTTTAATTTTTATATTGTAATTGGATCGCGTCGCGCATGTCACACGCGTGTCCGTTGCCGCTGACACGAACCAATTACAATATATGAATTAAAATTAATTGGGTGTTAGGTGTTTTTTGTTAAGGTTCATTAAAATGTTCATTTTTTATGTTCGTTTATATATATATATATATATATATATATATATATATATATATATTCAATGTATTCTCCATAAAATATTACTTAAGGGGGTCAGTTCGTGTTATTTTCGAGTTATCGTGTGCGATACTAACTCAACTCGTTTATTATTCGTTTCGGTGGGTATTGTTATTTATTGGTTCAAATAAAAAATAGTTTCTTTGACTTTAGTCCAATGTCTTAAGAATTATTAGGGTTTCCTCCCATATATTTTTAAAATTGTAATAAGTTTCGTAAGCACTTGAGATTGTAATCGCTTCTAACCGTCCTGTAGAAAATGACACTTATTATAATATGATCACCGATTAAAAAATAAAAAAAATGGGATTATTAACAAGTGAAACTTTAAAAATGAAACTAAATAGTTAATATGAAAAAAAAAATTAATGAGCCATAATATGCTAACTTCTTGTCGAGTTATAGTATGGTATCAAGAATCGTCACCCCAAGTCAATTAGCATTTCATGCTACACTCATGCGTAAATAAACCACAAATTCTTTAAAATCTTCTGAGTATAGTGCGAGTATAAAACTAATAAAATGGACCGACCAAATCTGCATCATGAAAGTGAGGAGGTGATAAGGACTACATTCCTGCCGACCTCTGCCCCCACTTTTAGATTGATCATGCATTCATATCTTCAGGGTTCAGGTAATATCGTACACAATAAATCGATGTCAACCTAACATGATCATGTGATGTGCTTATAGGACCCCCACGCCACCCCCTGTCGCAAACCCAAGATTTAACCAAATGACAGTATCTTTCCCTATGCCCACGTAACCACCTCCTTCGAACCAGTTCTTTTGTCATTTCTTTCTTGGTGTGGTCGCGGGAGAGCCACTTTTTGATTTGTTAGTGTTTCGTTTTTGATTCATGTTCTGTGTTGGTACTCGAGCTTTATATATCTAGACATATTGCAAGTGTATGTGTATGGCAAGATATTATGGCAAGATATTATGCATTCATACAGCAGATTTAACTTTATAATCTCGTCGTGTTACATAGGCGATTCTGCTTCTAAAAAGACAATGCTGTAAATTTTTTATATTATATTTTGCCTACGGAGTCACGAGAATAATAGTCATAGAAATAAATAGAACAACTTTACGGGGCTTTCACAAGTAATGTTCCAGCATTCACAAAATTGCGGTTGATCTTACGAACACTAAAATTATTAATTTAGATACATTCATTATTGTAATTCTATCTACATCATTCATAAGTATAATTGTATCTATATTCATGCGTGTAACTATATCTACATCAATAGTTGTAACACACATGAATTTATTGAAAAAGATAATTTTCGTTCATCCTTATCATTAATTTCTCAAGAATTTAAGAATTTATCACCATTTTTCCTTTGATCTTATTATTAATACTATTGTATGTCCGACACAATTGTAAGGACATAGTCCGACACAATTTAGTATGTCGTATACCGCTATAATCGTTGAAGATATTCAAGATCAAATACGCATTGAGATGGATCCGAATATCAAGCTTCATCAACAATCAAGCGTCCGCAAAATGAATTTGGTAAAGTTGTGTTTTAATTTCTTAATAATTTACTTAGGATATTGGGATCTTTTTCACAAAATATTTTCTAAGTGTTAAAGCGGCGCTTTAAATGTTTTTTGTCAAAAATATATTTTTCGAAGTGTTTGAGGCGGTTCATTTACTGAAAGGATAAACGAGAAAAAAATTGTTATTTTAATCATCTCGTTCGAATAATATCGTATGTCGTTCAAACGACACTGCATATCGCGCGATACATCAAACGACATCATGTGTCGCTCGAACAACATCGTGTATCGCTCGAACGACCCACCGCCTTAAGTTTTTTATAAAAGGGTCTTTTCAACTCCGTTTTTCATACGAAGTCTGTACGTTTTTACATTCTGCGAACAGTGCGAAATCAACAAAATCTTTTGGATTCTTCTTTTAGAGTTTAATTTCTTTTGTTTTCAATTCACAAAAGTGTGAATTGTTTTGGACTTTGAGAATACACTTTGCTGGTGTTCATACATTTGTGAAGGAGATTCCAACATCATATGGTTGCATGTCATTGAGGTTCGCCGCGTGTGGATCTTTGCTAAGTTAGGATTGCGATTCTTATGGATTGTTGCGCGTAACTCATTACTGACGACGTCGACTGGCGCCTGCGGGTATTCATGTGTCATAAATGACTGTATTTCATTGTAACCGTGTAAGTTGCGATTTACAATTATAGTGAAATAAAAAGTTTCTGTCCTGAGGGGATTCTTCCTGAATTTTGTGTCTCATATTTTATTTATATTGGTTTGACACATGCACGCAAGTAGCTAGTTGATTTTGAGGACTGAATTAATTTGATTCATAAATTGACTCTAATTAAATAAGTTTGTGTTTGGAATTTGCACATCTATTTGAATCTTTATCACACATAAGGTTTTTACAAATTGGTATCAGAGTATTCCTATTTTCCACAAAAGTGTGTGATATTGAGTTTTTCTTTTAAATCATACTTTTAAAATTGTTGCAATGTTTCCAAGTGAAAACTTATATAATCGGTTGCCAATTTTTTACGGGTCTAATTATGCTTACTGAAAAGTCCGAATGAAATCCCATTTAAAAGCAATCGATGAAGGAGTTTGGGTCATTTATGAAAGAGGTTGGAATCCTCCCACTATCACCGCGAATAATGTCACGAATTTAAAAGCTGTGTCAGACTAGACTGAGGAAGAGTTTAGGTGGATCACTTACAATTCACGAGGGCATAGTTCAATTTCCGAACACGTCACTCCTGACGAGTTTCGACGTATTATGACATGCACCACATCTAAAGAAACGTGATATATTTTACAACTCACCCACGAAAGTACTAACACGATCAAAGAGTCTAAAATTTAAAATTTGACCACTCAATTTGAAACGATCACTATGTCACATACTGAGTGTTTTGACGAGTTTTATGCACGTTTGTCTGATATTCGCAACACTATTTTTAAGTGAGCCTATACCTAATGCACGAGTGGTTAAAAAGATTTTTAGATCGCTGCCTAAACGTTTATCCCGAAAGTAACTATTTTGAACACCTTGGGTAATTTGAGTCGTCTGAAATTAGAAGAGTTAATTGGAGACCTCCAGACGTACAAAATTGACATGTTCTTCGACACTGTCAAACCTAAGGATATAGGATATAGGATATAGGGATAGCGCTTAAAGCCCAAACTAGGAGGGGAAAGGAACTGTCCACGAGAAAGAAAGTAAGTTTTTGTGAGTCTGATTCTGAGGACGAGTCTGATTTTGACATGACCCTACTTTCAAAGAATTTTAAAAAGTCTCTCCAGTTTTCGAAACAAAATTCTTCCAATAAAAAGTTTTCGGAGAAGAATAAAAAGAAAGACAAGGCCAAAGAAAGCGGTGATAAAGAGAAAGAGGGTGAAGAAATTTTTGAAAATATGAAATGTCTTCAGTGTGAGGGGAGAGGGCATAAGTCGTTTGAGTGTCCCACTAGACTTAGGAGAGAGGGAAAGAAAGTTGTTATGTCAGCTACCCTGAGTGATAGTGAGGAACATGTGAAAGATTTCGAGGATGAGTCTTCACAAGGAAAATGTGTTGCCTTTTTAGCCAGTCACGAGTGCACACCCACTTTGTCCCACGACGATGAGGACACTTGTGCGCGTGAGACCTCTGAGGAGGATTTGAGTGTTTGTAGCGAGTGTGAAAGTGGAGATGAAAGTGAGATCCAGATTATTTTTAGAGAATTGTACGCCGCGACCTTAAAGACTAAGATATTGACTAAGGAGTTAGGTCTGAAGGTGAGAGATTTGGTTTGAGAGTTTGAGAGGTTTTGAGGCTATGGTGAGTCAACTTTGTAAATGTGAAGATTAGTTTAAGTGAGAAGTTGATCATCGTGAATAAGTAAAAGAGTGAACTTATAGATCGCGTGTCACAATTAGAGAAAGATCTTAAGCACGCCCAGGAGGCTAAAGTCACTTTGGAGAACGCATCTAAGAAGGTTGAAAAGATGGTTCTCGGTCCCATTTTGGGTAGTGGTGAGAGTTTAGGAATAATGCATGACGGTGCATCTACTTCATATATTGCACCCGAGTCGGTTCTTACTTTAGTGTTAGATCTATATGACTCTTGAACCGACCTACCTAGGCATCCTGTATCTGTCAGGAGAGCGAGTAGGAGACATTTTGAGAGAGGCGTACCCATGCCTATTTATGTTTGCTCCCATTGCAAAAAGAGAGTACAGCTTAGGGAGTTTTGCTCTAAATTAGGTTATGTGTCACGATCTGCTTCTACACATATTCGCACACATGCACCAACCCATGATACTTTGCTTGCACATAATGATAGAGAGTTCGCACATATTCGAGAGCAACTAAAGTTTTTGGTAAAGACTTCACATGATTTGATGGAGTTGTTTCAAAAGATGTCACCATTTTTGGAGAACTCCTCCGCACCTAATGGATGAGGTTTAGACTTTTTTCTAGCATATGATGATTTACATGATGTCACTTTTACTTATTGCTAGTATGTGTCATTTTGTATTTATATTTTCCATTTTAATATGATTATCTTAATTTTGCTACTGTTATAACACTGTTTTGGATCTGTTTTCCCATTTCAAGAACTGTTTTCACGAAATATTTTCACTGGACAAAACTGCATGACATTCTGGGTAAACTGTGAAAATTTGATTATTTCGTTTAAACGAGAGGAATTTTCGTTCGAGCGACTTCTGATGTCGCACGAAGCTCCTTCTTGCGAGAAGCCTTGTCGTTCGAGCGACATGGCACTTCGTTTGAGAAACTCCCAGAGATTTTTTATTTGCAGTCATCTGGTTCATATTGTTCTATTATTTGGCACTGTTTGGTTGATTCTGAATAGTGTTCAAAAAATACAAAAAGATTTCCTTTTTTATAAAAGTTATGAAAAATCCAAAAAGAGTTTTGTATTTTGTTTACACCATATATGAATGCACACTTAGGATGATCGAGTCACAACATCATTTCATATCCATGTGACTATTTGATAGTTCTTTGAGACAATATGTTGTGTCATTCATGTGCTTTACAAAGTTTGGAGTCTTTGAGATGATATATAGTTTTGCTACCTACATGTTAGACTCATTTGTCCTTTACTGCACACATGCACGTATTTGTTTGACTTTTGTGTTTGTCTATCACGTGATGGTTGAGTGTTTCCATCTCAATTATGTCTATACAACGAACCCAATGCGATAAAACTTGACAAGAAAGTAGTGCATCTTATAAACCGTTTGTGAGTTCGTGTGATTTATTTTGGAAAATGGAAAAGGGCTCCGAAATGTATCTCATTTTTTTCTTTGCGATAAAGCCACCGTTTAAAAGGACCTAAAAAAGTGAGGAATTGGAAATTATCCAGGGTCCAATGAGGTTTCATAGAGTCTGAAAAAATTTGTAAGGCAATAAAAAGAAATATATGCCAAAAATGGGCCAATAGGTTTTAGTTTTACCACCTCATAAGTAAAATAAAAAGCATTATCTTTTTATGAGAGAGTTTGGATGGAATTTAAAATGGTTTGCATGTCCTTGAAAGTCATAAAAAAGATTACATAGTTTTGGAAGTTATTGGTGTGTAAATCATTTATTCTTTGATTTGTTGATATGATTAGGACGATGTCATCTAAATTAAACAATTGTACACCTAAAGACTATTTTGATGTTCATTTGTTAGGAGTACACTAATGCATCATGCACATATATCATGATTGAATCGATTTTCCTATCGAATTTGTTCACACTCATTCATTCCATTTCCATGATTTGGTTATCTTAGTGTAAATTCATGGTGTGTGATTTTTGTACCATCAATTTTTTGCATTTTGGTATGAAAATTTTGAAAAATTAAAATAGTATGTTTGCCTTTTTTACCATGACACCTCGATTTGATTTATTTATTTGATTCTTTTTCTTATCTATGTCGGACAAATAAAAAGAGGGAGAGAGAATTATGACTTTATGGGGGAGTTTAAGTATGGGGGAGAATTGATTATTCTTTCATGTTTGTGCTTATATCATTTCAAACTCGATACGTCATGAGGTATTTTCTTTGTCTCATATGTTTAGGTACAATTATAGATCATTATGTTGCACACCCTAATGAGAAAAGCTCAAAGTTTTGAAGAATTGATTTTTGAAGCGAAGTTTGAAGACTTGACAGTTTATCTTTCCACTTTTGTTTTTGAGAGGGTAGATTTGTATAGGTCATTTTAAGATTATTAATTCAGATGTTTTTATTTTGTACCGGTATAGACATAAGGAGAGATTTGTAAGGATATAATCCGACACAATTTAATATGTCGTATACCGCTACAATATTCGAAGATATTCAAGATCAAATACGCATTGAGACGGGTCCGAATATCAAGCTTCATCAACAATCAAGCCTCCACGAAATGAATTTGGTAAAGTTGTGTTTTTAATGTCTTAATAATTCACTTAGGATATTAGGATATTTTTCACAAAATATTTTCTAAGTGTTGGAGCGAAGCTTTAAATGTTTTTTGTCAAAAATATATTTTTCGGAGTGTTTGGGGCGGTTCATTTAATGAAAGGATAAACGAGAAAAAAATTAGTATTTTAATCATCTCATTTAAACGACATCGTATGTCGTTCAAACGACACTGTATGCTACGCGATACATCAACGACATCGTGTGTCACTAGAACGACATCGTGTCTCGGTCGAACGACCCATCGCCTTAAGTTTTCTATAAGGGTCTTTTTATCTCCGTTTTCCATACGAAGTCTGTACGTTTTTACATTCTGCAAATAGTGCGAAATGAGCATAACCTTTTGGCTTCTTCTTTTAGAGTTTAATCTCTTTTGTTTTCAATTTACAAAAGTCCCAATTGTTCATGTGAATTGTTTTGGAGTTGAACACACTTTGTTGGTGTTCATACTTTTGTGAAGGAGATTTCAACATCATATGACTGCGCGTCATTGAGGTTCGCTGCGTGTGGATCTTTGCTGAGTTATGGCTGCGGTTTTTGTGGATTGCTACACCTAATTCATTGCTCGACCAACGCCTGCGAATATTTGTGTGTCAAAAACAATTGTATTTCATTGTAACCGTGTAAGTTGCGATTTACAATTACAGTGAAATAAAAAGGTTTTGCCCTGAGGGGATATTTCCTAGATTTTGTGTCGCATATTTTATTCTTACTGGTTTAACACATGCACGCACGTAGCTAATTGATTTTGAGGGCTGAATTAATTTCACTCATAAATTGACTCTAATTAAATAAATTTGTGTTTGGGATTTGTGCGTCTATTCTAATCCTTATCACACATAAAGTTTTTGCAACCATATCAAATGAGTCAATGGAAACCCAACTTGCTCTGTTTTAAGGTCAACGTCCACTATATTCCAACTAATTTAATTCCTCACACAAAAAGAACTACTTTAGGTTTTATTTGACATCTTCGTGAAAATGTAACATTCGTACTCATATTTGTTCATTAACAAATTTTTTGATCTCTTTGATGAATCATTTTGTTTGAGATTTGGTATTTTTTATGATTCTATAAGGATCTGTTTGATTGCTTTGATCTGAATGATAAAAAATTTCATGGCACGTCAAAAATTTTCATGACAAATTCTATGGCAAAAAAGTTAGAGTTATTTGATAACATCAATATTCAGGTTATAAAAATGAGATGTTTAATACAATTAATGGTAAAAGCGGTAATGTAAACAAACCGATATATAAAATATAGTTTTTAAGCAAAAAAATACAATTCTTAACAAAAAAATAGTTTATAATAAAAAAATTAACAAAAAAAAAAGCAAGTTATAAAGAAGAAATAGTTATTCAAAAATTGTTTTTAATAGTAAAAACAGTTTATAATAAGGAAAAAAGAGTTTTTCAAGAAAAAAGGCTTGTAAAAAAATAAAAAGTAAAAATTTAGCCCAAAAGTGAAACAATTATAACACAAAAAATAGATTTTTTTTTTAAATTAGAGTTTTAACATAAAAAAATAAATTTTTGCCCAAAAGTGAAACAATTTTAATAGAACAAGAAAGCAATTTAACAAAAAAAAAGTTTTTAATGAAAAACAAATTTTAACAATAAAAAATAGTTTTGATAAATATAAGACAGTTTTTAACAAAAAATAATTTATAGTGCAGAACTATTTTTTTTAAACAGTTTTAACACAAAAAGAAATTTTAAAAATGTTTTTATCCCAAAAAATAGTTTTAACGAAAAAAAATTAAAAATAGTTTTTAATGAAAAATAAATTTTAACAATAAAAAAACTTTTGACAAAAATAAAACAATTAATTAACAAAACGCATTTTTTTAGAAAAATAGTTCTGACACAAAAAACAATTTTTATTAAGATATTTTTTTAAAGAAAAACAGTTTTAACCACCTATAAAAAGCAGTTATAACAAAAAAAACATTGACAAGGACTCGTTTTTAACAAAATAAAAAAAAAAATAACCAAGAGAAATAATTTTTAAAAAATAAATAATTTTCATAAGGATGACAAATCTGTAGGATAACTTTGACATCCTGCATGGGTAAGAAAAATTACCCACAAATCTGGAAAAATGGTGACAAAATATATATGTAGACATTGTATCTATGTAAAATTTACCATGAGAAATAAGGACTATCAAAACATGAAATGATTAACAAAATCTTTATTTACCAGCATTTATCATGACAAATGTGATCTATCAAACGAACTTAATTATAATTTTATTCCCAAGTCTCATAATCTATATCAAAACTTTAAATATTAATTTCATAAACCTTAAACTTTCAAAGGCATTGAAGTGACCCTTATTTCTAGTCTATTGGCGTTTGGTCTTTGTTCCCTTCACTAGTGAAATGATACGACATCGTCGTGTTGATTCGTCATTCTATTTGGATTTTCCCTTCACTAATTGAGTGATCCGCGTATACCTATAGTTTTACAATAAGAAAAAGTATATTATAGTTTCTTATATATATATACAGAAAAGGCTCAAATGAGATGAGGATCATAATAAGACAAAAGCTA